>OY728119.1:608065986-609410091 GCA_963277665.1 Viscum album
CATCCATGAGTTCACTAGGCGCACACATATATCTGTCTCAAAATTTATATGGTGAATTAAATTTTTTTTCCTAGAATTCATGGTTTCTTAAATGGTTCTAGTATTCTAAATGGGTTTGGGGTCTTTAGTGTAGTTTTTAAATATGGTTTATAGGGGAGTTTTAGAGGGTGTTCCTATTTTGATCTTCTTGTCGGTTTTATTGAATTCTCAGATTAAAGGCAATTTTGGCATTGTAACTATAAAATCAGTAATGGTATGACATTTTGGATATGTATTTAATTTGTCTGTGTCAATGGACCATTTGGAACTTTGATCTCAAAGGGGATGTCTGTCTAAATATTTAATATAGGATATGGTTTGAAAATTCTGTGTTCCCAGTCGGAGTATTAAATATTTTTAGAAAACAGGTTTGATATGCACATGACGTGATGAACTGGTTGGAACCTTAATGAATTTTGACATATATGCATATATGGGTAACCTTTATAAGAGTTAATTCCCTTATGGGTTGTCATAAGTTAGTGTATGTGTTTGGGGTAGGCAGGTGCGGCAGAGGTAGGTAAGTTGAGTCACGCGTGCGAGGGACTCCTACTTACACAGTTTTACTACCACCATGGTTTCTTGGGTGTATTTTTGATGATTGAGGGATAGTTTCTTTCTAGCTCTTATTAGACGGGTTAGTACCCACTACAGTTATAGACCGGCCAATAGAGATGTTCCACTAGTGAGGGCAGGTTAGGGCAGCTAGTTGGTTATTAAATTAGGGGCTTCACCATACGCTGAAAATTGGTTCCATACCATGTATGTCTAGGGATTTTCTAGGGATGTTTAATATCACCCATGGTTATTATTTAGATTTCTTGTTAACTTTCTATTTTCATAGAATCATTTCTATCATTTTTTATCTAGTTCCTTTTTGCACTTCCCTGGTTTTCATAGTTTTGAAATTTTGATTTCAGAATGGAATTTAGTTTTTGAATGAAATGTTTTGTCTTTTGTATTGTAAATTTATAGAAAACCATATTTTTTTTAATTGTATTCTCACACTATAGTCGTTTTTCTGTTTTGGGAAAAGAAATAATTGGATTCTATGGTTTATTCTTGGCATCCCTACAATGAATTTCAGTGCTCACAAATAATTAATCATTTCAGTTGTTGGATCCCTTTTCTATGGTTCCCCCAACATAGTCTCTCATTATTAGATCATGGTTGGACTTTGGTTGGGTGGTGACCTAGAAGGACTCATGGAGGAATATTCAGTTTATCTTCTCTCTACCATTAGTGGTTATCTTTGTTATCCAGTTTTTATTTATTTATCATTTGTTTATTATTCTTTCATTCATTTTACAAATCATTCACACATGTTCCTTTTGATGCATGACACTATTTTCCATCCCATGGAGATTGGGAATGACCTTTGTGACTTTCCGTCGACCAGCTCGGGTGGCCAGTTCAGGGTAGACAAGGGTTCATTCATGATATTTTCCTCCTTTATTTTGGAGTAGATAAGAATATCATCTATAAATAATTCGAACAAATATATTGAGTTAATCCCTCAATACATTATTCATTATGTTCACTAAGATATATAAATAATTAGTGAGTCAAATAGAATCCCTGTGAACTCATTGTATAAACTCCTTATATGAAAAAAAAGCCTTGGGGATATAAGCCTTCTTCATGTTTACTTGATAATATCACAACTAAAGATCCACCTTATAGAAGTACTAGTCTATGCATATTTGACCAAAAAAGTCATCAATATGTGGTAGAGGATGCATTTTCTTTATTATGATCTTTTTATGCTCATGGTAAATAATGAAAAGGTGAACTAATGCATCCTTCTTATTGTCAATGAGGATTAGCACACCCTATGGTGAAGCAATTGTTCATAAAAACCCTTCATCCTAATTCACTTCTAGTAGCTTATCAAACTCTTCATGTATAAGAGGTGATATTCAATATAGATTCATGGATACTGGAAAAACTCTATGTATAATTTCAATAGAGAACCCAACCTCTTTTAAAGGATAAAGTCCATGAAACTCATTTTGAAACACATTATCATATTCTCTTATAATGGGAATGTCATAAACGATTATCATTTCCATATTATCAATCATTTGAGATACACATTATTTCTCATAAGGCCATAATATCCAAGATTGACAAGATGATTTCGAAGGCAATTTATCCTCCTCCTTACACTTGTATACAATTAGAGGGTGGTTTACAATACGGAGTGTAATTTCATTATCTCATCAATTTATATTTCCCCTATACAAGGATAGCCAATCCATATACATAATAACATTGAATTACTCTATATAGAGTATCATAGGTTTTCTTTTGGGAAATTCATCCCACAGATATTGGAAAGGGATAATTCATAAACATTGGATGTAATAATTTCCTCATGTTCTGTTTTTAACAATATATCAACATCCATGTTTTGAGGGGGTGTTCGAATTTTTCTAAAAAACATGTGTGATATGGATGATTATATAGAACCAAAATCAAATAGTACATTTACTATACATTAATGAATATATAGCATACATGTAGTTGCTTCATTATCATGATCCACCTCAACTGTTGTGATGTAATATTCTCACCCTTTCTCTTTTGGACTCAGAGTTTTTTTTCACTAGTTATCATAAAAAACCCTTAGCTTTGTGAATTTATTCTCATAGATTCATTTCTCCTTAATGATGTAGCATTGTAAAATAGGGAGATGGATTACAGGTTCATTATTTTCTTCTATCACATTGGTGGGGTTATCTGATAGAAATTCTCTATCATGTGGCTTCTCCTTTCTGACCCTAATTCATTTATTTTTCCCCTTCAAGAAATTTTTGGGATGCTTCTCCCCATACTTTTAGCAAGTGGGTTGTTGGAATTTTTTACCACCATGTGATTTCTTCATCACTATGCTAGAATTAAAATCTATTCTACCATTCCAATATACAAACCAATGTTCCCCTTGATATTCATTGGTCTTAATTTCAACATTGAGGGATCATCAGACAGTTTCTTCATATTTTCAAAGATTAAAATTGGTGAAAATTTTCATAGATTCCTCAATATCTCACTAAATAAGTGGTGAAATTTAATTTCGGGGTCAATTAAAAATGCATAGGTGTGTCATACCAGTCTTGTTAAGTTTTCCTAATACACCCAGATGAAATATTCCCCATTTTTCATAAGGCCATTGAACTATCTCTACTTTAAGTCAGAGAGTATGAGGAAAATATTTATCAAAAAAAATTCTGAATTATATTCACTCTATCACTTAAATCACTTCCTCGAGATTTGAATTCTTTATCAACATCCACCCTTAATAAATTTCTCCAATAATGTGATAAACATCTATAACAACCTTCTCTTTCTCAGAGAATTAAATGATAGAGAATATCCAATCAATGTAGTTGATACATTGTTCAATTGTTAAAAGATCATAGGATCCACTAAAATTCTAAGGCCTTTTCCTGTAAACTTCTTAAATTCAACTTACACTTTCTTTGGGGAATGTCGTTTTTTCCACATATTCATGTTTATGATCAAAACATGATATCAATGAGTAATTATTTAAATTAATTTGTCAACATCAGCTGCCATTGGGATGAACATCTTATTTTATCAATCCTTACATTGGCACATCTCATTTTTTCAGTCATCACATTTCCCATCTCATTAATTATGGATTTGGTTCATCATATTTCAATCCATTGACTAAATCAAATGATAATTATGGATAATACTTTTCAAACTGTTGCATAAAAGGGAAACAATGAGAATTTTTGGGATAAATCATTAATTAAATATATTTTTTAATCTATAAATTTATATGTTTCAATATAGTTATACATGGTCTATTTTCAAAACAATTATTTTAGAGTAATTTGTTTCCCATAATAATGATTTATAAAGAGATTCTAAATTTACCAAATCATATCCCATAGTACTGTCCGACAAGGAGTGTAGTAAGGCTTGATTATCATGAACCAGGTTATTATTATGTTAATAGCCATTGTATTGGGACTAGGAATTTTGGAGGTATTTTTTATCATTCTAAAGTTACTATGAAATATTTTTTAAAGAAACTTTTTTTTTCTTTTTCATACATAAATCATCAATGTTTGTTATTTTTTTCAAAAATTTGGTAAATAGACTTAAATTCTAAAAAATCTTCCATTAAATAGATACATAAATATGAATATATCATGCATTATGAATTGTGATAAATGTAAATCATATTTTTTTACAAAAATCATCGGACAAATTTTTTTTCTGACAATAAAAGTTAGTGATGATTTTTTGTTATGAAAGATTCAACATCATGAGTTGCAAATAACTCATGATACAAATATTTAGATTAATGGAAAATAAATATGTTTAGTTGTATAAATTTACTTTAATAAAGATCTATGGAAGTTCAATAGACCATGTTTTAGATGAGATGATTCTTTGTTTGTAATTGTTTTAAAATACTATGAAAGGGTTATTATCATAATTCATAAAGGTAAAATATAATTATCAATATTTTTTGTTAATGAAGTAAATGATGGTTGAAAGATAAGGATATATGGTGTTTTTTATTATAAAAACAAATTATAAAGTTTAAAAAAATAGAGAAATGATTTTTGAAGCCTAAAGGGAGGATGTTGAAGAATTCCGTTGGATGAAGTCCAATCAGATGAATTCCAATTAATCAAAGAACAAATCAAATGGATTAAAACCAAAGAAAGTATTTAGATAAAGTATGCCAGACATACTCTTTGTATAATTACCATTGAAAAAACATATACAAATTTGTGATGTTAAATTTCTACAAGGTGATCAAAAGAAAGTTTTTCTATACAGATCATCAAATAGAGAATGTTAAATGAAGGGAAGACAAATAGATTTGTTAAATACTTAATCAAATGGATGAAAAATTTGGAAAATTATTTTAATATGTATCTCTATATTATGTTAATGAATAATCAAGAAGAGATACTCTGGATAAAACATTTAATAAAAAGTATTCTAGAAAAACATTTAATGGTATTATGTTTCCCTAGTTCAAATATCTCTATGATGTTTTCATAAACATATAATATTTGTTGATATTTATACAATAGTTAAATATTTAAATATCAAATAAGGAAAATTCATAAATCATTCTCAAGTGGAGAGAATATTCATGAAGTTTTTGGATGATCTAATTTATGAAAAGAATGAATATTTTTCTATAATTGTTAAATATAATTATGTTGTGTGTTTGACTTGAATTTTGAGTTTTAATTGAGTGGTAAAGTAAAATTATAATATCTGATTTTCTACTTGTCATGCATCTTTAAATAGGACGAAATTACTGTACTGATTTGTGAGTATTATTCATGTGTAGTGAATTCTGAAGTGTTGTATAATTTATTCGATATAGAGATATCAAAATAACTTTTATAAGGAAAAGTTACTGAAGGATGTTTACAACCAAAGAATATCTCTCTTGAAGAAGAAATGTTTGGTAAAGAGTTGATATGTTTTGATCAGAGGTAGATCATAGATTTCACATGATAAAATTTTATACCAGGTGGAATCACATGATTTTTTTTGGAATATATTTGTGTTGATTAATCAAAGGCACTAGAAAACCAATCCATGTGAAATTTTCAGATGGGATTATGAGGAGTACAAATTAGATGGTTAAATTGGATGAATAATGAATAGATGGATGTTTTGTGCTGATGTCTAAGAAGAAAGTTTTTTCATGCTTCTGGGAAATAAATTGGAGAATAATTTTTTACAAGAATAAAAAATGTGAGTAAGTACATTTAGAAGAGTAAAAATATGCTGAAACTATTGGGGAAGGCTTCTAATGTTATTATGAAATCATTTTTACAAATTATCTACACTGAAAGAACATGAATTTTAGGTTTGATAGTAGTTCAATGAATGTTTATGGTTATTCCCATCATATTATAGAAAAATAAAATGGTTATTTCTAGTGGATTTTATATTATTAGATTGTTTACAATCCATTTCAATGACTAGATACTCTTACCAAGTAATGAAGCTTATAAATTATTATGTTCTTATGGAATTTACTCAATTTTTTATTTTCATGAAATCTATAACTCTTTAATCATATTTTTAAGTTTTTTAATATGAAAAAAATTAAAAAGAGAAGATAAATGATTCACTACCTCCCCATCTTAGGGATCACGTAGATCCTGTAAGTCTATTTTAAGTGATATCAAAGGGAATTTTCCCTTCTACTGGTTGAAATGGAGGTTTTCCCTGTGGGTTTATTGCATCTTTTTGAAAAAATTGTTAGTATACTGGTTATAAATAAACCATTATCAACATTTTATTGAAACTATTGCAATTTTGATTTTAGAATAAAGATTTCACAATATTTGAGTAAACCGTTTGGAATTATTTGATTTCTGTAATGGATATGAATGGGTTTAAAAATCCATTGATAATGATATGATTTCCCAATGGGTTTTAAAAACTGTTGGGAATGATATCCCCCAAATACACGGCGACTCTAGCTCCCCCGTCCACACAATTGTTGCCCCAATCCAAAGCTCTCCTGATTCTCTATATTTACCCTAGGATGCAAAAAAATTTCCACCCTATAGATCAATCTTAAATCAAGAAATTTTTTATTTCAATACTTTAAATTAGTAAGTAGTACCTTAGTTTTAATGTTCTAAATATTTTTTGTTTTCATTTTTGATTTGGCCTAAACGAAATTTCCATGAAGTCTGGGGCATGGTTTAACAAACACTTTGAATTGTTCTCTATTTTTGTTCTACACATAGAGTTTAATGATTTTTTGAATCATTTTTGTTTGAAATATTCATATCCACTCCTTATGTGTGTAGAGTTCGTTAACCATATGAACTAATGTGTTCTGGTGATATGTATCCTCACTGAAATATGGTAAATAGATTGTTTTTCATATGGTCTCTAGGTGGGTAATGGATTTAAGGATGGTCCATGTTAAGCGATTGGGGATAGTTAGGGTAGTGGTGTAGATGGTTTTACATTTTTTTAGTGGGGGTTTTATTGTAGTTTATATGGACATTAGTTTAGTTGAATATTGGATTTGGATTTTTCATATATAGTTTTTGTTCATGGAATAATGGGAAGGGTAGTGATATTGAGGATGAATTGGCTGCTGGTTGGCATATTGAATGGAATTATGATATTGGTTGGATTGGGTAAAGATAATTTTCAAGGTATTTTATTGGTATTTCTTCCCCTTAACACCCCACCCCCACCCCCTGGATAGCCCCACCCCCTTGGATAGCCACCCTGGACACCGCAACCCCTGGACACCCCTCGCCCCCATGGAACCCCCCCCCCCACCCCACACCCCTGGGCACCCCCACCCCCTGGACAACCCCACCCCCTGGATAACCCCCACCCCCCGGGACAACCCCACCCCCCCTGGATAGCCCCCCCACCCACCTGAACACCCCCACCCCCTGGACATCATCCACCCCCTTGGATATCCCCCACCCCCTTGGAAACCCCCCTGTACACCACCCCACGTCTGATGTGATTGGCCTGGTTTTTAAATTGGAATTAACCATATAGGTGATTTCTCCATTCCCAATTACATTTCCTAAGTGACCCACAGAGCCTTATAAATTAAAGTTAACATTTGTTGAAAGATTTAATGGTTGTTTTGAATGAAATGGATAATGAATGATGTATTTTATTTCTTAATTAATAAAATGGATTGAAATAAAATTAACCTAAGAGGGGCTACTAGGGGTAGGGGTTGTCCAGGTGGGGTGGGTTGTCCATGGGGTTGGGAGTCTGTAGGGGGGTAGGGCGCAACAGGGGTGTGGAGGAGGGGGTTTGGGCTATCCAAGGAGGGGTTTGGGCTGTCTAGGGGGGGTCAGGGTGGGATTTCCATGTGGGGGAGGGGTGTGGGCCATCCTGGGGGGGTGGTCTGTCTAGCGGGTGTGGTGGGCTGTCCAGGTGGGGGGTGTGGGTTGTCCCGGGGGTAGGGGTGGGATGTCCAATTGATGGAGGGTTGTGGGTTGTCCAGGGAGAGGGTGTGGGTTTTCCATTTGTGGGGTGGGCTATCCATGTGGGGGTGGGGGTGTCTAGTTTGGGTGGGGGTGGGGGTTTGGGGTGGGCTATCTAGGGAGCTGCAGGGGGTAGGGAGTGCAGGGTTTGGGGGGGTGTTGGCTATCATATAGGGGTGGGTTGTACCCTTTGATAATCTACAAAAAACAAGAATCACATATAACCAATGTATAGTTGCTTTCACACGTTGAGAAATTTTCTTGAAGTTCCCAACCAACAGTCACTCTTACCCTTCCAATAAAAAGTGATCTCTTCAAAGAAATCTCACTCAGGTTCATATCCACTTACCATATTGATCTCATACAATTTACCATTAGTACAACTCTATATCACCGAATGATATAACAAGAATCATACTCCCATGAGTATTTTCCTATAGAAACATGGTTCACATGCCTAAACAACATACATAGGATCATATTTGACACACACACACACACAATTTTTTAAACATAGAAGATATTATATCTACACCTTGTATCAAAACCTAGAATTAGCTATCAACTAGCCTCTAAAGGCATCAATAATCCACATAGCTATCTCAAAATTTGGAGGTGTGTTTACAATTAGGTGTGTTTTTTAGAATTCATGTATGATATTTAGAGTCGAAGATAAAATCCAATCCACGTATGATACATAGAGGTGTGTTGTGATTTATATGTATGATATTCATGGTTTACACCCACAATCTTCTTGGGTCACTTATAATAGGCTTGAATTCATGTTACTATAGTATAGAGATTGGATTCTATGACCTGAGTTTGGGGGTGGACACCCCACCCCCTTGGAGAACCCCCCCCCCACCCCCGCACCACCCCCACCCCTAGGACACCCCCACACCCTGGACACCCAACCAACAATGATCAAACCACACCCCCTGGAAAGACCCCGGCCACTCCTTGACACCCCCACCCCTTGGACACCCGCCCACCCCCTAAACACCACACCCTCACTGGAAAGCCACCCATCCGCTGAACAGCCCACCATGGACACATCCCCACCCTTGGACACACCCCACCCCTAGACATCCCCACCCCTTGACACCACACCCCCTAGACACCCCAACCCCCTTGGATTACCTCCACCCACGGGACAGCCCCCACACCCTGGACACCCCCCCTTGGACACCACACCACCCCTGGACACCCCCACCCCTAGACACCCCCACCCCATGGACTCCCCTCACCCCTAGGGACAGTCCTTACCCCTATACATCCCCATCCCCTTGGGTAGTGTACATAATCAATCAAATAAACTATATAAATATAAAATTTCTTCAATCAAAAAATTACTCAACTTCTGAATAATTATCCTCCACATGAGTACATGATCTTGTACATTGATTTATAGTTCTTCAAAGATATATTTTCTTATAAATTTAGTATTTTGTTTTCTTTTATATTATGATTTTCATATAGAGTAGTGTGTTAGTTATGGTTTCATATAAAGTGAACAATTCTCATTTACGTATATATATATTTTTATGAAACTTCAATATTATTGAATTTATTTTGACGAAATGACTTACAGAAATTTATTTTTACATAATAGATAGATGATAGATGTATGAAACCCATCAGATCAAAATGTATTTTCAAAACAATTGGATAGATTTTTAGATTTTTCATTTCACAATGCTTCGGATCAGGGTCACATACACTTCCCATGTTTCAATTGTGTTGGAAGACCATGGATGAGCCATGAAGAAGTTAGCTACCACATAACCAAATTTGGTTTTCTAGAAAACTTATATGTTTTGTATTACAAAGGGGAGAAAATGAAATCTCAAATTGATGATGATACAAATTAAAGGACTGGATTGGAGAAATTGTCATATGACCGATTTCCTTTTATTCGTCATCATGAATGAGAAAGGATTCTGATCCAAGAAGACTTCGATATGAGAACACATGATGAGTCTAATCAAAATGATGATGTTGTCAAGGTGAAAAAAATTGAATGATGCTGCCAAAACTCTAATATATTGACAATGCGGTAAAATGAGAAAGATGGAATTTTTAATGTGATTGTTTCAGGGGAAAACAATGTGTGGGGTTTATAATACTTCCATTTATTACATTATTACCTTATTGAATGACTTACTTCTATATGATGCATTTATTCCCTCAAAGATGATTACATCGCACTTCACATGGCTAAGGGAACACCATACCGTGTGCCACAAAAAAGTAATGTGGAACTTTCCATTGATCCCTATAATCCAAAATCTTCTTAGGTAAGATGAAATATAAATAAAAATGTGATGGCATGATACTAAGAGAAATAAGACTAATGATGAGTTGGTTCACCCTACAAATGTATTTTCATGGCAGTGATTTGATGCTCGGTATCCTGATTTTGCAGCAGATGTGCTTAATGTGAGGATGGCTATTTCATGATACAGTTTTAATCCGTTTTGAAAGATGATTACATCACACTTCACATGGATAGTTTTTATACACATTTATAACCTCCCCCCATGGTTCTGTATGAAAAAAAACATTCAATTTCATGAGTATTGTAATATCTGGACTTTTTGATCATAGAAATGATATATACGTATACATGTAACCTTTAATAAAAGATTTGAAAATTCTTTGGGATGTGGGTGTGTGCACATATGATGCATGTTCAAAAGAAATATTTTAGATGCGTGTTGCGCTTATGTGGACGGTCAATGATTTTACTGCTTATGCAATGATGTCTGGATGAAGCATGAAGGGAAAACAATCATGTACTATTTTTATGAAGAATACATGATTGGATAGACTGAAACATCACTGTAGTTTTAGTTTTTTGGGACATCGATAATTCTTTCCAATAGACCATCCATATTACAATAGTCGTCAAAAATATAACAATACCATGGAGACCGATGATCCACCTCAGCCTATGTCTGAAACTGATGTACTTAATTAATTGAGATATTTTATTTTTTCATTCGGGAAAGGTCAAATGAAATATGAAGATATAAATAATGTTTCCACTAAAAACTATAACAATTGGAATAAGAGAAGTATCTTCATTGATTTTCCTTATTTGACAACCAATTTGTTACATCATTACTTAGATGTAATTCACATAGAAGAAGATATATATGAAATGTTTCTTTAGAATCTTCTAAATGTTAAGGGAAAGACAAAAGATGATTTATGGTCTCGGCTTGACTTGATGGACTGGGGAATTAGACTATAATTGCATCATGTGCGTATCAGGGAAAATAAATGGAATGTTCCTAGTTCCTTTTATGTGATGACACCAACAGAAAAAAAAATCTAGAAGTACTGGAGACTATTAGTGTTCACGATGGCTATTCAAGAAACATATCTAAATGATTCGAAACAAGATAGTTAAAGCTAAAATCTTTGAAGACTCATGATTATCACATCCTTTTTCATGAGTTTATTCCAATATAAATTTTTCATCTTTTTTCCAATAATTTAAGGGTGATTGTTATTTTGTTGAGCCATTTATTTAGAGATCTTTGTGCAAAGAAGTTGTCCAGATCTTACTTTCAAAAAAATTTGGCATATGCCCCACTAATTTTTTGTGACTTAAGAAATTATTTCCTCCATCATTTATCAAAATCATGTTGCATATTACTATCCATATTCCAACTGAAATACTTCTCAGATTACTTATTTATATTTTTTGGATGCATGTAACTGAAAGAAATATGTACACATTGAATTATTATGTCTGAAACAGGAATCACCTTAAATGTTCTATCGTGTACAGTTACATGGATCACAAATGTTTGGATTTATGATCTATGTATTTGTCTGGTCATACTAAAGTAATGAAATGAACAATGAGAAATGAAGAAGAATAGTATGAGAAAATTGAACCCATTTTCCATTAAATCCTCAAACAGGAGGAATTCCTAGATCATATACATTGACGACATTAAGCCTCGAGGAGCGGGAGAAGGCGTATCACGCAGTTTTGTTCAACATTGAATTGTTTGATGAATACACCATGTAAGTAAATTAAATATATGTATATCTTACGTAAATATATGTTAAACAATTCTGATTTTTATCAACATGGAACATAAAGTGATGATAAATACAAAGCATCGTTCTTTATCTTGGAGAAGGAGGGAGACTTTGTATATCAAAGAGTTTTCTACTTGGTTAAAATTGAAGGTAAAAAAATTACAATTTAAAATAACTAAAGGAATAATTAATTAATTTTAATATTCATTTATAATTTATCTATTGATTTTTCTTACTAAATGTGTCTCTAATGAAATAAGAGATTTGGATTTTGGTCCTAATATCGTGGTTCATGACTGTAAATCAATTATTATCAATGGGTAAAAATTTATTATCATTTAACTAAAAAAGAACATGAGAACACAACATGATGGTTTTATGGTTACTACCACAATATACTGTTATTCCAGTGTATCAGATAGTAGGCCACAATTTGAAAATGAAGTTTATTATCTAGTTGTTGAAAAAATTAATAATACTGGATTGTTATTCTTATGGATGAGTCACGATGATGAAATGCTAGTGGTTTGATTCAACGATGAGGAAAGGAACATTTATTTATGATTTTTGGATTTCATGTAATTGATATGACTCTCACTCTTTCTACCAATGTACCATATGTATTGGAATCAATGGGGAGTTTTTTTTGTCAATGACCATATTCGACCTGAATTTTGTGTCATTATTGAAGTAATTCTAAGACATTTTTTTGATGATGGTGATAATAGAATTGAAACCATCCCTACAACCATTGTAAATGATCCATTTATTAATTTTTATGACTCTAATATCTCAATTGTTATAGTTGACTTTGAACCAGATGTTTTGGGGGGAAATATATAAAATCATCCATGTTCATAATTCTTTTGGTTAAGCTCAAATTGGGTTGTTAATGTTGGTACTATTCAAATTGATTTAATATTGATTAAAAATATTTTATATCTGACTTGAATGTTATGGGAATTTTTAATGTTTATTGGCTGAAATTTTATTTGAATTGCATTTTTTGATTTGTAATTGAACTGTATTCAAACCTACGACACCAACATTTTGAACTTGGTGAACATTTCAAGGATTTATTAACCCTATATCCCCCTATTCCCTCTCATTTGTTTTTTAATTTTTGGTCACACAATAGTTATCCTTTCTTAATTACTTCCATATTTGTTTTCAAATGCAGAAAATGCTACCAATTGAATAGAGGTGATGAAAAAAGATGATGGACAACAATCGTCACATGGCTGAGATAGGAATTACACCACTAGTGTATGTAGTCAGTATATTATTTCAAATATATATATTTAAATAATATGTAATTTCATGAGATTATTTTTTTAAAACATTTTATTTAGGATCCAACTCTTAGGAGACAATTATTTGATGAGCAGCCTAGAAGTGATCATATTACTCAGGGTGTTCGTACAAGGGGTGGTGGTACGAGAGATAAGAGATTGGGTCGGCGTACCAGATTAGACCATGCCCCTCCCAATGAAATACCATATATCACACATTTGGATTCTAGTGTGTTTCTAGGGACACATGGGATATTTAGACCTCCCATGTTTTCACCAACCTTTAAATATGAGTCTCCTCACCCATCTTTACCATATCCGATGATGATTCCCACTCCCCATCCAACATTTTTCCAATCATCCATGCCATCTTCTTTTACTTATACTTCATTCTCTCTGTGATTCTATATTACATATTATTCGACTCATTATTTTCCAGAGCCTATCCATGTAGAGTATACATTAGGACCCACTCCACCTACATCAGGTGTTCCTTTAGTTTCTACAGATCAAGCGACGCCCATTAATCAGAATATCACAAGTATATTTATAGAACCCTAATAAAATTTTATATCATTATTTATTTTTATTATAACATTTATTGATAAAATTATTTTTTTTCATTCATAAAAAATACACCTAATGATAAAAGGAGTGGGAGGGGGTATACATGCATGCGAGCGGTGTGGAACTGCTGCACACAGTTGATGGTGGACTATAATGAATACATTCAAATGATTGAAAAAATAGGGCAGCATTGTCGGATTTTTTTTTGCAACACTTTTCAAATACTCCAACACCATTCCTGTCATCCTAATGTCAGGGAGACAGTTTCCAAATAATATCATGGATAATGGTTGGACAGAGATATTTGTGAAAAATTATGTTATATTTAATGCAATATATTATTATTTTTATTTATATGAATTAATATTTTGGTGTCAGCTTCGGTTTAATTTCCCCGATGGTGAGGGTGCACGACCAGCACATCTAAAGGATTTAGGTGTGATTTGGAGAGCCTATAAGCACTAGTTGTATATTGGATGGCGTTCTACAGTTGGCATAGAGTTAGAGGCGGTCCTCATCGTGGATGATTGTTCGATAGAACATTATCATCATATGAATACTCATTGAATGACTATCCTATTTAATGTATTAATCAAATTTGATATATTTAAATGAAAAAGATCATCTTTTACTCTAATAATATATTCTTAATTATTGGATTTTATATAGGAATCATCCTATATAAATAAAAAAAACATTGATTCTAAAAAATACCTGCACACATTGGGATGTACTACGATGCCCGATCATGAGAGGAAGCAGGTATGAAAGTTGTTTATAATTTTTCATTACAACTTGCACTTTATATTATTTTCTCCATAATTTGTTAGATTGAAAAAGTTTTTATATAATGTCAGTTATGGAATTAATTAAAGGTAACCTATTTTTAATTATGGTTCCCTACATTCAATAATATATTTATATTTCTCACATGCTACTTCAGATGCCCTTGATTCCCGGGAACCTGACAATTTTGGGCCAAATGATCACTTACATCAAGTGTTGGGAGATTAGCACCGTGGAAAAGTACGCAGCCGCCTTGGGAAGAGTATTGTCCCGAAAAAGTATTGGACCACCTCAGGTACATGTTTTAGTGCCACCGAGCTTCAACAGGTTATAGAACATGCATAACAAGATGAAAAAAGGATCATAGAGATGGCACAACAGTTTTCTAGAGTAACCACTACATTTATAAAACTACTGTATTTTTTGCATCCATCACTTCCACCAGAGGCTAGAACATCTTGTGATGAATATATTTCATTGATGTGTTCAATATATGGTGCACCAGGTGGAAGTTACAGTGGTGGGAGAGATGATGGTGAGGAGGAGGCTAAGGTAGCGGAGGAGGAGGGCGAGTAGGAGGCCGAGGCGGAGTATGGGGGTGTAACGACCCAACGTTTTTCAATGGAAATTCACTTATTAAAATTATTTCATAAAATCACAAGAAAACACAACATAATGAACTACTAAGTGATAAGTGACCTTTAAACATAATTTTGTCACTTCTCTGTTTTTTTTTTTTGAAAATCCGACATATAGGGTTGTGTTCAAAATGATTTTTGGAGCCAAATGAAACAAAAATTATTTTCGGTGAATAGTAATGTACCCGTGTGAATAGTAACATACCCTTATGAATAGTATTATGACCCTTATGAATAGTAAATCGTCCAACATAATAGTAACCTTAACCATGAATAATTAAATAAAATTTAGATATCTTAGAAAGTGATAATTTGACCTTAGTAAACGTTTTGGTATTTTGTAAGTCATAAATAATTAATTATAATTAATTAATTAATTTAAAAGAAAATTTATTTTCTTAAAATGTATTCATAAATTATAGAAACAATTTCTTATAGTTTTTAGATAATTTTATAAGACCCTATGTAATTTTTGAAAGCACTATATAATCAGTTTTAATTTTTAAAAACTATTTTTTTCGTAAATTATGATTTTAATTAAATATTAAATTAATAATATTTAGAAAACTATTTTTGAAAAATGGACATCATTATTGGATTCTAAACGTTGAAAAAAATTTGGGGTATATTTTTGAGATTTTTCTGAAATACTTGAATTTTTGATGAATAGTGAAATACTGTATTTTGCAAAAATAAGCTAAATAAGCTAATTATATAGTCATGTGTAATGTTCTGCTTATGTGAGACCACTTGTTTTGGGATAAAATTATAATATTACTATTATTGTTCATGGAATACTCACTCTTCCTTTTCTTATGGGAAATTAATAAACTAATGAATTTTATATTAGGGAAACCCCTCTCCCCTCCACTATAAAAACCACCCTTCACACCCTCCTTTCGTCGCACCTCTAAAGCTCCAAGACATCTCTAAACTCTTCCCAAAAAATTTTCCTAGAACCTCTCCCACATTCAAGAGATTCTGTTCTCATCAAAAGACCATGCCTATCTTCCTTAAGGAGGATCTCAAGGGGAGGATTTAAGAGGTAATTTCTCTCCGTCTTCTCCTTTAATTTCATTTCAAGTTCAAGTTCATTTCTTAAACTCTCCCCACATATCATCATCCAATTGGTATTGTAACTCCATTATTATACATTTACTGGAATTTTATGATTATCATGGGATATTATATCATCCATCCCCCTTTCCATATTCCATTTATTTTATTAAGGAGAACGTTGTTCGTGGTGTGTTAATTTATCACCTTTAAGAACGAAAATTTTCTTCTTCCATTTTTACCTTCAGATCTGGTCATGAAACCAGTTTTATGGTTGAACCAGAATATTTTATACGTATTAACTCCTATTTAATGTTCTGTAACTAACTTATGACCACATTACTAAGTCATAAATTAAAACACTTCATTGTTATCCAAAAACCGCCCAAATTAACCAAAAGTGTCTTCATTTAATTTTTATCTAATGATTCATCCACATCGTATATAATATAACTCATTATAAGATCATTTTAAATTTTTTAATGTAATTAATAACATGTAATATTAGTTCATTATGTTTACCCATGATCTACCTGAACTTCAATTTAATAATACAAGTGAACCATTCAAGAAAACCATAAAAACCAAACATTCTCGAACAATGCTTTAAAACTCTATAACACATCCAAAGGCACATAAAATCACTTAATGAAACCATAATGAACCATATTAATTTACACAAGGTTCTGTATTTCTAATTAATGAATATAATTTCATTATACCAGTTAATTAATAGATGGAAGCATTCAGATATAGGGTAAGGGGAAAATCTCGAACCCAATTTTCTTTCTTCAGGTTCTCCCTCTTTCACTCCAATTTGGTATAGTCACTTATTATAAATCAATTTTTTGTCATTATCTTACATATTTTGGGATATACAAGTTTTATAATGATGTTTATGTCAAACTGAATGTTTTCCAAAAGAACTCTTTATTTAAGAACTCAACTTTTACCTCTCATTCATGGTTGATGGTTCTTGTATCAAGTATGTTGTTCCCTCTTTATTTTGGGAACCCAATGCTTATGAGTGTATTATTATGATATGAAACAAATTACATACCATGGGTTAGTTATTTTCCTTATTGATATATGTTCTATGTGGAATGCATGATAAAAATAATATTATGAAGTGACAGGTGCGCCCAGAATTATATAGTGCAATATGAATGTTTGAATGCGACGGGTGTGCCCGAAATTATACAGTGCTCCAATGCATTGGGTAAAGTGATGAATCTCACGAGTAAAAATGAAATTATGTGTAAACAAGATTATATCTTGGTTCAAAATTATGTGTGGTATTTAACCACTAAGACATGATGTTTCATTTTTTTGTGCATTGCCACATTTCAAGTCTATTATTTATGCTCCTATAATGTTCATGATATTTTTCCTATGTCAGGATTATCCTCACCCTGTGCTATATTGTTCTTATCTATCCTATTACTGGGATTTTAACTCAACCCTTATGATGTATATCCTCAAGTGTCTACATGTACTAAGGAAAGGACAGGTTCCAATAAGAAGCTTGAGAAGAAGAAATTAAATAAATCTTTATGCTTGATGTTGTAAAAGTTATGAATAGTCCTAGTTTCCCCAATACACTAAACCTTTGGATCCTCTATGTTTAATAATATTATGTTTTTTACCTTAAAAATGATGTAATAGTAACGTAAGAAAAGGTTGGGATGCTATAGTTGGTATCAGAGGAAAGGTTTAGTTAATTTGGGAATTAGGATTATTGAACCCTAGAGAAAACCTCTAGCATGAGACTAAGTACAAATATGCACACAAGAATATTTACATATGGATCTCATGTGTCATGTTTGTGTTATAAATTTTTTAAATGAATATGTTATTCATTAATGTTTTACTTATGTTTTGTTCTAACCTTTCTATTTTAGAAAATGGTGGGAACCAGGAGAAATCAGGCCAATAACTCATGCGAAGGCCAATGCAACGATTGCACGAATGACATCCCCAATGATTTGAGAGGTGGAGTTCAAAACATCATGGATATTCTTACCCAAATATCACAGGTTATGAATAATAACCATAATAATGGTGAACTTGCTCCTTCACCAAAGAGGGAACAACTGGCTATCGAATGTTTTATGCAAAAATGGCCACCGACATTTAGTGGATCTTCCAATCCACTAGTTGCGGAATAGTGGGTCAACTCCATGGAGATGATATTTTTTGTTCTTCACTGTTCTGAGATAGATAAGGTGAATCTAGCTGTTTATCATCTTTATAGAGAAGCCGATCAGTGGTGGGCATTAATTAATAACACCAAGCCAAGGGATGAAATTGAATAGATGGATTGGGAAGACTTTAAGATAACGATTCTTAATAAATATTTCCCAAGAAATATTAGGACAAAGATTGATAGAGAATTCATAGATCTCAAGAAAAAAGAAGGAAAATTTGTCACAACCGATGAAGTGAATTTCACAAGGCTTGGAATGTACGCTTCGGGTTTTGTTATAAAAAATGATATCAAAATTGATAAATTATTTTGTGGATTAAAACCACACATTCGAAATGGTCTCTCAATTAGAGACTTTGGGAGTTATAAAGAAGTTTTTTAATGTGCTCTCAACGTGGATATGGAGTTTTGAGAATGGTCCTATGGATATGGTGATAAGAAACGAAAGAGGGAGTTTCAAGATGGAGGATCTAATGAAAAAGGTGGGAAGAAAACTCAAAGACCCATATACCAAAAATGTGAGAAGTTGTACCATGGGAACTGCCTCAATGGGATGGGGAAGTGCATCATGTGTTGGAGAGAAAGACACCATGCTCAAGTGTGAAAAAAAGACACGAAAAGGAAGGAGAATGTGGCAGAAGAAATGAGATAACCACTCATGGTTTAATTCTACAATTGTAGGAAGCTAAGGGACTATGCAAGTCAGTGCACTAAACCTCATGTTCTTGAGGGTAATCAAAGTTAGCAACCACTAGATCCAAATGAACAAGGTAAGTCTTATGAAATCACTACTGTGGAGATGGAGCATGATAATGAAGTCGTACAAGGTACACTTCTTATTCCCTCAAGAATGGAAAAAGACTTATCTGTTTCTGGTTCTATGCATTCCTTTATATCATGCAAGTTTGCTAGAACTATATAATCGATTACCCGAAACCTGGAAGTAGATATATCTATAAAAACACCAAGTGGTGCAGTCATTGCAACCCAAGTGTTTTACTATTCTCCTATTGGCATATGTGGGAAGATTATTCCAGAAAATCTCATTATACTTACCTTGGTGTAATTCGATGTTATAATGGTAATGGATTGGATCTCGTTATATAGAGCACATATAAACTATCGGGAAAAGGAAATATCTTTTCATATTCTAGACCATCCCATGATCCTCTACAAATGCAAGGAAGATCATGAATCTCCTTTGAAAAATCCTTCAATGGTGTGGGTGTTGATTCCTTGTGAAGAATCATACCTCGCCCAAATGGTTGAGTTGAAGTAAATTTCCAACCTTGATGAAATGACCATCGTAAGGGAATATGGTTATGTATTCCCCAAAGAGTTCCCTGAAATTCCCCCGGACCGTGAGGTAGAATTCTCAATTGAACTCATACCTAGAGCTACTCTTCTCTCAAAGTGTCCCTATAGGATGAATTCTATCAAACAAGAGGAGTTAAAGAAGTAGATGTATGAGCGTCTGGACAAAGGGTTCATACACCCTAGTGCATCACCTTGGGGTGCACAAGTGCTCTTTGTGAAGAATAAGGATGGAACAATGTGACTATGTATCGATTATCAGGAACCCAAATAGATCACCATAAAGAACAAGTATCCTCTTCCAAGGATTGATGATGTGTTTGACCAGTTAAGAGGTGCTCAATACTTCTCAAAGGTGGATCTTCATTCTGGACATCATCAGGTAAACGTGAAGAAGGAAGATATTTAGAAGACTGCCTTCCGAACAAGGTATGAGAACTATGAGTTTTTGGTGATGCCCTTCGAACTTACTAATTCCCCTGCAATCATAATTAATTTGATGAATATAGTCATTAGAAACTACCTCGAAATATTTGTGGTAGTGTTTATTGATGATATTTTCATCTACTCCAAGAGAAAGGAGGAGCATGAAGATCATCTAAAACTAGTGTTGGTGACATTGAGAAAGGAGAAGTTGTAAACCATGTTCAGCAAGTGTGACTTTTGGATGAAACAAGTAAAGTTCTTGGGACATGTGATCACTAGAGAAGGAATATTTGTGGATCCTTAAAAAACAAAGGCTATTGACGAATGTCCCAGGCCCTCTAGTGTCACACAAATCCGTAGTTTTCTTGGATTAGCTGGGTACTACCGACATTTTGTTAGAAACTTCTCACAATTGTCATGCCCGATAACTATGTTAACAAGGAAAGGGGTAAAGTATGTCTGGATGAAAGAATGTGAGGGAAGCTTCAAGGAGGTAAAGAGAAGGCTGATCACTGCACATGCACTCACACTACCGAAAAGTGGAGAAAGTTTTGTGATATACAGTGATGCTTCAAAGAAAGGCTTGGGTTGTGTACTCATGAAAAATGAAAATGTGATAGCCTATGCCTTACAATAGTTGAAGATCTATGAGCAGAACTATGTGACGCATGATCTTGAGTTGGAAGCCGTGATTTTGGCATTGAAAATCTGGCGGCACTACCTTTATAGTGAGAAGTGTGACATATACACCGACCACAAGATCCTAAAGTATATATTCACACAAAAGGATCTCAACATGTGTCAAAGGAGATGGTTAGAGCTAATCAAGGATTACGATTGCTCTATTCACTATCATCCTGGAAAGGCGAACAAGGTAGTTGATGCTCTAAGAGAAAAGAACCTACTAATCTATCCATCCTGCGGATTGAGAAAGACCATATCCTCATGAATATACAAAGAATGGATTTTTATATCATAAGGGCAGGGGATACATCCAAACTTTCCCAAATGATTGCGCAAACATCCTTCCAGGAGAAGGTTAAGGAAGCACAAATGGATGATGTGGAGATACAAAAAAGGGTGAATGCAATAAATGAAAGGAAGCTGCAATAGTTCCATATCGACGATGATGGTGTGATTCAGTTTGGAACATGGATTTGTGTTCTTCATCACCTGAGATAAAAAAGGATCTATTGGATAATGCACGTAGCTCAACTTTCTCTATACATTCTGGGAGTACCATGATATATCGTGATCTCCGAGAACACTTCTGGAGGGATAACATGAAGAAAGAGATTGCAGAATATATATCAAGGTGCTTGGTATGTCAGCATGTTAAAGCTGAGTGACAAATGCCCAAAGGTATGATGTAGCCATTGCCTATACCCATGTGAAAATGAGAAAATGTTACTATGGACTTTGTCACGGGTCTCTCGATGAAGTCAAAGGGAAATAATGCGATATGGGTTGTGGTGGACCAACTCACCAAGACTTCCCATTTTATCACTATTAAAGAAGATCTCCCACTTGAATAACTTGCAATGATATATGTGATGGAAGTGGTGATAATTCACGGTGTTCCACAATCAATTGTCTTTGACCGTGATCCATGGTTCATATCTGAATTCTGGAGGAGCCTTCAACATTCTTTGAGTACTGAATTAAATTTCAGCACGACCTATCACCCCCAAACTAATGGCCAGTCTGAAAGAACTATTCAAATGCTTGAATATATTTTTAGATCCTGCTCTATAGAATTCAAAGGTGGATGGGATTAGCATCTCCCATTGGGTGTGTTCTCATAAAACAATAGATTCTACTTGAGTATTCAGATGGCTACATATGAAGCTCTGTATAGAAAGTGATGTAGAACTACATCCTGTTGGGATGAAGATGGAGAAAGAAAGCTACTTGGACCCAATCTTGTTCAAGAGATGAAAGAGAAGGTTCAAGACATCCAGAAACACATCAAAGCTGCTCAAAGTTGGAAAAAGAGCTATGCTGACAACCGTTGAAGGGACTTGGAGTTCGACGTTGGAGATAATGTCTTCCTTTGAATATCTCCATGGAAGAGAGTCATGTGATTCGGGAAGAAAGGAAAGCTAATCCCAAGATATATTGGCCCCTTTGAGATCCTTTACTACATAGTAGTCGTGGACTATTGGCTTGAACTTCCACTAAATATAGCTCGAGTTTAGGATGTTTTTCACATATCACTCCTCAGGAAGTACATACATGATCCCTCACATGTACTAAACTTTGAGGTGGTGCAGCTGGAAGATGATCTCTCTTATGAGGAGAAGATAGTAAAGATTCTGGATCCAAAAGATAAGGTTCTACACAACAAGACAACCCATCTTTTCAAAGTGTTGTGGAGGAACCATAAGTTTGAGGAAGCGACTTGCGAACTATAATAGGTAATGAAGGAGAAACACCCCCACCTATTTGTGTAAATTGAAATTTCAGGGGCGGAATTTCTTAAGGGGGGAAGAATGTAATGACACAAAGTTATTCAATGGAAATTCCCTTCTTATAATTATGTCATAAAATCACATGAAAACACAACATAATGAAATACTAAGAGATAAGTGACCTTTAAACATACATTTGTCACTTATGTGTTTTGAATATCGAAAATCCGACATACACAGTTGTGTTCAAGATGATTTTTGGGGTCTAATGAAACAAAAATAATTTTCAGTGAATAGTAATGTACCCTTGTGAATAGTACATACCCTTATGAAACGTATTATGTCCCTTATTAATAATAAAGTCATCCAACACAAGAGTAACTTTACCCATGAAAATTTTAAATAAAATTTAGACGTCTTAGAAAGTGACAATTTGACATTAGTAAACATTTTGGTATTTTTTAAGTCATAAATAATTTTTTATAATTAATTAAATAATTTAAAAAGAATATTTATTTTCCTAAAATTTGTTCATAAATTATCAAAACAATGTCTTATTGTTTTTAGATAATTTTATTTGACCCTATGTAATTTTTGAATGCACTATAAAATCCATTTTAATTTTTAAAAACTATTTTTTTAATAAATTATGATTTTAATTAAATATTAATTTAATAATATTTAGGAAATTATTTTTGAAAAATGGACTTCATTTTTGGAATCTAGATGTTGAAAAATGGTTTGTGTAAATTTTTGGAATTTTTCTGAAATACTTGAATTTTTATGAATAGTGAAATACCGTAATTTACAAAAAAAAGGCAAAATAAACTAATTATAGAGTCATGTGTGATGTTCTACTGATGTAATCCCACTTGGTTCGTCATAACATGGTAAAATTACTGTTCTTGGTCCTGGAATACTCACTATTCCTTGTCTGAGGGGAAATTAACAAACTAATGAATTTTATATTACGGAAACCCCTCTCCCCTACACTATAAAAACCACCCTTCACACCCTCATTTCCTCACACCTCTCAAGCTCGAGCCCTTTTCGATAATCTCCCAAAAATCATTCCTATCACCTCTCCCACGTTCATGAGCTGTTTTTATCATCAAAATACCAAGCCTATCTTCCTTAAGAAGGATCTCAAGAGGAAGATTTGAAAGGTAATTTCTCTCCCTCTTCTCCTTTAATTTCCTTTCAAGTTCAAGTTCATTTCTTGTTCTCTCCCCACATATCTTCATCCAAATGGTATTTTAACTCCCTTATTATACATATAATGTAATTTTATGATTATAATAGGATATTATATCATCAAACCCCCTTTCCTTCTGTCTTTTATTTTATTAAATAGAACGTTGTTCGCGAGGTGTTAATTTATCACCTTCAAGAACGTCATGTTTTTTTCTTCCATTTATACCTTCAGATCTGGTCATGAAACCATTTTTATGGTTGAACCAGAATATTTTTTATGTATTACCTCCTATTAAATGTTCTGTAACTAACTTATGACCACATTACTAAGTTATAAATTAAAACAAGTTCATTGTTATCCAAAAACTTCCCAAATTAACCCAAACAATCGTCATTTAATTTTTATCATATGATTCTTCCCCATGGTATATAATACAACAGATTATAAGATTTATATAAATTTTTTAATTTCCTTAATAACATGTAATATTAGTTCTGGATATTTACCAATGTTCTACATGAACATCATTTTAAGAATACAAGTGAACCATTCAAGAAAACCATAAAAACAAACATTCACGAACAATGTTTTAAAACTCTATAACTCATCCAAAGGCACATAAAATCAATTAATGAAACCATAATGAACCATATTAATGTACACAAGGTTATTTATTTCTAATTAATAAATATAATTTCATTATAGGAGACATTAAATAGATGGAAGCATTCAGATACATGGTAAGGGGAAAATCTCAAACCCAATTTGATTTCTTCGAGTTCTCCCTATTTCACTCAAATTTGGTATAGTCACTTATTATAAATCATTTGATATAATTATATTACATTTTCTAGGAAATACAAGTTTTATAATTAAGTTTATGTAAAACCTAATTTTTTCCAAAAGATCTCTTCTTTTAAGAACTCATATTTTACCTGTCATTCATGGTTGATGGTTCTTGTATCAAGTATAGTGTTCCCTATTTCTTTTGGAAACCCAAATATTGTGAATATGTTAATAGGATATGAAACCCATTCCTCACCATGGGTTATTTACGTTCATTATTGATATATGTTCAATGTGTCATGCATGATAATGATAATATTACGGGGTGACGGGTGCGCCCAGAATTATATAGCACAATATGAATGTTTGAATGTGAATGGTGCACCCAAAATTATACAGTGCTCCAATGAATTGGGTAAAGTGATGAATCTCATGAGTAAATGTGAACCCCTCCATGGACAACCCTCAATCCCTTAGACAACACCCCCACCCATGGACACCTCCACCCCCATGACACCCCACCCCAATGGACTGCCCCCACCCCCTATTAGCCCCCCTCACCCCCCCCCCCTTAACACCCCACCACCTGGACACCCCAACCCCATTGGACATCCCCCAACACCCTGGACAGCCCCCCTAGACATCACCCGACCACCTGGACCCCCCCCACCCCCCAGACACCCCCACCCCCATGGACAACCCCCATGGACAGCCCCCACACACCTGGACCCCCTATATACCCCTATCCCCTTAGAAAACCCCATACCAATGGACAACCCCCACCCCCTAGACACCACCCCACCTCTTGGACACCCCCACCTACCCATGGGAACCCCCACCACTGTGGAAAACCCCCACCCCCTGGACAGCCACCCCCTGGAAACCCCCCTCCCCCTGGACACCCCTACCCCCTTGGAAACCCCCAACCCATTGGAAACCCCCTCCCCCACCCAGACACCACCCCACCACCTACACACCCCCACCCCCTAGACACCCACACCCCCATGGACACCCCAAACCCCTTGGTCATCCCCCAACCCCTGTACACCCCCTACCCCCTTGAACAACACCCTCAACCCCCTGGACATCTCTCACCCCCCCTTGAACACCACCCCACCTCCATGACACCCCCTAGACACCCCTAACCCCTTGGAACACCCCCCTCCTCAACCCCCTAGACATACCTACACCCCCTGGTCACCAACCCACCCCCTCGACACCCCACCCCACTAGACACCCCCACCCACATGGACAACCCCCACCCCCTAAACAGCTCCCCCCACCCCCTGGACACCCCCATACCACAGGACACACCTACCCCCATGGAAATCCCTCCTATACATCCCTACCCCCTTGGACAACCCCCTAACCTCTAGACAGCCCCCACCCCTTGGACACCCCCACCCCCTGGACACCCCACCCCTATACACCCCCACCCTTGTGGAAAACCCTACCCCCTTGCACTACCCCCAACCCCCTAGACAACCCCCACCCCCTGGACACCACCCCACCACATGGACACCCCCACCCCCCTGAACACCCCCATCCCCATGGACAACCCCCACCCACTAGGCAACACCCCCCACCAATCCCCGCTGGACACCCGAACCCCTTGGACACCCCCTACCCCCATGGACAACCCCCATCCCCTGTCAACCCCCACCCCCCTAGACACCATCCCACCACCTAGACACCCCCACCCCTCTGGACACCCCCACCCCCATTGACACCCCCACCCATTTGACATCCCTCACCCCCTTGGACACCCCCTACACCCTTATACAGCACCCCAACCCCCTATACATCCCCCACCCACTATAATCCACCACACCTCCTGGACACCCCCACAACCCCTGGACACCCCAACCCCCTTGGATAGCCCCCAACCCCATGGACAACCCACCCCACCCCCAGGACACCACCTCACACCCTGGACAACCCACCCACTGAACACCCCCTACCCACTTGGACAGCACCCAATCCATGGATATCCCCCACCCCCTATACACCGCACCCCTTGGAAACCCCCCACCCCCATGGATAGCCCTCACCCCCCTAGACAACCTCCACCCCCTCTGGAACCCAACCCCGGGACACCCCACCCCATTGGACTGCCCCCCAACCATTGGACTGCCCCCCTATACACCAACCCACAACCTGGACACCCCCACCCCTCTGGACACCCCCACCCCCATTGACACCCCCACCCATTTGACATCCCTCACCCCCCTAGACACCCCCTACACCCTTATACAGCACCCCAACCCCCTATACATCCCCCACCCACTAGAATCCACCACACCTCCTGGACACCCCCACAACCACTGGACACCCCAACCCCCTTGGATAGCCCCCAACCCCATGGACAAACCACCCCACCCCCAGGACACCACCTCACACCCTGGACAACCCACCCACTGAACACCCCCTACCCACTTGGACAGCCCCCAATCCATGGATATCCCCCACCCCCTATACACCCCACCCCTTGGAAACCCCCACCCCCATGGATAGCCCTCACCCCCCTAGACAACCTCCACCCCCTCTGGAACCCACCCCCGGGACACCCCACCCCATTGGACTGCCCCCCAACCATTGGACTGCCCCCCTATACACCAACCCACCACCTGGACACCCCCACCCCCTGGACACCCCCACCCCATGGAGAACCCCCACCCCCTGGACACCCCCACCCCCAGGACACCTGTTTCCCCCTTGGATAGAACCTATATCCCCCTGAACAACCCCCACCCCTGTACATCACCCCACCTCTTTGACACCCCCAACCTTTGGACACCTCAGCTCAATGGAAAGCATACCGAACTCCCAAGATAGCCCCCCCTAGATACCCCCACCCCCAACCCTGGACACCCATACCCCCTTGGACAACCCTCAAACCCCCTGGACAACCCCCACGCCCTTTACACCACCCCACCACCTGGACACTCCAACTAGCTGGACACTCCCACCCCGTGGACATCCCCCACCGCAGGAAAACCCTAACCTTCACTTACACCATTGGACACCCCCATCCCCCTTGAAAAGAACCCCAAGACCTAGAAGGCCCCCAACCCCATGGACACCACCCCATCTCCTGGAAACCCCACCCCCTGGACACCCCTACCCCTTTGGACACCCCCAACCCCCCAGATAACCCCCAACCACGAATGGACACAACTCCACCCCCTGGACACCCCCAGGACACACCCATGGACAACCACCCCACCCCCCTGGACACCCCCTCCCCCCTTGGACACCTCCTGTACAACCCATACCCCCTTGGACAACCCCTAACCACCTGGATAGCCCCCAACCTAGGACTCCCCAACCCCCATGGACATCCCCATCCCCCTAGACATCCCCCCCTGAACACCCACACCCCTTGTACAACCCCCCCAACCCCATGGACAACCCCCACCACCCGGACACAACCCCACCAGCTGGACACCCCCACCCCCATGGACACCCCGCCCACCACCACGGACAACCACCCCCAACCCCCTAGACACCCCACCCCCTTGGACCCCCACCCCCTTGGACAACAACCCCTACCCCCTAGACAACCCCCACCCCAGGAAAACACCCCACCTCCTAGACACCCCCACCCCTAGACACCCCCTACTGCCTTGGACATCACCCCGAACCCCATGGGCAGCCCCCCTCCCTAGACACCCACTTTGTTCCACTCCTTCATGAAAAATGGGGGAGTCTAAGCCAAAAATGTCTATTCTTTCCCCGCTAAAAGAATTATTTATGTTCACAATGAAGAGTGACTCTAAGTGTCCTAGGAGAATACTTATAGATTATTGGTGTATGTGTATGAATTCTATTTGTGTGTTTGGTTTAGAGAAATTTCACAAGTATAATTCTATATGAATTTTATATGCATGGTTTACTGCAGGTGCATAGGGGGGAGGGAGGCAAGTAGTTGGAAGTTCATTACTGCAGGTGCATAGGGGAGAGGCTCCAAGTGCAAAGGAGGGGAGTCAGGATTTCTCCTGCAGGTGCATAAAGCCTATGCCAATGGTTGTAAACCATTGGAATATATGTGAAAAGAAAACATATACCAACAATTTCATGTAAACCATTGATAAAAGTATATACCAATTATTTATAAACCATTGCTATAAAATCATTACTTGACTTTTTCCCAATGGTTTTTGAGGAACCATTGGTAAAAGTCTATTCCAACGATTTAGAAACCATTGGTATAGAAATGAATTTAGATATTTCTAATGGGTTTAAACCATTATTAAATACCAATACCAAATTTTATAAGAAACTATGGGTATATAATACATTATGAAGCCATATCCCAATGGTTCTCGTAGAACCTTTGGGATATTTCTATCCCCACAGCTCCATAGCCAATGGTTTAGACAACCGTTGGAATAGTTTATACCAACGGTTTCAAACCGTTCGTAAAGGCTATGTTTCTAGTAGAGTTCATTGACTCTTTACTAAAATTTGAAAAAATAGAAATTTTTATGGATTTTCATAACTCTATTTACATAATGGGGATTCTAGTCTTTAATGGAAATATGTACCATATTTAGAAATATAGAATACTTCCTTATCTTATGTACCTTGGTTATGAAGTTCTTAAAGATGATAAACATGGTTTTCCTTCTCATGCATAGAATATACACCTTATCACTTATGGTGAGAATAATTTGGACAATTATCAGTGATCTATAAATATTAAACATTCCTCCATCTCTAAAAGTGAATTTCGAAGAGTTAAAGGTGTTAGAATGGATAAGGACATCTTGGAAAAGATGAGAAAAAAGATTGAAGGAAATGAAAATGTAAAGAAAGTAAAGTTATAAATCTAGAGGTTAAAGTAAGAAAATTTAAATATGGGTGATTATGATTTTTTGGTGATTTAGTTATCAGTTTGAATGACATTATGAGCTCCATAATATGATTTTTTGATAATTTGGAAGATTCAACTATTGTTGAAAACATCTTATAAATTCTTCCTAATAACTTTGGAGAGACTTTTTCATCATTGGAAGATATATATCAAAACAATCTATCTCTGTATCATATATATATCACTCTTATTACATAAAAATGATCACATAAAATTTTATGAAGAAAAAAGTGTAGGTTTTTTGGGGAATTTCCTTAAATGATGATAAGAAAGAAAATATCAGCGTGTTTTTGAAAATGGAGAAGTTTATGTCTCTAAAATTGAAAATAAAGTTAGTAAAAGTTTTGATAAATTTAGGTATTCATTTTCATAAAATATGAAATTTGGAATAGTTAATTAGAACGGTATGTTACCTGTTAAATTTTTAAATATGGATGTTTTATGAATTTTGATAAAAAATTTATTAAACAAAATAAATACGAATAAAGTTCTTAAGATGAAAGAAAATTTAATAATATCATTTGATAATATGTAATAAAAATCCAAATCCTATCCTTTAGGAAATTATAAGAAGTTCTATAAATACAAAAGGAGAAATTACTTTTCAAAGGTGATAATGATGATGAAAGTGAAGAAGAAGTTTATAACATTAATGATGTCACTAATGAAAAAATTATTATTAAAAAAATTGAATGATGAAAAATTCACATTGATGAAAATAATATATTAGATTAATAATATACTAATATAGATTTTATGTTAAAGAGAGAGTTTAAATAATTTCTTTCAAAGATTATATTCCTTGAAAAAGAGATCAGAATGTTGAAAAAGTGAAATACATTCCCAAATGATGAAGAATATTTTCTTACAGATAAATCAATGATTATAAAATATATTGATAAAATAAAATTATTAATTGATGAAAAGTATAACCTAAACATAAATATTGAATAACTATTTATGTTAATGTTGGATGAGTTATTAATTTTTAAATAAAAACATTCTAAAGTTGAATAAGGAGTTAGAAATTTCCAAAACTTGATAAAGAATATAGTTTAAATTATGAGAAGTCTAAACCTGAAAATGATTAATAAATTTTTTCCTCAAATATTATTAATAATATAGAATATTAACATAATGAAATGGCATGAAAAAAATTGTATGTTTCTAAAACAATCAGATCTGAAAAACTAGATGTTTCAAAGATTACCAAGATTGATCCAAAAGTTACTACTTCAAGTGATTATTTAAGGATAAGAATATATCTAAGATGAAGAAGATAATATTAAAATGTAAACAAAACATTCGTAAAAATTAAATATAAAATTTTAGGGTTAGAAAGTTGATGAAAAATAGAAACACAAAATCAAATTGTATGTTTGTTACTCTAGGAGATACTCTTTCTATAGTTACTACCTGAATTTGGATGGATTTAGTCATTTGGTATATATTTGTCATTTTGGCCATAAATATTACAAATACACACGAATAATCTATAGGAAAATTTTGAGAGGTATACAAACACATTTAAATAGATAACCTGAGAATGTTAGACTGAATATTTAAAATAGATTACAATATTTGGAAACTGTTTGTGAAATATGTGATCAACCTAGACATGTTGAAAAACAATTTATTTTTATGATACCAACACAAAAAATATTATAAAAAAATATAAAAATCCATATAATAATAAAGGAAAAGGATAGTAAAAGGACTTAGTTGATGAAACATCCTTCAATGCTGAAATAAGAGAACAACCCTAGAGTTTGGATTCTGTTTGTTCATAACATATGATAGGAGACTTGAATTTATTGAATAATGTGAAATATTTCAATGATGGAATAAGCACTTGTGGAAATAATGAGTCACCAAAAATAAAAGGTCTTGGATCTACTATCATTGGGGAATACAACTTAAAATCTCAACAATACTAATTTATTTAAGGGGTGAAACAAAAACTTTTAAGTGTTAACTCATTGATAAAGGTAAAAATGTTTTTTTAGAAGATTGAATTTTTAGACTCTTGAATATGCGAATTTTTTTAAAAGATGCTAAAGAACAATGAGAGACCTTTTTCAAGTAGGTCATTAACAAATATCATGTTTTCTAAGAATGATGGAAGAAAATCCGATGTGGCAAAAAATGTTTGGGAATATGTGTTAGAGTATCATGGAAAATCATATAAAGGGAGAAAGTATTTTTGATATTCATGATATGATAATAACAAGATATTTATAACAACCTCAGACCATCACTTCTAGATCTCGTGCTAAAACATCATCTTTACATTTTCAGATTTCATACCTATAAATGTCACCCAATTTCAGCCAAAAAAACATGAAAAATAAAAATGATGTTTTAAAAATACTTACACAACACATACCATTTAGGTTTATAGTTTCATAGAATATTGGAAAAATCATACATAAACAATACTCAATAGTTCACGTGAGTACTTTTCTTGTTATAACCATCTTTTCTTATTAAATATTAGGTATTCAAAAAATCCCTAAATTTAATTATATATGAAACATTTATAGACACAATTTAGTTAACAACAGTATTCATCACCTTGGGAAAATAGAACATAATAATGGTGAGATTAAAAAATCAATAAATAAAAACATAAGAATTAACAATTGGATGTTATCATATAAAATAATATGATTGTAAATGTATTATGACATAATCAAATTTCAAGATCATAACATAAAGTAATTCATATCGATCAATTCATGGATAATCAATCAGGAAACATTTCATATTTTTTTAACAAAGGTATGAGTTATATGAATCAGTAATAATGAGCCATGTGATTTTAATATTGATCAAAGAACCATTAAAACTCATAGTTAGTATAAAGAAAATGTGTTGGTATCTTTGAACATCATATTAATATCACTCTTACACTCACATTTAAAAATGGAATAAAAAATAAGTTATACATCCAACACAATTATCATGTGAACATAATAATTACCAAATTCATTAGAGGGATATAACGGATCCACCCATCCATAGTTTATAACATAACCACACATCTTTGGTTTATAACAGAACCACATTTACATTGTTTATAATGGAAATAATCTTCAAAATAATCAATTTTCCCTGAACCATAACATGAAGAAGTACATATATCTTTCATTTAATAACTAAACTCTTATAAATAACAATTATTCTTTTTATAAAATGATTAACCCAAGGAGAATAAATGGCTTCAAGTAAAATATATTTGAAACATTATTAATCATTCCCAAGAAATAACTAGGGTCATATTATTAGAAAATATCATAATATGATTATATGTAGCATCAAGGTTTGATTTTCTTGGTGAATGTAAATTCCATTAAAAGATCATTAAAAACATTATTAAGGGAAATAACCTTTGCAATTTAAAATTTACTTTTATAAAATAAACATTCACAAAAATATTGTGATTATAATTTTCTCAGAAAATATCCTTTAATGTTATAATAGAATTTTTAATGAAAATATGGGTCTTAATGGGGTTAAAATCCATTCATTTTGTATACATTAAAAAAAATCTTTCTTTCCAAACATTTTATAAAAAGGAGTCAAAACTGACCCATGCGGGGAAAAAATATGGAATTCCCTTTTTAAAATTTTAAAAAGAGCTTCAAATATCATGTAATAAAATTTAGAGATAATTTATGTTTATATAATAACATTATTTAATCTATTTAGAAAACATTTATATGTAAGAGATATATTCTTGATCTAAAATAAGATACAAAATCTGTATCACTTATAAAAAAATCTTGAAGACTCTTTAATCAATATAAAATGAAATGAAAAATAAACTTGAAAATGAAATTATTAACCAATGGAGAGGAAAATATATATTTATGAAGAAATAAATATGATGTCCTCGCCTCCAAATTAACCCTTTATATAAACATTTTAAAAAATAAAGGATATTGTAACATAAAACCCTTACCGTTTTGGTAATACTTCCAATCAAAATTAAATGAAATAAATGATATAATATGGATATGTAAATATAATTAATTACATGAAGTAATATTTCAACATTAAATCAGGAGGTATAAATTAAAACATACAAGTAAATCATGGTGCACGACATGAAACTTGTCTATAAAATCATATTTAGACAAAGAAAATCCTTGAAAATATCATAACATTTGAAGTAATGATTATTTCATGAAGTGATTTTGTGAACATATTTTAATCTATATAAAACAATTGTAAATCAGAATGGAAATAATTTAGAGAAAAATTCACACATAACCATGTCATGAAATATTCAATGAAGATGAGTTATCACCAAATGAAATGAAATTTAGTTAACAAAATCTTTACGGCTTGGTAACATTCAATTCAAATCCCATTGGATGAAATAATTTTAAATTGAACTTAAATTAACATGATTTAAGAAATATTAATGATATAACATGTAAAAATGGAATGTATATGGACAATATAAAATAAATTTGTTGTGTAACATTAAAATGTTCCTCAATGAAATGAAATTTAGACGAAATCTATTACCTTGAGTCTATACATTCCATGTGTGTCCTTTAACTCATTTATCATAATAATATATCAATTATTTACTTATTTAATAACCTTATAAAGGTGTATTGATTTTTAATTGAAATAATTTTTCATTTTTTTCAATGATATAATTAATTGCTTAATCGGTTAAATCAATATCATTTATTTTGAGGAAATTTCATTCAGAATTTCGAAACAATTTTGTTATGTTGACTGTCATAAAATTTATATTTATTCTATAATCTTCATAATAATAATAATAAGATAATCATAATTTTTATACATCAATTATACTTTTAAAACCAACCATTAAAATGGTTATTAAAAATGAACTATGTTACAATCATGGATACGGTAGGTCATACGTACGCTTGAGTAATATTTCCATTTTTCATCTATCACGATGGAAAGAATATAAGTATTATTTACTATTAAAAATAATAATTATATCATAAATATAATATTATTTATTTAAATACACACAAACATACACACAAATATATATATATATATATACATATTTGATCCATGTGATGTAGTGATGAAAAAATAATCACATTGCTTCGTGGAGGTGGTAATCTAAATGTATACGTGAATGATGTTATCATTTTTCATTTGAATTAAAGGTAAGAAAATAAATATTATATAATATATTTTGTAAGTGTAATTATTTTATGAATATAATTAATATACACTAAATCCATTATTATAACCAATTATGTGAGGTGGTTATGGAAAATGAATTACATCGGTTCGTGTGGTGGTAGTTTTCCATCCACACGAACGATGGTCTCATTTCCCATTTTATGGAAGAGGACATGAATATGGGCTATTAAATTAACATAAAAACAAATAATTATATATAAAATAATTTTTCTTATTAAAATGAGTTTGAAGAAGATTTGTAGGAGGTATATGAACAAATAAAACTAAAAAATTCTGTTAAACGCAATATCTCTTCTTCGGAAAAACTCTTTTTCTTTACACCTTAAGCCCGAGAAGACTTGTTTTATACGAAAAATAATACCTATTAAACTTGTTTAGAGATTTTATGAAGTTATTTGGTCGTGAATTTAAAAAGAATTCTTTTTAAGTGTGGAGAGGAAAGGAGAGTGGGTTCACTTTTATAAGAGAGGGGAGGGGAATTCTTGAAATTTCATAAAGTATTAAATTAATATTAATTAATATTAATTTAAGAATGTATCCAAATTGATATAATTAAAATATAGGATGATTATGGGTATAAATAATCTTATAAAATAAAAACTATCCAATTTTAGATTATTTTTTACCCTTATCTTGTTTTTAACTCCCTTTTAACCATTTTTCATATTACTATAGTATGAATGTTTTTTACGCAAAAGGAGTCAAGAAAATTACAGGAAAAGAGAAATTTCCAATAAATGGATAATTGTTGATATTTTAAACCATATCCTTTTATATTATATAAATATAATTTTTTTAGTATCTTTAAATCTTTTAATGAAATATTATTTATTAAAAAAATGATTAATGTCATTTTTGAAAAAACGTGAAATATTATAATATATTATGCATCTAACTCATGTAAAATGGTTCTAAAGTGACATTAAATCTAATTTAAAGAATATATGGTCTTAATATAATGATCCAATAAAATTTATATAGGTCTATTTGTCATTTTAAAACTTATCTTTTAGATTAACCCCTTGGTTAACCAACTTTAACCTTAAATGCTGTAATGATTTTTGCAATACTATAAGGTTATAATTTTACTTATAAAGTAAACATTAGTGAATAAATTTCAATGGGAATATATTTCAGATCATTTTAAATAATAATTTTCATATAGATATATTTTTATAATTTTTAATAATTTTATAAAATATATTTAATATAAAATAATATTAATGTCATTTTAATAACTATTCTCATAAATCAACTTTGAAAATAATATGATAGTAATGAAATTATAATATAATAAATTAACATGTACATAATAAGTTATTTTCATCTATACAAATTATGGGACACTAAAACTCACTCATACAATATTATATTTAGATTTCTTAAAAAATATTACTTTTTTAAATCCTTGTACCAGCACTGTATGGGTGTTGTGTGTGAATTTAATCCAATTATTTCATCCATAAAAATTAAAAAAAATTACTATGAAAAAAATATATATAAAAAATTACTATATATAAACTAACATTAGTTTTTTTATCCCTAACAAAAAAAACTTATAGATATTAAAAATAAGTGAGTGAATTTTTTACATTATAATTACCTAAAATAATATATAAGTCATTTTTAATGAAAAATGGAAACCATTTGACAAATAATAAAATCATGGACGTGGATGGTATAAATCCACTTATCTAATAGATTAAAGGAAAGTTTTAGGGTCATTTTTAATCCTTATCATTTTATTTTTAACCTTAATTAGTCGATTTACCTTAAGAGTGGTAATAAAAATTTACTATGGTTACTAATTATAATGACAACAAATAAATGGAACTAAGTTACCACATTTGTAAATCATGATACCAAATAATGAATCAACTTTTTATGATTCAATTTCTATAATTGGCATAAATTAAATTAAAATTAAATCGACACAAAACACCAAGTAATATTTAGATAAATGTGTTTTCAATCCAAAAATGAACATATACCAAAATATGGAGTAAAAATGATTAAAATGTATTATATATAATTCAATAAAAAAAATTATTACTTATATATTAAATTAAAATAATAATGTTAAATTTATATGGAAATAAATGGCAGTTTTATAAATATCGGCAATTTCACTATTCAATAAAAATAAATCATTTCAGAAAAATACCAAAATTTCACCCTAAGATAATTTGGTTATGCTGATTTAAAATTTTATATCATTTTTATCAAATAAAAGTTCAAAAATTTCAAAAAATTATTTATAATATTTCATCACTAAAATCAATAAAACCCCTTTTTGATGAATATGTATTTTGGAAGAATAAATTAAATTTAGTAATATATGAGTGATTATTTGCTAATCAATTATAAATAAATTTTTATTCATTATTATCCCGATATAAACATATTATAATTTATTTAATTGTATTCATATCCACAAAATTCAATCTATAGGATATAATTGTCATATTTAAAAAATAATATTTCTTTGAGATGGTATGTGAGTATGATATACTCTATAATACCAAATGTAGGATCAAATTAAAAGAGATACTGTATAGAGTATATAATTATGCTCAATATTCAAGAAGGGGGTGAATTGTACACTTTAAAATATTCGTTTTCAACTTATAAAGAATGTTCTGTTAAACAAGGTTAAACAAGGTAATTCACAAAACCACATGTTCTACGCACTTGCTTGATTCTGGAAATATGATTCTAAGAAAGTAATTCTGGAAAAGATGGTTCCAGAAATGAAACATAATGAAAGTTTACAAAGATGAAGATTATACCTTAAATCGTATAGAATTTAACTAAAACAGAGTACATGAATAAGGAAGTATAAAATAGTTATACAACACAATTGCATTGGAAAACTTGTAACAAAACTAGTAACAAGTAGTAAATATTTTAACCCAAAGGGAAGGGTATCCAACAACCATGGATAAAGGTCCCTTGATTTATACTTTCATTAAATTATGTCTTACCCACACCAGGGTAAGCCCTCGATCTGAAGATCGGAGTCTGTCATGTTATCCCCGCAAGCCCTCAACTTCAAGGTAGTCAGCACCAATGTCATCCTTAGCAAGGAAGACCTCAACATCAAGGTAGTCAGCAACTCTGTCTTCCTATCCCCAGAAGCCCTCGATTGTACATTATTAATGTAGGACCCCGGGACACCCTGAGAAGGGAGGGGTGAATCAGGGTGACCACTTTTTCTTTTAATGTGATAGATCTTGTTCCCACGTTGGTAGGATCTTTTTTAACTAGTATGATGAATATGATCAGAAATCAAACATTCACATGCAAAGAGATGACACAAAAAAAATTTCATGGTTCACCACTAAGGGTTACATCCAAGGAGCATACGCCGATAGGTTATCGGTCGTACCAAATTCCACTAAACTTCACTAGCTGTGGATTACAAAGGATCGGGCACATACACTCTGTCCCAGGATCACTACCTTTACAAAATGTACATGGATAGCTCACAACATCCCTCAGGTCACTCCCGTTGACTCCCCGTAGCTCAATGCCCTTGGTGAAGTCACACTCAGTATATAGACGTGAAGGTCTCTTCATCATTGAAAAAGAATGCATCCTCAATTATATGTAGATGCTCTGTTGAAGTCCAAATCTCACCAGAAAACTAAACTCACAATTCACTAATGGTATCTGGAAATCATGTGGCTTTCGTGCCGTACCAAAAAAGACCAGCGTACATCAACAACACATAGAACACTTATCCAAGCTCGATGCTCAAGTTTGAAGACCGGCGCACAAGTCACTTCCGCGGTTCATATTCTGCACGCAGGTTAAACCAACCCACTTGCGCGAAACTGCCTCCTTTAACTCCAAACATGCACAACTCTGCACCTTTAACTCCCAAACCACCTTGGACACACAGCCAAAAACCAGTGCACAGCCTCCACTTGCGCGAGCCAACAACCACTTGTGTGACTCAACTACTTGCATGATGAGAGATCGAAAAATATGTAAGTCTTGAACTTTGTTGCAAATGCGGAGGGGTGGTCCTCTATTTATTGGAAAACTAGACCCCCTGTGCGGTGGTGCACAAGTGTCCTCATGGTGCACAAGTCCCAGCGTGCAGCTCCAACCGCCCTAACCTCTATCACACTACTCACTTGCGTGACCACACCAATACTTGAGCGACCTTCTTTCCTTTTCCATATTTTGAAGCTCTGATCACGAAGAACAAAAGGCGCGCAACTTTCCAACCTCCTAGGCACCGGCATGAAAGTCCTTTCTCGGCACGCAGGTCACTTGTGCAACTAAACCCAAAACTTGCGCGACCCTTATCCCTTTGCCATATTTTGATGTTCTGATCTTAAAAAAAATATTGCATGAAATTTTCCTCTCCATCAAGTCAATGGCACGCAAGTCCCTTTGCCAAAAACCTTTTTCTTAATTTTCCGATTATCATGCCCACAAATTTGGAAAACTCTGGAAAACAGTGCCACCTTCAATACTGTTAACTGCTTGACCTGTATGAGCACCTTGTTAGCACACATTCTGATCTTCCACTGAGGATTGTCAACAAACACAAACCATACTCCAAATCATGCAATGATGATAATGGTTCCAACAATCTCCCCCTTTGGGTTTGTTTTCAATCAGAAAAAATTCAAAAGATCCCCATCCATATGAAAACCAAAAACGCAAGAATCAAATCAGCCAACACTCTATGTCTATGTGAGCAATGTTCAGTGTAGAAAACAAGAGAGGAAGCTTGAATTGGGTTCCCATGTTTTGGATGTCTCAATAACGCCCAAGAAGAATTACATGTCCAATGTATTCCTTCTCATGCTTCTCATCCTATCACTGACACTGAATTCTCATCGTGTCACAGAAGCATTACATGCCTAAAACGCCTGATCATGCCTGAATTGAAATGCCTGATCATGCCTGAATTTATTCCTTTCTACCCCATTGACAATAAACTCAAAGACTGGTAATTTGTTCATTGTTCAGCTCAAACCATACTCCCCCTAGATAGTATCTCCCCTAAAAACATGCAACACATCCATAAACAGATAAAAACAATAATCATAATCGGGGAGAGGGGATTTGCGTAACCACCTTATGCATTGGGAGGTGTCTGAACACCAAGGTTATACCGATGCATCTCAAACTCAACCGCTGATAGTGGTTTGTTCAGGATATCAGCCACCTGCTCATCAGTTCCCACATGATGCATTCTAATCACGCCTTATTCAACTTTCTCTTTGATAAAGTGATACCTGATTTCAATATGTTTTTTACGAGAGTGTTGTACTGGATTCTTTGTAATATCAATTGCGCTATTGTTATCAAAGTAAATCACCATTGGTTGCTTCACCTCATGACCAATATCTGTTAATTGTTGCTTCATCCATAGCAGTTGACTGCATGATTTTTTGGTGGAGATATACTCAGCTTCAACAGCACTAAGAGAATTACTTTCTTGTTTCTTGCTCAACCAGCCAACACATTTATTCCCAATATAGAATGCTCCACCACTGGTGGAATTTCTTTCCACTACATCCACAACCTAGTCAGCATCAGAAAATACTGAGAATTCAATGTCCCTTCCTACAACAAAGTATCATCGACAATTGTGAGTACCTTGGATATACTTCATGATTATTTTTACTGCTGCCATATGTTCCTCCTTTGGATTACTATGAAAGCAGGATGCAAGACATGTGGAAAAGACAATATCTGGTTGTGTCGCTGTCAGGTACAGTAGGCTCCCAATGATCCTCCTGTACATGGTGGGATCTACAGAGGTCCCATCCTCATGCTTTCTAAGTTTAGTTCCTAATACAATAGGAGTTGTCATTGGTTTGGAGTCTAGCATATTAAACTTTATTAGAAGCTCTATTGCATACTTTTCCTGAGAAATGAATGTGTACTCCTTCTTTTGAATCACCTGCACCCCCAAGAAATAGGTGACCTCCCCAATAATAGACATTTCAAATTCCAATTTCATGTGATTTGAAAATTCATCCACTGATTTCTGTCTTCTTCCACAAAATATGATATCATCAATGTAGACTAGAACCATGAATTTATCTTTTGGATAATTTTTCACATAATGATTGTGATATACTCCTCCTATTTTGAATTCCAGCTTCTTGAGATAAGAGTCCAGCTAGGAGTACCATGCCTGTGGTTCATGCTTCAAACCATATAGATCTTTCCTCAGTTTGCAGAACTTTGTCTCATAAGTACCAAGAACAAAACCCACTGGTTGTTCAATGTTGACTTCTTCTTCAAGTACACCATTCAAGAATGCATTCTTGACATCCATTTGATACACTTTATTTCTTATTTGTTGTGCCATGGCAAGGAAAAGCCTGATTAACTCCAGTCAAGCCACTAGAGAAAAGGTTTCTTCAACATACACACCTTCAATCTGGGAATATCCCTTACATACCAGTCGATCCTTGTTTCTATTAACACTTCCATGCTCATCATACATGTTCTTGAAGATCCATTTTGTACCAATCACATTGTGACCTTCGGGTCTCTGGACATGATCCCATGTCTTATTCTTGTCAATCTGATCTAATTCTTCATTCATGGATTGCACCCAAGATTCATCCTTTGCAGCTTCTTCGAATGAGGATGGATCCACAACTAACAGAAATGCAGACTGCGTGTTATTACTCATCCTCCTTGTTTGTGTGGGTGTGCTCTTGTCCCCGATTATGTTTGATGGATCAATCTCATCTCTATGATTTCTCCTGTACAGTTCAGTTTCATTCTCTCTAGCCACGGTTTCTTCTTCAGATTCTTCTTTTGAGTCAAAATCATTATGTGACTGTTGAGTTTTTTGTACAGCTTCCTCTATTTCTGTATTTGTATTTTTCCCACGTTCACTTTCTTCTCACTTTTTTATCACATCAGCATATGACTTTCTTGAAGCATTTGTGGTTTTCTCTTCAATTATCTTAACATCAATGCTTTCTACAATCCTTCCTAATCTCTTTTTGAAACACTTGTAGGCTTTACAGTTCATTGGATAACCAAGAAAAATTTCTTCATCAGCATTGTCACCAAATATACCTTGATTTACTTCTTTATTCCGGATGAAACATTTGCTTCTGAAAACATAAAAGTATTTCAAATAAGGCTTCTTTACATTCCCCAATTCATGTGGTGTATTCGTTTATCCCATATAAAGCACTGTTTGATTCTGAATGTGCACTATAGCTTTAACAGCTTCCTTCTAGTAATGGCAAGAGATACCACTCTCAATCCACATAGTCCTAGCCATGTTGTTGAACTGTCGATTCTGGTGCTCAACAACACCAATTTGATGTGGAGTTCTCACAGCAGCTACCTCATGCTGTATTACATATTTATATAGGTAATTATCAAACTCAATGGACGTGCATTCCCCTCCATTATCATATCGCAGCACTTTGATTGTTCGTCCAGTATCATTCTCAGTGATTTGCTGAAATGTTTTCATGCAATCAAGCACTTTCTGTTTCCTATGAATGACCATAACACATGCCATCCTACTATAATCATCAATGAAAAGGAAAAAAGTACCTTTATCAATGAGTTCCGACATCATTTATCGGCCCGCATACATCTGTATGAATTAGGTCAAGTAGATGAGATGCCCTTTTCTTCTTTGGCCAATATGAACTGCATACCAGCTTTCCACGAATGAAAGCATCACAAGATTTTTCACACTTATGCTTCAGGTTAGGAATGTCCATGAAAATACTATATTTTGATATTTTCTCCATGTCTTGTTGGTTAATGTGTCCTAGTATCCTATGCCACAAATTATTTTCTTCTTCAACAGTCATGTAGAAAACATTTTATTTACTATCAACTTGATATAGGTTGCCTTCTGTTCTGCATCACTTCATAAGTGAATTGCATTTCTTTCCCTTGATAGTGTATCCTTTTTGATTAAAAGTAATAATAAGTCTCGAGTCACAGAGTTGAATCATGCTGAGAAGATTATGAGGTATGCCATCTACTTAAAGGACTTAAGTCTTCCTTAGCTCTCTATTAGCTAATTTAGTACTTCCACTGCCTTTGATTTTTAGAGCTCCATCATTACCAAATATAACTGTTCCATCAACCTTCCTTTTGATATCTGTTAACAGGCCATCATTATCTATCTTGTGGGATGAAGAATCTCTATCCAGAATCCAAGTACTATTAATTTTTGTAGCTTTTAGGGCCACCTATACAAGGATGGATTTCTCATGTTTACTCCTTTCTTTCCATGAGACATTGGAATGAGTATAAAGAACTGATTTACTTTCAATTATCTCATCTGTGTACATTTTTTCTTCATAGTTAAAGTCTTCTTCAAGAGGAAAAAACCTATTTGAAAGAGAAACACTATCTTGTCGACAAGATTTGACTTGTTTTGAATTTCGGTATGAGGTGTCCATGTCACTTCTCTACCTAAAATTAACAGCCTTATGACCAAAGTTAGAGCAAATAAAACAGTATCCATAGAAACTATTTCTTCTATAAGACGGAGGATATAAATTCAGTCTCATTTGTTGATGTCTTATATCTTCCCAATTCAAGTAGCTCCTTACATCTTCACAATAGGACATAGTATGCCCCAGATAGCCAAAGAACTAACACTTCATGAGAGTAAATGTCTTCTCACTTTAATCTCTCCTCATACTTTCTTCCTTGGGAGAATAGTTGGACTGCCTGTCATTTCTGAGTGTTTGGGGATAATTTTCTGTTCTCCTTTTATTTTGGATTAAGGGTTTCTTTTTCAGCACTTCAGGCAACGTTTCAACATGTCCAACTTTCATCTTGTATTTATTTTGGATCTATTCACTTCCAGCAGTTGATGTCTCAGCTTCCCAACCAATTACACTCTTTCCCATGCAAGCAGATCTTTGATTACTCATGATTTTTCCAACCCCATCTGAACCACTCTTGGCTCTTTCCAGTAATTCTGCATCTGAGAATCTTCCAAACTATATTTTCTTCCTTGATTTTTTTAAAATTGATTCAGTCTAAAGTTTACTCCTAAGAGTAACAACTTCCCCCTCAAGACCCTCAACAGTCTTGGATTTACTTCTAGTCTGGAGTAGAGGTCATTGATGACCTTTTCCTACTCTTCAATTCTCAGCTTCAGATCCACTACATCATCAATGCTTTCAAGAATTTTAGACTTTAATTTCACCAATTATTCTAGTCATTCAATTTTAGCTCCAAGATGATCAACATATTCAGATGATTCTTCTTCATTTGATTTCCACTTATTACAAATCTTACATTTAATCTTAAGCTTTCTAACAGCATCCTTAATTTGCAACTCGGGATCTGCACTACTTTTTTACTGATTTTATCCACAAGTATTTTGTAATTTTTCAATAGTGGACATCATGGATGCATGATTCCCAGTTTTAAATTCTGGTTTTTCATCATCATAGAATTCATTATCATCTTCTTCATCTTCATAGAAAAAAATATTTTTCAGAACATTCTTTCTAAATTTGAAGTCTCATTTCTTGAAAAACCTTTTCTGAGGCTTCTCAATGTTTTCAGAATCTCTATCATCATCATCGATCTTTCTTAAGCACTGAGAAGCAATGTGCCCTACTTTGCCACAATGAAATCAAGTTCGAGGTAACATCCCTTTGAGTTTACCTTTTCCATTTTGGAACATCATGGAAATGAGAGAATTAATTTATTTTTACTCATCATCTTCACCACTACTATCTTTTGAGATTTTTAGTTTCTCCGTGGATTTGAACGCCATTTTCTTGCTTACTCGTGTAGTAGCATCTTCTAGTTTGACTCCCATTTCATATGCCACCATGCCACTCAATAGATCATCCAATGAATGTTTGGAAGGATATATTTCCTCAAGTTATAAAACCTTTACATTGTACAAGGGTGGTAGTCTTCTCAGTATTTTCTTCACAATGTCAACGTCTCGGATTTCTTCTCCTAGGCACCGAATTGCTCCAACCACTTCAGTAATTCGATTGAAGGAGTATGCATTCTCATCAGGATGAATCTTTAGATCATCGAACCTATTATGTAGCTATTTTGGTTTCGCCTCCTTCACATTGCTATCTCCTTCATAAATATTTTCAAGTTTATCCCACATGGACTTTGATGATGTGAAACTCATCACTTTTAGAAAAACCTGATCAGAAAGTGCTGTGGTGAGAACATTATGTGCTTTAGCATCTGTATCAAGAATTTTCCTATCTGCATCAGTCACATCCAGCCCTGTTGGATCACAAACATTAACACTGTGCACAGTGGAAAATAGAACTTCCATTCCAAGGGATCTTAGATGAGATCTCATTTTGTTCTTCCAGATTTTGAAATTACTTCCATAAAAGGGAGGGAATCCCCTGAAATTAACTGCATTCACCATGACGACAAAGGACAGATTTAACACCAGTAACCTGCCTCGGATACCACTTGTAGGACCCCAGGACACCCTGAGAGGGGAGGGGTGAATCAGGGTAACCACTTTTTCTTTTAATGTGATGGATCTTGTTCCCATGTTGGTAGGAACTTCTTAAACATGTATGATGAATATGAGTAGAAAGAAAACATTCACATGCAAATAGATGACACAACACTTTTTACTTGGTTCACTACTAAGGGCTACGTCCAAGGAGCATACGCCGAAAGGTTGTTGGTCGTACCAAATTCCACTAAACTTCACTTGCTGTGGATTACAAAGGATTGGGAATAGACACTATGTCCCAGGCTCACTGAATTTATAAAAGTACAGGGATAGCTCACAACGTCCCTTGGGTCACTCCCGTTGACTCCCCCTGGCTCACTGCCCTTGGTGAAGTCACACTCAGTATATAGACATGAAGGACTCTTCATCATTGAAAAATAATGCATCCTCTATTATATGTAGATGCTCTGTTGAAGTCCAGCTCTCACCATCAAACTAAGCTCACTTTTCAATGACGGTATCAAGAAATCATTTGGCTTTCATGCAGCACCAAAAAAGACCGGCGTACATCAACCACACCTGGTGCGCTTCTCTAAGCCCAGTGCGCAAGTTTCAAGACCGGTGCACAAGTCACTTGCGTGGTACAAATTCGGCCCACAGGTGAAACCAACCCACTTGCGTGACACTGCCTCCTTCAACTCCAAAATTGCGCGACTCTGCACCTTTAACTCCCAAACCACCTTGGACGCACAACCAACAACTGGCACGCAACCTCTACTTGACCGACCCAATAACCACTTATGAGGCTCAAATACTTGCACTACGAGAGCATGAAAAATTTCTAAGTCTTGAACTTCATTGCAAATGAGGAGGGGTGGTCCTCTATTTATTGGAAAGCTAAAACCCATGCGCGGTGGCGCGCAAGTGTCCTCATGGCTCGCAAGTCCCGGTGCGCAGCTCCAACCGCCCTAGCCTCTGTTGCGCTACTCACTTGCATGACGACACCAATACTTGTGTGACCATCTTTAATTTGACATATTTTAAATATTTGATCTTGAAGAACAACAGGCGCGCAAAATTCCAACCTTATAGGCACCAGGGCGCAATTCTTTTCCCGGTGTGCAGGTCACTTGCACGACCAAACCCGAAACTTACGCATCCCTTATCCCTTTTCCATATTTTGATGTTCTGATCTTGAAAAAAATATGGACCGCAAGTTTACTCTCTTTAAGTCAACGACATGTAAGTCCATTTTCCAAAAACCATTTTTCTTTGTTTGTCAATTTTCAGGCAAAAATATTTGCAAACACTGGAAAACGGTGCCACCTTCAATACTGTTAACTACTTGACCTGTATGGGAACTTTGCTAGCACACATTCTAAACTTCCTCTGAGGATTGACAAGAAACACAAACCATACTCCAAATCATGTAGAGATGATCATGGTTCCAACAATTAATTCTTTAATTAATTGGTTATTCAACTTATGTTAGTGACTTTTAATGTATTAATTTTTTGTTTAATTAATTTGTATATAATTTTTAATACAAATAAATTCATTTTTTAATAAAGCATAATAAATTTTATGTTATTTATTTATTTTTTTATCTTTGTCTTTGTTTTAGGAATGTTTTAACTTATTTAATTTTTGTTTTGCAAATTATGGTGGCAGGTCTCACCGTTCCACCCCACTACCTATCCCATCGTATCCCCCACTCACAGTGAGGCTAGGAGGAACCATCATGGTTTCTGTGCCACCGTTTCAACAACTATGCCAGACTCCCCATCCCACCATTTCACCCATCACAGTGCCACTGTATTCACCCCAGTCCTATCTCACAGCCTGCCACCATTCCAATTGACGTCTCACCATTCCCCCAGCAACCATTTTATAAATTATGGTGGCATAACAAACTCCTGCTACCGTTTCCCATCTCCACCCAAACTAATGGTGGAACTGTGTGACGTCTCAACGTTTCCATCCTTACTTCTCCATCCATCACTCAGACCTCCCTCCTCTCATCGGTTATTGATATTGATGCTCCGTACGTCTATGATTTTGTCTCATCTACCCACACAACACTATAAATCATCAACAACATCACAACATCCATCAACACAACAATGAATTCAAAATCCACAAAACAACAATCAATAATTCAGCACTGAATACGAACCAGAAAAATCAACTAATCTGAAAGAAAATCTACATGCACCAACTACTCAAATCGTCCAGATTTATTTACCATTGTTGAATCTAGACCTCTTAATGGCTGCCAAAAGAGAAGTTGAGCCTCCTGCATATGCGCCACCACTATCTGTCACATCCTTGCACTAAGACTGAGCAGTGAACCACAACCGGAGCTCTCCAAACTGAAATCCACTAGATCTGAAGAATCTGAATCTCCTACCCCACTTTTTCCCTCTCTTAATCCATAACCCGCATCCGCCTCACCTACAGTCGTTGTCCATGCACCGACCCTCGATGATCCAGGATTTGCGGACTCTGCGAGCCACATACCCTCAACTTTATACTCCACATCACACACAATCACCCCCCTCACCGCCTTGAGCCAGCCTCAAATCCTTCATCCCTCTTCTTTCATCCCTACTGTCCGGATCCAGACCTCACCACAACAAGCCCTCCTACTCAGCCGCCAATGTCAAGCTCCCATGTGCCATCCGAGTCTTCATCTGTCGATACCTCCTACCATACACACCACACCATAGTCCCGTTGTACATCCCTATGCCACACGAAGACCCACTCCCTTATCTTCGTTTCTTTCTTATTTTGTTTTGATTTCTATTCTCTTTTATTATATCATATCATTTAATATATATATATATAATATATATATATCACATACAATACAATAATAATAGTTATATTAATATGAGTATATATTGTTTAATATATCGTAAGAAAATATGTTATTAATAAAATACAACAGTTATTATATTAATAATAATAGTAATAGGTATTAAAAAATATATATGCTTCTAAGTATTTTTATTTAGTATATATATATATATATTAATAATTATTTTTAAGTAGTGATATATATATACATAATTGATTCATTATGTTTGTATATGATTCACATGTGTTTTTTTGGTAGTTACTGGGAATGTGTTTGTATAGGTGGATTCGGTTGTGGGATAAGGGAAAACTTGTTCATGGTAATGGCACGAGAATATTAGTGAGGTAGTTGCAGGGGAATTTTCTACACTCAAAGGGATTTCACTCGGGAGTTGGTGACGTGCACACAAAGACACGCCATGTGGATCTGCTGTCTATTAGGTCGTCAATTGTATTTTTCTATTTTCATCTTTGAATAAGAGGACCCTTGACTCCTCTCTTCAAAGAAAGCTGAGGGGGCATCATTTCAATGTGGGGGAGGAGACTCCACCATGATCAATGGTCCCCATTCATTTTCCATCCACATATCATGGACTGGGACTGTCTTCGACTTGGATACGGGACCTGATCCTCCATTCTCCGCCTCTCCTATGCTACTCTGTATTATTTTTTATTTAAATTGTGTCTATAAATACTTGTGTTTCATGTTTTTTAGTTAGAATTATGATGTTTGTTATATTTGTTTTGTGTTGTTCATTCATCCTTTCTCTGTGTTGTGATCTCCAATCTCCAGAAATGGAGATCTAACTTGTGAGGTTAGATCTAGTTTATGAAATTCAACACAATATGGAGATCCACACTTTAACGTGATCACTTTATTTTTATTCGCCTTGGTAGATCGCGTCTGCGAGTTAGATTGAGCGAGAGTAAGATCTTATATAGAACGATCGCCTAATTTCTTGCTTAATTTCTTCTCCCCTTCTTGTCTTGATTTCCCAAACTGAGAATCTAGATTGGTTGTGTGATGTGATGATCTTAGTGGAATCATTCGGGATTGTGATAAATTCATTCCACGATGACTTTGTTGAGTGATTCACCTTGTAGTTCGTAGGAACGCATGAGTATTGAAGAAATTAGATTCTTGAGTGTTTAATTTCTATTCGAGATTGGTTTGTGATCCGATACATCGATCATGCACTGTGGGAGTTTCATATTTTTTGATAGATTTCTTATGTTGATCTAGGATATAGAGTAGAGGGTGAATTAACCTGAGTCCACCTTGTTCCCACTAACTTTTGCCTTTCGTGTCTTGGTTAATGTTTTGTTCGATGCCTTGTGTTGTGTTTGTGCCTCCTTTCTTTTCTTGGATTTGTACTGTGTCTCTGTATATTTTTTGAACTTTTCTATCATTGTCTCTCTCTCCATTGTTCTCTTCAGAAATTATTAGTGACTTATTAGGAGTTGTTTATTTTTTTGTTTTCATAATATTTAAAAATACAACAAGATTTTTGGAACGACAATTTAGTCTCTCAACACTTCTTCCTTGAGAATGACCCTGAGGATAGCCACTATGTTATATCTTCAATATTTATAAATGTAAACTTGACCATCCTCATGACAAGGACGCATGTCAAGGGGCTGGGTGTGTACTTCATTAAGATAGACATAAGGAACACATCATTTACATAAGATACTTTATGTGGGAGTTCATGAAAATAGGCCACAATTCCAATGTGATCAAGGATATGAAATGTTCTGATGTATCTTGGATAAAAAATTAACTTATTTACAATCCTGATGAATTTATTCTATGGTGAAATATGAAGGAACGCCTTATCTATGACTTTAAAATCTAAGTCTCATCAATAATTTTATGCATAGAATTTATATAAAATTTTCATGGATTGAATATAAAGATGAATGGTTTGAAACATCTCAATAATATCTTAGATTCGATGGGTTACCAATAGATTCTAAAATCTAACTCCATACCAAAATGTTAGGGTAATACACCTATTCACATATAGAGCCACATAAGGTGTAATTTTAATGCTAGAATAGAAACTATTATTATGTGATAACCCCGCTATGGGAATGAGTTTATCCTAATATCCTTGGAAATATATTGAATAATATATCATCATATCCTCTAGATATTACATGGTTCTCTCATATTGGACATCCATATGAGGGTTATAAGAAGTACTACAACTCATCTGTGTATTAAATTATTATTAGACTCTTCTCTAAAACATTGAGGAACCCTCTCCAGTACCTTGAGATAAACCTCAGATCTCGATCAGATATAATAGAGACTGGTAATCCATATAGTCTTACCACATCTCAAATGTATATCTTATAAAGTTTCACAAGAGATAAATATTCCTTTATATAAATGAAATTTTCATTCTTGTAAAGGAGTTCGACTACTACCCAATTGGTTTCATTTCCTTTAGATGTCCTAGGAGTCCTATGAAAAAATCCATGATATGTTTTCCTTTTTCCAAACTAGTATGATAAATGGTTCCATCATACCCTTAGACTTATGTAGATTATCATATAATGTTTTTATACTAGACATTGAGATACAAATTCATCACTCTCTCTCTTCATGTTATCCCACCATAAGTTTAACTACAAATCTATATGCAACATAATGTTTCCTGGATGAATAGAGAAGGATGAGCTATGCACATCATCTTGCAGTTCTATCTTCATTTCTAGTTTTAGTATAATATATATCTATATTCCAAATTATACAACTCCATATTTACAACATTTTAACTTAAAAATATTTTCTACTTTTATATGTATCTCTTCATCATATTTTGGGGCTATATTGATCCTCTCAAGAATATATTGTCAGTTAGTTATTTAATAATGGTATGATAATATTACTCTTATGATTCCAATGTCTATACATTTCATGACCAATAGGATTGGATCCCTTTCAGTCCTCATCGTGGATTGGGTTACATGATCCGTTATACATAGAAAATCTATAACTTTTTTTTATTCCTAGGGTGGTAATGGATTTAACCATCATAATCCTTTATCAACATTAATCACCTTCATTCATCCATATTGAGCACATTTTTTGTGACTATATACATGTGAATTTTATGATCCATATATATCTCACACATCTCCCTATAAATATTTTTTAGGAAAATATTTAATGTGAAGATCTTTGCAGCCAATTATAAATCATGGGTTGGGAAGATCTGCTAATAGATCATTAATTTGTGGGAGGGATAGTCTATCACTTTTCTATCATGCATGAGTACACAACCCAATAATTTTTGTGATGCATGACTATAGATCACAATTCCTTCCCCACTGATGGGTAATGTAAGAATAAGTGCAATTATTAAAATCTTCTTTATCTCAATAATTATCTTCTTATATTATTAGATCCATCAAACTTCACTACCTTCTGAGTTATATTAGTTATTGGGCTTGAAAATCATGATAATATTCTCAATAATTGAAGATAGTACCTATATAATCCTAGGAAACTACAAATCTTCAACAAAAATGTTCGTCTAGTCCATTATTAAATTTCCTTTATCATCAAAGGGTCCAAAAATATCCCTTTAATGGTGATAAAATTACCTAGGAATGTTACTTTCTCCATTCAAAACATTCTTTTATTATACTTCACATATAACTTTTCCCTCCACAAGGTCTTGAGTATAGCATTAAAGTTCTCCCCATGTTCTTCCTTGTTTTGTAATAAATAAAAATATTGTCTCTAAATACTACCCAAAATATATTGAGATAATCTATAATGACTCTATACATTAAGTCCAAGAACATCTCTATAGCATTATTGAGTCCAAATGTAATCACTATGAAATCATAGTTTCCATACCTTCTACAGAAGTCATTCTTGTGGATATCTTTTTTCATATTTTCTTGATAATATCCTATATGAAAATACACCTTAGAGGAGTATTGGGATTCACATAGATGGTTGGAAAAGTCATCAATATCTTATAGAGGATGAGTTTTATTTATTATGATCTCTTATAGGTCATGATAATCAATGCATAATCACATTAATCCGCCATTGTTCTAGAAAAGTGGAATGAAACACCCCATGGTGAAGCACTTTAGTATATAAACCATTTATCCATATTATATTGTAGATTATAATTAAAATATTCAAGTTCAACTGTGGATATTCTATACTTATTCTTTGATATTGGAACATAATCATGTATAAGTTTGATTGAGAACTGAAACTCACAACAAAGAGGAAGACCATGTATTTCTATAAAAAACATCAGTGTATTCTATTATAATCGACATGTCCTCAAGGATGATATTTCCCATAGTCTTGATAATTTGAGATTGATATGATTTCTCATAATGAAATAATATCTATTATTGAGATGATGATTCCAAATGATATTCATCCTCCTCCTTACTATTCTATAGAATCAGAGGTGAATTCATGATGTGGAGGGTAATTTACTTGTCCTAAAAATTATCATTTTCCCTATATAAAGAAATAAAATCTATTCCTAGAATAGAATTATATTTTAAAAAAAGTTTTATCACGTGGTTTATTTAGAAATTCAACCCAGAAATACTGATATGGGAGAACATATATACTTGGAATTCATTAACTTCCCCATTTTTCATTTCCACTAAAACCTTGATTTCCATTTTTGAGGTGGTGATTGAATAGTTATATAAAACCCATTTTATGTAAATAAATTTATAGAAATATAATCAAATAGTATTTTTTCAATCCTAGAATGAATAACTTGGTTACATGTCACCACTTCATTTTAACAGTCCACCTCCCCAGTTGTGATAGAAAACTATTAGCCTTTCTCTCTTGGCCTTAGAGGTTGTTGTCACTTATTATATTCAACAAAACATAGTTTAATTAATTTTTTTGATTGGGTCCAATGTTTCCTTTTTTCTAAATGATGTGTCAATATGTGTTTGGTGCTATAATAATGAATAGCCGATTCTTGGAAAAATTTTATGGATTCACAAGATGTCATTGGATATCATGCTTAATCAATTTTCCATGTTAAACTCTAATGACTGTTGAAATGATTTTTAAATGTAAGATACATGTGGATAAGAGAGCACAATGCATACAATAATTGGAAAACCATGCTAGTAACTATTTTTATGAAGTGAATAAGAGAATGTTTACTTTCATTTAAACATTTCTATGCAATGATTAAGGGGACTGCATGAAGGGGAATTAAGAAGGCAATGAAAATATATTTTTTTTTCAAGAAGAATATTTGAGGGACACACAATAATTTATTTCCTAATAAGTTAAAATAAATCCATGTAAAATATATTTACATATTACCTGATTAATTCTTGAATAGGAATTTTTTAGTTTCTGGGGTTTTTGGATAACTCTTTTAATGTGGATTATATAAAAAATGGCTAACCATGTGATCCACAATGGTTATACATCAAACCCACATCAGGGGATAAAGCGGTCAAACATTCATATGATAGTCTACCAGAGTAATCCCGCAGGGTAGCATGTAGGAGTGGGGTGACACATATTTTTATAATGAGAGTGTGCTCTTGGAAGCATGTATGGGACTACGTATAATTTCTGTAAAGGAGATAGATTCCACCACAGGGGTGGTACTATGGTAAAGAAATGGGTGGGAGTGTACCCTGTACTAACATCTGGTGAGCTAAAAGAACACTTTTATTAATATATAGTGTCCTAAATAAATGTGAATTCGATTTTGAAAAATGGATTCATCTGTATTATTCATCCATCATTAATATGTTAGAGATCACATGAACCACTCAATTGAGTTGATCTTTACCATTTGATCACTTCAGTGCGTCTTCTTCTATATCCTATGACATCTAAAATTTATTATACACAGGTGTTCATATCGAACCACCATCAACCGAGAAACTATCCATCTTTCATTAAGATACTTGTTGGATGAGTCATTTAGGATGGTTTTTATTCTATGCATGTAATCATTGTCTTTCATGAATGAATGAGTTAACAAAAAATGATTCTTCTAAGGATGTAGGGGATGAGTTTGACGTTGAAAACAAATAAATCTACACCTCATGGACATGATTATTTCTCCATGAGAAATAAAGTGAACCGGTGATTCCACTATTATCGGTCTATAATATTTGTGATATATTTAAATCTTTGTTATTTATGAAATTCGTGACTCTTCGTGCATTATAGTGGCCCAAGGAGGCATAATTGTGTGGATGAGTCTTCAAGTGGTGATATAAGTTTTCAAATGAGGGTTCAATATATGTTTTTAATACTCCTTTACCTGGATTGTAATGAGGTCGCGTGATGTTTTCTTCCACATTAAAAAATAGAGTGAGTTTTATTATTTATGATTCTTCATGATGAATAGAGAACCCTATATTCTTTGGGTAATTGGTTTAGTTGCATGTTGTGTTTATATTTCATTCATATAGATTGAGTTGTGAAGGATTTATTCCACATGAGAAGTAATAAATATCTTGATCCTCATGTATTTGAGTTACAGTCTATAAGATACATTCATGAATGAATATTGGAGTGATCCAAATCTTATCACTGACTACATTTATGATCCATGCATGAAGATAAAAGGGTGATGTTACTTGAGAAGAGGAAGTAAATACCTGAACCACTTTATGTATTTGAGATGTACTCCATGAATTAAATATCATACATTATTTGGTTATTTCATAATGAGCATAAAACTAATAATACCCATTTTCATTGGGGTATTTAAAATTAGTAAAATAATACCAATGGTATTTTGGGTAATTAAATTGACCATAAAATAGAATACCCCTATAATCCTTGTATTTAAATTTGAGTGAGAAATAAATGTGTTAATTAATAAATAAATCGAACTGAGGATTTAAATGGGGAATTTAAATCATGTAATCAATTGAGAGCCCATACACTATATTGTTTTTATATGAATATGTGCCTGAAAACGATGAATAATATGTAATGAACTATAGTATCATTTGTGATCTTGATACATTAATTTATTAAAGATAAGAAATGTTTGATACTGGGAGCCTTTTGAAGAAGAGGAAACTTGTGTTCCTCAACATTCAATGATAGAAGAGAATCCAGATTTCACCAAACCTGGAATATGTCTCAAGACCAGCATTGCTGAAGTACTTGAGGGGGTACATGAGCAAGTAGAATCCTAAAATATTCTTGAAGAAGAAAAAATATCATCTAATTGTGGATCAATCATTCAAAAATGCTGATTTCTTTTGTTAGGTGTCAAGAGTAGTAAAAGACTTCTAGTTAGAGCTAGGAGTAGAAGGAGTATCTCTGTTTTGAGCTGTAGCAAGAATTATTTTTGTTGGATCAAAATGAAAATGGAGCCTCTTAATTGTATACAAGGTAGAATTATTTCCGTTGGAGATGAAATCAAATTTATTCACTTATTATATTGTAAAGATTCCATGTTTGGGTTTCTAACTAATATGTCACGGAGTGGGACTTTAATTTCCAACCCATATAAATATCATATATTTCTCTCCCCATTTTTAATATTTCACATGACGTGACATTGAGAGACAATATTGAGTGGATCGATAGACTTAAAATTTTCAAGTGGTTAAATTTGAAATAATAAAAATTCATAAAAATAAACCACTAATTCACCCCACCCCTCTCAGTTTTCTATCCAGCCTTAAGCTCTATAGTTTTACATAGTTTCATTTCCCCTTGCAACTATAGCATTGGAAAATAGTCTGAGGTTTACTGGAGAATTAAATTATTCCATAAATTTGGTAGGTTTCACTTGTCATCATATGCTAGCTAGGTGACCCATCCCTAAAGAATTTCCTTTTCCCATTTATAAAATTTTTGGGATGATTCTTCCCACACTTTTGACAAGTGTGATGTTTGAATTTCGTACCATCATGAGATTTATTGACCACTTTCCAATAATGAAAATCCATTATATACCACCTATCTCTAAATGCATGAGACCCATGAGATTTTTTAATATCTATTTCTACTTTGAGGCCACATTGTAAAATTTTCCCATAGCTATCAATGTCTCGAATAGAAAATTATTTTTTTATTCTACTTTATTTCATTGAAGAAGTGTTCAAACATTACATTCAAGGAAATTTAAAAATATTGAGTTGTATCATTTAAGTCTTGTGAATTTTTCCTCATATACATCAATGGATACATCCTCCCTTTTCTTGAGGCTAGGTAACTTCCTCTACATTTTATGTTAGAGAGTTTGAGTAAAATATTTATCAAAAAATATTTTCATAAATTCTTTCCACTCTAATTTGTTCTCTTCACTAAGATTTATATTTTTGACCACCGTCCACCATTTATCAACATATCTATTCATGTGATAAAAGGATAGCATGACCTTCACTTTCTTAGATCATTGAATAAATGAGACAATATTTTTAAGGGAGTTGATCTGTTGTTCGATGTTTAAGAGATTGGAATATCCATTTAATGTTGAATTCCTTTTTCACATAAAGAACTCAATTGAAACTTTCTCTTTCTAATTGGAATATGGATTTACCCTGATTGAATTTTCTATTCAAACCTAGATCACTTTAAGTAGGTATTTTCATGGTGTTTTTCACTCATACTACTATTGGGTTAGGAAAATCATTTGGGAAGTCATCACATTTCCTATTACAGAGGTTTTTGACTCAGTTCCACCTATTTCAAACAATTAACTTATATAAAGGGAAAATTAGGGATGATTATTTTCAAACTCTTAAACACATAAAATAGAAACCATGAACATTTAAGGGGTAAATAATAAATTATGTATATTTCGTAACCTATGAATTTATTGGCTTCATAGTAAGGTATACATGGTCTATTACTAACATTAAATTTCATAGGAATTGTATCCCTTCACAATGGTTCATAAAGACATTGTTAAGGTGTTTCAACCAGAAAATTGTTCTTCTTTTAATAATGGATATTTAACATCTAAAAAACTTATTATTATTATTTACAATAGAATAATATTGAAATAATTTTAATTCTCATAAAAACATGTAACATCATCTGTTGATATGAACTAGTATTACTAGGTAATAGTAAAGGGATAGAAAACACATACTAGAATCCAACAACACTTTATTTCATTATTTAAAAACATTTTATTTAGTATAAAACAACACAAAATATCAAAAACAAATATTATAATGGAATGAAAAATAGAGGATAAATAAAGACAAATAAAAACATATATGCCACGTTGATCCCCTATAATCATCACACCGACGAACATCACTATAATAGAGGAACAAAGAGTTCGTAATACAATATTCATTTTGTAAATGATATTTAACCCAAATTGAAATCAAAGTTTATGATGAAGTCCAAGATTTAAGGTCGGTTTATCCAGAAATATGATCATTTTACTTCATGTTTTTCATATATTATGGTTGATAGTAATTATTACCAATAATCAATAATTGTTTTGATCAGTATTATTTTTGGTTATGTAGACACTTTTAAGTGATCATGGGGAATATTAAATGATATAATCCAAAATTGTATTACTTAGGGAGACTATAAACATACTCTATTAAAATTATTTTTTATAATGAATGTAGAATATATAAATAAAAACTAATTTCAATAAATAATTTTTTAAATATCTTTTTAAATGATAATATATTTTATTTAATCCCTAAGTAATTTTTTTAATTGTCATAATTTTTATTTTTCTATAAATTGTTAATTTTCATTAAATATTCATTTAAATTTAAAAGACAGAATTGTCATATTTTTTGTATTGTTTTAGTGAAATACATTTTTTTTTCATACTTATCACATCAAATTTATCTTAGGGTGATTTTTATGAATTATCTATCAATTTATATATTTTAGAAAAAATGTGAAAATTATTGGGTTACGATCAATTGTGATTTTATGACTTCATTATTAATTAAACCTGATTAAAAATTTTATGAAACCTTTATTTCAATCAAAATTAAATTTAATAAGTATAAAAATGAATATATATAAATATTAATTATAATTTTAAAATTTATACATTAGTTTTTTGAACCAAATATTATTTTTTGAAATAAAATTTAATTTTTTGGATTCTACATATTAATTGGGTTGTATAAGAAGGTTGGTTTCAGTTATGAAAATCCTTTAAGATCCAAACACACTCTCTCACTCATTTTAATTATATAAAAATGGTTGGAATTTATTTCACCCACACAGGGTTAATGTATATAATAACATACATTATATTTAATCCTCTAAAACCCACCCCACCTGAAGTATAAATACCACCCATTCCCCATTCCACTCTGCTATAAATTCATAATACAATAGTTTTTGATAATTTTACCTCTTGAGTACCTCCAAGGTTCCCTCCAAGTTATAAGGTTCCATTCTCTAGTTATTTGAATAAAAAATTCAAGGTAAGGGAATTCTCTTCTTCTCCCTTATTCATTCATGTACCTCCCTTTTTTGAGTCTTATAAATGTCAAATATTATTTCTTTTGTTGAAATATTTTATCTTCCATTTACATCCAAGATAGTTTTTTTCCAATGAGATACCTTCAATCCCTTTCATTTCCCTCCCTTTAATCCATGTTGTATACAGTCATGTAGTCGAATTCATTTCTTGAATTTCTCACCTTTACATGAAAAATTATAATATAATAAATACCCAAATTACTTAATTTTTAGTGGCTATTTAGCATTATGTAAATATAACATATTTACTTGGGATTTACATGTATTAAGGAAAAATTACCATATCATGGGTTAAAAATGAATTAATTTTCATGTTTTTTAAGAATGTATGCACTAAATGATTTTATATAAAACCCATTATGTATTCTCCGTGGGTTATTGGTATAATGATTTATTATGATTTATGTGGATCATATGAATTAATACATTTTAAGGGTTCTCCCAACTAAAACTCCAATGTATTGGTTAAAGAATTATCTTCTAGAGATGATATGTTTTAAGATACCTTGGTGAATATGCATGATAATTATTATTGATGACAGTTTCATGATAAACCATAGTGATATTCTTAAGAATGTATCTTTTTATGTTGTATAAACATTTCGATGTTATGATTCAGGTTATTTATTTTATGATATTAATCATGTACATATGATAATTCATTATTGATATGCCTCATGGTCACATTTTATGTTTATATTATATTTATTCCCTTTTTGGGATTTATGATCTCCCTATTCTTTGATTTGTGTCCTAATGATACGAGATGTAGTAAAAGTAGCTTAGGATGAGCGTATGAATAATTAATTCCACTATATTATAATTGTAACCTCCCAAATAAATGAAGAATAAGACATATTTCATATTTATTAATATTTTTGAATTAAATATTAATTTTACTTTAAAAGGGTTTCTATGTTCGATAGCGTACCCGACACACAACAACGGGTTTCTTTGAAATCTTACGTTGCAAACTAGTAATATAATATTATTATTTTAAATGGTAGTTAACACCTAGACATTGTAGTGGTGGGAATGAACAAATCTAACTAAAATATGATTATACATATTTTTTAGATGTATTTACTTTTATCCAATAAATGTTAGAGGCTTAAAATGTGAATGAATCTAATTTTAAGCATAATTTACATTAAAAGGCCGATTTACAGCCTTTTAATGGAGAAACCTTTTTAAATAAAGTTTTGGTCACTTTAATACAATATAATTGACCAAATAAAATCCATATTTATATTGGGGACATTAAATTTTACTTTTTGTAATTTTTTGGTATTTTTTCTAATAATGTTCATTTTTTAATAAATAGTGAAAATATTGTATTTTAATTCAAAACTATGTTTTAATATAATTTATTTATATGGTTATATTATATTTTTAATTGTTTTTAAAGTTTAATTAGAATATATTTTTACCATTTAATACAATGTTGTTCATTGGAATTAATTTCATTTTTAAATTGGACATAAACAAGAATCAATCTTTTGGTAGTTATTGTTTCTTAAAAACAGGCTATTTGTTTGAACAACGGGAATTAATTTTAAAATTAATTAATGCTACTTCTATGTTTTGAATTTGGAAAAATTGACATCAATTTTGAGTTCAGAATATCAAATAATTCTTAGGCTGAATTTTTGGTATTTTTCTGAAAAACATCAATTTTTGATTAATAGTGACACTACTTAGTGGTAGTTAAAAAACGGACTTTTCCATTTAAATGAAATTTTACCACTTCTGTGAATTGAATTTCAAAAATCTGACATACATGGTTATTATCTAGATGTAAAATGTGGTACATTAAGATGAAACTAATTTTTGGTGAATAGTAACATTGGACTTTTATTTACCGCGATTAAAGGAAAATAAGGTAATTCAAGGTTAAAAGAATATTATAATAATTCAAAATTACCTTAACACTTGTCCTAACCTTATTTTTTGAGTCATTAACGACCATTGGTATCTTTGGGTCTATTTTGGGACCCCTTTGATCCACTTGGAAGTGATAATGACAATTTAGATTAATCAATTTAAAGTAAAGGCCAAAATGACATTAACAAAAATCTTTTAGTAATTAATTTTTATATGGTGTTAGATAAGTCCTATTTTCGATTATAAATATTTTTGGAAATATAAAAATATTTCCTATTTCATGGTATTTTTTCTATAATTTTTAGACAAAAAATAAATTAAATTATTTATGACATAATAATGATGCAGTATTTACCTCATTAATAAATCATTTAAATAAATAAGATTATAAGGTTTAAAATATTATCCAAAACATGTCCAATTCTGATTGGATGATTTTATTTCCACCATGAGTCATCTTAGCTTTGACTATAATTATTTTTGGACCATTATAAACCGAATATCATTATAAAATAAAATATTAGTTTCACACTTTCTTAAAGAGCCCCTCCTCCCCCTTATAAAAGGAGACCACTTATAACCAATTCATCACACCTCTCAAGCCATTTGCCTCGTCCAAAATCTACCCAATTAAGCTCTCAACATCCCTCTCATCCTCTTAGAAGTCTTACCTTAGGCAGAAGGCACTTCAAGAAGTCCTTTCGTTCAAACCAAAGGGATTTACCCAAATTAAAGGTAACAGTTTCTCTTAAATTATTTTCTTTTATTTTAATTCTCCAACCCATAAACTCTTTTTATTTCCTTTATTTTGTAACAACAATAGTATCCTCAATATAAAAGGTTGTTTTTATGAGAATTATTCTAACTACACTTACACACACCTCCATATAATGGATGAAGACCATAATGTTTCTGTGGATGGGAAACTAAGGCCTCATGAAACGATGATTGTTCAATAACATATTACCGCCTATAATGGTGTCCATTATGATGGAAATGTATTTATATATGATATATATTATGTTTATTATTTCTTTATTCTTCTGTACTTCCCAATTATATCAAGCCTTAATGGTTTCCATAGTGGGTAAATGCGATAATCTCATTTGAGGAAGTGCGGACTACCGCCCCCTCAAAGTGATTTGATTCATTAATGCCTTATGTGGGGAGTATAAAGGATAGAGTTAATGATATTATATATGATATTATACTGGAATTATAATATACCTATGTATCATTATATTTTAATTCCATTAAAATATGAAATATAAATGAAAGTAGCATTCATGCGTACGTACGACTTACCGTCTCCATGAACGGTGCATTTCATTTCTTACCTCCAAATGTTATGTACTATTATAAATACATGTATATACTGGATATATATGATATATATTATATCTACATCATGATTATCATTCTGTAGATAATGCATATTTGACTACATTTACAACATGTAATTATAAGAAGTCCATTTTTTACTCAAGTACCAAATATCGACAAAATGAACGTTGTTAACTTAAATGATTACATAATGATTATAACATGGTAATAAGTGATATCAAAGGAATAATAAACTTTAAAAAGGTTCTTAAGAAAGTAGAAATTAACTTTAGTTTATTATTCAAGAGATTAAAGAATGATTGAGTCAAGTCGGACACGAGGTAAGGGACTTCGTCTCAATCTCCATTCATTGAGGCGTATTTTGTTCCAATACAAGACTTACTTTTATACGCTGTAAAAAAACTTTGACATTTCATTTCATGAAAAGAGAATGTTTTTCTATGAATCATTTTAGTAAATGACAAAAATGAATGTTTCTTTAACGTACGCTATGACAACGACCTTTTCCACCACCGCAAGTATTATTTGATCTTTAGCTTCCTCAACAAGCCGTAATGTTTTTTTTAAAAGAAAATAAATACCATATACTATTTTACATATTTTTGTTATTGAAAATGGTTTTGAAAATGGATTTGTTATGTCAATATATTTAAGTTATATATTGTGATCGAAATATGGAAATGTTTTCTTTCCTTTATATTTGTTTCATGTCTTATGATTTTATAATGGTACTTGGACATTTGACGGGTGGTTACGTGATAAACCAAATGACGAGTGGTGTAGTGAATACCAGGACGGGTGGTTACGATATAACCTCCAATGCATTTGGTATGGAATTCGTCCGTATGGCTATTCCATTTAGTGATATGTGTAGAAGTCGACCATATGGTTATTCCATTTAAGTATGTTTATGTCCCAAGTTACCTTTATATGTTCTGTGTTCTTTATATGGGTTTTATGGTAATATTTTGGTTACAAAATGGTAAGTAATGATCTTTTATTCAGTGAAGAGTATTTACTAATTCATAAATGTGAAAAGTATTACTTATGTTAAAGTATTCATGGTTTACTTGTTGTTTCAAAAAACTAACAGTTTTTCTTCTTTGTGTATCCCTTACTGAGATTTTTATGCTCATCCCAAGTTTTTGAAATGTTTTTCACAGGACATAATGTGGAATAGGGTCAAGGATGGGATAAAAGAAAAGTCATTCTTTCTTAAACATGGAAATAGACATGAATCTTTTTTTTTTAAGAGTTCATATTTTGTAAAAAAAAATTGAAACTGTGTAGAAGTGTCTACCTTGTAAATCTTTTGAGATGTAATAGTTATGGCCTAACTCTCTAAAACTATAAACCTGAAAATATCCTCAATGTGAATTATTCGTTTAATTCAATATTATGCAAGGTTTAAGGCCGGGTCCTTTTAGTTTCTATCAGAGGTCGGTTTAGATAACTTTAAGAGTTAGGGTATTAGAAAATTAATATCCATAAAGTAATTTATGTTAATATCGAGATCATGTAGCATTTACAGATTAACAAGTTTTTTCACCGAAGATATTTCTATGTTCAGAATGGTTTTCCGTAGAGGAAACATGGTAGCTATGTTGGGACGACATTAGGAGGAATAAAACCTTCAAAAACAGCAACCTGAGATGGTCAGAATTGGAATTGAACAGTTTAATGCAGTGATGGCTCAGTTGATTCAGGTGATAAATGGTGGTTGTGTTTTTTTATGATATTTTGTTTTATTCCAAATGTAATGAGGAACATGAAATTCATTTAAGGGTTGTCTTGAAAACCATAAAAGAAAAAAACTTTATGGAAAATTAATCAAGTGTGGGTTTTTGTTACAACAGATTTCATTCCTTGGTCACGTTGTTTCAAAAAATGGCATAACTGTTAATCCTGCTAAAAAAAGTTGTTGAAGAATGGGAAAGACCCACAAATAAAACAAAGATACGTAGTTTTCTTGGTTTGGCAGGTTATTAATGGAGGTTTGTTGAAAATGTTTCTTGGTTATCTAGTCTGATGACTAAGTTAACTCGAAAATGTGTTAAGTTCATCTAGACAAAATAATGTGATAATTGTTTTCAAGAATTTAAAATAAAATTGGTGAATGCTCTAGTTTTGGAACTGCCTTCCAAAAATGGTGATTTTGTTATCTACAGTGATGCTTCGTTGAAAGGACATGGTTGTGTCCTAATGAAAAATTATCAGGTAATTTCTTATGTTTCACATCATTTGAAACCACATGAGTTAAATTACCCTACACATGATTTGGAATTAGCTGCTGTTGTTTTTGCTTAAAAAATTTTGAGGCATCATTTGTATGGAGTGAAGTGTGAAATATATACTAATCACAAAAGTTTAAAGTATATATATTCACTCAGAAAGAATTGAACATGAGATAGAGGAGATGGTTGAAATTAATCAAGGATTATGATTGCACGATCCATTACCATCCGGGAAAAGCAAATAAAGTGTCTGATGCATTGAGTCGAAAATGTAATGTCTCATTAGCCATGCTATGTTTGGAATGAGATCCTTTGGTTTTTTATTTGGTGAACTTTGGAATAGAATTTGTTGGTGCAGGAAATTGTTCTATTTTTTTTTGGTGTCAGTGATATCATCTCTATCAGACAGAATAAAGAAAGTGCTGAAGGAAGATAGTGAGTTGCAGAAAAATGTAGAGTTGGTTCATAAGGGTAAGTTTCATAAATTTAACATTGATAATGATTGTGTTTTGAGACTTGGGAAGAGATTATGTGTACCTTGTGATTCACTGTTGAAAATGTGTTGTTATGTGAAGCTCATAGTTCTCCGTTTTTAGTTCTTCCTGGAAGTACTGAGACATACAGAGATCTTCGGGAGTATTACTAGTGGGATGGAATGAAAAGAGATATTACAGATTTTATTGTGAAGTCTTTGAATTGTCAGCAGGTTAAAGAAGAGCGACAGTTACGGAAAGGAATGCTTCATCCTTTACCGATTCTAGAATGGAAATGGAAAAATATTTCCATTGACTTCATTGTGGGATTACCAAAGACATCTCGAGGTAATAATGCAATCTGGGTTATAGTTGATCGATTGACTAAATCTGCTCATTTCCTTCCTATTCGAGATACTTTGTTTCTAGATCAACTTACTCGGTTGTATGTTAAATAGATTGTCAGGTTGCATGGAGTTCCCCTCTCCATTGTATCTGATCGTGATCCCTGGTTCACTTATAAATTTTGGAATGGCCTTTGGAAGTCATTGGGTACTGAATTAAAATTTAGTACAGCTTTTCATCCTCAATCAGATGGGAGTTAGAATGAACAATTCAGACCTTGAAGGATATGTTACGTGCTTTCTCGGGGAAATATTAGGGAAGTTGGGACCAACATCTTTCTTTGGTTGAATTTTCTTATAATAACTGTTTTCATTTCACTATACAGATGGCTCCATTTGAGGCATTATATGGAAAGTGTTGTCGAACTCCGGCTTTTTGGGATGAAGTATGTGAAAGGAATCTTATGGTACCAGAATTGGTAGAAGAGATGGCAGAGAAAGTTCAGTTGATTCATAAGCACATGATAACAGCTCAGAGTAGACAGAAAAGTTATGCAGATAACTGGAGGAAGGATCTATCTTTTGAGGTAGGTGATCATGTCTTTCACAATGTTTCTTCATGGAAAAGTGTGATGCATTTTGGTAAAAAGGGAAAGATGAGTCTGAGGTTCATTGGACCCTATGAAATCCTGGAGAAAGTTGAATCAGTTGCATACAGAGTATCTTTACCTCCAAGTTTATCCTAGGTACACAATGGTTTTCTTGTTTCGATGTTGAGAAAGTATATTCCAGATCCATATCAGGTTTTGAGCCAAGTGGTAGTTCAGTTGGAAGAGAATATGTCTTATGAAGAATAATCAGTTCAGATTCTTGACCATAGAGAGCAAGTGTTGTGGAATAAGGTAATTTATCAAATAAAGGTTTTGTGAATAAAACCATATGGTTTAAGAGGAAACGTGGGAATCTGAAAATGCAATGAGGGATAAATACCACAATTTATTTTGATAAGTGAATAAAAATTGCGAGGATGCAATTTCCAAAAGTTTGAAGGATGTAACATCCCAAGTAAATGAATAATAAGACATATTTCATATTTATTAATACTTTTGAATTAAATATTAATTTTACTTTAAAAGGGTTTCTATGTTCGATAGCGTACCTGATACGCAACAATGGGTTTCTTTGGAAGCATAAATTGCACACTAGTAATATAATATTATTATTTTAAATTGTAGTTATCTCCTTGCCATTGTAGTGGTGGGAATGAACTAAACTAACTAAAATATGATTATACAGGTTTATTAGATTTATTTACTTTTATCCAATAAAAGTTATAGGCTTAAAATATGAATGAATCTAATTTTAAGCATAATTTACATTAAAAGGCCGATTTACTGCCTTTTAATGGCGAACCATTTTTAAATCTAGTTTTGGTCACTTTAATACATTCTAATTGACCAAATATAATCCTTCATTATATTGGGGACATCATATTTTACTTTGTGTAATTTTTTGGTATTTTTTCTGATAATGTTCATTTTTTAATAAATAGTGAAAATATTATATTTTAATTCAAAACTATGATTTAATATAATTTATTTATATGGTTAGATTATCTTTTAATTGGTTTTAATGTTTAATTAGAATATATTTTTTCCATTTAATCCAATTTTGGTCATTGTAATTAATTTCACTTTGAAATTGGACATAAACAAGTATCAATCTTTTGACGGTTATTATTTCCTAAAAACACGTTATTTGTTTTAACAACGAGAATTAATTTTAAAATTAATTAATGCCACTTCTATGTTTTGAATTTGGAAAAATGGACATCAATTTTTAATTTTTAATACCAAATAATTCTTAGGCTGAATTTTTGGTATTTTTCTGAAAAAACTTCAACTTTTGGTGAATAGTGACACAACTTAGTGGTAGTTAAAAAACTAACTTTTTCATTTAAATGAAAATTTACCACTTCTATGAATTGAATTTCAAAAATCCGACATACATAGTTGTTATCAAGAAGTAAAATTTGGTACATTAAGATGAAAATAATTTTTGGTGAATTGTAACTTTTGACTTTTATTTACCGCGGTTAAAGGTAAATAAGGTAATTCAAGGTTAAAAGAATATTATAATAATTCAAAGTTACCTTAACACTTTTCCTAACCTTATTGGTTGAGTCATTAACGACCATGGGAATCTTTGGGTCTATTTTGGGACCCCTTTGATCCACTTGGAATAGATAATGACAATTTAGATTAATTAATTTAAACTAAAGGCCAAAATGACATAAACAAATATCCTTTAGTAATTAATTTTTATATGGTGTTATATAAGTCATATTTTGGACTATAAATATTTTTTATAAAGATAAAAATATTTCCTATATCATGGTCTTTTTTTATAATTTTTAGACAACAATAAAGTAAATTATTTATGACATAATAATGATGCAGTATTTACCTCATTAATAAATCATTTAAATAAATAATATTATAATGATTAACATATTATCCAAAACATCTCCAATTCTGATTGGATGATTTTATTTAGACCATGACTCATCTTATCGTCGAATATAATTATTTTTGGACCATTAGAAACGGAATATCATTATATAATAAAATAATAGTTTCACACTTTCCTAAAGAGCCCCTCCTCCCCCTTATAAAAGAAGACCACTTCTAACCAATTCGTCACATCTCTCAAGACATTTTTCTCATCCAACCTCTACCTAATTAATCTCTCAACGTCAATCTACTCTTCTTAGAATCCCTACCTTAGGAATAAGGCACTTCAAGAAGTCCTTTGGTTTTAACCAAAGGGAGGTACCCAAATTAAAGGTAACAGTTTCTCTTAAATTGTTTTCTTTTATTTTACTTCTCAAACCCCTAAACTCTTTTTATATACTTTCATTTGTAACAAAAAAAGTATAATAAATATACTAGGATGTTGTTATCACAATTATTTTAACTACACTTACACACAACTCCATTTAATATATGAATAACATAATGTTTCTATGGATGGAAAACTAAGGCCTCACGAAATGATGATTGTTCAATTACATCTTACCGCCTCTCATGGTGGCCATTGTGATGGAACTATATTTATATATGATATATATTATGTTAATTATTTCCTTATGCTTCTGTACTTCACAATTATATCAAGTCTTTATGGTTTCCATAGTGGGTAAATACGATAACCTCATTTGAGGAAGTGCGGACTACCGCACCCTCAAAGTGATTTGATTCGTTAATTCCTTATGTGGGATGTATAAAGGACAGATTTAATGATATTATATATGATATTATACTGGAATTTTAATATACCTATGTATCATTATGTTTTAATTCCATTAAAATAAGAAATTGAAATGAACGTAGCGTTCATGCGTACGTACGGCTTACCGTCTCCATGAACGGTGCATTTCATTTCTTACCTCCAAATGTTAAATACTATTATAAATACATGTATATACTGGATATATATGATATATATGATATCTATAGCATGATTATCATTCTGGAGATAATGGATATTTGACTAAATTTACAACATGTAATTATTAGAAGTCCATATTTGACTCAAGTACCAAATATTGACAAATTGAATGTTATTAACTTAAATGATTACATAATAATTATAACATGGTAATAAGTGCTATAAAAGGAATAATAAAAATGTAAAAGGTTCTTAATAAAGTAAAAATTAACTTTAGTTTATTATTCAGTAGATTAAAGAACGATCGAGTCAAGTCGGACACGAGGTAAGGATTTCGTCTCAATCTCCTTTCATTGAGGCATATTCTGTTCTAATACAAGACATTATTTTATACACTGTTTAAAAACCTTTGACTTTTAATTTCATTCAAAGGGAATATTTTTCTACGAAGAATTTTAATAAAAGACAAAAAAATAATGTTTCTTTAATGTAACAACGACCTTTTCCGCCACCGTGAGTATTATTTGATCCTTGGCATCCTCAACAATCCGTAATGTTTTTTTTAAAGAAAATAAATACCTTATACTCTTCTACGTATTTTTGGTATTGAAAATGGTTTTGAAAATGGATTTTTTATGTCAATATATTTAAGTGATATATTGTGATCGAAATGTGTAAATGTTTTTTTCCTTTATATTTGTTTCATTTATTATGTTTTTATAATGGTACTTGGACATTTGATGGGTGGTTACATGATAAACCAAATGACAGGTGGTGCCATGAATACCAGTATGGGTGGTTACGTTATAACCTCCAATGCATTGAGTATGGAAGTTGGTCGTATGGTTATTCCATTTAGTCATATGTGTGTAAGTTGACCGTATGGTTATTCCATTTAAGTATGTTTATGTCCCAAGTTAACTTTATATGTTATGTGTTCTTTATATGGGTTTTATGGTAATCTCTTGGTTACAAAAATGGTAAGTACTGATCTTTTATTCAGTGAAGAGTATTTACTACTTCGTAAAGGTGAAAAGTTTTACTTATGTTAAAGTATTCATGGTTTACTTGTTGTTTTGAAAAACAAACAGTTTTCCTTCTTTGTGTATCCTTTACTGAGCTTTTTATGCTCATCCCAAGTTTTTGAAATGTTATTCATAGGACATAATGTGGAATAGGGTCAAGGATGGGATCATAGAAAATTCATGCTTTCTTAAGCATGGAAATAGACATGACTTTTTTTTCAAGAGATCATGTTTTGTAAAAAAATAAAAACTGTGTAGAAGTGTCTACCTTGTAAATCTTTTGAAATGTAATAGTTATAGCCTAACTCTGTAAAACTATAAACCTAAAAAGATACTTAATGTGAATTATTTATTTAATTCAATATTATGTATGGTTTAAGGTCGGGTCCTTATAATAATAATGTTTATTTTTTTCCCATGTATTATGCTCTTATTTTACAAGACACTATACCTAAAAATTTCATCTGTATTGTTATATTTTAAACCATGTAATGAATGTTTTATGAAATAAAATGGTAGGTTTCCATAGTGGGTATCAAAGTATATTTAATTTATTTGAAAAAAATATGAATAAAAAACCTTTGTAAAAACCCTTGTAAAATTAAAAATATTTTAAAACATCAATGTATTTTAATTGAGTACTATTTAATGTTTTTTCATGAAAATGTATCTCTGGTTGGATACTAAAAGATGATGTGGCTCTCGAAAAGTTATACCTAGGGATAATAACCCCAAAATGACACATTTGTTAGTATTTAATCACCACCTGGTGGATGAAAATGATCCTTTCTACACACATATTTTGAAACTCTTGGAGGATATTGTTGGTTTAATCACATGCTTATACAGATCATTATTAATGATATATAGATAATGTAAACCTTTTTTTGTGATTTTAATATATCATCTAATAAACATGATATAATAAAATATTATTATTAATATTACCCATTGAATTTTTATTACAAGGTTCCCAATTCTAAAAAATTTCTCACATTGGTTTTCTACTTCTAGAAAAATAGTATGAAATAGAAGGACTCATGAAAACCATGGTTTAAACAGAAAATGTAATAAAATAAATCACCATATGGGGGGAGTTATATTTGAAAACATCATGATGATGAAGAATCATTTAACTCAAATCATGAACAAAAAAATCCATGTGGGCCATCCGACCTCACCATGGAAGGAATAAGTAGACATTGAATTCTTAATGCATCAACAAACACTTGTTTTTAGTGGAACCTCTAATAGACCAATTATGGAACAATGGAAAAAAATATTGAATTTTTTTTACTTAATTGTTAGGACGAAGTGGAATTTATGTTTGAAGTATGTCACTTAGAGGGAGAATCTAATCATTAGTGTAAACTGATTAAGAACTTGAATCCTGGGGATGAGGTGGGAATCATGGGATGTGAAGACTTCAAAAGGTATTTTTCATTATTATTTTCCTATTAACCTATATACCAAAAATTATAGGGAATTAATCTAGATGAAACAATGAGAAAATAAATTTCTAGGTAATTATGAAATGAAATTTACAAGCATTTCACATTACGCTTCAAGATTTTCCATTGATTCTGGTGGGAGGACATATCGATTCTTTGGAAGGATGAGACCCCATATATGGAAAGATTTTGATATTAGAGACATTGGAACTTATAGAGAGATAGTGTAATGTACTCTCAACATTTAAATGGATTTTTGAGTTTCCCAATTGAGTCATGGAAATAATTACCGGAAGATAAATATGTAAAAAAAATTGAATAATATGAATGAGAAGAAATTAAAACATTTCATGTGAAACAAATGTTGGAAGATATGTTTGGGGAATTTATTTCAAGGAAGTGTAAAGTGATAAAAGTTTGTAATATATGTATATATATCTAAAATATATCATGGATATGTAAATAATAAACATTTAATGCTATTGGAAAAAGGGAATATGGGGCAAGAACAACCTATTATGTAATGCTACAAGTGTGGGGAACTTGGAAATGTTTCAAATCAATGTCCATATTAGAAGTTGATGTAGGGAAACCTATATCAAACCCAAATAAGGAAAAATGAACCAATCCATTATTTTTTAATTTGGATTTATTATGTCAAGGATACAAATGATGTTTTTTAAGGTCAACTCATCCCACACTCAAATCTTCCATGTATCTTTTTTGATTCTATTTCTACGCAGTCCTTTATTTCTTTCGAGTTTGCAATGAATATCATGTCAAAACCATAAATACTAGTGGTAGATTTATATATTAAAAATCCGAGAATAATTATTCAATAATCAAATATATATATATGGATCCCCCTCTAAACTTTGGTGAGTATAATCTATCTGCAAACTTTGTGGCCATTTCGATGGTGTTGGTTATCAAAATTTAATGCCAAAAGAAGTTGTAGAGGGGAAACCCATTGATCATCTTAAAAGGAGTCATTTACCAGCTTGATCCATTCCAAGAACCAGATCTCATTGATTTTTCTATAGAAATTATTAGTGAAAAAGAAGAATAATAAAGAGAAAGCCTAAAGAGAGGATATGATCTTGTTATTTTGGAATACATTGATGTATTTCATAAAGAGTTACCAAGAAGTCTATTATAAATAGAGGTAGAGTTATCAATAGAACTATTACCAATATCCAAAAAATATTTAAAACCTCATATAGAATTTCATATGTGGAGTTAGAGGAATTAAAGAAGAAACTCCAAGATCTGTTAGAGAAGGGTTTTGTTTGACAAAGTGTGTCTCCTTGGGGAGTACCTATTATGTATGTAAATAAAAATTATGGATCAATGTGGCTGTGTATTTATTATAGTGAACTTAATGGGGTCATATTTAAGAACAAATATCATGTTCTAAGGATTGATTATTTATTTGACTAGCTTCAAGGAGCTCAGTTCTTCTCTAAGATCAATCTTCGTTATGGGTATTATAAATTGAGGTTAATGAAATATGATATCCCTTAGAATTAAATATAAACAATATATGGGCATTAAGAGTTTATTTTTATGTACTTTTACTATAATAATACTCCTTTAATATATATGAATTCGATGAATAATGTTTTTGCGTACATCGTCAGTAGTTTTGTGGTTATCTATATTGGTGATATTATGATATATTAAACAATATTTGAGGAATATTAATATTATATAAGGATTATATTAAGAACCCTAAGGAAGGAGAATTTATTTGGTAAATTCATTAAATTTGAGTTCTGGTTATAATAAGTTTCATTCTTTGAAAAATTTTGTCTAGTGAAGAAATCTCATTGGGTCCAGTAAAGACATAGGTCACAGAGGAGTTTCCACATTATATAAATGTAAAAAATATTCATAGTTTCATTAGATTGGAATGATACTATAAAAGTTATTAATAAACATTTTCAAGATTTTCTAATCCACTATCCACGTTAATGTTATAGGGAGTTATGTTAATCATCATAAATTAATGTTGACAGAGTTTTCATTATTTAAATAAGAGGTCTTAAGTGAACCCATAATAACTCTAACATCTAATGGGGAAGGATTTTCATTTATAATAATGCATCATTAAATGATCTTGGATGTGTAATCATGAAAAATTATAAGGTGGTCAATTATGAATCGAGATAGTTAAATCCTCATGAACAGAATTATCCTACCCATTATATAGAGTTAGAAGTAGTTATGTTTGCATTAATGTTATGAATTCACTTTTTCTATGGTGAAAATGTGACATATCCAAAGACCATCATTATTTGAAGTATATATTCAGATATAAGGATATCAAAATGAATCAATAAATATGGTTAGAGCTAATCAAAGAGTATGATTTATATATTCACTATCATCCTATAAATGTGAATAAGGTAGTTGATACTCTTAGTAGAAAAGAAACTGACACTCTATCCATGATGCAGATTGAAAAGGACCCTATCTTCATGGATATGCAAAGGATATATCTAGAAATAATTATTTTGGGGAATAAATTATATCTATATTAAATTATTTCCCAACCATGTATCTAAGAGAGGATCAAGTAGGCATAATGCGATGATCTGGGACTTTAAAAGAAGGTTAAATCAGTGAAGGAAGAGAATATTATTTATTTCCATATTGATGATTATTATGTATTATTGTTTGGATGTAGACTTTGTGTGATAAATAAATAGATATTATAAAATTCACATAGCTCATCTTTCCTTATCCATCCTGGAAGTACCAAGATGTAATGTGATCATCGATAGAACGTCTGGTGGGACAACATGAAGACAGAGATCACTGAGTATACATCAATGTTCTTGGTATGTTAGAAAGTTATATTACAGTGGAAAAAGTCCTAGGGGATGATGAAACCATTTCCCATACCCACATGGAAATGGGAGATCATTATCATGGACTTCATCACTAGTCTTCCAATGTCATTCAAAGGAATAAATGTCATGTGGTTTATGGTGTATCGACTCACCAAGACTGTTCAATTCATCACTATTTATGAAGATTTCTCCCTTTACCAAATTTCCATGATATACATAAATGAAGTGGTGAGGCTACATGGGGTACCACTTTCAATCATTTATATCATTATCCCAGATTCACCTATTAATTCTTTATAAGTCTTCAAATTTCACTGAATACTAAATTGAATGTCAATATAGCCTATCACCCCTAAACTGATGGGAAATATGAAAGGAACATTCAAACACTTGAATACTTATGAAGAGAATACTACATAGAATTTGAAGGTGGATGGGATCAACATGTCCCATTAGTTGAGTTCTCATAAAAAACATGTTCCACTAAAGTATTAATATGGATCCATATGAATCTTTTTATTAGAATCAATGTATAATTCCTACTTGTTGGGATGAAGTTGGTAGACATAAGCTACCAGAACTTGATTTTGTGCAATAGATGATAGAAAAGTTCCAAGCGATCCAACAACATATAAAATCATCTCAGAGTTGGAAGAAGAGTTATGGTAACAACCATTGAAGGGAATTAGAGTTTGATATTTGAGAAAAAAAATCATTGAATAATACAATGTAAGAGACTCATATGGTTTGGAATGAAATGAACATTTAAACCAAGGTGCATTGTCCCCTTTGAGATCCTTGATCACATAATAGTAGTGTTTTAACATATATAACATACACCAAACATGTACCATGTTCAAGATTTGTTCCATGTATCATTCCTGATGAAGTACATACTTGATCCACTAAATGTACTGAATACATAGGTGGTATAACTGGAGAATGACCTCTCTTATGAGGAGAAGTAAATGAAGATCTTGGATCATAGATACAATTTTCTATGATACAAGATACCTTACCCTGCCAAGGTGTTGCGGTGGAACCATAATTATGAAGAGGCAACATGGTAACAAGATGAAACAAAGAGGTAAAAGTAACGTTGTCTATTCTTAACTAGGAATATTAGTTGATATTATAGGGATTAAATTATTTAATGGGGGTATAATTTAATGACCATAGAATGTTTATATTTTTAATAATGGATCTATTTCCTCTCAATAAATTTTTATCATGTTCTAAAATAGAATCATATAGAAATAATTTAAATTTTCATATGAACATTTAACATTATGTGTTTCTATGAAATAGTACAATATGAACAATAAAGAGATAATAAAACATTCTATAAACCAGCAACACATTATTTCATTATTTAAAAACATCACATTCAGTCTAAAACCACAACCAATATCATACCAAATATTACAATGGGATGAAAAAATGAGGATAAATAACTGGAAATATAAAATTCTAGACCACTTTATACCCCTATAGTCGTCAAACACATTAACATCACTATAATGGAGTAATGAAGAGTAAATAATAAAATATTCATTATGGAAATGTCATTGAAAAATGATTCAAATCAAAGTGAATGATGGAGTTTAATAATAATGGTGTATTTATCAGGAAATATGATCATCTTACTTTTTGATTTTTAGTTAATACGGTTGATCATAATTATGAGCATTAGTTAATAAAAAGTGTTCATGGTGATTGTCGATTACGTAGACACATTTACGTGATCGTTTGGAATATTAAATCATGTTATCAAAATTGTATTATTTTTTCATACTATGATCATAATATATTAAAAATATATTTTATGATAAATGTAAAATATTTAAATAAAAATAATTTTAATTAAATAATATTATACATCATTTTTTAAATGAAAATATATTTTAACTAAGCCCTATGTAATTTTTGTAATGGTTAGAGTGATTATTTTTTTTATAAAATTGTTAATTTTAATCAAATTATTATTTTTATTTAAAAATTTAAATAACCATATTTATATTATTATTATTTTTTAAAAATATATTTTTACTCAGTGTATAAAAATTAGATTAGGGTTATTTTTCTAGAATTTTTTGACAATGTAATTTTTTGGGTAAAAAGAAAAAAACCTCGTGTTACAATCACTAGGATTTTATGACACAATTATTATGTCAGGATGATTAAAATAATTGATACATTTTATATAATAAAAATTTACATTAATTGATATAAAAATGAATTTATAAATATTAATTATAATTTATAAATTTACACATTATTTTTTGAGAAAAAATTGGGATTTCTAAAAAAATATTTTTTGTATTGTAAGAAATAATTAGGTTTGGTGGAAGAATAGTTTTGGTTTTAGACTCATTAAACATACAATAACACTCTTCACTAATTAAAATTCCATAAAATGTTTTGTAATTTATTACACCCATAAGTTGTTAGCTTATATAAAAAAATAACATATATTTAGTCCTTTGAACACCACCCCACATTTATTATAAATAACACTATTCCCCAATCCTCTCCACTAAAAATTTATAATCCATTAATTTATAGTCATTTTACCTCACAATGATTCCCTCAAATGTTCCATAAAGGACTCACGGTTCTATCCTCAAGTTTTAGGAAGTAATTCTTCAAGGTATGGGAATTCTCCTCTTCTCCTTGTTTCATTCTTGTACCTCCCCTTTACAGGGATTATAAATGTCAAATATTATTTCTTTTCGTTCAATTAGTATCTTAATTTTACTTAAAAAATTATGTTTTACCAATTAGAGACCTTCATTCCTGCTCATTGTGATCCATGTTGCATACATCCATGTTGCTAAAATTATTTGTTGATTTTCTCTCTTTTACATGAGATATTCCAATATTGTGAATGCGCTAACTACTTCCTTTTCAATAGTTATTCACCTAGATGTAAATATAACTTATTTATTAGGGATTAACTTCTTTTAATCCCACATTCCATTATATTTGGTTAAAAATGAATTAATTTAAATGTTTATAAGAAATTATTCACTCAATGATTTTATATAATACATATTCTATATTTTCCTCAAATTATGGGTAAAATTATTTCTTATGGTAAAAGTGTATAAAATGAATTAATTTATATGATGGTTTCAATATGATAGTTCTCCAATTTATTGGGTAAATAATTAATCTCTTAATATGAAATCTTTTATGATTCCTTGGTGAACAACCTTGGTAATTATGATTTATAAAAGAAGTGTGAGAAACAATAATGATATTCTTATGATTTTATATGTTTTATGTTTTATCCACATTTATATTTTATGATTCGTGTTATTTATTTTATGTTATGCATCATGTTCATAGGATTATTCCTTATTTATATGCCTCTCATTTAAGTGCTAAGTATCTCCTTTTTTATTCTCTTTTTGTGCTTTATACTCACCCCTTTCATTAATGTATATCCCCAAGATATGCGATAATGTAAATTGAAATTATGAAAAACTTTTTAAGAAGTATTTCATGTTGATGAGAAGTATGGTTCTGTTTTTTTCGTGTATTATTTTTTTCATCTTCTAAGGAAATAAACCTCAACGTATCCTTTTTATTTGTTAAGTGATATACCACATAATGAAAGTTTTATTAAATAAAATGGCGGTTATTTATACCATGAGTTTTAAACCATATGTGAATCAATGCCTCTTTATCATGCACCAGGTGATGATCGAGTTAATTCCCAACATTCCCATTTTCGAATTATTATCTTTAGGTAAAACTTTTCCAGATCTACATCCCCTTATAGTATCCATATAAGTATTTTGTTTCTTGGAAACCACATGATCTATTCATTCCCAAAATTTATGGAATTTTTCCTATGTTATTACTTATCATTATGTCTTTGACCAAGGTTCGATAATCCTATTCCCCAAAAATAGTTTTACCTTTCTCTGATACAAACTATTACAACACATATCATTTATACACTTTATTTCATTTTTTATTACATAAAGATACACATAATAAAATCCCAAAAGATAATGAGGCCAGATGTATTTTGGTAATTAGATATATATAATAATAACCTAAAATAAGGATTGAATTAAATTATTTTAAACTCCATAACACACCCGTAAAATTTCATTGTACATCTAAAATTGCATAAGATAACCTAGGGACATACACAAGAAAGGGGTGAGCTATAAATATTAGTAAAGTAATAATTAATGCTTAACATAATGAAAGTAATACATGTGAGTAAAGGGAAGTATCAAGGTGAAATTGAAGGGAGGGAATCATAACTATGATTATAAAATCATGTTATAACATGACGACATCAAGGAAACATAAAAATAATGGCAAAAACATAAAACATGACATTGTAAGAAAAAGTCAAGGCTAACCGTCGATACATTATAAAAAAGTCTACTTATGATAACCTTATGAACACAATACATTGTATCTCATGAGATAAAAACATTACCCAATGTATTGGAGGGATATATAAATTTAGTACCACCTGTCACATTCATATTATAAATATGCATTTGTGTGTTTTATAGATCATAAAACATAAGAACATATTTAATCACATTTAGTCCATTGATTATGGATTTTTTGTTACATAAATATAAGTATACACTAAATTAAAGATAGGTATACGTAGTTTAATACCCTTGAGTTTAAATGTTTATTGGTATTCAACACAAATGTCTGGTAAGGAAAATCATTGGATAAATTCGGCAACATGACGAATGTATGTAAATGTTCATTTTAGGGTTTAATAAGAGTGAATAGTGGTATATAATTATTTGAAATTCATAAGGATAGTAATGGGATGATTAAAAATTCTTAAAAAATAAAAAATTTGAAATAAAAAAGGCTTGTCACAATGAAAAAACATGTATAAAAATGAGGAGGATAGAATCCCATACATTGAGTGGGAAATTTTACAATCTAGGGAAGAGATTATTAAGATATTTAGATCTTCTTGGGAAGGATATATAGAGGGATAAGATGATTAAATGAGTTCTAAATGGGTTTTTAGTTAATATTAATGGGAGTTTGGGTTGGTATTTATTGAAAAAGATAGTGGATTTTGTTATTAATTTCTAAATGTAGGTTTTGGACTCTATGTGAGAAAATAATACACCAAAAACCATCCCCAGGTTTTTACCCATGGTTTCTACCAAATTGGATTTTTCTCAATATATTATTATGATAAAAATAAAACTCATTAAAATAATGTCATTCATGATGTGGTATTGAGTAATATTCATACAAAATTGATTTTAAAACCCTAAAATATAATATCGATTTTGAAGGACTCATTAATGATTTTTTTAAATTAATAAAATAAATTTTAAAACTTAGTATTATATAGAGAAAATAAGTTCTTTGTATGTGGAATTCATTTATATAATTCAATACAACACTTTTGGGCTATTATGATGTCATAATGTATTTAGTATATTTATATTATATTTAATTTTTATCTAAAAAAATCTACGTCTCATAAAATTATGGTAAATTAAATATGGGATAATTTGGATGTGTTGATTTAAAAATTAATATTTATTTTATGAATTTTTTTTCCTAAATATGTTAATTTAAATTTTTATATAAAAATACATATTTATTGGGAAATACTAGTTTTTTCGACAGTAACAAATTTCCGACCCAAGAAAAATTTATATTGAAATTCATTAAATTTTATTATCATTTATATTTAAATAAATTGTGTTTCATAATAATATTTCATGAAAATTAAATTTATATGAAAAATTATTAAATTAAAATGAGTATTTTAATTGAAACTATATATTTCCTGAAAATCAAATTTTAGTTTCCTCAAAAAAAAAATTTTTTTTAAAATCATTATTTAATTATATATATATATGAAGTAATAATGAAAAAATAGTAAATATAATAAATAGTTTGTTCAATATAAAATATAAAAATTAATATTACTCGGGTCTAGATACATGATTTCTTATTACACCAACGTATGCTATATTGATAAGATGTGTTATGGTCGTCATTTTTATGGGGGGTTCAGTGAACATGGTTTGGGTTCTAGTCTTGATATTGTTGAACTTCTCCCATAAATGGATTTTCTGAAGATATAATTATTGAATCTTATATTGGGATTGTTCAAGGTCAATGCCTAGTGATTCCATCTTCCTCAGAAGCATTGATAAATGGGTTTTGTAGGGTTGAATCCTACTAGTTGAGGTCATCGTTCTTCTTTTTGTATCAATTAAAATTTATCATAACCCATGATATACACAAATATTAATGGAAACATTAGAACATCTATATAATCAAAAATTATGATAATTTATGGTATTTTAATTTCCTATAGACAAATTACGGTAAAATTTTATAATGGTCCAAAATAACAAAATGAAATTCAATGAATGTGGTTTCATTAACTATATTTATTAATAATAAATTTATTCAATACAAATTGAATTTAGTTTATAATATTTTAGTCAATTATGATTTTTGAGTTATTCATTAACGAATTTTAAATCATAATTTTTCTTTAATAGTGCAACATTGTTTTCTTTCTCAATATATAGATGTGTTATAAATGTTGCAAAAAACATGTTATTTCATAAGATTATTATATTTATCTTTTTAAAAAATCAGTGTGTCTTCAATAACGGGGAAATATTCAAATAATGTTTCATTCTACATATAAGAATCATCATGGAACTTACATTCAGAGAATACAAAACTAGTACGGGTTACCTCATATGTAGAATAAATAAAACAAAAATTTAATTTTTCACAAGAATTATCGTTGCTTGAATTTGAATCACTATAGTTATCTTCAAAATAATCCTACATTTCCTTTATTTAATTATTGAATTTATTTCAATTTTTATCACATTTATTCTTATATTTTTACTTCATAAAATTTTCCTTGATGTTCTATTTTATTTTTCACTCATATCATGTTATTTTACCAAACTGGTTATCCTTTTTCCAATTTCCATTTTTATCATATTTAACTTTGAAATTTAAATTTCCAAAAAACATTATTCCTTATTTAATTTATTAAAAATTATGTCCAATTTATCCATATCTTCATTACTATCTAATTTTTATTCACTTATGATAGTGTTTTCTGATTTTATAACTTCTTTTTATTTTGTCTATAGTTATTTAATGGTGGAAGAATATTTTGGGTTAAGTATACTAATTAATGACTTTTAAGTATTCCTATAACATCATTTGTTATCAAATTATATCTTTTATTGTAATTTTTTTAATTCACAAGACTATACGATGGAGAAAATAGTTCCTCTCTAATGATCAGGGAGAAATCATAAAATCTTCGGTATTTGAGATTTATTATCAAACTTTTTTCCATGTGAAAACGTGGTATTAATAATCTCATTAAAACTAAGATATATTTAATATTTTGATTCATCATTATTCCTATTAAATGTTTCATATTTAATTTTATAGGTATTCAATCTCATTTATTTTACATTATAGGTTCCTTCATGTGATACCAAAAGAGTATCCCATATTTGAAATGCAGTATCCCAAGCATATATTCAATTGTAATCATCCTCTACTAAATCACAATAAAAATCATTAATATCATTTAATTTACAATCCTAATTATATTTAGTAGTGTCACTATAGACTTTTCTAGGAGCTTATAGTTTTTTATATTTATCTTCTATAATAGTACAAATGTCAAAATTCATGTTGCTAGTATGTATTTTCATTAATATTTTGTACTGAGAATTGTTAAGTCCATTAAAGTAAGGTGGTATATTAGTTGAAGTTCCTTAATGTCTATAGGCATAAATAACTATAATATATTAAACTCCTTAGAATCTAAGATCTTATTATGATAACATGACCAAATTTATGAAAATAACATAGTGTAAGTAAGAGTTAAACAAAAGACTATAAATAATGAAAATCACATTTGAAACCAAATGTTTGTCCGATTAGATTTCTCAAGATGGGGTTAATTGAGCATCCAATAAAAATTTATATTTAAAATATCTTCAAATCAGTCACCCAAATTTATAAGTATTCCATTTAACTTATATATTAAGTATATAAAATTTGGTATTTTTAAATAGTTTCTCAAGGGCATGACCATAACCTAGTTAAATGATTTCAAATCATAATAACTTTTGAAAAAACTTTACTCACACAAAAAATATTCTATATATCACAAATAAAATATAACTATCAATTTATTATTTTGTAACCACAATTTTAACGATTCAATTAAAAACTATTGTGGATAAAATGGTTTTGAAAAGGAAAAAATTTTTGATAGTGTATGCATAAAATAACACATTGTGGTTTAAAAAACAAGAGTTTTAGATCTATTTTTTAACCTATTACTTTCCACTTGATAGTATCCCACTTACAAGCTTGTTTATTAAAATAAATAAAAATATCCACCATCTAGATTAGGCATTATATATTGTAATTTCACAAAGGGAATTCGAGGAAACAAAAAAATTCAATAGTTATTCATGGGATAACAGGTATAAAAATATTATGGAATCCATATCAAAGTACTCCTATTTATAATATTGGAAAATTTATCATATATAAACAATAAATATAAGAACAAATCGAACATAATGAAAAATAGAGAGACTGTAAAGAGAGAAAAGGTAGTTCTGATGTAACTCAATCTCTGATCAACATTGATTGATCAATTGTCTTTAAAATTTTCGTTGAATGTATATGAAATTATACATCAAAGCATCTATTAGATTTTTTTTATTAATTTTTTGAGGAATATAGTATCGTGAGTAGTATTTCATAATCATTATTAGATCCTTATGACAACTATCCATTTCAGAATCATTAAATAAATTTGAATTTAATTTAATATTAAAAAATAGAAGTTATAATAAATAATATTTTACTCTTGGATGGACATGAAATGAGGCATCATCAGTTAGGTATAGTAGTAATGATCTCATGGATGCATGGAAGCACAGTCACACTGAGGCCTCAAAAGTGTGACATGAAGGATCAATCAAAAAAGGCTCAAAGAGGGTGAATTCACACCTAAGAATGCATAATTTTCATGGAAGATTCAATTCCATATTATGTTCAATCATTCTGTAGTATGAAAGGTCTCGTTTCTTTACATGGATGATCTTTCCTTCACACAGTTGCATAATACATACCTAAATTTGAGTCTTTGAATAGATTCATAAGCACGAAAGATATTTCTTTTTCATGGAAGATCCTTCAGTATACACCATATGTGGACTTGAAATTTTGGTCAGCCCATACATTTTGGAAATTGTAATTCTTCAACTGATGTCCAATCAACATAACGCATGGTCAATAAACTTCATTTACACAGAAGATCCAACACATTGAAAAATATGATATTTCATTCATTGAAGATGATATTCATGAGAAATTCCTTAGTCCCATGGTTGATACACTATTAGAGACATCTACTTAGGTACACATGTATGTTTTCTTTATTGAATATAAAATACTTCCATGGAAGAAGTATTTATCTTGTGGAAGAATGATTTTCTTTTCCTAGAAGAACCATTTGTATTATGAAATATCCATACATGGAATATTTTATAAATAATAAAAATTACTGGAATAAAACATAAAAAATATTAGAATTATAAAAATAAGGATTTGGGATCATTAAAATAATTAATTATCATACAAAAAATATAAATGAAACTAAATTTAAATGGATTCACTTCACTTTTTTACGGTGGGAAGGGACATTTGGTGCCGTGATGACCCAGTGATTATTATTCCTTGATGATACAACCTTTGGTGGGCATGTATTAAATATAATATGAGTGATACCTAGTACTTGGGACCTCCGTGTGGATTACATAACTTTATTATGACATAATTCACCCTAGCTGGGTTCGTTTATCCCCCTTTGGGATTATAAAGGTGTGTCATGATAAGGTCAGATTGAGGATCAAGCCCTGAGACTTTTTCCTAGTTTCTATAAAGGATTGTTGGCTCATATTTATAGAATATGGGTTTAGTATGACTTTCACCTATTATTTTATGAAAATTTGGTATTCTATACCTTGGTTGTGGTTATGGGTATAGGTCGATCATGTAGGAATTGTAACCATTATGTTTAAATGTACGTTAAATGTTATTGTAGCCCTAAATATGTTTTTTTTATGTTATGATGTTAAGTGATAATTATGACTCTTTAGGATGTTGGTTATGATTATGAGATGATTTTATCTTTATTACAATTATGGATATAGTTGGGAAAAATCTAACTTTTATTATTCCTTTCATGATGATGGATCTTATTCTTTTTATTTTTTATGTTTGAAACCTTGATGTTATTCATATGGTAATTGAATGAATTGCCCAGCTATTTGTTATTACCCTTGTAAAGAGGAAACACTACCTATGATGTGATGCTCCCAAGGAAGGGTATAAGTTTTCATATAAGTACATTCATTGTGGGATATGATTCCATCTTTCATGTGATGTACCCTAGGATTATGGGCATTTGTTCAAATCTTATGACCAATGTTGTGGATATTATGTCCTCTCTTGATGTTGATGTCAAGATGTGATTCCAACATTTATATATTGGATTGGTGATGTTATTACCATGGTTTAAATTTTGTTATTGATACATGTTACCCATTCATTTATGATTATGATATCATAGGGGCAATATGGCTTGTGTTTAAATTATGTCACCAAGATGCCTTGATCACATATTTTTCATTATATTATAACTGTACATTATTAACATTGGTAATGAATAGGGATGTGATTAATAATTAATTATTATATTATATTATTAGGGAAAATATGGAATTGGAAATAGTGGGTATGGTCACATATGAGTGGTTATGTGTTACATGTGGTTGTGACATATTTATGATGGCTTTTATTTCCTATTTTTGAAAAATATCACACAGTACTTGCACTTGATTATACTAAATATATTTATAGACACTATTAACAGTGTCCTGCTGAGTTTTACTCACACCCTACTTAGGCACTCAGTTTCCCATGTATACTTTATGGTTTGTGATGCAATTGGGGTAAAGGGATCTATTATTATAGATAAGTTTTGGAGTTTAGTAAAAGTTGGGAGAAGGGACTGGGAATGGACATGTGACTAATTTATTCAATCATATCTCATTTTTGATAATTTTATATATTATTTATATTATATGATCTTCCTTGGGTGAACTTTTTATATTTTAAAAAAAGTTGACTTTACCATTACTTTAGTTTTTATATCATAATAGTTGTTATTTATTTATTGATGTGATAATGTTTTGATGTATTTCATTTATTTGGTTTATATTTTAATGTCGATTGACTTTATTTCTTTTTTTAATTTATGAAAATCTACACCAAAGTGAGTATAATAACTACACCACATAGTTAAACCCTCACTGCTAGTTATTAGCCTTTGGTATACATGAAGGTGTGGTTGAGTTATGTGGCACTCGATTTGGTCATAGTGGAGGGGAACCACATTAAGAATGATATAAAGTAGTTTTAAATCCGTGATTTCTATTTTTCATAAAATTCTGGATATGGTAGATATGAGATAAGGTATGGTTGTATCTTGAGATATAAATTATTCCTGGGAATAACTAACCCACATATGATGGAATTCCTTATTACCATAGATGGGATTGTTGTTCTTGGTTTTCAATTTTATAATTGAATTATTTTTACCAAATAAGTTGAATTGGATTATTGACTTATGATATATGTTTTAATTTTGAAAAATCTTAAATGGGAGAATGTGTTCATGCATCTTTCTTCACACATATGATTTATAAAACATTCATGTACTTGTTTGTGTTTGAGCATCATTGTTACAATATGGGGTTTAGTTATTTAAAGTGTCATGAGAAATTTATAAAGTGTTATTATATATAAAATGATGGTTTTATTCTATCTAACTAAGGAATTATTATTTTCTATTGTTATTAAATTTATAAAATGAATAAAATATGTATCTCATTCTACCTCTTGGTGAGAGTGGGTAGTTGGGGATAGAGAGAGTGCCCAAGGTTATGTGATACCCCTCATATGATAGGGTGTGTATATAGAATAAAACAATAGTTTTAATATTAATTATTATCCTATATATTATATTGAGATATGACATACATGTGATTCTAAGTTGTATGTTTTTCATTTTGGTGACATGTTACCATCATGACCCCATGTTGTGTGATGGGAGGTTGGAGATGATGATGCCCCACTAATTGCAGAGCCAAATAACATTATTATGCATGTACATATCCTTGATAAAAATATCCATGAAAAGCTACTTAATTTGATTCATTATATGGGTTATAAATAGTAAATACATGATAGTTCTAGGTCTGATCTGGACATGGAGTTTAATTATAGCATTCACCTCTCTTCAATAAAGATGATGGATCCCATTATACTAAGGCATGACGATCCTTGAATTTTTTATAATGAATAAATTTTATATTTTATTCATGTAAATTATATTGATTTAAAGTAATTATTATTATTATTATCTTATAAATAATTTTATTAATTTATGAAAGAAGAATGTGATATTTTATTTGGTGAAGGAATTATTTTTTAATATAACTAAATAGTTTTCCATTTGTTATATTTTTTTTAAATTTAATTTATAAATTTCATAATTTTAATTTGAGAAAATTATTATTTTTATTCAATGTGAAAAAAATTATCTTGGGTTTAATTTTTTGTATTTTTCTAAAAATATTGATTTTCGCTTGAATAGTAAAAATGATGTTTTTTTTAAAAAAAAACATAACCTTTATGACATCCTCATGATATAAGTTGGACTTAAAAATCATAAAACTTTTTTATTATCCAAAAATGTACTTAAGGATTAAAATAATAAATTTATAAATAATATTTTGAATTAATTAAACTATATTTTACATTTTTAATCCTAAGTTATATATTATTCTAATAAAAATTTTATTTTTTATTTTTTATTTTAATTACATATTCACAATGTTCAATTCGGTTTCAAACTACTTTTAAAGTCACATAAATATATTTTTTAACCATAAACCAATTAATCTAATGGTAATAATAACTATAAATTATTTTGGTGTAGATTCAATTTTATGTTGATAATCCTTCCAATGTTGAAATATTTTATCAAGACTGAAGATGAAATTACCGTCATGTATATATAAGGTAATGAAAACCTTGATTTTCCACCCTAATTAGAGACACACCGTGTTGGAAAAAAAAAATATATGGGTTTCTTTGAGAAACCCAAGAATCCAAAAAATTTCTAAACTTTTTTCCTTTTCACCACGTGTATATCATGGTCACCAAATTTCTAATCATGTTCAGGAATATAAACATGTGGTATGATATAGAACAAGGTATAATGATATTTTACAAGAGAGAATTATAAATTACAGTGAAATAACATTCTACAGATGAAAGAGTGGTACCCTGAGATTTAAATAACTCAAGTCAATGTGATATGATGCTTGTTTCCTCCTCCATCGAGTTCCTTGGGCCATCGTCCCCACAACCCACACATGAGACCCCGATAACTGGAACCATTAAAAATTAGTTACAATCTGTTATGAGGGGGAACCCATCGTACCCATCTACCATGATGAGTGGTGTTCTTAGAAGGAAGATTTCCCATCCTATTAGCCATGAATATTCTAAGAGATGGGGTGATCTCCTAGAGATTAAAAAGAGGAATCAAATATAATACCAAGCACTTTGAACTAACAACTAGATCCTTCGAAAACCTATATGTTGAGTTTAACCTGCATGCATTTGACGGATCTGGAGATACTCATAAGGTTAATCCTACTAGTTTTTATCAACTTGTGAATCATCCACCATGATTCCTAGTTACCCATTCCTTCTACATGGGCATTACATCTATGATAGGACTTAATATTATCAATTTTTTTAGGAAACATTTCTAGACATTGAGATTAGAAAGGTACTTTTTTGGTATGGGGTTTAATACAGGGTTTTCAAGGGTCATGCATCCCCTAAAGAAAAGATAATGATTCTTCCAGTTGAGAATTCATGCCCTAATTTTTCTCACGATGCCTTAAAATGATGAACATGATTCATACCTATAGATATTAGATATTATAGTTAATCAATTTCGATTATATTCCTATAAAATACATGATTTTCTGAAATAAATATTCCCTTGGGGATTAAAACATTATTTTGAGATAAACATATTGTTTTTCACTCATTTAATGACCAGTCCTCTCCACTTATAGTACGCATCCAAAATATTGTTGAGCTCTTAGAAGGATATTATACCCCCATTTAATAATTTTACCATTTGTTCCGAAAAAATATGATGTGATAATACATTAATATGGGGCATGTACTAAAGTAGTAGGATGATCCCAATGGCGTTGTCTCTAGCAGTATAAGAGACTACATCCACCATGAATGTCATATTTAATTTTACATCTCCTCTTTACATGGATAGATTTAAAAATTAATTTGACAAATAATTATAATATATATAACATTATTAATGTTCTTGAAAGATAATTTGGTCATTATATTAATAATATTATTAAAAAATGGATATCGAAAAATTTAATTTCTTAAAATAAGAAAACGGAGACCCTTTTCATTCTTTGAATATATTTTGGAAAATCTATAAAACTGTACAGATTTATTGATACTATAATTATAATGAACATATATCTATAAAATTATGGAGAATATGAAACTATTTTAGAACTCATTTTATCATTTTCAACACACTAAAGTATTTTTGGAGGAATTAATAGAATAAACCCAAAAACAACCAATTCCAATTTAGTAAATAAATATAATATGATAATAAATGAAATAAAAGGGATAATAATAAGGAAAATAACAAGAAAAAGGTTCTTAAAAATATAAATATATAATATCATTTTATTACTCGGGAGGGTAGAGACTTATGAAAGGTATCCAGAATTGAGGTAAGACATTTTTCTTTCAAACCTTATTTTTAATGTTTTCAATTTTTACTTTCAACTATTTGTCCACAATATATATATATATATATATATATATATTAAATAATTTTCTTATACAAACATTATAGATTTCATAAATATATTTTCTATTTATTTTAAAAAAATTAATGAATAATTTTTTGATATTTTCTATACAAGTCATTTATGACTTTCTTTACCAAGGTGTGGAAAGAATATTTTTATACTTTTAACTCTTAGTCACTTTTCCCACTATCATATTTATTTTTCATTATGAAGCATCCTTTTCTTTTTTTCATGGTTTTATAAATAAAATAAAGTTATAATTATTCTGTGAATTTTTTTAAGAGAAACTAATGAAAATGATATTTCCTCTTATTTTAATTTGATTACTATATGTACTTATGATTATGGGTGTAAATTAAAAAAAATAAATATTTTATGATATAATTGAAATCAATAATGTGTTTATTCATGTTATGGTTCTTGTAAATTATATATTATGGAATTTGGTTCTATTATATTCTTTCAATTCCTGGGGTAATGATTTTTTCTCAGGAAAAATTATGTTATAATTAAATGGTAAATTTATTACATTATAGGGCGATTGTAAGAGTGATATGAATATGATATCCCAAGTAACCTTCAAAACTATTTTTTTATCTTTATTATTTATTACAGGGATTTTATTAAATTCTTTATGAAATTAAGTTAATTTTTTGAGTAATTATCTCATTACTTAAGCTCCAAGTTTAGTATATAAAAAATAATACTTTCTCATGGGTTTTCACGTTTTTTGTGGACTATTGTTGTTACTTTCCCTTCATATCTATTAATAAGACATATTTGATCATCACATATTTTGAAATTATTTTATAGCATTTTAGGATGTGTATGAGCTATTGGAAAGTCGATATTCCAGTTGTGGAAACTTGTCATGATTGAATAAATTGTGTCATAAATGAAATAAGAGTGTCAATATAAGAAATATTTTTTATGGAAAAAATGTTCACTATATAGAAGTGTTTTATTTCGTTTAATGATTTTATTACTACTTTAAAACCTAAAAAATAGATGGTCATAGGAATTTAGAAGAATGAAATCCTTAATATAAATATTTAAATTATGGTTTGATAATGTTTGAGCTTTCATAGTTGATATCTAATTAGTATTTAAATAACTTTATAAGTTAGGAAAGAAAATTTGAGGATAATAATTTATGGTCATATTATATTGAGAGAGTTTTTTTACTCTTAGGGATGTCATGTTATTTCAAATCATTTATGTTTATTTTATAATGGTTTTCCATAGAGGTAACATGGTGAATAAAATATAAAGGTAATAAAAAAACAACATCCTTCAAAATCAGAAACCAAAAATGGTTAGAGTTGGATCTAATAAATTTTTTCGATGTTAACTAAATTAATGATGGTTATAAATAATAATACCCATGAAAGAGAGTGGAAAAATTATCTATAGTGGAATATATCAATAGTGGAGCATTTAATGAGATATAATCCTTCGCCATTTGGTGGAACATCAAACTCAGCAGTAGATGAAGGATGGATCAATGATTTGGAGAGGATATTTAAATTTTTGGGTTGTTCAATGAATCATAAGTTAAGTATTGTTTTTTATCATCTAAAAGGGGAATATAATTAGTGGTTTCATTTGATTAAGAATAACAAAGACACGAATGAGATTGATACAATAGAGTGTAAGGTATTTAAAGATATTTTTAATAAAAAATATATAACAAATGTTCTTATATTTGTGATGAAAAGGAAATTATTAGAGTTAATGTTTTAAGAGGAGGAATCATTTCCTACTTAAAAATAAAATTTTAAAATATTTTCCAAGTATGGAGTGAATTTCATTCTAGAACATGAATGTAATACTGATAGGTCTTACACAAGATTGAAACCAAGTTTACGAATGGATATTTTATTCACGAATTTAAAACTTATGAGGTAGTTTTTTCAACTATCAAGTTTGAGAATTAGGTTTTTGTATTTTATGGATCTTATAACAATAATGATAATAATTGTTCATGGTGGAAAACAATGGGCAAACAATCAACAGTGAAATTTGATGGTAAGAGAATTCAATTTCATTCTTGTCCTAAATATGGCAAGAATAATTATAAGGATTTCCACATGAGATCAAGAAAGTTTTAATTATAACACACCAAGATTTATATTTATATATATATATATATAATCTTCTTAAAAAATTAATTTTTTTGATAACTTGTAATGCACACAACATCAATCGAAAACGAACCGCAAAAACAAAATATAACCATTAAAAAATAACTATATAATTGGAGGCAAAACATTAAATTAACCGAATTATGATATATATATACACACACAGAAATAAATGTTAATGGGTCAATATTAATACTAAGGCATTGATAAAGTTCAATTAGCATAGTTAAATATCTTAATTTTATCATAAAAATGAATTTTTTATAAAATGAGCTTCTGATGATCTTTATTTTAATAAAATAAATATATTAAAGATAAAATTTATTATTTATATTAATAATATATGAAATTTTATTATTAATTTATAGTAAATAAGTATAATAACAGTTTTTATTTTAAAAAAATTATTTTTCAATGAAAACAGTTTTCATTATATATATTTTATTCTATTTAAAAGATGAAATATAAAATATTTTAATTTTAATTTGATCAATTTTAATTCATTTTTTGATTTAGAATAAAAATATTAGCTTAAGATTATTTTTTTGATATTTTTTTGAAATAATGGATTTTTAGGTGAATCGTGAAAAATAATGTTTTTTTACTAAAATCATAGAATTTATGAATATATCATCAAGGCCGTATATACTAAAAATTCATGAAAAATATTTCATTATCCAAAATTAATTAAATATGTTACATGATACATTTAAAAATACTATTTTAAATTTAGAAAACCTATGATTGACTTTTTGAGGACTTGAGTAACATTTTCCAATAAAAAACTATTTTTGGTCATTTCTTTCAATTAAATTTTATTTTTATAAAATTAAATTTTTTTTCTTTTAAGACACATAACATTTATTTTTTAATAAAAACCCAATTTTTATCATAAAAAAATTTTGATTATTTTATCAAATATATTTAATCTTAAAAATACACCTTTTCCAAAAAAGGGTTTTACGCGATATATGAGTTTATTCTAAAAATAATATTCCCCACCCTTTGAAATTTTATTTGATAAAATTATCTAAATATTTTAAATCATCTTTTTTGGATTATTGTTTAAGGTAATTTTTATTTTTATTCATTAAAAATTAATTACCAAGGATAAAAATTTATTTCCAAGGTAAAAGTATATTAGGGTAAATGTTTAAAATGTAAAAAAGAAAAGGCCATAATTTACTCCTTCTTGTCTCCAATATGTGTGTTGGTGATGTTTATAAGCCCTATAATTATCAATAATTCATATTATTAACTTTTGGAACCTTTTACAATTTAATATTGACATTCCATTATTTGAAAGTAATGGTTAGTCCCAAAATTAACATTCTATTCACTCATAAAATGGAAACACTTACACAACTTAAATAAACCCTTATTCCTTAAAAATTATTCTTGATAATATAATTATTTTCTACTACTAAAATCCTCTCTCATTTATATATTCATCATGTTTGAGTAATATAGTATAAGGCCTCCATTTCCAAGGATATTTCCAAGAGAAATATCAACTTCATAACATGAGTTTCTGTTACTCCTTAGTCTTTTATCCTTAATATTTCAATTAAAAAATTATTCCTTCCACAATAATATAATGTCATAATTATTAATGTAGAAAATATTATTATTTTCTCCTATTAAAAGCCTCTCTCATTTTTATATGCCTCATGTTTGAATTATATAGTATAATGCCACAATTAAAAAAAATCTATATAATCATAGGGTGAAATATTTTTCATGGTGAATCATTTCATATCGACATACTTACACCATGAAATTACCCCCCCCCCACTAACTTGTTATAATTTCTTTGATAAGGGTACTTTAAATTGTATTTGTTGTACCTCTCGTACCCCTCGTGGTTTAATTTTCATGATCACAATCACTCTCTCTTTTATCTAATCTTGTTTTCAAGTGTTTTTGTTAATAGGCATGATTTCAGGAGCGAGAAGTGGCAAAGGAAGAAAAGTGGACTGAAAATAAGACCACCGGCCAACCGGTGGATCATCACCGGCCAGCCGGTGGAGCCCAGACAGAAGAGGTTGCTACTGCCTCCACACCGGCCAACCGGTGGCCTCAGCACCAGCCAGCCGGTGGCACCCAGCCAGCACAGTGTTCGCTACTGTCTCAGCACCGGCCAACCGGTGGCCTCAGCACCGGCCAGCCGGTGGCACCTGAGTTCGAAGGCCACTCCATTTTGCACACACCGGCCAACCGGTGGCCTTGCACCGGTCAGCCGGTGGAGCCAGTCAAACTAGCCGTTGGGCCTTTGACCAAACCTGTCCACTTGCCTCCCAATGGCTCCGAAGGCCTCTCCAACGGCTCCGAAGACCTCCAAAGGCCATATGAGGGTTTCCCCTCTATAAATAAAGGACTAGGAAGCCCCGGAACATTGTCGGAACTATAACCAAGCCAAGGAAGCCCACGGGACACATTTTGATCATTTGGCGAACCTCCGGAGGATTGCTACAAGGGAACCCCACTTGCTCCAACACACTTCCACATCCAAGGAGCACCACCAAAGAAGCTTGGGAGTGCACGTCTTCAACTCCAATCATCCATTGGCGCCCAAGGCTTCTCCTCATAACGGTTTTTCTTGTTTTATTTATTTTGAGCATCAAGTTGGGTTTGTGCCTACAAACCCCCACCTCTTTCTCTCATCCTTTCTTTTGGGTTCTCACACCACCTTCAAGGTGTGAAGAGGTTATTCAAGCCTTACCTTTCAAAAGTCTTGAATCAAAGGTGAGCTAGCCTTCACCTGTAAGAAGGCTAGTGGGTTATTGCTCAACCATTGAAAGCAATTGGGTTCTTGCTCAACCAATAAAAGCAAGTTGTAATAGGTTCTAGACTAACCTTAAAGTCTAGTGGGTTTCTTGCTAAAACCATTGAAAAGCAAGCGGTAGTAAATCTCTCAACGGTTGAGTTGGGAGCGGAGACGTAGGCTTGGGTTTTAAGCCGAACTCCGTTATCAAGTTGTGTGTTTTGCCTCCTTTATTTCCGCTGCACTTTCACTTTGATTTTTAATTTGTTAATTAATTTTTAAAAGGCAATTCACCCCCCCCCCTCTTGCCATCACTCCTTTCTTTCTCCGCCCAACAATTGGTATCAGAGGCAAAATTTGAGTAATACCTTAACCGGTTTCAAATTAAAAGATCCATTGTGATGGCTTCAACTTCTTTCGCCCCCAAAGGATATTCTTTGGGTCGCGATCCATTTTTTGATGGAACCGACTACACCTATTGGAAAACCCGCATGACCGCTTTTCTTAGAAGTATAGGTTATCCCATTTATAAAATTGTCATGCATGGTTATTCTCTCTCTTCTCCCGATGAATCCAAATGGACTCAAGCCGACATTAAAAATTTCGAGCTTGATGGCAAAGCCATGAACACTCTTCATTGCGGCCTTGATCGTAATGAGTTCAATCGAGTTTCCACATGCACCTCTTCACATGAAATTTTGAAACTATTGGAGGTTACCCATGAGGGGACCAACAAAGTGAAGGATACTCGATTGGACATGTACCGTCAAGATTTTGAGTCTTTCACCATGCACCCACATGAAAATATTTCTGATATGTTTACACGCTTCACTGACGTTTGCAATGGTAGAAAATCTCTTGGAGATAATATTTCTGCAGAAACGATGGTCAAGAAGATCCTATGGATCCTTCCAAGATCATGGGCACCAAAGCTGACGGCAATTTAAGAAGCGAAAAATTTAAAAGAAATGCCGGTCGAAGATCTCATCGGATCCCTCATGACTTACGAGATCACCATGAGGATGCAAGCTAAAAAAGAAGGCAAACCGATCAAAGTTCCAAAGAACATCGCCTTCAAGGTTCAAAAAGAAGAAAGCTCCTCCTCCTCGTCGTCTTCCTCTTCAAGCGGCGATTCGGAAATGGAGAATCTTGCCCGCAAAATGCACAAGTTCATGAAGAAGCACAAGAAGAAGAAATCCCGCAAGGCTCAACCCAACGAAAAATCCGAGCCCGAGGTAACTTGTTATGGGTGTGGCAAAAAGGTCATTACAAGCCCGATTGCCCACTCAACAAGAAAAAGGCCAAGAAAAAGGAGAAGAAGAAGGCATTCAAGGCCACATGGAGTGATAGCTCCACATCCTCCTCCTCCTCCTCCTCGAGCGACAACGGTAACAAATGCCTAATGGCATTTCACGAGGTATCCTCTTATGACTCCTCTAGTTCTTCAAATTCTTTCAATCACATGTCTTATGAGGATCTCCAACATGCAAGAGATCAATTGGAGGAAGGTTTTCACGAACTTTCTTCCAAATTTGTTTCTCTAAAAAAGAATTTCAAAAAACTCTCTTCCGAAAAAGCACAACTTCTCAAAGAAAAGGAAGAGTTGACCCTCAAAATCCAAAACCTTCCCGATGTTGAGTCTATGGAATTTACAATCAAGGACTTAATGGAAACTCTTGCCAAGTTCACCCAAGGTGAACAAAATTTGACCAAATTGCTAGGTTCCCAATGCATTTCTAGAACCTCCGAAGGGCTTGGCTATTCCAAGCAAGCTTCCTCTTCCCATGCTCCAACTATTTTTGTAAGGGGGAGCTCCCAATATAAATTTTGCAATTATTGTAAAAAACCCGGGCACTTAATCTATGAGTGCAATTGCAAAAATGCCTGGTATGGTAGGCCCAAAACCATTTTCCTTAATGATGAATTTTATAGGAGAAGACCCGCCACTAGACAAGTATGGATTGAAAAATCCCTCTTAGCGAGTCTCACCGGGCCAAAATTTGTCTCGGTTTCAAAATCCACTCCCCGGTGATTTATTTTTTTTATTTAGGGGGAGTTAGGATCTTTTAATCCTTTTTGATTTATATTCAAAATTTCATTTCAAACTTTCTATTTCAAAAATTTTGATTCAAAAATTTCAATTCAAAATTTCATTTCAAACTTTCTATTTCAAAATTTTCGATTCAAAAATTTCAATTCAAAATTTCATTTCTAACTTTCTATTTCAAAATTTTCGATTCAAAAATTTCAATTAAACTTTTCAATTCAAAATTTTCAATTCAAATTTTCGATTCAAAACTTTTCAATTCAAAATTTTCAATTCAAATTTTCAATTAAAAACTTTCAATTCAAAATTTCATTTCAAATCTTTCAATTCAATACTTTCAATTCAAATTTCAAAATTTCAATTGGTTTAAAATCTCTATCTTGTTTTTAAAACCTTATCCCTCAATCAAGTTTTATGCCCCGTGCTATTTTGATAATCACAAAGGGGGAGAAATTCTTGGTTGATTGGGGGAGAAATCTTTCTCTCATGCTTTACTTTACTTTGCCTTATTCTTTAAAGCATGCCTTTCATTTCAGTATTTTACATTGTTTGTTTTGGTGATTGTGATCATCAAAATAGGGGGAGATTGTTGTACCTCTCGTACCCCTCGTGGTTTAATTTTCATGATCACAATCACTCTCTCTTTTATCTAATCTTGTTTTCAAGTGTTTTTGTTAATAGGCATGATTTCAGGAGCGAGAAGTGGCAAAGGAAGAAAAGTGGACTGAAAATCAGACCACCGGCCAACCGGTGGATCATCACCGGCCAGCCGGTGGAGCCCAGACAGAAGAGGTTGCTACTGCCTCCACACCGGCCAACCGGTGGCCTCAGCACCGGCCAGCTGGTGGCACCCAGCCAGCACAGTGTTTGCTACTGTCTCAGCACCGTCCAACCGGTGGCCTCAGCACCGGCCAGCCGGTGGCACCTGAGCCCAAAGGCCACTCCATTTTGCACACACCGGCCAACCGGTGGCCTTGCACCGGTCAGCCGGTGGAGCCAGTCAAACTAGCCGTTGGGCCTTTGACCAGACCTGTCCACTTGCCTCCCAACGGCTCCGAAGGCCTCTCCAACGGCTCTGAAGACCTCCAAAGGCCATATGAGGGTTCCCCCTCTATAAATAAAGGACTAGGAAGCCCCGGAACATTTTCGGAACTATAACCAAGCCAAGGAATCCCACGAGACACATTTTGATCATTTGGCGAACCTCCGGCGGATTGCTACAAGGGAACCCCACTTGCTCCAACACACTTCCACATCCAAGGAGCACCACCAAAGAAGCTTGGGAGTGCACGTCTTCAACTCCAATCATCCATTGGCGCCCAAGGCTTCTCCTCATAACGGTTTTTCTTGTTTTATTTATTTTGAGCATCAAGTTGGGTTTGTGCCTACAAACCCCCACCTCTTTCTCTCATCCTTTCTTTTGGGTTCTCACACCACCTTCAAGGTGTGAAGAGGTTAGTCAAGCCTTACCTTTCAAAAGGCTTGAATCAAAGGTGAGCTAGCCTTCACCTGTAAGAAGGCTAGTGGGTTATTGCTCAACCATTGAAAGCAATTGGGTTCTTGCTCAACCAATAAAAGCAAGCTGTAATAGGTTCAAGACTAACCTTAATGTCTAGTGGGTTTCTTGCTAAAACCATTGAAAAGCAAGCGGTAGTAAATCTCTCAACGGTTAAGTTGGGAGCGGAGACGTAGGCTTGGGTTTTAAGCCGAACTCCGTTATCAAGTTGTGTGTTTTGCCTCCTTTATTTCCGCTGCACTTTCACTTTGATTTTTAATTTGTTATTTAATTTTTAAAAGGCAATTCACTCCCCCTCTTGCCATCACTCCTTTATTTCTCCGCCCAATAGTATTTTGAATATAAATTTGTTATATATTCACCTAATTGACCAAAATATTCCCTTGAATGGGATAATATTGATAATCCATGTATCTTTTATCCCTCTACGGATATCTATTGACTACATAGACATAATAAAGTATCATCTTCCATAGGGAACATTAATATATTTTTTGTTTAACCATCAATGTTCTTTTTCTAGAGGAATTATGATCATATAATTATATTTATTTAATTGGTAATGTATTGACTTAATCATAAACCCTTTACTCTATTTAGTTTTAGTTTGAGGGATTCTTACTTATAAATCATTTTTTTATTTATTTTGAAAATATTGAAAATATTTATACTTTTTATTCCAATATGGGTTCTTATTGATTACTAATAAATGTTGGTTATGTATTTTACAAAAAATTAATTTAATAATATTATGAATTCATTGGAATTAATTAGTTATGGGTGGGCCCTTCAATTTCCCAGTAATTAATGGATGGGTCACATGAGAAAAACTGGCTTGGGTATTTTGGTGTATACCTTCCCAAAATAAAATATCACCTGGACACCATGTTTTTATAGTAAGATCATGATGTCTTTGATCATGATTTCAAGTATTAGGGTAGAGAATTAGTTTTCTATAATTACGAAATACATCATTAAGTAACTATTTATTATTATCCATGGGATTTATTTATTTCTATTTTTATCCATGGATATATTATTCTTTCAATCTCATTCTATCATGGAATTATTTTTTATTATTTATTCCAAATTTATTATATATACTTATTTGATCCTCACTTATGATAATTGATTATTATCAATTATGTTTTCCCTTATTAAGAATTTTATATCACCCCTTCTTATATTTCCATTTCTCCAGGTTATGAAGAAATGTATAACACATGAAATTTATATAAGAATAGATTATTTTGAGATTTTATAGGAGATGTTAGAATACTTATTATGCGACAAGTAGTTAATTATTTAGTTGGGAAAAATTTTAGTTGGATGAGAATTTCATGTTATTTCTTTGTCAATGAGTTTTCCGAATTAACTAAAGCTATAAACCAAAAAGATGATAGGAATGTATATAATAAAATATTTTATATAAATCATGTAATTATGGGAATATTATTTCAAGGGAATCATAGATTTAATCAGATCAGGGTTTAGATAACATTAAAGGTTGGGATTATTGAGTTGAAAGTTTTACTTTATCCTTTTTCTTTCCATTGTTTTTTACATTGCAAAAACATCAATATTGTCTTAAAATTAGATTTTTATAACATTATACATCCCATGTGTTTTATAATTTTCTTATAGAGAACATAATTTTCTACCGAATGTAGAAATGATTCTAATATAAAAAGAATATAAACATTTACTTATTGAATCGGATCCATTGGACTGAATGTGCATCTGATCCGTTATGTTGACCACCATTATATCAATCGATTTGACTAATAATTCTATATATGAGACTGATAAAAGTCATGACAATCATACTAAAAATAGTTCTGATCCATCGGACTAACCTTTTTTTGTTCATCAGTTTGAAAAACAGTATTATAGTCCATCAAACTGTTCAATGATTATAATATATGTAATTGAAATTGTTTCGATCATAAAAAATCTTTAACAGTATTGTCATATTTATAATAAAAACAAATATCAGATGATTTTGTTTTTCAAATTTTTAAATTTAAGAACATCCGAGTTCAATTCAATGAACTCCAAAAATGATGGAATATACGACCATTGGAGGAATGCCAATAAATAGGAGTGCATTCGAAGAGATAGTAGCTGATGCATTATTCAACTCAACACTTATGGATATCACTCTTCCTAAACATCTTGTTCTTATGCTTTGTAATATTTTATAGTGTTTTATTTATAATAAATCTTTGTGATGGATGTAAATTACTTAGAGATTTTTTAGTTTTTGTCTCTTTATTCTGATCAGGGTTAGATCATGAGATTCAGGGGATAGAAAGACATGTGAATACGATCCATCGAATCAAGGTATTTTGGGGCTATGAATACTGATACATACAAATAATCATATCTAGGGATTCTTAGGGATTGTATGTCAGATTTATTCTGATCATTATATCGAGATTTTTAATGGTAAGCAAAGACAAACCTTCAGAGTTTTCTCTAATAATGTGGTTATCATATGTTAGGATTTTTGACTTCCTTAAATCTAAATGATAAAGAGTATAATTATTTTATAAATATTATAAGTCATTATTACTTTATTATAATACTTTTTTACTTCTTTTTACACATTTAAATTTTGTTTTACATATATATTAGAAATTAGTTTTTAATAATCTTTCTAATAATTGTTTTATTGGAATATTTGTAACACTGATAACAACTCTAATATATCGAACAATTTTTGGATCCAATATACATACTCTGATCATAATACGAATTATAATTTTGATCCTTTTTTTACTAAAGAGGTTCTACGATTTTTTGTTATTTTTATTTTTTAGAATACAATTTACCCCCTTCTTGTATCCATCGTATACTCTTATGATCCAATAATTGGTACCATAGTAAGTTCTTCTATTATACTTTCTGAGTTTTTATTTTTTGTATCTTCAGCAAGTTTATTAATATTTTTATAAAATTTTTGTTTATAAATTGTCATTACCCTAACATGTATTGTATAAAAGAGTTTCTATTTTCTGTATGATGTCAGGAATAAATTTTGGTACACTTGAGAAATTTAATCCTAGAATACCATCTATCATTGATCGTGTTAATTTCGATTACTGGAGAGACATAATTAAAACCTTTTTTATCAATACTAGTGTTACAAAAGAATTTACGCTTACGGGTAATTAGAATACTCCCAATAATGATTTTACTACTTTTACTAATTTGGAAATGTTTGAATACAAGTTTAATTATATATTAAATAATACCCTTTAATTTTATATGACTCAAAATATATTGAGTCAGATATCTACATGTAATGTAGATAAACATATTAGGAATAAATTAGAGTTTAATCAGTTTGTAAATTCTAAAGTAATTTAGACTATACGTGTTATGCTTCATGTTGATTATAAAAATTTTGATTTTCTACTTGGAGAGTCAGTTGTTAATATGCACCAAAGAATTAGGAATATTATAAATAGTTTATAATATATTGGAGATAAAGATATTGAAGATAGTATTTTAGTTGTGAAAATTATTGACATCACGAAAAATGAATGGGTATCCAAAAGAACTACTTTGGATGATATGATAAGGACAAAAAACATACATTATATGGTGTTATTGGAACCCTTATTTTGTATCAGGGTAGAAAGAAATGGTATATAGATAAAATGAAAATGGAAAATTAAGGATTTTATTTTACTACTACATCTAATGATCCTAACAAAATTCAAATTGTTATGAATGTGGTGAAATATTCTTAAAAAGAAAAAATTTGTTTTTAAGTAATATAAAAGTTCATCTGAACAATCTGAAAATGAATTGGTTAATATTGAAATAATTATGAACAATATTGTTGGAATGAAATAATTTCAGTAAAAATATAAAAAATCACCGGGATAAGGGTGATAAGAAATATTCTTTTGAGGTTATATATTATAAGAGTAATAAAATGTGACATATCAGACCATATTTTCCTAAACTAAAATGAAAGTACAAGAAGGAAAGGAATTTTGAAAGAAATTATAAGAAGTGTGATAAGCACAATCTAAATAAAAGTCGAATTTTTTAGACACATGGATTGTTAGTGGAGAAGATAATTATTTTGAAATTTCATCATATAATGAATGATCCAGATAGAAGAATATTGGTTTCAATTTAGAAATACCAAAGGAGAACAAATATATCACGAAAAAGGTAACTACTACAAAATTCCTTACAATTCTTACATTAAATTCCAATTACCCCAATAGTAATGATGAAAAAAATACTATATCATTGGATGAATAATCCTCTTCATCTGATGATGAAAATTATACTTTAATAAGTTTTAAATAATTTTCTAGATTTTATATGTTATTAGAAAATGACATTTGTAATATTTCTAAAAAATATTTAAAAGATAAACAAAAACATGTAAATTAAAATTCAAAGTAAATTATTTTAACTACTGAGATAGAAAATATTTCATAAAAAAATCATAAATCTAAATTTGAAAAATATATTCTTTAAAAATATCATGAGAAATCTATTTTTGAAAAAACTAGTTTAAAAAATTCTCTTTTAAAACAAAGTTCAAAAAAATATGCTAAGCATAAAATCTTAATTTTGAAACTAAATTTAGAAATTTCTTGTTTGAATAATATTTTTTCTATTTATAACACTAGAAAGAAAATTTTTGATAAAATTTATAAACAATGTGTGTGTCCATTTGTTTCTCACTTTTCCTTAAAAGTCATTCTACAATAAAAAAGATAATTTATGAGTCAATCAAAGTGGTTTTCACTGGAAGAAAAAATGTTCTTTAAATAGTTCAATATCTTCGTTTTCATAGAGGAAATGTTTTAAAATAAATGAAAAATTTTCAATATATTAATTTTGGACAAATATGGATGCCTAAAATTCTTCTTTCTGATAATACCAGACCCAAGAAGGTATGGGCCCTAAAATAATAATGTTATTTTTTTTAGTGAAATAAAGTGTGTACCACTAATATAAATATTCAATACATGGATAGTGTTTTTTTCCATACATATTATTGGAAAAAAAATCTCATTAAAAAGATCACAATGTCGAAGGGTAGAAAAGTTACTTTTGTAGAAAATTATCAAGGAGATATTATTGGTGTAGGTAACATTGTTCATCTGAAAAAATATTTAATTTAAAAAAATTAATCATTTGGGACTTAAACACAACCTTATGAGCATAATTCAGCTATTTGATGATGATTATCTTGTGAACTACAAGAATGAAAAATGTATTGTTCATAGTTCTAATGATTAATTTATTATTTCTTCTAATCAGAATGAGAATATATCCACATTAAATTTAGAATACATTAGGATCCACGAACTGCCATTAGATAGTGTAATGGGAGAAAAATCTTATTTATGGCATATAAGATCAGGAAATTGTAATCATAGAACTTTATATTTGTTTTATATGAATGGGCTAGTAAAGGACCTACAAGAACATTGGTTTGATACATCAAAAGTATGTGATCCTTGGCAATTTGAAAAGAAATATAATTCAATTTTTAAATATATTAGTGAAGTTTCAACTTTTGATTCCTTATAGTTAGTGCACATTACCTTATTCGGTCCTACCAAAATTGGAAGTATTAGTGTAAAATACTATATATATATTTTAGTTGATGATTACACTAGATATTCTTGTGCCAATTTTCTAACAAATAAGTCTAATGAATTTTGTTTTTTTAACTTTTATAGCTAGAATCGAAAATGAGAAAATCCTATCATTGATAACTATTCCTAATGATCATGGAGGAGAATTTTTAAATTCCAATTTTGAAACTTTTTTAATAAAAAATGTATTATACATAACTTTTCACCACATAAAACTCCATAGAAAAATTTAGTAGTTAGAAGAAGAAATAGGATTCTTCCTGAAATTACTAAAACCATGATGAGAGATTACATAGTTTCTCATCATTTTTTGACTGAAGTAGTTAGTAAATCCTATTATGCATTAAATATAGTTTTAGTAATCCCTTTTATAAATAAAAATCCTTATTATTTGTGCACTAGAAAGAAAGAAAATTTTTCCTACATTAATAATTTTTTATTAAAAGTATTCATTCTGAATAATAATGTTAACTTAGTGAAATTCCCTCCAAAATATAATGAAGGAATATTTTTAGGATATTATAAAACTATTATGGAATACATAGTTATTAATAAAAGAATAAGTATTTTTTAGGAAACTGTATATATTATATTTGATGAAACTGATCCTTTTGTTTTAAAACAACCACAACCTACATCTTCAGATGTTATTTCTAAAACTAATTCTCAACCTTTGATAAAAAGTTATTCTCATGAGATAAAACCTAAAGAATATATTTATAATGTTATACGTCAAGAATATTTTTAAACAATTTTGATTAATAGAGTTTTAAAAATCCAAGAAATTAGTTTTGTCATTGAAATAATATTAATGATAATATCATTGGTGATGTAGATCAACCAATTATAAATAGAAGTCCTTTATGAAATGAAATTGTACAATTTTCATTTCTATCTCAATTTTAAACTATGAATCTTAATGAGGCTTTAAGTGATGAGGATTGGATAAAATCCTTGCAAGATGAACACAATGAATTTGAAAGGAACCAAGATTATACTTTAGTTGAACGACCTAAATGTTATTCTATAAATGGAGTAAATAGGGGGTTTCACAAAAAAAAGTGAGGAAAATGGAATAACAATTAGAAATAGAGCTATACATTTTTCTATGTCTTATAGTTGATAAGAGTTTATAGATTATGAAGAAACTTTTTCTTTTGTAAAATGACTTGGAGCTATTCATATACTTATAGGTTATGCTGCATTCTTAAATTTCAAATTATTTCAAGTGGATCTGAATTGTGATTTGATTAATGGATGTATTCCAGTTAAAGTATATCTAGAACAAACCCATAGGTTTTTAAAAAATCATTCGAAACATATTTTTAAAATTACCATCAATCTTTATGGACTCAAACAATCCCCTAGAGCCTGGTATGATAGATTAACTTGATTTTTTTTACAAATAATTCTATTAAGGGAGTTGCAGACTGAAATATTTGTATAAAATAAGTAACTAAATATATTATTATTTTTCAAATCTATATTGATTCTATTATATTCTATTCAACAAAAAATTCATTAATTGATACATTTACGGATCTTATGAAGTCTGTGTTTGAAATTAGTATAATGGGTGAGTTAACATATTATATAGTTTTTAAAATATCAAAAAAACATATGAAACCTCTTATATATCAATATTTTTATACAAAATATATTCATAATAAATTTTTATATAAAAATACTAAAATAATTATTACTCATATCGAAACCTCAAATAATTGAGATTTTGATGAATCTGGGAAACCAATAGATCAAAATATATTAGGAGGTTTGATGGGAAGTTTACTTTACTTAACATCTCATCATGAGGATTTAATATTTCTTGTATGATTATGTGCTAGATACCATTAAAATAAAAAATATTCACATATAAAATTTGTAAAAATATTCTTTCATAACCTTAAGAGAACTAAGTATTTTGTTATTTTTACACTTATGGAATTGATTTTTACTTAAACAAATCATGATGCGGAATTTGGTGGTCGTATAATAGATTTGAAATTTACTTAGATCATTTTTCATTTCAAGGAGAATAATTAGTTTCTTTGTCTTTTAAGAAACAAAAGTCAGTAGCACTTTCCACTACTGAAGTAGAATATATTTCAGCTGAAGTTGATGTGATCATGTTTTGGGGATGCAACACACACTCACGGACTATATCATTAGTTTTACTAAAATAATTTTTTTTTCATAAGACAAGTTCCATTTATTTAAGTAAACCCCATAACATCACTCAAGATATACAAACATAGATATGTGACACCATTTTCTTTTGGATCATACACTTATAGGATCTATCATTTTATAATTCATCAAAATGCAAGAAGAAATTTCTAGTATTTCAATAAAACCTATTAGTTCTGAAAGATTTTAATATACTAAATATAATCTAGGAATGGTCAATATCACAGGATTATTCATATCTACTTCATTTTTACCAATTTAATTACATTATTGAACTCCTTTATAAATGGGGGTATATATGTTTTTCTTTTCAAAAACATTTTATTTTTAATTTTTTTTGTTTTCCAACACTTATGATTTTCTAAATTATTCAGTTTTATAAAAAAATTAGCAATAAATTTTTTTAATAATGTTTTTTTAATCAAAATATTTTCAAAATAATTTTTTTTAAAAATCGGCACAATAATTTTTTTATAAAAAAATCAAAATCAATATTTTATAAAAAAAACGAGGACATGTTTCTCTTACCTAGAGAACATTTCTACTATAAACATTATTTTTATAAATTTTTATTACTTGTCCAATAATTTAGTATATCTATATTATTATATATATTATTTTATATTTAAAAATCCTTAGTTTGTTCAATTTTTTTATTATATGTACTTGTACAATACTATATTCAAATGAGTAGTTTTCTTAAAAAATAATTTAGAGATCAAAATTATTTACAAAATCATCCAATGAATAATCTTAACAATTGAATGAATTATTGATTTTCAATATGATTTGTTTATTTTTTGAAATATGAACTATCTCTATATGCCTATATATAAGGGTGGGGAAACCCTTATACCACAATAGTTCTAATGTTTTTTTATTGAACCATGGTACCAATTTTATTTCTCCATTCAAATATTCTCCATTTATCCAATCATATTTTACACTCTAAGCACCAACATCAGTTTCAATATGATGGCCTCGGTAAAATAATTTAAGAAAATAAAATCTGTTAGACAAAGATTGATCGAGAAGACATAAAATGAAAAATATGATTATTTATTGAAAATAGTTATTACTTTTGATTGTTGGTAGATAATATGCATTGAGAAAGATAGTTATGGGCCGGTAAGGGGTGCTCCCCCCCTAGGTTTTCTCCTCTTCGCTACCGTCTTCCTCCTCGGGTTGGTGTGGCTCATCCTTCCCCTTGCTCGGCGTGTTCGCGGTGGAGGTTCCCCTGTTGCGGTGGCGTTCATGGGCTCAACTGTCTCGGCGTTTCTCATCGATGTCGACCTGTTCCTCACTCAACTCCCATATGCTGGATAGGGCTTTTTGGTGGCATGGTGCTGACCCAGCGGCCGAGTTCCCTGCTTTCGCGGTTTGAGGATTTTCTACTCGCCCTCTGCTATGTGTGTGGGCGGATAACCATGTCTGATTGAGAGATTGAGTTGGCGGCGACATGATTTTGGTTTTGGTTTGACGACAGGTTGCCGGTCTGGCGATGTGCTTCACGAATCTGTTGTTTGAAGATGGTTGCAAGGTGATGCATGGTCGGAATCCGTGGATCCAAGGCTGCGGAAGGCTTCTGCTTTTGATCTTTTGATTTTTTGTGTATTGATTTCTCTGATTTTGGTTTTGGATCTGCTGATTTTTATTCTCTCTGGCATGGTTGTTTCAGGTTTGAGATTTTGTTTGTGGATTATCTTTTGTTGGCTGCTTCGGATGGGGACGACGACGATCTAGTTTTGGAAGTCGTCTTGAGTGTTGTTGTGAACCCCTCCCTCTGTGACGGTGATAATGAATGCCAGTGAAGCTCGTGGGTGATTCGGTTTGAAGAATCATCAGTCGTATCGGGTGTGTTTCGAGGATGACCATTTTTCGGGGTGTTGCAGGAATCAAGGGATCCCATGCTTGGAGGCCATGGCGTGGGATCGTGGCTCGAGGTGGTGAGCGGTGTTTTGTTTTGAATGGTGAATTTTAATTTGAATGTGTCATGTTGTGGCTGTTTGGACTGTGCGGTATGGATTCCTGTATTGGGGTACCGGCATCCCTTATACCGGCTCTTAGAAAATGGAAAAAAAAAATGGTTTGGCCATTGAGAAAGAGGATTTTGAATTATACTATCCAAAGATATATAGATACTTATATTCCTCACTAGAATTAAATACATAAGAGGATATATAATTTATGGGTTTTACTCTGTTTTAAAGAAAATTTTAAAATCTCATATCAATAAGTTACTCACTTATTAAAAGTACCCATGGAGGGTGAGGAATATCCACCATCTCACAAGCTTCTAGAGAAGCACGGTAGTTTTGATAATTCAAGAGAAGAAGCTTGTTTGTTTACTTCTTCTAAGAGTGTTATGATAACATTCCATTTGACTCTGGATTTTTTAATGGCTACAATTTTGATGAAAGGGTATATGATACAATGAGAGGGATACATTGATACTCTCAATGTTCTCAACCTCTATGTATTATACTATCTTGTTAAATTCAGTAAGATTAATAATGTAATGTTTGTGTTTCCCTCTATAGAATCTATTAAAAAAACATCTATGAAGTAAAATATTCTAATGCTTTCTTGTTTCTATAACATAATTTATTGAATTTCTTGAATGTTTTTATATTTAAGAATAAATCATATGACTTAATAGAAAAGGTTTCTCTCATTGGTGAGGAAACTATGGAATGGATGAAGTACGTCATTAATTCAAAGTTAGAGAAATGTAGGGGCAAGACAGACAATGTTTTGTGGGATGATAGCCAAGTTATGGAAAAGGATGTAGTGAAAGAAAAGATGGAATACAACTCTTCACCTTCAAAAGTACAAAAGAAACATTAATCTATTCCCAATTTAGAGATCAAGAAACTAATGACACAAAAAATATCTGAAGATGCTAGGGGATCCAATATTTAGATTAGAAATAGAAGAGTATTTATCATTAATGATCAAAACATTTGATGAATTAAAATAGGATAATATGAATAGGAAACAAAATAAAAGATTAGTTGAATAAAGGATGATGGATAATTTGTTGAAAGGTGTAGAAATAATAACCACAAATCAACAGATTACAATTTATCCATTATCAGTTGTAAAACAAGTTCTAGAGTCTTGAACATTATCTACTATTGAAGAAATTCTACCAAACACTTCAACACAAAAACACCTAGGGTTGTTTGAAACATATATTATTACCATAGTAATTAGTTATAATTCAAAATGAAAACAACTTGTGGAAGAAGATTATGTTCATAAATAATTTCAAGTATCATCATAAAAATATTTTGAGAAATCAGTTGAGAAGAAGAAAGTGAAAAAAATTGTAAGAACGATTGGTAAAGGAGTTTTAAGAAATGTAATTCCTTTGCGAAGAAAACCATAAGAGGAAGAAGAAAAATTATAAGAATAAGAAGAAATAAAAATAGAAAAATAAAACAATTAAGATAAAAGTTCATTTGAGTTATCCTCAACATAAACTCTAATATCAAATCAGTTCGACATAAATCTCATGTTATATATTTTATTTAAAGTCCAGTTGTCGTCAAAATAAGTATATGAATTTTTTTATTCACATAATAGAGTAGTAGAAATAGTTGAGACGGGAAATGATGTTGATATTATAAATGTTTTTAGGAAGTAATAGTTAAAGTAAAAGAAATTTCATATATCATACCCTCTCATCAAAAAATTTCAGAGGCTATATTAGAGTCCTCGGAATCATCATAAAAACAACACAGAAGAATATAGACTGCATTTTCTAATCTATGTAACAAATAATTGATACAATGCATTTATTATTTTTATTGAGGCAAGGTGTAAGAAAATTTAAAAAATTATAAATGAAACATTAGAATTCATGAAATTTTTTATAGGATGAGTGAACTAGAATGAGGCAGAAATTAAAAAATTTAAAGGTAAATAAAATGATCACAAGAGAAGATTCAATATGGTGGTGATATGGTCAAGGAAAAGTGATGGTGATCTAAAGGATCATTATGATCAGTTTTTCAATGTTAAAAAACATTCTCTTTAAATTACTGATTTGTTTGAGTTGTTATCAAATGATGTATTAGATGGAATAAATTTCATTGAAAATTTTAGAGATATGATAGAATATCATAACAAGGAGGTCAAAGAATTGAAAAAAGTGATTCAGGATCTCAAAGAGGACAATATCATGTTTCATTCATTTGAAAAAGAGTTTCTCATATCGAAGGAAGAAAAATAATAAGACTAGTGAATAAGTCCTAAGTTTGAATTCATAGAATCAGAGACTTTTAGTTATAGAGGAAAGGATATAAAATATTAAATCTACAACTATTGATGAAGAGAAGTAAAAGGAATCTTTGAATAAGATAAAGTCTAATTTCAAGAAGTTATATAAAATGTAATGAATTTTTTACTGAACTATTGATTTGATTCCAACATTTGAATGAAATTTCCCTCGAATGGATTTCTATCCTTTTTTGGCTTTTTCCAACTTAACATTAAAGTGGCCATTGAAAAAATAAAAATAAAAAATGTATTGAAGGATTTATAACCAGATATCTTTTTCGGAAGGTTAATTATCTCATTTCGGATGAATGTTATTTCTTTTATATGTAGGATGTATATTTAATTCAAACAAAATAGTTTCACATATTTTTTTACTATCTTTTCAAGAGATTGTATTACTTTCCAAATTCGTTTTTGATAATCAAAAAGGGGGATAAAAAGTCCCAAGGGAATTTTTTCTAAAGTGGGAGAATTATTTCCCAAGGATAAATGATATAAGGGGGCATATTTTTTCGAAAGGAAGACAATTGAGTCAGGGGGATAATCTAAAGTTACGATTTTTTATCAGATCCGGTTTTATGAAAAAAGAGAATTCATCAACTCAATGGGAGTAAAGATATGATAAGATAAAATATTTCAACGAAGATTCCATTTAAATTTATTTAAATAAAAAATGGTTGTATGGTTTTTAACGATAATATTTTTTTCCTTTTTAATGTTCTGTTTTGTGATTTCCAAAAAGGGGGATATTATAGAGTTGAATGTTTTACTTTCTACATTCCTTTACTTAGTTATGAAAATAATAAACAATTTATCACTTTAATAAAATTTTATTTTACTAAATTTATACATCTATATTTTTTAGAATGTTTTTGTAGAAAACATAATTATCTATTTAATGAAGAAATGATTATAATATAAAAATAATATAAACTTTATATTATTTAATCTGATCCACCATATTGAATGTGCATTTGATCCATAAAACTAAAGAGTGTTATATCCATCGGTTTAACTAATCATCCAATCTATCAGGCTAACCAAATTCATAACCATAAAACATACAGTAGTTCAGATCCATCATACTATCCTTTTTTTAGTTCAAAGGATGTGGCTCTCTCAAACAACTCGGCTCTCAAAAATATGGATATTCCAACTTCTTCTTCACTTGTTTTGGCTCTATCAAAGGAGGTTTCCTCTGGTACTGGAAATTCCTCCATGGTTGTGATGGACCCTACTGTTCCTGATGTGTCCCTCTCAAAAGATAATATCATGTATAATGAAGAGACTAATGGTAAGGGGATTTTTCAATTAGCTGATAATGATGAATTGCATATGATGTAAAACCTGGGAACAGGGCCTTCATCCTAAAAATTGAAGGTGAGGATTCGACCGAGCATTTTTGAAGAAAGATGAATCACATGTAAAGGAATCTGATTTGGACTTCTCTGACTTTGAAGGTCTACTTCAAAAACTGAGGAAATTGGAACTCTTTACAACAGAAGTCATGGATGTGGTTGAGGTTGAGGAATGGATTGGGGAGCCTTGCGTGATAAAAAACCCATGATTTTTGACAATATAAGGAAAAAACATGGAACCACATGAAGAGGAATTTTCTATCTTATGCGGATGTATATGTGCTTCTCTTTCTTCATTCTCTTGTTTTGTTTTTCTTTGTTTCTATTTTTTTCAATAATAATATGGGCTTCGTCCTGTTAAAAAAACATATGAGGTCATTACAACTGACCATGAGAATCATGGAAAATATGACCACTTGAGGAATTCCTATAAAAATTATTGCCTTCGGAGAGCTGTGAGTTGATGAATTTTCAAGAAAACACGTCTAAATATCTATCATCTTGAACATATTGTTCTTAAACTTTGTAATCTATTATAGAATTGTAGTTATAATATATTATTTAAGGGTTTTAAATTCATTAGATCATTGTGATTTTAAATTCACTTTGTTTTGATCAAGGTTAAATCAAGGGCTTTGGGGGATATGAAGATAGGTGAATCTGATCTATCAGATTGAGGGATTATAGGGATAGGAAGATAGAGAAATACTAATCATCATATCTATCTATTACATGGTATTAGAAGATAGAGTTATTCTGATCTTCATATCGAGGGATTTCTTTGTAAGGATAGACAAACCTTTACTGTTAGGTAAAAAACTATAGATATCTTAAGTCATGATTTTTAAATTCCTTAACTCTAATGTTTAAAGGGTAGAATTATTTTATAAATATTTTAATTAATTCTTACATTTTATATGATTTTATTTTATTTTTTCTAAAAGATTAAATTGTACTATGAATTTACATTATAATGTTGTTTTTACTAATCCTTCTAATAATTTTTTCATCAGATTGTCTGTAAGACCGATAACAACTCCAATATATAAGAAAATTTATGGATCTGAGGTACATAATCTTATTATCTGAAGAATTATGAGTTTGATCATTTTAAGACAAAGAGGTTTCCTATTTTTTGTTAGTTTAATTTTCTAAACTACAATTCACACCCCCCCTTATAGCCATCATATACTCTTGTTATCTAAAAGGGATGTCAGTTGGGGATAATTTAGTGGTATATTTGTTAAGGTTGATTAAAATTTCAAAGGTTTAGCTAACCCTTTAGGTTAATCGTGGTAATATTGAATATTTTGGGGAATTATGAAAAGATATCCGTAGTTCAAACCCTATGGATGCGTTAATGAATAGACTAACATTTCAATGTTTTATTGATGTAGAGATTGTGTGGTTAACCTAGAAATTGCATCCCTATCAATATAATAGAAATTGGATATGACTATAGAATATATTAACATAGGGGTAATCACCTTGAAAATGTTCAGTTTAGTAGCAACTCAATATTCACTTTGGTACATGGAGGGTCCTCCTAAGACTGCACACCTAGATATACACATCAAGGGGGTATACATTATTTTATCATATTATCTTTACAAACCATTATGTGGGATTTTAATATATTTATGTTAGATAACCTAATATAAAAATAACCATGGATAAATTTTATTGAAGCATAAATATTAATAAGTTAAGTTATATATTATTTTATATTTGATGACTTGGATAAAGTACATGTTGGATTTTGAGCGCTTCTATTTCATTGATTTTTAGTATAGAATACTTTTCAAGAATTTCATAGTAATTTAGGAAATCTGTTTTGGGGGTTTGGTTAATATGTATGAAATAACCCAACTAAAGTTAACCTACGTGGAACTAACAATGATATAGGTTAAATTGAGAGTAATTTAGGTTGAACTAAATGTTAATGTAATAATTTTTGAGAGTAATATATTTTGAGGGTAAATATTTTGTATAATTATCCTTCAATAATTCTCTTGTTTTGTTAATTTTACATCATTCATAATTTAATCCTTTTGGCATTAGTAATGTATGATTCTTGAAGGGACCAATTTAATAATGCATATCATTGACAATGCGATGATTTTGTTTAAAAGAAACCTAATGGGATAATAATGGGAATGATAAATATTATGATCATTCCAAACCAGCTATCACTTGTTACAAATAAAAACATAAACAATAATATAATCCAAAATACACTAAAGAATAGAAGGATGTGGTCTTAAGGATGTTTGGGTGAAAATATGATGAAGAAAAGTAGATTAATTCTCCTAAGTGTCAAAATATAAAATGAAACAGCTCATGTATTACTTGAATAGAATGTGTGATGTCCCGAACCTGGTGCTACTCAGAGGATACCTAAACCAGTGTGCCACATATCCTCAAGAATGTCTCCCTATATTCCATAGGTCATCAACTAATAGTGAGGGTCTAGGTTGTTTCTGTGGGAAGACTATACCCTATGGTCAGTGTTTCGTGATTGTGAAAGATATAGATAAATAGTGGAAGTATATCAGTAATGTAAAATACATCAAAAGATATAATAAAAATACATTCAGTAAATAATAATCAAAATAATTAATCTGAATCACATATAAAAGATGATGATGTCATGACTCTACCAAATCAGGAAAAAATGGATACGTAGAAGAAGTCATTCAATGCAGTGCATGATATACAAAAGGAACAAAAAGGAAAAAATCTATCAATGAATTCCGATATCCATCCCAGCCATATGATACCAATCTCCCATCATAAGTCATGCTAAAAATCATGCATCCCTAAGTGGATGTTTCTACTGATCTACACTTGCAAGAATATATTTTTTCCAAGTATCATCAATTTCCTGGATAGGGTGTGAGATAAATTCAGAAGGACACCACCAATGATGTCTATATATATCCAATTAGTGAATAAAATATGGCGGTGTGCAGGAATAATTAGGAAATGTAGTAATTATAACTATAAAAGTTAAGCTCAGATTCTAGATGGATATCTGGATGACAGAGCCTACTTTTCCCAAGCTAGAATACCTATGAATATGTAACCATTTGTATACACATATATGGAGTGTATATATAGTGAAATATACAACTATATATGTGGATACAACCACTAGCATGTACCTGAGGAGTAACTCAGACATCCATAAGTCGTAGCATGAGTATCACGTGCAACAAGGTATGTCATTCCCAATATAACATGAGTAAGGGGATCCATGCCCAATATTGTAGTAGTATGGGACGCCATTACTTGTATTATAGTAAGGGTCATCATTCCTTGTGTCATATCATAGGGTCTCCATGTCCAATATCAGGTCATAGGGTTTCCATGCCCAATATCATATCAAAGGGTCACCATGCCCAAGTGTCACTATATAGGGACTCCATACACAGTATCATAGTATAGGGACTCCATGACCTATATCATATCACTAGGGTCACCATGCCCATATCAAAATTATAAAAGGTTTCCATGTCCATTTCACATTTATAATGTGTTTACATGTATGTATCAGATTAGATGAATGGATTCCATGCCTATATACATGAATATCATGCATAAGGGCCATCTTCCCCAATTACCACAAATAACATGGTTCACCATTCCCATACATCATAACAGTGATAAGTAACGATTGTCTTTAATATGATCCAATGGATAATTAATAACTCATTGATATTTAATAATAACAAGGTCATAAACATTGTTCCATTTAATTTGGTGATGTGGTCATACCACTCACCTCTTTTAATTTCGTCTAAACTTTATAAGAATGTTAGACGTTTTATACCACCACAATTATCCATTTCATTAATGTTATCAAATTAATATGTAATTCCAAACACAACAATAGGATTTTTGGCTATATGATCATGAAATATGAACACACGTGTAAAGTAAACATCTTTGGGGGTGGCATACATTGAGGATGACGACCTCACATGTTTCTTTGGATCAATTAAGGTTATTTGGTTTCTGAATAGGTAAAAAAAATTATATAGATTCAATTTCGGGGTAACACATGTTAAAACTGATATTTTTCACTTAACACGTATCATAAAACATCATGAATTTAAGGGATAAATACTAGGCCACCTACCTTAGGCTCGTAGAACTATACTTGTCCAGTATCATCCCTTCATTTTTCATAGATCAAGTGAAAATTGAAGAAAGAATCAATTCCCTAAAAAGGGCTTATGAGATTGCATCAAAATAGCATCATCAATAGAAAGAATAATGACAAAAAGAGACTAGGGATTAGAAATTATATCAATGGCTATCCAATGAGACAAGAAAAGAAAAAATCTATGATCGAATGATGAAATGGGATAGAAATATATATAGACGGAACTTGGGGGCTCTAATGAGAGAAAGGATATCCTTTTTTTCTCTATAAATGGAAATAAGGGGAAGAGGAAAAGCTAAAATATATTTAATGAAAAAAGTATTTTTTTACAAAATATGTGGGTCACATGATTTGGTTGAATGGTTGTTCAAATTATGCACCAAACGTGCGCCTCACACTTCCTAAGTAATTACCATACGGTTTCATGTTCACAATTTTACTAACTGTGTGCATACCATGCTACACACCTCTGCTAAAAGTTTAAGAACCCCCCCCCCCCACCCCACATGGGTGTTCACCTTATGTGTAATGGTTTTCTCAAACTTTGTAGCCTCATAAATCCCTCTAGACATCCCTCTCATAGTTACTAAAACCATACAAACTGGGTCATATGGTGTCTACTAACTATTCGGCCCACTTTCCTTTTCCAAAAACCAAGCCTTTGGGATCCAAACAATCAATGGATAATCCAAAAGCTTTTTGATCTCATTCGTTATTCATATTGGATCCAAAACAAATAGTTGGTATGAAATTTAAGGATTACTTACCTCAGATGAAAATGGTGTTCTTAAAATCTTCACCCCTTAAAGGAACTTATCTATCTGTTCACCTTCCATGGGTGGAAAAACATCATTTGAGAAAAACTTTCGCCACTGACTATGTACATCATCCTCCCACCCCCATGTCTCATCATTTCCCCTGATGTGCTTCCAAATAACCCATACTAATGGTACAAAATAAACTTCAAGATCTTTAATGCTCTAATAAAATATGGGTACAGGATGCTCCTCAAAATAAGTATCATCATCTAGCACAATATCCTCAGTATCAAAAGTATGAGATGGGTCGGCATGATAACATCAAAACTATGGATCATGGAAAACATCGATCATGGAATGATACCTTTTAGGTAATAATAACTGATAGGTCTTCATCTCTACTAACTTCATTATCTCAAATGGAATGACATAATTAGGTGACTTATTCACTTGCCTCTGTATTTATCTATGTCCAACTCAGGGTGATACCTATTGTAAAACACAATCCCCAACATCAAACTCCATAGTTCATTGATGGAGATTGGTATACATTTTTTTCTAGAATTATTGGTATAAATCCATTTCCTAATTAACTAAACCTACTACAAAGTCTCTGTAATGAGATGAGGACCCATTAGTGCTACCTCTCCTACCTCTAACTAGCATAGGGGTGAATGGAATGACCTACAGATAGGGCCTCATATGTAGCCATATGAATCATCTCCTTGTAACTATTATTATAGGATAACATGAATAGAGATATATTATTATCCCAATAACCACTTAAATCAAGGATTCATTCCCATAAACTGTCCTTTAACTCTTGTATAGTCTATTCCGACTGGCCATCAGTCTGAGGGTGAAAATATATGCTCAGAAGCACCTACATGCCCATAGATCTTTGTATAACATATTATATACTCAATGTGAAATGAACATCCCTATCTAATATTATTAGTATGAGGGACCCCATTTATCCATATAATCTCAATAATGTACATTATTTAAATCAAAATAACTAAAAAAGTCTCTCGAATAGGAAGGAAGTGGGCTACATTCATCAGTTGATCCACAGCTACACAAACGACGTCGCTACCTTGAGGACAACTCGGTAAGAAATTGATAAAATCCATCACAAAAACCTCCCATTTCAATTATAGGACTAGTAATGGTTATAGCTGTACTGCCCCATGATTTGAAAAAATATTCTCTTTCAAATTAAATTAATCTTTTTTCTATTTTTTATTTCATAAAACACTAAAAATAGTTATTTTATATATATTGAAGTGTTAAGTATGGATTGAATTATTTTCAATGCCAGGTTAATCATCCAATAAAATCAATATAAAGGCTATATTTCTCTACATGGAACACTGATGTTATCCTATGTTTAATTCAAGACTAACTTTCCTCGATGGTTTGCATAGCCTCCAAGACTATGTAATACCAAACAATAATATTTCATTAAAAAATTATAATAATATATAACCTAGCGATTAAATTAGATTTTATGAATATTATTAACTGAATAATGTAAATATATATATTTTTTTAAAATGAAATTAAATAATAAATTGTAAATTATTTAGAAATGAATATAAGAACCAATTGAATATAAAGGGAGTATTTTTATAGAAAACTATTATTATGCTCACAAAGTTGGATTAATTGTAATAAATTAAATTAATTATAATTATTAAGTAATTTCAATGTAATATAAATGTTTTATATCCAAGTAAATATTTTTTATATTCACCTAATAGATTTTATAAGCATAAGATAAAAATAAAACCAATTTAACACACAAAACCCAATATATTTATAAAGGAAATTTTACCAACTTTTAATAGAAAACTGATATTAAATCTAGATTTTTGAACATTTATATATTTTATATGTAAAAATAAACTTCAATTTTTTAAAGAAAACTTAAAATATATGTTAGGGTGATTTTTTATTATTTTTATGGGAAGTTTTAGTTTTTAATGAATTAGGAAAAATACTAAAATTTGACTCAAAACTGTTTTTTCATCTAATTTATTTATATATTTAAATTATATTTTAAAGTGGTTTTAATGTTCATGTATATTAATATCTTGTAAATAAATAATATTTAGGTCATTTTAATCAATTTCATTTATAAATTTACTATAAAAACAGATCAAAATTTTGAACATTTTCACCATAAAACCATGCATTGTCATATCGTCTATAGGATTATATTTTAATTAATTTCATCCACTTATTTGTATTTAATTTCGAAAAATGGATTCTATATTATTAATCATAATAATTTCTAATTTCTAATAATTTCAACTTATTTTTTGACAAAAAATATTGTGAAAGTAATTATAAGTAATTATAATGATTAAGGTTAAATTTAGTTAATAAGGGATTAAACCATTACCATAAGGCCCAAAACGACGTATAAAATGGACCAAAATCCATTTTATTTCCAAATTTAAACCCTATCATCAATTTTTTCCACTTTATACCACTATTGTATCCACTTGAAATAAAAAAACTTTGGTGGGGTATCCATTTTCAAAAATATTACTAGCGTGGAACTTCTCCTCCATTATAAAAGGCATCATCTCCTCCCACTTAATCACATATATAAAGCCAATAATTTTCAAAAAATAATTTCAAAATAGATCGCCAACATGGATAACTTATTCATTTAATCCTCCCTTGGTCATAAATCCTTCCAAGGGATCTCATTGGTGCAAACCAAAAGGAGTTACGTGATTAAGAGGTAACACACTCCCCTAAACTCCTTTATCTCATTTTCATTCTTCAATCCCTAAAATATTCTTATTCAATGATTGTATACCGGTACCAATATCCTCAATATACTAATATTTTTTTAGTTCATGGTTTTTCCCTACACTTACACACACTTCCATCTAATGGGTAATGAACATATTGTTTACATGTACAGTAGACTACTACCTCACTAAACGATGATTGTTCATTTTTCTTATAATACATCTCATTGTGGAAATTATGATGGAAAAAAAGTTTATATATTTTATATATTATATTTAATATTTTTTTAATATTTTTAATTATTTTATAACACATAACTTTATACTTTATATTTTGTGTCAATACGATAATTTCATTTGAGGATGTTTGGACTACTTCACCCTCAATGTGATGTAATTAATTCAAACACACCATTTAATGTATTAAGGATGGTTTTAGTGATGATATATGATATATATTATATAATAAATCTATTATAATAATAATATATATACAGATATTTCATTTACTTTCTTACTTTCAAAGTGAAAATTAAATGGAAATAGCATTCTTACATACGTACGACTTACCATATCCATGAATGGTGTTTTTCATTTCATACTTGTATATTCTATGGACTATTATAATACACATATAATGAATATATATTATACTGAAATCATGTTTTACATTCTTTAAATAGTTATATAAGAATAAAGACCAATGAAATAATAAATTAACATACATGCGAAAAACAAAGTGGATATTACCCGTAGTGAAACCTTAACATAGAATTATTAACAAGTTTGTAATATAAATCCATAGTAATATAATATATGTTATTAAAAATTATAATATGGTTATATATTATATATATATAATAAATTTATATATATTATACAGGAGGTTTTAACGAGTACGATGAGAGTTAAAACCCAAGGTACAAGAATTTCATCTCACTCTTTATTTCTGTGGGAAGAATGCCTTATTAACCGCTCACATAATTTGTGTGGTGTATATACTTCAAATTAATTTATTATATACCTATTATAATTAAATATATTTGTATTTACATAACAATTTTATGATATTTCTATCATGGGTTTTATGTTACAAAATTTACCAAATCGGTAAAGTATTTTTTTCTAATTTTTCCTTCTTTGAGACACATGCAATATTTTAAACCAATATTTTTATATGAGGCGTATAAACTACATTTGAAATTTTACAAAATTAATCTATTTATTTTCATTATATTATAAATCTAAATGTAATTTTGTGTTCCTACAAGAGGAGTATTATTCGATGTTACCATGTGGTAAGAGTTTATTGAAATGATATCATCGTTTATCGATATTGTTTAGGATCATGTTTTCATTAATAAAATATTATGACCCATCATTAAATATCAATAATGAATTTTATTATTCACTAGTTATTCATTATTTATTCATGTATTAGTACAATTTTCAAAATATTTGGTAGATATTATAATTAACAAAGTATTTTTAAGAAAATATAACCCTTCCTCTCTCTTTGATCTGAAACACGTGTTCCTTCACAACCATGTTTTATAAAATGGTTACCAAGAATATTATAATATTATCCTAAGGTCATTAAAATAATTTTTTCCCATGTTTTACCATTTTAAAAAATTAATATTCTTATCATTTTTTAGTTAAGGATCTTCTCTAAACTTTTTACCATACAAAAGGAATGTTTGTTTTTCCTAGTACATCATATACAGATTTACCTGCCATTATTTCTTTGAATCTTCCTTTGAATGTTTAAAAGGTTAATTTTTAATATTTTTATTATTTTTATTTTCAAATAAATGGTTTTAAAATCTTTTTCAAACTTATTTTATACATTTTTAAGGGAAAACGTTTTTAAAATGGTTTTCAAGCTCCTCTACAAGTTTTCAAAGGAAAACATCTTTTAAAAAAATTTCAATGGTTCCTTAAGTTTTCAAGTTAATTTTTAGGATAATAGTTTTCAAAAGGTTTTGATTTTTAAGAATAATTTTTTAATGGATAATGTATAATTTACTCATGAAATTTTATTTAAAGAACTTTCAAAATTATTTCCCATCTAAGATGACATCCATTAGTGTTACTCATGAATTTTGGGGGATATGATTTAATTATTACATTCATATTATTTCTATAAATATATTATGTTATGATAAAATTATTTTTATGATATATGTTTCCCTTTCAATGGTTATATAATTTTGACACCCTTTTCTTTCTATGGGTTATGATTTTGATTAAATGATTATAAAAACAATATCTTTTCCATCAGTTATGATATGATTACATTTTTACTATACTCATTTAATTTAATGGGTTATGATATGATTGATTATGATTTTGTGAAACATTTATCCATGATTTAATTATTAGATTGTGTGACCTATATCTCTCTCTAATGCATTTTGTGAACATTTATATCTCATGAGATAGACATGGCTGGAATGAGGAGTGAACTAGGTTCAATATTACAGGGCCGGACAGAGGAGTAAACTAAGTTCAGTAATATGGGGCTAGAACGGGGAGTGAACCTATTTCATTAGAGGACTTTTTCCACTAATATGGTCTTGTAAATGATTCCTTGACTACTAAGGAAATAATATTATTTGTTTATGGGTTTTCAATAATTCCATGTTTTATTCCAATGTTATGCTTTTATGGATTATGTTATTTATTTCCATATGGTTTATGTCATATGAACTATAAATATTTATTTCATGATTCATTCATATGATTTATTATATATATTGTATGATCATGAAATTATTTTATCACATTCTCAAACTCATATGTTCATGTTTATACTTACATGTCTCCCTTGTCTACCCTTACTAAGAATATGACCTCATCAATTTTTATGTTTCCTTTCCCAGATTACGAAGATATGTATTAAGTATGATGTGTCTAAGAATGGTGATAGTAAATAATAATGTAGTTGTAAATAATGTAACTCACTTATGTACTAGTGTTCATGATTCAATGTTTCCAAAGGCATTAAACTAATACGGTCATTAGGCTACTATTTTTTTAAGTATTTACAAATTCTGATGTAATTTTGGTGTACTTTAAGACTGGGTATTTATAGTTGGTATTAGAGAAACTGTTTAGTTTACCTTTAGAAACTATGATGAGAAAATATTAGTGATAACTCTAAAGAAATGTCTAAGGACAAGTCTAATGATAAAAAATTATAGGAAAACAACTGACATTTTTTTAGAGGATAGAGTGAGTGGTTTACTAGAAATACATCCATGTATGGATAATATATGTGGATGTGGCTCTATAATAGATTTTACTGGGGTTAAAAACTCCGAAAATATGTCTCGGGCCTGACTCGGGGTAATCTTATACATGACAACAGGCCTTGCTACACACCTGGTCTGACACTCCTAGGGAATATTCATTGAAAATTCACAAAATATTCACAAACCATTATGATGTATTTTGATATAATATGACTATGAATAACTTAGTATAAACCTAAGGTGTCATCTATTAAAAGTTAGGTGTCATGATTTAGACATCTTAAATGTAATTTTTCATGATTATGTGGTTTTCTTCTAAGATATGTGTTTCTCACCCTGTGCTTTTTGGTTTTAGTCAATGGAATGAACTAGAAAGAACGTTGTTAACATTTAATGTTTCAGATTTGGAATTTATTGGAATTATGAAAATCAATTTCTTGAGTAGAAATCTCATAAATATAATAAGGAAGGCGGTATTAGTGTTAGTTATACTTCTTAAGATAAAGAGACTTCAAACTACATGTGAATGTTATGTGATTTTATTTCATTATTGTTTACATTAATCATAAGAAGCATGATTATATTGAGGTTGAGGAACCTTAATACATGATTCATATTTTAATTTCCATGAATGCGGTATTAAGGAATTAGTTAATGAAGCCTGAGTAATATATGATTATTTATGGTTTTGTGGAACATGTATGTATGATTTCGTTATGATATGGGTAAGACTCGTATCTCCCTCCAATGCACTTATTAAATATTTATACCACATGATATAGACATTGATGGAATAAGGAGTGAACTCATTTTAGTATTATAGGGATAGAATGAGTAGTAAACAAGGTTCAGAAATATAGGCTAAAATAGGGAGTGAACCTTGTTTAGTAAATGAATTTTTATACTAATATTGCTTTGGAAGTAATGTCTTGACTACTATGGGAATCATATTATATGATTATCTGTATTCCACAATTCCATGTTTAATTCCTATGTTATGATTTCATGGATTTTTTTCTTTGTTTCATTATGATCCATGTCTTATGAAATGTTAAGATTTATTCTAGGATTCATTTTTATAATCTATGATATATGTTGTATGATCATTAAATTTTTTTATAACATTTTCATACTCCAATTCTCATGTTTTTCTTAAATTTCCCCCTTGTTTGCCCTTATTAAGCATCTGATATCACCAATTCTTATGTTTCCATTCCTAGGTCATGAATATATGTATTATGTATGAGGATTATAAGAAGGGTTATAGTCATGAATAACCAAGTGGGAGAGAATGCAGCTCACTAATGTACCAATGTTCATGTTTCAATGTTTCCAAAGGAACTAAACTAATATGCTCATTGGGTATCTGTTTTAGTGATTTTTTATGTATTCCGCAAATGTGATGTAATTTTGATGTACATTAAGACTTGGTCATTATAGTAGAAAGCTATAAAATCGTTGGTGTTCCGCAATCACCTACTGATAGATGAAACACTAAGTGATAAAACCTGTTATCTAAAACAATATGCCTGGACACCAATACTTTCTATGAATATCATGATATATCTTGGAGCTACCTAAGTAAAATTCCCACTGAGAAGCATGTGAATCACACATCATCTCCTTTCTCAATCTGTGGGGACCCAGATATTCCCATGTATCTGATTCCTTCTACCCAGTGCATCGGAAACTATATTTACATTCCCATGTGTATAAGCAAGATCAAATTCAAGGGACTATAGATATTCAACCCATCATTACTTCCTAATATCCAGTTCATTCTCTATGAAAATATACTTGAAGATTTTTTTGTTCTTTAACACCACAAAATGATCTCATAATAGGTAATGCTTCCAACAATGCATCATGTGAACCGCATCTTCAACTCAAGATCATGTGTCTTTTAATTCATCTCATGAGGCCTCAACTTCCATATCCCTTATGAAACTACTCGATCTTCCATCATCAAAACTGATCCTAGCCTGATACATGATGTATCAAAATTGACTATATGGCCTTTACCCATATCTTGTATAATCATTATCAGTTATAAATTAAATCTCCCTTTCAACTCCTAAAATCATGTCTCATAGACTTCATACAAAACAAACATCACACCCTTCATAGTCAATCATGTAAGAGGTTCTTCTGTGTGTGGAAATTCCTATATAAAATTAATGCAGTAACCAGCTAGCCCAGAGCAACTCTTGATATCAAAAACATATTTGGGATTAATCCAAGTATCCATAGTACTCATCTTATCTGGGTTAACTAAAACACATTCCTTTAAAATTATATGACCTAGTAAGGGAACCTTGTTGATCCAGAAGTGGAATTTAATGAGTTTAGTATAATGATAGTTCTTTCATAGTGTATTCAAAATGATATCAACATTATTGGTGTGGTTGTTATGATTATGAGAATACACGTAGATCTCATCTATGATGACCACCATGAAGGAATCCAAATAGTGGTGGAAAACCATATTCATCAAAGATGTAAAGACAGTAAGTGTGTTCATAAGACCAAACAACATAACAATGTACTCATATAAACCATACAGACTAAAAAAATTCATATGTGAAATATCTGAAGGCTTGAATCAAACCTAATGATAGCTTGATCTTAGGTAAATCATCGAGAATACCACTTCTATCTTTTGATATGGTCAAAGAGATCATCAATATGAGGTAAGGGATACTAGTTTCTCACTTTTAGTTGATTTAATTTCTGGTAGTCCATGAAAATCCAGAGGGTTCTATCAAAATTCTTAGTGAAAAGGACCAGTGAACCCTAGGGAGATGTATTGGGCCATATAAATCCCTTGTCCTAAAAATCCTCTATCAGCCTCTTAAGCTCTTACACCTCAGCAGTATCCATACTGTAAGGAGTAATGGATATAGGTGTAGCTTCATGCACTAGATCAATAGTAAACTCTAACTCTCTCTCATCAGGTAGCCTATAAAATTCCTTGGGGAAAACATCCTTGAATAAATCAACTATAGTATTGATCCCAATATGATTTAGAACCCGATCCTACATAAAAAGTCTTGAAATCTAGGTGGTCACTCCACCTATCCCATGATTATCTATTCTAGATCTACCATCCTAGACATCCCACTAATCCTTGTGAATATAAGTGTCACCCTATGGTAATCTAAACAACAAAATCTAGTTATAATAATCTATAGAGGCACGACTGGGAAGCATCCCATCAATCCCAAGAATGAAATCAATTCCCATAATCTCAAGGAACAAGAGTTCCCATAAGAAATGATAGCTTCTTACCCCAAGAGGATAGTCCTTTCACTGGTATATGCCATCTAAACATATAACCAAAGGTGTATCAAGCATTATAATTCCACTATAGAACTTAACAACAAGACCAATTCTCTCCACGATTGGAACAAATATAAAGTAATTTGATTTGACTCTATTTAATAAGGTATGAATGATAGTATAGGATACTAGAATTATACCTTAAATATTATATTGTACGAGGCCCTACTCAGCTAGTATAGGATTCACTGAATATATTTGGCCCGATCCACCACCCTTTACTACAACCGGAATACCCGTAGTGGGTGCGGTCTACTAGAGATATATATCTAAATCATGGAAACAATGGAAATGACCTCCTCCTCTTACAATATGTCCTATAGTAATCTAGATACCTTCTTGGATAGGTTCTACTGATCTTACTCTAGAAGGTACAACTTGAATGGATTATATTCCCCTTAAATATATGGAAATTTCCTACAGAGATGTTGTATGTGCCCAAAATATCCCCCCCCCCTCAACACTCAATGATATCTCTAGAAAACTAAGGATTATTATATCAAGTAATCCCCCATAGGTGATAAGACACATAACTATCATTGTGTCTCAATTGGTTTCCACTGCTCCCACATTTAGTCTCAAATCGTCACTTCTGAGCGCTAATCAAACCACTACCCTATCTGAGTTCTAAACTATCATGGATCATGCCATCTTCATACATTTTGTTCTTACTAGTGATAAGGTCCTGGTTCACTATATCAGATATGGTATGGAACCATAAAATTTTCAGCTGGGAATGAATAGGATGCATACAACCATCCACAAATCATCTCTCTTCTGCTGGCTCATCAGCAGTACAGATGGAGAAAAATCATTGAAGCACTATAAAATGAGTTGAATTTTACATAAATGTTATAGAACCATATTTAAGGTTCATTAATTACCTATAATTATCATCCACATATGGTCGTGGGATGAAATAATCAAAGAATATTGACTTCAAATCCCTTTAAGACAATTCCTGATACTGACCTACTTAGTTCCGAACATCCCAAAAATGTTTGGAGGATCCTTGAAGCATATAAGTAGTGAGTCTAACTCTACACTAAATATGTATCTATAGATTCTCAAATATATAAATAACTATATCGAGCCATTCCACTGTATCTTGTGGTCCTCCATCACCCAAAAACATTTGTAGATGTTGCTACTAGAACTCCTGAGTCAACTCTCTCGTAGAAGTGGCAGAGCGAGGAGCTCCTTGTAAAGTCTGTATATGCCACAAAAATCTCATTAAAATCAAGAATCATATCCCATATAAGGAATAGAATGAGGTTCCATAAGAGGAAGTACTAGAGGTATCACTGGTGGATCAGGGCCCACCACCTCTATATCATGGTCATCCCCACCGTTTTAGAATATTACTAGAGGACCTCATGGTAGAATTGCTCTACATATTCCGAACATGTTCCTCAGATAAATCATGATAATTTTATAATCCACCAATATAATAATATAATTGGTAAAAAAACCATTCCTTGATAATGAAACCCCACTTCCTATTCATAAATCCAGGTTTGAGTGGTATAATCGTTCATGAAGAACTCAATAGACGCAACCTACATCCCAATAAAAAGGTCACGTCTGGGTCAATATATATTATTTCAAATTAAATTCTATTTTAAATTAATATTTATAATACCATTATCTTTAGAATATTGAACCAAATAGTTCCCCACTTCAGATCCATAAGGGCATATACACATTGTGAACTGATGTGTAGTGTCCAATTAATTTATACTATAACACGTTTCAATCCATGAGACCAATTTTCCATGATTTAACGTGCCAAAGTTGACTTATTAGCGTTTCTACTATATCCTAATTAGGAAACTCTATTTAAGATTGGGTAGGAAATATAAGCACCAACTATGTGTCTCAATCACCTGGATAAAAAACATTTCAATTTAACATTTATATCACATATAGTACATATAAAAATTTCATGAAATTTAGAAATTCGTCCTACATTGCATGAAATGTGAAGTATAACTAGATCCAAAAATGATTCATGTTATGGAATTATCTCATATTATCATGTCATGATAAATTAAAATTATCAAACATATTAATAATAACCTCAAAATTCAAGTACATCAAGAAATGGTGGAATCAAATCAACTGTAACAAGAAAAATCCAAAAAAATCATCATTTTTTTTCTAGAAATTTGTTTTTTTATACATTGGTTAGCTACTCCCGGGTATGGATCATTACCAAAATCCAATAACTTCCTAATCCCGTGAATATTACCTCGAAATAGTATATCCATAAAAGGAACTCCTCTAACACCACTTTGTGATGTCCTGACCCAGGTTTCACTTAGAGGTGCCCAAAACTGGTGGGCCACATAGCCTCAGGTGTGCCTCCATGTATGTCAAATGCTTCCAACTAGAATCGATGTCCTAGGTTGTGTACATGGAGAGATTATTCCCTCTAGTCATAGTATAACAATGGTGAAAGAGATAGATAAATATCAAAAGCATATCAGTAATGGGAAATATATCAGAAGAATGAATATACATTAAATCACTAAATAATAATAAAAAATAGTAATATGAATCATATACAAAAGATAATGATTTCATGTACCTACAAAAAAGATAAAAACAAAGATACATGGTAGTAAGAACTCAATGCAGTACATGATATATAAAAGAAAAAGAGGCCAGATTCTATCCAAGCATACATATCTCCATCCCAGTTATCTACAATCAAGATCCCATCCTAATTCATGCAAGAATTCACACATCCATTAGTGGGGTTTTCCCCTTATCTACACATGTATTCATAGAGTCATCCCATGTACCATCGAAAACCCGTATAGGGTGTGAGAAAAACAAAGTATGTAAAGACCCGTAAATTTCAAGGAAATTTTTTTCTTAATTTTCTTTTGAATTTTACAAGAGCGCAGTTTCTGACGGCACCTGATTCTGAGGCCCGGTGTGCCCGGAATCATTTTTCGAAGATTGGCTCGGGTACGTTCAGTGAACGGACGAGCGGGTTTTTCTAACTTTTGAACCGATGCCCGGAATCGAATTCTGAGGGCACTGATGAAATCGCAGCGCTGATATTCGCTTAGAAACGCCCCTTCCGGAGTTGCGTTTTCTTGGGTGTGGTTTTTAATTTTCGGGCTTAAAGTTAAGAAATAAAATAATTTTGCGACAACTTTATTTTATTTCGCTTAAGCCACTTGGAAGCCACTTGAAGCCACTTAAAGGCGGCTTGAAATGAGTTGAAGTGGATAGGATGCTATCCAGAAATATCCTACCCCCCTTGGTAGGATATTTGTGAGGTGGGGCTCGCACGAGCCCCGCCGTTTCTTTCCGCTAAGAAACGCACTCGTGAAAACCCGTCTTAATGAAAGTCAACTGACGCGTTTCTTAAAATCTTAATAGACCATTTAATTGGGTGGTTTATTTCGTGAATTAAATGGCCTGTTTCTTTCGTTGAATTAATTCAACGAATTAATTCAATCGTTTATTAACCTGTTTTCGTGTGTTGGCATATTAATAAAATAAGACCAACCAAAATCTTTTGAGAGGATTTGAGAGGATCCTTGTTTCTTCTTCTCCCTTGCGAAGAACGCGAAGAACGCGAAGAACGCGAAGAACGCCGAACCCGGAAATCGACGACGCTTCCGTCCGAGACGTTCTTCCCCGCTCCGATCTCCGATCACCGGCCGTTTGAGGTGAGTGATTTCGGATTTCCTCACAAGGTTCTTTTCTTTTGGTTTTAAACACAGATTTAATTATTTATGATTTAAATCTGTTGTTCTTTGTCCGTTGAGCTCGCCGACTCAACGTCGGTTTCCGCGACGACGCGACGATCCCTCTATTCCACGACGAGCCTTTCCGCGAAGAATGCCCGCGCGCAACGGTCAACGAGGTAGGGATTTTTTTTTGGAAATACCCCTCCTTATATTCCCTTGAACATTCTTTAAAAATTAAAGAACCGGAATCAAAGAAACAATTTTATTTTATTAAAATTGTTGTTTCCTGTGTGTAATAAAATTCTCCCGGTTGTTTATCTCTAACGCGGAGGGTGCGGGCCAAACGAACACGGCTCGACGACCCTCCGCCGTTCTTCGTTTTGTGTGGATTTGGCGGGCGATGACGGAACGTGCCGCAACGGATGTTTGATGATCCCGCAGTAAAGAACGGAACCCGGGAGGAACAACGGCGCAGACGGGAAGGAAAACGGGCCACCGGAGCGACTCCGGCGGCCCGCGGAAGCCGGGGGCGGCGTGGCGGCACCGGCAGCCGGAGGCGGCGGCACCCTGCGGGCGTCCAGCGCGGCACCCCGCGGGTGTCCAGCGCGGCAACCCGCAGGTGCCGCGGGTGTCCAGCGCAACACCCCGCGGGTGCCGCGGGTGTCCAGCGCGGCACCCCGCGAGTGCCGCGGGTGTCCAGCGCGCCACCCCGCGAGTGCCGCGGGTGTCCAGGGCACACCCCGCGGGTGCCGCGGGGTTGTCACGCGGCACCCCGCGGGTGTCCAGGGCGGCACCCCGCGGGTGTCGCGGGATTGTCACACGGCACGTCCGGCTGTCTGGCCGACACCCCGCGGGTGCCGCGGGGGTGTCACGCGTGGCGGCGGCTTTCCCCCGCGTCGGCCGCTCGACCGCTCGGCCGAGCCGAGCCGGACCGGCCCTGTCCGGGCCAGGCCGGGCCAACCGGGTCGGACCCTACCCGGTTCGGGCCAACCAGGGGGGGTCGGGCCGGGTCGGCCCGGGCCCGGACCCCCCGTCTTCGGACGACTTTCGTTCAAACGCCCGTAACTTGAGCTACAGACCTCCAAACGACTCGCCGTCAGCGGCAACGCAATCCTTGGAGTGAGTCGGTCGTTTCGATTTATCGCACTCAAAGTTTCGGAGTACTTTGGGTTCGGCCGGGTTGGTTCGTACACGAAACCAACCGGGCCCTCGGAGCGGAAACGCTCATATCTTGAGCTACGGACGTCCGATTGACGTGCCGTCAGCTTTGTTAGTTTCCTCTAAGTGAGACGGATCTTTTGGCTTACTCCGCCCGAGGTTTGGACGCAGGTGGAGTACAGTCGGGTTGGTTTTGACTTAAAAACCAACCGGGCCCCTGGGACGAAAAAACCAATAACTCTCAGACCGGGTGTCCGATTGACGCGCTGTCTGCGACGTTGAGTTCCTGTTGTCGATACGGAACTTTTGGATACATCAACTTCGGACTTTGTGTCAGTTGATGTATCAGCCTCTCGGCTCGTGGAGCGGACCCTCCCGAACGAGCTTGCTGTGTGCGGGAACCCTAGTGCTGGCTGTGACTGCTTTTTCGACAGCGACGACCGTGCGGAGATCCTCAGTGGACTGCGGCGAGGACTGTGCAGAGATCCTCTGTGGACTCTGACGACGACCGTGCAGAGATCCTCAGTGGACTGCGGCGACGACTGTACAGAGATCCTCATTGGACTGCGACGACTACTGCACTCAGCGATCCTACGTGGATCAGTGCTACCGATCTTGTGTGGGTCCGATCCTGTGTGGGTCAGCGCTCAGCGGTTCTGTGTGAGCCAGCGCCTACAGGTCCTGCGTGGGCCCAATCCTGTGTGGGTCCGATCCTGTGTGGGTCACTGCGGGGTTAGTACCTATCGATCCTTAGTGGGTCCGGCGACTTAGATGGATCAGTGATCATCTTTATCGTCATCCGAAGAAGTATACCCGTGTGAGCTGAATCTTGTGTTTACTCTCCTTTGTGGATTGTGTTGAGCTATCTTGTGTGGATTTAATGTTTACTCTCCTTTGTGGACTGTGTTGTGCTATCCTGTGTGGGTATACGTTTTGCTTTCCTGTGTGGACTGGGTTGTGCTTGGGCTCGGACGTTGGAGCCGAACGGGGAATTGAAGACTTAGGTATATGTATGGGCATATACCTAAGCCATGTCAGATGTTACTTCGTGATTGTACCTTTCCTTTGTGGATTATCCTTTGTGGATTTCGGGAGACCTTCGGGGGTCTCGGGGTCCCTACTGAGTAGCTTATACTCACCCCTACATGGGCTTTGCCCGCACTACGTTGTGTTGGTTGCAGACGACGGACAGCGCTGACCGTGGTGGAGGCGTGCGAAGCAGGACAATACCTGGAGGTGGACCACTGGGCGGGACGTACTCGGAGCGGTCAGGTGGACCCGAGGAGCAGTGGAGGCTATCTGTACCCACCCTTCAGGTGGGACTTCCAAAGGACGGCTCGACAATGCAGTTTTCCCTTTTCAGTTGCTGTTTTTCCTTTCAGTTGTACTTTACAGTTGGGCTTATATTTCTGGCCCCTTTTACTTTCAGCACAGCTTGTACAGTTTTTTACTTAGTGTTTACTTTTCCGCTTGCTTACTCTGTGGTGCTTGTTTACTTTTCAAAGGCAATGCCTTCCCTTTTTGTTGTGATTTACGCCTTGGTGATAGTCGCCAGCCCCTGGCCTATGGAAGGCGGGCTTGGGGTAGTCACGGCACGGGCCCCGAGGATGGGTTGTGACAAATTGGTATCAGAGGTGGTCGGTTCTACCGCAGACTCTGATCTTTCTTCTGTGTGAAGCAATATTGTTTAGTGTATTGAGTGTGATTATCAGTCCAGGGAGTCCAGTGTTGGTGCGGTGGCCGACGTATCCATACACCAGGACCCTGACTTCTGATTTCCGACTTAATGCACAAAAACATTGATTGCATGTGTGTTTCAAGTTTTCTCTGTGATTACTTGTGTCAGCTCACCAGGTATACTGTTCTGACCGTGGCATACTTGTTTCCTTTTCAGGATGGCACGACGACAATAGCCAGCTAGGGTTCCTAGAGTAGAGCGCGACGACAGCCCGCCGAGCAACGAGGCCTCGGTACAGGGCCCGTTGACAGCAGAGGCACCGGCGGTACCTTTACCCGCCGAGCCCCCGATGCTTCCAGCACTGGCAGCTGACGACGCACGACGCCTCGGAGCTCTGCACGAGTTCCAGCGCCAGCGACCACCCAGGTTCCGTGGGGAGTTGGACCCCCAGGCAGCCGAGGACTGGCTGGAGGCGGTCGTCCGAGTTTTCAGGCTAGTGAGGACACCAGCAGACCTCATGGTGATCCTCGCGGCGAGCCTACTGCACGCAGCAGCAGGGCGATGGTGGAGCCTGATGCTCCAGGTACACGATGAGGCCTCCCTCATCTGGACGGACTTCGAGAGCCTCTTCCGCTCAGAGTTCGTCCCGGCCACCCTCCGTGCGGTGCGCATCCAGGAGCTTCTGCAGCTGCGGCAGGGCAGCTTGACGGTCGCCCAGTACGCGGCGAGGTTCACCGACCTTTCTCGCTACTCGACAGACATGGTACGGGACCCCTTCTTCCGGGCCCGGACCTTCGAGCAGGGATTGAGACACGAGATCAGGGCATCGCTGATCTCCCTCAGCATCCCGACCCAGGCAGGATTACTGGAGCGAGCCCTCCTGATCGAGAGCTTCCTGGCTGAGTCCACAGCGAGACCTACCGCAGAGCGGCAGATAGCGGAGTCTTCGGCAGCGGGTAGCCGACGGATGACTCAGGGTTCCAGGCGGACCAGACCTTCCGGCAGACGACCTCGGGACACTGGCTCAGCAGTGCAGGGTACTCAGCGTGGAGCCAGTCTTCCGAGAGGCAGGCAATGCTACGAGTGCGGCGGGCAGGGCCACATGGCTCGTGACTGCCCGACCCGTCGTACCGAGGGGCAGCAGACGGTGGAGGGACCACCCAGGCAGAGGTAGAGGGTCGACCGTGGCAGTCCGCAGGGAGGAGGTGGATGAGGCAGAGGAGCTGGCCGAGCAGCAGGTGGTGGGCGACGCTTTGAGGCTCTGCCACCGTCACCACCAGGAGGCCCGCCCCGACCACAGGGAGCTGGCGGGCAGAGACAGGCGCAGCTCCAGGCAGCGGAGGCCTACGACCACGGCACGCCAGAGATGATTCGAGGTACGATCTGTGTCTATTCCACCCTTGCTGCAGTTCTTATAGACACAGGAGCGAGTCACTCTTTCATAGCCACTACCCTTGTTCGGAGCTCGGAGATTCCGACAGAGCCGTTGGCTCGATCCTTGCGGCTAGAGACTCCTACGGGAGCAGACTCGACGATTACACACTGGTGCCGGCAGTGCGAGCTTACTCTAGGAGGAGAGAGCTTCGGCTGGGATCTTCTTGTAGCAGCGTCGAGGCCTTACGACGTCATCTTGGGCATGGATTGGTTATCTACGGTCCATGCTCAGATTGACTGCATTAGGCGCAAGGTGCGATGTGTGCGCACCGACGGGAGCAGGTTCACCTTCACCAGCGAGAAGGGTGCCTTAGCAGCACAGGATGGACTCACGTAGAGGAGAGGTCAGCTCATCACTCATCAGTTGGCTAGCCTCATCCTGGGAGTAGTTGACGTGCAGTGTCCCAGTTTTCCTGCAGTGGTGGATCAGTACGCGGACGTCCTTCCCGACGACGTTCCAGGACTACCTCCTCGCAGAGAGGTAGACTTTTATATTGACCTGTACCCCGAGACAGCCCCGATATCCACCCCAGCATATCGGATGGCCCCCGCTGAGCTTCGAGAGTTGCGGGTACTGTGGGAGGACTTGCAGGGCAAGGGGTTCATCCGACCCAGTGTTTCGCCCTGGGCTTCCCCGATTTTGTTCGCCAAGAAGGCGGACGGGAGCTTGCGACTGTGTGTCGATTATCGTCGCCTGAACCAGGTGACAGTGAGGAACAAGTATCCATACCCAGGATTGATGACCTCTTCGACCAGCTCAAGGGAGCATGGTGGTTCTCGAAGATAGACCTCAGGTCAGGCTATCATCAGCTCAGAGTTCGAGACGAGGATGTGCAGAAGACGACCTTCAGGTGTCGGTATGGCCACTATGAGTTCTTGGTTATGCCTTTCGGCGTGACCAACGCTCCAGCAGTTTTCATGAGCCTCATGAACCGGATCTTCCAGCCATACCTCGATCGATTTGTCGTAGTCTTCATCGACGACATCTTGGTGTACTCGACCACGGAGGAGGAGCACGCCTACCACTTGCGTGTTGTACTAGACACACTCCGAGAGCACCAGCTCTACGGAAAGCTCTCGAAGTGTCAGTTCTAGTTACGTGAGGTCCACTTCTTGGGGCACGTCATTTCTGAGGCGGGAGTTGCAGTGGATCCCGCGAAGATCAAGGCAGTGCTATCTTGGGAGCCACCCAAGAGCGTGACAGAGGTGCGGAGTTTCTTGGGCCTAGCCGGATACTATCGGAGATTTGTGCCGGACTTCTCCAGAGTTGCGGCCCCACTCTCAGCATTGACGAAGAAGGGGAAACCCTTCGTGTGGTCAGACAGATGTCAGCAGAGCTTCCAGGAGCTGAGGCAGAGGTTGACCAGCGCACCTATCTTGAGGTTGCCTGAGGAGGGAGTTGGATACGTAGTCTACTGCGATGCATCAGGGACCGGACTCGAGTGTGTCCTGATGCAGGAGCGGGCCGTGATTGCCTACGGATCACGTCAGTTGAGGCCGCATGAGAAGAACTACGCTACCCATGACTTGGAGTTGGCAGCAGTGGTCTTCGCCCTGAAGACATGGCGGCACTATCTGATGGGCGAGCGCTTCACTGTCTTTTCTGACCACCAGAGTCTCAGGTACATCTTCTCTCAGAAGGACCTAAACCTGAGACAGCGGTGATGGCTCGAGTTCCTCCAGGACTATGACTTTGAGATAGTCTATACTCCTGGGAAGGGGAACGTGGTAGCTGATGCCCTCAGTGGGAGGTCGGGCATCCAGCTACTTGAGGAGGCGACAGAGCAGCTAGCCGCCTTGCAGATATCCTTTGTGGATAGAGACGGGGCAGCCTTCCTTCAGTCTCTCACAGTCTCTCCTCCACTTCTACAGTGGGTCAGAGCGGCACAGCGTGGGGACGCTGACTGTGAGACACGGCGTGCACATATATCCTCGGGATAAGCACCTGATGGTTTCTCTCTTGGAGCAGAGCACGACGTCTTTTTCAGAGGACGTACCTTGGTACCAGTCACTTTACGAGAGGAGGTGCTGAGAGAGTTTCACACTTCTCCTTTGGCGGTACATCCTGGAGTGGCGAAGATGTACCAGGATCTCAGGCGACAGCACTGGTGGCCGGGCATGAAGAAAGTTGTGGTAGAGTTCGTTTCACGGTGCCTCACCTGCCAGCAGGTGAAGGCAGAGCACCAGTACCGGCAGGCTTGGTACAGCCCTTGGAGGTCCCGGAGTGGAAGTGGGACGGGATATCTATGGACTTTGTGACTGGACATCCACGCACTTCCAGAGGTCACGACTCCATTTGGGTGATTGTTGACCGACTCACCAAGTCGGCACACTTCTTACCCATCCGAGAGCAGGGCTCAGTGGAGAGCTTGGGGCGTCTCTATGTTCAGGAGATTGTATGACTTCACGGTGTGCCATAGACTATCATCTCCGATCGGGACGCTCGTTTTACTTCCCGGCTTTGGAAGGGGTTGCAGGAGGCGTTCGGGACGCGGCTACATCTGAGCACTGCCTTTCACCCTCAGACGGATGGTCAGACGGAGAGGACCATTCAGACTCTCGAGGACATGCTCCGTGCATGTGTCCTTGACTTTGGTCGCAGCTGGGAGGACCACCTACCCTTGGTGGAGTTCGCGTACAACAACAGCTACCACTCCACCATCGGGATGACACCATACGAGGTGTTGTACGGCAGGCCTTGCAGATCTCCTTTGTGCTGGACAGACCCTGGAGAGTCAGCACTTGTGGGACCAGAGATGGTTCGGGCCATGACAGAGAAGGTCCAGGTCATCTAGGAGCGGATGAGAACAGCTCAGAGCCGGCAGAAGTCATATGCTGACAGGAGGCGGAGGCCACTAGAGTTCGAGGATGGCGACCACGTCTTCTTGCGTGTCTCACCTCGACGTGGTTTGCGGAGATTTGGCCGAGGCGACAAGTTGTCTCCACGCTTCATCAGACCCTTCCAGGTCCTCAGCAGGATTGGCGAGGTGGCTTATCGCCTGGATCTGCCACCTCAGTTGCACCGGGTGCACGACGTCTTCCACGTATCCCAGCTGAGAAGATACGTGCACGACCCGAAGCACATCATTGACTATGGGGAGCTAGACGTGGATGATGGGGCGACTTTTTCGGAGGTTCCAGTGGAGATAGAGGATCGACAGGAGCAGGTCCTACGTGAGCGATCGATTCCTCTTGTGCACATCAGATGGAAGCACGGGAACCTTCAGGAGAGCACTTGGGAGCGGGAGGCTCAGATGCGTGCTCAGTACCCACATTTGTTTCCCTAGTTTATGATGTATCTTTATGGGGACGTAAAGTCCTGAGGTCGGAGTAATGTAAAGACCCATAAATTTCAAGGAAATTTTTTTCTTAATTTTCTTTGGAATTTTACAAGAGCGCAGTTTCTGACGGCACCTGATTCCGAGGCCCGGTGTGCCCAGAATCATTTTCCGAAGATTGGCTCGGGTACGTTCAGTGAACGGACGAGCGGGTTTTTCTAACTTTTGAACCGGTGCCCGGAATCGAATTCTGAGGGCACCGATGAAATCGCAGCGCCGGTATTCGCTTAGAAACTCCCCTTCCGGAGTTGCATTTGCTTGGGTGTGGTTTTTAATTTTTGGGCTTAAAGTTAAGAAATAAAATAATTTTGCGACAACTTTATTTTATTTCGCTTAAGCCACTTGGAAGCCACTTGAAGCCACTTAAAGGCGGCTTGAACTGAGTTGAAGTGGATTGGATGCTATCCAGAAATATCCTACCCCCCTTGGTAGGATATTTGTGAGGTGGGGCCCACACGAGCCCCGCCGTTTCTTTCCGCTAAGAAACGCACCCGTGAAAACCCATCTTAATGAAAGTCAACTGACGCGTTTCTTAAAATCTTAACAGACCATTTAATTGGGTGGTTTATTTCGTGAATTAAATGGTCTGTTTCTTTCGTTGAATTAATTCAACGAATTAATTCAATCGTTTCTTAACATGTTTTCGTGTGTTGGCATATTAATAAAATAAGACCAACCAAAATCTTTTGAGAAGATTTGAGAGGATCCTTGTTTCTTCTTCTCCCTTGCGAAGAACGCGAAGAACGCGAAGAACGTGAAGAACGCGAAGAACGCGAAGAACGCGAAGAACGCGAAGAACGCGAAGAACGCGAAGAACGCGAAGAACGCCGAACCCGGAAATCGACGAAGCTTCCGTCCGAGACGTTCTTCCCCGCTCCGATCTCCGATCACCGACCGTTTGAGGTGAGTGATTTCGGATTTCCTCACAAGGTTCTTTTCTTTTGGTTTTAAACACAGATTTAATTATTTATGATTTAAATCTGTTGTTCTTTGTCCGTTGAGCTCGCCGACTCAATGCCGGTTTCCACGACGACGCGACGCCTCCCCGCGACGACGCGACGATCCCTCTCTTCCGCGACGAGCTTTTCCGCGAAGAACGCCCGCGTGCGACGGTCAACGAGGTATGGATTTTATTTTTTTTGGAAATACCCCTCCTTATATTCCCATGAACATTATTTAAAAATTAAAGAACTGGAATCAAAGAAACAATTTTATTTTATTAAAATTGTTGTTTCCTGTGTGGAATAAAATTCTCCCGGTTGTTTATCTCTAACGCGGAGGGTGCGGGCCAAACGAACACGGCCCGAAGACCCTCCGTCGTTCTTCGTTTTGTGCGGATTTGGCGGGCGACGACGGAACGTGCCGCAACGGATGTTTGATGATCCCGCAGTAAAGAACGGAACCCGGGAGAAACAACGGCGCAGACGGGAAGGAAAACGGGCCACCGGAGCGACTCCGGCGGCCGGAGGCAGCGGCACCCCGCGGGTGTCCAGCACGACACCCCGCGGGTGTCCAGCACGACACCCCGCGGGTGTCGCGGGGTTGTCATGCGGCACCCCGCGGGTGTCCAGCGCGGCACCCCGCGGGGTTGTCACGCGGCACCCCGCGGGTGTCCAGGGCGACACCCCGCGGATGTCCAGGGCGACACCCCGCGGGTGCCACTGGGTTGTCACGCGGCACCCCGCGGGTGTCGCGGGGTTGTCACACGGCACGTCCGGCTGTCTGGCCGACACCCCGCGGGTGCCGCAGGGGTGTCACGCGTGGCGGCGGCTTTCCCCCGCGTCGGCCGCTCGGCCGAGCCGAGCCGGACCGGCCCTAGCCGGGCCGGGCCGGGCCAACCGGGTCGGACCCGACCCGGTTCGGGCCAACCAGGGGGGGTCGGGCTGGGTCGGCCCGGGCCCGGACCCCCCGTCTTCGGACGACTTTCGTTCAAACGCCCGTAACTTGAGCTACGGACCTCCAAACGACTCGCCGTCAGCGGCAACACAATCCTTGGAGCGAGTCGGTCGTTTCAGTTTATCGCACTCAAAGTTTCGGAATACTTTGGGTTCGGCCGGGTTGGTTCGTACACGAAACCAACTGGGCCCTCGGAGCGGAAATGCTCATATCTTGTGCTACGTACGTCCGATTGACGTGCTGTCAGCTTTGTTAGTTTCCTCTAAGTGAGACGGATCTTTTGGCTTACTCCGCCCGAGGTTTGGACGCAGGTGGAGTACGTTCGGGTTGGTTTTGCCTTAAAAACCAACCGGGCCCCTAGGACGAAAAAGCCAATAACTCTCAGACCGAGCGTCCGATTGACGCGCCGTCTGCGACGTTGAGTTCCTGTTGTCGATACGGAACTTTTGGATACATCAACTTCAGACTTTGTGTCAGTTGATGTATCAGCCTCTCAGCTCGTGGAGCGGACCCTCCCGAACGATCTTTCTGTGTGCGGGAACCCTAGTGCTGGCTGCGACTGCTTTTTCGACAGCGACGACCGTGCATAGATCCTCAGTGGACTGCTGCGAGGACTGTGCAGAGATCCTCCATGGACTCCGACGACGACCGTGCAGAGATCCTCAGTGGACTGCAGCGACGACTGTACAGAGATCCTCAGTGGACTGCGACGACTACTGCACTTAGCGATCCTACGTGGATCAGTGCTACCGATCCTGTGTGGGTCCGATCCTGTGTGGGTCAGCGCTCAGCGGTTCTGTGTGAGCCAGCGCCTACAGGTCCTGCGTGGTCCCGATCCTGTGTGGGTCCGATCCTATGTGGGTCACTGCGGGGTTAGTACCTATCGATCCTTAGTGGGTCCGACGACTTAGATGGATCAGTGATCATCTTTATCGTCATCCGAAGAAGTATACCTGTGTGAGCTGAATCTTGTGTTTACTCTCCTTTGTGGATTGTGTTGAGCTATCCTGTGTGGATTTACTGTTTACTCTCCTTTGTGGACTGTGTTGTGCTATCCTGTGTGGGTATACGTTTTTCTTTCCTGTGTGGACTGGGTTGTGCTTGGGCTCGGACGTTGGAGCCGAACGGGGAATTGAAGACTTAGGTATATGTATGGGCATATACCTAAGCCGTGTCAGATGTTACTTCGTGATTGTACCTTTACTTTGTGGATTATCCTTTGTGGATTTCGGGAGACCTTCAGGGGTCTCGGGGTCCCTACTGAGTAGCTTATACTCACCCCTGCACGGGCTTTGCCCGCACTATGTTGTGTTGGTTGCAGACGACGGACAGCGCTGACCGTGGTGGAGGCGTGCAGAGCAGGACAGTACCTGGAGGTGGACCACTGGGCGGGACGTACTCGGAGCGGTCAGGTGGACCCGAGGAGCAGTGGAGGCTATCTGTACCCACCCTTCCGGTGGGACTTCCAAAGGACGGCTCGACGCTGCAGTTTTCCCTTTTCAGTTGCTGTTTTTCCTTTCAGTTGTACTTTACAGTTGGGCTTGTATTTCCGGCACCTTTTACTTTCAGCACAGCTTGTACAGTTTTTACTTAGTGTTTACTTTTCCGCTTGCTTACTCTGTGGTGCTTGTTTACTTTTCAAAGGCAATGACTTCCCTTTTTGTTGGGATTTACGCCTTGGTGCTAGTCGCCAGCCCCTGGCCTATGGAAGGCGGGCTTGGGGTAGTCACGGAACGGGCCCCGAGGACGGGTCGTGACATAGTAGTCAACCACCAATGACATATATAAATATCCAGTTACTACATAAAGTATTGCAGTGTGTAGATTTAATAATGAAAATAAATAATAATAATTATAAAAGGTTTTCTTTAGTTCCAGAAGGGCACTGGTCTGAATGTACGTACTTTAGCCCATGTCAGAATGTCTTTGAATATGTGACCATGTGTATACACATATATGAACTGTATGTGTAATGACATCTACAACCATATATGTGGATACTACCACTATCATAGACCTGAGGCATAACTCAAACATCCATAAGCTATAGCATGAGTATCACATTTTAAAAGGGACTCCATTCCTTGTATCACATGAGTAGGGGACATAATTCATAGTATCAAACTAGTAAAGGACTTCATGACCAGTATCATATTATGGTTTGTTATGTACATTAAAATATCATAAGGTTTTCATTCCCAATATCACATAATTGGATCATTATTCCCGATTTCATGGCATAGTGTCTTCCTGACCAATATCATATCATTTGGTCACCATGACCAAGTGTCACAATATAGGGATTCCATGCCCACTCTCACACTACAGGGATTCTATGCCTGGTATCATATCACTAAGTTCACTATGATTGAATCATAATTAAAAAGGGTCTTAATCTCGTATCACATTTATAAAGGGTCTCATTGCTCGATACATAGTTGCTGAAGAGACTCCATCGCCATAAATATACATAACTTTCATAAGGTTCATCATGCCAATTTACCATAACTAAAAATGGTCTCCATTCATATATATATCATAATAGTGATTTGTAACCATTCGATTTAATTTGATCTAATGGATATTTAATAACCATTAATATTCAATAATAACAATGGAATACCCATTGTTTCATTTAATTTGGTGATGTGGTCATACCACTCACCTCCATTCATTTCATCTTCAATTGATAAGAGTGTTAGTATGGATATACAAAAACAAATATCCAATTCATTATTTATATCACATTTAAAAGTTATTCCAAACAAAAAAAATGGTGTTTTGGGTATATGATCATGAACTCTCAAAAGGCATGTAAAATGAACACCATTAGGGGTGTCATTTATTGCACCAATATTTGTGCATTTTTCAATTTTATAGGATATAAATAGTGTTTGTAGATGCTCAATTATAAGAGGGGGTGAATTGTATGTTTAAAAAAAATTCATTTTTAACCTTTAGGAAAACTATGTTTAACAATGATAAAAACGGTAAATTTACAAAGCCACTTTAAGTACATAACTATCAAATAATCTTGATTAGGGTTTGGAAATATTAATATGGAAAAGACACTTAAGAACAATTTTTGTAAAGGAAGATTAAACCTTAAAGCGTATATAATATTATTTATCATAGTAAGTAAAGTACAAAAAATTATAACAAAGTTATAAATTCTTATTTAATCAAAATACTGTGGAAATATAAACTTGAAACAAAAACAAGTAACAAGTAGAAAATCTTTTCACACAAAGAGTAGGGTATCCAACAATATTGGATAAAAGTTCCCATGATTCATACTTTCAAGAAAGTCTGTCTTATCCACACTAGGGTAAACCCTCGATAGGAATATCAGAATCTGTCTTTCTATCCCCACAAGACATTGATCTTTAAGGTAGTTGGAACCTCTGTCTTCATATCCCCAGAAGCCCTCGATTGTTGTCAACAAGAATTAGAGTCACACAAAGCAAGATGAACAAGATGTTCATGGATGAACAAGATGATCATGAAACTGGAAAAGCATTATAGTATTTATCTCTCTAGAAATCACTTCACATCATCACAACATGTAATCTATAGGGTGATCAATAGATAGATAATGATCTTGTTCCAATGAGGTCCTATTTATAAGAAAAATGTCAATAGCCGCATCTCTCCTCCAATGGTCATATTTTCCTAAAATTTCAGAGGGACCTGTACACATCTCAAACAACCAATGGGTAGTTTTAAATAAATTGCCTGAAATCGTTTCATACTTAAAAAATAATGTGTAAGTTAAATGGATCAGCTTAATCAAATCTGAATATTCGGAGTCTAAGGAAAACTAGAATTCGGAATCTAAACACATAAATAATAATATTCTATAAAACATGGATATTTGGATTCTATTTTACAAAGATTTCGAAATGTGAATTCCATAGATTCTAGAATGAAAATTTTACTAAATTCAGAGTCTTAATTCTAAGGAATTCAGAGTATGAATTTTTAGGAATTAGAAGTCTGAATTTCTAAAAATTCATAGTCTAAATTTGAGATAATTTGCAGTTTGAATTTCATAGAATTCAAATTTTAAATTTTAGAGAATTTAGAGTCTGAATTTTAGATAATCTAGAGACTGAATTTCATAGAATTTGGACTATGAATTTCAGAGAATTCAAAGTCTGAATTTCAGAGAATTTGGAGTCTAAATTTCAATGAATTTTGAGTGTAAATTTTATAGAATTCAGAGTCTTAATTTTTGAGAATTCCGATTCTGAATATCAGATAATTCGGAGTTTGAATTACAAATAATTCGAAGTCTGAATTTTAGAGAATTCTGAGTATGAATATTAAAGAATTCATATTATGAATTTTAGACAATTCGAAGATTGAATTTCAGTGAAATCTGAGTCTGGATTTCTGAGAATTCGGATTTTGAATTTCAGTGAATTCGGAATCTGAATTTTAGAGAATTCAGATTTTAAAATTTAGATAATTCAGAGTATGAATTTCATAGAATATGAGTCTAAAAACAGAAGACACATATCCAAGAAACTATAATATTCTAAGGTGTTAGATAATAATATGAATTTTTTTACATAGCAATAAAATGATTTTGGTTTTGAGATATTACAAAATGAGGAAATAAAAAAATATAAAATGATAAAAATTTCCTTAGAGAAGGTAAATTTTCCTTCTGAAAATAATCCTTAGGGAAAAATAATTTTCCATCAGATAAAGTGATTCTAATTTTTAAAACATATATGAATAGAAATGTTGTAAGGAAGCCTTATTAACTCAACAATATCCCCTCTTTTGGAGAGCATAAACAACCTATCAAAAAATAATTTATGGAATAAGAATTTTCTTTAAGTACATAAAAATAAAAACATATCTCCCTTTAATTATGAATCATTATGAGTACGAATAACTCCCCCTTCGGTTTTGAAATCCCTAAGGATTTTATTCTTTACATACTTATAGAGATTTTACTTTTTCTTGCATAAGGAAGTTTTCATTTCAGTAAAATCCCCCTTACGTAAGGTATTCTCATCTTTTATACATACTATTATTTTTATCATTCTTTTCCGTCGATTTTTGATTTTCAAACAGTAATATAGAGAATGAAAAAAATGGTATCTAAAATATGATAACTATAAAAAACAAAAAAAAAATGAAGGAAAACAAAAATTTACTTATGACTGGAAAAATTGATATAGGGAAATACCAAAAAATATCAGAATTGAAAGGAAAAAATTATTCATCATTATTTTCCTTCAACATGATATTCCCCAAGGTTTCATTCAAATTCTTGATCTTCTTATAATCTTCCTCAAACTATTTGAGCAATAAAGCATGATCCTGACTAGAAGATTCATAATTCAGGGATTCATCAGATGAGTCACCACCACCGTCACTCCTTGTATCATTATCCTTCCAGACCTTCTTGTATTTATATTTGTAATAATTTTTTCTATTCCTCTCAGAATTATTTTCTTTTCTATCTTTTATTTTAAGCATAAGACAGCTTGGAATGATGTTTCTGGCTCTATTGCATTCATATCAAGTGGCATCCGAGTTTTTTTGTATTTTCCTTCTTGTAATTTCATTATTTGTTCTTATATCATTACTGAGGTATTTTCATTCCTGTAATTTCTTTCTTTGTTCTTATATCATTACTGAATGTCTTTATTTTCCACTATCTTATTTGTCCTTCAAGCAAGATTTGCTAACTCATTTTCAGAATGTTCACTTTCACTAGACTCGGATAGAATAGTGACTTTCATAGTCATAGATATTGTAACCCTTTCAGATGTCACGAATTTAGTAGTAGTAAAGGAAACACTTACATTTACATTCTTCTTCTGATTTATATCAGCATCCCTTTTCATTATTGTCTGATGTTGAATAAGAGATCCAAAAAGATCATTAAATGTAATATTGGAATCTTTCATGTTCTCATTAATGACAGTTCTATTGGATTCCCACTCATTAGGCATGATGTAAATTATTTTATCTACAAAAAAATCATCATCTAAACCATTTTATACCATAGATTGAAAACTATTTAAAATGGTCATAAATCATTATTTCACTTTGCAAGCTGGTTCTCCATAGAGAGAAATAAATCCATGATATTATGTTTTTAACATTTCTCTTCTGGTCTCTATCACTTTTTATGTTCCAAAGTGTGTCACATCAAGTTTCTTCCAGATGTAGTTGGAAGCTTCACAAGAATAAATTTTACTATATATATTCCAAGTCATAGAACACAACAAAGTATTGCATACATTGTAATTTAGTTGATATTATGATTTTTCTTGATTGGTGTAGGTTTTAACTTCTTTTTCTATAATTTTGTAATCTCTAGTAAGCATGAAAAAATTATCCACTCAATTTTTAATGACAATGGCCTACATTTTATCTCTATTGTACTCATAATCATTACCATTAAAAACTGGTGGTCTGGTAGGATTAATATTCTCAATGAAACCAACATTTATACCTTCCATTCTATAAGAAAAATATATGTTTTCCAAAAAAATGTTAATAGAATTTTTTTTTGAACAAAGATAAAAAAATCATTAAGAAACACATGAATAAAAAAATTTAGGAAAGAGAAAATTTCAAACAAGGAAAATGTGAGGAAGAAAAACTCTATGTGAGTATAAGTATTTCAGAGACCTTTCTTTGAAACCAATTATTGGATCAAAATAGTGTATATAGAAGCTCAATTACAAGAGGTTGGTGAATTTTTTGTTTAAAAAAATTCATTTTTAACCTTAAGGAAAACTTTTTTTAAATAAAGTTAAACTAGGTAAATTCACAAATCCTCTTTACATACTTAACCATGAAATATACTTACATAGGGATCATAAATATGAATATGGAAAAGGCACTTATATTGTTTTTATTAAATTAATATTCTACCTTAAAGTGTATAGAATCATTATTATCAGAGTAAATAAAGTACAAGAAAGTATAAGAATGTTATACTTTCATCCTTTATCAAAATACCGTAGAAATAAAAACTTGAAACAAAAATAGGTTAGAAGTATAAAATATTTTCACTCAAAGAGTTGGGTATCCAATAACCTTGGATAAAGGTCCCTTGATTTATACCTTCACGAAAGTCTATCTTGCCCACACCAGGGTAAGTCCTCGATAGGAATATCGAAATCTGTCTTGCAATCCTTGCAAGCCCTTGATCATTAAGGTAGTCAGCACCTCTATCTTCCTATCCCCTGAAGCCCTTGATTGTACTCAGTAACAATCAGAATTTTACAAAGCCAGTTGAACAAGATGTTTACAGATTAACAAGATGATCATGAAACACACAAACCATTAGAGTATTTCTCTCTCTATAAATCACATCATTACATCAAAACATGTAATATATAGGGTGATCAACTGATATATAATGTTCTCATTTAAATTATATCCAATTTATATGAAAAACTCTAATGGTTAACTCCCTCCTCTAATAATTATTTTATTACTTTATTTTCATAGGGACATGTACACATTTCACTCAACCAACGATTAGTCAGAAACAAATTGTAAAAAATCATTTCATACTTACAAAATAATGTGTAATGAACAATTCCTCTCAACAATCAGTCATCCTTAACAGTTTCTGACTAAATGCTACTCTCTACATCCAATGAGCATTTCCCCACTAAGAAGGATAGAATTGAATTACCAGTGAACCTCTAATGACCATCATGTAATGAAATAATGTGAAAATTTTGGAATATATGGATCAATTTTTTTTTAAAAAAATGACAATTTTTTTAAAAAAACTTCATGTTCTAGAAGGGGGAATTTGACATGAAAATAAAATGACCCCTCTCCTCCATGTTGAAACCCAACATTGTCCCAATTTTGAATTATAAGGTGGAAGCCCGTTGATGTCAAGATTGATGTACAGTTCAACATAGAAAGGATATTAAAGGGTAGCAATGAGACTAAAAAATTTTATTTTCCACACAAAAAGAGAAAGAAAAGAAAACTTCAAACAAAAACAAAGAGAAAAACTCAACCCCACCAACCATCACAAAAAACAAGTTAATGTTATTCCAAAAATGTTCATGATTTGAATTATTATGAGAAGACAAAAGGTTTTATCAATAAACTTCAAATAGTATCATGATTAGAAGTGATTGGTAGTAGCCGCGTAATGAAATTGAAAGCATTGGGTGCAAGCATGTTTCAAAACTCAGATCAAAATAATTTTCATCTTTCTAGATACGAGATGCTAAACACCCAAGAATAAAACACTGTCGACTTTTCACAAGTCTGGGGGAAGTCCCCCCACACTTAATTCACTGTGAAATTAAGCTGGTAATTACAAGTGTAAAAGTGCAGAAAAACACTTCCGTAAATTATTGGACATTTAACATGTACTACCATCAAAATATCCACTTCAGCAGCACTGGGTGGTTACTCCTCTTCATTAACTTGAAAGTTCAAATAAGTAAAATTAGATTTCAGAGTTTTAAGTTCAATATTAGTTACCCAAGATATTGAATAGAAAGAAATGGAATCCATATGATTTAGTGGTTTTCTCCCTTGGGTTTTCTTGGCCATGTTTCTGGAAGAAAAAAATGTCTCTCTAAAAAAATAATAGATCATGAGGCACCATCAAGTAGTTAAAAGGTTAAATTGGAGAACAAGGAGTAGGAGATAACTTTATAAATGAACAAAAATAAAAGGGAAAACAACAAATAAACCATGGGTTAATTCCCATGAAACACTGAGTTTATAGTCCTCAGTTTGACTTGAAACAGATCAATCTTCAAATAGAGATATGGAATCCAAGACATTTACCTGACCTTAAAAGAAGTACTTTATTATTTTTACCATTTACTAAGAAAGGTTGGTTATATTCTCCAACTAGCACAACAACTCCATTTACCCACCCTCAAACAATGGTAAAGGGTCCTGAACACTTGGACTTCAACTTTCCAGGAAACAGTTTCGATCTATAATTGAAAAGGGGGACCCTCTCACCCCCTTGAAAATTTCTATTTGGAATCACTGAGTCATGAAAATCCTTTGTTCTTTCCTTGTAAATTTCGGCATTCTCATAGGATTCTCTTCGAATATCCTCCAGCTCACTCAGCTCTAATAGTCTCCTCTCACCAGTGGAATTAAATTCAAAGTAATGAGCCTTCATTGGCCAATAATATCTCTAAAGTAACTCAACAAGTATATGAATTGTCTTCCCAAAGAGTATAATATATTGTGAAATCCCAATAGGAGTCTTATAAGCAGTTCTATAAGACCAAAGGGCCTCATCCAACTTCTTTGACTAGTCCTTTCTGGAGCTAGAAACTGTTTTCTCTAAAATCAATTTGAGATATCTGTTTGAAAATTCTTCTTGCCCACTGGACTATGGGTGGTAGGTGGTATATTTCCTATGTGAGCATCCATAATTTTCCATCAAACCTTTTAACTTATAATTATTTAAGTGATTCCCATTATTAGTGATGAATGCTCGAGGCACACCCAATCTGGAGAAGGTGTTTTTCTAGATGAATTTCACAACACAATCAGGTGAATTGTCTGGCAGGGCTACTGCTTCAACCCACTAGGACACGTAGTCTATTGTAACCAAAATGTACTCATTCCCATTAGATGATGGGAATGGTCCCATGAAGTCTAATCCCCACACATCAACGAATTCAACTTCCAAAATACCTTTTTGGAGTAGTCATTTCCTTCTTCCTACATTTCCCAACATTTAAAATTTCTCATAGCCAATGACCAGACTCCTTACATCTTAAAAAAAAATTGGCTAGTAGAAACCAGCCTGTAAGACATTTTGAGCAGACTTTTCTCCACCATGGTGGCAACCCTAATGTGATGAATGTTATATCTCAAGTAGGGTTAAAATATCATCTTCAACCACACATCTTATCAAATTCCCATACGCACATCTCCTAAAGAGAAGAGGGTCATCCCAAATATAATATTTCAACTCATATATAAACCACCTCATCTGGTTGTGTGAGAGATCCTTGGAAATGACTCTAGCTGCTATAAAGTTTCCAAAGTCTGTGAACTAATAATATTACTGCACAAAGGTATCAAACAATTGTTCATTGGGGAAATCAGTATTGATCTATCTAGTTTACTTACCTAGGGTATTGGGAAATCAGGACAAGTGATCTGCAACTACATTCTGAGCCCATTTCTTATCCTTAATCAACAAATCAAACTCCTGTAACTGCAAGGTCCACCTTATGAGTATGGTTGTTGAGTCCTTCATAGCTAGCATGTAGAGACCCGTATCCTGGCGTACATTGACATTACATTACATTTGCGGAATACTTAGTAAATAACAAAAACACACACACAAGGATCGTAATAGTTTAGTGTCTTTGGAAACTCGGAATATAGTCTTCTAATCCTGTTGAAAGATCTTCAACATCTCCCATAAAGATCTTACTTTTTTTAATAACTATAACCTTTATTTATATCCTGGGGAAAAGAAAACATAAATGGGTGAGCTCAAATGCTCAGTAAGGGTAAACAAAAGAAATATCGATCACATCATATACATAAGCACATAACTTTTGGAAATCTTAACCTGCAAAAGAGATCATAATTTCATAACATGGGGTAAATCATGGCAGTGAAATGTAATCACAATAATCATAACTTAAAACATGAAACTTTGTGGCATTCACACATAATCATAGAGAATCATTTCTTGTTAGTCAAGACTCATTGCCAAGACTATCTTAGTGGACAAAGTCCCTTTCTGAATCGAGTAGCCGTCGTTTCAGTCCTGTTTTACTGAACCGGTATAACCTACCATTTCAGCCATGTCTATCTCATGAGATATAAAATCTTTATCCAATGCATTGGAGGGAGATATAGGTCCCACCCATCTTTTAATGAATCCTTTCTTATGTGTGCCACATAATCATAAACCATACATCACAGCGTAACCCATGTAATAAAAATGGGATTATTAAACAACATGACATCATAAAACAATTCATATAAGATAAAGGAATTCATAAAAATAATTCCATCACAAAATAATCAAATAATTGTAATAATAGGGATAAAAACAAAACCCTTTATTATCTTAGATGGAAAATAATTTTGATAAAACACTTGAACTCCATTCTTGAGGAAAATATCCTTTCTTATTCAAAAACATTTTCCTTTCTTAACATGTCATACGATTTTAAACTAAAAGAAGTTGATTAAAAATAAACTTAAAAACTTGTAAAGTAAGCTTCTTGGAAATAATGTTTTAAAAATCCATTCATGCCGTATAAGTTAAAAAAAATATTCTTCGTACTTTTGTCGGAAAAGTCAAAAAGTACCTCGTACGAAAAACGACAAAAGATTCCTTTCATACATATTACTAAAAACTCAACGAAGGGTAAAAATGGATTTAAAAAATTTTAGGTGGATGGAAATAATATTACATATTGATGAAATATGGATGTGGATGATAAAATACACCCCAGTAAATACTTACGAATAAACAATCTCGGATAAAAATGAGATTGTGATATTTCCCTTACCTTAGGTCCGATTTGCTTTGTACGTGTCCGAAGCTCCTGTATAATGGTTTAAATAATGTCATTGACTTATTACAGAATCATATTCATTGTTATGATATCATATATGGTTCACTTATGACATTATATTACCCGTTCTTTTGTAAATTCCATGTTAAAGAAGCGTTTTGGGTAAAATCGTTTCATTTATCGTAGGTGTTTTGACTTGTTGTTCTTGACATTATTATTACTTATATCATGATTTAATTACTTCCAGAATATAAAATATGATTTATATATCATATATATTCAGTATATATATATATAATAGATAGATAAATGAAATGAAAAACACCGTTCATGGAGACGGTAGTCCGTACGTACGCATGAACGCTGTTTTCCTTTCCTTATTGTCTTGAATGGAAGTAAGTAGATGACATACATATATATATATATACATAAATCCAGTAGATTTATAATGTCATATATTTAATTATTATTTCTTATATATACTTTATAATCATTCTTAAATGGTTAACATGGAAAATGAATCTAATCGCGTCGTGGAGACGGTAGTCCGTACGTACGCACGAGCGATGATATCATTTCCATAAATATTGAATTGAATTGGAGTGGATTATACAATATATCAGAATCAATATGATGTTGTAATAACTATGTATATTTATTCTTTACACCATTATACCCATCCATGTAAGGTGGTGGTGGAAAATAGATTACACCACGGCGTGGAGACGGTATTCCGTACGTACGCACGCGCGTTGATTTCTTTTTCCGTAGGATGGATAGATGGTGAAATAGGGTTGTTTCATACTTATAATAACATATCAGTATATGAGTGATACTGATGTTATTACTTCATAATGAAACAACCTAAGAATAAGAAGTGGAAGAAGAAATAAAGATGAAAGAATTGGTAACGGTAATTACCTCTTCTTTGAAGCGCCTTTTGGAGACCTCATCTTAGGGAACTAAAATTGGTCTTTGAGGAAGACCATAACCTCTAGGATGTTTCTAGGGAAGTGGAGAATAGATTTTTTCAGGGGTTGGCCGAGCTTGAGTGCTCAAATTGGTGTGAGGAGGAGGGGGAGGAGGTGTCCTTTTATAAGGGAGGAGAGGGGCACCTTAGGAATACCTCAAAATATTATTTTATATTAATGTCAAAATCGGTTAATAATGGTTCCAAAGGGTCTTATTTCTAAGCTAAAGTGTGGATGGGTCGAAATCCTATCAACCAATAAGATTTAGACAAGTTTAGGGTATTATTTTAACCTTATCAATTAGATTTAACTCTAAGTTAAATAATTTAACTTTTACCGTGTCTTTTTGTTTTCTTTCACTATATGGTTAATACACTTACTATAACATGGAAAAAGAACCCCAAATTGTTTATTATTAATATATATATCCTTATCTAAGTCATTTGGCCGAACCTTAGATTTTTAGGAATAAAATAAAAATTAATAATATAATATTTGATTTAAAAACTATTTTGTGTCAATTTTGACACTATTTGATATATGATTTTTGTGAAAGTCATAACATAATTATATGTTCGAACCAAGTTTATTAAATCAACACTAATATATCATAGTAACCTATAAAATTAGTGGAATTCATAAAAAGTCTCAAATTACATTCATTTGAGCATTTATAACATCAATTATGTTAATATTTCCTTAAAAGGGTAATTACTGCATCATCGTTGTGTCATAAATAAATTAATTTATTTAAAGTCTAAAAATTATAAATAAAATATCATTACGTAGGAAATATTTTTATCTTTCTAATGAATATTTATAGTCGAATTTATCTTATGTATAACCCCATATTAAAAATGATTTACTTATTAAACTTTGATTTTAACTATTTTAACCCTTCTTTAAATAAATTAATAATAAATGTCCTAATCTAACCCAAGTGGGCCTAAATGGTCATATTTTATTCCTAAGTTTTTTTTTGGTCGAATTAAACTTATCCAATAGAATTAGGACATGTGTTAGGGTAATAGTAATATCATTTTTACCCTTAGTTACCCTATTTACTATTAACCGCGGTAAAAAAAAGTAAAAAGTTACTATTCACCAAAAAATTATTTTCATCTCATTGAACCACATTTTACTTACTGATATCAACCGTGTTTGTCGGATTTTCGAAATTCCATTCACAGAAGCGGTAAAATTATGTTTTATGCAAAATTCAGTTTTTAACCTACCACTTAGTGGTTTCACTATTCATCAAAAATTGAAAGTTTTCAGAAAAATACCAAAATTTCACCCTAGGATAATTTCGGTATTCCGAATCCAAAAATGAAGTCCATTTTGAAAAATAAAATTTATAAAATTTCAAAAAGTGGTTATTATTATTCATAACGGCTAGTTTTAATAATATTTTAATAGCATATCGTTGTTTAGTGAAACTCGGTATTGCGTACGACGCAAGCTATCGAGGAAGGTCGCGATTGCGTGTAATGCAAGGCAAGTCAAGGATACGTGTTGTGCAAGCTCCTTTTGGTGTAGCGTACAACACAAGACATTAGTGAAATAAAAAAGAATATTTTTCATAAAATCTTGGGCTGTTACATTCTACCCCCCTTAAAATGAATTTCGCCCTTGAAATTCGTCGGGGTTATAAATGGTTTACTATTCGAAAGTTTCTTTAATAGAAACCCACATCATAAAAAGGAATACCAAAACTTGGCTTTAAAAACTAAAGTATGAAATGTAACGATTACCCAAAAAAACTAATCACTGGGTTTCCACATAGGTGAAAATATGGATATGGAAGAGAAATCTAACCATCATGTTCTGATGGAGAGTGGTAGAGAACATGGCTATGGAAAATCCAGTAATCACAAATCCATAAATTTGTGACGATCTAAGGTACCATCTGATTCATCAGGTATAAGATCACTAGGACAACATTTTTGGTTTTCAAGATCATTTCCCTAAAGTTGAAAATTTGAATTAGAATAAATACTTTCTTTATTTTGGTACAATCTCACTGTTGTTCATGCCTTGAACAATTTCCACTTCATCTCTTAAATAAATGAAGTTGAATTTGTTATTCATGAAGTGTTAGTATGACAGGTCATTCCATCTGTCTCAAACAAAAGGTTAGCAAATATTATATACATAAGTCGATCTATAGTGAGATTAATCACATATGGTTCCTAAAATGGACTTATACTTCATATATCATACTGCTTAATATAATAAAACTAGTTTCTACTAAACAGGGACTTCCTGTAGGCCAGTGGTAGGAGATAAAGGCCAGTCACACTTCGGTTGTGGGTTCGATTCCCACAGCCTTGTCCGAAGCGATGGGCTGTCGCCCGTCCTGCAGGTTTTCCTTTTTCTAAAACTATATTACTATAACATCCCATCAATAATATCGAAAAAACTTCTATCCTTAAACAATACTAACTTATGTCCAACATAATCCATTCCAATCTTTAGGCTTATCCATAATACTGCAGTCCACTCTCATAACATAGTGAAAACGATTACCAGAGATTTAATACCATCGTTGATCCCCATATATCATAAGATATATCTTGTTGGTCACATTCCAAACATTCAAAGGCCTTAATCTTGTACTCTCTTGAATACCCATTGAACTTTATTGAAAACATGAATTCTATTAAAAGTTAACTCTTTCCACATACCAAAATCCTCAAAATTCTATATACTCAAACCATGATATCACTTAGTCCTTATATCAATCATGAGCTCATGAATACTATCAAACATTTAATTTTCTCCTTATCCCTTCATTATGCGCATATCATCTACATTCCAAAAATATCTGAATAACCTTTCATGGATACTGGTAACATTAATCAGACAACAGTGTAACAATCCTTACATGTCTCTTTATTCTACAGTACCATGAGATTACTTATACAACATTACACATGATAAACATGTAATCATTCCACTACATTCTTAAACCATTGACCGAGCTTCAACAATTCTTTCATCTCACATATCATTTGTAGTCTCTTCATCATCATCCACATAAATACTTCCCATACGACCATACTGATTATCTTCATGAGACTTTCCATTAGGGAATTGGTTTGCATAATGCCCGCATATTCCGCATTTAAAACATTTAACCATTATTGATGTCGTAGCAATACCATTATCCTCATCCATGTTGTTAACTGAACCTTTTCCTTTGCATTTACTTGCTTTGTGTCCTTCTTTTCCACGCCCAAAGCATCTTCCAGTTTCTTTGAAACATTATCCTTGATGCCTCTTCCCACATGATTTACATAGGGGAAATTGAACTTTCTTTCCTCTATGATCATCATGAAACTCCATCTTTCTCTTATTAGCCGAGTCAGGAAACTTACCAAATTTTACTTTATTGATCATATTATGAGATTGATGATTCGACATAATAATGATGTTTGGACTTCCAAATCCCATTTCATTATGAAGAATATCATTCCATTGTCCATCATATCCTCCATTATCGTGAATCATCTTGTTTCCAGCCATTTTCTAAAACCCAAAAAAAAATAGTGTGAGAGGCAAAACTCATGCTAGGGAAAACAACATAATAAAGGGGGAGTACCTTCAATATCTAACATCTTAGGTTTAATTCTATGATCGTTAGCGTAGTTCTAGTACTATAACCTATACGTATACTTAACCTTGGGGACATCCCTAGACATACCGTAGAAATATCTCTAGGGATCTCACTAACGTTTTCGCATCCTAGTTTCCAAAGGTTGACTAAACCTTTCCTCTGATACCAAATGTAGAGACCCGTATCCTGACGTACATTGACATTACATTACATTTGCGGAATACTTAGTAAATAACAAAAACACACACACAAGGATCGTAATAGTTTAGTGTCTTTGGAAACTCGGAATATAATCTTCTAATCCTGTTGAAAGATCTTCAACATCTCCTATAAAGATCTTCCTTTTTTTTAATACCTATAACCTTTCTTTATATCCTGGGGAAAAGAAAACATAAATGGGTGAGCTCAAATGCTCAGTAAGGGTAAACAAAATAAATATCGATCACATCATATACATAAGCACATAACTTTTGGAAATCTTAACCTGCAAAAGAGATCATAATTTCATAACATGGGGTAAATCATGGCAGTGAAATGTAATCACAATAATCATAACATAAAACATTAAACTTTGTGGCATTCACACATAATCATAGAGAATCATTTCTTGTTAGTCAAGATTCATTGCCAAGACTATCTTAGTGGACAAAGTCCCTTTCTGAATCGAGTAGCCCTCGTTTGAGTCCTGTTTCACTGAACCGGTATAACCTACCATTTCAACCATGTCTATCTCATGAGATATAAAATCTTTACCCAATGCATTGGAGGGAGATATAGGTCCCACCCATCTTATAATGAATCCTTTCTTATGTGTGCCACATAATCATAAACCATACATCATAGCGTAACCCATGTAATAAAAATGGGATTCTTAAACAACATGACATCATAAAACAATTCATATAAGATAAAGGAATTCATAAACATAATTCCATCACAACATAATCAAATCAATGTAATAATAGGGATAAAAACAGAACCCTTTATTATCTTAGATGGAAAATAATTTTGATAAAACACTTGAACTCCATTCTTGAGGAAAATATCCTTTCTTATTCAAAAACATTTTCCTTTCTTAACATGTCATACGATTTTAAACTAAAATAAGTTTATCAAAAATAAACTTGAAAACTTGTAAAGTAATCTTCTTGGAAATAATGTTTTAAAAATCCATTCATGCCATATAAGTTAAAAAAAACATTCTTCGTACTTTTGTCGGAAAAGTCAAAAAGTACCTCGTACGAAAAACGACAAAAGATTCCTTTCATACATATTACTAAAAACTCAACGAAGGGTAAAAATGGATTTAAACAATTGTAGGTGGATGGAAATAATATTACATATTGATGAAATATGGATGTGTATGATAAAATACACCCTAGTAAATACTTACGAATAAACAATCTCGGATAAAAATGAGATTTTGATATTTCCCTTACCTTAGGTCCGATTTTCTTTGTACGTGTCCGAAGCTCCTGTATAATGGTTTAAATAATGTCATTGACTTATTAAAGAATCATATTCATTGTTATGATATCATATATGGTTCACTTATGACATTATATTACCCGTTCTTTTGTAAATTCCATGTTAAAGAAGCGTTTTGGGTAAAATCGTTTCATTTATCGTAGGTGTTTTGACTTGTTGTTCTTGACATTATTATTACTTATATCATGATTTACTTAATTCCAGAATATAAAATATGATTTATATATCATATATATTCAGTATATATATATATAATAGATAGATAAATGAAATGAAAAACACCGTTCATGGAGACGGTAGTCCGTACGTACGCATGAACGCTGTTTTTCTTTCCTTATTGTCTTGAATGGAAGTAAGTAGATGACATAAATATATATATATACATAAATCCAGTATCTTTATAATGTCATATATTTAATTATTATTTCTTATATATACTTTATAATCATTCTTAAATGGTTAACATGGAAAATGAATCTCATCGCGTCGTGGAGACGGTAGTCCGTACGTACGCACGAGCGATGATATCATTTCCATAAATATTGAATTGAATTGGAGTGGATTATACAATATATCAGAATCAATATTATGTTGTTATAACTATTTATAGTTATTCTTTACACCATTATACTCATCCATGTAAGGTGGTGGTGGAAAATAGATTACACCACGGCGTGGAGATGGTATTCCGTACGTACGCACGCGCGGTGATTTCTTTTTCCGTAGGATGGATAGATGGTGAAATAGGGTTGTTTCATACTTATAATAACATATCAGTATATGAGTGATACTGATGTTATTACTTCATAATGAAACAACCTAAGAAGAAGAAGTGGAAGAAGAAATAAAGATGAAAGAATTGGTAACGGTAATTACCTCTTCTTTGAAGCGCCTTTTGGAGACCTCCTCTTAGGGAACTAAAATTGGTCTTTGATGAAGACCAGAACCTCTAGGATGTTTCTAGGGAAGTGGAGAAGAGATTTTGGCAGGGGTTGGCCGAGCTTGAGTGCTCAAATTGGTGGGAGGAGGAGGGGGAGGAGGTGTCCTTTTATAAGGGAGGAGAGGGGCACCTTAGGAATACCTCAAAATATTATTTTATATTAATGTCAAAATCGGTTTATAATGGTTCCAAAGGGTCTTATTTCGAAGATAAAGTGGGGATGGGTAGATATCCTATCAACCAATAGGATTTAGACAAGTTTAGGGTATTATTTTAACCATATCAATTAGATTTAACTCTAAGTTAAATAATTTAACTTTTACCGTGTCTTTTTGTTTTCTTTCACTATATGGTTAATACACTTACTATAACATGCCAAACGAACCCCAAATTGTTTATTATTAATATATATATCCTTATCTAAGTCATTTGGCCGAACCTTAGATTTTTAGAAATAAAATAACAATTAATAATATAATATTTGATTTAAAAAATATTTTGTGTCAATTTTTACACTATTTGATATATGATTTTTTGAAAGTCATTACAGAATTATATGTTTGAACAAAGTTTATTAAATCAACACTAATATATCATAGTAACCTAGAAAATTAGTGGAATTCATAAAAAGACTCAAATTACATTCATTTGAGCATTTATAACATCAATTATGTTAATATTTCCTTAAAAGGGTAATTACTGCATCATCGTTGTGTCATAAATAAATTAATTTATTTAAAGTCTAAAAATTATAAATAAAATATCATTACGTAGGAAATCTTTTTATCTTTCTAATGAATATTTATAGTCGAATTTATCTTATGTATAACCCCATATTAAAAATGATTTACTTATTAAACTTTGATTTTAACTATTTTAACCCTTCCTTAAATAAATTAATAATAAATGTCCTAATCTAACCCAAGTGGGCCTAAATGGTCATATTTTATTCCTAAGTTTGTTTTTGGTCGAATTAAACTTATCCAATAGAATTAGGACATGTGTTAGGGTAATAGTAATATCATTTTTACCCTTAGTTACCCTATTTACTATTAACCGCGGTAAAAAAAAGTAAAAAGTTACTATTCACCAAAAAATTATTTTTATCTCATTGAACCACATTTTACTTACTGATACCAACCGTGTCTGTCTGATTTTCAAAATTCCATTCACAGAAGCGGTAAAATTAAGTTTTATGCAAAATTCAGTTTTTAACCTACCACTTAGTTGTTTCACTATTCATCAAAAATTGAAAGTTTTCAGAAAAATATCAAAATTTCACCCTAGGCTAATTTCGGTATTCCGAATCCAAAAATGAAGTCCATTTTGAAAAATAAAATTTATAAAATTTCAAAAAGTGGTTATTATTATTCATAACGGCTAGTTTTAATAATATTTTAATAGCATATCGTTGTTTAGTGAAACTCGGTATTGCGTACGACGCAAGCTATCGAGGAAGGTCGCGATTGCGTGTAATGCAAGGCAAGTCAAGGATGTGTGTTTTGAAAGCTCCTTTTGGTGTAGCGTACAACACAAGACATTAGTGAAATAAAAAAGAATATTTTTCATAAAATCTCGGGCTGTTACATTCTACCCCCCTTAAAATGAATTTCGCCCTCGAAATTCGTCGGGGTTATAAATGGTTTACTATTCGAAAGTTTCTTTAATAGAAACCCACATCGTAAAAAGGAATACCAAAACTTGGCTTTAAAAACTAAAGTATGAAATGTAACGATTACCCAAATAAACTAATCACTGGGTTTCCACATAGGTGAAAATATGGATATGGAAGAGAAATCTAACCATCATGTTCTGATGGAGAGTGGTAGAGAACATGGCTATGGAAAATCCAGTAATCACAAATCCATAAATTTGTGACAATCTAAGGTACCATCTGATTCATCAGGTATAAGATCACTAGGACAACATTTTTGGTTTTCAAGATCATTTCCCTAAAGTTGAAAATTTGAATTAGAATAAATACTTTCTTTATTTTGGTACAATCTCACTGTTGTTCATGCCTTGAACAATTTCCACTTCATCTCTTAAATAAATGAAGTTGAATTTGTTATTCGTGAAGTGTTAGTATGACAGGTCATTCCATCTGTCTCAAACAAAAGGTTAGCAAAAATTATATACATAAGTCGATCTATAGTGAGATTAATCACATATGGTTCCTAAAATGGACTTATACTTCATATATCATACTGCTTAATATAATAAAACTAGTTTCTACTAAACAGGGACTTCCTGTAGGCCAGTGGTAGGCGATAAAGGCCAGTCGCACTTCGGTTGTGGGTTCGATTCCCACAGCCTTGTCCGAAGCGATGGGCTGTCGCTCGTCCTGCAGGTTGTCCTTTTTCTAAAACTATATTACTATAACATCCCATCAATAATATCGAAAAAAATTCTATCCTTAAACAATACTAACTTATGTCCAACATAATCCATTTCAATATTTAGGCTTATCCATAATACTGTAGTCCACTCTCATAACATAGTGAAAACGATTACCAGATATTTAATACCATCGTTGATCCCCATATATAATAAGATATATCTTGTTGGTCACATTCCAAACATTCAAAGGCCTTAATCTTGTAATCTCTTGAATACCCATTGAACTTTATTGAAAACATGAATTCTATTAAAATTTAACTCTTTCCACATACCAAAATCCTCAAAATTCTATATACTCAAACCATGATATCACTTAGTCCTTATATCAATCATGAGCTCATGAATACTATCAAACATTTAATTTTCTCCTTATCCCTTCATTATGCGCATATCATCTACATTCCAAAAATATCTGAATAACCTTTCATGGATACTGGTAACATTAATCAGACAACAGTGTAACAATCCTTACATGTCTCTTTATTCTACAGTACCATGAGATTACTTATACAACATTACACATGATAAACATGTAATCATTCCACTACATTCTTAAACCATTGACCGAGCTTCAACAATTCTTTCATCTCACATATCATTTGTAGTCTCTTCATCATCATCCACATAAATACTTCCCATACGACCATACTGATTATCTTCCTGAGACTTTCCCTTAGGGCATTGGTTTGCATAATGCCCGCACATTCTGCATTTAAAACATTTAACCATTGTTGATGTCGTAGCAATACCATTATCCTCATCCATGTTGTTAACTGAACCTTTTCCTTTGCATTTACTTGCTTTGTGTCCTTCTTTTCCACACCCAAAGCATCTTCCAGTTCCTTTGAAACATTCTCCTTGATGCCTCTTCCCACATGATTTACATAGGGGAAATTGAACTTTCTTTTCTCTATGATCATCATGAAACTCCATCTTTCTCTTATTAGCCGAGTCAGGAAACTAACCAAATTTTACTTTATTGATCATATTATGAGATTTCTGATTCGGCATAATAATGATGTTTGGACTTCCAAATCCCATTTCATTATGAAGAATATCATTCCATTGTCCATCATATCCTCCATTATCATGAATCATCTTGTTTCCTGCTATTTTCTAAAACCAAAAAAAAAAGTGTGAGAGGAAAAAATCATGCTAGGGAAAACAACATAATAAAGGGGGAGTACCTTCAATATCTAACATCTTAGGTTTAATTCTATGATCGTTAGCGTAGTTCTAGTACTATAACCTATACATATACTTAACCTTGGGGACATCCCTAGACATACCGTAGAAATATCTCTAGGGATCTCACTAACGTTTTCCCATCCTAGTTTTCAAAGGTTGACTAAACCTTTCCTCTAATACCAAATGTAGAGACCCGTATCCTGACGTACATTGACATTACATTACATTTGCGGAATACTTAGTAAATAACAAAAACACACACACAAGGATCGTAATAGTTTAGTGTCTTTGGAAACTCGGAATATAATCTTCTAATCCTGTTGAAAGATCTTCAACATCTCCCATAAAGATCTTCCTTTTTTTTAATACCTATAACCTTTCTTTATATCCTGGGGAAAATAAAACATAAATGGGTGAGCTCAAATGCTCAGTAAGGGTAAACAAAAGAAATATCGATCACATCATATACATAAGCACATAACTTTTGGAAATCTTAACCTGCAAAAGAGATCATAATTTCATAACATGGGGTAAATCATGGCAGTGAAATGTAATCAGAATAATCATAACTTAAAACATGAAACTTTTGGGCATTCACACATAATCATAGAGAATCATTTCTTGTTAGTCAAGACTCATTTCCAAGACTATCTTAGTGGACAAAGTCCCTTTCTGAATCGAGTAGCCCTCGTTTCAGTCCTGTTTCACTAAACCGGTATAACCTACCATTTCAGCCATGTCTATCTCATGAGATATAAAATCTTTTCCCAATGCATTGGAGGGAGATATAGGTCCCACCCATCTTATAATGAATCCTTTCTTATGTGTGCCACATAATCATAAACCATACATCATAGCGTAACCCATGTTATAAAAATGGGATTCTTAAACAACATGACATCATAAAAAAATTCAAATAAGATAAAGGAATTCATAAACATAATTCCATCACAACATAATCAAATCAATGTAATAATAGGGATAAAAACAGAACCTTTTATTATCTTAGATGGAAAATAATTTTGATAAAACACTTGAACTCCATTCTTGAGGAAAATATCCTTTCTTATTCAAAAACATTTTCCTTTCTTAACATGTCATACGATTTTAAACTAAAAGAAGTTGATTAAAAATAAACTTGAAAACTTGTAAAGTAAGATTCTTGGAAATAATTTTTTAAAAATCCATTCATGCCGTATAAGTTAAAAAAACATTCTTCGTACTTTTGTCGGAAAAGTCAAAAAGTACCTCGTACGAAAAACGACAAAAGATTCCTTTCATACATATTACTAAAAACTCAACGAAGGGTAAAAATTGATTTAAACAATTGTAGGTGGATGAAAATAATATTACATATTGATGAAATATGGATGTGGATGATAAAATACTGCCCAGTAAATACTTACGAATAAACAATCTCGGATAAAAATGAGATTGTGATATTTCCCTTACCTTAGGTCCGATTTGATTTGTACGTGTCCAAAGCTCCTGTATAATGGTTTAAATAATGTCATTGTCTTATTACAGAATCATATTCATTGTTATGATATCATATATGGTTCACTTATGACATTATATTACCCGTTCTTTTGTAAATTCCATGTTAAAGAAGCGTTTTGGGTAAAATCGTTTCATTTATCGTAGGTGTTTTGACTTGTTGTTCTTGACATTATTATTACTTATATCATGATTTACTTACTTACAGAATATAAAATATGAGTTATATATCATATATATTCAGTATATATATATATATATATATAATAGATAGATAAATGAAATGAAAAACATCGTTCATGGAGACGGTAGTCCGTACGTACGCATGAACGTTGTTTTCCTTTCCTTATTGTCTTGAATGGAAGTAAGTAGATGACATACATATATATATATACATAAATCCAGTAGCTTTATAATGTCATATATTTCATTATTATTTCTTATATATACTTTATAATCATTCTTAAATGGTTAACATGGAAAATGAATCTCATCGCGTCGTGGAGACGGTAGTCCGTACGTACGCACGAGCGATGATATCATTTCCATAAATATTGAATTGAATTAGAGTGGATTATACAATATATCAGAATCAATATGATGTTTTAATAACTATTTATAGTTATTCTTTACACCATTATACCCATCCATGTAAGGTGGTGGTGGAAAATAGATTACACCACGGCGTGGAGACGGTATTCCGTACGTACGCACGCGTGGTGATTTCTTTTTCCGTAGGATGGATAGATGGTGAAATAGGGTTGTTTCATACTTATAATAACATATCATTATATGAGTGATACTGATGTTATTACTTCATAATGAAACAACCTAAGAAGAAGAAGTGTAAGAAGAAATAAAGATGAAAGAATTGGTAACGGTAATTACCTCTTCTTTGAAGCACCTTTTGGAGACCTCCTCTTAGGGAATTAAAAATTGGTCTTTGAGGAAGACCAGAACCTCTAGGATGTTTCTAGGGAAGTGGAGAAGAGATTTTGGCAGGGGTTAGCCGAGCTTGAGTGCTCAAATTGGTGTGAGGAGGAGGGGGAGGAGGTGTCCTTTTATAAGGGAGGAGAGGGGCACCTTAGGAATACCTCAAAATATTATTTTATATTAATGTCAAAATCGGTTTATAATGGTTCCAAAGGGTCTTATTTATAAGCTAAAGTGGGGATGGGTCAAAATCCTATCAACCAATAGGATTTAGACAAGTTTAGGGTATTATTTTAACCTTATCAATTAGATTTAACTCTAAGTTAAATAATTTAACTTTTACCGTGTCTTTTTTTTTCTTTCACTATATGGTTAATACACTTACTATAACATGCCAAAAGAACCCAAAATTGTTTATTATTAATATATATATCCTTATATAAGTCATTTGGCCGAACCTTAGATTTTTAGGAATAAAATAACAATTAATAATATAATATTTGATTTAAAAACTATTTTTTGTCAATTTTGACACTATTTGATATATTATTTTTGTGAAAGTCATAACAGAATTATATGTTCAAACCAAGTTGATTAAATAAACACTAATATATCATAGTAACCTAGAAAATTAGTGTAATTCATAAAAAGTCTCAGATTACATTCATTTGAGCATTTATAACATCAATTATGTTAATATTTCCTTAAAAGGGTAATTACTGCATCATCGTTGTGTCATAAATTAATTAATTTATTTAAAGTCTAAAAATTATAAATAAAATATAATTACGTAGGAAATCTTTTTAGCTTTCTAATGAATATTTATAGTCGAATTTATCTTATGTATAACCCCATATTAAAAATGATTTACTTATTAAACTTTGATTTTAACTATTTTAACCCTTCTTTAAATAAATTAATAATAAATATCCTAATCTAACCCAAGTGGGCCTAAATGGTCATATTTTATTCCTAAGTTTGTTTTGGGTCGAATTAAACTTATCCAATAGAATTAGGAAATGTGTTAGGGTAATAGTAATATCATTTTTACCCTTAGTTACCCTATTTACTATTAACCGCGGTAAAAAAAAGTAAAAAGTTACTATTCACCGAAAAATTATTTTTATCTCATTGAACCACATTTTACTTACTGATATCAACTGTGTCTGTCGGATTTTTGAAATTCCATTCACAGAAGCGGTAAAATTAAGTTTTATGCAAAATTCAGTTTTTAACCTACCACTTAGTGGTTTCACTATTTATCAAAAATTGAAAGTTTTCAGAAAAATACCAAAATTTCACCCTAGGCTAATTTCGGTATTCCGAATTCAAAAATGAAGTCCATTTTGAAAAATAAAATTTATAAAATTTCAAAAAGTGGTTATTATTATTCATAACGACTAGTTTTAATAATATTTTAATAGCATATCGTTGTTTAGTGAAACTCGGTATTGCGTACGACACAAGCTATCGAGGAAGGTCGCGATTGTGTGTAATGCAAGGCAAGTCAAGGATGCGTGTTGTGCAAGCTCCTTTTGGTGTAGCGTACAACACAAGACATTAGTGAAATAAAAAAGAATATTTTTCATAAAATCTCGGGCTGTTACATAGCAAGTACATTAAGGCTGAATGATCTGTGAAAATTATGATCCTTGATCCTATCATGTACGGCCTGAACATTTCCAAATCAAACATCACAATAGACAACTCCTTTTTAGTGGTAGAATAATTCTTTTTGGAATCATCTAGAATCTTGATAGCACAAAAAATAACATGTAGTTTCAAATCCTTCCTCTACCCTAACACATCTCCTACTGCAAAGTCGCTAGCATCACAGATCACCTCAAAGGAAAGATACAAGTCAGGAGCAGTGACTATTGGGGATGTAGTCAACTTCCCCTTTGTGTAGATTAAAGGCCTCTAGACATTTCTTAGTTGACAAAATGGGTGTGTCCTTAACCAGCAGGGAGCACAGGGGTCTAGTAATCTTAGAAAAGTCATTAATGAACCACATGTATAACCTAGCATGACCCAAGAAAATTCTGATTCCTTTGACATTTTTAGGTGGGGGAAACTTTTTTGTGACCTCAATTTTAGTATTATCAACCTCCAACCCCTTCTTAGAATCTTTGTGTCCCAAAAATATGCCTTTTGTGGCCATGAATTGGCACTTTTCCCAGTTTAAGACTAAGTTGGTCTCTTGAGTCTTTTCTAACACTAGTTCCATATTTTTTAGATAGTTCTCAAAGTTATTTCCAACAACATAAAAATAATCAATGAAAACATCCATTATTCTTTCAATCATGTAAGTAATAATTTCCATCAATCAACTCTGAAAAGTGGCAGGAGCACCACACAAGCCAAAGGGAATCCTCTAATAGGAAAATGTTCCTAATGTACAAGTGAAGGTTGTTTTTCCTTGGTCCCCAGGTGAAATGGAAATATTTTTGTAACTAGAATAACCATCAATAAAGTAGAAGAATTCATTTCCTTCCAATCTCTCTATCAAATAATCCTAAAATGGGATGGAAAAGTTATCATTTCCTATGCAAGCATTCAAATTTCTGTAGTCTACACAGACTATCCAAATATTCACTGCTCTTGTTTGGATTTTCTAATTCTTTTCATTAGTGACCACTGTTACTCCACTCTTTTTGGGTACGACCTGGACATGACTTACCCAGGGGCTATCAAAAATGGGAAAATTATTCCAGCATCAAGCAACCTAATCAATTATTCTGTCAAAAATCCCTACATGTTTGGATTGATTCATCTTTAAGATTCTAATCTTGGCTTACACTCATGTTGCATTAAAATTTTATGCATGCAGAAAGCTGTACATATCTTCTTAATATCTGCAATAGAACAACCTATTACTGAATTGTATTTTATCAAAACACCAAGTTGGGTTTTCTCTTGATTCACCTTCAGGTTGGATGAAATGGTAATATGAATGGTGGAACTATCTCCTAAAAAGGAGTACTTGAGATAGACAGGGAGGGGATTCAGTTCATGGGTGGGTGGTGACTAGCTTAATGGAATACATCGGGGCCTAGCTAGCCCAAGGTCGTCATTTAGCCTCTTGAAGAAGGTAGTAGAGAAAGCATCACCTCAGAACTAGATCTTCCAAAGAAAATAACCTCAAACATAGACTCCTCTCTCGGGGTAAGAATGTGATCCAAAAAAAATTCTTCTAGGTTCTCGAAGAATTATCCCTTGTACTCATTAGCAATTTCTCCCTCCTTACATGATGTGATCCCCATGCAAGAAGTAGTAGGGATCTCAGGTTCACAATTGATTTCATCTATCATTCTCAGAAACTCTTTTTCCTCTTTATCAACACTACACTCAACCACTAACATCTCAACATTGGATAAGATCGGGTGGGTGGTTTCTTAGATTTTCTTGAACACAATGAATTATTCATTCTATTCAACTATATTGAAAATCAATTTCCATGTATTCACATCTATCACAGCTCCCCCTATGGCCAGTATGGGCATACCGATAATGATAGGAACCTCTTGGTCACACTCCATATAACGGATAAGAAAATCAGCAGGCAAAAAGACTTTTCCTACTCCCACTAACAGATCATCGACCCTACCCACTGGATGAGTTATGGACTTAACCGCTAGCTATAACACAATATTAGTGGGTTGGGGAACTTCTAATCTCTTGTGCTGAAAAAGTTACAGGGTAATCATATTAATATTAGCACCCAAATCACACAAACAATTGAACTTACCACCTCAATCCCCAATGTTTCATGGGATGAAAAAGCTTCCTGGGTCCAAAAGCTTAGGATATATCCTATTCTGCAAGACTGCACCACACTACTCTATTAATCTATAGGTGGAAAAGTCTTTTAATGTCTTTTTCATTGAACAGATTTTCTTGAGTGATCTCAAATATGATGGGAAATGATTCAAAGCTTCCATGAATTAGAAATCAATGTTCAGATTCTTAATCACTTTCAAAAACATCAATAGTTCAAAATCATGAATTGGATTTTGAATTAATTTCCGGAAGGGGATTGTAGAGGAAAAATTCCTCACAATTGGGGGTATCTCTACATATTCCCCTTAAAAAAAATTCTTCCCTTTATTTTCTTTTTTAAGCCAATTTCATTGTGTTTTTGAGCTGGAACAACTAGAACTAGAGGGATTCTAGTGGTGTTGTCCAGTATCCCAGATTCAAGGGTTTTCATATTTGAGTTTCCAACTTCATCCAGTTTCTCATTTTCAACATTTTAGGGTGCTTTCCTAGGATCTTGGTGAGTTTTGAGTCCATTTCTGGTTGTCACAACCATGGAATTCTCCCCAGTATTGGCTTTAGTGGTGCCGGACAGCCTACCCTTTTCTCTACTACTAGCATCCCTAGACAACTACCACATTTGAATTTCCTAGTTCTTCATTATGGCATCCATTTGAACTTTATCATAACCATTTTTTGTCTTTTTTCGTCAATCCTTCCAATAAACTGGTTGAACATGTCTCTCACCTCATCTTTTGAGTTGGATGACCCAGCCTTATGTAGTGGTTGGGGTTGGAATTTGGGCCTAGGTGGCAGCTGGAATCTAGGAGGGGTATTAGGTCAGAGGAATCCATGCTCCCTCCATGACAGGTTGGAATGGATCATATACCACGTATTGTATGTTTTATAAAAAGGGTCTTCCCTAGGCTGAATCCAAGGTCCATAGCCTGCAATGCTGGCACTCTCATGAGACTGGATAGGAATATTGAAGTTCGGATAGATGGTTTAAGAATGGCCATGCCTGCCACAGTTTTTTCACTCTTCGTTATTGTTATGATGTGGGTTCTCATTAATGAACCTAGTATCTTGGGATTTTAGCTTGAGGAGTAGGGGAAGTTTTCTCTTTCATAATGGTTGTCCTCCTAGAGAATTTGTGCTAGGAGTTTTGAGCTAAGTTATTAAAGATTTGTTTGAGATCCTTAGCAATCCTATCACTAAAGTCTTATCTAGAAGACTGATCCACCAAGGATTGTTCATAAGGGGTGAGACTATTGTAGAAGGTGTCCATGAGGAATTGAGGTGTGCATTGATGGTTTGGACACTACCAAATAAACCCTCGAAACTAATCATATGCTTAATGAAACAATTCTCTTTCATCAAGAAGGAATCTAGTTATTTTGTGCCTAATTTTAGATATTGAACTCCTAGTATAGAGATTCATTGTAAAAGCATTATAAACGTGATCCTAGGTGACGAAGATTTCTTCTTCTAACAATTTAAACCAAGACCTAGCATTTCCCTTGAGGGAGAAGGGGAACACTCTTAGTTTAAGATCTTCCTCAGTGATACCCCTAAGTAGTAATTGTTTGACACTATATTAGAAGGATCTAATGAAGTCAAGAGAGTCTTCACTAGGCATTCCATTGAAGGTATGCATATGACTAAGAATAGATTGCTTGATCTAGTAATTCCTGGACCTAAGATAGATTCTAATGCATGAAGGGTTACTAGACACTGAAGGTATGAATAACTCTCTCAAACTGGGCCTCTCAGCTATCTAAATTTTCAAGTAGGTTCATTATTCCAGGTTGGTTCAAATTATCAAGAAGTGGATTGTTCAATTTTCCATTTCTATTATCTTCCATTTTGATCTGGAACTTGTTCTTTTTCACTTCCTTGAGGTGGTTATCAATTTCAGGATTACCATGTACTATGTATTCATACATAGACCTGGTCTTCATGTAGTAGGTTCACAATTTTTTTTTGAATTTCATTTTTCCTTTTGTATATTTTTTTGGTGAATTTTTTGATATTTTTATATATTTGAGAATTTTTGTTCTGTATATTTTTTATATCTCACCTAGAATCCCTGACAATGGTGATAGAATTTTCATTCTCACGCTTCATTGGGCATGGGAAACAAACTAAAATTAATAACGTACTTACTACATAGAACAGTGGAAAGGTATGGTCGAACCACAGGGAGGCCTCATCTTGTTCGTGGTGATCTAACAAAATAAACTAAACAAAAACACACACACAAAAACAAACGAAAATAGTTTGTGTTGGTGAAGTGGAGTGAGTAAAAACAACCAATAGCTGGGTTAGGGGAAGTCCACTGGACAATTCGATGTTACTCATCCATGCACTGACGTTTAAGAAATATGGAACTGACTTTATGTAACTAGCTATATTTCGTGTCGGGTAAGTTTTCAATGAAATAATCCTTACAGTCCTTCGAATGTAAAAAAGCATTCCATCCAATGGCTATAAAAAGTCAGATGTCACTGGTCTCAACTTGTCAGTTGAGTTCAGTGTGTCTCTCTCATTAGATAATGACTCACTTGTCAGTGAGTTCCTAAAATTGAAACAATTTTCATTAAGGTTCATACAAGATCGGTTTTCACTCAACCCTATTGTTTTGAAAATAAAAATGTTCTACAAACAGTGAGAGAGGCAATCCAGCAAATGATGCAGTGCATGAATCAGTGTAAACGAATATAATCTGTTAGAATATCCCCCCAGAATGAGTTTATCTGGACATAATGGTTGTATTTAGTGCCAAAATAGAATAAAAATAAAATAATTTAATGTTTAAATGAGTTGTAGAAAAACATATCACAAGAAACATAAAAATGTTCATCTCCCTACTTGATCTTCAGAAAGCTCTAATTCCTGCTATAGGACAGTGGATGCTATGCTGGAATTTGCTCAATGTACCACCCTGAGAATCATGGTATGAAATGCGGATCTACTACTCTGATGCCTCTAATATTCTCCTGATGGAAAGTGGTGGAAAATCTAGGGATCTCCCGATCCTCCCTCGATGGGCAGAAGTGCTATCTAGAATGAAGTCTATAACCTGATCTGTCGTCCAGTCCTGTTGAATTCTTGATCTTTGGATACCCATGATGAATGCTAATGACCTAGTAAAACTCTCTGTAATCTTTCCCAAGGTGTTCCCTAGTCTCTACATAGATCATTTAAAATTTCACATCTATCACTCTTGTAACTATAGAAGTTTCTCCTAGCTGAATGAATGTGTGTGCAAGCGGTGAGCAACAACCCTCCCTATGCAAAAAATGCACGTGATTCCGAAATGAAACTAAAATATAAAAATACTTTATATTATCTCTCTACATAAACAAATGCTTATTAATATATATATATATATATATTATAATATCTAATATTATTATTACTAATATATTCTTTAATAACTATTATATTTATTAAATATTTAATTAAAACAAAAGTAATTAATATTATATATATATATGAATCTGTTTATTATATGTTATGTATATTATATATAGTATTATATATATTATAATGTTATTATAATAATTAGTTTAATAATGTAATTATAATATATTAAAGAAAATGAAGAGAATGAATGTGGGGGTTGGTTCGACGTAGGGGTAGAAGGGGAAGGCGACGGTGCTGCGGGAGTTTTAGCCAGCGGCGGTGAGGAGATGACTTCAGCGCAGTGGGTGAGGGGCGGCTTGGTGAAGTGGTGTAGCTCGGGTTCATCTCACATGGTGAGGTGGAAGGGAGGTGGAAGGGTTTGGAAGGCTCACTAACGGAGGAATGGGAAGCTGCGGTTCTGGGTTCAGAAGGACAACGACAAAGTGCGGGTTTAGAAAGGGGGTGTGCAGCTTGGGGCCGGCCGAGCGAGTCGACTGAATATGAAAGAACAGGGGCGACACCAATCTTCAATCGGCGGAGGAATGGTCGGCTGGTCGGTACACTGAGTCCGCGCGAAGGAATGTGGCAGGTGTGGTTCCAAGTGAGTGAATGAATAAAAATATTAATTGAAAAACGGCCTAGGTCAATTTTTTAAAAAAATACTCTACAAAGGCGGCATCTGCGATGCCGCCTTTGCTCCCCCGCGCCGCCTTTGGCCCGAATCGATGACATGGCAAAGGTGGCCGGGAGGAGGCCAACTTTCGCCTCAGGGTAAGGCAAAAGGCGGCATCGCGGAAGCCGCCTTTGGCCATACGCAGAGGCGAAAGGCGGCTTCCGCGATGCCGCCTTTGCTTGAACTCCTTATAAAAGGGCGGCCACCCCCCCCCCCCCTCTCCTCACTTTTTCATTGCAACTTCATCTCTCCGATTTTCTCTCTCTCTCTAAAAAATTCCTTTGCTGTGCGAGCTTTTACGAAGCTTCATTTAGAGGTATGTTTCTTTATTTAATTTAATGTTTTTATTTAATTAATTTAATTTTGTTTAGTTTTAAATCTTTCATTTGTTAAGAAGTTTAGGTAGTTCTTAATATTTGGTTATTTAGTTTTTGTAATTAGTTATATATAGTTTTAAATAATTACTGTTAAGTAGTATAGATTAAGTATAGATTAACTTAAGATTAAGTATTTAGAAATTTTGGTAGCTTAAAGATTATGTGGTTATCTACGCAATTAAATTCCTGTCTGGATACAAACAAGTGGATGTGGCTCTGGCACAGATGTACATAGGGGTAAAACCTGAAAACACCGCTTCGAGCTAGACTCGAACGGGAACTGGTGCACGATAACGGGCCTTGCTGCATCCTGGTTTGACACTCCCGGGGAATATGCTTAAGATGATTCATATTTTCTTTATAAACTACTAAAATTTCTAAGAGAAGAAAAAGCAAATCAGTATCTTTATCAATGATAAATGATAAATATAATTTTATAGAATGAAATAAGGACATAAGAATTAACGAATTAAAGTTATTATTAGTTAATTATAAAATAATAGAATAATTAATGATTAGTTGTTATTAGTTAATTTTAGAATAATTAATAAATAACATAGGATTAAAACATGAATTCATATAATGATTAGCTAACGATACTAATGATCAGTGTATTTATCAATGATAAATGATAAATATAATGTTATAGAATCAAATAAGGATATAAGAATTAACAAATTAAAGTTATTATTAGTTAATTATAGAATAATAGAATAATTAACGATTAGTTATTATTAGTTAATTTTAGAATAATTAATAAATAACATAGGATTAAAACATGAATTCATATAATGATTAGCTAACGATACTAATGAACATATAAAGTGAAATGAAGAAGAACAAACAAACTAAATAAAAAGGCGCTCTAAAATTACATTCTAATAAATATCATATGGTCAAACATCAGTAGCATAGTTTATGGTATAGAAAGGCGCAATAAAATTACATTATAATAAACATCATATCGTCAAACATAATTGTAAATATTTTGTTACACTATCATAATTTTGATGAAAGAAACATTTTTGACGTAGAGAGCCATGTTTTCCTGTGTGTACTGTTATGGGGAGATTATTCAAACTGAGCAAGGAGCTTCTTACAGTACACAACCAATTACGGTGGTTAGTACAGTTGATTGTGTTACCATAAGTGACCTTCAAGAGAGAATTCATGTTTCCTTAAATCTGGGACCCGATCAAGAGATAATGTCTATGAGCTATAGACATTTGCAATTTCCAACAACATTGTGGCATATAGATTGTCCATTGGTTGCTGATGCGCAGTGGGTCCAAGCAATTAATTTATTTTCTCAACGGTTAGATGGTACCATGATGGAGTTATACGTTGTTGTTGCTACTGTACAACAACAACGTCCACTTGTACAAAGACGTAGAAATACAAGAGTGGTTGAAGAAAGTCTACCCCATGACATTGAGCCTATTCCAAATGATGCAGCAGAAGAGGACAACCTAGATGATCTTCCGGATATACATGTCAATCCGACTTCTGATGAGGAGTTTCGCAATGATGGATCAGATGGCGACAAAAGTGCTGATGAGGAGGGACCAACAAAAGATAGAGAGGAGGTTTTGAGAAATGCAATTGTTGTACATCAACCTCGGTCAATAAATCATCCACCATTATTTTCATCTTGGTCAGAAGCAATGACACGCATGCCTGAATTCGATAATACTATTCTCACACCGACAACTGAGTTCCCTGGAGTTGTACCAGATAGGTTTAGTGAGGTGGACAAAACCTTATATATTGGAAGGAATTTTCCCAGTAAAGATGCCTTAAAAAGCACGTTAAAGAGATTTCATATTGAGAGAAACTTCAACTATGTAGTTCACGAATCATGCCGTAGTAAATATGTTATACGGTGCGTGAAGTATGGGGATGATTGTAGATTTCGCTTAAGGGCTATTCCAGACATTACATTTGGAGGTTGGAGAATCTCAAGGATTGAGGCGGCTCATACTTGCGTTCAGCCAATTCTCACACAAGATCATACTTCATTGGATGCAGAATTTGTGTCATCTATTGTTGTTGAGATGATTAGGACATGCCAAGATGTTCCAATATCCCTTGTGCAAGAGAGGATTCTACAGACATTCGGTTATAAGATTTCCTATAATAAGGCATGGATGGAGAAACAGAAGGCAATTGTGAAGGTATATGGTGATTGGGATGACTCATATCGAGTATTGCCGCAATTGCTAGCCATACTGAGGCATCATAACCAAGTTGTCTTCCATCTGGATACAAACGAACATGTGTCTCCTGATAATCGACTTGATCCATCTCGTGTTCAATTTCATCGGTTGTTCTGGGCATTCCTTCCTTGTATCTCTGCATTTCGTTTTTGCAAACAATTTATTCAGATTGATGGAACATTTCTGTATGGAAAATACAAGGGCTTATTGTTGATTGCGGCAACCCAAGATGGAAACCGTTCACCTCTTCCGCTTGACTTTTCCATTGTAGAGAAAGAAAACTATGAATCATGGAGTTGGTTTCTGGCATGTATCAGCAACCATTTCACCAACATTCAGGGAGTTTGTTTGAAATCTGATCGCCATCGAGCAATTAATGAGGCAATCAATGCAGATCCTGATACATGGAGATACCCAAATGCACATCATCGGTTCTGCATTAGACACATTGCTAGCAATGTACATAAAAAATTCCACAACGAACCGATGAAGAAGGCAATCACCAGGCTTGGTACGTATTTTATTCATTCTGTTTTACTGTTTCAATATAAATATAAAATCAATTTATGTGAAATATCATCTACGTTTTGTAGCATATGAGTCAGACCAACGACGATTTGAAGAATGTTTTGAACAAATTCGTCAGGCTAATCAAGAAGTTTATGATTTTATGATGCGGATTCCAAAAGAGAAATGGACATTGGCATACGACGGGGGAAAGAGGTACGGACACATGACGACAAACATTGTGAAGTGCATCAATGGTATCTTCAAAGGACTTCACAAGCTACCTATAACCGCATTAGTTCAGGAGACATTATATCGATGCGTGAAGTACTTTGTGGATAGACAAAAACTAGCATCAGACAGAATACATCAAGGGATAAGATATCGAATACACTTTCAACGAGAGATTGAAAAAAATATTGAAGAAGCTTCTGGTTATCACGTATGTCTCTTTCGAAGAGAAGACTCCCGATTTGAAGTTCAAGAGCGTTCAGACCCCATCACAAATCACGTCGGTGAAAAAATGGTGGTATTACTGGAAACAAGTCAATGCCAATGTGTAAAATTTCAGGCCTTACGATTTCCATGTACACACGTCATCGCAGCATGTGCCTCTGTGAACATCTAATGGGAAGCATATGTTGATCCAGTGTACCAGATGGATATCATTACCAACTGTTATGCTGCACCATGGACACCTATTGGGGAGTATCGTTATTTCCCAATGCCTGAAGGCCAGCCGATAGTGATACCTGACATGAATCGGTTACGTCCTCGTGGAAGACCAAAGGCGAGTAGGATGCGTAATGAGATGGACTGGCCTCAAGAACAAGGGCAGAGTTTGCGATGCACAATATGTCATAAAGAAGGTCATAACCGGAAGCGATGCCCTAACGTTGTTGGGTCGACTTCACAGTATCATTCATAATGATGTATTGTCTTCATTGTGGCATTCCCATATTGTAAACTAAATGTTGTTATCTCTTTTTTATTCCTTGGTTTTCTAAAACCCAAACATCTGAGATAAGTTTTCATATTAATATTCATGCTTTCAAGAAATAACTTTAAATATGAAATAATAGAATTTATTTCAAAACTCTGAAAGCGGAACACTTAACCCATATTGAAAAGTGTATGTCAGTTAACCCATTAACATGTTTCCTGGACGTTAATATTAAAAATTTTAACCCTAAACCCTCCAACCTAAACCCCAATCTAAACATGCAGGATATTTTAGAAAACTGTTCTATAACAAATTTATAGTATCATAATAATTAGCATAAGATATTGAATACATACAATTAGATAAATTCTAAAAACATCATTACTAATTGACATGGTTTATCTTAATCCAATCTATAAGTAGTTAATCACAAAGCTCCCCCAAAATATGTGTAACCAAATTCAAGACTCAATATTTTAGATAACATAACTTATTTCATATTAATATTCATGCTTTCAAGAAATAACTTTGAATATGAAATAATAGGATTTATTTCAAAACTCCGAAAGCGGAACACTTAACCCATTTTGAAAAGTGTATGTCAGTTAACCCATTAACATGTTTCCTGGACGTTAATATTAAAATTTTTAACCCTAAACCCTCCAACCTAAACCCCAATCTAAACATGCAGGATATTTTAGCAAACTGTTCTATAACAAATTTATAGTATCATAATAATTAGCATAAGATATTGAATACATACAATTAGATAAATTCTAAAAACATCATTACTAATTGACATGGTTTATCTTAATCCAATCTATAAGTAGTTAATCACAAAGCTCCCCCAAAATATGTGTAACCAAATTCAAGACTCAATATTTTAGATAACATAACTTATTTCATATTAATATTCATGCTTTCAAGAAATAACATTGAATATGAAATAATAGAATTTATTTCAAAACTCCGAAAGCAGAACACTTAACCCATTTTGAAAAGTGTATGTCAGTTAACCCATTAACATGTTTCCAGGACGTTAATATTAAAATTTTTAACCCTAAACCCTCCAACCTAAACCCCAATCTAAACATGCAGGATATTTTAGCAAACTGTTCTATAACAAATTTATAGTATCATAATAATTAGCATAAGATATTGAATACATACAATTAGATAAATTCTAAAAACATCATTACTAATTGACATGGTTTATCTTAATCCAATCTATAAGTAGTTAATCACAAAGCTCCCCCAAAATATGTGTAACCAAATTCAAGACTCAATATTTTAGATAACATAACTTATTTCATATTAATATTCATGCTTTCAAGAAATAACTTTGAATATGAAATAATAGAATTTATTTCAAAACTCCGAAAGCGGAACACTTAACCCATTTTGAAAAGTGTATGTCAGTTAACCCATTAACATGTTTCCTGGACGTTAATATTAAAAATTTTAACCCTAAACCCTCCAACCTAAACCCCAATCTAAACATGCAGGATATTTTAGCAAACTGTTCTATAACAAATTTATAGTATCATAATAATTAGCATAAGATATTGAATACATACAATTAGATAAATTCTAAAAACATCATTACTAATTGACATGGTTTATCTTAATCCAATCCATAAGTAGTTAATCACAAAGCTCCCCCAAAATATGTGTAACCAAATTCAAGACTCAATATTTTAGATAACATAACTTATTTCATATTAATATTCATGATTTCAAGAAATAACTTTGAATATGAAATAATAGAATTTATTTCAAAACTCTGAAAGCGGAACACTTAACCCATTTTGAAAAGTGTATGTCAGTTAACCCATTAATGTTATATTTACATTTTACACTTACGACTCATTTTCTTTGTTTATATGCAGATGGATGATACCATACTACTCACTCAGCAGCCTACCCATATTTCGCAGGCCGTGTTAGAGGGTCATCCAGATCGATTTGTGAAGGTGCGTCGAGCGCACCATTTTCATCACATAGAGCCTCCACATGCCATTAGACCTTACTTGCGCCGTGCTGGCTTCTATGGCCTTGCCGTATCAGATTTCACATTTGTAGATCATTACCTACTTGCTGCCCTCGTTGAGAGATGGAGACCAGAGACACACACATTCCACTTGCCTGAGGGGGAGATGACCATCACCCTCGAGGATGTCACAGTTCTTCTCGGTCTTCCTATCCAGGGGAGACCCGTTATTGGACCCACTCGTGCAGCTTGGCCAGACCTTGCTCAATGCTTGTTAGGCGTTGATATTTTGTCCGACCGTAGGGCTACAGATGGATCGTCCATATCTATGCGTTGGTTGGAGTCACAGATTCCACATTTACATGATGATGATGATGAGCAGACCGTCATGCGTTACGCCCGTGCATATATCTTACGACTCATTAATGGGACCATGTGTACTGATCACTCGGGGATGCATGTGCATATGATGTATCTACCCCTACTAGAGGACTTTGATCGGGCTGGGACGTACAGTTGGGGATCAGCCTGCTTGGCATACACGTACAGATCATTATGCAGACTATCCCATAGGGACCGTACAGGTCTTGGAGGATGCGTCATCCTTATTCAGATGTAGGCATGGGAGCGCATCCCATCATTCCACCCTGACCTTGCTGGTCCACCGGTCGAGATGGAGGTGCTGCATGACGCTCCGCGTGGACGCTGGTATGATAAGTCATTTCTATTGGTTTTTTATTCTACTATGAGTTATTGACTATAATTTCTCATTATTTGTCATTATCGTTGTATTTTACAGGTGGTGTCGGCGACACAATTTTGACGTGGTTCCGAGACAGCATTTGGGCGTATATCGGCTACAGTTGGACTGTCTCTTACCTGATCAGGTATGTATATACAATCTATCACTGCCTAACATTTTTAATAATAACATCAATTTTGGTTTTTAGTTGGGTGTTTTTTTGACAAAATCACTTGTCATTTCAGATTTCATGGCTTCCATACTGGAGTATTATGGACCAGTTGCCAGCATACTGCACTGTTGGTCTTGAGGATGCTATGGCTGTAATGCCCCTCATTCACTTTCATATTATTGAGTGGCAGCAGCCTGACAGGGTCATGCGCCAATTTTTTCGTACTCAGCCGATTCCATTACCATCTAGACAGACAGACAAGCTTCATGGGATGAAGCTGACAGGGAGGCAGGATGATGACTGGTCCCAAGTACATGCGAGTTTTATCGACTGCTGGCACAGACGTGCAGAGTTACGTATTCAAGGTGTTCCTACAAATCGATTCTCTCTTTCAGAGCAGGTTGACTATGCGCCATGGTATAGACTAAATTCTATACTGTATCTTACCAAAGCTGGCATAGAGATGCAGAGGATGGTAAGTTAATAAATTCCTATTAGTTTGTTTATTGAATTATTTTCTAATTCCATTTGAATCTACTTACAGGGAAGTCACACAGAGCAGCTTGTTCGCATGGGCGATGAAGAGGAGGAGGGGGTCTTTAGCCGGGCAGCCGTCCATGCTACAGCGCTGGAGGCGAGGGCATCTTTTCATGCGCTTTCCGAGAGCATCTTCACGCATCTGGCTCGGAGATAGGAGGTTCCTGCCCCAGAGGAACATCCTGCAGCTGCTGCTGGTGCTGAGGAGCCACGACCACGGTGAGGTAGACAGCGTCGTGCTGCACGTGAGGCATCGCCTGTTCCATAGGCAGAGGTCAGGCCTCTAGTAGTCCAGGATCAGCCTATTCAGGATGTGCCTCAGGTGGCATGGGATCCATCTTTCCTGACAGGATATCCGCAGTTCTCTCCATCTTGGGTTCCAGATCCTTCACAACCTTGGATTCTAGAGCCGTCGTCGTCTTGGGGTATAGCTCCATCACAGGCTTCGTTCCCCTCTGCGATGGAGGCAGGTCCTTCTACCACCCTAGTGGGAGAAAGATCCGAATGGCAGTACGAGATGCAGTTGACAGCTCCTCCAACTGACACACAGATGGAGGATGCGACGGTCGACGTTTCAGTGCCCGAGGATCAGCCTTCTCCAGGTCATCAGACTCCACTGCGCACTCGACGCGGACGTCCTATTCGCAGACCACCATGTGGGACGGAATCTCCTCGCCACAGACATATGCATTGATTGTACATTATTGTTTACATGTTTTATGTGTACTGAAATCAAAATACTATTTTTACTTGTTGGTCAGAGTGGAATCACAGGAGGGGGTAAATTAGGTTTTATTTATATATATTTATATAACCATACAAACATAATAATAAAACATTAATAATTACTAATTACCTAATTACAAATTATATAATTAATAATTCTATTACTAATTAACTATTTAATTAATATATAATTAAAATTTATATTACGAAATAACTAATTAATTAGTATATAATTTGTAATTTTGTAATTAGTGTTTATTAATCATTAATTATATAATAACTAATTAGTTAATTAGTAATAAAATTATCAATTATATAATACTTAATTATTACATATATAATAAATACTTATTTAATTAGAAATATAATTAATAATTATAACTAATTAATTAGTAATTGGTAATTATTAATTAGTTAATCAGTAATATAAATATTTATTATAATTATTCATTATAAGAGGGTTTGCCCTGAAAATCATTCTGCATTTTCGATGTGGGATTCAGGTTCTACTTTTACTGTGCAGTAGATTCTGCATTTCCGATGTGGGATTCTGTTACAAGTATGTGACTTTGAAATACAATAAAATATAAACTATAAGGCCAATATAAATGAAATTTTAAACATTGATTAAACATATAATAAATAGTTGAAAACAAAAAGAATTTCCTCAAAAATGTTGATGAAAAATAATCTATAACCTTTCAAAACCGCCTACTTGAAACTTAAAAATGTTTCAAATAAGTGAATTTGAAAGACCGTAAAATATAAACTATAAAACGAATATAATTAAAACTTTAAAAATTGATTAAACATATAATAAATAGTTGAAAACAATTGAAATTTCCAAAAAAATGTTGATGAAAAGTAATTTATAAGCTTTCAAAACCGCATACTTGAAACTTAAAATTTTTCAAGTACGTGACTTTGAAAGACCATAAAACATAAAATAGAAGACCAATATAAATGAAACTTAAAACATGGATTAAACATAAAAAAAATAGTTTAAAAAAAAGCAATTTACAAAAAAATGTTAATGAAAAATAATTTATAAGCTTTCAAAACTTCCTACTTGAAACTTAAAAATGTTTCAAGTACGTAACTTTGAAAGATTATAATTATATTACTAATTAACTAATTAATTATTATATAATTAATAGTTATATTAATAATTAACTAATTATTTATTATATAAGTAATAATTAATGAGTAATAATTAATAATTAATAATTTAATGAATAGCTATAATTAATATTTATATTACTAATTAACTAATTAATAATTTCTAATTACTTATTAATAATTATTAATTACTAATTACTAATTATAATGAATAATTATAATAAATATTTATATTACTAATTAGCTAATTAATAATTAATAATTACTAATTAATTAGTTATAATTATTAATTGTATTTCTAATTAACTAAATATTTATTATATATGTAATAATTATATTACTAATTAATTATTATATAATTAATGATAATATTACTAATTAACTAATTAATTATGACATATTTAATTATTAATAATTACTAATTAATAATTAAAAATTATAATGAATAAATGTAATTAAAAATTATATTACTAATTTACTAATTAATTGTTATATAATTAATAATTATATAAGTAATGAACTAACTAACTATTATATAATTAATTATTAATAATTACTAATTAATAATTATAATGAGTAATTATAATTAATATTTATATTACTAATTAACTAATTAATAATTACTAATTACTAATTACTAATTACTAATTACTAATTACTAATTACTAATTACTAATAATTAGTAAGTGAAGCCGAAAGCTTATAAATTATTTTTTATCATCATTTTTTATGATTTTTTTTGTTTTCAACTATTTTTTATATGTTTAATCCATGTTTTAAGTTTCATTTATATTGCCCTTATAGTTTATATTTTATAGTCTTTTAAAGTCACGTACTTGAAAAATTTTAAGTTTCAAGTATGCGGTTTTGAAAGCTTATAAATTACTTTTCATCAACATTTTTTTGGAAATTTCTTTTGTTTTCAACTATTTATTATATGTTTAATCAATGTTTAAAGTTTCAATTATATTCGTTTTATAGTTTATATTTTACAGTCTTTCAAAGTCACGTACTTGAAACATTTTTAAGTTTCAAGTAGGCGGTTTTGAAAGATTATAAATTATTTTTCATTAACATTTTTTTGTAAATTGCTTTTGTTTTAAACTATTTTTTATATGTTTAATCCATGTTTTAAGTTTCATTTATATTGGTCTTCTATTTTATGTTTTATGGTCTTTCAAATTCACGTACTTGAAAAATTTTAAGTTTCAAGTATGCGGTTTTGAAAGCTTATAAATTACTTTTCATCAATTTTTTTTTGGAAATTTCATTTTATTTCAACTATTTATTATATGTTTAATCAATTTTTAAAGTTTTAATTATATTTGTTTTATAGTTTATATTTTACGGTCTTTCAAATTCACTTATTTGAAACATTTTTAAGTTTCAAGTAGGCGGTTTTGAAAGGTTATAGATTATTTTTCATCAACATTTTTGAGGAAATTCTTTTTGTTTTCAACTATTTATTATATGTTTAATCAATGTTTAAAATTTCATTTATATTGGCCTTATAGTTTATATTTTATTGTATTTCAAAGTCACGTACTTGTAACAGAATCCCACATCGGAAATGCAGAATCTACTGCACAGTAAAAGTAGAACCTGAATCCCATATCGAAAATGCAGATTGATTTTCAGGGCAAACCCTCTTATAAAAGGGAGGCATGGGTAAGAGTTTCTGTCAGAATCCAGACTGCTCTAATGGCTGTAGCGCTGGATCTTTTATAGCAGAGAAATTCTGCTGAATTTTTTTGTTTTGTTTATATATATATATATATATAAACAATACAAAACAAAACAAAAAAAATAAAAATAAAAATTTTCAAAAAAAATATTTTTTTAGGAGAAAGGCGGCATCGCGGATGCCGCCTTTCACCCGCAGTGCAAAGGCGGCATCGCAGATGCCGCCTTGCCCCCGAAATGCAAAGGCGGCATCCCGAATGCCGCCTTTAAGGTGCATTTTTAAAATTTTTTTTGCCGGAAGCGTTTTCTGGAAAATATTTTTTTTAAAAACGTAAAAAAAAAAAATTCCGAAGGCGACGGTGCTGCGGGAGTTTTAGCCAGCGGCGGTGAGGAGATGACTTCAGCGCAGTGGGTGAGGGGCGGCTTGGTGAAGTGGTGTAGCTCGGGTTCATCTCACGTGGTGAGGTGGAAGGGAGGTGGAAGGGTTTGGACGTCTCACTAACGGAGGAATGGGAAGCTGCGGTTCTGGGTTCAGAAGGACAACGACAAAGTGCGGGTTTAGAAAGGGGGTGTGCAGCTTGGGGCCGGCCGAGCGAGTCGACTAAATATGAAAGAACAGGGGCGACACCAATCTTCAATCGGCGGAGGAATGGTCGGCTGGTCGGTACACTGAGTCCGCGCGAAGGAATGTGGCAGGTTTGGTTCCAAGTGAGTGAATGAATAAAAATATTAATTGAATAAGATTAAATTGTTAATACTAATTAAATTATTAAAAGACTAAAAACAAAAATTAGTTATTTATTTACAATTTAAAAAATAACGTATAAATTAATAAAATTAATGAATTAAAAATTATTGATAATTAATAACAAAAAGAATTAGATAAATGAAATTAAAAAAAACATAATTTTTTTATTGGAAAACAATAAAAAATAAACAACAGAATCATACTTTTAATAAATAAGCACATTTTTATAATGTAATTTACCAAATAAAACAGTTGATAAATATTACATGAAATAAAATGGTTAGATTTTAAAAAGTCTACAAAAATATAAAAAAGGATGTGTAAAAGAGCATTAAAAATGAGTCACATCATATTCCTATAACATTTGGACCATGTGTGCTAAATATGATGAATGAGAAACCATTTTTCATTACCAGAGAGGTGTCAAAATCAGTTAATGGTATCTCACCAATGTTAATAGATCCATAAATCCATAATTATTCATAACATCAACACCACATATTCATTTATCAATGAAAAAAATCATATGAAACAATAAGAAAACATATCCCAAAAAAAAATACCAAAATACCTTTAATATAAGACCTATAACTAGGACACATGTTTTTAACACACCAGTCTGATATCCATCATAGGATCCAAATTATTACAAATACTAATGTCTACCATATCTTATATAATAATACATATGAAAAGAAATACTGATGGACCCACTTTATCAAGTCCCAACTTGGAAAAATCTATAAATAGTAACCAAAAAAGTTATTGATAAGGCCTCATGCATGACTCGCTGTATTCCAGAGTCTACCAACTAGAAGTGAGGTCCTACAATGTATTTTTTGGTGGATATATCATTATATTATAGTAATCAGACTCTGAAGATAATAAAAAATTATCCATAATAATAAATATACTAAGAGCATAAGAAATAAATATAATATGGCTATAATAACAGATTTAATCATTAAGTGCTAGAATGACCATGTCATACATACAACACTGATCACCAACTAGGATGACAAAACATATAAATGTGTAAATAATGGAAACAAAATAAATGTACATAGATCCTCTTCTAATGTTGAGCTAATCAACAAACCAGGTCTCTAAGACACTGCTGACATGCTCTATCCTAATCTTAAAAAATACTAACAAGTACTTCTACTCAATTAGAGAACCATGGGACTAATTCCAATCCATAGGGAATCTATTATCAACATAAAAGAAGAAATAGGTTATCTATAGACACAAAGGATCACATATAGTGGGTGAGAAATAAATCACTATAGGCTACCCCCAACTGTGAACCTATAATCCTTGGTCATAAGTTCATCATCCTGAAATATGATCATCCTAGCTGAGATAAAAAATAAAAAAATAAATAATGTAAACCCATAGTTGAACACTAGGTCAATGATCCAGATCAACGATACTGGCATTGTCTAGAACAGAAAATGTCTCTCAACCCTATTTTATAAGGGTCTCAATGATCATTAATTCCACGAAAAATACAACCTCTACTATAAGGTTGGTTGAAACAAACCTCATGACTTATATTATAATATATTTTATAATAGAAAGTATGTATAACATTTGGATATATTTTACCCATTAATTATAAGTGATACTTCATGGATAATTAGTCTAGATCCTACTAAGTGAAATTTTTTTGGTGTTAGAGCCTCACTCTAACAACTAAATTCAAAAGTTAGACCACCCATTCCCCTAACATCAATCTGGAATCTAAAAAAATATGTGCAATGTAATTTTTAATAATATGGTCCACAAATATTGAATGATATATCCATCAAAACAATACATATTTGTAGAACATCAAGTGGAACGATATTAATCATTTGACTATGGAATGCCATGTAAACTAATTTCAATCATGTCATTATTTAATTCCATGTCCACCAATTTCAGTCACTACTATGGGGTACCATTTCCACCAATACAATATATATCTTTGGAACATCATGTCCTTCAATAATCACCTAATAAATGATGAGTAACGACTTGTTCATCATCTAACCAAGTAAGGCACACAAGCTACATCCTAGGAAGTGTATCTTGGAAACCTATTAAAGTAGAATTCAAAAAAAAGTATCTATATTTGGTTCTCGTGAAGTACCTTTGGTCACATATTTAATATATTGGATTGTGTCAGGATCATCATCCAAATACCATGAAGCACCTATTGATATTGTATCTTCATAAACTATAACTAATTGAATAAATAATAAAATACTGAGGGTGAACTAATGCTTAATCCCACCCCAACATCTATAGCCCTTTGATACTAAAATTTTGGTACAAGTTATAAGGTAATTTTCTTTATCATATCTACCAATTAAACAACACTCTAACTCATGGTTTTTTAGCCACTAGGGAACCCACTAGGTCCCATAGTTCAAACCGTGGAGTTGTATACTTCTTGTGATGTTTGATGTCCTTACAAATAAATTGTCCCTCTTGGGATCCTTAGAATTAGTAAGAAAGTGGAGAAATCCAACATGATACCCTCTAGGATTAATTAAATTGATTCATCGTACACAGGATAAAATAAGTTGAAATATATTTGGATTCATCCTATAAGGGATTCTCAGAAATAGTAAGAAGGAATAGGCATCCCGTATGGGATTCTCTAGGAAAGTGTGAGTCAACATAGGAATCCTGTAAGGAATCATATGGGTCAAAACATATGTGAAGGAACTCTACTGGGGATTTTAGGGAACACTATGTTCTCTAACATACCTTTTCTTAAAGGGCATAAATATATAGATCTCCACTGGGAGGTGTCCTTGAGGATATAGGTACATAAAAATCAGTCAAGATAGACGAATCAGGGCCCATATAATATCGAGGGTTCACTATAAATGGTCATAATACCCCATCCATAGTCCCCCTCAAGTCTCTTATTTTTCAATATAACCAATGGATGACAAATAATAAACCAGATGAAGACATTCTCACACACATTATATGTCCAATAACTATTTCATTTTAGCCTAATGTGGTATCATCTCGGTTTTACACTAAATAGACAATATAAAACATTTAAATTTGGAAGTGAATCTCCATTAAATATCATTTAACCTAAAACTCATCATAGAAATCCTCAAATAACCCCAAGGGTTACACCATCACAATATATGAGGAAAAACATTCAAAAAATGGACTACTCATACATCTAATTGTGACTCTTATACATCAAACCATGAGAAACCCTCAAAAGGGTAGACATGGGGAAGTGCATGTTATATAATATCAAATCCCCAAATTGGTGTGTACTTCATCTTAACATGTCATGTAAACCCCATGTACATGATATGTAAACCCTATACACATTGTGTATCCTAAACAAGGTACCTACACATGTACCTCACATGGGCTGAACTTGAGTCCCTGCATGGCCCTAAACGTGTACATGGTGTGTACCCCCCCACATGGTTTGATAGTGTAGTCCACATCACCAAGTTCCCTTACACATGCAATCTATCCATGTACTCATCTACATGATCTAGTATGACTACATGACATGTACATTAAGTACACGGTGTGTAGTTATGAAAATTCAATCTTCCCATGTAATCAAATACATGAAAATATACAATTACATGGTGTTTACTCCATATACATAGACTATAATTAAATAAATTCATCTTTTAAAATTAGAATAACACACGGTGTCTGTTCCTAAAATACATATTGTGGGATTGATATTTTTGAATGGGAAAACCCATCAACTAGACCAAAACCCTAATTTTATCTAAAATAGATACAAATCAACCCTCATGGGATCCTAATAATTCATAATAGAGAATTAAAACTAGAATAACAACTAAATCAATTGGGATTTTTGTCAGAAAGATTAAAACTAGCAACCTTTGGGAGTAATCTGCTGAAAATTCTCACCAATTAACATTCCACCACTGTTTCACGATGATTTGGCTCCTCCCATGCTATTTGTTACCACTCACATTCCTCCCCCTATCTCTACATGCCAGATTTTATCTCTTGTACATTAAAATGGTAATACCATAGTAGGAATATGTTAGAATATTGGGGGAGATAAATGAAAAGATGAAATGAATAACATGAAAAACAATGAAAAGAAAAAATGTGTTTGGGCTCGGCCTCAGATCCTGACAAGAGTTTAGGAATCATATAAAAACACACCTTTATATGTGCAATATTGAGTATAGAATATAAATTATGTTATCCAGTTAATATATATTTCTGAACAAATGTATGCGAATAAATTAACATTTAATTACTTTAATATTAAATATTATTAATTCGGAAAAACATTCAAATGACCCATAATTCCTCCAATCACCTATCATAGGATAAAAAAATTATTCTAGGACAAAAAAAGTGGTCAAAAAATCGATTGATATTATATTCTTAAGGAAAATACCATTTTACCCGTTATGAGAATTTGAAATAAAAAAAACGAAATTTCTTCTTAATTACATATTCTAGAAAAACCTGGATCGTTGAATTATCTAAATATTTCCTTTCATACCACATAAAATATCCATAATTACCTAATTTAGAACATTTGTATCACTTTCTTAAATTTTAAGCATATTTTTGGTTTATATTATAAGATAATTATGAGAAAATATTACATATCAAACCATTACTATATAAAGTGTACACTCCTAATCAATGTCCATTATATTCTACAAAAACTTGATTATAAAATTTAAACACATGTCCAATTAAAAAAAATATTATATTGATAAAATTATTATATACTCTATTATATCCCATAAAAATTTATGATATACGTTATTTGTATAATTAGTAAAGGAAAACATAATAAATGGTGGGATATAATTCTTGATAAGGTAAATCATACAACAAAAACACTCATAGAATAAATAAATTATGAATAAAAAGGCAGAGATAAAAAATAATCAAATATGTCATATAAAAAATATCATAAAAGTGGAATATATCCCAGAATAAAATAACAACATAAATAATAACATGTATAATATTAAATGAATTCATATTTATAGAATTCATAATGCTGGATATCATAATCTTAATTTTAAGGCCTTATGATAAGACATCATTAACAAATGATTATGGCCTCATTCCAAATTGTTTTAAAGAATTTGGTAGAAATACAAAAAATACATGGGGACGTTTGTCTCATGACACAAAAAAATTCACAGAAAATATATAAATTTCCCAAATTATCACACACTAAATCCAATTCATTCCTCATATGAAAGGGGTGGATAATCAATACCACCTATAATCAACATGAATATACATATTTGAAAATATGAATTTGGAATATTAATATTTTCTATATTCAGAAGTAGAAAATGTTGATTATAATCAATAAGTAATAATATGGTGTATGTTATCATTAGGTTTTATCATAATTAGATCATAAGATTCATCAATGGGTGTTTCCATAAATGAAAATAATTTAAAAAGAACATTATAACATTCAATTCAAAATGCAAGAAAAAATATATGTTAATTTTGAATTCATAATACATAAAAATTTAATGAATGTTGAAAATATTCCATTATTTTAAAATAACCATGAAAAGTTATAGAGGAATATTAAAATAAATTAATTGTCCTAATGTTGGAAAAATAATTTCATTTCATATATATTAAAATAGAACATTCTTTTCATAATTATTTAAAAATTCAATATTGAGTCGTATGTAAAAACATTTGAGAAGATAGCTTTTAATTAGTTGTAATTAAAGTTAAATGTTTTTAAAAAATTTATTAAACAATACTTTAAACATAAATAAAAAAATTATTAAAGCATTTTATGACCATGGATGTGGAGAAGGATGATTTTGAAAGGAAGAAATTAAAATAAATTTTTAAATGAAATTATCATATGATTTTTTAACCTTTTAAAAAAAGAAGATATTGAAGAATAGAAAATAAAATGAATATGATAAAAAATTAATTTTATTAAAAAATTGGTAAGATATTTCCATAATTCAGTTAATACACAATATAATAGAAATCATTTGGTGAAAATTACATAAGTCTCAACAAAAGGAAATCAAGACTACATAGACCTTACCTCGTGTCTCAATCACCATGTTTATACTTTATATAACGTATAATTAAATTATACTGATATTTGACCTAATAATTTTTTAAGATGCATTATATTATTATAATCCAATATATTTTATTTAGTAAAATTATATATATACTTATTAATTCATCTAATTTCATATTAGACTTTTTGAGGAAATTCAGTTCATAATCCCAATTCAACTTTAATAGGATTTAGATGATCACAGTGGACATGGTTACATCATTTAAAAAGTATTAAAAATGATATAATTATAATTTTTATACATTGAAAATAATTTCATAATCATCCACAACAGGTAGAGATGAAAAATTAATCACAACACTTTGTGGAGGTGTAAACCCACATGTAGGCATGAACAACATTATCATTTTTAATGGGTGTAAAGGTAAGAATGTAATATTATTTTTATTATAAATTCATAATTATTGTATTTAATATGATATTTATTCATTAAATCAATCATAATAACCCACCTTGGGTGGTTGTTATGAAAAAATAAATACATCTCTTCATAGAGATCGTAGTCCACAACTACGCACGAGTAGTGTTTTTATTTCCCATAGGATTTAGATTGAGATGAATAAGTGTTATAACATAGTCGTAATAACTTGTATGTATATTTGATATGATTTTTATATTATATCAACCAGTATATTAAATAATTTAATGATGTATAATATATAATAAAATAAAATAACTCGTTTAAGATTTATACCTCTTCTCTAGGAAACCTCATTTGGCATACTCATTACGACTTCTTGGATGGTACTTTAGTGATATTAAAGCCTCTTGTATGTGAGACGGATTTTTATTAAGGTATTTTGGAATATAATTTATAGGATAAATAGATCAAAATGTGTGATGGATATAAGATACTTGGTCATATTTTCTAAGAGGGGGAGTGATACAATTGTAAATATTATAAACATTAAAATATAATGAAAATTATAATCTTGTCAAGTGGAACCAAATGGAAATAAATTATAATTTAGGACTTTATAAGGTCAAAATAATTACAAATAATGAAATTTATACATTTTTATGCTCCGTGTTTTAACTTATCTTTTTGTTTAACTCTCTTGTCAACTCTTATTATCCTTAAATGTGGTAACACATTCATTTCACTTTATGAATTATAAATTTACATATATGGTGACAAGATGATCAAAAATGGTCTGTGGATGAGATATTTAAAAATTTTAAACCTTAATTGACCACTTTAAATATTATTTTTATTTTTAAATCATTTAATAAAATATTTCTTAGCTTAAAATTTCATTAATGTCATTCTTTAGAATCGTCATTTAATTTGTCTTCAAAAACATGAAGAAATAATATAATTATAATATAAAAATTTATACCACTAACTATAATTTATAATTACATTTTAAATTCATTTAATACCATAATTAATCTAAAATATACTAATTTTATTCTTTTTAACATCATACTCCTTGCATATAGAACTATATCCGAGTTTCGTAATCATTTAAGGTAATTATATCATCACTAAAAAAATTATGTTCATTTTAACATTCAATATAATTAATAACATCTTCTTATACTAATTAAAACATAGAATAAAAATTAAAAGTATGATAGTGACATTTTTTTTGTATTTATCTTTTTTTAAAATAAAATAAAGGTCATAATGAAATAATAGATCCAAAAAAGTCAACATTTATATAATATTGGATAGTTATAGGGAAAACACATAAAATAAAATAAATACATTTTTAATGTTAATTTTTCGGCTATTTATCATAGTTTTTACCATATTTTACTCATTTTACTCTTATAATAGTGATGCTATTTTTACGAAGGTTACTATTCTTAATTAGAAATAATTAAAAGGGATCAATTTTTAAAATTAAAATCACTTTAATTCAAATACTTAATACATTTTTAAATATTAAATGTCTAAATTTACAAAAAAAACTAATTTTAATATAAATTCATAAAGTGCAATAAAAAATAGTTTTTAGAAAAATGCTTTTTTCTGATAAAATTGAGTTTATACCAAAATTTTAATATGATGAATATTGTCATTAATTAATATCATTATTTATAATTAATTATTTAATATTTAAATCAATAAAATTTTGAAAAAATAATTATACTTTTGAATTACATTATTTAAAAAATAACAAATTTTAAAAAATCATCATTTTTCACTCTTCACTCAAAATTCAATATTTTCATAAAAAATTCCAAAAATGCATCCAAATCCTATTATGAAATTCCAATTTAAAAAATGTTATCAGTTTTTTAAATTTAATCTATTAATTTTTCATAAACTATTTATAACATCCATGAAAACAATACAATAAAATTATTTTTCAGTAAACTGTTTTTTGAAGCATAAAATATCTTTATTCGCATTTCATTTCAAGTAAGAAAAATTGAATGATTTTTGATTCCTTAAATTGGATACATAGTTTAATTAATTCAATATTATAATTTATTAATAATGATTAATTTAATCAATTAAGATCAATATATATTTTACATAGAAAATATATTTAAGAAAGATAACTCTTTTACCTTACAAATTATTTATCTTGATTTCCAACCAATAATTAATCAATGTATGATAGATTATTCATTTTAGTTAAACTATTATTTCATTATTTGATTATTATTATTAATAACTATAAAACCAACAACTAGGCTTTGACTATTCTAATTAAATAATATTAAATCATGTTTTGTTCAGTCATGGGGTTGCGTATGCCACACACAATGAAACAAATTAAATAAAGAAAATTAATCATAAAATATTGGGCTGTCAAACACTACCTTCCTTATAGAAATTGAGTCCCCAAAATTTTATATTATGAATGATAAAAATGGTTAAAAATATTTTTATAAAATCTATTCCCAGGAGTTGAGGATAAAACATGCATTCATGAAAGGAATATCATTTGGAAAAAAATTTATTACTTAAATCCCAGAACATAAAAAGGAATAATAAAAAATCCTTTTTATACCTAGGTAGATAAATATAAATTCCACCTAAAAAACACATAATTAAGTTATAACATTAGTTGAATATTAGTATTAATTGAAATTATGGAAATGGTGGAGAGAAGTACTTTCTATAGAATAAATGAGAGTGATAGTGAACATGATCATGATAAAGTTAATGAAAAAAACCATAAATTAGTGTTGGATTATTAAGGCCATAAATTCATCATATTTGAAGTTAAAAATATAACCTTTCGATTCGATGATCTTTTCCATGGTTTGAGATATAATTTTACTATCAAGGTAGTGAAAATGAGAATATATACCTACTTGATTTATTTCTATTTCATAAGTACAATTTCATCTTTTGGTTTTTCTTCAATCATTTTACATTTATACAAAATAATGAATATAAAAGATCAATATTTTTAATTACTAATGTATTAATATAAACTTATAATGGATAGTTAGATCTATAAATAGATGAAAGGATAGTTATCATGTTCATATATATTAATACAAAAAAAAATGGTTAGCATAATGTATCATGATATCCAATATGAATAAATTGTTATATAAAATAATACTGAATTAATATCCAAAAGGCTCAATAGAAACACCAAATTTTCATTGTATTTTATTCTAAGCATGAAACTCATCAAAGTATTCTAATCCTTGTTGATAACATAAAAATTCTTTATTATTTCATCCCATATTCTTCCAAGATCAGTTTTTTTACATATATAAATAAGATTAATCACTCATAAATTCACATACCAATAATATTATATTCCTTAATCATAGAAAATCCCAAACATGTTCATATTTCATATAAATAAACTATACCATTATAAATCCATAATAAAATCATATATTCATTCAAAAGATAGATGACTAATTGAAACTTTACTTTTTTATTATCAAAAATCTTTCGAGGAAAAGTGAGACACCACAAGTTATATATAGTAAATCCAAATAAAATCATAAAATATGTAATATAAAATAAATAAAATAAGAACTTACCCTCCCCATCCACTATAACGCGATGTTAAGCCTCCACATTTGGATGACTGCTCGGCTAGCTGTCTCGTGAAGGGTTTCATGGGCCTAGTGCTGATAGATGATCCATACCCTCTCAAACATCCAAATCCAAATGGAAATAATTTGGTGAATAATTCCTCATCTAATCCTCATCTGGATATTCTCCCTATAGTGTGGTGGATTCTTTCATACATAAAAAACCAACTTCTAATATATTTACTCAAATCCTTTCCATTACAGATTCAAAAAACCACCCTTGAAAACATCAAATTTCAAATCCAAAAAAGTCATCCAGTTGAATCGAACTACAATCCATGCACTTTCCAAGACACCAAACATGATATCTTTGATACACCAAACATTTAGAACCACTAACATCCCAACCATCAGTATGTCTACCACCAAACACCTTAAAAATCTTCACATCAACAAATCACAAAAGTCTTCATCCTATTATAGTGCCACTCTTGTAACTGGACTCACTAATCTAACATAATAAATGGACACCAAGAATAGGACAAAAAACATCACCTGAACCCAAATTTAAAAATGCCAATATAAAAATCCATGATGAATCATCTGAAAAAACATGAAACAAAAAAAATGAATCAAACGAATGAACACTGACAAGGGAAGAAATATGCAATTCTATCTAACAACAACACCCCAATAACAAGAACATAAAAAACCTTGAAAACAAGAAGTATAAAGAAGTATAATCCACCATCCATGTCATCACAAAAACATCATACAATGGGAAAGCCATTACCTGAATGACCATCAATGCACCAATGCTGAATGTGCACCCTATCAACTCTGAATAGAGAAACCGATGGGCCAAACATTCCTAGGAACCATATACAGTCAATGCCACATGGGGCTAGAAGGAAAACTCTTTGATGATGGAGGAGAATCAAGCTAGACATGAATAAAATCAGAAGATGACCCAAAGACCACCGTGTGGTAGGGGGAGGTGCCGAAGGGAACAAGGAAGTAAGATGTCACCTCGAAGAGGTAGATATATAGGTTCTATTAGGTACAAAAATGCAAGGAAAAGGCAGGGGAATACGGTAATACGACACTCGAAAGAAGCATAAGTCTCCCCCCTCCAATCTGCCATTTATAGGAAACCCTAGATGAGGGAGCGTGATGTTAAATGCATCATTTAGGGGCTTCACCTCCCTTCCACCTCTTCTAAAAGGTAACTCAATTTCTATTCTTCAAATAAAATCTAAAATCGGATAATAATATTTCCTTTTTACCCAATTATTTAATTTTAATATTACATAAAACTTATTCAAAATAAGATTAATCACCCAGTCACCAAATCAAATTTTAATCCCATTGTAATGGATAAGATGAAACACAAGTTCCCAAAATGGTATAACCCTTTCACCTAATTAACCATGATTACCTTAACATCAAAGAAAATGTTGACCCAAAATATTATCATCCCAAATAAACTTATTTAAAATTTATAAAAATAAATTATTCCCCAAACATGATTTCCACCAAAAAATATACTAAACCAAATGGTTTTATTCATATAATGTTTCCCAAAATATCCTTAATCATCTTTAAACCCCATTAATTAAAACAACAATTGGGTATCTATGATTTTAAACTTATGATTAAACTTATACAAATTAACCAACAATCATATATAAAATCCATAAAATATCATCACATGAAACATATTAACCTCTAAAGTGTTCCAAAAATTTCCATTGATACCATTTATAATATATCATTACGTAAAGAATTCATAATTAAGGAAATTATAAAAAGGTATTAAATTTATTAAATTTTAAGGATCACTCGTGTTTATAATTTTAGACAATTAGAATAATATCTTACATATCATATCCATAGAATAAAAAAGTGGAAACTTCCACTCAATTTATATTTTAAACCATAAAAAATATGTATCTTATGTTTAAAATTATGTTATATTCAAAACAAAAATTATAGTGAGAACATTATTATTTATTCTAGTATATCCTTAAAATCATTCATAAATATTTTTTTTGTATATTTGCGAATGCGAACCATTACAAAGGGTGAGATCAGATATTTAAAAAGGTAAATCATAAAATAAAATCTATTATAGAGTAAATAAATCTAGAATAACATGATCGAGATAAAAAATAATCCAATATGTTATATAAATAATATCATAAATGGGGAATATATAAATGGATAAAAGACAACATAAATAATAACCTAGATAATTATAAATGTTTTAATAGTAAATGTATCCATAATGTTAGACATCATAATCATACCTAAAAGGCCTTCTTCCATAATATAATAAATATACAATCAAGGCCTCATGCCAAGACATTGAAAATAATTTCAAACACATACTATAAATACCTTAGATTTTCTTTCTCATGAGATCTACTGATCCATCAATGGGATATAATGGGCCCCAACCATCACATAATTATTCAAACACATTCATCATATGAAAGGGTTAAATGCTCCGTACATTTTATAATAATAATAAATATCGTTATTGGAAAACTAATATAAAAATGAAATATTACATCCCAAGTAAAAAAATAGAACATCATGATCATAAGACATACAAAGTAATATGGTAGATGGTTTCATTTTATTTTATCTCCCATAATTCATAATATTTTTTAAATTATTTTACATAGATGAATATAGTCTTTAAATAACATTGAATTCATCCATTGAAAACATTAGAAAAATATGATTTTCTTTTGATAAAATATTAAAAAAAATACAATTATCGAGAAAATGATTTTATTTAAAAATTACAATATAATATTTGAAATTAATATGAAAAACATATAATGGTGATAATGGTGAGAAAATCCATTCATGTCGAATATGTTAAAATAAATTTTTTTTTTCAAACTTTTTAGAATATTCAAAACAAGGTCATCTGAAAAAATATATGAAAATATTTCAGTTAATTATTTATAAATGAATTAAAAAGTATTTGAAAAAAAAATTAACTTTATTTTTTACATGAAAAATAAAAGTGTTAATTTTTTTTGACAAACATGGTAATGTAAAATAATTATTTTTAAATGTGAGTTTTAAAATAACATTTTAAAGGAAAATCACTTACATCTTCGGTTACTTTTTAATCAAAAGGATGTTGAGTAATATAAAACTAAATGAATATGAATAACACATGAATTTTAATAAAAATAGATAAAATAAATATTTAATTTATTTCACACGTCGCATAAAAGAAAACATGTGGTGAAAATTGTATAACTCTCAATGAAATGAAATTGAGAAGATAAATATCTAACCTTGAGTCCAACAAACCTTGTAGACTCATTATTTAAGATATAATAAACTTATATTTATTTTAAATTTGGTTATGTCGATTTATCATGTTTATTACCCTATAATTATCCAGTGTTTTTAATTTATTAACTTTCCTTATATTCTTATTAAATTATATAAGTTTGTGTTGGATGTTTTGAGGATGTTCGATTCATAATCCCAAGACAACTATGATAGTTTGAACATGGTCAAAATGGTTATGGTAAAATCATATAAAAAGTATTAATAGTGGCATAAATAAATTATTTTTATATTACATAAAATTTTATAATCATCCATGAACTAAAGAAATGGAAAATTAATCACATCTCTTGAAGGAGGAGTGGGTACACACGTAGACATAAAGGATGTTATCATTTTTTGACAGATGGAAAGAAAAGAAGATAAGTAATTATTAATCATTTAAGATTAATAGTTTTCCACTTAATATCATATATATTCATTAAATCCATCATAATTACCATCCTTGTGATTTGATTATGAATAATGAAACACGTCACACTATGGAGGTGGTAGTCCACACATATTCATGAGTGATGTTATCATTTATAGTTTGATACAAATGGAGATGAATAAGTGTTATAAAATAGATATAATAATTCTTAATTGTATTTTAGGTAATTATTTTATTATATCAGCAAGGTTGTTAAATAATTCGAGAATGTATAAGATGAAATAAAATGAAATAACATGATTAATTATTATACCTATTATTTTGGAAGCCTCATTTGTCTTATAAATTAATCCTTATAGGATTTTATTATGTTGAGAAAATGTCCTCTAGATATTAGATTGGATATTGTTAATTGATTTAGTAAATATTTTTCATGATAAATGGCTCCATGTTTTGTGTAAAATAGAATAGTGGGTGTCCCATTGTAAGTGATATGAGTGGCATAATTGAAAATATTATGAAATTTAGAATATAATAAATAGTGTAATAATTTCACATTGGAAAAAATTGAAAGATTTTTTAATTTATGTCCTGGAAAGGTCTAAATACCTCTACCTATTAAAATTTATGCATGTTTATGACACATTAAAAACTATATCCTTTGGTTTAACCCCTCGATAACCCTTTTATCCTTAACCGAAATTACACATTTAGCACTCATTAATGGATATAAAGTTACATATAAGGTGGAATGTGTCTTAAAATTGTCAATGGATGAAATTTTAGACAATTTAAAATTCTAATTTCACTCTTTAAATATTATCTTTTTATTTTAATATCATTTAATAAAATATTTTTTATCATCAAATATCATTACTGTTATTTGTAAGACTTTACATTTATTTTGACTTCAAAGGCATTATGAAAATAATATAATTTCAATATAAATAACATTGAACATAAATTATAATTTATCATTACCTATTAAATTATTATAATAATAATAATATTCTACAACATATTAATTTTATTGTTTTTAAAAACAATTTCCGTAATTATTTTATTGCATGCATAATCATTGTATTACTGTTACGTAAGCATTTGAGATAATTATATCATCACTAAAAATTTAATGTTAATTAACATAATTAGAATAAATTATTTATGTTCAAAATAATATTTTATGTTCATTCAATAAAACATTTAATCCAATTTACTACATATAATATAAATTCAAATTAAGAGAGTGACCTTCCTATAACGATCCTTTACAGACTGACTGACTGGATAGCTCGAAGGCTGAATTTTTTTTATTGATTTGGGATAAACCCCCTTTTAAAGAAGAAAGGGGAAAACCTTACATGACTTCACGGACATACAACCATCAATATAAAATGAATGTCAAAGCCTAAGACAAAACTACTAAGAAATGCCCCTCCCCTCCCCAGCATCATCATCAATATGGAAAACCTCCACCAATAAATGAAAGTTCATCAAGCTATCCCATAAAAATGCACGGGCCCGATACCAATGGCAGAGCCATACCCTCTCAAACGACCAAATCTGAAAGGTCCTGCGTGGTGAAAGCTTATGCTCTCGTCCTCTTCTGGAGAAATTCCTAGTAGAAAGTCTGGAAGAAGCATCCAAAATCCATAAAAAACATGTTACTCAGATCCCCTCACACTAAAAACACCACCAGAACATCAAATCAATCGCAACAACATCATTTCACAAATCAATAAAACCTTCATCCAAACACTACATTGCATCAGCTTCACAGATCAATGAAAACTGCACAACCATTCTCCCGAATACCAGTAGATCAACAAAGAAAGAAAACAACCAGAAGAAAAAGTGAATAAAGACCAAATCCCAGTATCAAACGACCACTAGCCAATCCAAATAAAAATAAAAAACAACCAAAATCAAGAAGCAAAACAATAGCTGAAGCACATACATCCAACCATAACCAAAACTTCAGCGAGAACACCAATCAAAGCCGAAGCACAAATCAAGCTGCACCCCAAACCAAAATCGACTTCAAGAAAATAAAAAACGAAAAAAATCACCCACACATTGAACGAAGGACCCACTACAACCGTAACCCATCACCTCCATCCCAGTCGCACGCAGAAAACATGACGAATCAGCCAACACACACGAGGAAGAGGGGGGGGGGGGGGTACTCTCAGGCCGCTGAAGTTGGAACTCGGCCGCGGACCGGCACCGCGCCGCCTTGAGAAACCCTATCCAGTGAAGAAGGAGTTGGGCGATGTGAGGCAAGAAGTGGTGCAAAAGGTTGAGATAACCGAGTCCACAAAGCCCGACGCCATCGCAACTGAGGATCCACCGCCCAAAAACCCACTGATCATGAGGAAAGAGGCGCCATGCCATCCCTAGGCGAAGGAGGCGACGACGGGGGGAGGAGAACGCTGAGATCCCCTTACGGGCTCATACCCATGATCCTTTACATAATGTAATATAAAGATTATAATCTTAGGAAATAAATATCAAAAAATTCTAATATTTTATAGATATTACGTAAAAACCCATACAATAAAATAAAAAATTATTTCTACTTATTTTTAGTCATTAACTCATATTTTTAATCATGTCTTACTTGTTTTTACAATATCCTACTGACAATATTTTTAAAGAGGATAGTATTCATAATGACCCAAAATAGAAGGGATCAATTTAAAAAAATTAACCAAATGAATAAAAATATGGAATTAAATTTTCAATATTCATCTATGTTTTTGAAAGATGAATTTTAATATAAATTTAAAAAATGAAATGGAAAATAGTTTTAGATAAATGTGTTTGAATCCAAAAATGAGAATTTAACAAAATTAAATATGGTGATTTTTATTTTAATAATATATTATATTTTTTATAAATTATAATTAATTATATTACATTAATAAAAATTAAAAAAATATAATTGGACTTCTAAATTTCATAATTTAAAGAAAATAATGACATTTTTAAAAAATATGCATTTATCACTATTCACTAAAAAACAACCCATTTCAGAAAAATACAAAAAAATATTCCTAATTCTATTAAAAAATTAAAATTTCAAAAATAATTTCAAAATTTTCAGAATATAATATAAAATATTGAGAAATTAATTATAATATCAATGCACAAAATAAAATAAAAACCAACTTTGAATGAATTACATTTCTTTGGATCATAAAATGACTTTACTATCATTAATGGTAAATAAATATAATTAAATAAATTTTAGTTCCTTAAATTTAATATATAATATTATTATTTCAGTACAGTAATTTATCAAAAATGATTAATTTTTTCTATTAAGATCAAATTAAATCATATAGATAAAAAAAGTCTTATGGAAAATATCTTTTTTTACCTCAGAATATTGAATCTTCCATTCCAACCAATTATTAATCAATGCAAGGTTGATTATTAATTTTATTTCCAAAATATAATTTATTATTTTTTCATTCCTATTTATACTGACCAAACCAACAACTTTTCCATAATGGATATTCCTATATTTTTTAATCATGAAGTTGTGTATACCACAAACAATAGAATATATTACATAATGAATATAAATTCTAATATCTTGGGGTTTTACGGCAATGAAAACATGTAATAATCCAAAAAAACATTTGGAAATTATTTGATTGAATTATAAATTTTATTAATTTAATTTCTATTAAATATGATTTCTCACTTGATCAACATGCTAAGATATATATGAATATAATGGGAAGACTCTATAGAGTGTCACCTTCTACTATATCTGATAAACATTTGATACATTCGTAAATGATATTAAGTAGTATTCAATAAGAATTAAATACTTAATCATACATTAAAATAACATATCATCCTAAAACATATATATAATAATAAATAATTATTTAGACTTTGGAAGATGTTATTGGACCTTTATCAATTTTTTTTCAAAAGGGGTTGGGATCAACATCTTCGATTTGTTAAGTTCTTATATAACAATATTTTAAATATTAGAATATAAATGGACCCATATAATGATATATATGGAATGAGATATAGAAAGTATATATTGATAACCTTCAATGATATATGGAATTTGATATTAGAGAAACATTATTCCATAAAATTCTATAATATAGGAGGATCGTGAGATTTGAGAGGAATAGGAGGACCATACCCAGATACAATGAACCTTGTGTGGTTTTTAATAATATGTAAATGGTAGATTATAAACAAAAAATTCCACCAAACCACTCATAAGTTTACAAAATATTTCATGTATATCCCATGAGAAAGTGCATATTAGATCCTTTAAGAGAAAAAAACATAAGGGGTCTAAAATGGGATAATGAAATCAATTATGAGGAACAATCTGTGAATATTTTAGAACATAGAGATAATGTACTATAAAATAATACCTCTAACTTATATATTTTTTATATAAATTTTTTTAAAATTATTATGTGATAGGTAACATAAACATGTAATGGAATAATATTTCCATCATCTATTATCATTTGAGAACTAAAATATAAATGGAGAAATTTTGGCGGGATCAAACAACCTAGATTTTAGTTTTTATTTTTTTTATATATTTTATAAGTTTTATAATTTGTAAACATTTTTGACACATAATATTGATCTAATTTAATGATTATTTATTTCATTAAAGTGGAACGTGAAAACCTAAAAAATAATCATTATTGTAGTAATACATCTATGAAACATATATGGAACCAAATTATAAAAAATATAAAATTATAATAAGTAAATGTAAATTCAAAGACTTTAAAAAATAAATTATCATCATTGTAGTCTGTCATGAAAATCATACAGTATATTATAATTATGAAAGAATAAAAACTATTATAAATATAATAAATATTTTGTGGAAGAAAGAAGTGAATGAGATGAGTAGTTCATGGAAGTATTTGAAGGTATATGTACATGTATAAAAAATGAGTATATATAGTCATTTCGAATATATATCAATGAATAATATAACTAATCATTGGGTAAAAGTGAATGAAAATATAAATTGTTTCACAATGTGGTTTTTCAATTTGTATTGGATTTCCAAATGAAGAAACCATGACATTTGTTTGTTAAAATTTTATATTAGATATCATGATTATAAATTAATGAAATCAAAATTTGGAATTTATATAGAACTTGAGATTTTATGGAATCACATATCATAAGTATTAAATATGAGTTATGTTTTTTCAATCTTGGTATGGTAGTAGAATCGATGGGGTTTAACCTTGACAAAGCCCAAGGGAAATTTCATCAAGTATGGTTTGAATGAAATAATTTTCAAAATTAGTTAAAATATTGAAATTCACTATGAGATACATGTTGTCAAAATAACTAACAATATATTTCACTATTTCTTATCACCCACATAGTGATTATTTTGATGTCATTATAAGTTATGTAACTTGATGTTATAATGTTATCAATATATAGATACTAACATAATAAATATTTATTTTTGAATGTATTTTATTATCCTTATTATTGTGAACATTATATTTATAATTTAAATTATAATAATACATTGTTAATTTTTTTACATAATGAATTAAAATTTAATTAATATTAAGGGATGATAATAAAAAAGATACATTTATTCATTTTTAAAGAAATATTTTTTTATAAATAATATATATATTGTATTAAATTTATAATTTAAATATATCACATTTAAATATTTAATTTAAAAAAATGGATTCTTTATTTGAAATTATATAAGATTTGAAATTTATATTTTGTAGAAGAAAATTTTATCATGTTGAATACTAAAAATACAACAATATATTTGATATATATTTTATAAATGACTGATACATTGAAAAAATTATACAATTAAACTTTACCATGAGACATTTTGGAAGTAAAATACATCACCTTCATTCCTTTTATATATTTATTAGTAACTTTTCAAACAAAATTACATTACTATACCCTAAATAAATGAATATTTATTGAAATACCTCTAAAATTAATTATATAATATAAGTCTCCCTCCACTCCTTCCAAATGAGATAAAATGTTATGATTTCTCTCTAGTAATTTTTAAATTACATCCTTAATAATACTTTTTCACATGGGGAGTCCTTAGTGACAAGATTAAATCCAAAATACTTCAAAATAAAGAAGGATGGTAACTAGGGATTCAATCCTTCCTAAGAAGCACTTTCTTCTTAGTGCATTTATTTTATTTTATCATTCTAAATCATTATTTTTTTATTTATCTATACAGTTACATTATAATAATTAAATTATTCTTCCTTAATATTATTTAATAATTAAAAAATTACTTATGTTTGTTCATTTATTCTTTAATTCATCCTCATGTTTGTGAAAGTAATACTGCCTATATAGTTGATGTTACTCTATTCTATAATTATCAACATAAAAAGTTAAGAAAAAAATAATATTGGATATATTTTTATATATATATATATATATATTATTTCATATTTACATATGTTATATGTATTGTTTTGGATTTAAATATTCAAATGAATCTTCATTATTAAGTAACCCTTTATGTTTAATAAAATTGTCTGAAATGAATCAATTATTTATTATATCCTTGATAATCCTACTCAAAATCATCTATTAAATAAACATGGATATTTATAATTCATTAAAAAATTATGATACAATTACTTCGATGATTCTATAGATTATGCATACATGAACAGAGAATGATAACAAAGACATTCATACTAAAACAAGCATGGAATGGTTGGAACTTCTAACATTTTATGATATATGTAAACAAAGAATTAATAATAAAAAATTACTAAAATTAATTTAAGTGATAAAAAATAAATAAATTAAATATATATTAGGTTTTAAAATAGTTAATTAATCAAAAATGTTGATAATACAATGAGTTAATGTATAGTCTTGAAAATTGGGATTTAATGTAAATGGAACATTTTTTCACATCTCTTTTGTTTTTATATTTCACATTCATGTATGATTTTTATGATATATATATATATATATTGTTTTTTGGATAAGTTATATTACCTTCTCTTTGTTTCTATGGATTCTTTATGACATTAATGGATGTTTACATAATACTTTATGGTTTTAGGAATGGGTTTAATTTTAACATGAACTCTCTCTCTTTATCTCTCTCCAATTTCTTATATTCTATTTATATTGATTAATTTTAAATTTTATTATTAAATTTTATTTATATAATTTTAATTTTTCTATCTTATTTTTATTTCATTATTCATCTTTTACATATCCATAAAACATCATAATTTTATATATTTATCTACTAAAATTTCAAATTAATTCTTCTCCTCATCTTAAAGAATATTCTTATTTATCTTTGATTCCTTATCTATTATTTTATTATTTAGATGTATCATAAGGAAATTTTTAATATTATTATTAATTATATGTATATTTGGAATATCAATAAATTTATGTTGTCGTTATTTATCACATTTATTATTACAACTTTAAGATAATGAAAATGATGATAAAATTATTTATTTACAACCATACAATTTATTATCTTCCTAGAAAGTATATTTCATATATTTTGTTAATAATATATTCTCATCCCTTAGAAAATCAATTTTGATATATTTTCTTACATTATCTTACTATATAAAATATAAATATCATATACTTTTTATTTTTAATGGATTTTATACCTTGTAAAAAATTTATACATCGTAGTTTATTTTTTGCGGGTTAATAATGAAATGAACTGGGTGGATATATATAATTGTTTTCATTTATTACATATAAAATAAATTTATTAATAATTTATTATGTGGTGGGTGATTCTTTAATTATAAATCCTTATATTTTATTATGTATATCTTTTTTCTCTTGATATTATTTTATTTGAGACATGTGCAGTAAGAATAATCCATTATGATATCATGTCTTGAAAAGATACAAGACCAATTTTTATGATATGTAATGATTATGCATGTTACAAATAGATATGTTATGTTTGATGTTTATATTTCCATGGTTTATTATCTTGGTTTTTTAATATTCCCATTTTTTATGTCATGTACCATGCTTGTGTGTTCATGATTATTTGTTTATCATATTCTCACTACATTATGATATTTTTAATGGTAACTTATTCATATTTGGTTTAATAACCTCAAATATTCCCTATTACTTGTTGTTATCTCACCATTACGACTATTTATGTATCTCATAGGGTTTTCTTATGTGATGAAAAGTAAAAAACCAATCATGTTCAATGATTTTTATGAATGAAATTCATATTGATTTATGAGAAAATATAAAATATATCATTAATATTAATAGATATTATCCCATTGGTTTCATGGTGTATTTTTTGATACTATGTATTACCTTTTTTCTCTTTTAATTATTTTCAATATATTATGTAATATTTTTAGAGGTAAGTGCATAGTTGGCATAGGATTCTGAGACCTAGGGGGTTTAATATTGATATAATATAAATTTAAAATATATTATCTCATACAATAATTCATTCTAAAATAATTGAACAAATATCATAATGATTATCGGATCAGAAATATGATTCATCCATTAAATCAATAATGTGAGTGTTACCATAGGCGCGTCTTAATATTTATTCATGTTAGGTGTCTTTCTTGAACACTCTCATGGTAGGAATTATAATTAAATACATTATTTAATTTATTTATTTGAAACTAAATCATAATCCAAGAACTCTCCCCCTTTATAAGAATTATTAAAGAAAAAAAATTGTTTTATAGAAATAACTCTAGAGAGTTGATTGAGTGATCATAGAAAACAACTTTAGTGTATGATAATAGGATCAAAGAATATAGATGGATTTTCACAGGATCATCTACACAAACTAAGTTTTTGGATCTCAAAAACTACAATGTCAATAATTCTTCAACAATTATTTATAAAATCTTATTGTATATTATTTTCCATTAATTTATTTAATACATATTTGTTTTATCTAATGATTAATATGAATCAATCCAATAATATATTGAGATAAATTAGGTTTTGAGGGTGCAGATTTATCATATAAGGATTATGGAATTGATATATTTTGAATTTTTGTTATTTGTTCATCATTATAATGGAAATAGTTTTAGTAAAACCCAAAAATTGTCTTAGTTCATTCCGATTATTGTGTTTTTTGGATTTCTTCCCTCAATATTTAAACATTCAAAACAAATATTTTCATGTGAAATAATTCAAAAAATACCCAGTAATTGATCATAATGCAACTATTATTTGGAACAACAGATCAATACCATGGGTATATTTTAAAGATATAAATAATTATTGTGGTTTAGGATGATAGTTAATTATAGGGTTCATATCATGAGATGAATGTTCATGGGATGATGTGTTCTGAGGGGTGTGTGAAGACAATCATTTTTAGTATATGATGTGGATAGAATATGGTTATCGATAATTATTATTGTTCAATAAAATCATATCTGTATTCTATGGAGTATTTTGTGACTAATTCAATGATGGAGGTGAAGCTAGTGGAAATAAAATGATTTTTTTGGATAAAAAAAGCATGTGTTATATGTTGTGTAGTATGCCGAACATATGATGTGTGGCCCTATTTATAGAGGCTAGGGTTTTGGATAATAAAATATCACATGCCACGTGAGACCTATCATGCACTATGTGACCCATGAATCATGACTCAGTGTGTACCCTCAAGGTACATGGGCATAGAAAAAACCCGATACAAGGGTATGACCTTAGTACACAGGCACAACCTGATACTTAGGCATGTCTATGTATAAGATCACATCTAGTGTACATGGGAACTACCTCATGTACATAGTACAAGGCACATAGGAAGACCTCGGTCAGAAAAGACTTGTCCTATACTCTATGAATAGATCATGTACTTTCTCGAGAGTTATTTTAGTCCAACATTCTCTTCATTTTCAATTAGTATTTATAGAGTCCCTTTTATTGGAATATCCATACGAGGGTACAATGTGGAATCACATCCTGCATAATGGAGGTTTTCCACTATATGTAACTAATCATTGATAGAGATTTTTTAATCCTCCCATGTTGACTATGGTGGGATATTATATCATTTCTTCTACATTCGTATGTGGGGTTTGAGAAATCTACATGACAAAAATACACTGATGTATTATCTACTACATAACATGTTATTCTAGGTAGGGTCTAAGATACCTCATTGGTTATGGGTGAGATCCCATATATGTGAATTGGGATATTATATTTTATATTAAGTATGTAATAATGGAAATTCCCAATGATCCTGACTTCTGAGATGAGTTTCATCGTTGTTATCAGGCTGATGGAGTGAGATTCTCCCTGATGAGTGTTACCATGGAGCCCTGATCAGAATCATTTGGTTTGAAGTATTATAGAGAACTCTTGAGACTTAGTGTCCATATTGATAATATCATGGTTATTTCAATATCATTAATTATCATATTATTATTTATATACCTTGGTAATAATGAGTTGACCTTACTAGTATTTTGATACTTTATGATTAGTGATTTTGTGGTGTCTTACATTAGGTTGTAATACTCACCCTTATGTGGGTTATTTTAACACATGTTTATTCTTATGAATATGATATAACTTTTAAAATAGACTTAGGACCACAAATAGTAAGTAGATAAAAGTGTTCTAGAAATACCATGGTTCATATCAGGGGTTGCATTTTCCAGTAGTCCCCTCTTCTCTAAGAAGGTTGGACTCTTATAGTTTGACATGATTTTTTTCTTCCCATTTATACTTTCCATTACTTTTTGAATACATATATTTTTGTATATATAGGTATTAATTCATTTAGGAATCAATCATATTTTATATTTTATCATTTCTTTGGTGATTGGATATGTGTCTATGCATATATGTCCAGTAGGAAAAGTCCTTCCATGTGTGTAATACATATTACCAACACTGATCCCCATCCCCATCCCAATTAATGGTGGGATTGGGGTGTCTCACTCAGCATAACGTAGATCATCGATGGCCCCATATGGGTTAGGTCTTGATAGATTGGTATCATAAAAGGTTCTTCTTTGGTTCGAAGATCAAAGATTTTCAAGCTGTGATGTTGGTTTGAGAACTCTGGAAACATTGTTTAAGTTTTTTTAGTTTGGATCATGGGAAAAAGACTCCAATATTTTTATAGTAGTAAATATATCCATTCAAAAATAATTTGATAGCCATATTATTTAAATGAAACATACAAACACTGGTTTTAGTGAAAGCATTGGTACATACATCATATAGGAATGTATTCTGGTTTCCATTTCCTTTTTTTGTCATATCCCAAGATATACTCTAGGGATGTGGTTTGTATTTATTATATACATATTCCTCTACAATGAAAAAAATATAGGATTCCAAAATAGGTTCATGATGATGATCCTATTAATTAGGAGGATTTAATTTGGGGACAAGTCTAGGATGTGGTACCTCCTGGTGGGTTTTTTGATTTTATTACAACACGTTTGGAAGTACTCTGTGCCAAAATTACTGGAAAAGGAAATGCATAGGCTAATAATTCCCCATGATTTTCTTAAGTAAGGACCCATTGTGTTTTTTTATCTATAACATCAAGCATCTAATTACTTCTTGAGGAAATTATATAAGTATTCTACATTGTTAGGACACCTCCATATCATATGGTGGTCTTAGTAGTGAGCCTTCATTAGGGATATATTGGGAGATGGTGGAGTGTGATAAATTTGAAAGATAATGAGCTATATATCTCTTCGAAATTGTTTTAGAATCACTTAAGGGATCATTCATAACTAGGCATAGTTTAATTACTATATACTTTGAGATTCTATAACTTTATTAGGGTATCATGACTATGATGAGTCAATAAGGTTTTCCTTATGAATTTTCCATTCCTTCTTGTTTTGAAAATCACAAACACCTTATACTTAAGCAAATCTATATTTTACCTCCATAAGGAAAATTTTCTACACTAATGAAATTTACCCTAACCTAGGTTTTTTTATACATATCAATATTTTTCTTAAGTACAAAAACCGGATTCATACCCAAAACCCCAAAATCATATAATGTCAAGAATTGGAGTATTCTGTTTTTAGGATCTGAATTATGGATGTGAACTGTAATGAAGTTCCACTCCGAATTCTGGATGTGAACTTTAATGAAATTCCACTCCGAATTCTAGATGTGAACTGTAATAAAGTTCCACTCCGAATTATGGATGTGAACTATAATGATGTTCCACTCCGAATTCTAGATACTAACTCTTATGAAGTTCGACTCCAAACTTTCATGAGTTAGACTCCGACCTCTTATGAAGTTCGACTCTGAAATTTCAAGATTTCGACTCCAAACTCTTATGATGTTCGACTCTGGACTTTCATGAGTTCAACTCCGAACTCTTATGAAGCTCAACTCTAAACTTTCATGAGTTCGACTCCGAACTCTTATGATGTTCGACTTCTAACTTTTACTAGTTTGAATTCAAACTTTGTAAGTTCAGATTCTGAAATCTGGTGGAACTAGACTCCGAATTTCCTTAGAAATTCAGACTCCAGACTTCTACAGAATTCAGGTTTCGAATTATTTTAAAATAGAATACGAATATTCTTTTTATTATAGTCTCCGAATTCCATTTTGGTTAGACTCCGAAATTTTATTTGCTTACACTCCGAATTCTAGTTTTACTTATACTTATACTTGTTTCATTATAAAATGATGTCGTGCTTTCAGTTACACATGTTTTGTTATAAAACGATGTCATCCATTCTGTTTCTCATTGGCCGTTGGTTTAGTTTCATGTGTACAGGTCCCTCCGAAATTCAAGGAAAATATGACAGTTGGAGGAGGGAGCCAACTGTTCCAACCAAGCCTATAAATATGAGCGCATTTGAAAGAGCTCACCAACAAGTTGATCACTCTAGAGACCACACACTGTTAAGTTGATTTCTAGGGAGAGAATCTTTTCATGCTTTGTGCATACTAAACCGCTCATTCAGATTACTTCGTGCGACTCTGAATGTTGGTTATCACATTCGAGGGCTTCCAGGTATAGGAAGACAGATGTGCCGACTACATTGAAGTTTGAGGGATTCTTTTCTGAGGAAGATAGAGGTTCCAACTACCTTGAAGTTGAGGGCTTGCGGGGATAACAAGATAGAGACATCGATCTTCATATCAAGGGATTACCCTGGTGTGGGTAAGACAAAATTACTTGAATGTATAAATCAAGGGACCTTTATCCAAGGTTGTTGGATACCCTTCTCTTTGGGTTAAAATGCTTATATCTTGTTAGTTGTAGTTTTTACTACTTGTTTTCTGCTGCATTTCGTTTTGTAAGGAAAGTATAATCTTCTTATATTTCCTTACACTTGTACTCTGATTAGTTTAGATTCGATACGCTTTAAGGTAGAATCTCATATTGTAAACATCAGTTAAGTTTAAATTTCCAGATTCATATTTCCAGAAACACTTTTTCTGAATCACTTTCCAGATTTAAGCAAGTGCATAGAACTAGAAGTTTGTAACTTCATACCCTATACCAATCCTTCAATTGATATTATAGGTGTTGTGAATTTGCTTAGTTTAACTTTGTTAAACATAGATCTTTCATTGTTTAAGGAAATTTTTAAAGTCGAAAATTCACCCCCCTCTTGTATATTTAGAATCTACATCATTATTTCGATCCTACAATTGGTATCAGAGGAGGTTAACTCAAACCACATGGGTTTGGTATAATCTGAAGTAATATCACGATTAGTTTCAAAAGGAAAATTTCAGATTCATTCTTTTCGGATTCATATTTTTCAGAATCATAGTTCGGATTCACTTTTTTTTCATAAAGATACAATTTTTATTGCTTAGAACTTTTTATCTCATTTAGATACTTATACTTCTAATAAGTTTGTGTTCCAGATTTTTTCTTAGAGATGGCAGGTTTAAATGTTGGTTCTACTGACAACCTTAATACTACAAGACAACCAATTTTTTATGGTAATGACTATGAATACTGGAGAGATCGAATGAAGACTTTCTTTATCAATACTGGGGTAGATAACTTTTTTTATGCTTACTGGAGGTTATAAAATTCATGATAAGGAAGTGAGTACTTTCACAAATCAAGATTAGCATGATTATCAATTAAAATATAAGGTACGCAATACTCTACTATGTTAAATGACTAGGAACATATATAGTCAAATTTCTTCATGTGAAACAACTAACTGTATATGGAAGAAACTTAAGGTTACACATTTTGGTACATCCAAAGTGATTGAGACAAGAAGAGATATGTTGAGAGCAGAGTATCATGGTTTCATCTTTCCATATAGAGAACCCATTTGCAAAGTTCAACATAGGTTTTTGACAATCGTAAACAGTCTACAATCTATGGGAGAAGAATGTCTGGATGATGAAGCTCTTGTGGATAAGATTAATGATATTATTCCCAATGAGTGGGAATAAAAGAGATCAGTAATTTATGAGAAAAAGAAGGTCACTCAAATTTCATTAGACGAGCTATTTGGAACTCTTCTTCAACATGAAACAAGAATTAAGAGTGATGCTGACAACATCAAAAAGAATAATGGAAATGGTATTGTTGCTTTTACTACAACATCAAATCATATAAGGATAAGACTCCTGGGAGAGTAACTATGTCCAAGTATAAGAAGATTATTATTCAATCAGAATCTAGTGATAGTGAAGTCATAGAGAATGAGTTAGCAAATCATTCTCTAAGGATGAACAAGATAGTTAGCCAGATAAATTTCCAATCCAAGTATAATAAAAAGGAAAGGAAAGATAGGAATGATGGAGAAGTTACTTGTTTTGAATGAAAGAGAGCTGGACATATTAGACCGGATTGCCCTTTTCTCAAGAAGAAAGAAATTAAAGAAAGGAATTCTGAAAGGAACAGAAATAAGTATTACAAGTCCAATCCTATAAAAGTTATGAAATCTAATAACACCTGGAGTGCCAGTGGTGGTGACTCTTCAGATGAATCTTCTGATTATGAATCTTCAGGACAGAAAAATCATGGTCTTATAGCCAGGCTACCTATTGATAATCTGTCTTATGGATAAGGTACACAATGTTGTATCATTGACCAATGTTTCTTTAAATTCTAATGATTGTAGGTATTATAACTCTTCAGATGAAGAATCCTCTTCTGATGAAGAAAATACTTCACCTACCTATGAAGAAGTTTCAAGGTTTTCTGAACTTCATGAGATTGAAAATTCCAAACTCAATAAAAAACATGATAAGCAAAACTCTAGGAATATGATTATTACAAAAGAAATATCAGATCTTTCTAAATATGTTGATAGAAAAAATGCTGATTTTATAACTATATCAAAAAATCATGAGGAAGTATGTTATGAGAAGAACAAACTTTCTAAAGAGTTAGAAAAAGTAATTTCTAAGAAAAGTGTTTTCGAGCCTAGTTCTAGTTCTTAATCAAACAATTCTGAAGATAAAAACTTGGTAATAAAACTCAAGTACGAAATTTTTTCCTTAAAGAAGTATTTTTCAAACTTTACCCATGGTAAAGAAAATTTTGATAAAATGTATTCACAAAAATGACTTTTAAGAAACAAAACCGGATTTGGTTATACCCATGCAAAACCAACATTTAGTAACAACTACATTGTTCCACAAAGTTCCCCATTTTGTACCAAGTGTCAATGTGGTGGTCACTGGGAAAATAATTGCTCTTTAAATAAAACCAAATCTTTAGGTTTTCATAAAGCTTACTTTTCTAAGAAGATGTGGGTGCCTAAAATTTTGTTATCTAGAAATCTCAGATCCAAACAATTTTGGATTCTGAAAGTCTAACTCTTTTCTTGTTTTCAGGAAGATAAAGGAAGTACCAATAACAATACATGGTACATGGATAGTGGATTTTCCCGGCACATGACTGGTAACAAAAGTTATTTTGAAAAGATTATCAAAACGAAAGAAGGAAAGGTAACATTAGGAGATAATGCTCAGGGAGAAATTGTTGGTATAGGCAATATTGTTCTTCTTGGTAAAACATTGATTTCAAACTTTTTGTTTGTAAAGGGTCTTAATAAAAACCTCATTAGCATAAGTCAGTTATGTGATGAAGGATACCTTGTGAATTTTAGGAATGAAAGTGCTTAGTTCACAATTCCAAGGAAGAATTTATTCTCTCAGCCAATAGGCAAGAGAATGTTTACACATTAAACTTAGCCGACCTTAGGAGTCAAGATTTACCATGCCTTAGTGAAATGGAAAATCATTATTGGTTATGGCATAGATTATTAGGTCACTGTAACCTTAGAAACTTATGTAAACTTTCTTAGATGAAACTAGTTAAAGATCTACAGGAGCTTAGATTCGATTCTTCTAAAGTTTGTGATCCTTGTCAATATGGAAAGCGACATAAATCTAGTTTTAAATCAATCAGTGAAGTCTCAATAAATGATGCATTACAGTTAGTGCACATGGATCTTTTTGGTCCAACACAATCTGAAAGCATTGGAGGCAAATACTATGTGTTTGTTCTAGTTGATGATTACACTAGCTTTACATGGGTCTATTTTCTATAAAAGAAGTATGAAGATTTTACTTATTTAAAAAGTTTTAGATCCCAAGTTAAAAATGAGAAAAACTTTCCACTAAAAACTATTCATAGTGATAATGGAGGAGAATTTCAAAATTCTGATTTTGAAACTTTTTGTAGTAGAAAAGACATTAATCACGACTTTTCAGCACCGAGAACTCCTCAACAAAATGGTGTAGTTGAAAGAAGAAATAGAATTCTTCAAGAGATAACTAGAACCATGTTGAGTGAATATTCTATAGCTAGACATTTTTGGGCTGAAGCTGTAATTACTTCTTATTATACTATAAATCGAGTTTTGATTCGACCTTTTCTTAATAAAACTATTTATGAGTTATGGAATGGTAGAAAACCAAGACTTTCCTACTTCATGGTTTTTGGTTGCAAGGTATTAATCCTGAATACTAAATATAATCTACACAAATTTGCACCAAAATCTGATGAAGGAATCTTCTTAGGCTACTCCACAACTTCTAAGTCTTATAGAGTTTTTAATAAAAACACTTGTACTGTTGAAGAAACAGTGCATGTAAAATTTGATGAATCTGATCCTTTTGTTTTAAAACCATCCCAACCTACATCCTCGGTTGTGATTTCAAAAACTGATTATCACCCTTTGATATAAGATCCTTCTGATAAGGAAAATGTTCAAGAAGATACTTCTGAAACATTTACCCTAGATTACTTTGAACCCTATGTTGATGAACAGGTTTTACAAAACCCAAACCAGGTATTCCTGAAGAATCATCCCAGTGATAGTATCATTGGTGATGTAAATCAACCTGTAAGGACCCGTAGTTCTTTGAGAAATTAAGTAGAACATATAGCATTTCTTTCCCAATTTTAACTAAAAAGTACCGATGATGCTTTAGGTGATGATGATTGGATCAAAGCCATGCAAGATGAACTAAATGAATTCGAAAGGAATAAAGTCTGGACCTTGGTTGAAAGACCTAAAGAAACTTCTGTTATTGGAGTAAAGTGGGTCTTCTGAAATAAGTGTGATGAAAATGGATTCATTGTAGGAAATTAAGCTATACTAGTTGCTAAAGGCTATAATACACAAGAGAGAATAGACTATGAAGAAACCTATGCTCCAATAGATAGACTTGAATCTATTCGTATCTTACATGCCTTTGTGTCATTCTTCAATTTTAATCTTTTTCAAATGGATGTAAAATGTGATTTCCTTAATGGTTATGTTCAAGAGGAAGTTTTTGTTGAACAACCTCCTGGTTTTGAAGACAAAAAACATCCTGATCATGTTTTTAGACTTAACAAAGCATTGTATGACCTTAAACAAGCCCCACGAGCTTGGTATGATAGACTTACAGGATTTTTTCTTCAAAATAACTATGTTAAGGGAAATGCAGATCCAACCCTTTTTATAAAGAATGATAAGAAAAATGTTTTGATTGTTCAAATTTATGTTGATGACATCATATTTTGTCACACCCGTCCTTTTTAAATTATTTATTTTATTATTTTTCTGGGCATCGAGTAGTCTGGGTTAAGGCCCGACTTAATTATTGAGTTATTATTGAAAGAAATGCATGTTTTGGTCTTGACATCGTTCAGCGCCCCACGGTCGAAACTGCATGGCCTGCCTGATATTCAAGGAAAATGAATAAAATATAATGAATAATAAAATGGGAATAAAAAAAAGACGTGTAATTGGAATCAATGGGCTATTTTAAAGAAGATGATAATAACCTTGTTTGATAATATTTTTGTTGTAATTGATACTGTCAATAGTGCAAATTTTATTAAGTTATTAATATTATAAGATTTGATATTATCGTTAACACAAAATTAAGTTACTATGACTTATTTATCTTTTTTTTATTTTTTTTATTTTATTTTTTATCTTATTTGGTTTTAAATTGTTTCGTCAAGGCGCGAGCTATGTCTCGATTGAACTTGACGTTTTTGTCGATAAGTGAGTTTCTCTTTCGGGGCGCGACAACATGCGACGCGTGGGTGAAGCGGAGTTGCAATATCATACGGCCTCACCAGTGCCGCCGTGTGGGCCGCTCATTGTCCAATTAATTAAATAAATTGAGTTAATAATAGTGAAATAAAATTTAATGTTTTGAAGAATAAAAATCAAAATAAGATGAGAAAAATGTGTTAATAGTTTAATAAGTTGTTTTTTATAAGTTTTGTTTTAGTGATAATAATAATAATATTATTATTATGGTTTCAGTTTAAGACTATTTTTAATTTTATTAATAATAATAATAATATTATTAATTGGTTTCTTTTAGTTTTTTTTAGGGTTTCTTTTATTCTTTTTTTTCTCTTCTCCCTCCCTTCACTCTCTCCCGTCGGAGCCCTCCCCCTCCCTTTGGCGTTTTTTCTCCCCTTGAAACCCTATGCACCGCACCCTCCCCTCCCGTTTCCAGCCCTCCCTCTGTCAGGCGGACTCCCCATCGCCCCTCATGCACTCCCATCCGGCCACCTGGAAAGCGCCGCACCCCACCGGCCTTCCTCCTTCCGTCCGAAAAACCCCGAGCCCCCTCGCCGGACCGCACCCTTGCTCCCCCGTCGCTCTGGCCTCCTACACTCCGCCGCAACCTCCCTTTCGGCCGCGCCTATGTCCGGTGGCCTCCCTCTTTTGGTGCTACGAACCGCCGCCCCCCTGCTCCATCCGGCAAACACCCCTCCTCGGTTAAGTCTTATCCATTCTATTTTTTTCACTCTCTTTTTAGTTTCGTTGTTTTCTTTTCAGTGGGTATATGTTCTAATTTTAGGGTCTAATTTTAGGTCTTTTGGTTTGATCTTCTTGTTTTAAGGATAAATTTGGTCTCTTGGTGATGCGATTGAAGCTCAAATGGGTTTCTCTTCATTGTCGGATGTTTGTACACATCAAGATAGGTGGTTCAATGCCATACCGTCTTTAGATGATTTAAATTGCTCCTTAATTAAATTATAATGTCTTCTAGTGATAAATTGCGTGATGCGAATTTTATTTTGGACATATTTTGATATGCATATTGTTGAATTTCAGTTGTTTTTAAATAAATGCCAATTTTTTTCATGTGCGTTGTGTTGTTGAAATTTTCAGACGTGTTTTGTGTTTTCAAGAACGCTTGAGGTTGGGATGTTATTAAACTGAGTTTTTCAAATGAAGGTAAACTATTTTGACGTGTTAATTTTTATTATGAACCTTGAGTTTGTTTTAGGGGTGTGAATGAGGTTTTATAAGGGTTGAGATGTTCAATTGATTTTCAAATGGTTACGACATCTAAAATTTGTGTGTCTTAAACTAAAGACTTGTAGTATGAATGTGTGATGCTCTATTAATTGAGAAATTTTTTATTTAAGTGGCGTTTGATATGCGAATCATGGTTGGGAAGGTTTTTGGGGTTGTTTGGTAGGTGCAAAATGTGTTTTCAAGTTCTTTGATGTGTCTGGGCAATTAAAGAGAGATTTTCAGTGAAAATGAGTCACTTTGGGTGTGTTTTCCGTGTTGCGCACTTTTGGAATTAAATTGGAAATTGTTTGAACAATGGAAAAACATGTTTTGGTTTGTATATGTTGTACTTTTGGTTTTAAAGCAACGTTCCTATATGAAATCGAGTTATTCTTTCTTGTGTAAACTTTTTTTTCTAATTTGAAGTGTTTTATAAATTTTTAATTGCACTTATTAAATTATATGTGGAGTGCAGAAGTTGTGTTTAATAGAATTACGCATGCATTACGTTTTTTTAAAGGGATTATTACATGTAAAACTCGGCATGTCTCATGTGAAAACTCTTATTGTGCTAATTTGAAATGTTCTTAAAATTGCTTAAATAGATTATCAAGTCATGAAAGTGATCCCTACTATGTTATAAAATGGTTTTGGTGTGCGTGTGTTTTTTTAAATGGTGTTTGGGTATGCAAGCGGTGACTTGTATGTGTAATGTTTTGTTTGGTTCGGGATATGTGAAAGTGATATACATTATGTGAATATGAAACTTGATTGAGTACAAGGGAAAACCCTAGGTATCTAGGTGGACAGACTAGAACTAGTGCGCTAGTGAACCAGATAGGTATCGTCCCTGTTTCACTTAGCTAGATTGACGATTGAAAAAATAACTAAACATATGATATCAGAGGGTCGTGGCCTTCTAATATACATGTTCTGAGGGTCGTGGCCTCCTAAGCCACGTTTTCTGAGGGTCGTGGCCTTCTAAGACACGTTTCACCAAGACACGTGGTTCTAGGGTCCCACTCAAGCTAGATGAACCTTAGGGGATTTACCCATAGTGCTCTACCATCTATAGAGTGGTGACTTCCGTTGGAATATGGAGGTACACTTGGGTGTGAGTGAGTGTGTGTGTGTGTGTACGTGTGTGTGTGTGAGTATGTGTGTGTTTGTATGAGTGTGTGTGTGTGTGTGCTCATAATGAACTTTTCTCTTCCTCTTTAAAATCATGTTTGTGAAATGAGTTCTTTTTAGTGTTTTCCTTTAGCATTTGGATTGTAAATGTTTTCTTGAAAATTATTTTGAAAGTATAACTTGAATAAGAACATTAAATTGTCCTTTTGATGTTGTGTCATGGAACCTTTTTATTGGGTGACGTCCTACTGGGCCTTTCGCTCACACCCTGCATACACCTTCGGGTGTATGTAGACTTTGTTTCTTGTGTGTTCCAGGTTTTGACATCATGCTCAGCGATGGTGGTTCGAGTTGTTAGTGTCCTTCTCATGCAGGTTGGTGTTATGGCGTGTGGATGCTACACCACTCTGGTCACTTGGAGGTATGAGTTATAGTTTTAGTCTCTTTTGTTATCGTTTATTTTTGGACGTTGGTTCTAGTTGTAAACCATTAAATTTTGATTTCCGTTTAATGGTCTCTTTGGTTGTCAATTCCTAGTTTCATTTTTTTATTATCTTGTTAGTGTTTGTGTATACCATTTCAGGTAAACCGTTCCCACTAGTTACTCTTGATACCCGGGCACTTGTGCCAGCCCGTGGGGATCGAGAACGCCCTTCGGGCCATGCTGCGGACCAGGTCGAGCACTGGGGCGGATGGTGACCCGGCCTGGTTCGTGAAAAAATGGTATCAGAGAGAGGTTTGCTCTCTTGGGTCATTTTCTTTTGGGATAGAGTCACAGTAGACCTGAGTTAAAGTTGTTGGGACTCGACGTCCTGGCTACGAGTAAGGTGTCTGGCCAGCACAACTCGTGGCGTGACTCAAGTCACCAAAGTATGTTGGGGGGTTGTTTGAGTTTTGGTCCTTGCGGTTAATCGTGTCTAAGGGAAATGAAAAGGGAGTAAGTTCAGTGGTCTTAGTGAGCTCGCAAGGTCTAGAAAGCCTTGTGGAGCCAGGGACACTGTCCTAAAATACTCTCTGTGGCCAATGGCGTGATTGGCGTATGGCCGCCAACCATATGATCCAATCACCCACTGACAGTAGTTTCCCCCTGCATTGTTTCTCATCTCCTTGTTTTGGATTTGTGGAAATTTGGTTTTTATGTAAAAAATGATTTTGTCTTCGATTTTTTTTTTGAAATGAAGCGTTTTAAAAAACCAAATGATGTGAAAGGTTTTGAAAGTGTGGGTTGGATGTTTTGGTTTTGAAAAAAATGGAATGGTCTGGTTTTGATCCATGGTGTTCTCATGGGCAACCACATTCATGAGTGTATATGGAAAGAGAAAGGGTTAATGGCACGAGAGGATGAGTGCCTAGATGGCATGAGGTGGGTGTCAGTGCGGCACGGGAAAATGCATGTGCGAGGATCATGGGATGCCATTGGTGTTTGTGCAACCCACTGGGTTTGCTTATTTTCAAAATGTTTTGTTAAAGGAAAGAAATTTGGTGTTTTAGTAAACAGTGTTTGTGTGGAATGTCCTTGTGTTTTGAAAATGTCGGATGTGATGTGTTTTGAGCCGAGGACTTTTTCAGAATGGTTGTGTCCTGAGTTTGAATTCTTATATGTAAGTTGGTATGCAAGCGTGTGGCTAGTTAATTCTTTTGAAAAGTACATCGGGGAGCCCTTACAGTGGTTTCCCCTGCACGTGTGGTGTTCTCTTGTGGTATGTCTTGACCATTGGACCAGTTCGGTTGGGTCCATGGTTTTCTTTCTTGGCTAGTGCACACCCCCAATAAAGAGTTAATGTGAGAATGACATGCGACCACAGCTGGTTCGCCATTGGTCGACCCTCCAGTTGACAAAAGGACTCTTCCTTTTTTTGTGACAATGCTAAGTCTATTCCTTTTTCCTTCAGTTAAGCGGATCCTCTCGCAGCGGAATGACAGATGAGAGGGGAGATGAAGGGTGTTTTGGTCTTTTTGAATTGTCTGAATCTTCGGGTATGAAGTTGACATCGTTGTGTCTAAAGGTCCCCCTGGAAGCGGTGAAAGAAATTCCAGCGGGAAAAGATGAAGGCGGTTCAGAATTATTAGTGTTGACCAGTGTCCGGAAGGGCTTTGTAGTACTTTCATCAGATGCAAGGGTCATGTTTGGTGATGTCTTGCAGCATGATGTCCCTTTGATAGTCAACGGTTGTTTGGAAGCGGTAAAGGAGACTCCCTTGGGGAAAAGGTGGAAGAAACTCGAAGTTGTTGGTGCGGTCTATCATTCTAAATGGCCTCTGGTCGTTGGTTTGTTTCGTTTAAGGAAAGGTTCGTGTTAGGCTACTAGTTTGGCAGACCCAGTCATATGAGGCTGCTACGGTCGTTCGCAAGAATCACGTATTGTTCAAGACATGGTTTAAAGTCTTTCTCAGTGTAAAGTTCCTCTCAACAGCAATGGTCAGGTTCAGGTGACGATTGGTGGTGTCGTGTTCTCATTCAGCTTGATAAAGGGTGATGCGCATGCACCATTTCAACTCTGGTGTTAGTGAATGTTCTGCATATGATCAGTCAGATGATGTAATGGGTTGTGTTTGATGGTGTTTCCTCGGGTGCAATATGATTGCATGTGGCACCAAAATGAGAAGCTCCGCTCGGGAGTCTTCAATGCCTGGCTGCGAGGCAGAAGATGCTTCAAACATCAGGGCTCCAGCCATAGGCTTCAGAGTGAAGCTGGCGCATGGTCAGGAACCCCGGGAGTGTATGGGACCCCAAATTTATTTCTATCACCAGTGTTGAAAGTAGATGCAGTTTAAATTGTTTCCAAGGTTGTTCCGCTCCGAATGAGCTGTCTGGTTGCATAAGGTTTTCGCGACCATGTGGAGGTGTGTTCGTCTCGTTGCCTTAATGTCTTGGGGATTGCGTCCCCTTGGATGCAATCATTTTAGTGGTCCTTATGGGTGTTTTTTGAGTAAATCTATCCCAAATATGAATAATGCTCATCCAGGAATGTGGGAATGATGGTTTGTCTTGGGTCATGCTTTTGATGCCCGATAGTCGGGCCCCTCCCTCCCCGCCCCTTGTGGTGGGGTGTTTGGTCACCATTGATAAATTTTCAAAGTTCTATACCTTTCGTTACTTCAAATGGTGGGGAGACCCACATTGGGTCTCGTACGAATGTATCTGGAATGAATCTATGCTACAAATTTATTTAATGGCGGGGAGTCCGCTCGAACCTACCCGTGTCGGTTTTCCAGTCTCGTTTCGAGCGTCACTGAGTTCCTAATGGTGGGGAGCCCCTTGGGCCTCCTCTTGTTGACCATCTGCTTATATTTTTAAATATGGATTGGTGATAAGTGATAAGAGTGTTTCTTGGACGTGGTTTGACCATACTAACCAAATGATTGGGTTTTTGTTTAATAATGTTTGAGTTGTTTCGGCTTGTGAAGTTGGTTTCCGTGGGTGCGAGAGTTCCCTTCATCGATTAGTAAACAGGAGGCGTTCTAGCTCTTTGGGGCGGGCGACACATATCAGAATGTCTTTTGACACATTTCATTAAGTTGTCTTTGAATCACTTTGTCTGATCACGATGCTTTGGTCTCTTTTCGCTTGTTGATTTTGGGGATCCTCTTTAAACTTGAGTGGGGTAACAACTTCTTCTTTGGGTCTTGGCCTTAGTTGTGGATTTTCGGGGACGGAAAGCTTTATGGTGGGGAGAATTGTCACACCCGTCCTTTTTAAATTACTTATTTTATTATTTTTCTGGGCATCGAGTAGTCTGGGTTAAGGCCCGACTTAATTATTGAGTTATTATTTAAAGAAATGCATGTTTTGGTCTTGACATCGTTCAGCGCACCGCGGTCGAAACCACACGGCCTTCCCGGTATTCAAGGAAAATGAATAAAATATAATGAATAATAAAATGGGAATAAAAAAAGGATGTGTAATTGGATTCAATGGGCTATTTTAATGAAGATGATAATAACCTTGTTTGATAATATTTTTGTTTTAATTTATACTATCAACAATGAAAATTTTATTAAGTTATTAATATTATAAGATTTGATATTATCGTTAACACAAAATTAAGTTACTATGACTTATTTGTCTATTTATTTTATTTTATTTTTTATCTTATTTGGTTTTAAAGTGTTTCGTCAAGGCGCGAGCTATGTCTCGATTGAACTTGACGTTTTTGTCGATAAGCGAGTTTCTCTTTCGGGGCGCGACAACATGCGACGCGTGGGTGAAGCGGAGTTGCAATATCATATGGCCTCACCAGCACCGCCGTGTGGGCCACCCGTTGTCCAATTAATTAAATAAATTGAGTTAATAACAGTGAAATAAAATTTAATGTTTTGAAGAATAAAAATGAAAATAAGATGAGAAAAATGTGTTAATAGTTTAATAAGTTGTTTTTTATAAGTTGTGTTTTAGTGATAATAATAATAATATTATTATTATGGTTTTAGTTTAAGACTATTTTTAATTTTATTAATAATAATAATAATATTATTAATTGGTTTCTTTTAGTTTTTTAGGGTTTCTTTTATTCCTTTTTTTCTCTTCTCCCTCCCTTCACTCTCTCCCGTCGGAGCCCTCCCCCTTCCCTTTGGCGTTTTTTTCTCCCCTTGAAACCCTATGCGCCGCGCCCTCCCCTCCCGTTGCCGACCCTCCCTCTGTCCGGTGGACTCCCCATTGCCCCCCTACACTCCCGTCCGGCCACCTGGAAAGCGCCGCACCCCACCGGCCATCCTCCTTCCGTCTGACGCACCCCGAGCCCCCTCGCCGGACCGCACCCTTGCTCCCCCATCGCTCCGGCCTCCTACACTCCGCCGCAACCTCCCTTCCGGCCGCGCCTATGTCCGGCCGCCTCCCTCGTCCGGTGCTATGAACCGCCACCCCCTGCTCCATCTGGTGTACACCCCCCTCGGTTAAGTCTTATCCGTTCTGTTTTTTTCTCTCTTTTGAGTTTCGTTGTTTTCTTTTCAGCGGGTATATGTTTTGATTTTAGGGTCTAATTTTAGGTCTTTTGGTTTGATCTTCTTGTTTTAAGGATAAATTTGGTCTCTTGGTGATGCGATTGAAGCGCAAATGGGTTTCTCTTCATTGTCAAATGTTTGTACACATCAAGGTGGGTGGTTCCATGCCATACCGTCTTTAGATGATTTAAATTGATCCTTAATTAAATTATAATGTCTTCTAGTGATAAATTTAGTGATGCGAATTTTATTTTGGATATGTTTCGATATGCACATTTTTGAATTTCAGTTGTTTTTAAGTAAATTCCATTTTTTTCATGTGCGTTGTGTTGTTGAAATTTTCAGATGTGTTTTGTGTTTTCAAGAATGCTTGAGGTATGGATGTTATTAAACTGAGTTTTTCAAATGAAGGTAAACTATTTTGACGTGTTAATTTTTATTATGAACCTTGAGTTTGTTTTAGGGGTGCGAATGAGGTTTTATAAGGTTTGGGATGTTCAATTGATTTTCAAATGGTTACAACATCTAAAATTTGTGTGTTTTAAACTAAGGACTTGTAGTATGAATGTGTGATGTTCTATTAATTGATAAATTGTTTATTTAAGTGGAGTTTGATATGCGAATCGTGGTTGGGAAGGTTTTTGGGGTTGTTTGGTAGGTGAGAAATGTGTTTTCAAGTTCTCTGATGTGTCTGGGAATTTAAAGGGAGATTTTCAGTGAAAATGAGTCACTTTGGGTGTGTTTACCGTGTTGCGCACTTTTGGAATTAAATTGGAAATTGTTTGAACAATGGAAAAACATGATTTGGTTTGTATATTCTGTACTTTTGGTTTTAAAGCAACGTTCCTATATGAAATCGAGTTCGTCTTTCTTGTGTAAACTTTTTTTTTCTAATTTGAAGTGTTTTATAAATTTTTAATTGCATTTATTAAATTATATGTGGAGTGCAGAAGTTGTGTTTGATAGAATTACGCGTGCATTAAGTTTTTTTAACGGGATTCTTACATGTAAAACTTGGCATGTCTCATGTGAAAACTCTTATTGTGCTATTTTGAAATGTTCTTCAAATTGCTTAAATAGATTATCATGTCATGCAAGTGATCCGAACTATGTTATAAAATGGTTTTGGTGTGCGTGTGTTTTTTTAAATGGTGTTTGGGTATGCAAGCGGTGACCTGTATGTGTAATGTTTTGTTTGGTTCGGGATATGTGAAAGTGATATACATTATGTGAATGTGAAACTTGATTGAGCACAAGGGAAAACCCTGGGTATCTAGGTGGACGGACTAGAACTAGTGCGCTAGTGAACCAGATGGGTATCGTCCCTGTTTCACTTAGCTGGATTGACGATTGCAACACTAACTAAACATATGATATCTGATGGTCATGGCCTTCTAAGCCACGTGTTCTGAGGGTCGTGGCCTCCTAAGACACGTTTTTTGAGGGTCATGGCCTTCTAAGCCACATTTCACCGAGACACGAGGTTCTAGGGTCCCACTCGAGCTAGATGAACCTTAGGGGATTTACCCATAGTGCTCTACCATCTATGGCATGGTGCCTTCCGTCGGCATATGGAGGTCCACTTGGGTGTGAGTGTGTGTGTGTGTGTGTATGTGTGTGTGTGTGAGTATGTGTGAGTGTGTGTGTGTGTGACCATAATGAACTTTTTTCTTCCTCTTTAAAATCGTGTTTGTGAAATGAGTTCTTTTTAGTGTTTTCCTTTATCATTTGGCTTGTAAATGTTTTATTTAAAAGTATTTCGAAAGTATAACTTGAATAAGGACATTAAATTGTCCTTTTGATGTTGTGTCATGGAACCTTTTTATTGGGTGACGTCCTACTGGGCCTTTCTCTCACACCCTGCATACACCTTCGGGTGTATGTAGAATTTGTTTCTTGTGTGTTCCAGGTTGTGACATCATGCTCAACGATGGTGGTTCGAGTTGTTAGTGGCCTTCTCATGGAGGTTGGTGTTGTGGCATGCAGATGCTACACCACTCTGGTCGCTTGGAGGTTTGAGTTATAATTTTAGTCTCTTTTGTTTTCGTTTATTTTTGGATGTTGGTACTAGTTGTAAACCATTAAATTTTGATTTTCGTTTAATGGTCTCTTTGGTTGTCGATTCCTAGTTTCATTTTTTTTATTATCTTGTTAGTGTTTGTGTATACCATTTCGGGTAAACCGTTCCCACTGATTACTCTTGATACCCGGGCACTTGTGCCAGCCCGTGGGGATCGGGAACGCCCTTCAGGCCATGCCACGGACCGGGTCAGGCGCCGGGGCGGATGGCGACCCGGCCTGGTCCGTGACATATTTGGTTCAACACAGTAATCTTTAACTGATTCTTTTGCATGTCTAATGAAATCTGAGTTTGAAATGAGTATGATAGGTGAGTTAACTTTTTTACTTGGTTTTAAAATTTCTCAAAAACCATAAGGAACCTATATATCTCAACATAAGTATATTAAATATCTTCTTAAAAAGTATGTATATGACAACACGAAGAGTATAAGTACTCCCATCGGTACCACAAATTATTTAGATCTTTATGGATCTAGGAAACCAGTAGATCAAACATCTTTTAGAGGTATGATAGGTAGTATACTATACTTGACAGCTAGTCATCCAGACTTAATGTTTTCAGTATTCTTGTGTGCAAGATATCAATCCAATCTTAAGGAATCTCATTTGAAGGAAGTAAAAAAGAATTATTTTCTACTTAAAGGGAACCATGGATCTAGGATTATTTTATAGTTCTGGAAATGATTTTGTTCTAAAAAGTTTTTTGGATGATGAATTTGGTGGATGTAGAATGGATAGAAAGAGTACATCCAGAACTTGTCATTTCTTAGAAGATTCAATAGATTATTGGTCACACAAGAAGCAACACTTAGTAGCACTCTCCACTGCTGAAGCCGAATATATAGAAGCTGGAAGTTGTTGTGCTCAAGTGTTGTGGATGCAACACACACTCACAAACTATGGCTTGAGTTTTACAAAGTCTCAAATTTTGTGTGATAACACAAGTTCCATTTCCCTTATTAAAAACCCTTCACATCACTCTCGTGCAAAGCACATAGATATTAGGCATCACTTTATTAGGGATCACACACTTAAAGTATATATCATTTTTCAGTTTATAGGAACGCAAGATCAACTTGCTGATATTTTCACAAAATCATTACCCTCCGATAGATTTGAATACATTAAACAGAAGTTAGGAATGATAACTGTGAGGTAATCCTTCTTCATTGACTTCTTTTTGAACAATTCTCCGTACATTAATAAACATCTTCTCATAGGGGGAGTACATTTACATGTTAGCTTAATAAAACAATTTTTTTTGGCAGTTTTCTTTTCAAACTTATGTAACTAAAATTTTCTTAACAAATTTTTGGAAAAATCTCAGAATGGATATTTTCGGAATGGAAATTTCAGAATGGAAATTCTCGGAATGGAAATTCTCAAAATAGAAATTTTTGGAACTGAAATTCTCGGAATGAAAATGTTCAGAATGGAAATTTTTGGAACTGAAATTTTCATAATGAAAATTTCCTTAACCAAATTTTTCGTAATGAGGATTTTTCATAATGAGGATTTTTCATAATTAATTTTTCGTAATGATGATTTTCCATAATGGGTATTTTTTGAAATGAATTTTTCGTAATGAGTTTTTTGTAATAATGATTTTTCATAATGTTTTTTTTCAATAAAATATTACCAATTATGAACAATCTTTCTATCCAATCCAAAAGGTATGATTTCCTTAATTAAATCTTCATAATCATATTTTTCTTGTTGGTATTTTTTTGAGTTTTAAAATAATTTGGATTCTAGTTATCCTTAAATCTGAATGTTTTTCTTAAAACCTCAAAAGATTGGAGTCAAGTTTTCCTTGTGGGAATGTTCTCAATCGTCAGATTAGATCAAAAAGTTTTTCAACCATTAGATGGTTTTTGGAAGACCAAAGGACACCTCCATAACCTATATAAAGGGGACCCTAAGAGTTTTCCCACATCGTTTTTTCAAGATCTCGCGTCTCGAAGCCTTGCACCTCTTCTTAAGGACCGTTCCGATCTTTGCAAAGCCATTCCAAATCTTTCAAATCTCTCAGTTCTGAATGTCTATGGAAGCAACATCCCAAGATATGTCTACCTCAAAACCAATCTCAAAGTGGATAGTTTTTAGGGAAAGGTTAGTGCATCTAGATTTTTGTAAGTTTTATTCCCTTATATCAATGAATATTATATTGAATGGATGAGAGGATGTTTTCTTATCAAAGTCAAATAAACGGGATCCAATTTATACTGATTTGCTGTTTGAGTTCTATGAGTCCGTTTCCTTCCAAAAGGAATATGGCAGAGAGTGGTTTTCATTCAAGTCTTATTGGAAGACTTACAAGTTATTTTACACCAAGGCCGCGAGCAAGGTTGGTTTATCCTATGAAGGGGAAGCTGAGTTTTGCTCACATAAGCTTTAAGATGAGAAATGATGTTTCAATAAGGTGAAGGCATTAACATTTCTTGGACATAAGCATTCTACAACTGCTAAGATTTCTCATCTCACTCCGAACAATAGAATTATACAGCTGTGGGTACAAGAGTTTCTTGTACCAAGAAGGGGTGACAAGGATAATATGAAGAAAAGTGATATCTATGCCTTAGGTTTCTTGGTAAATATAAGAAAGATAAATTTGATGAGACATGTTATGATTACGATCAAGAAAATCAATAAAGGAAACCTAAGAGCACAGATGATCATGTTTCCTGCCTTACTATCCAAGATAATAGTTCGGTGTTTAGAATCCTTCAAGGTTGCATGAAAATCAAAAGTAAGGAATTGTGAGCTTATGCTGGTAAACGATGATACTTTGAAGAGGATGAAGATGTGGTTTTCTAGTGAATCTATAGAATTATATCCTTTATCTGTGGAAGAGGCTGAGGAAGCTCAGAAAGATTCACAAACTCCAGAACCATCTAAAAAGGCATGGAAGAAGAGAAATCTTAAGGAAGTGGTTGCTGATGAAGAAAATCCTATGTCTAAGGGAACTCAGTCTGCTCCCCCCAAACCGAAGAACCAAAAAGCCTATCCTGATGAAGTTTCTGTGAAGTGGAGGGAAGAAAAAGAAAATAGGAAAGAAGGGGATCCACATTTCGGATTGGACCATGCTGAGGCTAAGGACTTAAGAGAAAGAACCGATGATCAGTTAGAGAAGCAAGAGAAAGAGAAGTAGATTAAAAAGGAGTTATCTGAAACAGAAGTAGTGCAATCTTTGCTAAAAGATACAGAGTTAGCTTCTTAGTAGATTCCGGTTCCAAAAACCTTCCTTACTGAACCATAACCAGAGACTCTTGGTAAAAAGTACTTCACTCCGGAAAAATCTAAGGTTGAAGAAGTGGTTGTTGAAGAAGAAAAAGCTGCTGGAGAAGAAGTAGAGGAAGAGGTTGAAGAAGAAGAAGAAGAAGAGGAAAGTGAATATTTGGATGCCTTGATCAAGCAAGTAGAGGATTATCAAGATAAGGCAGAATCCGAAAAGTTAGTTACTCTAGGAAAGGGAGTTGAGAAAGATAGTAAGGATGATGATAAGAAACAACAAGAAGAAGAAATGTTTTGTATGATGAGGAAGAATCCTATGAAAAGGATATTCAAGAGGAAGGAGTAGAAAAGGATAAACAAGATGAAGATCAGATTATTCATGTTTCTGAATCCGAGGAAGAATATCCTAATGAGGAACCATTTCTGAAATCTGATAAAGGAAAGTAAGTCCTCATGGATACACCAATAAAATATATCATCAGAAAGAAAGAGGTTAGTGGTTCATCTAGAAGGAAGCTAGTCTAGGTTGAGGAAGAGAAATCTCAATGAAAATAATCTAATTCGGAGTCATCAGCTCTTGGTCATGATTTTGTGGTTGAATCTCTGAATTAGTTGGTGGACACCATTCCGATTTTTCCAACAATAGATTCCAGATGCCAGATGCTGCAACAGAGTATGAATCAGAAATCAGATTCAGAATCCATGGTCATGGATAAGTGTGTGAAGATTGAATCTGACCATAAAAGTTTCCTTATCAATTATTATGTGCATAGAAAGTCTTGCAGCAAAATAACTTTCTGGTCTAAGAATGTTGAAGAAGACTTGGCTGTGAATGATAATTTTCAGAATGAGGTGAATGATTCATTTGATAGAGAGGATAACAAGATCAAGAATCTTCAAGAAGAGATGATCATTGATCAAATAACTCGGAATCAATAGGTTATAGACATGAATGGGAAGCTTAACTAAGTATCTCAGAACTAGAAAAGTGAAAGAGATTTCTGGATTGAGTTTACGGAGAAGCTGGAAAAGCAAGATGAGTTAATAAAGATGCAGAAAGAAGCCATCGAGGCTCAGGAAGAAGCTTTAACCCAAGAAGAAAAGAAAAAATCCTTGGAGAGGCAAGTTGAGGAAGACCAAAGAGACTTGAAGAAGCTCAAAACCTTGTTGAAGAATCTAATTCCAAAGGAAAAGGAAGACAAATAATTACACTCCGATATTTTGTTGTATTTTTCTTTCTTTGTAAAATTTTCTCAACTCTAAATAAAATTTGGTTGGTTGTATCTTGTTATATACTAATGTTTCAGGTACAATATTTTTTTTCCATTCCCTTCAATTATTTTTGAAAATCACAAAGGGGGAGAAGGAAAAATAACTACTCTTAAGGGGGAGAAGGAAAAAGAACCACTAAAAAGAGGAGAAGGAAAAATTTAAAATGATGAAGAAAAATTTCTAAGTAAAGATATCCTTAAAGTAAGGGGGAGTTGCTCAATACAAATTTTTTCATTCCCGTGATAATGAAAACTCCACTCCATAATTTCAGAATACAATCCTTAGAGTTTCAATGCCTAAGGGGGAGTTAGTTGTATTCAGTTTCATCCATGAACAAAGGGAGATAAGTTTTAATTTCAAAGTCTAAAGAAATTTTTTCAAAGTCCTTATATTATTTTTCGTAAGGATGTTTGCGCTCTCCAAAAAGGGTGAGATTGTTGAGTCAATAAGGGTTTCCTTATGACTTTTCCATTCCTTCTTGTTTTGAAAATCACAAACACCTTATACATAAGAAAATATATATTGTACCTCTATAGGGAAAATTTTCTTATTTAACTAAATTTATCCTAACCTATATTTTCTTATACATATCAATATTTTTTTCAATTACAAAAACCGAATTCATACCCAAATCCCATGAATCATATAAAGTCAAGAATTGGAGTATTCTATTTTTAGGATCCGAATTCTGGATGTGAACTGTAATGAAGTTCCAATCCGAATTCTATATGTGAACTGTAATGAAGATCCACTCCGAATTCTGGATGTGAACTGTAATGAAGTTCCACTTCGAATTCTGGATGTGAACTATAATGAAGATCCACTCCGAATTCTAGATACAAACTCTTATGAAGTTCGACTCCGAATTTCATGATATTGACTCCGAACTCTTATGAAGTTTGACTCCAAACTTTCATGAGTTCGACTCCGAACTCTTATGAAGTTCGACTCCAAACTTTCATGAGTTCGACTCCCAACTCTTATGAAGTTCGACTCTGAACTTTCATGAGTTTGACTCCAAACTCTTATTAATTTCAACTCCGAACTTTTACTAGTTCGACTTAGAACTCTGTAAGTTCAGATTCTGAACTCTGGTGGAACTAGACTCCGAATTTCCTTAGAAATTCACACTCTGGACTTCTACAGAATTCAGGTTCCGAACTTTTTTAAAACAGAATCCGAATATTATTCTTATTATAGACTCCGAAATCCATTTTTGTTAGACTTTGAACTTTTATTTTTTTACACTTCGAATTCTAGTTTTACTTATACTTATACATGTTTCATTATAAAATGATGTTGTGCTTTCAGTTACACATGTTTTGTTATAAAACGATGTCATCCATTCTGTTTCTAATTGACCGTTGGTTTAGTTAAACATGTACAGGTCCCTCTGAAATTCACGGAAAATATGACCATTGGAGGAGGGAGCCAACCATTCCAACCAAGCCTATGAATAAGAGCTCATTATAAAGAGCTAAAAAATGAGTTGATCACTCTAGAGACCACATGATGTTTAGGTGATTTCTAGAGAGAGAATATTTTCATACATTGTGTGTAATGAACCGCTCGTTCAGACTGCTTTGTGTGACTCCAAATATTGGTGATTACATTTGAGGGCTTCCGGGGATAGTAAGACTGAGGTGCCAACTACCTTGAAGTTCGAGGGCTTTTTTACTGAGGAAGACAGAGGTTCCAACTACCTTGAAGTTGAGGGCTTGAGCGGATAGCAAGACAGAGACACCAATCTTCATATCAAGGGCTTACCCTAGTGTGGGTAAGACAGGGTTACTTGAAAGTATAAATCAAGGTACCTTTATCAAAGGTTGTTGGATACCCTTCACTTTGGGTTAAAAGACTTATATCTTGTTACTTGTAGTTTTTACTACTTGTTTTCCACTGCATTTCGTTGTGTAAGGAAAGTATAATCTTCTTATATTTCCTTACACTTGTACACTGATTAGTTTAGATTCTATACGCTTTAAGGTAGAATCTCATATTGTAAACTTTGGTTAATTTTAAATTTCTGGATTCATATTTCCGGAACCACTTTTTTGGAATCACTTTCAAGATTTAAGAAAGTGCATAGAACTAGAAGTTTTTAACTTCATACCCTATACCAATCCTTCAATTGGTATTAGAGGTGTTGTGAATTTTCTTCGTTTAACTTTGTCAAACATATATCTTTCATTTTTTAAGGAAATTTTTAAAGTGTACAATTCACCCCCCCCCCTCTTGTATATTGAGAATCTACATCATTATTTCGATCCTACAGACTATGGAAGAGTATTTACCGAGGTTCACCAATATCTCGTAATAAATTCTTAATATGGTTTTTGATCCATTATTTTGAGCATAAATATTTGAGTTGGGACTATTCTAATATATCATGGAATGAGTGATATCTATTTTCATCCCTTCATATGATGTGGTGCTTGAGAGAGCTGTTGTGGTGGAGAGGATTCTGGATGAGAAGAAACTGCCAATTGGTGCAGACATTGGGAATAAAAGATCCAAGATGTGATCATTAGGTTTAGATGGGAAGAGCTAGGTATATTAGTGTTTTAGAATATTTTTAAGATAATATCAGGATATGGTATTTATAGTTTGGGGAACATAATAAGGATCAAGTCAGTTAATGGATATATGATGTTTCTCTTTTGGTGGACAGAGTAATATCACATGACATTGTCTGAACTATTATAAGATAGATGCAGAGATGGTGGATAAACCACCAAATAAGTGATAATTCCTAGAGAAGGGTATTCTGTATTGAAGAGGGCATGTTAGAGGATCAGTGAGAGAATCTTAGTGGGGCATACAATTTGACCTATTAACACTACCACCAACAAAGTTGTCCATGCCTGGCTCAGGGAGCTCGTGGTCCAGGATGATTAAATCTGTAGGTAGTGGTCACATATATACCAAAGTATTAGGGGATTATTTGAGGTATCATATATGTCTTCTATACACTAGTTATAGTATTGAAAAAAAACAGTTTCCACTCATTTCATGCTACTTCAATTGTAATAGATCTAGTGATAAATAAATCCTTAAATAATTTTGAAAACATGGACATTAATGAGAATGATTTTTAAGACAAAAAATTTAAAACATTTAAAATGATGTTTTATTTAAATTTTACCGTAAAATAATCATTTTGAAATTTATTTTATGAAACATGGACATTGATAATAAATATGTCACAGAAAAATACTTATACATAAACAATTAGGGGTAATAATGAGATTGAGGAATTAACCCTTACCATGTAATTTTCCTTGGACAAGGGTAGGTTAACCTTCAGTATAATGGTGAAATAATTCTTATTAATTTATAAAGTAACCATATACATTAATATGATATCATATATGATATTCTAATATTTCTTTATTAATGATATTTAAGTAGTATCATCATTTCCGGTGTTAACTGATTCATTTTCCATTATATGCTTTATTACTTAAATCATGTGTGATATGGATATGATGATTCTTATTCATATCCAGAATGATATCATGTCTTTAAACATTTTTTATAATAATAAAATAAAAATTAGTCTTGAATGTTTACGATGGGGAATGACATCTCACCGCATCGTGGAGACGGTAAGTAGTACATACGCACGAGCGACAATATCATTCTTTTGATGGTGAAATCGTATATAATTGGATGGTATATCATATATTAAGAATAATTAACATGTTATATTTATTATTAAATCAGTTAAACCAATTATTATACCCATCCAAATAATGAAGTGTTTGAATAACAAACTACACCACAACATGGAGAAGATAAGCAGTACGTACGCACGTATGGTGATGTTTTCATTTATAGGATTGATAAGATAATGAACATGGTTTTACAATATTTATAATAACATCAAAGTATGTATAAGGTGTTGGAGTTATTATTTTGGTATGGAAAAAACAAATAAATAAGAAGTTGAAAAAGCAAAAACTTTAAAGAGGGTAGTGATATTATTACCTCTTCTTCGGGTGTTACCTTTTTAGGTGATCAATAGGGCTCCATAGGTTGGATTTATGATCAATGTAGCACATCTAGGTTGAATTGGGAGAATTTGGGTGGTTATTTGGGAAGGGGTTGGCCAAGTTAAAAGGATTTCTATCGGTGAAATTAATAGAAGGGGAAGTTCCCATTTATAAGAGTGGTGAGGGTCCCATTAGCAAATGCATGAAATATTATTTTATAATAAAATCATTTTCAGTTTCTAATGGATCCCAATTGATTTATTTTGAGGATAAGGTGGGGATGGGTTTAAAATCCCTCAACCAATATGTTTTAGATAGGTTTAGTTAATCATATGAACTTTGTATTTTAGATTTAACTCTTAGTAAAATAGTTTGACATTTACCACGTCTCTTTGTATTTTATATTATATGGTTAATGAACATACTATAACAAGACAAACGAACCTCAAGTTGTTAATTAATGATATAACTATCCTTATTTAAGTCCTTTTGCTGAAACTTATATTTTTATGAATATTATTTCAATTAACAATATAATATTTGTTTTAAAAACTTTTTTATGTCTATTTTGGCACTCTTTGGTACTTTGTTTTTGTTAAAGTCATAACAACATGATTAATTCGAATAAAATTCATTTAATAGACCCTAACTATTCATATTAACGAATAAAATTATTTGAATTCATAAAAAGTCTCACATTAGATTTATTTATATATTTATAATATTCAATTATTTAAATCGTTCATTAATAAGGTAATTATTGCATCATCATTGTGTCATAAATTAATTTAATTATTTAATTTATAAAAATTAAAAATAATATACAATTATGTAGGAAATATATTTATATTTCTAATAAATATTTTTAGTCAAATTTATCTTATGTATAACCCTATATTAAAAATGGTTTAGTTATTAAACATTGAATTTAACACTTTTAACTCTTCTTTAAATAGAATAATAATAAATGTCCTAATCTAATCCCAGTGGAACTAAAGGACAATATTTTATTCCTAAGGTTCTTATTAGTCGAAATACACTTATCCAATAGATTTTGGACATGTGTTAGGGTAATAATAATATCATTTTTACCATTAATTACCCTATTTACTTTTTAACAGTGGTAAATAAAACTTAAAAGTTACTATTTAGAAAAAATTATTTTCATCTTATTGAACAACATTTTACTTACAAATATCAACTTTGTCTCTCATATTTTTGATATTCAATACACATAATTGGTAAAATTATGTTTTATACAAATTTTCAAATGCTCCTAGGAGGTGGGTAAAAGACGGAAAAAAGTTCAATGAAAGTTTTATATATCTAAACATATTATAAAATGAATCAACTGAATTACATTGAACATATATTGGTATTATGTATCTGTTTTTATCTAAAATATATTTAAATAAAATAAATAATTATTTAAATAAAAATTCAGTTTTAAACAATAACGTGGTGTTTTTCACTATTCATAAAAAATTTAACGTTTTCAGAAAAATTCCAAAAAATTTCCCTATGATAATTTTGATATTCCAAATCAAAATTGAAGTCCAATTTGATAGATAAAATCTCTAAAATTTCAAAAAGTGGGTATTACTATTCATAACAACTAGTTTGATTTGTTGTGGTGTGTTAAAAATCAAAGTTGAATACAACGCAAGCTACTGAATTATTCAAAGGGAAACGTATCATAGAAGCTTGGGGTGTTAAATTTGTCCCTCCCTCAAATAATTTCTTCCTTGAAATTTCATGAATATCATTTCATAAAATTAATTGGGGGGTTCATCATCATATGTTCCTTGGGTTCCCACATCGCCTCTTCCATCTTATGATTTCTCCACAGAAAGTTTACTAGATGAGTCGTCCAATTTCAAAACACTTCTTCTCTGGTATCCAGAATCTTGACAGGATCTTCACAATAAAACAGATCAGGATCCAATTCAATTTCCTAATAGGTGTGTATGTGTGTTGGGTCAGAAATGTATTTTCTCAATAGTTATATGTAGAACACATCATGAACTTCAAAGGTATTTGGCGGCATTTCAAAAAGGTAAGCGATAGTCCAAATTAGTTCTTGAATTTCTAAATTTTCGATGTACCTGTGACATAATTTTCCCTTCTTACCAAGTCGTATAACTCCCTTCAATGGGGATACCTTCAAGAAAACATGATCTCCTACCTGAAATTCCAAATCCTTCTTTCAGTTATCAGCATATCTCTTTTTCCTACTTTGAGCTGCTTCGATTTCAGTTTGGATAACCTTCATCATTTCCATCGTTTCCTTCACTAGTTTTGGGCCTATGAGTTTTCTTTCACTAACATCCTCCCAACAAGTTGGTGTGCGACATCTCTTTCCAAACAATACTTCATATGGTGCCATATGAATATTTGAATTGAAGTTATTGTTATAATAAAATTCTACCCGAGGTAAATATTGATCACATATACCTTGAAAGTCCAGTGAGTTAGATCTCAACTTGTATTCTAATGTTTTAATAGTCTTTTTTGATTGTCCACTAGTTTGAGGGTGGTAGGTAGTGCTCAAACTAAGTTTAGTATCCACAGATTTCTGAATAAGTTTCCATAATATTGATGTAAAATGGGGATCACAATCAGAAACAATCAATCAGGGTACTCAATGAAGTATTACAACATAATTGATATACAGTATTTCTAAAATTCCATGTGTTAAATCTTTTCTTATATAGAGAAATTTTGATAACTTGTTAAGGTGATCAGCAATGACCCATAATGCATTATTCCTTCTAGGATAATTTGGTATCCCCATGAAAAAGTCTATCATAATATTATCCCATTTCCACTCAGGTATAGGAATAGGTTGCATGACTCCTCTTGGATGTTGTCTTCCAGCATTCACTTGCTGGCAAACCATAAATATCGACAAAAAATCAGAAATCTATTTCTTAAAGTTTTCCCAACAAAAATTTTCTTTCAAATCTCTATACATCTTTGTGCTACAATAATGTATAGTGAAATTGGAGCTATGAGAATCATCTATCAATTACCTTTTTCAGATCATGTATATCAGGAACACAAATTCTCTTTCCAAATTTCAAAATCCCATCTTCATATACGAAGTCAATCAATCTCCCATCAATCCCAGTTTTAATTTTCTTTTGAAACTCCTCCTCATCTGCCTGAGATCTTTTTATCCTTTCTAATAAAGATGGTTTGGAAACCATTTGAAAAAGTATCTATGTTTCACCTTCCATGATTATTCCCATATCCATTTTTTCTAGATCCATGAACATAGTATCCCATTCAACTCTCGTCTTATTCAAAACACCATGGTACATTCTACTCAAGGCATCTAACACCTTATTTGTGTTCCTCGGGTGGTAGTGTATAGTGCAATTATAATCTTTGATTAGTTTAAGCCATCGCCTTTTCCTCATGTTGAGTTCCTTCAGTGAGAAAATACACATCAAACTCTTTTGATTGGTATAAATCTCACAATTTTCACCCCAAAGATAGTGTATCTATATCATCAAAGAAAATATTACATCTCCTAACTCAAGATCATGAGTACGATAGTTTTGTTCATGATGTTTTATCTGTCATGATGCATAAGCAATAAATCTATCATTCTGCATAAGGACACAACCAAGTCCATTCATTGAAGCATCACTAAAAAACAAACCCATCATTCCTAGATGGAAGAGTCAATATAGAGGCATTAAATAATATTCTATTCAGTTATTCAAAACATTATTCAAACTCTTTTATCCAAACAAATTTAACCCCTTTACATGTGATCTTGGTTAATCGGTTTGCCAATTGGGAAAAATTCTGGATGAAACGTCGATAATAACCTACTAAACCAATAAAACTGCGTACCTCATTTATACTTGTAGGTATTGTCCATTCCTGGATTTCCTTTATCTTATAAGTATCAATAGAGATTCCATCCTTAGAGACAATATGGACAAGAAATGGAATCTCTAGGAGCTAAAATTTCCACTTGCTAAACTTCCCATATAATTCATTTCGTCTAAGAGTATTTAGGATAATGGAGCAGTGATTTTCATGATCGTCGTAGCTTTTGGAGTATAACAATATATCCTAAATAAATACCACTAAAAAGTCATCATGATATTCCTTGAAAACTCTGTTCATTAGATCCATGAAAATAGATGTAGAATTAGTCATCCCAAAAGGCATTACAGTAAACTCATAATGCTCGTACATGGTTCGAAATGATATTTTTGGAATGTCTTCCTTTTTCACACAAAAGTGATGATATCCAGATCATAGGTCAATCGTTGAAAAATATTTAGCTCCATGGAGTTGGTTGAATTAATCATCAATGCGAGGTAAGGGATGCTTGTTCTTTTTTTGTTATAACATTGATCTCACTGTAGTCAATGCAAAACCTCATACATCTATATTTCTTCTTAATAAAAAGAACAGGAGCTCCCCATATAGAAACATTAGGGTGACTAAATCCCTTATTAAACAAATCCTCTAGTTTTTTCTTTAGTCTAACTAATTCCGCAATGGCTATTCTATAAGGGGTCTTCGATATAGGCCTTGAACTAGGAACTAAGTCAATGGAAAACTTAATTTCTCATTCTGGAGGATTTCCTGGTAAATCCTTTAGAAACACATCAACATATTATTGCACAATAGGTACATCCTCTATTTTAAAATTCCTTTCCACACCAACAGTTACTTCATACACTTCTTACCTGATAATTGAATTTAGTTGACCTTCTGGGGGTGGATCTAGATAAGAATTTGATGGAGATGTTTTTTATTTAAAGATAAGGTGTTCTTTATCATCATCATCATAATAATTGTAACCTCCTTCTTCTTTCAATAAATTTTCACATCATGGTCCAAATTCCAATCTATACCGATGATTATATCAAATTCAATCATGGGTATGATGATGATATCTGCAGACAAATAAAATTTTTATTCCTCAATTGGAAATGATACACAAAGCTTTGTTGCAATGATACATCCCTTAAGAGTTTTGACTGACAACTCTCTAGTTAAATCATATTCTAAGTATCTAATTTTCGTGGCCAACTGGGAAGATGTGAAGCAATGAGATGATCTAGAATCAATTAATGAATTGGCTAATCTTGAGGAAACCATTAAATTACCTACCACCACATCTTTCGATGCATTAACCTTAGCAGTAGTGATCACATAAGCTTGGCCTTGCTCCCTTGGCCTTTTCTGACGTATGTTTCCTTGGCACATAGGAAATTCATTTTCATAATGCCCCATTTCTCTACAATTGTAGCATATAACATTAACAACCTCTTACATTCCTTTGTAATCACGAGTTTGATGGCCTTTTTTAACCACATAGGTAACAAACACTCATTCCCTTCAGGAAATTACAAGGGTGATTCTTCCCACATTTACTACAAGATGGATATTCATCTTTTACCTTCATCCCATTATTTCTATTTCTATAGTGTTCAACAGATATCTTCTTCTCCTGCTTTGATTTAAAGTCATATGACATAGATAATTCCTTTTCATTCTTGATAGCACATTAGACAATATCTTCGTAAGATGGGAAGTATTGTGAGACTAATTCTCGATGGAGAAATGGTTTTAACCCATCATAGAATTGATCAATCTTACTCCTTGTGTTACATATATAATCTTTTGCATGCCTTTCTAACATAGTAATGTTAGCCTCATACTTTGAGACAATCTCATCCTCCTTCTTCCTCAGACTTAGAAGTTGTATTTCCATATCTGCATGATGGTCACGATGAATGCATTTTTATATGAAAATATCATTAAACTCCCTTCATTACATATATGATACTTCATCATCTTCCTTTATTTTTTGAATAAATGAACACTATTGACCTGCATTTCCTGTAAGGTGATAAACTGCCACAACAACCTTTTCCCTTTTTCTACTCCCAAAAGCATGAAATATTTACTCTAAGAAACTTATCCATTACTAAACTACAAATAGATATATATTCCCATTGAATATTGGTGGTTGATGCCTCATTAAGCAGTCTAGCATTGATCCTCCACGTTATTGATCAGGGTGCTCCATACGGGTAAGGTTATTATTCAAAACCTAAGTGAGTTGTCCTAGTATGGTGATAAGCTGATTGGTACTAGTTGCATTACTAGTTCCACTATAATTATCTTGAGTAGGAGAGAAATCCCTACATGGATTCCGAGTGTTGATACAATATCCATTCCTTTAACTAGGCACCATTTATAAATAATGGTATTCACTTGATTTGTTTATGAATCAAAATACATAATTCCAAACTTGAAAAAGCACTTAACATAAATGGAAATATTTATGTATATAATCCATAACCATAAAAAAATTTCTTTGAGGAGGTATATACTCATAAATCCTTCACAATGGTTTGTAAATAAAATGTGAATTATCCTAAGCATATCCCCCGGGAGTGTCATAACTAAGAGTGTATCAAGGCTCGTTGTTGTGAACCATGATACCTCAGGTCAAGCTCGAGACTCCTTGTCAGAGGTTTCACTCCTAGGTACAACTATGCTAGAGTAGTAAATTTATACTTGTATCCAGATAGAGATTTATTGCTTGGAAAATAAACAAAATCTGTACATTACAAAAATTCTAGGAATTCTTCTATACTAATCCTCAATGTCTATCTTAGAGTAATGTTCTCTAATCAAGGTTTATCTAAATCTAGTTTCAATGGTCTGTACTAAAATTCCTCTAATAACAACTATAACACCATGACCCTAATTATCTAGAGTTAGTGTATTATTACATAACATTGGCATGATAAAGAAAGATCAAGTCTCAAAAGTCCGATCAGTTTAGTTTCCTTGGAAGTACTAGATACATTCATAAGGTTTACATTACATTATAAAATAAAAAACTACAAAAACATTTTCTCTATATACCGCACTCATATCCTATAGAATATCCCTATAGGTAAATCATAATATACTTCTTCACATCCTGGGGAAAATAAACCATAGAACGGGGTGATCTCAGATGCTCAGTAAGGATATCAATATAGCGGAATCATTCAAAAATAAGCATAAACATTTAAATCAATGTATAAGACTAAAACAAAAGTATTTTAAACTTAAAAATAATCATAATAAAGAAAATATAAATCAATGTAATTCCATTTACATATTCACATAGACATTCAACTAGTTGAATAATCAAATGCAATATCAACATCCAATTTCATAATGATGGAATGCATAATGCTAGACTTCATAACCACATAGTCAAGGCTTTGTGCCAAGACTACAAATACGATTTTTTCATGGCCTCGTGCCAAGAAACTAGTTTTTCTCATGATACCTACTGATCCATTAAAGAGCTATAGCATGCTCCACCTGTCACTTACTATGTTAAATACTTTCCTTATACAAAAATGTTGAAACATAACATAAACATTCATATTAAAACTAGCATGTGAAATGTCAATAATTTAACCGTAAACCATGAATGGTATAAAAATAGCACATCCATAGTCAAACATATCATAACTCATTCAATAAAATATGGACAATTGTATTATAATAAATCAACCCCAATCAAGAATAATATCCAGAAAAGGATTCCGACATAGTTGAAAATGATCAGTAAAACTTTTTTGAGAGAAATACCCCTTTTTTTAAATATTTTAAAAGTAACTCATTTATAAAGTAATTCATTTAAAAGATATTTTTGAATCAATGTGCTAGTTTATGGTTAAATTATTGACATTTAATATGCTAGTTTTAATATGAATGTTTATGTTATGTTTCAACATTTTCATATAAGGAAAGCGTTGGACATAGTAAGTGACGGGTGGAGCCTGCTATAGCTCCTTGATGCATCAGTAGGTATCATGAGACAAACTACTGTCTTGCAACGAGGCCATGAAAAAATCTTATTTGTAGTCTTGGCACAAGGCGTTGACTATATGGTTATGAAGTCTAGCATTATGCATTCTATCATTATGAAAAATGCTATTGATATTGCATGTGATTATTCGACTAGCAGAATATACATGTGAATATATAAATGGAATTATTTGGATTTATATTTTCCTTATTATAATTATGTTTAAGTTTAAAAGGATTTTGTTTTAGTATTATACATCGCCTTAAATGTTTATTCTTTTTTTTTGAAATTTTCCAGTATATTGTTATCCTTACTGAGCATTTGAGATCACCCCATTCTATGTTTTAGTTTCCCTAGGGTATGAAGAAGTATATTATGATTGACCTATAGGGATAGTCTATGGGATATGAGTGTGGTATATAGAGACAATGTTTTTGTAGTTTTTCATTTTATAATGTAATGTAAAACTTATGAATGTATCTTGTACTTCAAGGATACTAAACTGATCAGTCTTTTGAGACTTGATATTTCTTTATCATGCAAATGTTATGTAATAATGCACTGACTATAGATAACTAGGGTCAGGGTGTTATAGTTGGTATTAAAGGAATTTTAGTATAAATAATAGAAACTAGATTCAAATAAACTCTGATTAGAGCACATTACCCTAAGATAGACATTGAGGATTAATATAGAAGAATTCCTAGAATTTTGGAAATGTAGAGATTTTTTTTTATTTTCCAAGCAATACATATCTGTCTTGATACATGTAGGAAGAGACTACTCTAGCATAGTGGTACCTAGGACTGAAAACTCCAACAAGGAGTTTTGGGTTTGACCTGAGGTATCATGGTACATGACAACGGGCCTTGCTGCACTCTTGGTAACAACACTCTCAGGGGATATGCTTATGATAATTCACGGTTTCATTACAAACCATTGTGAAGGATTTATGAGTATATTCCTCCTCATAGAATTTTTTTATGGTTATGGATTATATCCATAAATATTTAAATTTCTGTTAAGTGTTTTATATGTTTGGAATTATGTATTTCGATTCATAAAAAAATCTAGTGTATACCATTATTTATAAATTGTCCCTAGTGTAAAAAATGGAAACTGTATCAACACTCTTAATACATGTAGGGAATTCCCTCTTACTCAAGATAATTATCATGGAGTTGGTGATTCAACTGTTGTTGATCAAATTATCACCATACTAGGACAACTCACTCAGGTTATGAATAATAACCTTACCCGTATGGAGCACCCTGATCCACAATGAGGAGGATAAATTCTAGACCTCTTAATGAGGGAATAACCACTAACATTCAGTGGGACTACAGATCTATTTGTAGTTGAGAAATGGATAAGTTTCTTAGAGTAAATATTTGTAACATCCCAAGTAAGTAATGAATAATATATATTTTTATCTATGTCTATTAATGAATTATATAGTGTTTTAGAGGCTTAAATTGAAAATAAATCCAATCTTAATCATGGAATACACTAACATTTTTAAAATATTGTTTTACTGCCTTTTGATGGCAAAACATTTGTAAAACTATCTTTTGACAATTTTATAATCTATGTTTCTCAAAATAAACTTATTATTTATATTGGGACATCAAAATTTACTTTGTGTGAATTTTTGGTATTTTTCCGATAAAGTTCATTTTTTAATGAATAGTGAAAAATGTTGTATTTTAATTCAAAACCTCTTTTTAATCTAATTTATTTATATTATTAGATTATATTTTGAATTTGTTTTGAAGTGAAATTAGAATATATTTTTACCATTTTATTCAATGGTGGTCATTGGAATCAATTTCACTTTGAAATTGGACTTAAACTAGTGTCAATCTTTTGATACTTATTGTTTCATAAAAACACGCTATTTGTCATAACAGTGGGAATTAATTATTAAATTAATTAATGTAACTTATATGATTTGAATTTTTTAAAATAGACATCATTTTTGAATTCAGAATATCAAATATAACTTCGGGTTAAGTTTTGGTATTTTTCTAAAAAACTTCAATTTTTGATGAATAGTGAAACCACTAAGTGGTAGTTAAAGAAACTGATTTTTCGTTTAAATGAAAATTTTCCACTTCTGTGATTTGATTTTCAAATATCCTACATACATTTTTGTCATTAAGAAGTAAAATGTGGTTCAATGAGATTAAAATAATTTTTTTGGTGAATAGTAACTTTTAAGTTCTTAATCGCGATTAGAGGTAATTAGTGTAGTTTAAGGTAAAAATAATGTTTTCATAATATGAGATGAGATTTACACATGTCCTACCCTCATTGGATATGTCATGGCCGACCTAGAAAATACATGGGTCAACTTGGGGACCCCATGGAGCCACTTTGGTTGGGAATTGACATAAATAACTTTTTATTTAATGTTAAATTAAAAATGTCACTAACATGAGATGTTTTACTAAACAAATTTTTCAATAGGGTTATACAAGTCAAATTTTTGACTATAAATAATCATTAGAAAGATAAAAATATTTCCTACATCATGATATTTTTTTTATAATTTTATACATTAAATAAATTAAATTATTTATGACATCATGATGATGCATCGATTACCTCATTAATAAAGGATTTAAATAAAATGAAAAGATAATGTAAAATATATGACCTAAACATGTCCAAAACCTATTGGATGGGTGGATTTATAACCCTTATCACCTTATACTAGAATTATATCATTGTGGGACCTTTTGAATCTGAAACTCATTTTAAAATAAAGTAACATTTCTTTACTTTCCAAGAGTGCCCCTCCTCTCCTCTTATAAAAGGCCCCCACCTCTACCTTCTTACCCACACTTCCAAAGCCTTTGGCTCAGCCAAACCCAGCCCATTTCGTCTCTCCACATCCCTCTATTAATCCTTGAAGCCTCACTTTGGGAAAAAGTCTTCCCAAGGAAGCCTTTGAGCTCAAACCAAAGGGAGTTACCCGATGTTAAGGTAACATCTTCACTTGTGTTCTTTTGTTTTATTTTGCTTCTCCAACCCACTAAACTCTTTTTATTATTTTCTTTTGTAAAAACTACAGTACATTCAATATACTAGGATGTTGTTATAATATGGATTTTAGCTACACTTACACACACCTACATCTAATGGTTAAAGAACATACTGTTTCCGTGGATGGCGAATTGCTGCCTCCCGAAACGATGATTGTTCAACATTCTTTTAACACCTTCAAAGGTGGCCATTAAGATGACACTATATTTATATATGATATATAATATGTTTATGTTTTCCTTAAGCTTATGTATTTTTCATTTTGGGCATACTTTTATGGTTTCCATTATGGGTAAACATGATATCTTCATTTAAGGAAGTGCGGACTACCGCTCCCTCAATGTGATTTGATTCGTTAATACCATATGTGGGACGTATAAAGGGTGGAGTTATGATATTATATATTATGTTATAATGGAATTACAATATACCTTTATATCATTATTATTTCTTTCCATTAAAGTATGAGATAGAAATTAAAGTAGCGTTCATGCGTACGTACGGCTTACCGACTTCATGAACGGTGCATTTCATTTCTAATCCCCAAATATAATGTACTATTATAAGTACACATATATAATGGATATATATGATGTATGATACATCTAAATTATTAATATAATTCTGGAATTAAAATACACATATCTCTCATTTAGTTTTAATTCCATTAATATGACATAGAAATGAAAGTAGCATTCATGCGTACGTATGGCTTACCGTCTCCATGAACGGTGCATTTCATTTCTTACCTCTAAATGATTATGTGATATTATAAATACATGTATATGCTAGATATATATGATATATATGATATCCAAATCAGGAATGTCATTCTAGATATAAAGAACCTTTGACCACATGAACAACATGTAATTGTAAGAAGTCCACTTTCGACTTAAGAACCAAATATCGACAAAACGAACATTATTAACTTAAATGATTACATAATGTTTATAACATGGAAATAAGTGATATAAAAGGAATAATTAACTTGAAAAAGGTTCTTAAACAAGTAGAAATTAACTCAAGTTTATTATTCAGGAGATTAAAGAACGATCAAGTCAAGTCGGAAACGAGGTAAGGGACTTCGTCTCAATCTCCTTTCATTGAGGCATATTTTGTTTTATACACCACTTTCTTTTATACGGTGTATAAACCCCTTTGAATTTTACGTTTATCCAAAAGGAATCTTTTTTATACGAAGCATTTTACTAAACGACAAAAGGGAATGTTTTTGTCGTACGTATGCAGCGACAACGACTTCTCCGCAACCGTGACCATTATTTGAGTTTCGGATTCCTCTACAAGCCATACCTTTTTTAAAAAGAAAAATAAATACCATGTTTTACTTTCATTTTATTTTGGTATTGAAAATGGTTTTCATAATGTTTTTATATCAATGCGTTGTATTGATATCTTGTGATTGAAAGGTGGAAATGTTATGTTTCCTTTATGCATGTTTTAGGTGATACGATTATGTTGAGGTTCTTGGGCATTATTATGAAGATGGGTGGTTCCGTGATAAACTGAGGGTGGGTGAGCCCGATATAGCTCTCCAATGCATTGGGTAATGTGAAGGAGTGAAACGTTAAGGTTTCTCCGAAGAGATTTAGGGAATATACTGTGATGGGTATTCCAAACGTAACCAAGAGGGTTACTCCCTACGTAAGAATGTTATGAATGCCTCAAGTTACCTTTATGTCTTATGATTTCTATGATTTATTCATGATCTGATGAGGTATGTTAAAGTGCTTATATTTTATGGGTAAAGTATGATTTCATTATTATGTATATATGAACTTATGTTTCCTTTCCATATTTTTATAACCCATACTGAGCTTTTTATGCTCATCCCAAGTTTTTTTGAAATGTTTTTCACAGGTCAAGGGAAAGGTACATGATATGATGATAGTGTCAAAGAAGTGTCAAGAATGAATCCATGTTTTATTTTAAATATGTTACCATTGATGGGAAAAATGAATACTATCTTTATGTAACCACTTTGTTTATATGTGGGATGTAATGCAAGTTTTATGATCTAATTCTCTAAAACTCTAAACCTGAAAAGATCCTCAATGTGTAATCTTGTAATAACTCAAGATTAAGGATGTTTTAAGGCTGGGGCTTATAATATTTCATGCTTTGGGGAGTAGAAAAAGGGAAAAGGTTGTTATGGAAGTTTATCACCTTACAAGAAATACAAATCAATGTTGTTCATTGATTAAAAAAAAAAAAGGAAGATGATGAAGTTTCATATATGAAATTAAGGGAGTTTAAATATATTTTGATTGAAAAATACAATCATCATGACCATCGATCAGATATGGAAATACAATTTCTGAGTCTGAGGAAAAAGAAGGAGGAGAATGTCGCTAAGTATGAGGCTAACATTACAAGGTTAGCAAGGCATGTGGTTGATTATAAATTTAACACAATGAGTAATATTGATCGATTCTTTGATGGGTTAAAACCATTTCTCCATCAAGAATTAGTCTCACAATCCTTCTCATCTTATGAAGATATTGTAGAATGCGCTATCAAGAATAAAAAGGAATTCTCCATGTGATATGACTTTAAAGAAAATAAGGAGAAGAAGGGATCTATAGAACACTGTATAAATGGAAATAAGGAGATGAAAGTAAAAGTTGAATATTCATTCTATAGTAAATGTGGGAAGAAACACCCTCACACTTTCCAGAAGGGAATGGGAGTATGTTACCAGTGTGGTGAAAAAGGCCACCAAACTCGTGATTGCAAAGGAAAGAAAGAGGCTATTAATGTTAAATGCTACAATTGTAGAGAAATGGGGCATTATGAAAATGAATTTCTTATGTTCCAAGGAAACATACCTCAGAAAAGGCCAAGAGAGCAAGGCCAAGCTTATGTGATCACTACTGCTAAGGTTAATACTTCAAAATACGTGGTGGCTAGTAATTTAATGGTTTCCTCATGATTATAAAATGCATTAATTGATTCTAGATTATCTCATTGATTCAAATATTCCCAGTTTTCCAAGAAAATTAGATACATCCAATTTGATTTAACTAGAGAGTTGTTATTGAAAACTCATAAGGGAAGTATCATTGCAAAAACGTTTTGTGAATCAGTTCCAATTAAAGAATAGAATGTTTTTTGTCTGTAGATATCGTCATCATACCCATGATTGAATTTTATATAATCCCCATTATGAATTTCCATTTGGACCATGATGTGAAAATTTATTGTAAGAAGTAGGAGGTTACAATTTATGATGATGATAATAAAGAACACCTTATCTTTAATGAAAAAATGTCACCATCTAATTATTATCTTGATCCACCCCCAGTAGGTCAACTAAATTCAATTATTACGTAGGAACTGAATGAAATAACTGTTGGTGCAGAAAGGAATGATAAAATAGAGGATGTACCTATTGTACAATAATATGTTGATGTGTTTCCAGAGGATTTACCAAGAAATACTCTAGAATGAATATTTAAGTTTTCCATTGACTTAATTCCTGGTTCAAGGCTTATATCGAAGACCCCTTATAGAATGGACACTATGGAATTAGTTGAACTAAAGAAAAAACTAGAATATTTGTGTAATAAGGGATTTCCTCTCCCTAGTGTTTCTCTATTGGTAACTCCTGTTCTTTTTGTTAAGAAGAAAGATTCATCTATGAGGTTGTGCATTGACTACAGGGAGATCAATGTTAGAACAAAAAATAACAAGCATCCATTACCTCGCATTGATGATTTATTCAACCTACTTCATGAAGAGAAATATTTTTCAACGGGCGACCTACGATCTGGATATCATCAGTTGTGTGTGAAGAAGGATGAAATTCCGAAAATATCATTTCGAACCATGTACGAGAATTACGAGTTTAAAGTAATGCCTTTTGGGATGACTAATTCTCCATATGTTTTCATGGATCTAATGAACAAAGTTTTCAAGGAATATCTTGCTAACATTGTAGTGGTAATTATTGATAATATCTTGGTATAATCCAAAAACTATGAAGATCAGGAAAATCACTGGTCCATTATCCTAAAGACTCTTAGATGAAATGAATTATATGGGAAGTTTAGAAAGTGTGAATTATAGCTTTAAGAGATTTCTTTTCGTGGCCATATTGTCTCTAAGGATGGAATCTCTGTTGATCCTTCTAAGATAAAGGAAATCCAATAATGGGCATCACCTACAAGTATAAATGAGGTACGCAGTTTTATTGGTTTAGCAGGTTATTGTCGACGTTTCGTCCAGAATGTTGCCCAATTGGTAAACCGATTAACTAAGATCACACGTAAAGGGGATAAATTTGTTTGGACAAAAGAAGGTGAATAATGTTTTGAATAACTGAATAGAGGATTAGTTAATGCCTCTATATTGACTCTTCCATCAGGGAATGATGGGTTTGTTATTTATAGAGATGCTTCAAAGAAAGGACTTGGTTGTGTCCTTATGAAGAATGATAGAGTTATTGCTTATGCATCATGATAGATACAAATTCATGAAAAAAACTATCCTACTAATGATCTTGAGTTAGCAGATATAATATTTTCATTGAAGATATGAAGACACTATCTCTATGGTGAAAATGTGATATTTATACCGATCAAAAGAGTTTGAAGTATATTTTCTCACTGAAGGAACTCAACATGAGGCAAAGGGGATGACGTAATCTACTCAAAGATTATGATTTCACTATACACTACCATTCGGGGAAGCCAAATAAGGCGGTAGATTCCCTGAGCAGAATGTATCATGGTGTTTTGAATAAGACGAGAGTTGGAAGGGATTCTATGTACACGAATCTATAAAAAATGGATAAGGGAATAATCATGGAAGGTGAAACATAGATACTTTTTCAAATGGTTGCCAAACCATCCCTACCAGAAAGGATAAAAAGTTCTCAGGATGATGAGGAGGAGTTTCCAAAGAAAATTAAAATTTGGATTGATAGGAGATTTATTGACTTCATATATAAAGATGGAAATTTGAAATTTGGGAAGATACTTTGTGTTCCTGATATAACAGATCTGAAAAGGGAATTGTTGGATGATGCTCATAGCTCCAATTTCTCTATACATTCTTGTAGCACTATGATGTATAGAGATTTGAAAGAACATTTTTGTTGATAAAACATTAAGAGATATTTTTTGTCTAGATGTATGGTTTTCCAACAAGTGAAAGCTGGAAGACAACATCCTAGAGGAGTCATGTAACCTCTTCCCATACCAGAGTGGAAATGGGATAATATTACGATGGAATTTGTCATGGGATACTAAAGACTCCAATAAGGAATGATGCATTATGGGACATTGTTGACCGCCTTAACAACTTAGCACATTTTTTCTACATAATATAAGATTTACCAATTGGAAATTTATACAGACTGTATATCAATGATGTTGTAAGACTTCATGGAGTACCCCGATTGATTGTTTCTGATCGTGATCTCCATTTTACATCAGTATTTTGGAAAATTATTCAGAATTCCATGGATAATAAACATTTGTTTGAGCACTACCTACCACCATCAAACCGGTGGAAAATCAAAACAGACTATTAAAACATTACAAGACATGTTGAGGTCTTTCTCATGGGACTTTCAAGGTATGTGGGATCAATATTTACCTCTGGTAGAATTTTCTTCTAAAAATTGCTTTAATTAAAATATTCAGATGGAAACATATAAAGCATTATATGGAAAGAGATGCGACAAACCAAATTTTTGGGAGGATGTTGGTGAAAGAAAACTCGTAGGCCCAAAAATTGTTAAGGAAACGATGGAAATGGTGAAGGTTATCCAAACCCAGATCAAAGCAACTCAATGTAGGCAAAAGAGATATGCCGATAACTGAAGGAAGTATATGGAATTTCAGGTAGGAGAAAATGTTTTCTTGAAGTTATCCCTATTAACGGGAGTTATATGATTTGGTAAGAAGGGAAAATTAAGTCACAGGTACATCGAAACTTTCAAAATCCAAGAACTAATTGGGGTTCTAGATTACCATTTAGAAATGCCACCAAATCTCTCCAAAGTTCATGATGTGTTCCACGTATCACTATTGAGAAAATACATGTATTACCCAACGCACATACTCACCTATGAGGAAATTGAACTGGAACGTGATCTGTCTTATTGTGAAGAGCCTGTCAAGATTCTTGATACTAGAGAACAATTGTTTAGAAAACTGGATGAATCGTCTGGAAATATTTCTTTGGAGAAATCATAAGAAGGAAGATGTGATGTGGGAACCCAAGGAACATATGATGAAGAAACCTCCCGAGTCTTTTTATGAAATGATATTCATGACATTTCAAGGAATAAATTATTTGAATGATGGATGAATGTAACACCCCAAGCTTCTATGATACGTTTCCCTTTGAATAATTCAGTATCTTGCGTTGTACGCAACTTCGAGTTTTAACACACCACAACCAATCAAACTAGCTATTATGAATAGTAATACCCACCTTTTAAAATTTTATAGATTTTATCTTTTAAAATGGACATAATTTTTGGATTTGGAATATCAAAATTAGCTTAGGGTAATTTTTTGATATTTTTCTGAAAACGTTAAATTGTTTATGAATAGTGAAAAACACTATGTTATTGTTTAAAACCAAATTTTTATATAAATAATTATTTTTTTATTTAAATATATTTTAGCTAAAAATAAAAACATAATACCAATATATGTTCAATGTAATTCATTGGAGTAATTTTATAATAAGTTTAGATATATAAAATATTTATTAGACTTTTTTCCGTCTTTTACCAACCTCCTAGTAACATTTAAAAATTTGTATAAAACATAATTTTACCGCTTCTATGTGTTGAATTTATAAATTAAAAGCGACACAGTTGATATCATTAAGTAAAATATTGTTCATTAAGATTAAAATAATTTTTTCTAAATAGTAACTTTTAAGTTTTATTTACCATAATTAAAATGTAAATAGGATAGTTAAAGGTAAAAAAGATATTATTATTACCCTAACACATGTCCTAAATCTATTGGATAAGTTTATTTCGACCAAGAAAAAACTTAGGAATAAAATATTATAATTTTGATTAGATTAGTACATTTATTATTATTCTATTTAAAGTAGAGTTAAAATTGTTAAATACAATGTTTAATAACTAAACCATTTTTAATATAGTGTTATACATAAGATAAATTCGACTGAAAATATTTATTAGGAATCTAAAAATATTTCTTGCATAATTTTATCTTATTAATAATTTTTATAAATTAAATAAATAATTTAATTTATGATACAATGATGATGCAATAATTACCTTATTAATGAATGATTTAAATAATTGATATTATAAATATCCAAATAAATTTAATTTCAGACTTTTTATGAATTCAACTAATTTTATTGGTTAATATAAAAAGTTAGGGTTTATTAAATGAATTGTTTTCGAAGTAATCATGTTGTTATGACTTTAACAAAATCAAAATACTAAAGAGTTTCAAAATTGACAAAAAAGAGTTTTTAAAACAACTAGTATATTATTAATTGAAATAATATTCCAAAAAATATACGGTTAAGCCAAAGGATTATATAATGATAGGTATATCATTAATGAACCACTTGAGGTTCGCTTGGCTTGTTATAGTATGTTTATTGACCATATAATATAAAATACAAAGAGACATGGTAAATGTCAAACTATTTAAATAAGAGTTAAATCTTAAAGATATGGTTAATATAAAGAACTAAACCTGTCTAAAACCTTTTGGTTGTGAGGTTTTAGACACATTCATACCTTAGCCTCGATGTAAATCAATTTGAAGCCATTAGAAACCGAAAATAATTTTAGTATAAAATAATATTTAATGCTTTTCCTAAAGTGACCCTCACCACTCTTATAAAAGGGAACATCCCCTTATATTAATTTCACAGATAAAAATCATTTTAACTTGGAAAAAACCTACCCAAATAACCACCCAACTTCCCCCACATTAACCTATATGTGTAACAGTGATCTTAAAGCCAACCTATGGATCTCTATTGATCACCTCAAAAGGAAACACCCGAAGAAGAGGTAATAATTTCACCACCCTCTTTAAGGTTTTTTCTTCTTCAACTTCATATTTCATTGTTGTTTCCATACCAAAATAATAACTCTAGTACCTTTTACATACTATGATGTTATTATAAATTTTGTAAAACCATGTTCATTATCTTATCCATCCTATAAATGACAAAGTCACCATACGTGCGTACGTACGACTTATCGTCTCTACGTTGTGGTGTAGTTTGTTATTAAAACACTTAATTATTTGGATGGGTATACTAATGAGTTTAAATAATGTAAATAATAAATATAACATGTTAATGATTCTTAATATATGATATACCATCCAATTATATATGATTTTACCATCAAAAGAATTATATTGTTGCCCGTCCGTACGTACTACTTACCGTCTCCACGATGCGATGAGATGTCATTCCCCATCGTATCTATTCCAAACTAATTTTTATTAGATGATTATAAACAATTTTTAATGACTTGATATCATTCTATATATGTATAAGAATCATCAAATCCATAACAAACATCATTTATGTAACAATGCATATAATGGAAAATGAATCGGTTAACACCTGAAACGATGATACTACTTAAATATTATTAACAACAAAATATTAGAAGATCATATATGATATCATATTAATGTATATGGTTATTTTATAAATTAATAAAAATTATTTAACCATTATACCAGAGGTTAAACTACCATTTCCCAATGAAAAGTACAGGGTAAGGGTTAATTCCTCAATCTCATTATTACCTGAGATTCTTTATGTATAAGTATTTTTCTGTGACATATTTATTATCAGTGTCCATGCTTCATAAAAGAAATTTAAAAATGATTCTTTTATGGTACACTTTTACTAAAACATAATTTTAAATGTTTTAAATTTTTATTCTTCAAAATCATTCTCATTAATGTCCATGTTTTCTAAATTGTGTAAGTATTTATTTATATAGACATGATCGCTTTAAAATGTTAATTAATTTATAAAGTTTAAATGTGTTATGGGACACATGGATTCAAAAATAAATTTTAAATAAATTTATGTAAAAATATTTGAATTTTAAATTATTTCAAAAAAAGGGATATTTCTATCAAAAATATTTATTGATCATTTTCAACTATGTGATCATCCTTTACTGGATATTATTCTTGATTGGGGATGATTTATTATAATAAAATCTTCCATATTTTATTGAATGTTTTATGCTATGTTTGACTATGGATGTTCTATTTTTATACATTTCAGGTTTTATGGTTAAATAATTGACATTTTGTATACTATTTTTAATACAAATGTTTATGTTATGTGTCAATATTTTCATATGATGAATGCATTAGACATAGTAAGAGAACGGTGGAGCCCGTTATAGCTCCTTGATGCATCGGTAGGTCTCATGAGACAAACTAGTGTCTTGGCACAATTATTTGACAAAATCATATTTTAAGTCTTTGGGCAAGGCCTAGACTATGTGGTTATGAAGTCTAGCATTATGCAATTCTTCATTATGAAATAGGATATTGACATTGCATGTGATTATTCGACTATTACAATATCAATGTGAACAAGTAAATAGAATTATTTTGAATTATATTTTCCATATTATGATGAATTTCAAGTTTAAAAGTCTTTTGTTTTTTTCTTATACATTTCCTTAAATGATTATGCTTATTTTTGAATGTTACTGCTATATTGTTATCTTTACTGTGAATCAGAGCTCACCCCTTTATATGTTTTATTTATTCCAATATGCGATGAGTTATATTATGACTGACATGTAGGGATAGTCTAAGGGATATGAGTGTGGTATATGGAGACAATATTGTGGTATTTTTTCATTTTATAATTTAATGTAATACTTATGAATGAATCTAGTGCTTCCAAAGATACTAAAATAATCAGTCTTTCGAGACTTGATCTTTTGTGATCATGCCAATGTTATGTACTAATGTACCAATTTTGGATAACTAGCTTTGAGGAGTTACACGCTTTATTTTCTCAGGTGATTCGACCATGAACTTGGTTTGAAAATCATGATTGGTTGTCATCAAAATGGATTGGGGATAAGAGTACATTTATTTTCGATCACTGGTCTAGGTTCCCATCATTGGTTGGAAGTTTCCCACAAACAATATAGGCACACATGTAACTGTTTGGGAGTGCATATTAGTGTTTGAAGAAGGGTGTATTGACTATTTGGTGAACATGTTTCTTTATGATAGAAATGGGTGCCTAAAAAAGGTTCATGAGGCTAGGGAACAGATGATAAGGAACCAAGGGAGTTATTAAGGATGATGAGTTACTATGTATAGAACAGATATAGTTTCATGCATGGATTAAATCTATATATATTTGAATAATGTTAAGGAACTCATGAAGAGCATGGAGAATATAAAAATTGTATCTTGGAATGAGAGTGGATATTTGTTAAACTCCATTAAATTTTTTAAAATTAAAATAGAAATAATTTTTATATGTATGTCAGTTTTGGATCTGTGACGTATCAAACCTAATCCTATAGAATTATATACACTCCATGTTATATTTTTTTTATAATTTTATTACATAAATCCCAAAGGTTATTCTAAAAATATCTATTGATCATTATTAATACTGAAGAAAACGTTTCTTCAATGATGGATGAAATTCATGACCTAGTCAAATTAGTAGACTGGATCGTATAGAATTATATACACTCCATGTTATATTTTTTTTAATAATTTTATTACATAAATACCAAAAGTTTTTCTAAAAATATCTATTGATCGTTATTAATACTGATGAAAATAATTCTTCGATGATGGATGAAATTCATGACCTAGTCAAATTAGTAGGCTCTCACCACAACATCACCAGAATGAGAAAATTTTTATAGGAAATTTACCACTCAGTTTGTGAGTATTCATGAAAAAATGGCAAAATCCAAATTCTTATTCTTAATATAATTTTATACTCCTTCATGTTTAACTCATATCATGTCATTGGAGTGAGGTTTTTATTTTTTTCATCATGAAATAGAGCATGAAACACAATTTGTGTTTTGAAAAAACAACATTTAGATAGGATCTAGGACTAAAAAAATACTAAAGAAAAAATTATTACATTATGATCATTAATTTTGTTTATCATTTTGAATTTTTTTTTGTTTAATTAGACAAATATATGGTGTTAAAATGAAATTTATTTTGTTTGAATGATGTGATATACAATAAAAAATTTTACATTAGGGGATGACTATTGTAAAAATGTATTCTATTCAATGATATGATTGTGATTGCGTTTTTATGAAACATTTCATATTTTTAATACCAATATATATTATAAATTTATCGGAAAGTATGTAATTTAATATATCTGTACAAAATTAAACACAATAATGAACTTTATTTATTCAAACCCAATTCAAAGTATAGAGAAATTGATTAATTTTTTTAGTTCATTCAAGAATTCATTTTTTATATGTTTATTTATCTTCTAATGGGTTCCATAGCTACATAAATTTGACCAATGCAAGTAGAAATGTCATACAACTATTTTACACCCTTAAAATGTATGAAAAAAATAAATTCCCTAATGTAATAACAAATTAATATGGGATTGATAAAAATTAAAACATATGGGGATATGGATCTTGAGGTTTAACCTTAAAGGATTATTAAGTGAGAGGTTTTAAATTTTATTCTAATGAATGATAATGGGTTGGTGGAAATGACATGGGTAAGTAAAAAAGTTTTACTTGAATTATATAAACTATATATTGAGTGGAAATATAGGATTATCATTTTTATCACACACACATGGGGAATTAATTTCATATTCGACTCATAAATTATGTCTCTATGATTTTTTAATAAATAACATTAATTGTTTTTGACATAATTTATGAGAACATTTCTTATGAACATATTGAGATTAATTCCTTAATGTGATTCATTTTTTTTTCATATATCTATGATGCATTGAGAAATATCATTGTACATATCTTATAATTATTTACTATAATAAATATAATTTTAATTTTCCATAGAGCGGAACCTTTTTGGTGTGGGGGTGTGAGATATCAATGACATATAATATATTTTCAAAAAAAATCTTGTGATTTACAATTTTTATTGAAACAAATATCCCATAATTAAATTCTTTTTCATTATACTCTCATTATTCATTCATTATTAGATATCACATTTAAAAAAATGAAAGAATAATTATCTTTAATATTTTCATATAAGGAAAACACTTCTTTATTTTTTACATAAAATTTATAAACTATTCAAAATTAAAAAAAATTATATTTTTAGGTTTAAAAATACATCAGGATACAATTCGTTTAATCGTAAAAATATCCAAAAAGAATCACATTATTCCCAATAAGGACTCATAAAGAGAATATATATTTGGTGAGATAAGTTTGACTTATATTTACAAATTTGGTTATAATTTTTTCTAGGAGAATTTAATTAGGATGATTATTGTGGAATTTGAAATTTAACATAAAATATTAATATATATGAAAATATTAAAGAATGATTCAACTGAAAAGGTTGTATTCAATGTAGATAATTTTCATGGTATATTTTATAGAGGATAAATCACATACCTTATGTTAACAATTAAATTATTTTTATTTTTCTTGTAGAGATATAATTAAAATATCTCATATGCCTAATTATAAATGGTTATTAGACCATAGGGTGAATGGTATAATCTTGGGACTTCTATTTACTCATCTTTTATGTCCTTCCCCTTTGATGCAGTTCTTTGATATATAAAATCATTCCAGGATAGATGTTATTTAAATCCAAATCATCAAATTTTATTAATTGAAAGGGCTTGTCAATTATATATTTTTCTATTTTGTTTTTTGTATTTTAATCACCTCATTAAAAAGTGTATAGGCGAGTCACTTTTGCATTTAACTGATACTGTTTGAGGTTACCCATATGTGAAAATATGTAGACTCTAGTTATTCATTCTTAATATTCTCTTAAAAATTTGATTTTTTGAAATCATATTAGTTTATCGGTTGTATATGAATCCACACTCATGGAATATTACTTTTATATCTTTATGTGATTATAAAAATGTAAAAATAATAACTAAAATTTATGTTATGGATTCTTTTACTTCATGATTTGAGTTTATAAATTTAGACATGAATACTTGATTCCCAAAGGTTATGGGATAGTTAATTTGAATTCCCAAAAAAAACCCTAGGATGATTCCTATTATAAATTTCATAAAATACAACTCTAAGTGTTCAAAATCAAGTGTTAAACAGTAAAAACAATCCCCTAGAATATATGATGGATTATAATCAAGGTATTCCATTTTCTATCATAATTTGATCATTATATCAATCCCTTTTATTTTTTATTCATCTATTGTTCAATATTGTTTCTTAAACCCATACCCCAAATTTACTCTAAACCATTTGATTTTGTCTATAAAAACATATTTTCTTGATTTTATGACCTAATAATTCACCATAAGATTATAAAAGAGTTCTGATATACTAAGTGAAATATTTTTAAAAAAAATTAATTAGAAACATAATGACAATGAGATCATGAAACACATAACTAAAAAAAACAACAATCTATGTGAATATATTTTATATCATATTACATGAATATGAATAACAAATATAAATATCTTTACTTGAACCACTAGGGATTACCTGGATGGTGGTATTATAGGAGATGCACCCTAATCCATCCTTTAATAGTCCTTGGGTAGGTGAACTGTGCCAATTTTGCATATCATACACATGAGAGGCCTTAGCATAAGGTACCTTTACACACACACACACACATTTCCAATCCAATAACATCATACTGAATAATAAAATAAAACTGATAACCAAATTAATGCATGGATTTTTATCCCACAAATAGAGTATCAAAAAATTATTAGAAATAATAATGGGCACAATACATTCCAAACAAATCACAGAAATATTTCATACTACTAAGATATGATGTTACTTATGAAAAATGAAACACCTGATATGAACCACAGTCTATCTAGATCACTATTTTCCACCTTTTGTTGGCTGTCCTAGGACTCTATCAAATAGTCTATCATCTTCATAATACCTAACATGTGCTGGAAGATCATATACATTGGTGAGTATAACAATACCCAATAAGAAACCTCATAATCAAAACAAATAAATAAATAAGATATTAGAGAGGTTAAATCATCATCATAAAGGACTATAAATAATAATATGATATATAATGATAATACAATAAACCAAATATACTCAATATGGACACTAAGTATCAAGAGGTCAGTGTCATAGTACAATCTAAAGGGTTCTGATAAAGGATCAAAGAAAAGACTCTTCCAAAAGAGATCAATTCGATTTCCTAGTAAAACATATAAAGCTCTTCTAAAAATCCATTCTTTTTGGAACCTTCCATTATGTCTTACTATCAAGAAATTAGAAGATCTGAATGAAAAGATGGGGGGGGGGGGTCTCTCCTAAGACATATGGGGTATACCAGAACCTACCTAGAATTACCTATTAATAAGGGGATCATATAATTGGGTTTGTTGATAATGACGATAACTCAAACCCCATATAGGGAAGAATAATAAATGATATAGGCCCCCACACCAGACCACACACTGAGATTACTAAAACACTATAAATATATAATCCCATAAAAGGGACAACATCCAATTCTCAGTACATGTTTCCTTACTATACCATCCTGTCGATTGACCAAGGGAACACAACCTTGAGATACTAGTCCACACTAAAGAGAATGAGGGCCCCAGAATACCCTATAAAAAGTACATTGTGTGTACTGGGAGTACATGATGTCTCTTTTTTCTTGGGTCAATCCATGTTCTCTAACCCATTCCCATGTACATCAGACCCTTCCCATATACATTTTTAGTGCTCATATACCAGGAAGTGTAGTATGGGGGTACATGTCGATTTAATAGTAATATGTCATACAATGTGTGGTAGGTCCCACAAAATTATTGTAAACTCATTTTATCGAAACCCTAGATACCATATCTAGGGTCCCACACAACATGTATTATTTATAATATATACTGTGTAATGTCAAATTTAGAAGAAATATAGAAACATCATATGTCTTCTTCTCATTCCCCATTCATCATTAAATGCACAATGAATCGTTATATATAAGGAAAATTATAGTTGACCAAAATATTATCTTCACCCATGGCAAGATTCCATCCACTTACTCTTCTAGGTAATTTCTTGATTTCATGACACCTCATTGGAATTCCAAAACCCCTGAGAATACATCTCTCAGTACAATCCAAAATGTCTATCATACTCACACACCATAATCATACAATTGATCTGGAACCTGAACCTACTATATTGATCCATTTTACCAATGAATTCTTGTTCAATAATCAATTAAAAGTTATTTTCAAAACCGCCAGCCAAGAAAATAGTAATGAAGAATGTTCCAAGAATGGTGGAATAAGTGAAGAAAATAATATGAAGGAACCTCTATAATTATTTTAGTTTTCCTAAATAGTTTTCAATAAAATTTATTTCCAAATAACAAATAATCAAAATATATCAATTCTACAATCCTGGGTAGATAAATTCTCACTCGTTATACGTAATCAACCCAAGAATAAATATGTTTGTGGAATTGGTTTTTGTTCATCATGGGATAAAAAATTGGGGATTAAACCAATGAAGAAAATTCCTTTCCTCATGTTTGGATAGATTATTAAACAATAATGATTTATGTTTTCATTAGGGAGACCCACAAACTCTATCGGTATAGGTGATCCTTGGAAAATCAGTCATTGATTATTGATGTCACTCTCTTTTCCTGGGGCTATCCTCTATGATCTCTTTAAAAAAATTCATATGGTTATATATCTAATACAAGGGTTTGGAATATTCTTATCTATAAACATGTGGTTTTTCTTGGTATAGGGTTCAATAAAAAATTAATAAAATAAATATTTTTTAATTATTATTCCTCACATGGTATTGCTCAAGATAGAAACCTTGGGAACATAAATATTATGTCTTCCCTGGGGTAAAGTATAGGTTTTAGATTTATTGGATATCTCAAATTTTCAATCTGAGAATCTATTTTCTAGAAATTCCATTATTTCCAAAAAAAATTGTTCAAGATATAATATATAAAATGTTTTTAATATATCAAAGTAGGGCCTCTTGGGTCGGGAACCCTACTCTAACTTTGTTCCTAGATCCAAAAATATTCCTTAATATATCCAAGATAATTGTAAGCAAAAAAAATTTGTAACATTCTCCCCTCCTTAAGTATATTTATCCTAAAATGAAAAATGAATATTAATAAAGAATGGGGTACTCATATTGCATACAGTTCTCCCACTCCTAGGTGCTCTGCTGAATATTTTCGTATATCAAGTAGACACAAACCAAGGAAATAAATTTCCCATGAAGAATATTCTTATGTCAATCCTTGATCTCCATAGGGTACTCAAAAAAGGTAGATCTATCTTGATGTCTATATTCTCCTATTCAACAACATGTGATGGTTTACACATATACGTCCTTAGCTATGACACATGGAATACATCATGTACCCATTCTAACTATCACAGTAGGGCCATGTGGAATCTGTCCTCACTCACAAAACAATGTATTCGAAAATGGCTAATAAATTTCATAGATCAATTATCACCCTAGAAAAATCTCTATAACCCTCACTGAGCTGAATCATTTTGGAACATATGGTCTCCCCCATCAAACTCCCATGGACTGTATCTTAGGTCTTCATAATACTTATAACAGATATAGGAGGTAATAATATACTCATGGATGATGCACACCTTCTCTGTTTTATATCAAACAAACTAGGGGCCCATGATTCTTGAATCTTCCTGATTAGTCCAGCATAATGGTGTCCAGTAGGGTTTCCAATACAAGGTCTCGGCTAGTGTCAAATCGATGGGTGAATATTAGATATTGTTTTATAAAAACTCCCCCATGGATTGGTGATACTCCCAACCAAGGTAAAAGTATAACAATAATGACTGATTCAATTACTCTAGAACCTGAATAGTTTGATCTATATATCCATCGTTCTGGTGGGTGAAATGCCATGTTCAGATGAAAATGAGACCAAAAGGACTCCTAAAATCATACCATTAATCATGAAGTTAAGTGGGAATGCATGGTTTTAAGTGATTGATGATTTTACATAGTATGTTTTCACTATCTACCATATATAATGGCATCTCATGATCTCCACTTAACTCTTCTATTGGATATCTAGAATGTGGGACAACTTGGTGAGTTAGTTTATGATCATGAAAATAAAATCATGTCCTATATATGATCATGGTAGAATTACCAAGAAGTTAATAAAAATACCATCCCATGTATACTTTGGAACATCAAGGGGTTGAGTTAAACCTACTAAAATGTAGTGATCAACCTTCACCTAATAAAAATTGAGGCATTTATAGACAAACTCTGCTATACATATCTCCATCCATGGCCACCCGAATTGTATTTGATGGCTTAGGTGCATCATTTACACACATTGATGGACCACTAAGGTGTATGTATAAAACCCCTTCCCAAACACCTCACATATCTTCAATTTTACATTTATCCTCCCAATAAAAATGATGATGCATCTCCCACCATTATAAAATCTTTCAAGAACATGTCAAATGGATATCTGAATACACAAGGGCTCATAATAAGTATCCTTAAGTCAAGCCTCCCTAACAAAATAAAATTTGGTACGTACAAAGATGATTAACTCAAGATAAGATGAAATATCCTTATCTAATAATGACAACTAAAAATTAGATAACTGCAATGATTCTTCTCCCAAAAACTATGAACAAGATCACCAATTGAGTGAATGCTCCACACCATTCCCCTTCCCCCGAGTATTGAATATCTCAATTTCATAATCATGGATGAAATATAGACATAACCTCTATATCATGTTATAATCATTTAGTGAAAAGATATACTTGATACTCATGTGGTCTGTGTAGACGACGAACTGCTCACCCATACGGTTTTTCTTCATCATATTTAGGATGGAGACAACAATTTCTTACTCTAGATCATGGTTCATATTGTTTTTCGTAATGGGTCTGAACTACAATGAACAATATTCCATCACTGAAAAACATTTCATCAAATCATGTCCAAGACCAGCACTTAAGGAATCATAGAGAACCACATAACTAAAACCCTCCTGAGGTAGTCTCAAAATTGTGGTGGCACCAACCTCCATTGCAACTCCCAAAAATACTAATTTCACTTCTTAGTCTAAGGAAAAGAATACCCATTCTGACAAAAAGTTGTTAATGGATCCACTTTCCTTAATAAACGAAGAAAAATTCTATAATATTAGTCTTCCATCCCAAGGAATATTCATACCTTAGTCACAATATTGGATGGATTATGAGTAAGAAATTACTCAATTTTTACTGATTTCACTACTAATCCTTTTTCTGAAAAATAATTTTATAGATATTTCACATTCCAAATCATTAATTAACACTTCAAGAGATTCTCCTAAATATAGTTCTTTAGGACTGTTTTCTGGATCATCGTCAAGTGTGTCATGTGCCCCTCCTCCATCATCGAGTGCTATATGATATTATTAATGAATACATATATAAAATTATCAATGGTGGACTGAATGATCTGGTTCATGATTACCACAAACACTAAAGGGGAATTATTCATGCCAAATGGAATAACTAATGACTCATAGTCATTGTAGAAACAAAATAATTCATTATTTTATATATCCTCATAATGATGTTGATGTTGGTGATAGATTGATATGAATTAAATCTTCAAGAACCATCACTCCCCCTTCATTTGGTGGAAGAGATCACTGATCCTCAGTAGAGGCTAGTTATTATCCATGGTAACCTAGTTCATGAAGTAAAAATATATGAACAAACTCAATCCCTTTCCCACCATCTTGGTGAACAAAATTGTTGCTTCCCTAGGTGACACACTAGGACAACCAAGTTCTGTCATCTTAAAATTATCTAACTACACCTTCATCTCATGAAGCTATTCTAGAGATATGAAATATAATGAAATAGATATCCAGGATATCCTTAGGCGAAACTCTATATAAAAGTATATATCTCGGTGAAGCGGTAATCCTATTACATTCATAGGGAAATGTCCGCATACTCTTACACCACTATTGAAACGTTTTAAAGTAATTAACATTTTAAAACAATGATGTCCATATAAAGAAATCCTTAAACAATTTTTAAAACATGGACATTAATGAGAATGATTTTGAAGAATAAAAATTTAAAACACTTAAAATGATGTTTTAGTTAAAGTTTACCATAAAAGAATCATTTTGAAATGTCTTTTATGAAACATGGAATTTGATAATAAATGTCACAAAAAAATACTTATACATAAAAAATATCGGGTAATAATGAGATTGAGTAATTAACCCTTACCTTGTAATTTTCATTTGAAAAGGGTAGGTTAACCTCCAGTATAATGGTGAAATAATTGTTATTAATTTAGAAAATAAATATATACATTAATATGATATCATATATGATCATATAGTATTTCTTTGTCAATGATATTTAAGTAGTATCATCGTTTCAGGTGTTAGCTGATTCATTTTACATTATATGATTTGTTACATAAATTATGTTTTTTATAGATATGATGATTCTTATTCATATAAAGAATGATATGACGTCTTTAAACATTGTTTTTAATCATCAAATAAAAATTCTTCTTGAATGGTTACGATGGGGAAAGACATCTCATCGCATCGTGGAGACGGTAAGCAGTACCTATGAACGAGCAACAATATCATTACTTTGATGGTGAAATCATATATAATTGGATGGTATATAATATATTAGGAATCATTAACATGTTATATTTATTATTTACATCATTTAAACTCATTAGTATACCCATCAAAATAATTAAGTGTTTGAATAACAAACTACACCACAACATGGAGACGATAAGTCGTACGCACACACATATGGTGACTTTGTCATTTATAGGATGGATAAGATAAAGAACATGGTTTTAAAATGTTTATAATAACATCACAGTATGTAGAAGGTACTGGAGATATTATTTATGTATGGAAACAACAAATAAAGAGGATGTTGAAGAAGAACAAACTTTAAAGAGGGTGGTGAAATTATTACCTCTTCTTCAGGTGTTTCCTTTTGAGGAGATCAATAGGGCTCCATAGGTTGTCTTTATGATCAATTTAACACATCTAGGGTGAAATGGGGGAAGCTGGGTGGTTAGTTGGGCAGGGGTTGGCCAAGGGAAAAGGATTTGTATATGTGAAATTAATATAAGGGGAAGTTCCCTTTTATAAGAATGGTGAGGGTCACTTTAGAAAAAGCATTAAATATTATTTTATAATAAAATCATTTTCAGTTTCTAATGGATCAAAATTGATTTATTTCTAGGATAAGGTGGGGATGGGTCTAAAACCTTTCAGCCAACAAGTTTTATACATGTTTAGTTCATCATATTGACCTTATATTTTAGATTTCACTCCTAGTTAAATAGTTTGACATTTAGCACGTCTCTTTGTATTTTATAATATATGATTAATAAATATACTATAACAAGCCAAGAAAACCTCAAGTGGTTCATTAATGATATAACTATCATTATATAAGTCCTTTGGATGAACTGTATATTTTTAGGAATATTCATTCAATTAATAATATAATAGTTGTTTTAAAAACTCTTTTATGTCAATTTTGACACTCTTTGGTATTTTTTTTGTTAAAGTCATAACAACATGATTACTTTGAAAGAATTATTTTAATAAACCCTAAATTTACATATTAACCAATAATATTAGCTGAATTTATAAAAAGTCTCAAATTAGATTTATTTGGTTATTTATAATATCAATTATTTAAATCTTTCATTAATAAGGTAATTATTTCATCATCATTGTGTCTTTAATTAATTTAATTATTTAGTTTATAAAAATTATAAATAAAATACAATTAAGTAGGAATTTTTTTTAGATTTCTAATAAATATTTTTAGTAGAATATATCTTATGTATAACTCTATATTAAAAATGTTTTAGTTATTAAAAATTGAATTTAACACTGTTAACTCTTCTTTAAATAGAATAATACTAAATGTCCAAATCTAATTTAAGTGGACCTAAAGGATCATATTTTATTCCTATGGTTGTTTTTTGTCGAAATAAACTTATTAAATAGATTTAGGACATGTGTTAGGTTAATAATAATATCATGTTTACCTGTAATTACACTATTTACTTTTTAACTGTGGTAAATACAACTTAAAAGTTACTATTTAGAAAAACTTATTTTCATCTTATTGAAAAACATTTTACTTACCGATATCAACCGTGTCTCTCATATTTTTGAACTCCAATACACATAAGCCGTGAAATTATGTTTTATACAAATTTTAAAATGCTTCTAGAAGGTGGGTAAAAGACAAAAAAAAGTTCAATAAAATTTTTATATATATAAACTTATTATAAAATGACTCCAATGAATTAAATTGAAATTATATTGGTATTATGTATCTGTTTTTAACTAAAATATATTTAAATAAAATAAATAATTATTTAAATAAAAAGTTTGTTTTAAACAATAACGTAGTGTTTTTCACTATTCATAAAAAATTTAACGTTTTCAGAAAAAAATCAAAAAAATTACCCTATGCTATTTTCGATATTCCGAATCAAAAAATGAAGTCCATTTTGAAAGATAAAATCTATAAAATTTCAAAACGTGGGTATTAATATTCATAACAACTAGTTTGATTGGTTGTGGTGTGTTAAAACTCAAAGTTGTGTACAACGCAAGCTACTGAATTATTCAAAGGGAAACGTATCATAGAAGCTTGGGGTGTTACATTATTCCCTCCTTAAAATAATTTCTTATTTGAAATTTCATGAATATAATTTCATAAAATGACTCGGGGGAGTTCTTCATCATAAGTTCATCGGGTTCCCACATTGCCTCTTTCATCTTATGATTTCTCCAAATAAATTTTACCAGATGAGTTGTCCAATTTTTAAACACTTATTCTCTGGTATCCAGAATCTTGACAGTGTAGCGACCCCCAAACTAAGGGTGCTTAATGAGACATGATATAATTAACATTACATCATTACAAATTAAATATCATGTCTCATTACAACAGAATATCGCGAGGCTCAGGATTCTGGGAAACCAGCTGCTTTCGATTAACTTCATAGGTATCAACCATGCCTGAAATTTTTTAACAAAAACGTAGGGTTAGCAAAAATGCCCAGTAAGGGGTTTTAAAACATTTTAAGAAAATCCTTTCTTAAGTAAGTCCTTTTGAAAAGAATAAAAATACTTTGCTAAAACAAAACCTTATCATTTCTTAAAAACATGAAATCCATATTTCTTTGAAAACCACTTGCACAAAGAAGCACGTACTTGAAATGAGATTTAATGTAAACATGATCAGAGTGCGCAATATAAAAAGAATAAACAATGCATAATGTTAAAACAAGGTTACTTTAATTCTAAAATAATTCTATGGCTAAGCAGGGAAAACATGCATATCATGGTTCATGAGTGAAGTGCAGTTCATCTAATAGTTTACCAGATGAAAAACAGTTCTTGATACATAAAGTACATCTTCATAATCTTGGGAGCTTTCAACTAGGGGTTGTCCTGTTAGTTGAACAAACCCCTGGTTAACCTTTATCATTACATGCGGAGGGAATTTATAATCTTGGACTTTGTCAAGACTTTTCATCAAGACCGTGTAACATACTTAACAGGTCAAGGCTCACTGCCCACCCTGTTTCCTTAGCACAAGTCAAGGCTAACTGCCAAGACCGTCGCACATGTTCGTCTCATGAGACTCTTGCTTTACCCAATGAATTGGAGCGCTGTATAATTCCGGGCGCACCCGTCACATCATTCTTGTTGCGCTATATAATTCCGGGCGCACCCGTCACATGTAAGTCCTATACATCCCTCACATATCCTGACATGGTCATTCGTTCATAGGGTTTAATTCTTGCATTCTCAATTAACCCTATTTTCACATACTCATTCATTACATGAGGACCGTTTAATCATTAGAACATAATGACATGCATGATAAAACTCCGTGCACATAACAGGTTACCTTATATTTAAAAACATGGGTTTTAAGAGAATGAACATGTCACTTAACATTACATAACATCAAAGTACCCAATTAAAACATGGTCATTTACACATATAATGATAAATGGATATTGAGGGTTTTTACCCAAAATTGTCTTATAAAAATTCTTTTATTAGCACTTTAAATAAACATAAGTACATACCTATGAATACATGTATGCATTTGTAAAAAATTCAAGGAGTCCATACGAACCATTTTTACAAAAATCCTCAATTATCCAGAGCAGTGATAAATGAAAGTTTTCAATTGTAAGAATAATTTTGAAATCAAACCATCCCATAAATTTCATCATGCTATACGGTAATAAATTACAAAATAAAAGAACCAAGTTCACATTGGTGTACATACACATCGATATAATCGCATGTATATATACCAATATACTTCGTATACTTGCATGATTTTGCATGTTCGTACCATTACCCAAAACCTCCATGTTTATAGGTGAAATAAAAAAAAATCAAGGTTATAAACACAAAAAGAAGAATTGTGTATTTTCATATATCCTCTTATACTTATGTGTATATAAATGTATATATATATATACATTTATATACACAATGTGTATAACATTAAAATCGAGTTAAAATGAACCTCAAAAGAAAACTGCTCTTAAACTGGTCGAATTCTGGATGATGAAATTAGTGGTAACCGGTTCTTAATGCCTTGATGCAAATTAATATACACATATATATTTATGTAAGGTGTATATAAATTATAGTGTACCAAAGCCAGAGGAAACTAACCAAAAGAAGGGATTTTCCCTTTTACCCACTATTCGAATCATCAAGCCGAGTGAGATCTCAAATTCTAGGTTCGCACCAGGTTCAAAAAAACCAAAAATCGTACATATATTATGTATATATATAAAAATATGTACATACCTATATAAATCGAATCTTGTCAAAACCCAACCAAAATTAAAACAGGATTCTTTCCTTGCTTGGAGAGGGGATGCAGTCAAGGAAAAAGAAACCGAAGGCAAAATAATATAGATGGTATACATATATATATATATATATATAACGTATACATATATTTAAGTGAAAACCAAAGCTTGCATAAACACAAAAATAAAGAACCGACCCTTACCTTAGCTTGGATAGGAGGAGAAAAAGAAAAAAAAACGAAGTATGAGGGACCCGAGGTATAAACATGGAAGTTTTTCACCCATATATATATATATATATACAACCCGAATATGCTTATATTTATATGAAGACCGAAGTTTAAAACCAAAACTTTAGAACTGAGTTTGTCCCTTACCTGCTCGACGAGGAGGAGGAGGAGGAGGAGGAAGACCGGAGCTGCGACGACATCTGGAGGTCGGAGAGATGAGGGGAGCCGATCCTTCGGCCTTCGGTGAAACAGGGGGGTTTAAAAAAACGAAGAAGAAGAAGAGGGAGACCTCGGGCGAGGCGAGGGGTCAGTGTCGGCTGTGGAAAAGAGGGGAAAACGAGGTCTACTGGCCGGCCTAGGGGAGAAAACGGGCCCCTATGCTACTGGTTCGACGACACACAGAGGGGGAAGAAAAAAAAAACAGGCGGACGCGGGGGGAGGAAGAAGAAAACGAAAGGAAGAAAACGCGAAAAAGAAAGGACGACATGGATTAAAAGAGAGAGAGATCGGACGGCTGGGGAGTGTTGCGGTTTTAAAAGAGCGGACGGCTGCGATCAGGGAAGCCGGATCGGACGGCCTGGAGTTTCACCGTGGTTTAAAAACACGGTTCTCTTCAGTCCTTAAAAAAACAAAGTTGGTTTACTATTTTTTTTAATGTATTAAATGATTAATCTAGCTTTTATTATTATATTTCTTTCTTTTTTTTATTAAAAAAAAGTCATTGGCAAAATAAAATATATATTTCGATTCAATCGAAACATATTATTATATATATATATTTTATTTTTAAAACACCAATAATTCTTATTATGCTATAATTATTATTATAATTAAACCACTTTTATTATTTTAATAAAAATCATTGGTCAAATAAAAAATATATAAATTGATTTAATCAAAATATCTTATTCTATAAACATATGTATATATATTTATTCTGTTTTAAAAATACCAATAATTTTATTATATTAAGTATATTATTTTTAAACCATAATTATTATATTTTGGAAAACTAAAGGGCCATTTAATCAATTAAAGAAACCATCATAATATATATATATTTGTTTATTTATTTAATTATTTTTACTTTGCTGAATTACATAATGATTACCTCAATTTACAATTTGATGAAAACATTCGGATACACTCTTTTAAGGAGAGAAAATAAATTGGTTTCTTAAAAGAATTTGTGTAAACTTAAAGACGAAAGATTTGTAAATAAAACCATAATTTAATATAGTTTCCACAATAATTAATAAAGGTCGAATTATACGGAAAATAATATATCTAATTTTGATGCGATATATATGTAACTCATAAAAAAATTCATCCAGTTTGATATAAATATAAAATAAAAGTTCAATTGTTCAAATTAATATGTATTATGGACGAAAACAATAATATTGATTTTCGCCGTTTAGGAACATAAACTAGAGTTTGACATTTTGGGAAAACTAAATTAACATTGATGACACTTTAAGAAATTAAAGCAAAACAAAACAAAATTATCATTCCGATTTTATTCCAACGGTAAAAATAAACCAACGGTTAAATTAATAGCCGTTTGGGGTTCAATGGTCATATTAAGGTTCTTATAAAAAAAGGGTTGGGTCTCGGGTGTCCCTTACCCCAAGTGACTGAAGGAGAAGCAAAGATGGTTCGTGTGATCCCCTTGGTGCTGAGCACGGTCGCGGTGACTTCAGCAATCCTCATGTTCCTTATGATGGATGCTCGAAACCCCTACCGCATTCTCGGGCTCCTAGTAGTTTTAAGTGGCCTTCCCATCATTGTAATCGGGTTCTTGGTTGGAATTTTCTGTTAGTTTACCTTAGTGGATGTTGTAGCCGAAGGGTTTCTTATTTGAATAAAAGAAATTTTCATCCATTTGGTGCATATTATTATTATTATTAGGAGTTTGTTGGTTTACTTAACGGGTGATGTTGGAAAACAAACTTGTCAAAACAAAACATGGTTGTCTCGGGTTGTTACTTTACTTCCCCCTTCAAAGAATTGCGCCCTCACAATTCTATCATAAAAAGAGAAAAATAGAAACTTCATACGTACAACTCTACCGAAACAGTGGGTCTGGCTCGGTTAAATAGACACCAATGTTGGCACACAACTCTTCAGTTTCCCTAGTCCAGATGCACCTCGAACAGTGCTCCTTGAACTCCTGGTTGTGTGTACTGCACACGGGCTTCCAAATGGAGGCTCGTGCGATGCAAAGGTCGGAAACATCCGAGTAGATGAACTCCCTGATGACTCTTCTGGCCACATCCTGCTCGAGGTAGTCGAGAGGGATGATACGGTTGAGGAGACTGAGGTTCAGGACTTGGAACATGTAAGCTGCACTGAGTTGGCCATCCTGGGAGGCCACAAGGAAACACGCTCTGCCAGAAAAATTTGTGCCAGAGTGAAGCACTGGAACAGGCCCTCAAAGTACATTCCCCTTCACCTATAGCAGGGGAGTTGAGCAGCAGCGATGAGGTGAAAGACGCGATCATTCTCTTGACATAGCCGAAGAATCTCTAGACCGTTTGCTAAATTGAGAAAACATTGACAGGACCCTCGCAGGTGGAGAAAGGACGGGTAATCCACCATGCATGCCTTGATCAAGATGACTTCTACTAGCTCATCGGGTAGGGATGAGAAGTTCGTTTGTCCAGCCATCTGAAAACAAACATCGAAGGGAAACTCTTAACAACATAGATACGGTGAAAACATGAAGGGAAACAAGTAACTTTCATTTATGAAAAGTTTACATGGCAAAGTCTGAGTTTACAAGAAGTACGCCACAAAGAGTACCAAAACTTCCTAACTTTTCAAACCATACACATGATGAACATACAGGACTAAACTCATGGGAACATTTATAACGCCTCCTGAGTTTAGCGTGAGGGGTGTGGAGTTGGGAAACGTCGGTGTACACTTCTTGCCTAAGAGACACACGTGTGGACTCATTCTCCAACGCTCCGAAGTCCATTAACTGGCCCCAGAATCCATAGTGCAGGACCTGGCACAGATAAGCCGCTCGGAGGTCTCTGGCAGCAGAAGCTTCTTGGAAAGAGTTATCTAGCATTGTGCGAAATTCCTCGCCAGTTGTAAACACTCGGAAGAGTCCTTTGTGATACCTTCCCCGACGTGCATACGAGGGAAACTGGGTCATCATCATTAGGAGATAATCCATCCCCATTCCCCGGTGGAGACTAAGCACCCTAGATGAGTTTGACACATCATACAAGTGCTTACACGTAATGCGAATTTGGGCATAGTTTAGGAAGTTCTCGCGACTGGCTAGAGATATAATGTTCTCTAGAGCCTCAGTGGGAAGTGAAAAAAGGTCGGTAGGTACATCAGCCATCTGAAAGTTATAACATTTTTACTTAGTTAGTCTTAGCAATATTTTTATATCACCTGGTTTTCCAGAGTTTCCTGAACCAATCCTCTGATACCAACTGTAGCGACCCCCAAACTAAGGGTGCTTAATGAGACATGATATACTTAACATTACATCATTACAAATTAAATATCATGTCTCATTACAACAGAAGATCGCGAGGCTCAGGATTCTGGGAAACCAGCTGCTTTTGATTAACTTTATAGGTATCAACCATGCCTGAATTTTTTTAACAAAAACATAGGGTGAGAAAAAATGCCCACTAAGGGGTTTTAAAACATTTTAAGAAAATCCTTTCTTAAGTAAGTCCTTTTGAAAAGAATAAAAATAATTTGCTAAAACAAAACCTTATCATTTCTTAAAAACATGAAATCCATATTTCTTTGAAAACCACTTGCACAAAGAAGCACGCACTTGAAATGAGCTTTAATGTAAACATGATCAGAGTGCGCAATATAAAAATAATAAACAATGCATAATGTTAAAACAAGGTTACTTTAATTCTAAAAGAATTCTATGGCTAAGCAGGGACAACATGCATATCATGGTTCATGAGTAAAGTGCAGTTCATCTAATAGTTTACCAGATGAAAAACAGTTCTTGATACATAAAGTACATCTTCATAATCTTGGGAGCTTTCAACTAGGGGTTGTCCTGTTAGTTGAACAAACCCCTGATTAACCTTTATCATTATATGCGGAGGGAATGTATAATCCTGGACTTTGTCAAGACTTTTCATCAAGACCGTGTAACATACTTAACATGTCAAGGCTCACTGCCCACCCTATTTCCTTAGCACAAGTCAAGGCTAACTGCCAAGACCGTCACACATGTTCGTCTCATGAGACTCTTGCTTTACCCAATGCATTGGAGCGCTGTATAATTCCGGGCGCACCCGTCACATCATTCTTGTTGCGCTATATAATTTTGGGCGCACCCGTCACATGTAAGTCCTATACATCCCTCACATATCCTGACATGGTCATTCGTTCATAGGGTTTAATTCATGCATTCTCAATTAACCATATTTTCACATACTCATTCATTACATGAGGACAGTTTAATCATTAGAACATAATGACATGCATGCTAAAACTCCGTGCACATAACAGGTTACCTTATATTTAAAAACATGGGTTTCAAGAGAATGAACATGTAACTTAACATTACATAACATCATAGTACCCAATTAAAACATGGTCATTTACACATATAATGATAAATGGATATTGAGGGTTTTTACCCAAAATTGTCTTATAAAAATTCTTTTATTAGCACTTTAAATAAACATAAGTACATACCTATGAATACATGTATGCATTTGTAAAAAATTCAAGGAGTCCATACAAACCATTTTTACAAAAATCCTCAATTATCCAGAGCAGTGATAAATGAAAGTTTTCAATTGTAAGAATAATTTTGAAATCAAACCATCCCATAAATTTCATCATGATATACGGTAATAAATTACAAAATAAAAGAACCAAGTTCACATTGGTGTACATACACATCGATATAATCGCATGTATATATACCAATATACTTCGTATACTTGCATGATTTTGCATGTTCGTACCATTACCCAAAACCTCCATGTTTATAGGCGAAATAAAAAAAATCAAGGTTATAAATACAAAAATAAGAATTGTGTATTTGCATATATCCTCTTATACTTATGTGTATATAAATGTATATATATATATATATATATATATATATATATATACATTTATATACACAATGTGTATAACATTAAAATCGAGTTAAAATGAACCTCAAAAGAAAACTGCTCTTAACCTGGTCGAATTCTGGATGATGAAATCAGTGGTAACAGGTTCTTAATGCCATGATGCAAATTCATATACACATATATATTTATGTAAGGTGTATATAAATTATAGTGTACCAAAGCTGTAGGAAACTAACCAAAAGAAGGGATTTTCCCTTTTACCCACTATTCGAATCATCAAGCCAAGTGAGATCTCAAATTCTAGGTTCACACCAGGTTCAAACAAACCAAGAGCGTACATATATTATGTATATATATATAAATATCCACATACCTATATAAACCGAATCTTGTCAAAACCCAACCAAAATTAAAACAGGATTCTTTCCTTGCTTGGAGAGGGGATGCAGTCAAGGAAAAAGAAACCGAAGGAAAAATAATATAGATGGTATACACATATATATATATATATATATATATATATATATAACGTATACATATATTTAAGTGAAAACCAAAGCTTGCATAAACACAAAAAGATAGAACCGAACCTTACCTTAGCTTGGATTGGAGGAGAAAAAGAAAAAAAAACGAAGTATGAGGGACCCGAGGTATAAACATGGAAGTTTTTCACCCATATATATATATATATACACAACCCGAATATGATTATATTTATATGAAGACCGAAGTTTAAAACCAAAACTTTAGAACTAAGCTTGTCCCTTACCTGCTCAACGAGGAGGAGGAGGAGGAGGAAGACCGGAGCTGCGACGGCGTCTGGAGGTCAGAGAGATCAGGGGAGCCGATCCTTCGGCCTTCGGTGCAACAGGGGGGTTTAAAAAAACGAAGAAGAAGAAGAAGGAGACCTCGGGTGAGGCGAGGGGTCGGTGTCGGCTGTGGAAAAGAGGGGAAAAAGAGGTCTACTGGCTGGCCTAGGGGAGAAAACGGGGCCCTATGCTACTGGTTCGACGACGCACAGATGGAGAAGAAAAAAAAAATAGGCGGACGCGGGGGGAGGAAGAAGAAAACGAAAGGAGGAAAACGCGAAAAAGAAAGGACGACAGGGATTAAAAGAGAGAGAGATCAGACGGCTGGGGAGTGTTACGGTTTTAAAAGAGCGGACGACTGTGATCAGGGAAGCCGGATCAGATGGCATGGGGTTTCACCGCGGTTTAAAAACGCGGTTCTCTTCAGTCCTTAAAAAAAACAAAGTTGTTTTACTATTTTTTTTAATGTATTAAATGATTAATCCTGCTTTTATTATTATATTTCTTTCTTTTTTTATTATTAAAAAAAATTCATTGGAAAAATAAAATATATATTTGGATTCAATCGAAACATATTATTATATATATATATATATATTATTTTTAAAACACCAATAATTATTATTATGCTATAATTATTATTATAATTAAACCACTTTTATTATTTTAATAAAAATCTTTGGTCAAATTAAAAAAATATAAATTGATTTAATCAAAATATCTTATTCTATAAACATATGTATATATATTTATTCTGTTTTAAAAATACCAATAATTTTATTATATTAAGTATATTATTTTTAAACCATAATTATTATATTTTGGAAAAATAAAGGGTCATTTAATCAATTAAAGAAAGCATCATAATATATATATTTGTTTATTTATTTAATTATTTTTACTTTTCTGAATTACATAATGATTACCTCAGTTTACAATTTGATGAAAACATTCGGATACACTCTTTTAAGGAGAGAAAAGAAATTGGTTTCTTAAAAGAATTTGTGTAAACTTAAAGATGCAAGATTTGTAAATAAAACCATAATTTAATATATTTTCCACAATAATTAATAAAGGTCGAATTATAGGGAAAATAATATATCTAATTTTTATGGGATATATATGTAACTCATAAAAAAATTCATCCAGTTTGATATAAATAGAAAATAAAAGTTCAATTGTTCAAATTAATATGTATTATAGACGAAAACAATAATATTTATTTTCGCTGTTTAGGAACATAAACTAGAGTTTAACATTTTGGGAAAACTAAATTAACATTGATGACAATTTAAGAAATTAAAGCAAAACAAAACACAATTATCATTCCGATTTTATTCCAACGGTAAAAATAAACCAACGGTTGAATTAATAGCCATTTGGGGTTCAACGGTCATATTAAGGTGCTTATAAAAAAAGGGTTGGGTCTCGGGTGTCCCTTACCCCAAGTGACTGAAGGAGAAGCAAAGATGGTTTGTGTGATCCCCTTGGTGCTGAGCACGGTCGCGGTGACTTCAGCAATCCTCACGTTCCTTATGATGGATGCTCGAAACCCCTACCGCATTCTCGGGCTCCTAGTAGTTTTAAGCGGCCTTCCCATCATTGTAATCGGGTTCTTGGTTGGAATTTTCGGTTAGTTTACCTTAGTGGATGTTGTAGCCGAAGGGTTGCTTATTTGAATAAAAGAAATTTTCATCCATTTGGTGCATATTATTATTATTATTAGCTATTTGTTGGTTTACTTAACGGGTGATGTTGGAAAACAAACTTGTCAAAACAAAACATGGTTGTCTCGGGTTGTTACAGACAGGATCTTCACAATAAGGCAGATCAGGTTCCAGTTCAATTTCCTCATAGGTTAGTATGTGTGTTGGGTCAAACATGCATTTTATCCATAGTGATACGTGGAACACATCATGAACTTTGGAGAGATTTGGCGTCATTTCTAAATATTAAGCAACAACCCCAATTAGTTCGTGAATTTTGAAAGGTTCGATGTACCTGTGACTTAATTTTCCCTTCTTACCAAATTGTATAACTCCCTTTAATGGGGATACCTTCAAGAAAACATGATGTATTACCTGAAATTCCAAATCCATCCTTCAGTTATCGGCATATCTTTTTTGCCTACTTTGAGCTGCTTCGATCTGGATTTGGATACCCTTCACCATTTCCATCGTTTCTTTAACATGTTTTGGGCCTATGAGTTTTCTTTCAACAACATCTTCCCAAAAAGTTGGTGTGCCACATCTCTTTCTATATAATGCTTCATGTGGTGCCTTCTGAATATTTGAATGGAAGCTATTTTTATAAGAAAATTCTACCAGAGGTAAATATTGATCCCACATACCTTGAAAGTCAAGTGAGCAAGATATAAACATGTCTTCTAAGGTTTTAATAGTCTATTTTAATTGTCAACCATTTTGAGGGTGGTAGGAAGTACTCCAAAGAAGTTTAGTATCCGAGGTTTTCTGAAGACTTTTCCATAATATTGATGCAAAATAGGGATCACGATTAGAAACAATCAATCGGGGTACTCGATGAAGTCTTAAAACATCATTGATATACAGTATTTCTAAAATTCCAAGTGGTAAATCTTTTATTATATAGAGAAAATGTTCTAAATTGTTAAGGAGATCAACAGTGACCCATAATTCATCATTCCTTATAGGAGTCTTTGGTATCCCCATGGAAAAGTCCATCTTAATATTATCCCATTTCCACTTAGGTATTGGAAGAGGTTGCATGACTCCTCTAGGATGTTGTTTTCCAGCTTTCACTTGTTGGCAACCATACATATCGACACAAAAATCATAAATATCTCTCTTAACATTTTCCCAACAAAAAGTTTCTTTAAAATCTCTATACATCTTAGTGCTACAAGAATGTATATAGAAATTGGAGCTATGAGCATCATCTGACAATTCCCTTTTCAGATCAGGTATATCAGGAACACAAAGTCACTTCCCAAATTTAAAAATATCATCTTTATATATGAATTCAATCAATCTCCCATCAATCACATTTTGAATTTTCTTTTGAAACACCTCCTCATCATCCTGAGAACCTTTTATCCTTTCTAGTATATATGTTTTGGCAACCATTTGAAAAAGTATCTATGTTTCACCTTCCGTGATTATTCATATATCTATTTTTCCGAGATCCGTGTACATAAGATCCCTTTCAAATATCATCTTATTCAAAACACCATGATAAATTCTTGTCAAGGAATCTACCACCTTATTTGACTTCCCTGGGTGGTAGTGTATAGTACAATCATAATCTTTGAGTAGTTTAAGCCATCACCTTTGCCTCATGTTGAGTTCCTTTGGTGAGAAAATATACTTCAAACTCTTGTAATCAGTATAAATCTCACTATTTTTACTATAGAGATAGTGTCTCTAGATCTTAAAATAAAATATTAAATCTTCTAACTCATGATAACGAGTTGGATAGTTTTTTTCATAAATTTTTAGCAGTCATGATGCATAAGAAATATCCCTATCATTCTGTATAAGGAAACAACTGAGTCCTTTCTTTGAAGCATCACTATAAATAAAAAACCCATCATTCCCCAATGGAAGATTCAGTATAGATGCATTAACTAATATTCTATTCATTTATTCAAAACATTAATCACACTCTTTTTTCCAAACAAATTTAACCCCTATACGTGTGATCTTGGTTAATCGGTTTTCCAATTGGGCAAAATTCTGGACGAAATGTTGATAATAACCTGCTAAACCAATAAAACTGTGTAACTCATTTATACTTGTAGGTGATAAATGTTCATGTATTGCCTTTATCATAGAAGGATAAATAGATATTCCATCCATATAGACAATATGGACAAGAAAAGAAATCTCATGAAGCTATAATTTACACTTGCTAAACTTCCCATATAAATCATTTCGTATAAGAGTCTTTAGGATAATGGACCAGTGATTTTCATGATCTTCGTAGCTTTTTGAGTATACCAAGACATCTTAAATAAATACCACTACAAATTCATCAAGATATTCCTTAAAAACTATGTTCATTAGATCCATGAAAACAGATGGAGAATTTGTCTTCCCAAAAGGCATTACTGTAAACTCGTAATGCTTGTACATGGTTTGAAATGCTATTTTTGGAATTTCATCCTTCTTCAAACACAACTGATGATATCCACATCGTAGTTCAATCATTGAAAAATATTTACCTCCATGAAGTTGGTCAAATAAATCATCAAAGCAAGGTAAGGTATTCTTGTTCTTTTTTTTATTACATTGATCTCCCTGTAGTCAATGCACAACCTCATAGATCTATCTTTATTATTAATAAAAAGAATAGGAGCTCCCCATGGATAAAAAATCGGGTGAATAAATACTTTGTTACAAAAATCCTATAGTTTTTTCTTTAGTTCAACTAATTCTATAGTGGCCATTCTATAAGGGGTCTTCGATATCGGCCTTGAACCAGGAATTAAGTCAATGGAAAACTTAATTTCTCATTCTGGAGGATTTTCTGGTAAATACTCTAGAAACACATCGACATATTATTGAACAATAGGTACATCCACTATTTTAACATTCCTTTTCCCACGAACATTTATTTCATTGATTTCCTACCCGATAATTTAATTTAGTTGACCTACTCAGGGTGGATCCAGATAAGAATTAGATGGTGACATTTTTTCGTTAAAGATATGGTGTTCTTTATCATCATCATCATATATTGTAACCTACTTCTTCTTAAATTTTTTTTTCACATCATGGTCTGAATGCCTATCCATAATGAGGATTATGTCAAATTCAATCATGGGTATGCTGATGATATCTCCATACAAATAACATTTTTATTCTTTAATTAGATCTGATTTACAAAACGTTGTTACAATGATACATCCCTTAGGAGTTTTGACTGACAACACTCTAGTTAAATCAAATTGGATGTATCTAATTTTCTTAGAAAACTGGGAAGATGTGAAGTAATGAGATGATCCAGAATCAATTAATGCATTTTCTAATATTGAGGAAACCATTAAATTACCTGCCACCACGTCTTTGGAAGCATTAACCTCAGCAGTAGTGATCGCATAAACTTGGCCTTTCTCCCTTGGATTTTTCTAAGGAATGTTTCCTTGGAACATTGGACATTAACTTCCATAATACCCTATTTCTCTACAATTGTATAATTTAACATTAACATCCTCTTTCTTTCCTTTGCAATCATGAGTTTGGTGGCATTTTTCACTACATTGGTAACATACTATCATTCCCTTCAGGCAAGTACGAAGCTGTTTCTTCCCACATTTACTACAAGATGGATATTAAAATTTTACCTTCTTCCACTTATTTCCATTTATAGAGTGTTCAACAGATGTCTTCTTCTCCTACTTTCCTTTAAAGTCATATGACATAGAGAATTCCTTTTCATTCTTGATAGCACATTATACAATATCTTCGTAAGATGAGATGAATTGTGAGACTAATTATCGACAGAGAAATGTTTTCAAACTATAAAATAATCCATTAATCTTACTCGTTATGTTACATATATAATCTGCCACATTTCTAGCTAACCATGTAATGGTAGCCTCATACTTTGCGACATTATCATCATCTTTTTTACTCAGTCTCAGAAATTGTATTTCCGTATCTTCTCAATGGTCACGATGAATGTATTTTTCTATAAAAAGATCTTCAAACTACCTTCATTTCATATATGATAATTCATAATATTCCTTTGTTTTTTGAATCAATGAACACCATTGATCTACATTTTCTGTAAGGTGATAAACTTCCATAACAACCTTTTCCATTTTACTATGCCCCAAAGCATGGAATATTTACTCTATGAAATTTATCCATTTATCATCTACAAATATATCTATTGTCCAATTGAATGTTGGTGGTTGTTTCCTCATTCAGCGGTCTAGCATTGATCCTCCGCGTTGTGGATCAGGGTGCTCCATACGGGTAAGGTTATTATTCATAACCTGAGTGAGTTGTCCCAGTATGGTGATAAGCTGATCAGCACCAGTTGCATCACCAGCTCCACTATAATTATCTTGAGTAGGAGGGAAATCCCTAAATGGATTACGAGTGTTGATACAGTTTCCATTTCTTACACTAGGAACCATTTATATATAATGGTATACACTAGATTTGTTTATTAATCGAAATACATAATTCCAAACTTGTAAAACACTTAACATAAATTGAAAAATTTATGGATATAATCCATAACCCTAAAAAATATCTTTAAGGAGTTATATTCTCATAAATACTTCATAATAGTTTGTAAAAAATTGTGAATTATCCTAAGAATATACCCCAGGAGTGTCATAACCAAGAGTGCATCAAGGCCTATTATCATGTACCATGATACCTCGGGTCAATACCGGAACTTCATGTCGGAGTTTTCACTCCTAGGTACAACTATGTCAGAGTAGTCTCTTCCTACTCATATCCAGAATGTGTTATATTGCTTGAAAATACACAAAATCTATAAATTACCAAAATTCTATAAATTCATCTATACTAATCCTCAATGTCTATCTTAGGGTAATCTTCTCTAATCCGAATTTATCTAAATCTAGTTTCCATGGTTTTTAGTACCAACTATAACGCCCTGATCCAAGTGATCTAGAGTCAGTGCGTTATTACATAACATTGGCATGATAAAAAATTATCAAGTCTCAAAAGACCAATCAGTTTAGTAGCCTTGGAAGTACTATATACATTCATAAGTTTTACATTACATTATAAAATGAAAAACTAAAACAACATTATATCTATAGACCACAATCATATCCCATATACTATCCCTATAGGTCAATCATGATAACCTCTTCACATCAAGGGGAAATAAAACATAGAAAGGGTTGATCTCAGATGCTTAGTAAGGATAACATTATAGCGGAAACATTAAAAAATAAGCATAAACATTTAAGGCGATGTATAAGACTAAAACAAAATCCTTTTATACTTAAACATCATTATAATAAAGAAAATATAAATCAAAATAATTGCATTTAAATATTAACTTGGATATTCTACTAGTCTAATAATCACACGCAATATCAATAGAAAATTTCATAATGATGGAATGCATAATGCCAGACTTCATAACCACACAGTGAAGGCCTTATTTCATGACTACAAATAAGATTTTTTCATGGCCTCATACCAAGACACTAGTTTGTCTCATTATACCTACTGATGAATCAAGAAGCTATAGCGGGCTCCACTCGTTACTTACTAAGTCCAATAATTTATTTATATGAAAATGTTGAAACATAACATAAACATTCATATTAAAACTAGAATATGAAATGTCAATAATTTAACCATAAACCATGAATGGTATAAAAATTGCACATCCATAGTCAAACATATCATAACTCATTCAATAAAATACGGATGATTGTATTATAATAAATCCACCCCAATCAAGAATAATATCTAGTAAATGATTCTGACATAGTTGAAAATGATCAGTAAAACTTTTTTGAAAGAAATATCCCTTTTTTAATTCATTTAAAAGTCACTCATTTATTAAGGAATTAATTTAAAAGATATTATTGAATCAATGTTTCCCATAGCATATTGAAACTTTTGAATTTAATTAACATTTTAAAACAATTGTTTAAATTTAAATAAATACTTAAACCATTTTGAAAACATGGACATTAATGAGAATGATTTATAAGAATAAATATTTAATACATTTAAAATGATGTTTTAGTGAGAGAGTACCTTAAAATAATCATTTTGAAATTTAATTTATGAAACATGGACATGGATAATAAATATTTCCAAGAACAATACTTAGATATAACCAATCTCATATAATAATGAGATTGAGGAATTAACCCTTACCTTGCAATTTTCCTTGGTTGAGGGTTGGTTAACCTTTTGTATAATGGTGAAATAATTGTTATTAATTTATAAATGAACCATATACATTAATATGATATCATATATGATATTTTAATATTTCTTTGATAATGATATTTAAGTAATATCATCGTTTCAGGTGTTAACAGATTCATTTTACTTTATATGTTTTGTTACGTAATCCATCTTTGTTATTGATAGAATTTATCTTATTCATATCCTGAATTATATCAAGTCTTCAAATATTATTTTTAATCAACAAATGAAAATTATTCATGAATGGTTACAATGGGGAATGACATCTCATCGCGTCGTGGAGACAGTAAGTTGTACGTATGCACGAGCGACAATATCATTATTTTGATGGTTAAATCTTATATAATTGGATGGTATATCATATATACAGAATCATTAAAATGATATATTAATTATTTAAATTAGTTATACTCATTATTATTCCCATCCAAATAATTAAGTGTTTGAATAACAAACTACACCACGATGTGGAGACGATAAGCCGTACGTACACACGTATGGTGACGTTGTCATTTATTGGATGGATAGAATAAAGAGTATAGTTTTAACATATTTATAATAAAATCATAGTTTGTATAATGTACTAGATTTATTATTTTGTTGTGGAAACAATAATGAAAGAGGAAGTGTAATATGTAAAGAACTTGAAAGAGGGTGGTGAAATTATTACCTCTTCTTCGTGTGTTTCCTTTTGAGTTGATCGAATGGGATCCTTAGGTTGACTTTCTGATCAATGTAAGGCCTCTAGGTTAAAGTGAGGTAAGTTGGGGGATATTTGGGTAGGGTTTGGCTGGTCCAAAAAAGCTTTGGTGGAGTTAAATTAAGTGAAGGGGAAGTTCCCTTTTATAAGATAGGTGAGGGTCACTTTAAGAAAATAATGAAATATTATTTTATAATAAACTCATTTTCGTTTTTGAATGGCCCAAAAATGATTTATTTCGAGTCTAAGGTGGGGATAGTTCAAAAAAAACTCTACCAATAGATTTTAGACAGATTTATGTCATCATATGAACCTTATCTGTTAGATTTAACTCTTAGTTAAATAGTTTGACATTTACCACATCTCATTGTATTTTATATTATATGGTTAACAAACTTACTATAACAAGAAAATAAAACCTCAAGTGGTTCTTTAATTAAATACCTATCATTATATAAGTCTTTTTTCCGATCCTTGGATTTTTAGGAATATTATATCAATTAATAATATAATATTTGTTTTAAAAACTCTTTTATGTCAATTTTGACACTACATTGTATATTGTTTTTGTTAAAGTCGTAATAGCATGATTACTTAAAAAAAATTCATTTATTAAACCCTACCATTTCATATTAATATATATAATTAGTGTAATTCATCAGAAGTCTCAAAATAGATTTATTTGTAAATTTATAATATCAATTATTTTAATCATTCATTAACAAGGTAATTACTGCATCATCCTTATGTCATAAATAAATTTAATTATTTAATGTCTAATAATTGTAAATAAAACACTATTATGTAGGAAATATTTTAATATTTCTAATAAATATTTATAGTTGAGTTTATCTTATGTATAACCTTATATTAAAAATGGTTTAGTTATTTTACTTTTAATTTAACACTTTTAACTCTTCATTAAATAAAATAATAGTAAATGTAAAAATCTAATCCAAATAGATCTAAAGGATCATAGTTTATTCCTAAGTTTGTATTTGGTCAAAATAAAATTATCCAATATAATTATTACAAGTGTTAGAGTAATAATAATATCATTTTACCTTTAATTACCCTATTTACTTTTTACCGTGGTAAATAAAAGTTAAAAGTTACAATTCACCAAAAATTATTTTCATGTTATTGAACCAAATTTTACTTACTGATATCAACAAGGTATCTCATATTTTTGAAATTTAATTCACATAAATGGTAAAATTGTGTTTTATTCAAATTTTAAAATGCTGTTAAGAGGTGGGTCAAAGACGGTAAAAAATTCAATAATCTCTTTATATATCTAAACTTAATATAAAATGACACAAATGAATTAAATTGAACATTTATTGGTATTATATATCTATTTTGACCTAAAATAAATTTAATGAAAATAAATCATTATTTAAATCAAAAGTCGGTTTTAAACAATAACAAAGTGTTTTTCACTATTAATCAAAAATTGAATGTTTTCAAATAAAATACCAAAACTTCACCCTAAGCTAATCTCGATATTACGAATCAAAAAATGAAGTCCATTTTGAATGATATAATTTATAAAATTTCAAAAAGTGGGTATTACTATTCATAATGGCTAGTTTGATTGGTTGTGGTGTGTTAAAACTCCAAGTTGCGTACAACGAAAGCTACTACATTATTCAAAGGAAACGTATCATAGAAGCTTGGGGTGTCACAAAGAATCATCTGATGCACCTAATACTTAAACATAAACCTCCCTCATTTGGGTTTATAATTAAAATAGGGTGAGGGGATCAAAAGCCTATGTTAGAGAAATCCTAATCGGAGTTTTTACCCGGGTTTCAGATCACAAAAATACCCACTACCTGATCACCCAACCACCTTTTCAATGACTAGTTTAGTGATGATCGGGTAGTAACCACATGACTATGCATCCCTACAAGGGAATCAATTCATCTATGAATGAATACCGCAGTTCCACATTTTTAAGGCCAATCAACAGATGCACTACACTACACATGCCTTTATATGTTGGAACTAATATTCCTAAGACACCATAGTGAGAAACCATATTTCCTAGGGCTCCGTACATAGGTTCAACCTTACCATGATTTCAGTACCAGGACATTACTTTTCTTAGGCCTCTATACTAGGTCACCAATTCAACCATACATCCTACATTGGAACCACATTTCCCAAGCCTAAATATTAAGGTGTCGCTTCACCCATGCCTCTATACCATGTTTATACTTCACTGAGGCCTTCTTACAAAGTATTAATTACTCCTAGAATCATGTATGGGCACCAATTCCCCTATTAATTTTTCTAGGGATCCCATTTTCATTTTAATCCCAACATGGTATCAATTATCCCTAGACTCTATCCTTAGAACCCACTTCACCCATGTATCCCACCTAGGTGGCCAACCCTATCATGGTGGTTCCTATCATTGGGTCTCCTTTGGGAGGACACTACAATGGGAATAACACAACCTAGTTTATTGGTTGTTCCTATATTGAAGGTTTTATTTCCATAGTATTAGAGATAACTAATTTATGTGGTCATTGAATGGTTATATCTATTAAAATATTAAAATACCTTCTCTGACATCCTTTTTCTCTTAGATTTGTGTTAAAATCACTTAAGGTGAGATTTGAGGATATAGGATGATCCCATATAGTATGGTCAATCTTGGAAGGATTGTGAGCCTAGGATGGATTCCTATATGATGTGGATCCCTACCCAGTAGGCCTAATTGAAGTGGGTTCATATTCAGTAGGCTTATGTGAAGTGATACCTTGATAGGAGGCCTGGGTGAATTGGTGACTAGGTGGGATCCCTAAGAGAATTTATACTTAGAAATGAGGCATGGGTGAATTTGAACACAAGCTTGTGGTCAGGTGAAGTGGAAGGCATGGGTGATGTAGAACACTACTATTGATTAATGAGTGAAGTGGTACCCTTGTAGGAGGTCCACATGAATTATAACCATTTTATGGATTTATTGGCAATGTGGTTCCATTTTATAGAGGATTAGATGAAGTGGAAACCTCATTTGGAAACAAGGTGATGTGGGGATTCGATATTGAGGATCTAGTGATGTGGAACCAATGTAAATAAGTTTAGGAAAATTGGAACCCAGATATGCAGTCTAATGTGATGTGGAGATATTTTTGCTGGCCAGGGAGAGTGGATCCCCAGTAGATATTCTCATGATATGTGATGTTGTGGCTTAGAAAATGATCCATCTACCTATAGATATTTTAGTGAAGTGTCACCCATGTATAGAGGCAATGAAAAGTGGTGCCTATTTGGTCAGTGTATATGTGATTAGTACCAAGGTGTTCATGTTCATAAGTGATACAATGCTCAGATGATTTCGTGTAATGGGCGATGGTCATATTAAGAAATATTCCGTGTAAACTTTTATTCATCAATCCATGGGGTTTGTTTTAAAAATAACCCGAGGAGGATACTATGGATGTCCTAGGCACATATGCCACAAAATGATGCACTATGGTGCTTCGATAAAGAACATTATCTTTACTATTTTTGTCATCATCAAAATGGTGGGGTATCATGGGGTCCTATTAAATGTAATCCCACACTTTGGAACCAATCCATGGGAAATCATCTCCTATAAATACTTCAGCCAAACTTGTTTTTATTCTTGAATGCGAGGTAGAGTAAAAGATGATTGGGTATGTGAGAAGTTGTTTATAGGGATAGAGATCACATTGTATAGTTTTTCCGTATTTTTTATTGAGGTTGAGCACCTACGTGTTGTATATAGGAAAGGTGTGAGTGAGTCTAAGAACTAATGTAGATTAAGTGAGGTTAGGGTTACTGAAGTTGGGTTTACCATGAGAAGGTAACACTGAGATTGTTCATGTATAGAAACTTTATCATAGAATTATTTTGGGCATTGGTGAAATTACTCCATAAAATTTTGATGACATACCATATTAAATTCTTATCTATAAGATTGTTTTGGTTCTATGATATATCAAATCTAATCCTGTAGAAAAAACTCTTCTATACACTATAATAGTTTTCCAAATAAATTTTATTAAATAGAAATAGTATTTTTAAAATTTTATGGATGTGGATATTAAGTCTAGTTAATCCTCTTCATTAAAATGGATTAAATCCATGGCCTAATCTTAGTTGGATGTTCTCCACACCACGTCACTAGATTTGGAAACACTTTGGCGGGTCTCCACCCCTCATTATGTGATTAATAATGTGCACATGGGGATCCCATTTACATCTAATTTTTTTAGTGGGAGACTCCAATTGTTTCCAAAATCATCTCAAGTCATTCATTTGAGGATTATATTGTACTCATAATTATAAAGTTCATGACACACACTTTTAGTATGAAAATAGTTCTTTCCCTCTATCATAGTTATAATATACATTTTCTCCCAATTTTTGAAATTTACATTTGTAGATAAGTAAATAAATGTATGGGGTGTTGAAGACTTGGGAAGTTGTGACATATTTGAAATAATTTATTTGGATTTACTACATTGGATGTTTGAAAAAATACAAATAGTAGAGTTTGACCCTATTCTCATTTATGGTAAACTTGTATCAACTCTTGTCGGGTAAAATTTATATGAAAAAATGGATAATCATAATTAATGGAATAAAAACTTCTCCATTAGGAATAAATCATACCTGGGAGGAACTTTATTCAAGATTTTATATATGGATCTTATCAGAAACTTGGAAGATCCATTATTGAAGTAAATTGTCATAGAAAATATTTTCTTATATTTATGTGTCCTATAGTTATCATATGGATCATTTTAAATCACATTCAACTCTTTAATTCATAATTTTATATATTCTCATTCATTTTAATGATTCAAATTACAGTTTTTAATATTCCAATATGAATGGAGCTCTGTCACTATTAGAATAAGATATGTATTTCTAAAGATTATCTGATAAGGAGACATTTTGATGTGGGTTTTTAAAGTACTTTGGTATGCCCACAATTCATAATCTAATCACACAGTCTAATCATTATTTTTGGATTGTACCATTTTTTCTAATATTTTATAACTACTCATTTTAAATTTCAACATTTCCCTTATTTAAGGGATGATATTTACTGAAAGTATTGTTATCAACCCCTTAATTATAGAGAAATTATATCATTATAAAAATGATAACCCAAAGAACTAATTACATCTCGAAGATAGAATCCTATTGAAAATATGAGTTCTCACAATTTCTATAACCACTTGGGATCCATAAGTCCTTATTTCCTGTATTTTCCACCCATACAGATACTTAATCAACTACACATATGGTATACATAAAGGCATATGAATTTTTAATATTCCCCCATGAAGTTGAAGGGCTATGCATGAAATATCACATAGAATTACATCGGTCATTAGGGATATTTTACATGCTAATTAACATCTTTTACTAGACCTAAAAAACTAATGAGCATCCTAAAACAATTTGTAATCACCTAAAATTTTCTATATGAAATATAATTCCTAATATATATGTGTATAAACAATATTATGAACCACAAAAAAATAATTTTTTTTATTCAACATATAACATTAAATAATATTAATAAACATACTTCATATAATTAATAATAGTACAATAATATAATAAACAAAATTAAATATAATAATAAGAATCGAAACAAAATTGTGCCACAGTCTCCTAAAAGTATTATTGATGAAAATAAAACTACAGAAAACAATATTGAGAATAAGATTATAATTTTATATATGAACTTGAATAACCTTGATTAATAATTTAGTGGGTGAAGAATAATATAAATAATATCTATTTTTTGGTATGTGTAAAATTATATGAACATTAGAAATAAGACATTTGGAAGTGTAACATGGCCATTATAACTGTAACCTACCCATTCAAATAAAAAATGCCCATTTTGTTAAATGATTAGTTGATCATATAGATAATATCTATTATAAATTTAGTAACTATATATATGTTTTAAATTACATGAAATAATAAATTATTCAATGTATCATAATTTAAGTAGAAAATATAAATATTTAGTATGTCGTATTTTACATTATTAAATAAGGAAAATAAAAATTAGTTTTAATCTTAAATTTTCATATTTTGAAATTTTATATTTAAAAATAGATATCCTTTTTTAATCAGCCTGTCTAAATTTGATAGGTGTGAGGTTTTTTTATTTTTCATGAATAATTAAATACATAGGTAAATTGTAAAATAGAGTATTAGTACTATATATTTTAATAGGGTATTTGAATGAATTTTTTCTAATTCTAGAAGTTAGATGTATGTTATAGAATCTCATTTAATGTTAAATCAAAATAATCTTACTATTGAATCATAATATTGACCATTATATGGAAAAATAATATTTTATTATAAAAATATCTCATCCTCACCTTATAAAAATGACCCCTTACTACCCAATTTCTCCTCAAATGTAATTTCATTATTTTCTAAATAAAAAACATAATCCATCCCCAAATCCCCTATCTTTGTTTTTGAGGTTCAATTGTTCACAATATACCAATATGTATATCGTTAGGATCATTTTAGTGAAATTCTAAATGATTTGGTAAACAATCTCAATCAAACTCTTTTCATTTTAGTCTTATTATACCTACTCTAAATATATTTTAACCATAATGATATAATTAGATATTTATAAAAGGTATATTTAAATGTTGTTATATTAATAAAATATATTTTATCCTACCCCTTATAATTTAATTATAAAATTTAAACAATTACTTTATTATGGTTGGTTCAACACCTCCATGGATGATGTATTTCACTTTTAACCACCATATACATTGCTATGTTTATTATGACAATGTTATATAGTTTTTTATAAATTATACTCATCAACTCATCAACTTATCTTCATATATTTTTATTTCATTTAATAAAGGTTATCAAATTTTATTATATCAATATCATTTCAATATAGTTTAAATTAAAAAATTAAAACATGAATAATATATTATAATATATTAATGTCTTAAATTGAATATAGTAGTTTTTTTAATTAAAAAAAAATCTACTCGTGTCTGGTATAACCACCTATAAAGATGTTGTTTTGAAAGAATTATATTCACCTTAATTATTAGTTATAATAAACCATTTTATTGTTGAATATAATCTTAGTGATTATAATATAATTACATTTATATTTTTTAAAAATTAAATTACTATAATATTAAATAAAAATAAATTAGGTTCATTATGGTCTATTAAAACACTTAAATGAATACACTATCATATGGTAATACTTTTACTAATAGAATAATGAAATCATTTTCAATCCATTCTATATTTAGAAAAAAATTATTTGGAAAATACATGAACTCAATATAATTACACTTATACAAATATAATTTTTTTGAACATGTACATTTGATGTGACTAATATGTCGATACAACCTATGATCCATGAAAAAAACATCCCTGAGATGATATATGAATTAAAAATCTAAATGAACATAAATGAATAAAGAGTAATAAATGTAACATGAAAAATGTTATTAATAAAGAAATAAATATATTTTATTTTATTATTTTAGAGGATAGGTGCATATACTAAGTAATATTTGGACGTGTGGTAATGGGTTCCTCTCACACACCATATTTATTTTTGTTAATTATCTCTATATCTACCTTTATCTCTATCTTATTTAAATTTTCTTCTTCTATGTTATGTGTATATAAATACACCAAATATACCTTTTAAATTTAAACTATATTTTCTGAGGATTTTATGGTTATTTTTGTTTCCTTCCTAATATGTTATTAAAACCAAACCCGATTATATATCACTTTTCTAATTCTTATCACTTTTCATGTATCCCTATTTTAGAGGAATTTATCTTCCATGATTTATATAAGTGACAATTATTCTATGGAAAAATACTTTGGTTTAAATTTTTAAATTAAAACTCTACACTCTTATCTATTTTAATGGTTCATTGTTCATTTAATAAAAAACTATTTAAATTCCTCAATATCTCACATACATCATATCCCTTTTTATGAATTTTACATCACTTGTTATCTAAATCAATGAATTTTGTTTCTTTATTTAATATTTATAATTATATTACTTTAATAACATCTTTTATTGTGAATATTTATGATATATTATTTGGTTATGATTTAATACATTATATTGTAACCCATTTCTATATCAGGATTTTATCATGATTATTTTATATGCATGATTTATTTTAATGTGGAAGACATATTCATGTATATTATAATGTGATAAGAAATAAAAAATTATGCATCCATCAAATTAATTGGGTATTTCATTTATCTCATGCGATATAAAGTATGTTTCATGAATAATCAGCTTTGCACCCTTATTATGTTGGAGGATAACCTTAACTATTCTAATGATTTAATGTCTTGTATTGTTTCAACATACAAAATATTCCATTGGGGATTATGTTTAATTTTTATCAATATATTTTATTGAGTGTTAATAAATTTGATATGTTTGAATAAATTTTTGAATATGTTTGGAAATGAATTGAGATGAGGTTTCAAGGCGTGCATAGCTAATATGAGAAGGATCGAGTTCATAAATAATATTTTTTAGTTGGTAATAAAATATAGAAAACAAATATGTAAAATATTTTCAAATATTGGTAAATTTTCAGACATATTACGCTGTTATATATTACTAAACTTTAATGATAAAAAATATCTTAAAAATCTAACCCTGAAAATATATTAGAATTTTATAGTGATATGTAATATCAACTCTTAAGCTCCACTGATTTCATAAAATTAATTTCATTTATATATAAGATTAACTAAATGGTTCCATAGGATATTTAAGATGGAATATTTCACCCATAATAATAAATTTGATGATATGTAATAGTAAACTACTATTATTCAATGAATATTTAAGATCCTTTAGAGGGTTACATAACATTTAAAATTTGTTCTTAGGTGAAATTTAATAATAAATTTGACAATGTTGTTCTATTTTTTAAAGAATAAATCTTAACAAACCCTAGACTTTCCCTGATTTCAGAGCCCAAACTGGCATGCAACATGGCATGAAGGGTGTTCTTGACCACTATGGAAAAGGAACTCGGAACATGAGTATCAAATGTATTCATGTGGGAATTATTTAATCCAATAAAACTAGAATAACCTGGAACTTTAACAGGGATTAAAACATGGAAATTTAATAAGTTGGATGATAATTAAAACAAAATAAATTGGTCAATAAAAAAATTAAACTAAATAAGGCATAAACATACAACAGAACAAAAGTATATCAATATAATAGGAATCCAATCTACTATAGAATCTATGATAATTGAGGAGATTGCATAAAAATAGTCATAGATTAATGAATAAAAATAATAAACTAACCAGAGTAAAATAAGGGCCCTAATCACCCATCTCCAAGTGAAAAAATCGAAATCTGTTTCATCGCACCATTACCACCATGCTTGAACATAAAACCAAATAAAACCGTTACACCCTAAAGGAACCTAAAATAAAAATAATTGTGCATAAAAATTATATCTAGAATACTCCCTACACCCCATGTATATCCTTTAAAATTAAGTTATTTTCATTTGAGATTTAAAATTAAACTATAGAATTAAATCATATATTTTAATCAATACCATTCTAATGTGTTCATTTAAAAAAAAACCAGTATCTTAATTTAATTAATTGGAAATTAATTTTTAAAATGAAAAAAATACATTTAAATAATAGATTGTTAATAATATATAAAAAACATTTAATTTCCTATTTATTATCATTTTTTGATATATTTTTTTCCATGTGATAACAAAGACACTGAATCTAAATAAAAAAATTGTATATAAAAAAATATTTTGGGTAAGAAACATATAACATGTTATATGAAAAGTATAATTCATGAAACAAGATAACCTAAAATAGAATCATATAACATCAAGGGAAATATATTCAAAATAAAAATAAATATAATCCATTAAAATTAAATTAAAAAATGTATAAATATAAATAGAAATAGACTCACTCACATAAAAAATGGAATAATGTTCCTCATGGGAATACACTAGGGAGATAAGGTTAAGTCGCCGTAGGGTTTTTTGTATCCTATGATTAACCTAACCATATAACTAGATGATGTTTTTAAGGAATGCATCATTATCTGTAAGAAGATATGCATAACATACGAATGGATTCTATGGGAAATATCAGATCTCTATGAATATATATGGTACTGATAATGGGAGTAATTGTGTTTATTTAGTGTATTATAATATTATTATATGGTGATCATATTTATATTCCTAACAAAGAAATTATTATTCTTCCCACCTATGTATATAGGCTCCCATGATCAACAAATGAAGATGAGTGATAATAATAATGAAATCAATTATAAAAATTCTCAATGAAAAATAAAAATATATAACAACCATGAATCATACAATCCCTCACCTCCTATAACAATCTATTAAATTATTCCATTTTTCATAATGAAGAAAATATAACCATCACATCTATGACATAGAAAAATCCCATCAGTACAAATAATATAAATATTATTTTCACATTAAAAAAAATATGACAGCAAGATTGAGTATGTTAATCACTCGAAAGATGACTTATAATTCATTCCTGGGATTGTAGTGATCTCCTCCAGGTCAATGATAAATTAACATAAACATAAACACCATTATATTAATAAATTTTTAACCCATTAATAAAATCACAAAATTGGATAATCAATTAGGAACTCATCAATAAGCATAATGACACTAAACCCTAAGAAATGGGGGTATGTTCTCTATTGACATGCACTTGAACATATTCCACATTAAATTCGAAATTAATATACCCTAGATGATGGATAATTAATCAAGAAATTTTGGAATTTAAAGGATAATAAAAAATTAATATAAAAATAAAATAATAACTCGAAACACAATGAAAATGTAATGCATAGTTCCCCACATCCGAGGGGGTCGATAGAGGAAGGGGATGGAGATATCAATCTAATAGCGACACTCCTAGCTCAACACATGAAGATAAAATAAATAGGGGTTGACTGAAAATGATATATTTATAGTAGAAAAATAAATAGTAATATCATTTACATGGAGTGTTGCTAATCCCAATGATGTGGTTCCCGCACCAGGAACCCTCGATGGGATGGTCCCCTATCCATGTTATGGTGCAACCCCCTTGACAGAACCCAAAACCACAAGGACTTGGACTCTTACTATAGACTCAATGAAATGGATTAAATACACCCATATATTCAACTATTCCATAGCCATAAAAATGAAAAATTATCTCTCATAAATTCCCAATGGGATAAAGCCTAGGAATCACATCTACTAAGGAACAAAACCTAACAAAGAAGAAACTTTTCATTCCCCGCTACAAAACTCCCTAACATATCTGTCCCAAGTCATGTCGCGGTGAGCTATATACAAAAAATAACTATTTCATGTCCACTGAAGACATGCTCTAAAATCAACTACAGAACTAAAAACACTCATTGGACCCTTAAGCATGTCCCAAAACATAAAAAAATTCTAAGACATGGTCAAGTCTCCCCTTTCTCAACCAGAATTCAAAAATTCAAATTCATCATGACATACCAAACCCTTAATGATATGGTTCATTTAAACCTCTCTATCATAAATTCTTTAAACCCCAATAAATTCTCATATACTTCTATTATATGATACAACTTACATGAAAATGGATAATTCTATATACCAAAAAGCTTCAAACAAAATATCATAAAACTAATGATCAAAACATTACACATAGATGATGTTATTCCAACTATAAAAGACTCCAAATATCATCAGCATTATAACTAAACCAGATACATCAGCACCGAACTAATATAAATAATAAAAATCCAATGAAAATACATTAATAGTAAGAATCTAATTATAAAATATTTAATTTAAACAAAATATTATTCTTAATCTTACACATCATGAAAATTACATACCCTTAGAATCATTATCCATTATTAACACATAAAATATTTCAAATATAATTAATAACATGTATACTATATTAGAGTAATTATATTATTGGAAATGAAAAATATTTATAATTACAAAAATAAATATTATATAATCCAAAAATAGTACTTAAAATCACAATGCTGAATATCTACCTCAAAAGATAAAAATCGATATCCATAACAATAGAGAGTATCCTTTCTAACTATTTCAGACTCGTATATTTAAAAACAAAAACAAAAACATATTTTTATTCATTTATTACCCACTACAAAACTATTTTCTCTGAAAAATAGGTCATTTAAAAGTTCAAATACATAATTAAACACATGATATTTTTCAATTATTTAAAGAAACCACTAGTAAGGGAACAAAATAAATAAAATATTATCAAAACATATAAAACATAGAAAATAGACAACTATTAATTGTCACATAAAATTCTATTAATATAACTCATAATATATTTTAAATTCATATTCAATTAAAATAAGTCATGTATCACGTGTTATAAAATTTATTTAGTGTTGAATACATTGATGTATGTTTTGTTTCTTTCACAGTCCCTCACAATATCTAAAAAAATAATAGTTCGACAAATTAACAATGAATGGAATTGATTTTAAGAATTAATGTATTTGAAGTTAAATTAAAACTTTTTGATTTTCCAAAACAATATCATTACACAAATGAAACTCTCAAAATTTTCTGCATTTTGGTATTCCATATTAAAACACTGAATGAATAGAATTATTACATAATATATTAATATAAGGATATTGAAATCATATATTTAAACACACACATAATATATAAAAACACATGCTTCAAAATAACATAAATTCTCTACATAGCATCCAGGTAAAAAGAAAAATCCCCTCACTTTTTTTTCAAAATTCATTTCCAAAATGGTCATCTTTTAATATAAAACACCAAATAACATATCATAATAAATCAAGCACAAAATAATTAAATAATAATAATACGGGTAATCATTCTAAATTCATTCCAAATCCACAATAAATAAAAGAAAAATTGAATCAAAAGCACATAAAAATAATGAATTCTAAAAAATATGTAATTTAAAAAAAACATTATGAAAATATTTAAAATGTCAACATTATTAAAAAAGCACACCCTTACATGAAATATATTATATTTAAACTGTTTAAAACCCATGAACCCTACCCATCCAACCCATTTTTCCACTTTTAACTTCTTTAAGTGTAATAATTATACCCATTAAGAAAGACAAATCAAACTTAAAACTATAATGAAATATTCTAAATTTACCATAGAAACTCAATGTTCATTATGAAAGGTAGATATTAGGAACCTACTAACTATCATCCTCATATATCTTGAAAACAATTATCGTAACAACTCAGGTACTAAAACAATAATTTTTTTATTATTTACTATAATTCTTGAATTAAATATTTATCATCATTATAAGTATTTTATGAAAATCATATATTAAAAAAACACGAGGATATGGTTTTATTAAACTCATTTATATAAATTTATATTTAGAATAATAATTTTAATATTTTATACTATTAACATTGAAAATTGAATTTTTTGGAGTCCATATTATCAAAAGGATCTTAGAATATATTTAATAAAAATTGCTAAACATGTTAATTTTCAATGATTTGTGAAAATTACTTGTTTTTATTGAAATATTTATTCTATTTACAAGGAAACATTATTATTCAGATTATTTATAAATTATCATTACTTAATTCTGATTTAAATTAATATATTTATTGTTTATGAAGTGGATTTAATAATTAAATGAAATATAAATTTTTTATATTTTATAATGGAAATTTAAAAAAAGGTGTATTTTTTGTGTTTTCTAGAAAAAATAAAATTTTAATTTTAAAAATTAAATTTTGTTAGTTTTTAAAAATTGATTTTACATTTTAAATTATTGATTTCATTTTTTTAAATAAGTCCCTCTGATTGTTTTTGTTAATAGGTACTGTGAATTTTTAAATTTTGGATTCCTTGGTAAATGGAAAATCAGGTAGTTTCGGTTAAAAATAAAATAATAACAACCAAATAATTATCCAAAAACATTCCTAAATCATACTGTATGAGTATCTATCACCCATAAGCATCCAAGTGTCGAATATATGACTTTTTTGGGCCGCTTGGAGATTATTTTAATACTTATAATATTTTATTTAAAGAAACTTGAAAGATGTCACAGTTTTGTTCTTAATAAGTGTTATATTTTTTATACGATATTATCCAGATGATATGTTTAACTAAAAATATTATTTTTTATACTAAAATATTTTTATTCATCAATTTAATTTATTTTTATTTCTATTGTGAAATAATTACATTAAATTCTTGGACAACAATGATAGAGTAATTATTTAAATAAGGGAAAACTGAAATAAATGAGATTAAAAACGTTAAAATAAATATTATTTTATATATTTATTGTGATCGATGAAATTTATAGAATAAATTGAATAATTTATGATTTTATAAAATATTTTTATAAAATTTAACATTTTTTCGTGATATTAAAGCAGATTAAATAATAGTATCAAGATTTGACAATAAGGTTATTTTATAGATTAATATTTTATTATATTATTTTAAATAAAAAAATTAAATATATACAAGGGGAAAATATATGGTCTAAAATTACTACCATTGTTCATTTATTGGACATTTGGAATGATTTTTATCGATAATTGTATTATTATATATTAATATTTCTAGAAATTCTAAGAGTGCTCATCCCCTCTCTTATAAAAGGAAACCTCTACTTTTCAAACCTAAACACTTCAACACAGATTTGATTCAGAAACATTCTCCCCAAATCATTTTATAGAGTCCATATACATCGTATTTTGTAACTTTTTAAGCAAAATACAAACCTTATTAGATATAAGGTGTTTTATAAAGGTGGATTTCCAACGAATATTTATAGTTTATTCATCACGTCTTAGATTTGTTTATTCATCCACATCTATCAGAACTTATTCAAATATGATAAAATATTAAATGCAATATAATCTACATACAGAAGTGTTATTATGTTAATTTACTAACCAAAAATCATCTCCACTTCTAAAAAATAGTATATTAAATCATTTTGGTTGTGTACAAAGGACACCACCTCACAAACAAATGTCATTCTTTTTCCATTATCACCTCTCATGGATTCATATATTGATTGGTCTAAAATATATGTATTCTATGTTTAACATATTTATAAATTTTTGGTTATTGAATTACATGTACCTTCTTATTTTCCAATCCATAGTAATATAATAATGTCAATTTTTTGTTCGGTGGACTACAACTTCATGAAGTGATGTCATTTATTTTTCACTAACTCTTTAAATTGAATGTAATAAAGATACATTTTAGGAATATATGTGATATAATGTAAAATTTATGATATTAATGACATATTTTATATTCTTAAAATAATATACAGTATTTCCTATCATACCCTTCCACTCATTGAAAAATTATAATATCGTTCGTGCATACGTGTGGATCACCGCCTATATGAAGAAATGTGATTCTATTTACATCATCAAAACCCATGTATGAGATATATAAGTAAATTAAATATAATAATATGATATATATTAAATTATTATTATACTGGAGATTATGTAATAATAACCAATTTGACTATATTTGACCGAAAAAATTCATTTTGGACATATGAACAGAATATCACCAAAACATCTGATGAGAACATAAATGATTAAGTAATTGTTATAACATGGTGATAGGTTATCTAAAAAGAATTATAAACAAGGAAATATTTATTAATAATTAATTAACCTAATTTATTATTTTTTAAGATAAAAAACTTACATGACATTTCATACCCGAAGTATGGGATTTCATAAATCAATTTACATTCATTGAGTTGGACTTTACGACATTGACTATATCATCCAAAGACATTGTGTGAAATTTTTTTATTATATTATGATTTATTTAAACCTTTTTATTTTTATTTGTAGATTATATACATAATATATTCATTTCATTAATTCTCACTTCATTTATATGAAATTTTTATAGGCAGTTCTTTTAAAAACTAACATTTAAAGTTCCTCTTTATGGTTTCTAAAAAATTAAAAAGGGAATATTTTTAACATACCATACATGAAAAGAATATCCTACCTTCACTAATCTGTAATTCATTAATTTTTTTCATTATAATGTTTTATAAATAATTTCCAAAAAATCTTTCCATTATTATTGGTAACAATTTGTGATTTTAAAGGTTTTTTTAAAAATAAAATTGTATTTTGGTTTTTGAAAGTGTGTTTCACATGGGTTTTAACGTTTTTAAATTGTTTTATTTGGGATACGGTGCTTGTAAATTTTTTAGGATTGGTCTACCCAGATGTAACTAGGATAAACCATTATATCTTATATAATGGGTTTTCCTAAATAGTGCTCTAATGAATTATGTGATGATTTTGTTCGTCAAAGAATTATATTAGAAGATAGTAAAATGGTTAATCCAATTGGTAAGGGTTATTATAAGGTTTCTATACGAATTATTTGAATATGGTTTCCTAAGGAAACTACATGACTTTTATATTTATTATAATTATTTTTCAATTAAATATTATGACTTCAAAAGGTAAGATAATGATATTTCTGAAGGAAAAATTAATCTCTTTTTGGATTAAAATTTATCTTTTTCACAAAAAGTTTTTAATAGGTTTTGGATTTTTCAATATACTAATTGTATTATACATTTATGTTCTTTAATGATCCTTTTGTTCTTATCCCATGTTTTAAAATATTTTTCAGAAGGTTTAAGGTTGAGTAGGGCCAATGATGAGGCCCCAATGAAAATTGTGAGGATTTACCATAAATATAAATCATATTTTGTTTCATATGGTATTTTTTATGAAAATTATAGATTCTATGTAAAGGTATCAAGTTGTAATGTATGGGTTTACTTTTTAAGAGATTGTACTAATTCTATAGAACTCTAAATTGAAAGGATCCTCAAAATTATAAGGAAGAGAATTATAATTCAAAAACAGTAGAATATTTGAAGCATTACATTGGGTACTTATTGTTACTATCAGATGATGATTTAGATAACTTTATATGTCCAGATAATGATAATAAAATACAATTAAATGATTTTACCTAAAGCTTACATTAAGATGATATAGAATTTAATGAATACCATGTTCCTTCGACTAAATTTTTTTTTATTCAGAATGGGTTTTTTTAGAAAAAATTGGAGGTAATAATAAGAAGGTATCAAAAGGAAGACATACTTCCAAACTAGAAAAATATAATGGGCGGTATTGGAACTCAGTAAATTTTTGTGTGTAATGATTAGTTCATGCAAGCTATAAATGGTGTTGGAATTCATGAAGGATAGTATCTAAATCTACCATGGATAAACATGACAATAGTAACACATTTTATGTGACCAAAACCCCTAATATTTGGTGAATCATCTAACCCAGTGGTAGCCAAATGATAGACCAATTCCCGTGTGAAATTTTTTAACTCATGGGGTGTTCAGAAAGTCAAACTTAAACCCAATCCATATATCAATATGTAGTTGAGGTCAATTGATGGTGGTCTCTTGTTAAGAATACAAGATGGAAATATGGTCTTTATTCTATGGAATGGGAAGCATCTAAGTATAATTTATTTAAAAAGTATTTCCATATGGTTGTTCAAATAAATATGGAAAATTTTCTTGTAATTTAGTGAGTAGGATAAAGATAATGTATCCATAGTTGAAGAAAAATTTACTAAACTGACCAGGTGTATATCAGATTTTGTTTGGAACATTGATATTAAAATTAGTGGATTTTAATTTGGATTAAAACTACTTCTATATAAGGATTAGTCCACATGAGAATTTAAAAGATATGATGAAGTTGTTCATTGTGATGGAAAAATTGATATTTATTTTCAGAAAATGTTGTTCATATTGATGATGAAAGTGAGAAGTGGTCAGTATTGTAAGTGATAGGGAAAAATACATAAAATTATTTTAGAGATAATAAAATGAAGTTCCCATTTTATGTTAATTGTGGTAAGAAGGACCACAAGTAATATCTTATGATGTTAGAAAAGTGTTACCAATGTGGTCATCTTAGTCACATGGGCTCGTGGATATAACGAAATTAATCATAAAAAACAAAAGATTTGGGTTAACAATGCCAATACAATGGTGGATTTTTTTAGTTTCAATTATTTGGGTCATTATACTAACTTTTTTATGATGTTAGGTGCATAGGATGGAAATAATCATGATTAAAAAAATAAAGGTGTACAAAAGTCATTTAATACTACAATAGTTGATATGGGTCATTAAAATAATTGTGGATATGTGTCTTACTTATGTATTAAAATTATTATAATACACTATTTGATTCTAGAGCTTCTCATTGTCTTAAATTATGATAAATTTTCAAAAATATTAGGAATATCACATCTTGAAATAATGATCGATCTTTTATTGATGACAATGATTGTGAAATGTAAAGAAAATACGATATGAATCACTCTTTATATTGTCATCGGTTTAATAGTCCTTCATTATAATATTATTGAATTTCCCATTATTGGTTTAACATTATTGTGGGAACAAAATGACATTCATTTTATTATGATAATATAGATTTCAGAGCCAATAATTTTTTTTCAATGATTTCTGACCATTAATATCCTACTAAAAAGAAGATAAATTCATTAGAAGTATTAGTGAATGTTATATATAAAATGTTGTTGAAAAGAATAAATTTGTTCAGATTATTGATGTTCTAGAAATTAATGAATATATAGATGTTTTTCATAGCTAATTTCTTTGTTCTATTCCTGATCTAGATTTTGAGTATAATTTTGAATTAGTCCTTCATGTTAAGCCTCTTTCAAAGCCCCCTTATGGAATGGATAAAGTAGATCTTTTGTAACTGAAAAAGAAATTCTATGAGTTTCTAGATTAATATTTTATCGGACATATTAGTTGACCCTGAGGTTCTTAATTATTTATTAAAATTAATTACGGTTCGATGGGTATTTTCATTGAGTATAGAACATTGAATAACATCACTATTAAAAAAATTATACTTTCCATCGTATCAATGATTTTTTAATCAACTCTAGCGAGTATAGTACATTTAGAATATTTATCATAGGTAAGGTTAAAATTAGTAGAAAGTGAAAGGGGAATATATTCTAACTACTATATTTTATACTAGATAAAGGAATTATTAATTTTTGGTTATTCCATTTAGGTTGAAAAATTCACTTTCTGTATTAATGGATCTTATGAATAAAGTCTTCTCTAAATATTTTGATAAGGTTGTCACTATTTTAATCAATGATATTTTAGTTTATGCAAAAATATTTTAAGATCCAAAAATAAATCTAAGGAGTGTCATAAAAATCCTTAATGAAAATTAGTTATATGTAATATTTAAAAAACATTATTTTTGGTTATAGTTGATTTCCTTTCAAGGGAATTTTATATTTAATGGTAGAATTTAAGTTGGCCCCGATAAAAAAAGAGTTTTATGAATGGATAAGGCATTCAAATTTTAATTAGATTCAATTATTTCTTATATTATCAATTTATTACATGTGGTTTTTTTAAAACAATTCATGGTTATCAATACCACTATCAATGTTAACATGAAAAGTAGTTAAATTTGTCCACAAAATTGAATGTGATTATTTTTTTAATTAAAATAAATATTAGTGATTGCTTCATTTTTGGACCTCCACTCAATAAATGTTGATATTTATATCTTAATAGATTCTTATTTGAACGTACTTGGTTGGGTTCTAATGCATAATGATGAGGTAATTGCTAATTAATCATGGAATCTAAACCCTCATTAGTTGAATAATCATATAAATGATTCAGAATTAACTGTAGTGGATTTTCCATTAAAAATTTGGGGACACCATTTATATGGATCATAGTGTGATAAAAATTCCGTTAATAAAAGTTAAAAGAATATATATTCATTCAAAAGGAATCAAATATAAGACATTGGAAATGGTTGGAACTGCTAATGGATTATGATTGTATGATAAATTACCATCATGGAAAAGAAAACATGGTGGTTGACTCTATGAGTAAAATTACCATACATCATTAATCATGTTACATTTGGATACTGAAACTTTGGTTATTTATTTAATGAATTTGGGATCAGATGCTATGGGTGGAAGAAATTCATATGTTTCTTTTGGTTTTAGTACAATTATATGTATTCAACCGAATTAATAATTCTTAGAAGGAAGACCGTGAGTTGCAGAAGATATTAAAATCATTTAAGAAGTGTATCTTTCTTGAATTTAATGGTAAAAAATGTTTTTTGATATATGGAAATAGTTTATATGTGACTTGTGATTCCAAGTCGAAGATTTTATTGTTAAATGAAGCTCATAGTAACCCATTCTTCATTCATTCTGGAAGCACTATGATGTAGAAGGACATTTGAGATTATTATTGGTGGGATGGAAGAAAAAGAAATATTAGTGAATTTACAATGAAATATTTGACTTGTCAATCAGTTAAAGAAGAATAGAAATTATTTAGGAGATGATTCAAACTTTTCCAATGCAATTTTGCAAATGAAAAAAATATATATACGAATTCTAGAGGGGGACTAAAAAAGACTTCCTAATGTAATAATGTAATTTGGGTTATTGTTTTTCAAATGACAAAATCTACACATTTACTTCCCAATCGAGATATCATATATTTATATCAATTGTGATGAAAATATTGTAAATAGATATCCAGGTTATATATATTTCATCTCACCATATTGTCTGAATCTTATCCCATGTTAACTTTTTTTGGAGATCCCTATAAAATAAATTGGGAACTGAATTAAATTTTATGACAAATTTTCATTCTCATTTAGATAGATATAAAAAATTAATAATTAAGGTATTGGAATAAATTCCTTGGGATTTTAAAATGTATTACCAAGATATTTGGGATCATCATCGTTATTTTTTTGAGTTCTTTTTTTCTAATAACACTTTTCATTCCAGTAGATTTATGGGACCTTTTGAAGTATTATATAGAATGTAGAGTAATACTCCATCATTTTGGGAATAATTATTTGAATGTATGTTAATGGGACTGTTATTAGTAGAGAATTTTTCTAATATGGTTAAATTGATTTAGAAACATATGAGGACATCTCTGATTATGTGGAAATTTTTGTAGATAATAAGAAGAAAAAAATCTTTCATTCAAGGAAGGTGAACATGTTTTGCATAAAGTATCTCCATGGAAAAATGTTATAAATTATCATAATAAGAGAAATTTATGTTTATGATAAATTATTCTACATGAAATAATTGATAAATTTGGAATAGTATCCCACTGAGTGGCCCTACCTTTGTGTTTATCCAAAGTACACAGTATATTTCATATTCTAATGATAAGGAAATATGTTCCAAATTTATCTCATATTTTTAGGCCTGATGTAGTTTGGTTGGAAGAGAACCTATATTATAAGGAATGACCGGTTCAAATTTTTACCATACTGATTAGGTATTGAATTAAAAGGTAATTCAATAGGTTAATTTTATGTGGATAAACCATATCATTGAAGAATACACATGTGAATCAGAAAATTTTGTGAGGGAAATATATCATCACTTGAATAAAAATTGAATAAAATTGTTATTATTTAATTTCTAGGGGGATAATGTAACAACAAAGGTAAATAAATAATAAATTCTATTCATATTTATTATTATTATTGAATTAAATAGTTATATTAATTATAAATATTATAAGAAATTCTTAAAATTTAAAAAATGGATATAGTTTTGTTAAATTCATTCATTATAAGGTTATATTAAAATTTTTTCTATAAAATTATAAAAAATTAATCTTAAAAAATTATTTTATTTTTGATACCATCTTTACGAAATGCTCTCGTAATTAATTTTTGAGATTTTTCAAAAAATGATGTTTTTTAATGAATATTGAAAAAGATGGTTTTTTAATAATAGTATTTGTTACTGTGTAAAAGAATTATATGGATTACTTTTAAACTATAATTAGTTTATTTTTATTTAATTTAATCCCATTTTGTGTTATTAAATTCATTTTTAAAATTTAATTTATTATGAGAGAATTTTATATTTTATAATGACATTTTCTGAAAAAAAGTTTTTCATTGTGTTATTCTAATTTAATTTTAAATTAAATCAGTATACATCAATATATAAAATTTTTAAATATAAATTAAATATTTGGATTCATTATTTCTAATTTTAATAAACATTCCCTTTTTATTTTTTTTCATTATTAATAGTAACTTTTTAAATTTTTGTTACAGTGGTAAATGGTAAATTGTGTAATTTAGGTTAAAAATAAAATGATTATAACCACAAAATGAACCAACAACTAACCTAAATCTAATTACCTATGTATATATCCAACAAAATCATCCAATGGTAAATTCATGGCCTTTTTCTCATCTTGGACAAGATTTTAACCAGTATAATATTTTATTTAATGAAAAGTTAAATATGTCAAAAACCTATTTTAAATAAGTTTTATATTTTTAATATGGTGGTAAAATGATGATATGTTAGGGTATAAATAATATTTTTTAAATATAAAATATTTATATTAATTATGTTAATTTATTTTAATTTTTTTTGGTATAAGTAATTTCCTTAAATGCTTTCAAATTGCTTATGATGTAATTACTTATTTAATGGAAATATCCAAAAAATGGGTTTAGAAATATTAAAATCAATATAATTTTATATAATAGATATGATACATTAAATTTATATAATAAAATGAATTTTTTAGAATTTTATAAAATAGATGGTTTGAATTTGAATATTTGGTTTAATTTTTTAATGTCCATGTAATGAATTGTATCAAAATTTTACAATAATAATATTTTATTGGATTAATAATTTATTAAATTATTTAAAGTTATAAAAAAATAAAAAAATAAAAATTGATAATATATGGTCTATAATTTAATTACCCATGAATTTATAGCCCAATGGTAATAATTTTTATTTACAAATAGTCATATTATATTTTAATATTTTGAGAAATTCCAAAAATTCCTCTCCCCCTCTATGAAAAGGAACATATACTTATCAATACCATACACTAATAACCCCATTTGGTTTTTCCAAAACCTACCCAAATACTTTTATATATTCCCTCTACACATTCTTGAGGTCTTTCTTTAAGCATAATACCAACCATAATAGTGTAAAGGTTTTAAGGAAATAAGGATTTCCAAAGAAGAGTTATAGTTTTTATCTTTATGTCTTTGTTTTAGTTATTTTTTCAAATCTCAATAACCATTCTAAAAATGAAAAATTTATAAATATTTTATCATAAATGTAATCATAAGTAATTATATTAATCAAATAATATAAAATTTTCGCCTCTACCATCAAAAGGTATTTGAAATCATCATTCGTGTGTTTAGAAAATTACATCCTTTTAAACTAATAATAATGATTTTTCAATATCACCTATAATGTCTTCAAGTAATGATGGATATAAAGATTATATATTATATTTGAAATATATTTATACTTTTAAATCTATTTTAAGACATTTACCTTTTTAATTGAAATTCAATGGGGGATACGATAATGTCACCAGTGTGTGTAGTGGATTACCATATCACGAAACAATATGATTTTTTTTCATCAGCGCTTTACATAGAATCTAATATATATAATTTTTATGAATATGTGTGATATAAATTAAATTTTTTATTATATTTATGAAATACTTATCATTCTAAAAAGAAAATTCATAATTTTATTTCTTACCTTTTTACTCATTAAAAAATGACAACGTCGTTCGTGGGTACATGTAGACTACCACCTTAGTGAAGCAATATGATTATTTTTCCATAACCAGAACACATGGATGAAATATAAGTGCATGTAATAAAATAATATGATATTTATTATTATAATAATCATTATATGATAAAATAATAACATCTTCTATAATAGTCAACCGACCGAAGTCGTTTTGGACATATGAACAAAATATCATCAAATATATGATGTGAACTTAGATAATTATGTATTTATAATAACATGATGATAAGTGATATAAAAATAATTATTAGTATTAAAATATTTTTTATGAAATTAATTAAATAATCAATATTTATTATTCAGAAATATTTATAATATATGTGGAATATTAGACTCGTGGTGTTGGATTTCTTAAATATATTGTTATTTATTGGTTTAAAATTATAATTCATTGACAATATTAAGATAATATTATGTGTGAAATGAATTTTTATTATCTTATGTTTTATTTCAAAAGGTTTTATTTTTATTTACAGCTGATGAAAATAATTAATTCATTATATTAATACACATTTCAATGATATTATTTCATTAAGGGAAATTCTTTTAAAAACCCACTTTTAATGTTCCTCCTTCATTTTTTACCAAATTATAAAAGGAATGTTTTTTAATTTATACAGAATGAAAGAATTTTCTTGAATTCATGAAATTTATATTCTTTAATGTTTCTTTATAAATTTTAATTGTTTGTTTTAAATAAAATGGATTCATCTTTATGTGTGCGGGTTTTACGTTTTAAATGTGATTTTTTACTTAAAAATGATATTTTGATATCTAAAGGTGTCTCTCATGTGGATTTAAATGAATTACCAAGGGTTTTATTCATTATATTGTCCTTGGAAATTATTTATGATGGGTTCACCCAAATAGCATCAGGTGAGACCATTATTACTTATATAATGGGTACTCATATGTAATGCTCTAATGCATTGGGTAATTATTTTTTGTATGGAATTTGTTTTGTAAGTCAACTGTGTGGTTTTTCAAAATTTTCAAGTTACTTTTAAGGGTTATATAAGGATTATAGGATGATGATTTCTCCATTCACCTACACAGATTTTATATTCTTGCTGATGAGTTTTCATGGAAATAAATTTATTTCAAAAGGTAAGAGAATAATACATTGTAAAAGAAAAATGATTTTCTTCTTGAGTGAAAATTTATGTTTTAATAAAATGGTTTTTAAAGGTTTTCATGTTTCTCACTACACTAATAGTTTTCCTCCTTTTGGTCCCTTACTTTGATTTTTTCCTCATCGCAATTTTAAAATAATTCTTACTTGGTGTGAGGGAGAGTAGGGACAAGGATGAGGTATAAAAGAACATTATGAAGATTTATGATGAATATAAATCATGTTTTAATTAGAATAAATTTTTATAAAACAATTGATTCTAGTTATAAGTGTATATTTATATTTTAGGGGTTTACTTTGTAGGATGTTATCCTAAATTTCTAAAACTAGAAACCGAAATTATCCTCAAAATTTTTAGGAAGTGAATTCTACTTCCAAACCAATAGAATGTGTAATACTGAAGGCTAGATACTTATAGTATTTTTTATAGGATGGTTGGATAACTTTATGGGCTAGGTCGATGATAATATCATACTCTTAAATGATTTTATAAAATAAATAATTTTAAATAAATAATTTAAAGGTTACCATGATTTTTTTACTGAAACTATGTTTGTTCTGAATGGTTTCTGCATAAGAAATGAGAATTTTGTTTTAGGAAGTAATTAGGAAGATGATATCATTCCAATTTATCATCATATAATGGTCAATATTAAAAATTATTACTTTTTTGTGCTAGTGGACCAGTTTAAGCAAGTTATAAATGGTGGTGGAATCCATGTAGCAAAGAACCAACATCTATTATAGGTGAACATGATGATAGTATAGTATTTTATGAGACATGATATTCCATTTTTAAATTGATCATTTGATCCAGTTGTATCTAAAGTAGGTATCAATGTCTTGGAGATGATATTTGAAGTCATTGGGTCTTCAAAACATTAAAACATAACCCTAATAATTTATCATTTTAAAGGTGAAGTTGGTCAATGGTTGTATCAGGTTATGAATATAATAGATAAAGATGATCTTGATTCAATGGAATTTATAAAACATTATGATATTATATTTCAATAGTAATTCCTTAATTTTGTTTATCTTCAAATGAAAAAATAATTCCTAGAATTAACAAAAAGTGATGAAGATTTTGTAGCTCTGTGTGAAGCCATTTTTACAATATCAGCCAGGTTTGTATCAGATTTTTATGGTGCATTGATAGTTATAATAGTAGATTTTACATTGGGTTGAAACTATGTCAATATTTTGTTTTTTATCCATGATTAATAATATCAATTAGAAAGTTTTTCATTATTATGAAAAAGATGATATTTTTCTATCTGAACCTCCTGTGCCTTATGATGATAAATGTAAGATGTGGGCATGATGGAAAGTTATAGAGAAGCATACATAAAATAAATTTTTAGGAATTAAAATGAAGTTTTAATATTATGGCATGTGTGGTAAGAATCACACTAGATAATGTCTTATGAATTAGAGAATGGGTTTCAAGTGTGATCATATTGGTTATGTATCTTGTGAATATAATTAAATGAATCCTGGAAAACCAATGATTGGGGTAACTGATTCCATGAAATGGTGATGTATTTTTGACCCAATGATATTTGAGATTATCCTAACATGTGTATTCATCTAGTATAATGAGATGAAAATCATCATGACTGAATACCAAAATGAGTAGAAAAGTCAATTTCTAATATCGTGGTTGATGTGGGGTCATCCAATGAATTGGTTACTAGTATGTTACATTTGTATTTAAATTATACCAATACCTAATTTTATTATTGATATTCCCATTCATTAATTTTTGGGAAATTTTCAAGAATACTTGGAATGTAACACCATGAAATAATGATAGAACTTTTTTTAAACTCATTGGGTGGGGATATTAAAGAAAAAAGATATATTTTAGTAATGATTTTTAAATCTAGGAAACTTCAATTCTTTAAAATCTTATTGAACTACCCATAGTAGAGTTTATAATTATTTTGGGTAATGATTATATATTATCTTATCATGCTAAGATAAATTCTAAACAAATTAATTTTTTTCAATTATTTAATACCTTTAAAAACCTACCAAAACTAGAAAAAAATGATTAGAAGTGGTAGTTAAAGTTACCAAACACATGTCATTGAAAAGAATGATTCATTTCAGATAAATTAAGTGATTTTAGTTAATAAATGTATAAATGTTTTTATAATGAATTTCCTTGTGTTATTCTTGATCAGGTGGTTGAGTTTACTATTTAATTATTCTATGATGTTTACCCTATTTGAAAACCCCTTTATCAAATAGTTTAATTTGATATTTTAGAGATGAAAAATAAATTATATTAGTTTCTAGATAATGGTTTTATTTGAAATTTTACTTCATCGTGGGGTGTTCCTATCACGTTTTCCAAAAATATAGATGATTCCATTAGGATTTTCATTGATTGTAGATCATCGAATAGCACCACTATTAAAAAAACGTATCCATTTCCTCATATAAATGATTTTTTTGATCAGGTCTAGAGAGACCAATAATTTTCAAAGATTGATATCTGGTCGGTGTACCGTCAGTTGATGTGAAGGAGGCATATTTTTTTAACACTAAATTATAGAATTGATATATGAATTATGATTTAATAGTTATTGCATCTTCATTGAAAAATTACCCCACTGTATTTATGGATCCTGCGAATATAGTATTCTATAAATATTATGATAATATTGTGGTTGTTTTAATTTATAATATTCTGATTTATTAAAATGGTTATAAATATGATGAAAAAGATCTAAGTATTTTACTTTAAATCCTTAATCAAATTATGATATATGTAAAAATCATAAAATATGATTTTTTTGGTATAATAGATCTATTTCTTTTAGAAAATATTATTTAATTTTGTAATTATATTAGGTCCATCCAATAAAAAAGTGGTTAATTAATGGTCAACACCTATAAATGTTACAAAGATTCAATTTTTTATTAAATGATGTGGTGATTACCAGTGAGTTATTTAATAAATCCATAGTTATCTATCCCACTAACTATATTGACATAAAAATGAGTAAAATTTATCTTGAGAAAAGAATGTGATAGTTGTTTTCTTGAATTAAAAATAATATTGGTGAATTCTCTAGTTTTTACCTACCCTCGAGAAATGATTATTTTTTCAACTAGATTGATTATTATTTGAAGGATCATAGTTTCATTATGATGTAGAATAACCAGGTAATTTCTTATTCTACACAAAAAAACTCATGTTTTAAATTATCCTACACATTATTTAGAATTGTCTGAGGTCTATATTACTTTAAAAAATTGGAGGTAACATTTATATGGGGAATTTTTTTAATACATACTGATCATAAATGTTTGAAATATATATTCACTCATATTGAATTGATAATGAGGAATGAATATGGATGGAACTGATAAAAATTATGATTTCATGATCAATTTCTATCCTAGAAAACCAACCAAGGTGGTTTATTTCATGATTAAAAAACATCATACTTCATTAACTATGTAAAATATTGAACATGACCCATTGTTTAATTATAAGATGAATTTTTTCCACGAAGTAGTGCATATAGAAATTTTTTCATTTTTTTCATGTGTTAGTAAAATCATTTATAATTGATTAGATTAATAATGTTTATAAATAATTCCAATAGTTATAGAAAAAAGTGGAATTGGTTAAGAAGGGAATATTTCATGAATTTAAATATAATAAAGAATGTGATTTGGGATTTAGAAAGAGATTATATGTGCCCTATGATTTTATATTGAAGAGGTAATTATTAAATGAATCTTATAGTTACCATTTTATGTTCATCTAAGAAGCACTGATTTTTATGGAGAGTTTTTGGAGTATTACTGTTGGGATGGAATGAAACGTGATATTTTTTAATTTACCAAAAAAATTTTCAATTTTAAATAGATTAATGTACAATGGAAATTAATGAAGTCGAATCTTCATTAGTTTCAATTTCAAGAGGGGAAATGGGAATATATATCCATATAATTCATTATGAGAGTTCCAAATAATTCTCAAGGTAATAATGAAATTTGGGTTATTTCTAATCAATTGATCAAATATACAAATTTCTTTTCCATTCGAGATAATCTACCATCAGATCAACTCTTTAAATTGTATCTTGAGGTAATAGTTTGGTTGCATGGAGTTCCACTCTATATTTTGTCTAACAGTGGTCCCAAGATCACTTCTTAATTTTATGAAAGGCCTTTAAATGTTTTTAGGAACTGAATCAATTTTCATCATATCTTTTTATCCTCAGGCTGATGGAAATAAGGAACCAAAATTTCCGATCATAGAATACATGCTTCGTGGTTATTAAATGGATTGTCAAGGAATTTTTTAATAGAATATTTTATTTGTTTATTTTTCTTATAATAACTGTTTTCAATCTAGTAAACAGATTGAACCCTTTGTGGTATTATTTTAAAATAAGTGTTCAAAACAATAATTTTACGATGTATTAGGTTAAAATAAGGTAAATGGGACCATAATTGGTAGAGTAATTGGATGATAAGGTGAAAATAATTCAGAAACATATGCGGAAATCTTATAGCAGAAATAAAAGTTATTCTAACAACATGAAGAAATACCTTTCTTCCAAGGTAGGTGTTCTATATTTTCTTAATGTATATCTGTGGAAAGGTTTTATGCATTTTTGTAAGAAGGGAATTTTAGGAACATTATTCATTGGACCTTATAAAATAATATATATATTCAGAGTAGTTTCATTTAGAGTGGCCTTAGATTTAAGTTTATCCCACTAACGTAATGTATTTCTTGTTATGATGCAATTAAAATATTAATCAGAATCATCTTATATTTTATTCCCTGAAGTGGTCCATTCAGAAGATAAACATTCTTATGAGGAACAAGTAGTTTAGATTCTTAACTACAGAGAGAATTTATTTCAGAATAAGTTAATTCACCAGGATAAGGTTTTGTGGAGAAACCATAAGGTTGACGAAGAAGCATGGAAATTTAAAAATTATTGGTGGAAAATGTATCTCAACTTGTCTAATATGTGAATGAAATTACAAGAAACAAATTTCCAAAATGGGGGAGAATATTACAACCCAGGTACTAGAAAAATAAATGGTTTTCACATTTATAAGTATTTTATAATTAAATAGTTATATTAATTATAAATATATTATGTGATTCATAAAATGTAAAAAAGGAAATAGTTTTATTAACCAAATTTCATTAAATTTATATTAAAAATATGAATTTAAAAATTATATAATTTCTGTATAACGAAATAAATTTAATTTTTTATTCATTATTGGAGAATATAATCCTTGAATTAATTTTTGTTAATTTTTGGGAAACATTTATTTTTCAATGAGTATTGAAAAATAATAATTTTTCTTGACCAATGTTTTTTAGTTTACAATGTAAAGATATTTATTATATTAGTTTTATGTTTTAATTTGTTCTTTTTTAATAATGTTAACTTAATATTTTATTATATTAATTTTATAATTGAATTTATAATAAAATAGTTTTATATATTGAAATTTAAGTTTTCCACAAAACTATTTTTCATTTCATTTTTAAGATTTAATATTAAATAAAATTATATAAAATATATGCATTATTTTTTTTAAAAAATATATCATATTTGGAATCAATTAGTCAAAATTTATGAAATACTTCACCGCTATTTTTTGTTAATATTATTAGTAATAATGGTAATTTTGGTTACCATTGTCAATCGTAAATCAGGTAATTTAGGATAATAATTAAATGGTAAGAACCATATTATGTACCAACCTCCTAAATAAATCTTATTATATGGGTGTATATAGAACAAAATACTTCAAGGGTCAACTTTATAACCTTTTGGGTCCACTTGGATATGATTATAAGCTTTATAAAATTTAATTTAAATAAATGTAAAATATGGCACACTTGGGTTTTTAATAAGTGTTATATTTTTTATATAGTGTAATATTGAGAATATTTTTTCAATATAAGTGTTTTTTTAATACTAAAATATTTATATTCTGCGTGGTAATATTTTAATTTTTTATATATTATAAAATGACTTAAAATCTTATATAATGTCGATATAGTAATTATTTAATTAATGAGAAAATAAAATTAATGAAATTAAAAAAAACATATATGATTTGATATAATTATGTGATTCAAACAAAATTTGGTTTTTTATAAGTTTCTGGGATATAATAAAGTATTTATTTTGAATTTAACGTGTTTCTTGATGTTTTTAAAGTCAATGTAATGAATAGTATCAAAATTATACATTAATGATATTTTTTAGGATTTATATTCTACAAAAGTATTTTAAACAATATATTAAATAATCACAAGGGGAAAATATATAATCTTAAATTTCATCCCATGTCCATCTATAGTCCATTTGGAATAATTTGGATCTATAATCATCGTATTATATTTTAATATTTTGAGAAATTCTAAGAGTGCCCCTCTCCTCTCTTATAAAAGGTACCATATACATGTCAATCCTACACACTTAAAAATCCATTTTTCTGGAAGCTTCTTCCTAAAAAACACATATACAGTCCCAATACCCATTTTTAGGTCTTTTTTATGCCCAATATCAATCATAGTGGTCTAAAGGCATTAATGAAAGGATGATTTCAAAAGAAGTGGTACTGTTTTTATCTGTATGTATTTGTTTTGTATATTATCCCACATAAATAAAACCAAGAAAACTAAGATAAAATAATAATTAAATATCCTCCATATAATAATTTTTTATTATATTATAATGATAACCAAAATTCGCCTCCTCCTTTAACAAATTAGAAAAAAATCATCATTTGTGTGTGTGGTGGACTATCGCCTCATGAACCGATCTAATTTATTCTCTATTATCTCTAATAATTTATTGATATAATGATGGATTTAAAGTATATCAATGATATTTGTAACATATTTATACTTATATAGTTATTATATTGTATACAAATTATTATGATCCATTCTATGGGGGATAGAATAATGTCACTCATCTGTACAGTGGACTACCACCTCGTGAAGTGATGTGATTCATTTTTCATTAACTCCTTACATAGAAGGTAATAATTATTAGTTTTATCAACACATGTTATATAAATGAATTATTTTTCATATTATTGAAATATTTATCATAATAAAAATAAAATACATCATTTTATTTTTTACCTATCCACTATTGGAGAAATAATAACATTATTTGAACATACATGTAGACCATCATCTCCACAAAGTGATGCGGTACTTTTCCCACCACCAAAACACATAGATGGTATTTATAAGATTATTTAAAAAAATAATATGATATATATATTTAATTATTATCACTATTTGGATGATATAATAATAACTTTGTTGACAATAGTCAACCGATCGAAGTCATTTTGGACATATGAATTCAATATCTTCAAAACACTAGATGTTAACATAAATATTTAAGTAATTTTTAATACACTATGATAAGTTATATAAAAGTAATGATAAATATAAAAAAATTTGTTAATAAATTAAATAATTCATGAAAGATTATTATTTATGAAGATAAACAATGTGTGTTACATGTCAGACTCGAGGTACTGGATTTCTTATATCAATTTCTATTCATTGGGTTAAACTTATACTTCATTTTGTATGAAAAGATTTGATTCTATGAGAAATGACTTTTATTGTCATATGTTTTATTTAAAATCATCTTATTTTTATTTATAGAAGATACAAATAATAAATTCATTTTATTATCACTCACTTCAATGATATTATATTATTAAGGGACTTTCCTTTAAAAACATTTTTTTAGAGTTCCTCTTTCAATTTTTACTTTAGTCAAGTGGGAATGTTTTTTTAACTCATATGGAATGGGTTAATTTTCATGACATAATGATCCTATATCGATTTATTATTTCTTTTATAATTTTCATAGTTTTTTTCAAAAAATATTGTTTCATTATTTTGTGAGTGGTATTTAAATTTTAAAAGTTATTGTTTAGAATAAATGTGTATTTTGATATTAAAAATTTCTTTCAACACTGTTTTAATATATTTTTAAGGGGTTTTTATTCATGATATTTTCCTTGAACATTATTTATTATAGGTTATCCCATATAAACCTAGGTGATCCCATTATATATTATATGATCAGTGTACCCATATAGTTCTCTAAAAAATTGAGTAATGAGTTTATTCGCCTAGAAAGCCTCATATTTTTGGTCAATACAATTTGTAAGGGATATTTTAAGGGTTATATAATGGGATCTATGATTATGGTGTCCCAAGGCACCAACATGGATCTTTTATTCATTCTAATGAATTTTTATAGAAATCATTTTCTTTCAAAAGGTAAGATGATGTTATTTTTTAAATAAAAATTGATTATCTTTTCAGATGAAAATTTATAGTTTTAATAAATTTATTTTAATAAATGTTTTAGTTTTTTAATATATCAAACTTTTCCTTCATTTATGAACCTTTTATTGATTTATGTGCCCATTGAAATTTCATAATTTTCTCATAGGGTTTAAGGGAGAGTAGGGACAGGGATGAGTTCCCAAAGAAAATTGTGATGATTTATCATGAATATAAATAATCTTTCATTTTGAATTATATTACTCTATTGAAAATTGATAATATATAGATGTGTATAGTTATAACTTATAGATTTACATTTTAATATATTTTCATAATTCTATTCTACTCTAAACCAAAAATATTCTAGAAATTGTAAGTAATTTAATTATCGTTCAAAACCAAAATAATATGTAATGCATATGGTCAGGTCCTTACATATCTCATGTACCTTGAATCCATAAGTGGTATAAATTAAACCCAAGTAATAATTCCATTTTATTACAAAACAACCAAAGATTACAATGATTGAGTAACTTGATCCATTTTACAACATCATTTATGATCCGCACAACCCAGTAACTAGTGTTTTGGCATACAATATATTTTAGTAGGAATTATTTTACCCAATAAATAAATAATAACCTAAAACATACAGCCAATTCCAAATAATCCAATTACGTAAGATGGATGATCACGTAAGAAGATTAAATAGTTTCAATAATAAAATTCATCCAAATGAGGCATAAACTTCAAACATGATCAAATCATTAAAATATGACATGATTCCATTCTATTAAAGGAGCCAAGATAATCAAGGAGATGATAAATAAGATAATCCATTTGTAGAATAATACATAAGATAAATAAAATACACAAAATAAAATAGGATCATGATCACCCATCTCTATGTGAAAAAACATGATATATTACATAGCACTAACACCACCATAATCAAACTAAAACACATATGCCAATCACTATTGCAAAAAAAATCTAAAATATAAATATGTGAAATAAAAAAAATAAAAGTATGAATCCTCCCCACACCATGACCATAAAAATTAAAATAATTATTTTTTCCTGATAAAATGAAAATATTATTATAAAATTAAGTATTAAATTTCAATGTAAACAATTAAATTTTTTTCATTTTATAAAATAAATAGTGTTAAAAATATTTCCTTAAAAACCATTTTTTAAAAGAAAACAAATTTAAAGCAATTATTAAGTTTGAAAAATAATTTATTTTCAAATTTATTTTAAGATATATTCTTAAAATTTTATATAAAATTTTAACAAGGGAAATAAAAAAAATTACAACACAATTAAACTTTATATGGTTAATAAGAACCAATATATTTACATGAAAAGACAACAATATACATCAAAATAACCATCAATAGAATCCCATGAAGGTAAAGGAAGGATTCAAAAAATAATAATGTAATAACATGCAAGGAAACAAAATAATATAAATAAATGAATATATGAAATAAAAACAACCAAAAGTTAAATGAAAATAAATGAATGTCATCATTAGGCTATCTAAAGGATCCACGGTCAATGATCCCTATGGTTATTACTCTATTCTGATAAAATAAATCATATAACTCCTAAAGGATATTAGGGAATTATTTTTTTCCCTGTGAATATATAAATAACTTCTTAACTGATTTTAAGGTATATATAACATCCTTAGCAATACATGTTGTCCAGAATGTGTAAATAGAAAATTTTCGTTAGTGTAGTATAATACAATATTAGGTAGATCATATACAGATGCCTATATATACTAGACGGAGTCTTTCAACATAAGTAAAAGGGGTTATCACGATAAACCAATGCATTTGAATAATAAAAATTCTTATATAAATTTTATAATATCTAAAGGTCATGTAAAAACATATAATAAAAAAAAATAATACATTCCCTCACATCCAAACACGCTTCATATAAGCCTACCTTTTTCATTCATAAAAATATATAAACACCACACCCCCAACTCAGGATAATCCAATAAATCCATATAAAACCAATATAAATTTAATTTTAAATTAAATAACACAAAATGGGAATAAATTCAAGAAACTATTTATATCAAAAATACTCTTTCTAAAGTGCTATGTGGACCTTTAGATCTTATTTTATCTAAATAATTTATAATATCATCTCTTGAAAAACTAAACCATTAAAAAATACTTAATAATTATTTTTAAAACATTAAATCATTTATCAAGAATCATTCAACCACATTTAAGTTCAAATATCAAAGAAATAACAACAAAAAAGTCATGAAAATCAAAAATCACAATAAAACATTAAAAAAATCTGACCCATCCATAATTTAAAAATAATTTCGCCAAAAATGACTTTTATACTTTGAAAAACATTTCAAACCAATAAGACCTTATCATTACAAATTTAATTTGAAATAATTCCCTTATATAATTTTAATCAACACTATTATGTTCACCTTGTACCACTTTTCTTTTAGAAATCTAAATCATTGATTAAAAATTGATAATTAGTCAACAATTTAAATTTAAATAGTTATGAACAAATGCACCTACCTTGATCGAAGAGTCAAAAATCAATCCCAATAGTTTATTGTCATTCTATGGGTATATAAAAACCTACCTTATACCTAAAACAGTTATATAAATAAACTAATCATTTTAAACCAAAATTTCAAAGTGGGACAATCAATGTTAAACTCATAATGTGACATAACAACATCAAAAAAAAAATGTCGGTATTAGTTAGTTCTAGATACACACATGAACCTAATTAATATTAAATCCAATATTTATACTACCATTTTGATGGATAACTAAACCAAATTATAAGAATAAAAAGTAAAATCAAATATAGAGTGTAATGAAGGAAACCACACCTTCAAACACCTTGAAAAATCAATAACATATCCCATATAGGGGGGTAAAGTGGAAGTGTATTGGAATATTAATTGGATAATGGAGATACCCACTCAGCACTCAACCAAACAATGAAGATGGGTGAATTTTAAAAGATATATTTACCCTTGCAAAAATTGTGAAAATAAACTCCACTACAAGGCCCCCAAGAACCATGAAATATTTCCTCTGATAGATCCCCTCAATTTAATATTCCACATGGATAGGTTTTCAAGTAACCCAAATGAAATAACCCAAAAAATTGGTCTTTATCTCCATGTCTTGTTTCCAAATCATGGTGGAAATTCCCCCATCATTTTCAATACTCCCTGGAAATCAAAATAAGCATTCAAACCACCTGATTTCCCACATAGATAATTCCTAGGCTTCGTAGCCACTAAGGTTAAACATCCTCCTAATACTGAAGTTTCCCATTACCTATTGTTATCCTATATGGAATAGAGCTCTAATTTCATGACAAGGTTAGTAATTTATGATCAAAAACATCAAGGGAACCCTAGATCAACTCATACATCCACCAGAAAACCTAAAACATTAATTGGTCCCTAAACACATCAAATAACATCCATAAAAAATATAATACATTGTCAGGGATCTCAATAATATATTTTAATCTCAAAATATTAAATATCATATATTCCTTAAGCCTTTAATGATGAGGTTTGATATAATAAATTTCATGATTCTTGTCGTTAATTCATAGTTGATGTTAAGATTATAATTTCGATTTTAAGAATAAGTTTTCCCCATAAGATGTAGATTCCACCAATATAATATTATTACATGTGAATATTCATATATGGAAAACAATTGGTGGTCTATATATAGATATCATGATTTTCAATGTGAATGAAGTTTATATATATTAATTATGTTCCATTATTCGCATGATCATGTTGAAATTTTGAATTAAAATAAGATGAGAGAGAATATTAAAGTATGAGTGTGGAGAATTTAGAAATACTATATGACATAGTGATAAAATATACATACATATATATACATGAATATAATAGATAGAATATGACCATATTCATCTGTTATACATGATAATTTTTCTCTCTATGGTGATAATACTTCATGAATATTTATTTTATGATACTGTGTTTCTAATCGGTGCTTGTTTAAACTAATTTGTGACATCACTATAGTGACATGCAGTATAATGCATTGATCATTTATTTTTCTTGAAAATAAAATTGGTGTTGTTTGTGTGGGGGGTGATAAAAGGCACCATACATAAAGGAAGTATTCATCTTTAATGGAGGTGAAACTAAATAAGAAATGTATTATGTAATCTCATTGTTTTTTGAATGGGGTGAGTTGATGATCTAATTATCAATAATGAATGAGAGAATTTTTAAAAAAAATTAAAAGTAACAAAAACATATCCCATGTTAGTATTTATTATCTATTCTAGTGATTCTAGTTATTGGTATCATAACCATAGTTCGACCTCACATATAACACATGTAAATTTATATAAATATCCACAACTCATCTAATAAAAAATTAGTTTCAAATTTTATGGAAAAGGAATTAATTTTTATAAGGAACAAATTATACCTTATCTTCTATATCTTAAACATGATGTCAGTGAGTCTACACATAATGTTTTTATAGCACCATGTTAGACTATATCATATTCCTTATTTGATAAGAATAATATTTTTTATGATGGGAAGATGAGGAATTATTTGATATATTAATTATAAAAGAAATAGATGATAAGATAAATAGAATGTAAAAATTATAATGAAATCTGGAAAAAACATCAAAAATTATTTATTAAGGATAAAATAATTTAATGGATAAAAATATAAATATTTTTAAAATTAATCTGAATATATAAGAATAAAAGAAGTTGAATTTATTTATGATTTATTTATTAGAGTTAAAATAATCATCTTCACTATTAAAGGATATATATAATCTCTTGATTAATATATTGTTTTGAATAAAATATAATTATTCCTTATAGTTGTGATGAAAATATATTAGATCATTAAGATAGATATATTGACAGTATCACAGTTTATTAGTTCCATAAAATTTAAATTTTCTATGAGTTGAGAATAATAGATTATTTTAAAATCAAGACTGAAATGAATATATAAATTTTGTTAAATGATATTGAGATGTTTTATAATCAATATTAGAATATCATTTTTGATGAATATGGGAACATGGATGGTTTTGATGAGATCCTATTTATGATTTTATTAAACATTAAAAGGGGGAAGTTAGGTATCAAGGTTATATTACCATTAAATGACTTATTTATGGTAAAATTGTTGAGTCAATAAGGTTTCCTTATGACTTTTTCCATTCCGTCATGTTTTGAAAATCACAAAAACTATATCTTAAGGAAAATCTCTTTTTTCTTATGTATTATCCTTATCATGTTTTCATTGTCCATATCATAATTTCACTAATATTAACTAATTTTATTTCAAAGTATAAAATTCAGTCTCATATCTAAAACCTTTGAATCTTAAAAATACTTAGACATAGAGTATTTTGTTTTCTGGATCCGAATTCTGGTTCGAAAATCTCTGAATTCAGACTCCGAAATTTCTGAGTTCAGACTCCGAATTCTCTAAATTCATACTCCAAACATTATGAGTTACGAATCCAAATTTTTGAATTCAGACTTTGATCTTTCTGAGATTAGACTCCGAATTCTCAGAATTCACACTCCGAACATTCTGAGTTCAGACTCCGAATCCTCTGAATTCAGACTCCGAACATCATGAATTTAGATTCAGAATTATTATGAATTCAGACTCCAAATTTCCTTGAAATTCAGAAACTAGAATTCTATAGAATTTAGGTTCTGAATTCTTTTGAATACATAATCCAAATACCCATGTGTTATAGACACCAAATGGGATTTTGGTTAGACTCCAAACTTTTATTTTTTCCATACACTCTGAAAAATGGATTTGGTTATGAAACAATATTTTTTCTCACTCTTGTTATAGTTATAAAATGATGTCATTCATTCTATTTCTAACCAACCATTGTCTGAGTGACACGTGTACAGCTCCCTCTGAAATTCAATGAAAAATATGACCATTGTAGGAGTGAGTCGACCATTGAAGATGTCCCTATAAAGAGGAGCTCATTTGAATGAGCTCAACACTGTTCTACCACTCTTGAGATTATTTGATGCTGAAGTGATTTCTAGAGAGAGACTTTCATGATTCGTGCATACTGAACATCTTGTTCAGAATTGCTTCGTGCGACTCTGAATGTTTCTGAGTACATTTGAGGGCTTCCGGGGATAGTAAGATTGAGGTTCCGACTATCTTGAAGATCAAGGGATTGCAGGGATAACTAGATAGACTCTGATATTTTTATCGAGGGCTTACCCGGGTGTGGGTAAGACATACTTTCTTGAAAGTATAAATCAAGAGACCTCTATCCAAGGTTGTTGGATACCCCTTTCTTTTGGGTTAAAATATGTACTCGTTGTTACTTATATTATTTCATGTTTTTCGCTGCATTTTGGTTATTAAGGAAAGTATAACAATCTTATAATTTCTTGTACTTGTACTCTGATTAGGAAGATTCTATAAGCTTTAAGGTAGAATAATTATCTTTGTAAACTTTTTTTATGTTTCATTTCTGGAACCATATTTTTGGAATCAAGCAATTTTGTTGAACTAAGAGGTCTAGTGATTTTACCTTGTTGAACTTTGTTAAAAATTACCATCTTTAAAAGTTCCAATGGAATTTTTTAAAGTATAAAATTCACCCCCTCTTGTATATTAAGCATCTACGTTATCATTTTGATCCTATAATTGGTATCAGAGGTTGTCTCTAAAATTCTTATATTAACATATTAGTTTTATTACTCATCTTTTTCATTGTTCTATATTTTACTTTCTTGGGATATTTTTATCCTTGTTTACAAACTTTTATTATGAATAAGTTTGTGTGGAATTATTTTTTTTAAGATGGCAGGAATGAATGTTGGTTCGATTGAAAATCATAATCCTACTAGACAACCTATTTTTATGGGAATGATTATGAATATTGGAGAGATCATATGAGGAATTTTGTTATTAATACTAGAGTATGCAACTTTGTTTTACTGACTAGAGATCACAAGATTCCTGATAAGGAAGTCATAACTTTTACTAATCAAGAGAAATCAGAATATCAACTTAACTATAAGGTACACAATACTTTGTTGTGTTCCATGACAAGGAATATATATATTCAGATTTCTTCTTGTGAAGCAGCAAAATTGTATTTGGAAGAATCTTGAAGTTACTCATTTTGGTACTTCCAGAGTTATTTAAACTATAAGAGCTATGCTTAGAGCTAAGTACCAAGGTTTTTTCTTGCCTTATGGAGAACCTATATTTAAGGTACAAGGGAGATTTATGACTATTTTCAACAGATTACAATCCTTGGGTTAAAAAGGTTTAGATGACGAGTCATATGTAGACAAGATTATAGACATCATACCTAATGAGTGGGAATCTATGAGAATGGATATTGATGAGAATAAGAAATTATCACAGATTACTCTTGAGGAACATTTTGAAACACTTATTCAACCTGAGACTAGAATGAAGAGAGATGATGAAAATGTTAAGAAGAATAATGGGAATGGAAGTGTTGCTTTTACAACTACTTCAAATCATAATAAATACAAGACTCTTGAGAGAGTTACATGATCTAATTCTAAGAAGGTTACTCTTTTATCTGAATCAAGTCAAAGTGAAATTTTTGAGAATAAACTAGATAATATTGCTCGATAGATGAACATGATAGTTGGGATTAATGAATTAAAATATAGATACAAGAAGAAAGAAAGAAAGGATAAGAAATACTCTGAAGTCACTTGATATGAATGCAAAAGAGCTGGAATTATATGGCCCGATTGTCCTATCCTTAAGAGAAGACATGGAAAGGAAAAACATTCTGAGAGGAATAGAAAGAAGTACTAGAAAGACAAATCTAATATTTTCTTGATAGAAAATGAATCCTAGAGTATCAGTGGTGGATACTCTTCTGATTAATCCTCAAATTACGAATCTTCTGGATAGATGAATCTTGGTTTAATAGCCAGACTACCTGTTGAAAATCATTGTTTACTAGGAAAGTACACGATGATTAATCCATCACCAATTTATCCTTGAATTCAAATTATAGAGAGAGTAAATACTATGAATCCTCGGATGAAGAATATTCTTCTGGTGATGATTATACTTTACCTACCTATGAGGATGTTTCTAGGTTTGCTAAACTCCTTGAGAATGAAAATTCTAAAGTCATGAAATATCTTGATAAGGAAAATTCTAGAAATTCTATTCTTACAAAAGAAATATCAGAACTATCTAATGATCTTGAAATTAAAACCCTTGATTTTTAAAGTATATCAAAAACCTTGAGGAAGTTAATTCTGAAAAAGATATATTTTCTAAGGATCTTGAAAAAGTAATTTCTAAGAAAATTGTTTTTGAGCCTATCTCTAGTGCTAAAAATGATGTTTTTGAGGATAAGAACTCAATTATTAGAATAAATTCAGAAATATTTTCCTTGATAAATGTATTTAAAAATTACCTTAGGTAAGGAAACCACTGGTAATATGTATTCCCAAATTTTACCTCTAAGGAATAATTCTAGTTTTGGTTATACAAGTTCAAAACTGATTTTTAGTAACATTTATTTTGTTCCTCAAAGAGCTATATTAGGCACTATGTTTTAGTGTGGTGGGTATTGGGAAAAAAATTGTTCATTTAACAGAACTCAGTCTTTAGGTTTTTATAAAGATTATTTTTCAACGAAAACATTGATTCCAAAGAAATTTATTTCTGAAGATTCCAGATCCAAGAATGTTTGGGTTCTGAAAGTCTAACACTCTTATTTTCTGGGAAGTAAAAATAGTACCAACATCAATACATGGTACATGGATAGTGGATGTTCCTAGTATATGACTGGAAGCAAAAAAATCATTGAATAGATTACAAAGATGAAAGGAGGGAAAGTAACTTTCAAATATAATGCTAAGTAAGAAATTATTGGTATTGGTAACATCATTATTCTTGAAAAAACATTTATTTCAAATGTTTTATTTGTTAAGGGTATTAAGAACAACCTCATTATCATTTTTCAATTATGTGACGAAGGTTACCTTGTGAATTTTAGGAATGAAAACGTCTTAGTACACAATTCCAAGGAAGAGTTTATTATTTCTTCCCATTGGAAAAAGAATGTTTACACACTAGACTTATAAGACCTTAGGAGCCAAGAACTACCTTGACTTAGGGAAATGGTAGATCATTCTTGGTTTTGGAATAGAAGGTTAGGTCACTGTAACCATATGAACATATTAAAACTCTTTATGAAAAAACTAGTTAAGGATCTATCATAGCTTATATTTGATTCTTCAAAATTTTGTGATCTGTGTCAATATGGAAAGAAATATTAAAGAAGTTTTTAAATCAGTTGGTGAAGTATCAACCATTAATGCATTATAGTTTGTGCATATGGTTCTTTTTGGTCCAACACAAACTCGATACATTAGAGGCAAATATTATGTATTTTTCTAAGTTGATGATTATACTCAATTTACGTGGGTCTATTTTATAGCAAATAAATCTGATGCTTTTTCTTATTTCAAAAGTTTTAGAGCTCAATATAAAAATGAGAAAAACCTTCTATTGATATTTATTCATAGTGGTCATGGAGGAGAATTTCAAAATTTCATTTTTTAAATATTTGTTGCAGAAAAGGCATTAATCATAAATTCTCAGCACCCAGAACACCTTAATAAAATGGTGTTGTTGAATGAAGAAATAGAAATTTTCAGGAGATAACAAGAACCATGTTGACTAAATATTCGGTAGCCAAACATTTTTTGGGCTGAAGCTGTAGGTACTACTGGCTATACAATAAATTGTGTTTTGATTATACCTTTTCTTAATAAAACTATTTATGAGTTATGGAATGGTAGAAAACCTAGAATTTCCTATTTTAAGGTTTTTGGTTGAAAAGTATTTATTCTGAATTCAAGAGATAATCTACAAAAATTCGCACCAAAATCTGATGAAGGAACTTTCGTAAGGCTACTCCAAAACTTCTAAGGCTTATAGAGTTTTCAATAACAATACTTTTTATGTTGAAGAAACAGTGCATGTAAAATTTGATGAAACTTATCCTTTTGTTTTTAAACAACCTCAACATACATCTTAAGATGTGTTTTCAAAAACCGATTATCACCCTTTGTTAGAAGATCCTTATGATATGGAAAATGTTCAAGAAAATATTTCTGAAGCATTTACCCCAGAAGACTTCCTACCCTATGTCGATGAACAAGTTTTACTAAACCCAAATCAATTATTTCTAAATAATCATCCTAGTGATAGTATCATTAGTGATGTAAATCACCCTTTAAGGACTAGAATTTACTATGAATTGAAGTTGAACACCTAGAATTCCTTTCCCAGTTAGAACAAAAAATCCCTGATGAGGCTTTAGGTGACGATGATCGGATAAAAGCTATGCAAGGTTAGTTAAATAAAATCTAAAGGAATAAAGTCTAGACCATGGTTGAAAGACCTAAGGAATCATCTTTTATTGGAGTAAAATGGGTCTTCAGAAATAAATGTGATGAAAACAGAATCATACTAAGAAATAAAGATTGATTTGATGCTAAAGGCTATAATCAATAATAAGGAATAGACTATGAAGAAACATATTATCCAGTAGCTAGACTTGAATCTATTCATATTCTACATTCCATTACATCATTCTTCAAACTCAATCTATTTCAAATGGATGTTAAATGTTCTTTACTTAATGGTTTTTTATAGGAGGAAGTTTTTTTAACAACCTCCGGGTTTTGGAGATACTAAACATCATGAACATGTTTTTAAACTTACCAAATCTTTTTATCCACTTCAGCAATCCCCAAGAGCCTCATATGATAGACATATAGAATTCTTGCTTAAAAATAATTATTTTAAGGGAAATGTTTCTCTAACTATTTTTATAAATAATGATAAGAAAAATATTAATTTTCAAAGTTAAGTTGATGAAGTTTCATTTGGTTCAACTCAGCAACCATTAACTAATTAGTTTGTGGATCTAATGAAATCTAAGTTTAAAATGAGTATGATGGGTGATTCAAAATTTTTTCTTTGTTTTCAAATTTCTAAAAAACTAGAAGGAATCTAAATATCCCAACATAAGTATATTAATGATCTTCTTAAAAATTATGCATATGAAAACACTAATAGTATAAGTACTCATATTGGTACCTCAAATTCACTTGATCTTGATGAAGCTGGGAAACCAGTAGTTCAAACAACTTTTACAGATATGATAGAAAGTCTACTTTACATAAAATCTAGTTGCCCAGACATAATTTTTTAAGTATTATTATGTGAAAGATATCAATCATATCCTATGGAATATCATTTAAAGGAATGGAAAAGGATTTTTCACTACATAAAGGGAACCATGAATCTAGGTCTCTTTTATACTTCTAGAAATGATTTTGTTTTAAATTTTTTTTTTCAGATACAGACTTTGGTGGATGTAGAATGGATAGGAAGAGTAAATCTGAAGATTTTAATTTCTTAGGAGATTCATTAGTTTCTTGGTCGTGAAAAGAAAAACACTCAGTTTCACTTTCCACTACTGAAGCTGAATATGTAGCAGCTGGAAGTTGTTGTGCTCAAGTGTTGTGGATTTACCACACACTCACAGAATATGGTATGAGTTTAACCAAAACAAAAATTATGTGTGATCACTCTCGCACAAAACACATATATATTAGTCATCACTTTCTTAGGGATCACACACAAAAATGAGATATCATTCATCAGTTTATTGGAACACATGATTAACTTGCTGATATTTTCACAAAATCATTACCATACAATTGATTTGAATACATTAAACCTAAGTTATTAATTATAACCACAGGAGGAGTAAATTTGTTTTTTAAATTTTAATAAATTTTCGTAGTCTGAAATTTTTTCATAGTCTAAATCATTTTTATAGTTCAAAATTTTCCGTAATGAATATTTTTGTAGTTTAAAATATTCCTAATGAAAATTCATCATAGTTTTTTGTTTTTTTATTATATTTATATTTTTAATAATTAAATTTTTTTAGTTTTAAAATTTTTCATAGTCAATGATTTTTTTTTGAAATAAAAATTTCATAATCTAATGTTTTTCCAGGACAATTTTCCTTATTTCAAAGAATCTTCCTAGCAATCTGAATGGTATATTTCCTTTTCTAAATTTTCGTAATCATCTTTTTATTGTTGGTATTTTCTTTTGGTTTTAAATTATTAAGATTCACTTTTCCTTATATCTAAATGTTTTTCCTAAAAACCTCAAGAGATCAGAATCTATCAAATTTCCTTTTGCGGCTATTATCTCAACTATCAGATATTCTCAAGGTGCTTTCAACCATTGGATCAATAAGGGAAGCTGAATTGGCACTTCTATTGCCTATATAATGGACCCTCGATGGTTGTCCCACATCGATCTCAAAGCTCTTGCATGCTAAAGCTCTACCCTTCCTACAAAAGTCTGTTCCGAACTTCTCAAATTTTCCTTTCAACCGAATGTTTGTTAAAGATTCTTCTCAGAAAGAAATGTTGACTTTCAAGCCTATCTTCGAATGGAAGATATGTAGAGAAAGTTTAGTTTATCCAAATTTGTATGCCAAATATGACTCTATTGTTTCCAATAATATCAAACTCAATGGCTATGAGCGTGTTTTTATTTCAAGACCAAAAGATTTGGATTCGGTATATTCAGATTATTTAGTAGAGTTCTATGAGTCAATAAAATTCATTAAGGGAGAAGGTAGGAGTAAGTTTTCATTCAACTGTTATGAAAATAACTATTCACTTTCCAACACCATGGTTTCAACATTGGTTGGTATTCTTATGAAGGGGAAGATGAGTTCTGTACTCACAACCTACCTGATGCTCAATGATGTTTTGATAAGGAGAAAGCCATGGCTTGTCTTGGTCTCACAGAAGTAAAGACTCCAAATATTATTCACCTATATACAAACTTTTGGATTCTTGAATTATGGGTTCATGGATTCATTATTCCAAGAAATGGTTATAAGGATAATCTAAAGAAGAGCGACATCTATATTTTGGACTTCTTGTTGAATCTATGGAAGATAAATTTGGTTAAGTACATTCTGATTACGATTGAGAATATTAAGAATGAGAATTTGAAATCTCATACTATTATGTATCCATCCATTTTATTAAAGATGATTGTTTGGTGTTTATAATCCTTCAAAATTCCTCGCAGTTCTAAGTCGAGGAATTGCAAAGTCGTGTTTCTTTGTGATGATACTTTTAGAAGGATGAAAATTGGTTTTTCCAAAGAATTTGAAGAAATATATGATTTTCCTAAAGAGGATGTTGAAACTCTTTCAATGATATAGGAGGTCGCAGGAACCTCTAAAAAGGGTGGAAGGCAGAAGAAGGTGAAGAAAGTTGAAGAGAAGGAAAAAACACCATTGGAAATGGAAATTCAGTCAGCACCCCCCGAATCCAAAGAAACTAAAATCTTATCATGATGAAGTGGTACAATGTTGAGGGAAGATAAAAAAATCAGAAAGAAGGGGATCCTATGTTTGGCCTAGACATTGTTGAGGAAAAATATTTGATGGAAAAGGCATTTGAAGGGATTGAGAAGTAGGAGAAAGAGAAGAAGCAGAAGAAAACGTTGTCTGAGGAAAATATAGTCCCATAACTTCTAATGGCTGCTGAAAAGAATTCGAGAATATTCTGGTACCAGAATCCTTTCTCATGGAACCTTTACCAAAGACTCTGGGTTAGAAATTTGTGACTCCATAAAATGACCAAGAAAAACAAGTACATGTAGAAGAAGAAGAAGGAAGTCGTGATACCGAAGACATGATAAATGAAGATGAATATTTTCATGAGAAGGAATAACCTTGTAAAACCCCAAGCTTCTACGGTATGCTTCTCTTTGAATAATGTGATAGCGTGTGTTGTACGCAACACTGGGTTCTAACACACCATAACCAATCAAACTAGCTGTTATGAATAGTAATACCTACTTTTTGAAATTATATATATTTTATATTTTTAAATGGACTTCATTTTTGGATTCGGAATATCGAATTTAGCCTAAGGTGAAATTTTGGTAATTTTCGGATAACTTTAATATTTTGATGAATAGTGAAAATTACTAAATTTTAATTAAAAACAACTTTTTTAATCAAAATAATTAATACTGATAAATTATGAATTTGAGTGGTTTTAAAGTATATTTAGAATATATTTTTACCATTTAATACAATTTTGGTCATTGGACATAATTTTACAATTAAACCGGACATAAACAAGTGTCAATCTTTTGATAGTTATTATCTCTTAAAAACACGCTTTTTGTTTTAACAACAGTAATTAATTTTAAATTAATTTCTGCCACTACTGTGTTTTGAATTTGAAAAAATGGATTCCATATTTAGAATCAGGATTTTCAAATTGTGTAAATAGGTAACTTTTATTTATAGACATTTTGAATAATTACTTCGGTAAATATTTTATTTACCATGGTTAAGGGTAAATCCGATAAATAAGGGTTAAAAAATAATAATATTATAATAATACTAAATTACTCTAAAATGTGTCCTAGTATTATTGGTTGATACATGTTCGACCATAGAAAACTTTGGGTCGATTTTGGGACCCCATGGAGCCACTTGTAGGTGATAGGGACACTTAATTTTAATTAAGTTAAAATAAGTACAAAAATGACATAACATATATCTTTTAGAAAAAAATTTTTTACATAGGGTTATATAGGTTGGATTTTAGACTTTAAATATTCATTATAAATCTAAAATAATTTCCTACATAATGATATTTTATTTATAATTTTTAGACTTTAAATAAGTTAATTTAGTTATGACACAATTATGATGCAGTAATTACCATAATAGTGACAAATTAAAATAATTGATATTATAAATACCCAAATAAATATAATTTGAGACTTTTAATGAATTAAAATAATTTTCTAGGATAATATGACATATTATTATTGATTTAATAGACTTTTTTCGAAGTAATAATTCTGTTATGAGTTCAAAAAAATCAACTATTGAATAGTGTCAAATTAACATAAAAGGGTTTTTTAAAACAAATATTATATTATTAATTGATATTAAATTCATAAAAATCTAAGGTTCAGCCAAGAGACTCATATCATTATATTTATATCATTAATGGACCACTTGGGGGTCGATTTTATGTATATAGTATGTTTATTAACCATATAATATAAAAATACAAAGAGACATTGTAAAAGTGAAACTAATTATCTTAGAGTTAATAGTTAAAGATAAGGTTAATATAAGTACCCAAACCTGTCTAAATTATATTGGTTGAGTGTTTTTAGAACAATCCCAACCTTAACATTTAAATAATCCACTTTTTAGCCATTAAAAATCGAATATGAAATTATTATAAATTAATATTTCTAGATTTTCCAAAGGTGCCCCTCGCCCCTCTTATAGAAGGGCACTCTTCCTTCTCATTTCTTTAAACGTTCAAAGCCTTTTGGTTCGGCCAAACTCTGCAAAACTACTCTCCCAACTTCCCTCAATACAACCTATAGGCCTTAGTTTGATAAGAAATCCAACCTAATGATCCCTTTTGATCAAATCAAAAGGAAGAACCCGAAGAAGAGGTAATGTTTTCACCACCCCTTTTCAAGTTCCTTTCTTCTTCCACTTATTCATTCATTGTTATTACCATTCTAAAATAATAACTCCAGTATATTATATATACTAAGATGTTATTATAGATAAGGTACAACCATATTCTGTATTCTATCCACCCTTTGAATAACATGTCACCATACGTGCGTACGTACGGCTTACCGTCTCCACGTTGTGGTGTAATTGTTATTCAATATATTATTATTTGGATGGGTACAATAATGATGTGTAACTCATGTAAATAATAAATATAACATGTTAATGATTCTGTATATATGATATAACATCCATTTATATATTATTTTAATATCAAAAGAATGATATTTCCGCTTGTGCGTACATACGGACTACCGTCTCCACGAATGCGATGAGATTCATTCTCCATCATATCCATTCAAGTATAATTTTCATTTGATGATTTAAAAATGATGTTTAAGGACTTGATATCATTATGGATATGAATAATATACAACCTATCCATTACAAACATGGCTTACGTAACAAAACATATAAAAGAAAACGAGTAAGTTAACACCCGAAACAACGATAATACTAAGATATTATTAACAAATAAATGTTAAAAGATCATATATGATATCAAATTAATGTATATTATTATTTTATAATTTAATAACAATTATTTCACCATTATATAGGAGGTTAAACTACCCCAACCAAGGAAAAGTACAAGGTAAGGGTTGTTTCACAATCTCTTCATTATCCGAGGTTGTTTATACGTAATAATATACTGGGATCTCTTTATCATCCACATCCATGTTTCTTAAAAATGTATTTCAAAACATTTTTACTATTTAAAAGAATATGAGTTAAATTCATTTATACCCTTGTTTGAATTTTTATAAGATTTTTATAAAGGAATCTTTCCGTCGTTTTCCAAACAAGGTGCTTTTAACCTTTTCGACAGAATTAAGGTAAGAATGTTTTTTTAACTTATACGGCAGGTGCGGTTATTTTCCGCCGTTATAAAATCGTCGAAGCTTCCCTTACAAGATTATAATAATATTTTCAAATAAAATGTTTTATTTTATAAATATATGACTCTTAAATGATTTCAAAAATAGAAAGAGATATTTCTCTAAAAAGAGTTTTGATTTCATCTATGTCAACATCCTTTGATGGATTTTACGCTTATTTGAAGTTGATTTATTATGATACAAAACTTCTATATTGTATTGATGGTTTTGGGATATGTTTGACTGTGGATGTGCTATTTTTATACCATTCACAGTTTATAGTGAAAGTATTAACATTTCGTATGATAGTTTTAATACGAATGTTTATGTTATGTTTAAACCTTTTCATATGGGAATGCATTGGACATAATATGTGATGGGTGGAGCCCGCTATAGCTCCTCAATGCATCGGTAGGTCTCATGAGACAAAATAGTGTCTTGGCACAAGGCCTTGAAAAAATCTTATTTGTAGTCTTGGCACGAGGCCTTGGCTATGTGGTTATGATAGTCTGACATTATGCATTCCATCATTATGAAAGTGGTTATTGATATTGCATGTGATTATTCGATTAGTAGAATATCCATGTGAATAAGTAAATGGCATTATTTCATTTTATTTTCGCCATACTATGTTGAAGTTCAAGTTTAAAAGGATTTTGTTTTAGTAATACATTGCCTTTAATGTTTATTCTTATTTATGAAAGTTTCCGCTATATTGTTATACTTATTGGGCAATTGAGCTCACCCCTTTTTTATGTTTTATTTTTCCCAGGGTATGAAGAAGTAAATTATGAATGACCTGCAGGGATAGTATGTGGGGATATGAGTGTGGAATATGAAGAAAAGATGTTGTTGTAGTTTTCATTTTTATGATGTAATGTAAGACTTATGAATATATCTAGTGTTTACAAGGCTACTAAACCAATCTGTCTTTCGAGATTTGATCCTTCTTGTGATCATGCCAATGTTATGTAATAATAAAACGACTCTAGGTAACTGGGGTCGGGGCGTTACAGTTGGTATCAGAGGAAGTTTAGTACAAACCTTGGAAGCTAGATTTAGATAAACTCTGATTAGAGCACATAGATTTAAGATGTACTTTGAGGATTAGTATAGAAGAACATCCTAGAATTTTGGTATTGTAGAGATTTTGTGAGTTTTCCGAGAAATACATCCCTGTCTGGATACGAGCAGGTAGAGGCGGCTCTGGCATAGATATACCTAGGGGTAAAACCCGAAAACACCACTTTGAGCTAGACTCAAACAGGAACTGGTGCATGACAATGGGCCTTGCTGCACTCTTGGTTATGGCACTCCCGAGGGATATGCTTAGGATAACTCTCATTTTCTTTACAAATAATTATGAAGGGTTTATGAGTATATACATCCTCAAAGAAAACATTTTTATGATTATGGATTATATCCATAAATATTTAAATTTATGTTAAGTGTTTTATAAGTATGGGATTATGTATTTTGATTCATAAACTGATCTAGTTTATGCCATTGTTTAGAAATGGATCCTAGTGGAAGAAATGGAAACTTTATCAATGCACGCACTCCATGTAGGGATTTCCCTCCTGCTCAAGATAATTATAGTGGAGCTGGTGATGCAACTGGTGCCGATCAGCTAATCACCATACTGGGACAACTCACTCAGGATATGAATAATAACCTTACCCATATGGAGGACCCTGATCTGCAGCGTGGAGGATCAATGTTAGATCAATTCATGAGGCAACAACCACCAATGTTCAATGGGAGTACAAATAACTTAGTAGCTGAGCAATGGATATTTTCCCTAGAGAAAATATTTCAGGCTTTAGGGAGTAGTGAAAGGGAAAAAGTTATCATGACAGTTTACCGCCTCACTGGAGATGCTGATCAATGGTGGTCATTGATTCAAAATATTAAGGAAGATGATGAAGTATCAAATATGGAATGGAGGGAGTTAAAAGATCTGTTTTTAGAAAAATACTTTCCTCGCGACCACCGAGGAGAAATGGAAAGGCAATTTCTGAGTCCGAGACAAAAGGAGGATGAGAATGTCGCAATGTATGAGGCTAACTTTACAAGGTTAGCAAGGTATGCTGGAGATTATATACATAACCCAAGAAGTAAGATTGATCGTTTCTTTGATGGGTTAAAACCATTTCTTCGTCGAGCATTAGTCTCACAATCCTTTTCATCGTACGAAGACATTGTCTCATGTGCTATGAAGACCGAAAAGGAATTCTCTAAGTCTTATGAATTTAAAGAAAAGCGAGAGAAGAAGAGACCTGCTGATCAATCTAGGAATGGAAATAAGGGGAAGAAGGGAAAGGTTGAATATCCATCCTGTGGTAAATGTGGTAAGAAACACACCGATACTTGCTTTAAGGGAACATGAGACTGTTACAAGTGTGGTGAAAAAGGCCACCAAGATCGTGATTGAAAGGGGAAGAAGGAAGCTACCAATGTTCAGTTCTACAATTGCAGGGAGATGGGGCATTATGCAAATGAATGTCCTAAGCGTCAGAAGAACTTACCTCAGAAAATTCCAAGGGATCAAGGCCAAGCTTATGTTATCACTACTATTGAGGTAGAAGCTCCGAAAGACGTGGTGGCAGGAAATTTAATGGTTTCCTCAAGTTTAGCAAATGAATTATTTGATTCTGGATCATTTCATTGTTTCATATCTTCCCAGTTTGCTAAGAAAATTAGATATTTCCAATTATATTTTACAAGGGAGTTGTCAGTTAAAACTCCTAAGGGAAGTATCATTGCAACAATGTTTTGTGAATCAGTCCCCATTAGATCACATAAATGTTCTTTATCTGGTGATCTCGTCATCATACCTGTGATTGAGTTTGATATAATCCTATGTATGGACTGGCTTTCAGACAATGATGCGAAGATTTATTGTAAGAAGAAAGAGGTTACCATTCTTGATGATGATGATAAGGAACACCTTATCTTTAGAGCAGAATCGTCACCACCTAATTCTTATTTAGATCCACCCCCAGTAGCTCAACTAAATTCAATTATTGGGGAGGAAGAGAATGAAATAACTGTGGGTGAGGAAAGGAATGTTCAAATAGAGGATGTACATATTGTGAAAGAATATGTAGATGTATTTCCAGAAGATTTACCTGGACATCCTCCAGAACGAGAAGTTGAGTTTTCTATTGATTTAATTCCTGGATCAAGGCCTATATCAAAGACCCCTTATAGAATGGACACTGTAGAATTAGTTGAACTAAAGAAACAACTAGAAGAATTGAGTAATAAGGGATTTATTTGCCCTAGTGTTTCTCCATGGGGAGCCCCTGTTCTTTTTGTTAAAAAGAAAGACGAGTCTATGAGGTTATGTATCAACTACAGGGAGATCAATGCTATAAAAATAAAGAACAAGTATCCCCTACCACGCATTGATGATTTATTTGACCAACTGCATGGAGCTCAATACTTTTCAAAGATTGACCTTCGATCTAGATACCATCAGTTGTGTGTGAAGAAGGAAGACATTCCGAAGACAACATTTCGAACAAGGTACGGGCATTACGAGTTTACTGTAATGCCTTTTGGATTGACTAATGCACCCTCTGTATTCATGGATCGGATGAATAGATATTTCAAGGAGTATCTCAATGAATTTGTGGTGGTATTTATTGATGATATATTGGTATACTACAAAAGCTAATAAGATCATGAAAATCACTTGAGCATTATCTGGAAGACTCTGAGAAGGCATGAATTATATGGGAAGTTTAGCAAGTGTGAATGCTGGCTTCAGGAGATTTCTTTTCTTGGCCATATTGTCTCTAAACATGGAATCGTTGTTGATCCTTCTAAGACCAAGGCAATCCAAGAATGGTCAGCACCTATGAGTATAACTGAGGTACGTAGTTTTATTGGTTTGGCAGGTTATTATCGACGTTTCGTCCAGAATTTTTCCCGATTGGCTAACCCATTAACGAAGCTCACACGTAAAGGGGTTAAATTTGTTTGGAAAAAAGAGTGTGAAGAATGTTTCGAAGAACTGAAGATAATATTAGTCAATGATCCTATATTTACTCTACCATCGGGGAATGGTGGGTTCGTTATTTTTAGTGATGCATCAAAGAAAGGACTTGGTTGTGTCCTTATGCAGAATGATAGAGTTATTGCCTATGCATCACGACAATTGGAAATTCATGAACAAAACTATCCTACTCATGATCTCGAGTTAGCAGCTGTGATCTTTGCTTTGAAGATATGGAGGCACCAACTATATGGTGAAAAATGTGAGATTTATACTGATCACAAGAGTTTGAAGCATATTTTCTCACAAAAAGAACTCAATATGAGACAAAGGAGATGGCTTGAATTACTCAAGTATTATGACTGCACGATACACTACCACCCGGGGAAGGGAAAAAAGGTGGAAGATACTTTGAGAAGAAAAGATCATGGAGTTTTGAACAATATGAGAACTGAAAGGGATCCAATTTTCATGGATCTATTAAAGATGGACATGGGAATAACCAGGGAAGGAGAAACATCAATGCTTTTTCAAATGGTTGTGAACCCATCTTTACTAGAAAGGATTAAGAGTTCTCAGACTGATGATGACGAATTTCAAAAGAAGATTAAAGCTGTGAATGATGGGAGACTGAGAGACTTTGTGTATGAAGATGGAATTTTGAAATTCGGGAAGAGACTTTGTGTTCCCGATATACCTGATCTAAAAAGGGAATTGCTGGATGATGCTCATAGTTCCAATTTCTCTATACACCCTGGGAGCACCAAAATGTATAGAGGATTGAAGGAACATTTTTGGTGGGACAATAGGAAGAGGGAGATTTCTGATTTTGTGTCAAGATGTATGGTTAGTCAACAAGTGAAAGCTGGAAGGCAACACCCTAGAGGAGTCATGCAACCTCTTCCCATACCGGAGTGGAAATGGGACAATATTACGATGGAATTTGTCCTGGGGCTACCAAAGACTCCTAGAAGGAATGATGAAATATGGGTTATTGTTGATCGTCTTACCAAGTCATCACATTTTCTTACTACAAGAGAAGATCTACCACTAGAACGTCTAGAAAGACTATATATTAATGAAGTTGTGAGACTTCATGGAGTACCCCTATCGATTGTTTCTGATCGTGATCCACGTTTTACTTCAAGATTCTGGAAGAGTCTTCAGAAATCCCAAGATACTGAACTTTATTTGAGCACTGCCTACCACCCTCAGACAGACGGAAAATCAGAACGGACTATTCAAACCTTAGAAGTCATGTTGAGATCCTGCTCACTTGACTTTCAGGGTATGTGGGATCAGTATTTACCTCTGGTAGAATTTTCCTATAATAATAGCTTCCATTCGAGTATTCAGATGGCACCATATGAAGCATTATACGGAAAGAGATGTCGCAAACCAACCTATTGGGATGACGTTGGTAAAAGAAAACTTGTAGGTCTAGAACTGGTGGAGGAAACGATGGAAAAGTTGAATGTAATCCAAAATCACATCAAATCAGCTCAAAGTAGGCAAAAGAGCTATGCCGATAATCGAAGGAAGGATTTGGAATTTTAAGTCGGTGATCATGTTTTCCTGAAGGTATCTCCATGGAAGGGAGTCATACGTTTTGGTAAGAAAGGTAAATTGAGTCCGAGGTACATCGGACCTTTCAAAATTCTAGAACTAATTGGGGTTGTAGCTTACCGATTGGCAATGCCTCCAAGTCTCTCCAAAGTTCACGATGTGTTCCACGTATCTCTGTTGAAGAAATACATGCCTGACCCAACGCATGTACTCACCTATGAAGAATTAGAACTGGAACCCGATCTGTCTTATTGTGAAGAGCCTGTCAGTATTCTTGATACGAGAGAACAAGTATTGAGAAACCGGAAGACACGTCTGGTAAAAGTTTTGTGGAGAAACCATAAGATAGAAGAGGCAACGTGGGAACCTGAGGAACTTATGATGAAGAACCACCCGAGTCCTTTCATGTGATAGGTATTCTAGAAATTTTGAGGACGAAATTATTTGAAGGAGGGGATAATGTAACACCCCAAGATTCTACGGTACGCTTCTATTTGAATAATGTGATAGCGTGTGTTGTACGCAACAACGTGTTCTAACACACCATAACCAATCAAACTAGCCGTTATGAATAGTAATACCTACTTTTTGAAATTATATATATTTTATATTTCAAAATGGACTTCATTTTTGGATTCGGAATATCGAATTTAGCCTAAGGTGAAATTTTGGTACTTTTCGGATAACTTTAATATTTTGATGAATAGTGAAAATTACTAAATTTTAATTAAAAACAACTTTTTTAATCAAAATAATTAATAGTGATAAATTATGAATTTGAGTGGTTTTAAAGTATATTTAGAATATATTTTTACCATTTAATACAATTTTGGTCATTGGACATAATTTTACAATTAAACCGGACATAAACATGTTTCAATCTTTTGATAGTTATTATCTCTTAAAAACACGCTTTTTATTTTAACAACGGGAATTAATTTTAAATTAATTTCTGCCACTTATGTGTTTTGAATTTGGAAAAATGGATTCCATATTTGGAATCAGGATGTTAAAATTGTGTAAATTGGTAACTTTTATTTTTATACATTTTGAATAATTACTTCGGTAAATATTTTATTTACCATGGTTAAGGGTAAATCCGGTAAATAAGGGTTAAAACAAATAATATTATAATAATACTAAATTACCCTAAAACGTTTCCTAGCCTTATTGGTTGATACATGTTCGACCATAAGAATATTTGGGTCGATTTTGGGACCCCATGGAGCCAGTTGTAGGTGATAGGGACACTTAATTTTAATTAAGTTAAAATAAGTACAAAAAATGACATAAACATATATATTTTAGAAAAAAAATTTACATAGGGTTATATATGTTGGATTTTCGACTATAAATATTCATTATAAAGATAAAAATATTTCCTACATAATAATATTTTATTTATAATTTTTAGACTTTAATTAATTTAATTTATTTATGACACAATTATGATGCAGTAATTACCATAATAGTGACAAATTAAAATAATTAATAGTATAAATACCCAAATAAATATAATTTGAGACTTTTAACAAATTAAACTAATTTTATAGGATAATATGACATATTAGGATTGATTTAAATGACTTTTTTCGAAGTAATAATTCTGTTATGAGTTTCACAAAAATCAACTATTGAATAGTGTCAACATTGACATAAAAGAGTTTTTTAAAACAAATATTATATTATTAATTGATATTAAATTAATAAAAATCTAAGGTTCGGCCAAGAGACTTATATCATGATATTTATATCATTAATGGACCACTTGGGGGTCTCTTGGATGTATATAGTAAGTTTATTAACCATATAATATAAAAATATAAAGAGACATTGTAAAAGTGAAACTAATTAACTTAGAGTTAATACTTAAAGATAAGGTTAATATAAGTACCCAAACCTATCTAAATTATATTGGTTGAGTGGTTTTCGACCCATCCCCACCTTAACATTTAAATAATCCACTTTGGAGCCATTATAAACCGAATATGAATTTATTCTAAATTAATATTTCTAGCTTTTCCAAAGGTGCCCCTCACCCCTCTTATAAAAGGGCACTCCTCCTTCTCATTTCTTCACACCTTCAAAGCCTTTTGGTTCGACCAAACTCTACCCAAATACTCTCCCAAATTCCATCAATACAACCTAGAGGCCTTAGTTTGATCAGAAATCCAACCTAAGGAGCCCTTTTGATCAAATCAAAAGGAAGAACCCGAAGAAGAGGTAATGTTTTCACCACCCCTTTTCAAGTTCCTTTCTTCTTCAAATTCTTCATTCATTGTTATTACCATTCTAAAATAAAAAATCCAGTATCTTATATATAATTTGATGCTATTATAAATATGGTACAACCATATTCAGTATTCTATCCACCCTTTGAATAACATGTCACCATACGTGCGTACGTACGACTTACCGTCTCCACCTTTTGGTGTAATTGATATTCAATATATTATTATTTGGATGGGTATAACAATGATGTGTAACTCATGTAAATAATAAATATAAAATTTTAATGATTATTTATATATGATATACCATCCATTTATGTATTATTTTAATATCAAAAGAATGATATTGTCGCTCGTGCGTACGTACGGACTACCGTCTCCACGAACGCGATGAGATTCATTCTCCATCATATTAATTCAAGTATAATTATCATTTGATGATTTAAAAATGATGTTTAAGGACTTGATATCATTCTGGATATGAATAATATACAACATATCCATTAAAAACATGTCTTACGTAACAAAACATATAAAAGAAAATGAGTAATTTAACACCCGAAACAACGATAATACTAAGATATTATTAACAAATCAATTTTAAAAGATCATATATGATATCATATTAATGTATATGATTCTTGTATAATTTAATAACAATTATTTCACCATTATACAGGAGGTTAACCTACCCCAACCAAGGAAAAGTACAAGGTAAGGGTTATTTCACAATCTCTTCATTATCCGAGGTTGTTTATACGTAATAATCTACTGGGATCTCTTTATCATCCACATCCATGTTTCTTAAAAATTTATTTTAAAACATTTTTACTATTTAAAATAATATGGGTTAAATTCATTTATACCCTTGTTTGATTTTTTATAAGAGTTTTATAATGGAATCATTCTGTCGTTTTCCAAACAAGGTGCTTTTAACCTTTTCGACATAATTAAGGTAAGAATGTTTTTTAACTTATACGGCAAGTGCGGTTATTTTCCGCCATTATAAAATCGTCGAAGCTTCCCTTATAAGCTTATAAGAATATTTTCAAAGAAAATGTTTTATTTTATAAATATATGACTCTTAAATGATTTAAAAAATTGAAAGAGATATTTCTCTAAAAAGATTATTGATTTCATCTATGTCAACATCTTTTGATGGATTTTACACTTATTTGAAGTTGATTTATTATGATAAAAAACTTCTATATTGTATTGAAGGTTTTGTGATATGTTTTACTATGAATGTGCTATTTTTATACCATTCATAGTTTATGGTGAAAGTATTGAAATTTCACATGCTAGTTTTAATACGAATGTTTATGTTATGTTTAATCCTTTTCGTATGGGAATGCATTGGACTAAATATGTGACGGGTGGAGCCCACTATAGCTCCTCGATGCATCGGTAGGTCTCATGAGACAAACTAGTGTCTTGGCACAAGGCCTTGACAAAATCTTATTTGTAGTCTTGGCACGAGGCCTTGGCTATGTGGTTATGATAGTCTGGCATTATGCATTCCATCACTATGAAAGTGGTTATTGATGTTGCATGTGATTATTCGATTAGTAGAATATTCATGTGAATAAGTAAATGTCATTATTTCATTTTATTTTTTTCATACTATGTTGAAGTTCAAGTTTAAAAGGCTTTTGTTTTAGTTATACATTGCCTTAAATGTTTATTCTTATTTATGAAAGTTTCCGCTATATTGTTATCCTTACTGGGCATTTGAGCTCACCCCTTTTCTATGTTTTATTTTTCCCAGGGTATGAAGAAGTAAATTATGAATGACCTGCAGGGATAGTATGTAGGGAAATGAGTGTGGAATATAAAGAAAATATGTTGTTCTAGTTTTTATTTTTATGATGTAATGTAAGACTTATGAATATATCTATTATTTCTAAGGCTACTAAACCAATCGGTCTTTCGGGATTTGATCATTCTTGTGATCATGCCAATGTTATGTAATAATGCACCGACTCTAGGTAACTGGGGTCGGGGCGTTACAAAACTTCTGAAAATTATCATTCTGAACCACTATAGCCGAGTCTTTAAAACTTTCTACCCCATGGAAATATTAGTAGAGTGGAGAAGAAGTGAACAAAGTGTCTGAAGAAGAAAGCTCCAACCATGATTTTATTCTGCCAGAGGATGCTGAGGCAGGAGTTGAGAAGGAATAGGTTGATGAAGATAAAATTGTGAAACTATATGATAGTGAACATGAATCACCCAGTCAAGAAAAAGTAATTCTGAATGCTAATAAAGGAATGTGGTTGGTTGTTGATACACCTATCAGACCAGTGGTGAAGAAGGAAGTGGGTTATTCATAAAAGAGGAAAGCTACAGATATTGAAAAAGAATCCCCACCAAGAAAAATTACTGATTTAGAATCATCCTCTCTTGGACATGATTTTTTTGTCCAAAATTTGAAAAATATTGTTGGAACTATCCCACTATTTCCAAGAATAGACTCTAGATACCAAATTCTTCAGCATTTCTTAAATCATAAAGCAGATTAATTATCAACGGTGATGGATAAGTGCATCAAACTTTTGGATGATTTCAAAACATTTTCCATAAACTACGTATCCCACAAAATATCTTGAAAGAAAATGACTAGCTAGTCACAGAAAAATATAAAAGACATGATAATTATTGTAATATTCCTAGAATGTGTCAATGATTCATTTGACACCAACGATGTGAAGATCAAGGATCTCACAAATACTTTTGAGGAAAAGCTAACTTTGGAATAAAATTCTCAAATGCAAGAAGTGAATGATCTGAATGGTAAATTATATTCAGTTTCTCAGATTTAGAAGAGGGAAATAGATCTTATAATCAAACTTGAGGAAAAATTTTCTAAGAAAGAAGAACTTCTAAAGGATTAGGCAGAATCTCGTAAGGATCAAGATGAAAAAATAAAAGCCTTAGAGAAGTAAACAAAAGATTGTGATCATCTTCTCAAACGTGCATAGAAGGATCACAAAGAACTCAAGAATCTCAAAATCATAGTAATAAAGTTGATGCCAAAGGATAAGGTAGGATAATCTTGTTCAATTCCAATGTTTTGTTATATTTATTCCTTGTGTAGATTTTTTCTATTCCTAATGAAATTTTTTGTTGCTCGTATTTTGGTTGTTTAGTATTAATATTTTAGGTACCATATCTTCTTTTCCATTCCCTTTAACCATTTTTGAAAATCCAAATTGGGGAGACAAGAATGTAAAAAATGAATACAATGTAAAAAAATAAATTTCCCTAAGGGGAAGTTAATCTAAGAGGTATTTCTTATCCAAAAATATTTCTGTATCAAATAAAATTCTATGTCTCAATCCAAAAATCAAGAATATGATCCTTAGTGTTTCCAAAGACCAAGGGGGAGTTAGTGGTATTCATCATTAACATTGTGTTAAGGGAGATATGATTTATTTTCAAAGTCCAGAAAAATATTCTCTAAGTCCTTATATTATTTTTTGTTATGATGTTTGGGCTTTCCAAAAAGGGGGATATTGTTGAGTCAACAAGGTTTATTTATGACTTTTCCATTCCTTCATGTTTTGAAAATCACAATCACTCTATCTTAAGGCAAATATCTTTTCCCCTATGTTTTATCCTTATCATGTTTTAATTGTTCATACCATAATTTCTCTAAACCTAACTCATTTTCTATCTACGTATAAAATTCGGTCTAGTATCTAAAACCTCAAAATCCTATAAATACATAGACACAGAACATTTTGTTTTCAGGATTCGAATTTAGGTTCTGAATTCCTTGAATTCGAACTCTGATCATTCTGAGTTCAAACTCTGAATTCTCTAAATTCAGACTCCAAATTTTCTGAGTTCGAACTCCGAATTCTCTGAATTTAGACTCTTAACTTTCTAAGTTTAGACCCTGAATTCTATGAATTCAGACTCCAAACTTTATGAATCCAGACTCCGGATTTTTATGAATTCGTACTCAGAATTTCCATGAAATTTAGGCTCTGTAATTTTATAAAATTCAGTTTCCAAATTCTTTTCAATAGAGAATCTGAATACCCATGTATTTTAGACACTGGATGGGATTTTGGTTCGACTCTGAACTTTTATTTTTTTTCCATACACTCCGAAAAATGGAATTTTTTTAAGAAACCATATTATTGCTTACTCTTGTTATAGTTATAAAACGAGGTCATGCTTTCTGTTTCTAATCATCTGTTGTTTGAGTTTCACATGTACAGGTCTCTCCGAAATTCAAGGAAAAATATGACTATTTTAGGAGGAAGCCAACTATTGAAGATCTGATTATTAATAAGAGCTCATTTGAATGAACTCAACACTATTCTACGACTCGATAGATTACATGATGCTAAAGTGATTACTAGAGAGAGACATTCATTCTTTGTGCGTACTAAAAATCTTATTTAGAATTGATTCGAGTGACTCCAAATTTTGATGATTATATTCAAGTGATTCTGGGGATAAAAAGACAGAGGTGCTGACTACCTTGAAGTTTGAGGGCTTGTAGGGATAATAAGATAGACTCCGATATTCATATCAAGGGCTTACCCTAGTGTGGGTAAGACAGAATTTATGGAATGTATATATCAAGGGACCATTATTCAAGGTTGTTGGATACCCTTCCATTTGGGTTAAAAGATTAACTACTTGTTACTTGTATTGTTTCAAGTTTTCCGCTGCATTTTGGTTGTTAAGAAAAGAATAACTATCTTATACTTTCTTTTACTTGTACTCTGATTAGTAAAATTCTATATGATTTACCGTAGAATCTTTATCTTTGTAAACATTTCTTAAGATTCATTTTTGGAACCATATTTCTGGAATCAATCATGTTTGTAAAACTAAGAGGTCTAGTGAGTTTACCTTGTTTAACTTTGTTAAACATTACCATCTTTAGAAGTTCCAAATTAATTTTTTAAAGTATACAATTAACCCCCCTCTTGTATATTGAGCCTCTACATTATCATTTCGATCCTAAAAAAATAGCCACCTCACTAATATGTTTTAATTAATAATATGTAATGAAAATGTATATGATAATGTAACTAAGAGATCCTGCAAGGAATAAAATCACTTAAAGATAAATAAATATTAATAAAATTTTTAGATGAAGATTACAACAAATTTATTTTAAAGGGACTTTCTATCTCTTTAACAAAATATTTCTCATAGTGGGGAATGTTTGGGTGATATGAAAACTCTTAAAGAAACATCATAAAGAGTCATAATGGCTTGAGAATATGAAGAGTGTGCATCATTAAAGGATAACTAAAGCATTTATAGTGTGTTTTATGTAGAATAGTATGAAAAATATATGGATTACATCATTAAAAATTATAAAAATATGCATTTAATAGAGTTTGTATGGAAAAGAGATGAGAATTCAAATTTCTAAAAAATGAAGAAGGAAAATAAATTCTTATTGAAAAATATTTTATTTCCATGGAATTCAAGATTTTGAGACATTATAATGTTGAGAAAAAGAAAATAAATAATGATATTATTTTTAATATCATTCTTAGAGATTATGTGTTTGATTTATTAATAATTAAAATTAATGAAGTTGATATGAAAATAGATTATATCATGAATAATTAAAATAACTAAATCATACATATGGATAAAATATATAAGAAATATAAGAATAAAATTATTTCTTGTAACTATTTTAATGATTGGGAATAATTGAAAATTCCAAGAAGTCTTAGTACACGATATGATATAAATGAAGAAGGTAAGTCAATTTTCGCAACACCTCAAAGGATGATCTATATTTTAGAAAAATAAAGTATTCAATATTTCTTTGAGTTTTATGATCTTTATGAAAAATTAAAATATTATATTGAGGGGTGAAATTATAGAAAAAAATTATAATGTACCTTAATATTAAAATAACGGCCCCATTAAAGGATTAGTTGCAACTATCTTATTAGAGTTTTGAATGTGATCTTGTACCAAAATGCAAGAAACATCAGAGTTTTTTATGAACATGATTTTAGAGAAATTGATAATTTTGGGGTGTATTTGTGTATATATCTTTTTGATTTTTGATATAATATTTCGTTATGTAATAAAATGACCGAGAATGAATCAAGGGGGAGTTGGAAGTAGTTAAAAGAAAATAATCATACTCAATAAAATGAGATAAAGACTATGGTGAAAAAAGTATTTAAAATATAAGATAAATTTTTCATAGGTGTTTCCCAAAAATACATGCCTCATATGTGCGACTTACCATCCTAAGAACTAAATTAAGTCAAAATTATATCCCTGATAATGGTCAAAAAATGAATCAAACCAAGTAGTGGGAAATGGTTTTTGAAGTATCATTCAAGGTATGTAAATTTGAGAAACCCTGGATCACACACCATAATTGGTCATCCAAAATGATAGGGGAATAGAATCACTTAAAAAATATTAAAATATATAAGGGAGGAGATTTTTTCTATGGAAATGATAGGTCTTTTTTTGATCAAAGGTGTTGGAGTTGATAAAATGTGTAAGAATTGGTAAAAGTATAATAATGTTATATTTATTTATGGGTAATTTATATTTTGTTATGTATCTAAAAATATTTGTGGTAATTGAAATGAAACGATATTTAGAACGATTTTTTTACTAAAGAGGCTGGAGTATGGGGAAGTGATATAAGGAGGTCAGAGAATTGATAAAAAATTGTTTCGGTTTGGAGAAGTAAAACGAATTTTTATATGAGTATTTAAGATGAGAATAACTTGCAGAATAGAAGACAAGGTTATCATGTGTAAATGAGTATGATAAAGTTGATTAAAATAGAGTCTATAAGATTTTTTATAGTCTTGAAAGAAGACACTATCACTAGTTGTACAACCAGAAAAGGCCTATATTATGAAGAAATATCACAAAAGAGAAGATATTTATACATAAAGACCATTTTAATTGGTTCACTTTGATTTCAATGTACCAATTATCAAGAAGTAAAAAAGTGGAAATAATTATTTAATCACATAAATCAATTAATTTTCTATAATGAAATTCATTATGTTTATGTATCATAAATATCAATCATTTAGAATGTTCAAAATATTCAAGATACTTATTGAATATAAAATAGTATTTACACTACATAGAGTTATATTGGACAATTGAAGTAAATATTCTAATAGAATGTTTTAAACATACCATGATAATCATAGTGTAAGGAGTTTTTCTAGTTCAAAATACATTCCATAACAAAATGGATGAACTGTAAGGAAGAACCTTGTCCTTATAGATATGGATAAAACCATGAAAATAGAGCCTTGATACATATAGATATTTCTATATAAATGTAAGGAAAATTGATAAAATTATTTAAAAAATGTGTATTTTGAGGCCAAATTCTGACATAGATCAATATGAAATAAATTTCAAAAGGGAATATAAATCAAAAAACTTTAGAGTCTTTTGGAGTTCATCTTTATAGAAAATAATTCAAAACTGCTGTAAAATTTGTTGGGAAAGATAAATATAGAATATTTCTTGTATATAGACCAAATATATGTTAATATGAATTATTATCCAAAACAATTAGTGCATAATTAATTTTTATGATAATAAATTATTTAAAAATGAAAATGAGATAAAAAGGTAGTTATGGATGATAATGAGGATTTTGTTTTCAATACCTAAACTGTTTCACAATTTTTTTAATGTATATAAATCCATTATGTTGATGTTTATCCTTATTATTCAAGTGATGAGACTATAGATTTATGAACGTCTTGGATAAATAATGTTTGACAAATAATATTAATGCTACAAATATAATTAGTGATCTAAATCAAGGGATACATTAATGAAGAAAAATTTAAATATCTAGTAACACTAGTTTCGTTTCAAAAGTTTTCCCACGAACTATTGATGGGGATTTTCAACACAAATAGTTCATTAAAGGTATAAAAAAAGAGTTCAACAAAATTAAAATGAATAGTACATGGGGGCTTATTTTCATGCCTAAAAAAATTATCATTAGAACAAAATACGTTTTTAGAAATAAGTGGAATTAAAATGGTGATGTTAAAAGTAATAAATCTATATTGGTCTACAATGGATATTCACAAACTAAAGGAATTTATTTTGATGAAACATATTCCTCTATATCCAAACTTGAGACCATCAAGCAATATTATTCCATAATAGTACAATGAAATTGTAATGTCTATAAAATAGAAATATAATCATAATTTTTGAATGGTGAGATTGAAGAATGTTGTATGGGAAAAACTTATGGAATTACGATTGATGGTGTTGTTACCAATTTATCAAAAATAAAGAAAACTGTTTTTTGGTTGAATATTAGACTCACGATGTTGGAATTTTGAAAAAGATAAGTGTTTTATAAGTATAAAATTCAAAAAATTGTAATTGGATAAGAACCAATATATGTATAATGGAAATAATGAATCACTCAATTGTACTATATATTTTAGGGATATTATAATTAAAAATTATAAAGAGATATCCTGTAATGTGTTTTCCACAAAAATGAATAAAATGTTTGAGATTTCTTTTCTTTCCAAGATGTATTTATTTTTAGATTTAAAAAATACCCAATCATCTCATAATATTTTTAGCACTCAATAAATTTTTTTCAATGATTTATTATAGAGATTTGGAATAGAATAATCTATAATATTTTATACACAAATTGATATTGATACAAAGATGATTATGTATTATTATAGTCATGTAGCCAATGATAATGTTTTTAGAAAATTGACTTCTTTACTTCTCTATTAGATTACATAATTTCTAACTATTATTTTTATTATCCCAGTTTGTTCTTGTTTCAATAAAATCCATTGTTTTCTCACATAGTGGAATTCATGATAAATCTCTAGTATATTAAAAATACATCAAATTATACCTAGTTTTTTTAAAAGAATAGTGTGATGTAATTATAAGGCTTTACTGATGTTGAGTGGCCTAGTCATGTTGATGATAGAAATTCCACAATATAAGAAGGATTTTTTTATTAGTTGGAGATGTGTGGAATAGATTTCCACCGAATAATGATCTGCTAATTAAATATCCAAACACATTGAAAATCATTCTACATTCAATGAAAAATAAAAAAATATATTTGGATAAAACTCAACTTGATGATATATACCTGTATTATATGTATCGACTTGTGTTTGGTTGGGATAATCAAATTAAAACAAGAACATACAAAAATAAGGTGTGAAATTTAAGATAAATTCCTATTAATATCCAATATCATTTATTTAAGTGGAAGGTGGTATAAGGGAGATTAAAATTGGTGTTTGGTGTATCCAAGAAGTAGATTACTAACACTCTTAGAAAAACTCTTCTAATTGGGACATTAAAAAGTCATGGATACAAGTGAGTGTATAGAATATTTTTAATCTTTCATAAGTCATGTTTTTATGCTTCATTTCTAAAATATCATTTTTTTTATTTTGTAAAAATCAGTGATATGTAACCAACAGGGGGATAAACCTGCTTTAGGATGAATATTTGTTGATTTGAGTGTATAAAATAACTTCAAAATATTATTAATTATATTTTTAATGATACTAAATTGTGATTTTTTCTTTGTTATTAATTTCTAAATTTTTTCATGTACAAAATATAAATCAAAATTTATCTATCATGTTTTTTTGATATTAAGCTAGCTCACATAGATATAGATAATTTTGATACATGGATCATTTCATTATGAATATTCATAAATACCATATCATGTTCCTTTTATCATTATTATTAGTTAGGGTAGAAGTGAAATCTTGAATTTTTAGTTACACATAATAACGGGTGAAAATATGATTCCAAGGGAAATATATTAAATACGATATGAAATTTCGTTGTGGGGAAATGATGAAAAAAATTCAAAGGGTGATATTAATAATGATTTTTTATTTTTTATCAATATATTTGATTGACTGTTAATACAATTTATAATGATGAATATATGAATGAAATGTTTTTAAATGAGTGAAAAATGGTTTACATGAGTTTTTAATTGCTTTTGAGTTTATTTATGAAGGTTGTTGTTTATATGTATATTTAAAAGAAAATTTTAAAATGATATATATAAGAATATTCCACTAACTATAAAATTAGATGAATTTTTACACTATAATTCATAAAAAATTTAATTGATGATATATAATATAACCTATAGCTAACTAAAAAATTCATAAGAATACTATGGTGATATATAATATCAACTATGATGTTTTACAAATTATGTAAGATTCATTTCACTAATGTGTATGTGTAACTCCAATGTGTAAAAGGATACCTAAGATGAGATCTAGCTCATGTATGAATAAAATTGATTGTACTTCATAGTTACATGAAATTGTTAAATAAATATGTAAGATCCTTTATAGGTTCATGTAAGATTGAAAATGTGTTTGCACATGAAATGTATTATGAAATGTGGAATTTTTTTTTAATTTAATGAATAAATATCATAATGCTAGTTATTGATTCACAATAAAAGTTGATATTTTTATTCTGATTAAAACATGAATTTTTTTCCAGTGGATAAAGATTTATTTCACAATATTATATTTTATGTGAACTTGAATATGTTTAAAAGAGGTATTGGAATTTTCAGAATTTTATGAAAAGGGTAAAGTAAAAATAATTAAAAGAACTATATGATAATTTATTTTAAAGATATTTGTGTAAATTGGAATAAGAACATATTTTTAGTATAATTATGAAAAAAGTATTAATAATTTATCAAGAGGATATTTGTCTAGTGGAAAAAATGGGAGTTTGAATGTGAAGATCATGATGCTAAATTTGAAGGGAGTACTGATATTTGAAATGTGGAACATTATTCACATTAGCGTAATAATATTTTGAATTAATAGGAGGTAAAAAAGATAACGAAAATAATAAAATAGGGGGTGTTGTAATTCTAGGAAACATAATTCGAAAAAAAACTTAAAGAAATTATTATACAGAAAAGGAAGAAGAATTTCATTATCAAATAGTCCAATAGAGATGTGGTCTTTCACTAGCAGTAATTGTTAGAGAATATTTTTTCATGCGAACATGTTGCAAGTAGTTATTTTTTTATCTATTTTGAACTAAAAATATAGTGTTTAAAATAATATTCATTTCCTCACATATTTATCTTGATAATAAAAGAGGATTTGTTTGTGTCTGTGTTGGGGGGGTTAATAATGGCCTTACATCAGGGACATAGTCATCCCAATTGAAAGTGAACATTATGTTCAAATATATTATTTTATCTTTTTATTTACTACACCAGGGTATTTGATGATTTTAATTCTAAATATTAATGAGAGTTGTTGTGTTTTTAATAAAGAAAGGTTACCAACATTGATTCACCCCTATCTCTGTGTTTGTCTCCAATTCAGTTGATCCTAAAATATATTCATTATTAAAGTTTTCTTGCATCCTTTTTTTATTATTGTTGTTTCCTTTATGTTCATGATTACTTTACTTTTATTTTATTTTACATTTAAATCATTATTATTAATATCCACATGTTAAAATATTTACATCCCCTTACTAGGATTTATATCGCACTATTTTCTTTTATGTATGTCTTGAGGATATCCTATATAGTGATAGAAGTATGAAAAGATCTATTAGAATCTATAAATATATAAGAAAAAAGGATGTTGTTTATTTTTATGTACATGTAATATGTATTTAATAACACAAAAAACTAGTCCTCTATATTTATAGTATTTTTTATTATATTGATGGCACAAATTTTTTAATGTCATGTTTAGTATTTGAGGTTCATTATAATCACATTCATTAACATATGGAGTTAATGAAATTTTGAGATATGTGTTGTTATCAAGTGTATCCCCTAAAATACATTGTGTGAAAAAAGTTAAAAACATATCTAAAAATATTGTTCAGAACTAAATATTGAATAACATCATCAATATATATCCTCTATATATATAAGTCATCCCTTAGATATCACCATAAATATTATATCATAATATATGTTTTTTCCTCACTAAAATTAATATAGATACTTGAAAAAAATTAAAATATCCACATTCAGGTGGGTATGGTCTACTACACCAAAGAGGTGATTATTAGAGAAAAACCTTCCAGTGAAAAGTGTTAAGGCAACATGGTATTCAATCAGTAGGGATGTTATACTGATGTGGAGGACTACTATATTTTTCATTCCACCCTCATCACAAAATGCATAGTAAAAATCATTGGGAAGTATAATAAATTATATACTGCGGAGTATAGACAAGGGATATAAAATTATAAACTTAAGGGAAGAATAGATTTAATATACAACAGCCATTGTCCAAAGAATATAGGAGTGAAATTTTATTAATGAAAAACAATGAAAACATGTTTTTTCAGTATTATAATAGTTTTATTAGTACTGTTACAAGGTGTCTAAACCTTATAATATTATATAAGGGGAAATAATATTATATAACTCAACAAATATATTTAAACAATTCACAAACAAGGATAATAATATCACCCCATGCAGACAACATCTTACCAATAATTTCTTCAAGATAAAATAGATTATAGGGCCCATATATTTTCATACCTATATGTTGAGGTGTGTATTCTTATCACATTTTAATACATTATCATTAAAATGATTTAATCCCAGTGGGGATTTTAGGAATTCCCATAATTTGTTCCTTAGATTGAATAAATTCCATCTTAACATTCTCTTCAAGTGCCCTCTCTTTTAAAAACTGATACTTTATATCAGTGTGTTTTTACTTGGAATGATTAATTATATTTATTGATATATTAATTGAAAATATATTATAATAGAAAATAAAAAATGTTTATCTAGTTTTAACACTCATATATTAAAGATGAGTTTTCATCCACATAATCTGTGAATCTACTTATGATGAAACCACGTATTCAGCCTTAGTTGATCTTAGTCGCTGAAGATTATTTCATTGAATTCCATATTACACACTTTTCACCATTAAAGAATACCCAAACTGAGGTGTATTTCATATCATCAATAGATTCATACCAATACACATCTATAAAACCTTTTATGTTCAATTTTACATTCCCTTATGGAAAAAAACCACAAATTTAAGAATTTTAGATATAACCCAAATTTATATTAACTAAAATCCAATGATATTTATTATAAGTGGAATGAAATATATCTTAATAAGTGATGTGGTGATGGTCCTTTTTTGAATATTTTTTTTAAACCTACCCCTTTTTGAACACCATTCTCCCCAAATACTCATGTAACTTCAAGTAACAAGATCTTGATGCTTGTTTTGAACCATAACATTATTTCATTAACATATACACTTTTTTCCATTATTATTAGTTAAGTAACCCTCATGTTGTACCATATATACTTCTTTAATTAAATAACCATTTATAAATTCTGATTTTACATCCATTTTAATAATTTTAATGTTTCTTGTAGTATAAATAACTAGAACGATTTTTATTATTTCAAGACTAGATATTGTGGTAAATTTATTTTCAAAATTGGTACCCTAAATCTGAGAGTACCCCTTGTATACATGTATCCCCACGTTTCTAGAAATATTTTCTTTTATCATTAAACATGTCCCAAAAACCCCATTTTAATCTAATAATATTTTTCTCCATGGATCTTGGATCATGTTATCATGTCTCATTTTTCTCATTTTGATTCAACTCATAATTTATTTCTCAATCCCTTCCTCATGAAAAAAATAATCATTAATAGTTTTCGGTTCAATATTAGTGAAAAAACATAAATTTTTAGCTCTAAAAATTTATTTTCTAGATTATACACATAGATTACGACCCTAAATGACATTATAAGTATTTATGTCCTTTATTTTAACTAAAATGACACTTATGAACTTCTATTTTTCATCCTTCATTAGTTGAATAAGTACAATCCTGATCATCTTCCTAAATCTGAATAGTTTTTATACTTTCTTCAATTAAACTATAATTAACTAAAACATCCTCTATAACCCCATTGAATAACCCCTTAACATCTTATTTATTTTCAAAAATATTAACATCTTCATATTCAATGATCGTATCTATGAAATTCTGTAACACATATAGGAATTCACATTTTGTGTGTAACCAAGTAATATTCAAAAATTATCTTTTCCATTAAACATTATTCCATTCACAACCTTATTCATGATCCTGAAAAGAATCCAAAACACTCTAATTTGTATTACATTTTGTTTCTTTTTTTACCTAAATTTATAGGGAGACATAACTAAATATGTTCAAATTTTTTATAATTGAAAATGTTGTTGATTCCTTTAATTATATGAATATAGATGTGTAATTTTCAATAATTATAGTTTTGGCCATATCATCAAGGTTTCTGTTTTTCACATCATCCACCCCATTTTATTAAGGGATGTATGGATAATTGAAGTCATGCATGATACGCTTATTTTATTTTTACTATTTAAAATTTCTATTGGTATATTTGATACCATTATTTGATCTCATACACAATAAGGGAAAACTTATTTTTTTCAATAAGCCTCCATAATCATTAAAATCTACCAAAAACTTGAGATTTTTATGTAATTAACATAATACATGCAATTATAATAAATTAATCACAAAAGGTGGTGTAATTTCAGTATCTAAATAGTGACTTATTTTTTATTGGTCAACACACATCAAAGTTCATAGATATATGTTATTATATATATTATTAACATATCCTTTGTGTTTTTTGTTGATAAATTTTCCTTTGTTTGATGTTTTCCAAACTATAGCAGTTTCTCCACCCAGATATGAATGTTTATCTCTACATCGGTATTGATTAAATACCTCATTTTACTTTATATGGAACGAAAAATAATTCTATTCCATAAGCTATTTTTATTATTCAATCTTAGATAAAAATATGATCTGTCTAATCCCATTGAAAATATATTTCCATATGTTCTTACCCCATGGAGATATAAAATCCATATTTTACTCTCTTTATAAGGTATCCATTTTCCTTAATATATCTTCATTTCCATCCTTAAATTTTTTGAAGTCTCATTATGATATGCTTCACTCCATTAACAAATTAAACATTACCACGACTGATTTGATTTTTCCTATTTTTATATGTTCCAATACATTTTTTTAGAGGTATATCATTACCAAATTTAGCCGCCCTTATTTCTTATTAATCCACATCCTTCAGGTCTCCCAATTATTCAATCATATTAGAAGAATAACAGTTATCTACTATCTATTAAATCTCAATTTTCAATCATTGAATGTATCTTCCACAAGATTATACTATTGGTTTTCCTTTTGAATCACACTACAGTTTTTAAGGTGAATAAATTTAACTATTTTAGATATAACATATTCTTATCAAATTAATCTTGTATAACCATATAAATCAACTGATTCTTGAAATAATTCAAATATATAATTCATTTCCATATAATTTTCATGTTTTTAATTCTATTAATTGTTCTTAAATTGTTTTTTGTGTCCCCTTGTTTTTTTTTGTAATCCTTAGTCCATGAAGAAACTTATTGTACTAGTAATTATATAACGTGTGACCAAGAACACTGTAACCCCATTTTTTTTAAAATTTATTATTTAATAGTAGTTATAAATCTATTTTTATTTCTATATATACTCAATGTTGGGCCAATATATTTTATTTTTTACCATGTTTTTTTCCTTCCATGAATGTCTGTATAGGTTGATATATTTTCTTTGTTGTTTTCTACTTCTAGATGTGATATGGTTTTGAGGTTTATTGTATTTTTCTCCCTAAAATAGATTATTATTCCTCATAGAATTATTTATGGATCATCACTTCCTTCTATGTAAGGTTTCAAGTAGTTTTCCTTATCTTAATTTCATCATTTTGAGAATAAATGATACTATTTTTAATTTCTAGTACATTCACCCATGCCTTCAACTACCAGTTTGAAGTCGCATATGACACTACCATTCTTCCATTCCTATGAAAATAATTATTTTCTTAAATACGCCCAACTTATTGTCTGTAAGGATAATATTGGAGGTCATATAAATAATAATATTCTTCTTAACTACATTTTATGTTTCAGCTTTTTTATTTCTTTAACTAAGTCTTTTTTTTCTCAGACAAAGTTTGTTCATGACTGTCAGAGGTTTTCTTGAGATGTGAATTCTCATATATTAGTATTGAAATTTCTTTTATTTTCATCTTTCATTCCATCCTCAAAGTGTATTGATTGAATGATTCACCAACTTGAATGGAATACTCATTATTGACATATGAATCATCATCTGATGAATCAAAATTCTTTATATCTTGATCCATTATAAGAAAATGAGAACCATCAATTTTTTCCCCATCAATTATTCTCTCATCACTAAACCCCTTATTTAACTAATAATAAATTTCTTCTAAAAAATATGTTGTGATTTCAATTTTTCCTTTTCTTAGTGATTCATTTTTCCAATGTGATCTTCCTTTATAGAAAGATACTTTATCAGTTACATCATTATCTTATTTATTTTTGGGTTTCATGGAAATATTTGTGGGGAAATGACCAATATTCCTACAGTTAAATTTAAAATTAAATATTCCCTTATAATTTCCTCTTCCTTTATCGAAATTGAATTTCATTTATGAAAGAGTCTAAAAATGTTCTTTCACATCCTATTATTCATTTGAAAATATTTTCTTATATTCATTTTTAATTCCTCGACATCTCTAAATGATTTTTCAGTCATCTAAAAGCCTTTACCTTTAAGATAATATCCAATCCGCATCTAATAATTTATGAGAGTGTTATATATTTCATAAAAATTAAATTAATATAGAAATATATATTCTATGTTTGAAAATGTGGAATAAAATTTATTAAGGATTTCTCTAATAGGATTCTTAACCATAGTATGATAAATATGTTTTTCTCTATATCCTCTAATTGAACATACAATGACATTAACTCTTTATAAAAACTCATCATATAACCATTATCTATAAATTTATTGTTTCCCATATTTTATATATTGACTCCCTTTATAAATGCCATTAATTTTTCTCAAGAATAATTGAATTTTTATAACCCCAGAATTTTAGCTAATACATTTTGTCAAATGACAACAACATATGTAATGGCCTAAAATTTTATTAATTAAATTTCCTCCCTTATTGAATGAAATAACTTATTTTGGATATAGAAAACATTTGAATGTATTTATTTTTATAATATCTTTTCATATTAAAACACAGTTGTGAATCATAACTGTTGATAATATAATTGTTGAGTAGTGGTTGTATGATTAGAATAAATATAAGGTTTTGATAATTGTATTTGACACAGACCAAGAAATTAATGGTCGTGAATAGTAGGATTATACCCTATGAATCCCATTTATAATAGAATCTAATGGATATAGAATCATTGGTTTTATCACTTTATCATACATAAGATAAGTTCCATCAACTAAATCATGAGAAAAATCATTTACGGTAGAAGTTCAAGATCATTGAGATCACGACCAAAACCATGTAGGTCGAATCACCACATGCAAATATCACCCTCACACACCATATACTTAGGATATTTTCTTTTGTAATAAATGGATATATATCAAGACACTAATAATATGAATATCTATAATCTATATATTAATTAATATATTTAATTCTTATTATAGTTACTTTGTAAATTATTTTTATATGATAATACATGAATTATATTTTTCTGTAATATAAAATATCAATTATGATATTAATTTTAGAAGAATTAATTAGTTCTAAAAAATAAATGAAATATTTATATAATAATAAAATTAACAATATTGATTAAATATAAATGAAAAAATAATTTCTATAATGAAAATATAATTGTATAATGGCTTGAAAACTTTTATTCTTAAAAAAATCAACATTTCTCAATAAATGTCGATTCTTATTTTAAAATTTTAAATTTAAAAATTTATATTGTTGTTATGATAAAATAAGTAATATTTTTGGAATAATCATATAGAAAATATTCAATAATGAATTGTTCATAATTTTCTTTGATAGTAAATGTTTCACGAAAATATTAAACATTGTATAAATGTATGTATTTATTAAGACATTGTAATTACCCAAAAGTGAAATAATAAATTCTTTAAAAGGTATAAATGACCAAATATATGTTTCCCCAATAACAATACGTGTTATTTTTGCTATTTTATTAATTTTATACTGGTTTTATTATTCATGAAAAGCCTACATTATATTATATGGTTTTAAAAAAAATTATTTTTATAAAAATTACTCACTAACACATCACAATGGGTAATATTTTATTATGTTCAGACCACAGTGCAACACCTTGAGTTTTTATGGAGCTTTTTTCAAAAAAAAATGAATTTTAAATTATGAATTTTAATGAACGAAATCAAAAATTCCCTTCAAACACCATTGAATCGACATATGTTACATGGAAAATTGACTTTGAATATGTAACACAAAACATATAATTTATGTTTGTTACATGCAACACTCACTTAGAGTATGTTACAAGCAACAATGATGATTATAAATGACACCATTTTGTTTTTATAAATATTTAAATGAAATAATTATAAAATATCCCTTCAATATAGTTATATGAATAGTAATAACTACATTTTAAATATTGTTTATAATTTGTTATATAAATAAAAAATATTTTCTGGATGGAGTAGAGTACTCAAGAGGGGGTGAATTGAGAATCTATTAAAATTTTTGTTTTAAAAGTTTTCTAAAAATATTTACCAATTAAATAAATACAGCCAAGTTAATGAAAGTAATATGGTAATGAAAGATTAACTATTTAAATAACTTCTATAAATATTGATTAATTCCCAAAAAAATTAATACCATTTATTAATATTACTTTTGAAGATATTCTAATACGAAAAAAATTATAACTTCTTTCCAAGATTAACTATCATTGTAAATTTTTTGATTTATGAAATTTAAATTATTATAGAGAAAATTAAATAAAAAATCACTACGTATATAAAACATGTGGTTCAGTATCAAGATGAGACCTAATCCACTCCACTTGTTGATCACCATCCACCAAGCAATTTATATTAATAAATATGATCCACACCCTAGATCGAGGTAATTAATAGTAGACAAGACTTTCCAAGTCACACGAACTCTTCCACAGTTCTTTGTGGGTATAAACTAACAGGTCTTCTAAGGACTACTTCCACACTTATCTATGGGGGTAAGTAAGTGTAAATAGATGTACGAGGAAGGATATCTTGTGTCCCCAAGTTAAATACAAGGGGAAATGTTTGCTTTTATACTGACACACACACACTGCTCGAAATCTAAAAGAAATACACAACATTGTAAAGACAATGAGATAAGGATAGAAGTGCTTTGGGTGTTAGTTTATGAAGTTCTGGACTTTTAGGATGTAGTAGTTGTTGGAATCAAGCCCTCTTGTGAGAAACAGAGTATCACATGTTAGTTAGATCTGGCTTGTGTTCTTCATGGAGTTTATAGTGAGAAGATGTTCATGACTATGATATATAGTATCTCCTATTTTGGATTTGTGATTGCTTTGTTTTTTTATTCATATTTATCTTTTTGTAAGTTTCAGTTTTGTTTCCCAAGAATTCTATTTCTTCTTCGCTATCTCGCACGTTAGATTTTGGGCCACACTTTTCTTTTTATTCATGGAGTGCATGTGTTGGAGCTGACAAGTTCCATGTATTCTGCACCACGTACCTCGTACTATCAGGTGACATGTATACAATTAAATATTAATTATATCAATGAATTTAAAAGAATCAAATGTGAATGTTAGAAATTTATTTGAAAATGAAAAAACTAGATTAAATAACGATGTCACAGACCGTCTGGAAACAGTGTCACTTGTAAACGGTCTCACCACGAAATCGTGTCTTCTTATTTGCCTTTGAGTGGTGATACAATCGTGATAGCATAGTTGTATAGAGATCAGAAACTGGGGGTACAGATGTGGTGTCTGGTCAGGGTGTCGAGTCACGGTGTCTAGGTCATAGTGTCTGGTCCCGGTGTCTTGGTCACGGTGTCTGGGTCACAGTGTCTGGGTCACAATGTTTGGGTTATGGTGTATGTGTCACAGTGCCTGGGTCACGGTGTTTGGTCATGGTGTCTGGGTGACGGTGTGTGGTCACAATGTTTGAGTGACAGTGTATGGGTCCTTTTCCCGAAGAAAAGAACCGATGGAAAACTCATAGTTTTTCAAATTTATCCAAATATCTGTATATATACTAGAGTGGTGATATTCATATAAAGAATTACACTTAATCATCAATTAAATAAATTCATTATAATACGAATTAAATATATTTTACACAAATCAGAGATGATTTTAGAAATTAAGATCTTCGGTAGGATTATTTAAATCAGAAATAAACCAACCATCTATACACATGATTTGAGACATATTAAACATGATTTGTAGGATATATAGGATTAGTGAGCATTAAAATAAGAGTACGACAGGAGGAGTCCAATAATATCCCCTTTTTTGATGATCAAAAATCATGTGAGTGAGATATCTTTTCTTAGTGAATGTGTATCTTCTTTAGTGTGCATGTAGAGTACATATTTCTCCCCCTTTTGGGATTATCAAAAAGAGTACCAAAGTAAAGAAGACAATAGATAATAAGTGTGCACAATGCATTAGATAGATAAAAATGCATCATTACAAATAGTAAGCAAAAAAAATTTAACAATATACCTATAAAAATATAGTAGTCACTTTTATTCAACACAAGCTGTATTCTCTTTTACCTTGGTAACAACATCACTAGAAGCCACAGGAGCCGAGATAGATGTTGAAGAAGGATGAGAACCAACTGGAAAAGAAGGTAAAGGGAGAACGTCAAAAACTGAAGGTTCCAAGGTAGGCTTGGTGGAACACTTAGGATATTTTTGGTCAAGGATAAAAGTTCTGATCTGACTCAGATCCTAAGAGATAGACATAGTGGTAGAGGCAATGTCTGGTAATGAGGTAGAAGGCAATCCAGGTCGTAAGGGTGCAACTACAGGAGCCACAATATTAGTTCTCTGTACATGAAGATAAGGCCTAAATAGATTGATGAAGTCAGAAATAATCTCACCACCATACTACATGGATTTCTCAAAGTTATATTTGTTCTCCATGAATTTTTCCAATAAAGGACTGAAATAATTGAGCTTTTGGACTTGATTTTTTAAATCTTGAGTGACAGGAGGTATTTTCAGATTCAATTCGAGCTACTTGAAATGGTTTTCCATATCATTCTTAGGGAAAATCCTGTTGAAGTAAAAAATCTACCTTCCTAATTATTTTATCTTGAGAATCATTGGAAATCTTGGAATGAATTCTTAAAATATCAAGAAATCTATCACTGTTCTTAAAAACCACAGATAGATACTCTTTGTCAAATCCAATTAGCATAGATTTTAGTTCTTCCTTAATAACCGTTCTGAGAAAAGGACTATACAAAGAGGGTTGAGATCACTGTCTAGAGACATTAGAATCTATAATAAGTGATTTAAGAGAATTTAGTTGATTTAGAACTTTTTGGAGGCATCCCTTATAGTCATCAGTCAACTGGTTAAGTCCAATAACCAGCTCACACATTTATTAAACTATTTTCTTATTTCTTTCTGCCACCTTTGCATCTAAGTAATCTAGTATAGGTTGAATCAGGGAGGCAAATTCATGTGGAATATGACTACAAATATCCTATACAGGAGGAGAAACATGTTTTTGGTATTGATTTTAGCACTCTTTTCATATCTTCAACCGTACCTCTGAGAGACTTTACTTCGACATTTAACTATGTGTTCTCAACTCTAACTTCTTGATTTTAAAGAAGCATTTTGGGTAAATCTTCCAAATGATCTTTTCTATCATTAGGGAAACATCTCTTTCACTCATGTTTTTTATAGGATCTGGTTGCATATTCATGACCTTTTTAACTCCAGAAAATAAATTATCATCAACGGTTTTCAAATCATCCTTACATACAAAGCTAGAAGGTTCTTGTGAATGTTCTGGGATATGATCTGAGACGTGTACAAGTTCCTTTAAATAGACAAGATCAGAGACTGATTTCAATTGAAATACAGTAGAGAGGTCTATAAATTTAATTTAGACTTCAAGGGAATCATTAACATAAAAATATCAATGTAATTTATAAAATGTATCCATAGAGCTTGGTTCAACTAGATTAGGAATATCAAGAGTTTCCAAATTCAGGTGCTACTCCCACTCAACATGTGCATCGTTCTCTGGAATATGAGATTTAGTTCTTTGATATAATTCAATGATTTCAACCCTAATAACCCCCATCATTTCTATTCATGATAATTTAAAGTCTTGTTCTATTCTCTCCTCAACAGATGGGAAAAACTCAGGAATATATTGTTCCTCTAGGTTTTCCTCTAGATCAGCTTCTTTCCCAAGAGAAAGATCATTTTCTAAATGTTCTCCCAGGATATCATTTTCTATTTCAAAAAGAAAAATATTCTTCTTTAGAGGTATGTTATACTTCTAGATTAACAATTTCTTGAGAAACATTTAATTCGTTCTCAATTAAGTCTTGAGGAGCAGGTTCATTGCCTTCCCCATCAATGACAAATTTCCTTCTATGTGAAACATCCTCTTCTTCTTCTTCCTCATCTAGATAGTCATCGATTTCATATGTCTCTAAACAAGGATAAAAATGTTTTTAGGTCGTGAATAATGCTCAACTGGGTTGAACTTTTCATAGACCCTCTCATTATCATCTACCCATGCTTTTCGACATGTATTCTAAATGATATTCATTCTTTGAATAGTAACTTTTGAGGTAAAAAATTCATAGTCCTTAATGAATTCTTCATATGGTCCAACCAACCCATTTGAATTATGAATATGTGAGATTATCCTTACGTAGAATATGGGGGGTTAACATGGAGGTTTTCATTATCATCTCACACATATGGAGTATAACATAGTTACATAAGTTAATCTTGTGTCCAATCATCATAATATGTATAAAAAATACATACTGAGACATGAGTGTAGGAAAATCATATTTTAATGGATTGATCAGATTCTGAAAAAATTTAATCAAAATTCTGGTTTCCCCATCTAGCTTAGAAGCTATATCTCTTCTCTTTGTTTTATTCCAAGTTCATCTTCCCAAGGCTTCTTCCAAAAGAAATATCTCACTTAGAAGTGGAGGACCTCTCTGGTAGTCCTCAAAAAAACCCTTATGAGGTATCCTTAGGCATGCAACCCACAACCTCGATGAAAAGGTTCATTGTTGGCCCTTGATCTAGTTTCTTACAACAAAACCATCATCCTTATCAAAAGAGAATTGAATGAACTAATAAAACTGTGCAACTAGCATTGGGTAAATTAGCATATCCTCCTTTTTAAACCAATCCATCCATCCTTTATCTTTTAATACTTTCAATACTAAAGACTTACTTGACAAAATCCACTTAGGGAAAATATCCTTTTCATGTACCATGATTCTGTTCACCAGGTTTAGATTCAAATGTCCTTTGGGTACTAACTTCGGTGCTATTTTCATATTCTTCTTTGATCTACACTTCTCAGGATTTGATGAGAACATATGTTTCATTATTCACATTCAACAAAGGTTCGACCGAGGGGGAAAGGTTGAAGGAGGGGTTACGGTTTGAGAAAAGAGAGCTCTGGTGAAGAAAGGAGTGAATCTTCTTTTGTTTAATAATTTAGGGATATCAAGCATCGCAAAATCAAAACAGCATGAATGTATAAGAATTAAATAATTACATAGAGTGATACAAGTTGTAATATGTAAATATAATGAAAAGTGTCTTTATGGTGAGACCGGAACAGAATTTCATGGTGAGATGTTTACTGTATGATTTCTAAACTATGAGACCATATTGTTTGAGACATTATGTGCCACACAGTAACCGAGAGATAGTAACTATGAGATAGTAAACATTAAACATCAACATTTAAGATAATAAAACTATAGAACTGTTATAATTAGAATGTAATCTTATGACAGTGACCTGTGAAACCGTAAACCAGGAAACAATATGCTTTGAAACAGTAAGTTGTGAATCAGTACACTTACTACATAAGATTTGTCATTCCCAACTCATGTATGATGTAATATATTTTTTTAGAAAACATAATGGTCTGGTGAATATATCAGCTATCTAATATTTAGTTCTAATGAACTCCAAAGTGATATCCCCTTTTTGATAATGATCTCTCAAAAAGTGATGTCTTATATCAATATGTTTTGTCCTATTGTGTGAAAAAATATTTTTTGAGATGTTAATATAACTTTTATTGTCACAATTTTTTGGTACATGCCTGAATTGATATCCATAATCTAAGAATGTGTGTTTCATCCACAAAATGTGTGCACAACAACTACCAGCAGCTATGTACTCAGCTTCAGTAGTAGATAATGAAACAATTTTTTTTTCATACAACACCATGATACTAGTGAATTTCATAAAAATGACATGTTAGATAGGTGCTTTTTCTTTCTAACTTACAACCCCCAAAGTCAACATCTGAATAGCTAACTAACTCAAATGATTGTCCTCTGGGATAGAACAGTTCTATATTGGATGTATGATTGAGGTATTTGAAAATACTCGTAACAACATTTAAATGATATTCCAGAGGGTTTTCTTGAAAATGATCACACATACATACACTAAACATAATGTCATGTTGGATAGAAGTTAGGTAGAGCAGGCTTCAAATCATTCCTGAGTATGTGGTTTGATAAAAAAAAATTACATCTTCATCCAGATCCAAATAATAATTAGTACTCATTCGATTGTCACTACATTTAGTGCTATCTAGACCAAAACGTTTTAGAAGATATCTAGTATATTTGATTTGATTTAAAATAATACCATCATTATTTTGAATGATTTTAAATCTAAGAATGAATTTTAGTTCACCCATTAAACTCTTTTCAAATTCTTTTTCCATCATTTAAAAAAATTAAATACGTAAATTATTTTTTGAGGATCCAAATATAATGTCATCTACATAAATTTGAACTACTAAAACATCATTGAAAATTCGGTTCATAAAAAGGGTAGGATTAACTATTCCATTTGTTAAACCTTTATAAATAAGAGAAGTAGTTAATTTATAATACTAGGTTCTTGAAATTTGTTTTAAACCATATAATTCTTTAGATAATTTGAATACATGATTTGGAAAATGAGGATTTGTAAAACCAGGGGGTTTCTCAACAATGAAATCCTCTGTTATATACCCATTTTTAAAGTCACTCTTAACATCCATTTGATATTGTTTGAAATCCAGATGTTCAACATATGCTAGAAAAATTATGATAGCTTCAAGTCTAGCTACTCGTGAAAAGGTTTCCTAATAGTCAGTTACTTCATCTTGACTATATCTTTGTGCAACCAATCTAGCCTTTTTTCAAACAATGTTACCAGCTTCATCTACTTTATTTCTAAACACCAAATTAGTGCCTATGGTAAATGGGTCTTTAAGTCTGTCCACAAGTTTTCAAACTTTTTCCCCTTAAAACTGATTATGTTCTTCTTGCATAGCCATCACCCAAAATTCATCATTGATAGTGTCATTAATGTTTTTAGGTTCACGTTGTGACAATAAGACTTGATATTAAACCTAATTTCAATGACAATCTCTAGTTTTAGTTCCTTTATCTAAATCTCCTACAAAAACATCTAAAGGATGGTTCTTAAGAGTTCTAACATCTCTAGAAAAAGAACGACTAGCAATTTTAGGTTCATCAATAGGATCGAGTTCATTATGACTTAAATATGAAGAATTTACAGAAATGGAAGTTTTCATAGATTCCTTTATAGGATGGTTAGAAGATTTTGAATTGATTTCCATATTTGACACATCATCCTCCATGTTATCTAGGGTGGTATTAGGGTCATGTGGATCCGTTTCTTCAAATTTTAAATGGACAAATTCTTCCACACATCAAGTCCTTTTATTAATCACTCTATAGGCTTTACTAGAGATTTTATATCCTAGAAATATTCCTTCATCACTCTTGGATGAAAAATTTTCAAGATTGTCCTTAGTATTAAGGATATAGACATTGCAACAAAAAACATGGAAGTAGCTTATTTTGGGTTTTCAATTATTTGATAAATCATATGGATTTATTTTAAGAATGGGTCTAATCAAAACTCTATTAATAATATAGCATGTTGTAATTATAGATTCCTCCCAAAAATAAATAGGTATGTCATATTCACTAAGAATGGTTCTAGAAATATCTTAAAAGGTTCTATTTCTTCTTTCTACAACACCATTTTTTTGAGGTGTTCTAGGGGAAGAGAAATTATAAAAATAGCCATTTTGATAACAGAAAGAATAAAACTCTGGATTTTCAAACTCATGACCATGACCACTTCTTATGTTTTTAATTCTATGTCCTCTAAGATTTTCTATAGTTTTGGAATATTTGGTAAAATGAGAGCAGGTTTCACTTTTGTGAGCAAAAAAAAGTCCATGTATATATATAAAAGTCATATAAAAGAACATAAACATAGTGCTTCCCATTTAAGCTAGAAACTCAAGATGGTCCAAAAAAATCTATATGAACCAGTTCAAGAGGTTGAGAAGTTGACACTTCATTCATTGGTTTGAATGATATTATTTTTTTCTTCCCCTTTTGACAAGTATTACACACTTTATTGTTTAGAAACTTAGGTTTGGGTAGGTCTTTGTCTAAAATTATTCTATTTAGTTTTGTACGAGAGTGAATATTACAGTGTCCTTGTCTCCTATACCAAAGACAAGATTCTATGTGAAATACACTTAAACATGAATCATTTTGAGAAACTAAAGACTATATGTTAACAGAGTATACATTTTCATTTCTCGATGTAGAAAACACTAATTAATATTAAGAATTAAAAACATTACATGCATCATTTTCATATTTCAAATGAAATCCATCATTACATTGTTGTGAAATACTAATCAGATAATATTTCAATCCATAAAAAACGTACTTTGGAAATTAAAACCGAGTTAGAATTACCGATTTGGACAAGGCCACATATTTTTCCATTTGTATTCTCACTAAAGGTGACATGTCCCCTATCAGTTTTTATTAAATTCCTAAAGAATGAATAGTCTCGTATCACGTGTCTTAAGCACCCACTATCCATTTACCGTATTTTTTTTCATGCGATTTTAATCAATGTTTCTTCAAAATAGTCAAATAAAGATAGATTTCGGTACCAATAATTTTTTTGGGTCCGGTAATATTTGTGACTAGTGCATTAAGAACCCACATCTTCCTCATAGGATTCCTATAAGAATTATGTAATGTTCTTGAACGATAAAATATATTTTGTCAAGAAAATCATGAAACAATACAGATTTTATCATAATTGGAACTAGATAAATGTTTTCCAAAACTAGGAGTAAAGCAATATTTCATAGACTTAGAATCAAAATTAGTTCTTCCTAAATTTCATTTACTAGGTTGATAGACATTACCAGTAGTATATTAAGGAGAAATCTGTTTATATAGAATTTGTACCAAAGTATCTTTACAATTAGTAAACCATTCCAGGTACATTTTCAATTCCTCATTAGATATATTTAGTTCATTGTTTTCAGTGACAAATTGATCATTTTTCCCTCTTTCTAATGTAAGTTCAGATTTAATGGTTGAGGTAAGAGCATGTTGTTTCTTTAAAGGCTTGTATTTTTCTTTTAGTTAATTACATGTCTCTTCAAACTTTTTATAGAACTCAAATATTTATTAATTAGACATTTTTTAGTGTCAATATAATTTTCAGGATAATAAGAATTGTGTACATGAGATTTCAGTGTTACCTCAGATGTGTTTTTCATAAAACACATATAGGATTTGTTGTCCTATTCCTCATGTGACAATTATGAGTCACTTGAACTATCCTCACAAGCACTCCACGTTTCTTTTAGTCCCTTTTTATACATTCCATCATTGTCCTAATATTTATTTTTGTACTTGAGCTTCGGAAAGGTAGCCTTTATTTGTCTTTATTACTTGCATTCATATCATACTATCTCATCAGTCTTGTCACATCATTTCCAATCTTTCTTCTGGCTTATTTTTTGATCATATCTTCCCTTGAAGTTAGGATTTCTGAAAAATTTTATTCTTCTTGTAAAGTCTCTTAATCCTTCTGGTTAATTGAGACATCTCCTCATCACTATCAGATGATGATTTTTCACTTCTGTAACATTCTATAGAGACTTCCAATTTCCCTTTCTCTATGTGTTTAGAAGTAGAGGTCTTAAATAGAATAGATTTTCTTTTTTGGTTCATCTTTCCCTTCCTTGTTGACTATCAGCTCTACTTCATACATCATTAGTTTCTTACTGAGTTCTTTTATAGGTAAATTTCTAATGTCGTAAGACTCTCTACCATAGATAGAGGTTCCTCTCCATCTTCCAAGTAGGTATTTGAGAATCCACATAATTTTTTCATTGGCAGTAAGTTCTCTTCCAAGTGAAAACGTTATGTTGAAAATTTTGTTGAACCTAGTATACATGTTGGAAATAGGATCATCAGGTTTACTTACAAAGTTATCATATTTTATAATATATGTATTAAATCTTATTTCATTCATAATATAAGTTCATTAATGTGAAAAAGATAAAGTATTCCAAATTTTACGGGCAGTTTTATATTCATAAATTCTGTTAAATTCCTCATCTCCTAAAGAGAAATATAAATCATTCCTGAATTTTCAATTGTTATTGTAGGCAGTCTTGGATGGGTTATCCCAAGTGATTCTATTTGTAACAAGAATCTTATAATCATCTATAATTGAAGACCAAATTTCAAAACCCATACTTTCTAAATTCATTTTCATTTTAATTTTCCATTGGGCATAATTGGTTCCATTAGATAATTGGGGTCTATTTGTTGCAGCACCTTCCAGTCTATTATCCATAATAAGGAAATACATTGAAAGAGATAGAAATTTATAATTTAAAAAAAATTTATAGATCTTCAATTTACAACTATCTAGTGCTGGTGTCTGGGTCACGGTGTTTGGGAAATGGTGTCTAGGTCACGGTGTCTGGGTCACAGTGTCTTAGTCATAGTGTTTGGTCCCAGTGTTTGGGTTAAGGTATCTGGTCATAGGGTCTGGGACACAGTGTCTCGGTCCTTTTCCAAAAATATTGAACTGGTGGCAGACTCACAGGTTCGTAGACCAAGCCAAATATTTTTAGAAGACTTGAGCAGTGATTTTCACAGAATGAATTATAATTAATCATTCATAAAAGAAATTAATTATAAATCATATTAAATATAGTTTACACAAATTATACATGATTTTAGAAACTATAATCTAGGGTAGGTTTTTTTAAAGCATAAAGTAACCAACCATTTGTACACATGATTTGAGATAGATGAAACAAAAATTTTAATATATATAATATTTTTTTCCTTAAAACAAGATTAATACAGGAGGATTCCAACAATATTTATAACTAAAGATAAATTATTTAGAAATGTCCTTTAGTTGTTAAAAATAATATTTTCTCAAATGAACTGATTTTAAGATCCCTCCATGAAAAATAAAAAAATTAATTTTACACGCATTTAGAAATTGAGTTTGATAAAATAAAATTCATTTTTTTTAATTTATAATTACAAAATTATATTATGATGTCTTTTTTGGGTTTTTTTGAGAAACTTCATTTTTCAAATGAATAGTGAAAATACACAATTTTAAATCAAAAAATTGTTTTCATATAATTTATTTACAAGGTAAAATTATATTATAATATATATAAAAAGTTTAATTAGTTATTATTTTTTACTAATTAACACAATATAGGTTATTTCAATCAATTTCACCAGCCACTTTGAAGACATTATGATTGTAGTTAAAAGAGTCAACATGCTGCTTGAGGCACTGTACAATGACTCAATTTGTAAACAAGAGCTTCAGCCTAGTGGTGAGAACTCAACAAGTTCATCAAATAGACCCATGAAAAAATCTGGGTTGAGACACATTTCTTGGTTTTGTAGCAGTACTATAGTAGGTACTGTATCAGGAACTGTTTGGTATTATAGCATCAAGAATTATTCACTTATTCGGGATTTTGGGCCACCAGTTTTCTCGTCGGGTCCCGGAAGGACTTCGTTCTACCCATGGCCTTCAAGAAAGTAAGGATTTTGGGCCACCTCAAGGACTTCAGGCCATCTTAAGTCCTTTTTGCCACCTCTAGGCCTTTAGGCTACGTGAAATTATGCTTAATGGACTAGGACTACTCTATAAAGAGCATACTCTAGATAAGGATACCAAGCATGTGCATTCACAAGAGTAGAAGGTAATGGATTTGGAGAATGGGAGGTTATGTAACTTTCCATCAGGACTAGATTATGATTGCACATGAAGCCTTACTGAACAACCATGAAATGGTGGTGAGCTAATATCATGATGAAGACTATGGGGAGGGGTAGTTCCAAGTATTTATAACCTGGATGATTTCCGCTAATACATTCAAGTCATGTAATTTCAAGAAGACTATGGTTAATTAAGGGTTCCTCTTAAACCCTTAAAATAGGGTTATCAAAAATTAATAAAAATAAGGCCTTTGGTCCATTTAGGCAATGAATCAGTTAGTGATTTATTTATTCTAAATAAGCTTAACATTATTGGAAATTATCTTAAACCCCTTAGAACTCTTGAAGTCTTCTAGATTACAACTGTATGGGATGGATTAAATAGAACTCATAAGTTGATTCATGGGGGAATACGGGACCATCTGGTTATGGGATTGTTTTTAGAGAACACAATAATGAGGTTATAGAATGTATACATAGACCTTGTGTTTAGGACACTACTCTTGTAGGAGATATTATGGGATATGTCAATTCTATTTCGGAATAATTCATGATGAATTGAAATAAAATATGGTTGAAGAGAAATTAAACTACCATAGTTCAAGATATCATGCTGGGAGAGACTCATATTTCATTAAGGAAGACAATAAAATTGTCTAACTATCATAGCATGCTTGCTTCAATGAACTACATTGTCACACATATATTTTGCGAAGAAAATCAACTCGTCGACAGCCTTACAAACAAAGGATATTCTGATGAGGATTGAATCTTCTCTTATAATATTATTTGTGACGTGATTCCTATTTTTCAATAGAAAAATTTAAAATCCCTTCTAACTTTTTTATCCATGTTTTTATATAACAAGAGCCTCATATCTCACATTTCGCAAAAAAAACCCTGCTATTTCATCCCACTAGCGGGATTTTTATAAAATTATTTTCTTCCACTAATGTGATTATAATGTGTAAAAATTAATTACATACTTAAAATAATACTAATTTATAATTTATAATAACTTTATCTTAGTTTTTTATCCAAAATACTAGTGTAAGAGATTAAAATTAATTACAATGATTACGAGAAAAATTTGGTTAACAAAGTACTAACCCTTAAATTTAAGATCCAAAACGACCTAAAAACTTTTCCAAACCAAATTTTATGAAAATTATTAGTCCATTAACGTCACATTAGTTATTTTTTTTGTTTTTATTACTTTTTTTTATTTATAAATGTTGATACACCAAACTTATTTTTAAAAATTCCATGTGTGACCTTTCCCTTCCTTATAAAAGGCCACCACCTCTCCCTCTTCATCATAAATTTCAAAACAATTAGTTTCATAAAATATATTTCCAAAATAATTAAAAACATCTCTAACATACTCATTGAGTCCTACCCTTGGTCAGAAATCAATCCAAGGAATCCTTTTGGTTCAAACTAAAAGGAGTTACCCGATTAAGAGGAAACGTCTTCTCGCAAGCTCCTTTATTTTATTTTATTTCTTCACACCCTCCAATACCTTTATTCCATGATTTTGTGACAAAATAATTATAATATATACACTATTATGTTTTTATGACACTTTTTTTACCTACACATACATACACATCCATCAAATGGGTAGCGAACATACTGTTTACATGTACGGTGAACAACCGCCTCATGAAATGACGATTGATCATTTTTCCTTAACTATCTATCATCGTAGATATTATTGTAGAAAATATATTTATATATGTTCTATATTATATTTATTACAGATATTATATTATTCTATACTTTTAAAATACATTTCTTTGTACTTTCCATTTTATCTAAATACAATAATTTCATTGGAGGAAATGTGGATTACCGCCCCGTCGAAGCAATGTGATTCAATCACACACTACATGGGATGTATTAGAGATTATTTTAGTGAAATTATATGATATATATGATATAATAAAACCTACTATTATAATTATATATATACACATATTTTATTTACCTTCTTTCTTTGAATATGACAATAAAAATGGAAACAATATTCATTTGTACGTACGACTTACTGTATCCATGAACTGTGTATTCCATTTCATACATATTTATTAATAATTTATTCTAATACTCATATAATGAATAAACATTATATTTAAATCATGGTGTAAATTCTTCAGATCATGATATAAGTATAAAGAGCTCATATATAACAAATTAAAAAATATACGAAGTATAAAGAGAATGTCGTAGAAGGATAAAACTTAAAATAAAATTATTAATAAGCCGATAATATAAGGTCATAATCCAACCATATATGGTATTATATAAAATAATATTATTCATTATAATATTTATAATAAACTTATATTTATTATACATGAATCCCGTATGAGTACAAATAGAGTCAAAACACAAGGTAAGGGAAATTTTCTCTCAATTGTTTATTTCTCTGAGATACATGACCTAGACACCCCCATTTTTTATGTGGTGTATATACTGACCATGAATTAACTATATTATTATTATTAATAAATTCATCTGTATTTACCTATCAATTCAAATATCTTTTTTTTCATGGGGTTAATTTTTCAAAACTTACGAAATCTATAAAAGAGTTGGGTCTCAATTTTCCTTATATGGGACTCATACTCTGTTATAAACCAATATTATTTATGAAGTTGTATATACTTACATTTTACCTATTATATAACGAATAACCATATTTTAATGATATTTTAAGCTTCATTTAAATTAATTTTCTTATTTGGATAGTATGATCCAAACTTACGAAGTGGTAAGTGTTGTTGATGTAGAATCACCATTTATCGAGATTGTTTTTTATTATATTTTCATTAATGAAATCATATGATTAATATCTCAAGAACACTTATTAGTTTTCTTTTAATATTTTTATTCAAGGTATATTCAGATAATTTTACTTTTTTTCTACTCTTGCATGTTTAAAATAATTAAAAATATGTTTTTAATAAAAATCTAACAGTATTTCCCTCTTTTATTGGAAATAGGTTTTATTCATAACAATGTTTTTAAAAAATGTTTTCAAATGATCCATGAGGATCACATTGAAGTAAAAAATTATTTTTATTTGTTTTTAATGTGTACATTGTATGTTATTGAATATATTTTCAAAGGAAAAATGTTTTATGTTTTTATTAGTGTTTTTCATTGAACAAATCATATTTTCCTCAAGAAATGTTTTTAAAAGAACTTCAAAAATTATTTCCATTTTAATATAAATTTTTTGGGTGTTATTCATGCCTTTTTGGAAAAATTATGAAATTTTTCTATTTATAGTATTTGTTTGAATGGATTATGTTTTAATGGATTGATGTTTATGAAACGATTTCTCTTTCATTTGATATAAGGATTTTAAACCTGATACTTTTCAAAGAATATGTTTATGATGAAGTGATTTTGAAATATGTATTTTTTTCATAGGTTATAATATGATTAGATGTTTATCAAAACCATTTTATTTCAAGGGTTATGATGTGATTATATATTTCTTTAAGGAACATTTATGTGTGATTTCACTATGAAATTGGTTGGACCTATATCTCCCTCCAATGCAATGGGTAATGATTTGTATCTCCAGAAATAGACTATTACAGTCTTGGGAATGAACCTTGACTACTAATATTGCCATGGGATTTATCCATGAATACCAAGATGGTACTAAGAGTGAAAAAATTCCCCCAAAATGACTATCGTATTGAACCATGACTACCAAGATTGTACGAGGAGTGAACCCATACTACAAAGATGGTGTCACAACCAATCCACTGGGGCCCATGACATGTGTACCCCATGATTTCCAAACATAGGCTAGGGTATAGTCACTAGCACTGATTAGGCATATACAAAACAAATATGAGACATTTTAATAAGTACCAATACACATGCACCCAACTCTATGCCCCATATAACAGAATGTGAATACACCATGTAAAAAAACAAAATGTACAACAGTAGAAACCTAAATGTAAATGGGGCTAGTATACACGACCAACTAAAATAGAAATGTAAAATTAAAAGTATCTGGAACTCCTCCGCAGAAAACCCTACCTGAGGAGTAGGTACAAAAATATATGTCTGACATCATAGAATAACATCTCGTCTATCGGGACCCTCTATGAACCACCATTCACTATTACACCAATCATTCCATCAAAGCCTCATTATTATACACAATACATGAAACATTTAGGTGAAGTGCATATAGGGGAGAGTAAAACAACAATCAGTAGGGACACCAAACCACAAAGGTATACCACAAATCAATACACAAAAAATAATACCAGAGAGGTACACGAAGTGTATCCTCTAATAAGAAAAACTATGATAGTCAGTAGAGTCAAGTCACACAGGATAAAATCTAAAGTATGAAAATCATGACTGTCAGTCCTAAACACTGAACACCTTTTACTATAGAGGAACTCATCCCTAATGAGTGACTTAGGCCTGCTAGGGAACCTAGACCCTCTCTTCATGTAGGCTTCCTAAGGCACCTAGAATCCTTTATCACATAGACTTGTTGGGGCACCTAGACCTGCTCATCACTTATGCAAACTAATTATCCTAGAAATTCTCATCACTTAGTTATGTTGGGGACCCAAGATCCACTCATCATAGTCTTCTTATCCCAGCCAACTACAGGATTCTTACATGAGGCACACTTCATTCTGGGAGAATCTACCCCTCAAGCCATCAGTTTTATCTCATCTACCAAAAAACCCCACGTAGTGTATACCAAAAAATTATCTTGTCACGAGTGTCCAAATGACAAAAACAGCTCATCAATTAGACGTTTGGTTTGGATGTTTTGAGCCTTTTTGTAAAAATGGGTCATCTGGGTCCGGGTCTGGTTCGACACTGTCAGACCGACCTGACCAAAACCGAAGCGATGTCTTCTGACCCGACCTGGGTCCACTGACCCACCCTAGGTTTAACCCGACTTGTTGTGGTAGATCGGCTCACTAAGCTGCCCCACCTGACCTACCCAACCTGCTTGAACGAGCTGTTCTTCTCCTCCCCGGATGCGGTGGGCACTGCATCCTACCCTCGGATGGTGATGCTAGTTCCACTAGGTTCCCACTTTACCAAAACCTCCATCCGCATCTTCTGAACCACCACAGGCTGCCTACCGACGGCCCTAGATCACCACCTTCTCCATAATGGCACGCCGCTGGCACGCGCTTCCGCACCGTCGGTGCTTCCACGGGACACCAAACTCTCTCAAGTGGTCCATTTTATGATAAAATAGTCCCACTATGATCTACAGGTCTCCTCCTCAACTACCATTTGATTCAAGCCATGTTTCCATCTATCTAGTGGTCAGACCACGTTAAGATCCTCCTGGAAAGAATCTGATGCGACCACGAGGGTTTGTTGGAAAAGAATGTGAGGAGGGAGAGAGATTACCATTAACAACCAAGGAAAATAATGTTAGACATGTGCATTTGGATTTCATTGGTTACATTAAAAAATAAAGGGTATGAACTTCAAACAGTGAGTAAGTTATAATCCCCTTTCATCCATCACCACAATAGAGTTCCTAAACTAGCAAGAACGATCGAACCGTAGAGAAATTTTTATGTGAGTTGATGAACATTTTTTTATTATAAGGGTAGAATATGTAAATGTAAAAACATTGAAACAACTACCTGGGATTGGATCGATTGATGTTGAAGGGTGAAACCTATTTTCGTCGTTCGTCACTCTACTAATGTCTTCCTTGAATCCGTTCATTGATCTGTCATCATTCATCCTTCGTCGCCAGTCATTGTTCACTAATGAATATCCTCCATGGATTTAGAGAAAACTCCAAGATCATCCCTTGATACCGTATATCTATTAATCAACTTAATGGAAGAAAAACATTACAATGTTTCTGATATGTTGAGTCATCGCATCGTTACAATATTTCATTTATGAAATGAAACAACATCTTTATTACACTGTTTCATTTATAAAATGAAATTTCTGGATCGACGATTCATTTTAGAAAAAAACATTTGAAAAAAACTAAAATTTCATAAGTTTGTTTTATGTTTCATTAAATTCTGAAAAATTTCCATTTACTCTCGACCCGCGTCGGTCAAGGTTATGCCCCATATAAGAAAAGCACACCCTTACGAGATCAATGGTACTATCATATTTCATATCCAAGTTACTGTTTATGAGTTATAAGATTTTAAAATAATATAATCTTTATTTAATTATTCTATTTGTGGTAATTCTATTTTTGGTTTTCTCACTGGAGGCCTGCACTAACTAAATTTAGTTGACATCTACGGTAAAAATACCATTCTAAAAACAACAATTCACTCAAATTTATAATTTGGGAAACTGTTTAAGAGTTTCTCCACTTTTTTAGGAAAAATTCTCACACATGCTATTTAATAAAATAACATTTTTGGGAAACAATTTCGGGCACACCGGGGCTCAGAATCTTAAGCGGTCTCACCGCCTAGTATCTGAAGATTCCTAGAATGTTTCTAAAAATAAAACCTAGAAAATATGAGTAATTAATTTCTCCCAAAATTTTTTATTTATGTCACTGACATCAAAACCAAGGGATTCAGAAACATATGAGGGTATGAGCATGAACATGACTCTCCGTCTCCCATGTGCTCTCTTAGAGATTATTGGGCTTCCATAGAATGTGCACTAGAGGAATTGATCACCCATGGAGGGTTCTCTCCTATCAATATTCGATCACCACCAGAAACTATTCTAATTATTCATCATCATCAACATCTAGATTTCCCATGTTAATGATGTGTGATGGTTCATGTATGTATCACCTTATTTGGGATACGTAGAAGGTGCCGTTCACCCTCTCAAACTGCGGAGGTCGAACCAAGAGGTACACCACCTCTACCACTCTATGAATTATTTGAAATAGTCTGATAGAACACATATATTACATGGCACCCTAGCAAAATCATTGTGTCCCTCCTCAAGGAGATACATGAAGAAACACATGGCCTCTATAAAAAAAATCAGTGGGTCTCCATTTACTAACCAATTATAACTTTTGATGACTCTGTGTAGTAATAATATTCTCATGTATGACCTGAACCTTCTCTGTAGTAGCCTGCACCTATTTTGGGCCCATGAACGCTAACTCTTTGGCATCATTCTGACAATGTGGAAACATGTAGGATAAGATATACAAGTCCTAAAATGGTTCCATGCCAATGGAAGAGTGTGTATCTGTTGGTGTACGAAAACTCCACCAGAGGTAGGTGACCCCCCCAAATAAGGCCAAAATCGGGGATGTAAGCACGTAGCATGTACTCCAGAACCTGAGTGGTTTTCTCCTTTGGGTTATATTTATGGTGGTGGAAATATGTGCTCATGCATATCTGAGTCCCAAACAGCTCATGTAATCTCATCAACAAGTAGAATGAAAATCGTGAACCTCAATCTGAACCTTTCCTTGGTGGGAATCTATTGAGTGGAATTATCTCACACACATAGAGGTTTCCCAAGCACTCATCGATACTCTATTCCTAAAAAGATAGGAAGTGACTGACATGGTGAGTTGGTCAATGGTCACCTAGATGGTAATGCATCCCTTGACATACATGATAAACCCATCATGAAGTCCATCGATATCATTTCACACTCTCTTCTTAGAATCCCAAGGAATAATAGAGTAACCTATTCCAAGAATAGGGGATCAATACGGTGTGTGGAAAAACCATAAAATTTACTAAACAAGAACACAACTTCTATAGAAATAGTTAAGCCCATATTCAAACTATTCTATTATCCCCGGTATCTGCCTTGACAGCCACATGAATATCTCGATGTATGTTGTTACTCTATACATCCACTTCAACTATTGTGCATCCTCTAAAAGGAATGATGTGGCCCCCACATTTTGAATGTTCATCAGTGGTAATCCCTATAGAATACTAATATCATAAAGAATCAAAATCAGTCACATCGAGCTATTCCTTCTTGACTCAATTTAATATTGTTTGGGTAACAACCACCAATTTGAGATAAGATGCATCATCTCTATCCCTGAAGGATAACTGTAATTACGCCAATTGCTCTATTTCCTCATTTAGAAATGACTAACTAGATATCTTGTTGAGTGAATCTACTACCATGTTTCCCTTACCAAGAATATACACTATTTCGAAGTCATAGTCTTGAAGGAACTCCAATTCTCGTCTCCATCTCAAGATAAAATATTCTTTAGAGAGGATATACTTGATACTCTTGTGGTTATAGTAGATGGTAAACGTTTCTCACGTAAGGTATAGTCTCCAAACCATAATTATGAAGACTACTACTGACAACTCAAGGTCATGGGTGACATTATTCTGCTCATGTGGTTTGAACAGCAGAGAATAGTCACGCTCCCTTCTACTAACCAAAGAGATAATTGATCCTAGGCAATGTATTCTTATTCTTTACATTCACCTGATTTAGGTGCCAGAAGTCCACACATAATCTCATTCTCCAATATTCCTTCTTTTCAAACAATATTTGGGCTACCCATTGTAAAACACTGGGTCTCATGAAACGCTTTATTTGTATGTCCTACAAATTTACCCTCAATTAAAAATGCTATGTGGGAACCATCTGATATATCGGTGTAGATAACAGTGTTATACCATGATATTGGTCAAATTACAAGTCTACCTCCCCGCAAGGAGGTAGTCTGGGAACATCTTCCAGAAAGATTTTTTCATACTCATCCACTACTATTATAAACTAAGGACTCATCTAATGTACTACATTGAGGATAAATCTAGAAAAAAAAGAGTGATTGGTTTCTCCCTCCTATGCATGAGTCTATCCCATGCTACCTAGGTTTCTTTTTTTCACTGACCAAGGATGAACCAATTCCATCACTATGCCTTGACCGCATACATGTACCCCTTCCACTATCATCCATCTCCTATATATTTGGTTTGACCACTTTTCTATGGTGGTTGTAACATGTCAAAATGTATACCACCGCCTTCTGATCCAGAAGACCATCTACCATGTTTGCAGCCCTATAGATCCATCTGTTCCTTTCACTGTCTCACCCTCAAATGGCCAATCCACCATGTCCCTATCCATACCTCAATTATCTTCAAAATATCTAGAGAGATTCCCTCATCTATCTCATTAAATAAATTACCTCTATCTAGGTTGATTGGACTCACCCTATGATCAATGGTCTATATATCATGTATCATGGGACCTCTTCTCGGAACGTCTCACATGTCTGTGTCTCTAATACTGAATTCAAGTTCCTATTTCTGAGGCCTCGACTACTAAATTCCTACTGTGGACATGCATTGTCTGTTTCCGCTCAGCCTAGGGACATTCAACCACAAAAGTTTTCTCTATAACCCTATAAGAATTTGGAGAGTACAAAGTAATAGTGTTGGCTTGGATGTCCCTAAACAAACCTCTCTTAAAGGTTTGATACCTGATTCAATAGTCGAATCATATTCATCGAGTACTAGTAAAGGTAGGTGCACCTAGATGAATAAAAATCTACTGACATGTCATCCATTTGAAGATTTTGAAGATCATTGGCATGAAAATACCTTATACTTTATAGTGAGATACCCTTCCATGAGAATGGATCTCCAGACCGGTCTATGTAAATTGACCTCATCATAAGATCGGGTAATCTAAACCACGCAGTCGCCCAATTGAGACACATCAAAGGATCATTACCAAGACCACCATATGATCTAATGGTGTCCTGACTAGATGGGAAACTCGATCACCACCTCAACAAAGTTCTTATAAAACTATGAGTCAAGCTCGCCTCAAATCCTAAGGGGTCTCCATATCTGAAACTCATGAAGTGTGCTCTGGTTGTGCATCTCATGAGCTTGTACTATGAGTACCATGTGCTACTCCACAGGTGGTGGTATAGTTGTTACACCACCTAGTGGGGATTTATATGTTACGCACCATTATACACATAAAATTACCCCGCATTTCATCCTAATGATCGTGTGGTGGAATCCTGGTTTTATATCTACGTGGAAGCGTCATGAAACAAAACATGATGTGCCACGATCAATAGAGTATACATGGTGTGAAGACTCAAAAAAGACATGGAAAACTCAACCCATTCCTATACTATTCATGTACCATCGTTTTTCCCGGAAAAAAGTGTTTGCACGTACCGACTCGAAATGAAGAATTTAGGTTCCTGGTGTATGGATAAAATGGCCACCACACCAACCCTGGATTCCCTAGCCAGAAAGCCGAACTCGAAACACCTAACACTATTACCCCAAACTAAACTCATACACTATGGGTTATTACGGTAGAACCGAACTCCCTCTAATACCACATTATCATGACCCGTACCTTAGGTCCTGTGCTGTGACTATCCCAATCCCACCTCCTATAAGAAAGGGGCTATCACCTAGCACTGAGTAGGAATATCCCAATAAAATGTTAGAAATTTTAATAAGTACTTGTACACATGCACACAACTCCAAGACACAAATTATAGAAGGTGAATACACTAAGTAAACAAACACAAGGTATGATAGTATAAAATTAAGGTAAACCTCAATAGAATGCAAGAAAAACTAAAATAGAAATGTAAAAGTACATGTCTCTGGAACTCCTCCATATAAAAACCTACCTAAATGGCAGGCACAAAAACTGCTTTCTGAAGCCACATAATAACATCTCATCTATCGAGTTACACTAAGAATCACTAGGACCTGGTCCAACAATAAACTCATCAAAGCATCATTTGTCTACAAAATACATATCTCATTCAGGAGAAGCCCATGAAAGGGTGAGTAAAAAAATACCCAGTACAGACCCCAAACAACTATGGTATACCAGAAAGCAACACACAAAGAAAACTACCCTCTAGGTACAAGAACTGTAGCATCTAAGAAGTACATCCAAGAGGGTCCCTAGAGTAATATCACATAGGTATAAATATAAATTATGAAAATCAATACTATCTATTAAAAAAGCTAAACACCTTGTATTATAAAAAAACTCATCCATGATGAGTCGCTAAGGCCTATTGGGGAACCAAGACCCACTCGTCACTTAGGCCTACTAGTGAACCAAGACCCGCTCATCAATTATGCCTACTATGACACCTATACCCGCTCTTCACATAATCCAAATAGGGTACGTAGACCCGCTCTTCATTGTATTCTTTTCATAGCCAGCCGCAGGAGTCCTACTCATAGTGCCCTTGATTCTAGGAGAATATACTTCTCATACCATCAATTGTATCTCAAATTCCACAAAACCTACTTAGAGTTTATCAAAAGGACCCACTCATCGTGAGTGTATCAATGCCCTAAATGGATCATAAATCGGTCTTGTAGTTTGGAAGTTGTGTGACTTTTAGTAAAAAGGGGCCGGTTGGGTCCGGGTTCAGTCCGACCCATCCCGAAGTCTGCCGAACTGACCTGGGTCCCCTAACCTGACCCGGACCACAACACCGTCCTGGAGATGGCCTGCCTAATTAACCCAGCCTACTAGATTGGGTCGTTCTTCTCTACCCGGGACACTGTAGGCACATGAGTCACCACTTGGGACTAGCTGGACCATAGTCTCCACCCGCATAACGCAGTTCGCCAGCCTCATCTACCAAACCCCCTTCAGTGCACGCCGCCTCCTGCACACAGTCGCCACCGTGCTATTGGGTGATTCAGCGGGCCACTAGACTTTCTCCAATTGTCCATTTTATAATCAAGAAGACCCATTTCAATCCATAGGGATTCACATCCACTTATGTGTACTCTAATATGTCATTACATCAATCACGGTGTCCGACCACATCCGAAACTTCCTAAAAAATATCTTATGTGAGCATGACGGTCCATCAGTGAAGAACACGAGGAGGGAGAGATATCACCATGAATACCCCATGAAAAAAATGTTGACCTTGTTCATTTGGCATTCATTCATTGTGTTTGAAAATAAGGGGAACCACATAGAAAAATTAGAATGTTATAATCCATTTTCTTCAATCCCTACAATATACTTCCAAAACTCGCAAGAATTATCGACCCAAATATTAACATGTTAGTTAGTTGATAAACATTAGTATTTTATAAGAGAGGAATGGGGAAAGGTAATAACATATAAATTAACCCCAACCTAGGTTTGGATTGATCGCTAATGAATGGTGAATCACGTGTTCATCATTTGTTAATCAATCGACGTCCGACCCAAGTTTGTTTGTTGATCCGTCATCATTTTTCATTTTTCACTGCTCGTTGTTCACCAATGAATTTCCTCCAAGGAATTAGAGAAAACTCCAGGATCCTCTCATGATATCATAAATCTCTTAATAAACTTAATGATGGAAACATGTTTCATCAGTTTTTTTATGTTCAGTCACTACATCATTACACTATTTCATTTATTAATTATAATAGCGGCCTCTACATTTTGTTGTAGTGAATTTATTTTGAATAAAATAGTCATTATTAAGTTTAGTTTACTTTTCATTAAAAAACCTAAAAATTAACTTTTACCCTCAACCTGTTCTGGTTGAGGTTAGGCCCCACCAAAGGAATGAACACCCTCACAATCTCAATGGTACTCTCAGATTTCGAATATGAGTTATTCTTTATTAGTGGTAGGATTTTAAAATAAAATAATCAGTATTTAATTATTTTATTTAAGGGTTATTAAATTTTTGGGATTTTGCATTAGAGGCTCATGTCGGCTAATGTTAAGTCGCGCCTGGGGTAAACCCATCGTACTAAATGCAACATTTCCCTTGGATTATGGATCAGGGTACCTGTTTAAGTGTTATTAATATTTTTAGGAAAACCACTCACGCATGCTATTTGAAAATTTAACCTTTTTTAAGGGACCATTCCAAGAACATTGGGGCTCGAAATCACATATCGTCTCAACGACTAGTCTTGGAATTTTACCAAAAAATTTCAAAGAATAAAACCAAGAAAATACAAGTCATTACAGATGGTCTTGGAAGTGATGCTTTGGATAATGTGGAAATAATATTATATACTTATTTTTATTACATAATTCCATGTTTATTCCTATGTTATGATTTCATGTATTATGTTGGTTATATCCTTATGATTCACGTCTTATGAAATGTAATGCTTAAGGCCTTATTTCAAGCATACGATCTTTGATATATAGGGTATGATCTTCTATTTTTGTTATCCTGTTATCATACCCATATACCTAGGATTATTATTAAATATCCTCTATGTTTACCCTTACTAAGCATCTATTCTCACCAATTTTTATGTTTCCTTCGCCAGCTTATGAAATATGTATTATGTTTGATGTGCCCAAAAAGGGTTCTAGTCAAGAAGAATGTAACGCCCCGACCCCAGCTACCGAGAGCCGGTGCGTTACTTCGTAACATTGGCATGATCATAAAAGATCAAGTCTCGAAAGACCGATTAGTTTAGTAGCCTTGGAAACACTAGATACATTCATAAGTCTTACATTACATCATAAAGTGAAAAAATAATAACAAAGTCTTCATAGTCCACACTCATATCCTCTTCTGACTATCCCTGCAGGTCATTCATAAAATACTTCTTCACATCCTGGAAAATATTAAAACATTGAAAGGGGTGAGCTCAGATGCTCCGTAAGGATAACAATATTGCGGAAGCTTTCATAAATAAACATTAACATTTAAGGCAATGTACAACTAAAACAAAAGCCTTATTAAGCTTGAACTTCAACATAATATGGCAAAGGTAAAATGAGATAATGCAATTTACTTATTCACATGGATATTCTACTGGTCGAATAATCACATGCAATATCAATAACCACTTTCATAATGAGGGAATGTATAATGCCAGACATTCTGAAACATTTTGTCAAGGCCTTGGCCAAGACGTCTAAAATGATTAAGGCCTCGGCCAAAACCATAAATCAAATTGGGAAAGGGCCTCGGCCAATTCCACATCCAGTTGTCTCATGAGACCTACCGATGCATCGAGGAGCTATTGCGGGCTCCACCAGTCACTTATTAAGTCCAATACATTCCTCATATGAACAGGTTTAAACATCTCATAAACCATAACATAATTGTATCACATAAAACATGCATAAAGGAAACATAACATTTCCACATTTCAATCACAAGATATCAATACAACACATTGATATAATAAAAACGCTTTCAAAACCATTTTCAATACCAAAATAAAAGAAAAGTATAACATGGTATTTATTCTTCAAAAAAAAAGGGTATGGCTTGTAGAGGAAGCCGATACTCAAATAGTGGTCACGGTGGCGGAGAAGTCGTTGTCGCCGCATACGTACGACAAAAACATTCCCTTTTGTCATTTAGTAAACGCTTCGTATAAAAAATATTCCTTTTGAATAAACGTAAAAGTCAAAGTGGTTTATACACCGTATAAAAGAAATTTGTGTATAAAACCAAATATGCCTCAATGAAAGGAGATTGAGACGAAGTCCTTACAAAGATCATTTTTAAAATAAAATAGATATATTATGTATATTCACTATAGGTACACATAAAGAATACAAAATAAGACATAATAATAATATCATGACATAATTTGAAAGTAGGAGATTAACCCAAAGAATGGAAGTTGGGTTAAGAAGTTCCCTTACCTCGTGTCTGACTTGACTCAACCGTTCTTTAACCTCTTGAATAATAAACTAGAGTTAATATATACCTTATTAAGAACCATTTTCAATTTCATTATCCTTATTATATCACTTATTACAATGATATGAACATTATGTAATTATTTAAGTTAATAACGGTCGTTTTGTCGATCTTTGGTACTTGAGTCAACAATAAACTTCTTATAATTACAAGTTGTTTATGTGGTAGAATATCCATTATCTCCAGAATTATATTCATGATTTAGATGTCATATATATCATATATATCTAGTATATACATTCATTCATAATATTACGTAACATTTGGAGGTAAGAAATGAAATGCACCGTTCATGGAGACGGTAAGCCGTACGTACGCATGAACGCTACTTTCATTTCTATATCGCATTTAATGGAATGAAATAATAATTATATAAATGTAAAATATAATTCCAGTATAATATAGCATATAATACCATTTACTCCATCCTTTATACATCCCACATATGGTATTAACGATTCAAATCACTTTGAGGGGGCGGTAGTCCGCACTTCCTAAAATGAAATTATCGCGTTTACCCATAATGGAAATCATAAAGTATGCCATAAATGAGAAATAAAGAAGCATAAGTAAAACCTAAACATATTATATATCATATATAAATATAGTGACATCTTAATGGCCACCTTTGAAGGTGTTATATGAATGTTGAACAATCATCGTTTCGTGAGGCAGAAATTCGCCATCCACAGATACTGTATGTTCTTTAACCATTAGATGTAGGTGTGTGTAAGTGTATCTCGAATCCTTCTTATAAAAACATCCTAGTATATTGAGGATACTGGTGTTGTTACAAAAGAAATGAATAAAAAGAGTTTAGGGGGTTGGAGAAGAAAAATAAAACAAAACAACATTAGAGAAGACATTACCTCAAAATCGGGTAACTCTTTTGATTTGAGCCAAAGGCTTCCTTGGGAAGTATTCTGCCCAAAGTGAGGCTTTTAGGAGTAAGGGAGGGAAGTTGGGAGAGTATTTGGGAAGAGTTTGGCCGAGCCAAATGGCTTGAAAGTGTGAATGAGGTGGTAGAGGTGGGGGCCTTTTATAAGTGGAGAGGAGGGGCACTCTTGGAAAGTAAAGAAAAGTCACTTTATTATAAAATGAGTTTCGGATTTTAGAGGCCCCACACTTATATAATTCGAGGATAAGATGATAAGGGTTCGAAATCTACTCATCCAATAAGTTTTTGACAAGTGTACTCTTTGGATTTTACATTATCTTTCCATTTTATTTAAATCGTTAAATAATGAGGTCATCGCTGCATCATCATGATGTCATAATTAATTTAATTTATTTAATGTCTAAAAATTATAAAAAAAATACTATGATGTAGGAAATCTTTTTAGCTTTATAATGAATATTTATAATCAAAATGTGGACTTGTGGAACCCCACTTAATAACTATTTTAGTAAAACAACTCATGTTTGTGTCAATTTAATTTTAACATTAAATATATATATATTAATGTCATTTTCCAACCAAAGTGGCTCCATGGGTCCCCAAGTTGACCCATGGGTTTTCTTGGTCGGCCATGACTCATCCAATATGAGTAGGACAAGTGTCAAGCTCATATCATATTATTAAAACATTGTTTTTACTTTAAACTACACTAATTACCTCTAATCGTGATTAAGAACTTAAAAGTTACTATTCACCAAAAAATTATTTTAATCTCATTGAACCACATTTTACTTCTTAATGACAACCATGTATGTCGGATTTTTGAAAATCAAATCACAGAAGTGGTAATATTTCATTTAAACGAAAAATCAGTTATTTAACTATCACTTAGTGGTTTCACTATTCATCAAAAATTGAAGTTTTTCAGAACAATGCCAAAATTTCACCCTAAGCTATAATTGATATTCTGAATTCAAAAATGATGTCTATTTTACAAAATTCCAAAACTATAAGTTGCATTAATTAATTTTATAATTAATTCCCGCTGTCACAACAAATAGCGTGTTTTTAAGAAACAATTTATATCAAAAGATTGTCAATTTTTTATGTCCAATTTCAATGTTAAATTAATTCTAATGACCACCATTGGATAAAATGGTAAAAATATATTCTAATTATACTTTAAAACCACTAAATAGTATAATTTATCACAATAAATTATTTTGATTAAAAAAGTTGTTTGAAGTATTTTTCACTATTCATAAAAAAATTGGAAGTTCTCAGAAAGTTACAAAAAATTCAACTTAGGATAATTTCGATATTACGAATACAAAAATGAAGTCCATTTTGAAATATAAAATTTATATACTTTTAAAAAGTGGTTATTACTATTCATAACAGCTACTTTTATTAGTCGCGGTGTTTTAGAACTCAAAGTTGCGTACAATGCAAGCTATTGCATTATTGAATGAGAAGCGTATAATGGAAGCTCGGGGTGTTACATTCTCCCCTCCTTCAATAAATTGCGTCCTCGCAATTTGAAATTTTTTTCTTTGAAAATAAAAGGTTTAAAAGAGAAAATACCTTTGTGGAAAACCCACATTGGAAATAAGGTTAATAAATATATAACATTAAAAGAAAGCAAGATAAGTACAAAGGTCACCCGATATAGCCCATTCTAGGATTCTATGAAAATATGGATATGGAGGAGAAACAAACCATCAAGGTCTGATGGAGAGTTATAGAAAACAGGATTAGGAGAAAGTTTAACTACAAGAAAATCACAAACTTGTGATTGGTTAAACGGTCATTGAATCCCCAGTTGGAAAAGTTAACCGACAACATTTTTGTTTTAAGTTACCTTTTATAATGTTGAGGAATTTATTTAGAATATTTACTAAGAACGTAAGGGAATATACATACTTGTTATGTATACTTTCATTCGTCAATAAATTTTTACCACAAACCCAACTTTTACTCCAAATGGTAACGGAACTCAAAAATATTCTATTTATCCTAATTGTATAAGGTTCCAAATATTAACACATACCATTTAGATTAATAAAACTATTTTGTAATAACCAGGGACTTCCTGTAGGCTAGTGGTAGGAAATAAAGGCTTGTCTCACTATGGTTGTGGGTTCGATTCCTGCAGCTTTTTCCGACGCGACGGGTTATGCCCCACCTTGCAGGTTGTCCTTTTCCTAAAACTATAGTATTATAATATTCCAAAAATAATCTTCAAGAATGTTTTAACCTTAAACAATACTATCCAAAGATCAACTTAATCCATTCCAACCTTTATAGTTATCCAAAATACTTCTGTCCAACTCACAGTCCAAATTTTATAAGGAACGTAAACATAATGAAGATCCTTTTTTCCATGTAACAACATGTGAACACCTTCATCATGTATTATTTTTAAACATACTGAATTACCATGATCCCTTATTCCTTATAGAATACTAGATATACTCCTTTTATCCAAAAATGTATACAAATCATCAATCAGTTTCAAGGAAGTTAAGAATATCCAATATAATTTATCCAAATCAATCACGTCTTATTCCAAAATCACTATCTCGGTATCAGAACCATATTATGGTTTATCTTTCACTCAACCATATATTTTCCAAAATTTTAACCTACTGTGGAGTCACTTTTCTTGGTTCCCCACAATCTCAAGTCCTTGATGAAATAGTACTTCAGTACAATCCTTATATACTCCATAATTATTATAACCAGTACATCATTGATACAACACTCAAATTACAAAATTCTTTAATAACAACATAAGAACTCTAATCATTACTCCTCATATGTGGTAGTATCATAACTTGATTATTATCCAATAACATCATTTGGGGCATACTCTGATGATTTGGACATTGGTTTGCGTAGTGTCCCCAATCCTTGCAGAAGAAGCATTGTACATTTGAAACCATTTTCTTACCCTTGCAGTCACGCACTTTGTGTCCTTTTTCTCTACACTTATAACAAACTCTCATTCCCTTTAGGCAAGTTCCATGATGTTTCTTCCCACAATTACCACATATCGGGAAATTCTTCTTTCCCCTCATCCCTTTATCCATCATTCTCTCTTCCATCCCTTTCATCTCTTGCTTCGCTTCAAAGCCATAGGACTCAGAGAATTCTTTACTTATCTTATTAACACATGATACTATTTCTTCATATGTTGAGAACATATGGGAGACTATTTCCCTTCGAAATGTTGGCTTAATACCGTGAAAGATACGATCCTTCTTACTATTTGGATCATACGTATTGCTGGAGTTCACATTCCTTCTACTGGGCGCCATTTCTATACAATGACATAAACTAGGTTAGTTTATGAATTATAATGAATAATTCCAAACTTTTAAAATAATTAATGTAAATTGAACGGTTTATGGATATAATCCATAATCATAAGAATGTTTTCTTTGAAGAAGTATATACTCATAAACCCTACATAATGGTTTGTAAAGAAAATGAGAATTATCCTAAGCAAACCCCCCCGGGAGTGTCGTAACCAAGAGTGCATCAAGGCCCGTTGTCGTGCACCAGTTCCCATTTGAGTCTAGCTCAAAGTGGTGTTTTAGGGTTTTACCCCTAGGTACATCTGTGTCAGAGCCGCCTCTACCTGCTCGTATCCAGACAGGGATGTATTTCTTGGAAAACTCACAAAATCTATACAATACCAAAATTCCAGGAAGTTCTTCTATACTAATCCTCAAAGTCTATCTTCGGGCTATGTGCTCTAATCAGAGTTTATCTAAATCTAGCTTCCAAGGTTAGTACTAAACTTCCTCTGATACCAACTGTAACGCCCCGACCCCAGCTACCCAGAGCCGGTGCGTTACTTCGTAACATTGACATGATCATAAAAGATCAAGTCTCTAAAGACCGATTAGTTTAGTAGCCTTGGAAACACTAGATACATTCATAAGTCTTACATTACATCATAAAGTGAAAAAATAATAACAAAGTCTTCATAGTCCACACTCATATCCTCTTCTGACTATCCCTGCAGGTCATTCATAAAATACTTCTTCACATCCTGGAAAATATTAAAACATTGAAAGGGGTGAGCTCAGATGCTCAGTAAGGATAACAATATTGCGGAAGCTTTCATAAATAAACATTAACATTTAAGGCAATGTACAACTAAAACAAAAGCCTTATTGAACTTGAACTTCAACATAATATGGCAAAAGTAAAATGAGATAATGAAATTTACTTATTCACATGGATATTCTACTGGTCGAATAATCACATGCAATATCAATAACCACTTTCATAATGAGGGAATGTATAATGCCAGACATTCTGAAACATTTTGTCAAGGCCTCGGCCAAGACGTCTAAAATGATTAAGGCCTCGGCCAAAACCATAAATCAAATTGGGAAAGGGCCTCGGCCAATTCCACGTCCAGTTGTCTCATGAGACCTACCGATGCATCGAGGAGCTATTGCGGGCTCCACCCGTCACTTATTAAGTCCAATACATTCCTCATATGAACAGGTTTAAACATCTCATAAACCATAACATAATCGTATCACATAAAACATGAATAAAGGAAACATAACATTTCCACATTTCAATCACAAGATATCAATACAACACATTGATATAATAAAAACGCTTTCAAAACCATTTTCAATACCAAAATAAAAGAAAAGTATAACATGGTATTTATTCTTCAAAAAAAAGGGTATGGCTTGTAGAGGAAGCCGAAACTCAAATAGTGGTCACAGCGGCGGAGAAGTCGTTGTCGCCGCATACGTACGACAAAAACATCCCCTTTTTTCATTTAGTAAACGCTTCGTATAAAAAAGATTCCTTTTGAATAAACGTAAAAGTCAAAGTGGTTTATACACCGTATAAAAGAAATTTGTGTATAAAACCAAATATGCCTCAATGAAAGGAGATTGAGACGAAGTCCTTAAAAAGATCATTTTTAAAATAAAATAGATATATTATGTATATTCACTATAGGTACACATAAATAATACAAAATAATACATAATAATAATATCATGACATAATTTGAAAGTAGGAGATTAACCCAAAGAATGGAAGTTGGGTTAAGAAGTTCCCTTACCTCGTGTCTGACTTGACTCAACCGTTCTTTAACCTCCTGAATAATAAACTAGAGTTAATATATACCTTATTAAGCACCATTTTCAATTTCATTATCCTTATTATATCACTTATTACAATGATATGAACATTATGTAATTATTTAAGTTAATAACGGTCGTTTTGTCGATCTTTGGTACTTGAGTCAACAATAAACTTCTTATAATTACAAGTTGTTTATGTGGTAGAATATCCATTATCTCCATAATTATATTCATGATTTAGATGTCATATATATCATATATATCCAGTATATACATTCATTCATAATATTACGTAACATTTGGAGGTAAGAAATGAAATGCACCGTTCATGGAGACGGTAAGCCGTACGTACGCATGAACGCTACTTTCATTTCTATATCGTATTTAATGGAATGAAATAGTAATTATATAAATGTAAAATATAATTCCAGTATAATATAGCATATAATACCATTTACTCCATCCTTTATACATCCCACATATGGTATTAACGATTCAAATCACTTTGAGGGGGCGGTAGTCCGCACTTCCTAAAATGAAATTATCGCGTTTACCCATAATGGAAATCATAAAGTATGCCATAAATGAGAAATACAGAAACATAAGTAAAACATAAACATATTATATAACATATATAAATATAGTGACATCTTAATGGCCACCTTTGAAGGTGTTATATGAGTGTTGAACAATCATCGTTTCGTGAGGCAGAAATTCGCCATCCACAGAAACCGTATGTTCTTTAACCATTAGATGTAGGTGTGTGTAAGTGTATCTCGAATCCTTCTTATAAAAACATCCTATTATATTGAGGATACTGGTGTTGTTACAAAATAAATGAATAAAAAGAGTTTAGGGGGTTGGAGAAGAAAAATAAAACAAAACAACATTAGAGAAGACATTACCTCAAAATCGGGTAACTCTTTTGATTTGAGCCAAAGGATTCCTTGGGAAGTATTCTGCCCAAAGTGAGGCTTTTAGGAGTAAGGGAGGGAAGTTGGGAGAGTATTTGGGCAGAGGTTGGCCGAGCCAAATGGCTTGAAAGTGGGAATGAGGTGGTAGAGGTGGGGGCCTTTTATAAGTGGAGAGGAGGGGCACTCTTGGAAAGTAAAGAAAAGTCACTTTATTATAAAATGAGTTTCGGATTTTAGAGGTCCCACACTTATATAATTCTAGGATAAGATGATAAGGGTTCTAAATCTACTCATCCAATAAGTTTTTTACAAGTGTACTCTTTGGATTTTACATTATCTTTCCATTTTATTTAAATCGTTAAATAATGAGGTCATCGCTGCATCATCATAATGTCATAATTAATTTAATTTATTTAATGTCTAAAAATTATAAAAAAATACTATGATGTAGGAAATCTTTTTAGCTTTCTAATGAATATTTATAATCAAAATTTGGACTTGTGTATCCCCACTTAATAACTGTTTTAGTAAAAGAACTCATGTTTGTGTCAATTTAATTTTAACATTAAATATATATATATTAATGTCATTTTCCAACCAAAGTGGCTCCATGGGGTCCCCAAGTTGACCCATGGGTTTTCTTGGTTGGCCATGACTCATCCAATATGAGTAGGACAGTGTCAAGCTCATATCATATTATTAAAACATTGTTTTTACTTTAAACTACACTAATTACCTCTAATCGCGATTAAGAACTTAAAAGTTACTATTCACCAAAAAATTATTTTAATCTCATTGAACCACATTTTACTTCTTAATGACAACCATGTATGTCGGATTTTTGAAAATCAAATCACAGAAGTGGTAATATTTCATTTAAACGAAAAATCAGTTATTTAACTACCACTTAGTGGTTTCACTATTCATCAAAAATTGAAGTTTTTCAGAACAATGCCAAAATTTCACCCTAAGCTATAATTGATATTCTGAATTCAAAAATGATGTCTATTTTACAAAATTCCAAACATATAAGTTGCATTAATTAATTTTATAATTAATTCCCACTGTCACAACAAATAGCGTGTTTTTAAGAAACAATTTATATCAAAAGATTGGCAAATTTTTATGTCCAATTTCAATGTTAAATTAATTCTAATGACAACCATTGGATAAAATGGTAAAAATATATTCTAATTATACTTTAAAACCACTAAATAGTATAATTTATCACAATAAATTATTTTGATTAAAAAAGTTGTTTGAAGTATTTTTCACTATTCATAAAAAAATTGGAAGTTCTCAGAAAGTTACAAAAAATTCAACTTAGGATAATTTCGATATTACGAATACAAAAATGAAGTCCATTTTGAAATATAAAATTTATATACTTTTAAAAAGTGGTTATTACTATTCATAACAGCTACTTTGATTAGTCGCGGTGTTTTAGAACTCAAAGTTGCGTACAATGCAAGCTATTGCATTATTGAATGAGAAGCGTATAATGGAAGCTCGGGGTGTTACAAAGAACCTATTGGGAGATAATGCATCTCACTTATGTATCTGTGTTTATGTTTTCATGTTTCCAATGGAAATAGACTATTATGGTCTTTGGGCATTTGTTTCTATACTATTTGAAGTATTATACAAAATTTATAAAATTTTAATTTATCAAAATCATGGGTCTCTATAGTTAGTATCAAAGAAAATGTTTAGTTATACTTTGGAATATAGAATGAGAAAACCATAGGGAGTACCCTATGTATGTGTATATGGATAAGACAAAGGATAAGTAAAATTATTGGAAAACAACATGGAATTTCAGTAGAGGATAAAGTGAGTGGTTTCCTAGAAATAAATAAATTTCTGGATACTACAAGTGGATGTGGAACTAACAAATATATACCTAGGTGTAACAACTCCAACATGATGTTTTAGGCCTGAATCAGGGTAATCTGGTACAAGAAAACATTACTTGTTTCACACAAGGTTTGACACTCTGAGGGGGTATGATTTGGAAATTCACAAACTGTTCATGAACCATCATGAAGGATTTAAATTGACGTTTCCATGAAAAGCCAAGGACAAACCTAAGGTGTCATATATTAAGGAATATTTCATAATTAAGCATCCTATAAGTGAAATTTCATTATTATGTGGTTCCTCTATATGATAAATGTTTCATACTATATGCTTTTGTTTTTAGTTAATGGATAGAACCCGAAGGAACTCGGTTAATGTTGATTGTGATGAATGATGTAATGATTATCCTATACACCAACAAAACAGTTTGGGAGATGGAATGAAAAACTTTATTTTTACGATCACGTATCTTTCTCAATCTATGAATCAAGGTTTAATTGCATATAATAAAATGATGGAATTCTATTATTTTGGAGACTTTAATGAGGAAACATTCCACTTATTTTAGAGGGAATTCAAATCAAATTGTTTTCGAATAATGGATCAGTACTACTAATAACATATTCTGTGTTCCCTAGTTTTTAGAGACAGAGGTTGTCATTTTGGTTGTTTATCATTTGGAAGCAGAAGTAGACCTATGGTGGAATCTAATCAACACTTTAAGGAAACAATAATAGTTTGAATTCGATGATTGGGATGAGTTCAATAAATTATTTTTCAATAAGTACATTATTAGTAATCTTCGTACCAAGATATAGAAAGAGTTACTTTAGTTGAATAAAAGGTATGATGAATATATTGGAACCTATGAGACTAATTTAATGAGGCTTATGAGTTATTCTTAAGGAATTATTATCCCACAAGAATGTAATGTTGGTATGTTCTTCTGCTGATTAATTTCAAGGCTCAAAATGGAGTTTTCCATAAGAGACTATAGTAGCTATGAAGATATTGAGCATTTTCAAATCAAGGTTGAAATATTGGTTGGATTAAATTATTAATCCCATATGTTTGAAAAGAAAAGGATTTTAGAGTTTAGAGGAAAATCTACCAGCCATGAATAGAAGATGATGATATTTTATTTGTGTTCTAAGTGTGGGAAGAAGCATGTAGGAAATTTCTTTAAGCAGTATGATAAATATTTAAGTGTGGAAGGGAAGGCCATCCGGAATTTGATTTCCAAAATTGATTATAAAATGTTAGCTAAAATTTTGAATGGAGAAAAAGAGGTACATATTTCACCTCTCGTGATTCCATGCTACTATTGTATGTAGAATGGGAATTCTACAAACCAATGCCCAAACCTAAGTGCAGGTGATTATTATCGACATCTAAAACCTCATAAGTCAAGGGAAAATGGAAAATATCATAGAATATCTATTTTTGATGAGTTTTGTGATAACATCACTATAAAACATACAATTACCATCCACTATAAAACTTCTAATGTCTTATATGATTTTGGATCCATGCACTCTTTCATATCTAATGAATTTTCTAATGGTGTCAAGATTCCACCAAAACAATTAGCTGTGTAATTAGATTTTAAAACCCATAATGGTATGAGGATTTTATCCAATGTCTATTATTCCTCCCTAGGTGGAGTTTTTTGGAATTTTATTCATAAAAATATTTTTATTCTTCCATTGGATAAATATTATGTAATCTTAGGCTTGGATTAAATTTCATTGCACAAATCCCACATAAATTGTCAACAAAGTAAAGTTACGTTTTATATTTCAAACACTCCTATGATCATCCTTCAATGTGATGATAATCATGAACCTCCCTTGGAGATTATGCCGAGTGTATGGGTCTTAATTTCCATTAAAAAGGGGTTTCAATCTAAAATGGTTAATGATAAAATCATCATTGATTATATTCCTATTTTTCAAGAATTTGTGGAAGTCTTTTTTGAAGATATAGTTATACTTCCAACAAAATATGAGGTTGAGTTCTCAAAAGAAATCATACCAGGTTCCACACCAATATTAAACACTCCATAAAGAATGACCTAGATTTAGATGGAGAAATCCATGAATAAAGTCCAAGAAAATATTAATAAGGGATTTATTCTTCTAAGACATACTCCTTCTGGTGCAACCATTCTTTTTGTGAAAATGAAATATAGATCAATGAGACTCTTGATTGAATATCAGGTGTTGAAAATGATCAAAATCGGGAATAAATATCATCTTCTCAGTATTGATGACTTGTTTGATCAACTGCATAGAGCTCAATACGTTTCCATGATTGACCTTGGTTATGAATGTCATCAATTGAGGGTTAAGAAGTAGGATATATCAATTATTGAATTCTGTAAAAGGTGTAGACACTATAAATATACAGTGACTCCTTTTCATCTTACTCATTCACCTATTATCTTGTTGGATTTAATAAATATGAGTATTTAGAGATCACCTTGATCAATTTTTGTTAGTACTTATCGATGATAATATTATCCATTGAAAGATAAAGGAATATAATGAAGAGAACTTAATAATTGTACTAAACACATTAAGGAAGGAGATACTATATAAAAATTTTACAAAGTGTGTATGTTTTCTAAAAATGGTTTCTTTTTTGGGTCGCATTATCTTGAGAGGTAGTATAGTAGTAGATTCATCAATGATAGAGGCTATTAAATGATGGCCAAGACCAACCATGGTGGCTGATATCTGTATCTTTCTTGGTTTATCTGGATATTATCCATAGTTTGTGCATAATTTCTCATGAGTGTCTAATATGCTAACCAAGATAACTCATAAGTGTTTCATGTTTTTTTTGGAAAGATTAATTTGGGGAAAATTTGAAGGAACTAAAGAGAATGTTAGTTAGTGAACCTGTTCTCACATAACCCTATGGTTAAAATGTTTGGTAATATATAGTGATTTATCCAATAATATTTTTGGTTGTTTTATTATTCATAATATCATGATCATCATTTATTCCTCATGATTTTTGAAGATTCATTATAAAAATTATCATACTCATGATTTGGAGTTAGCAGTGGTATTCTTTTCATTAACGATATGGTGGAATTTTCATTATTAATACAATTTTGAAATATATACCAATCATAAAATTCAGAAATATATATTCACATAGAAGAAGTTGAAAATTCATCATAGAAGATGGTTACAATTGATAAAGGATTTTGAGGGATCAATACATTACCACCCTAAGAAAGCGAAAAAGGTGATTGATGCGTTGAGTTAGAAGAATCATGAAAGATTATCCGTTATTAGGATCACAAAAGATCCAATATTTTTTTATTTTTAAATGGTTGATTTATAAATCCTGAAGGATGAGGAAAAATTATCATTGTCAAATGAAGGATCAACCCTATATCCAAGTGAAGATTAATTAGGTGTAGAAGGAAGATGTAGAGCTTAAAATGAAAGTTAGAAATGTTTTTGAGTTTAACCTTGATTAGTATGGAATGATATGTTTTTGGAGTCAGGCATGTGTTCCTTCCATTCCATATTTCAAGGAAATGTTAGAGGAATATCACTGTTCTTAATTCTCTATTCATCCTAGAAGTATGAATATGTTTTGGTACTTTGAATAATAATTATGGTGGGATAGAATGGATTGAGATATCATAGATTTTACATCATGGTGCTTTGTATGACAAAATTTTAAGACTAATTGAAAAATTTAAATGAGGATATTTTATCCATTACCCATACCAGAATAGAAATGTGGGAACTTTACTATGGATGTTTTCATTGTAAAACCCAAAACCTCTAAATGGTTAGATTCTACATGGGTGGTAGTCAATCACCTTAACAAACCATCACTCTTTATTTCCATCAGAGAAGATTTATATCTGGATATGATTTCTAGGATATAAATTTGGAAAGTGGTAAGCCTACATGGTATACCACATTCCATTGTAACTGATGAGGATCTTTGGTTTTCCTCAATAATCAGGATAATTATTTAGAAATCACTTGACATGAATTGATTTTTTTCACAATGTATCATCCTTAATGGGATGCTCAATATGAATGAACAATTAAAACCCTAGAGAATATGTTGAGATATTTTTCTCTAGGTTTCAATGGTGGTTGGGATCAACATATTTCTCTAGATTATTTTTCATACAATATTATATTTCAATCAAGAATTTAGATGGATCCATATGAATCCCTATATAAGAGGAAGTGTAGAGCTCTAACATGCTTGTAGGAGGTTTGAGAAATAATCCTATTATGACCTGAGAACAAATTAAGAAATGGTCGAGAAGGTTATAACTATTCAACAACATATCATGGAACCTCAACGTTGAAAGAAAAGATATGCTTATAACCAATAGCTTGGCCTATAATTTTGAAGTTGGTGAAAATTTCCTATGAATCTAACCTTGGAATAATGTTATGATGTTTAGAAATAAATTTAATATAATCCCAAGGTATATCGGTCCTTTTGAGATTATTTATCTTATATGGATAGTTTGCTATCTATTGGGAAAACCTCCAAACCTATATCATGTCCATGATTTGTTCCATATATCTATCTTAAGGAAGTACAAACATGACCCTTTACATGTGATAAAATCATAGTATATACGACTATAGTAGGATATTTGTTACGAAGAATTACTAGATGAAATTAAGGACCAATCAAAGAAATTTCTATGAAACAAGACCACACACCTGGTCATAGTTTTTTTTGGAGAATTCGCCATTTAGAGGAAGTTATGTGGGAACATGAGGATATGATGAAGCATATGTATCCTAGTTTTTTTTACTTGAGTGATGAAATTTGAGGGAGAAATTTAATTTACGGGAGTTAGAATGAAACACCCCTTGTTTTTATAGAAAATTTTCAAATAAAAATATTTATTTATGTTTGGTAATGCACTTAGACAAACATTCATTTCACATGGAGAAGACTTGACATAGGTTACATGGAAAATTAAATTTTTGTACACTAAATGATGCATCTACTTTCTATATGTTATATGAAACCCCGATGTTTCTACAATAAAAACATTTTATTGTTATAACAATTTAAATGATATAATTATATCCTAGCTATTAAAATTAGTTATATAAATTATAATAAATAATTTAAAAAATATTTACTATGTCTTATTATATGAATAAAACATATTTATAATGAAATATATAATTTTTTGATAAATACATTATTTTATTTAAAAATAATAATTTCTCAAATAAGTTGATTTTAATGTCCTTCTGTGAAAAATAAATAAATAAATTTTAGAAATTTTTCAAAAATTAATTATATAAAATAAAATTTATTTTTTAATTTATAATTTCTATATTTACTTAGGTTTAATTTTTGATAATTTTTTGAGAGACATCATTTGTGGATGACTAGTGAAAAATACTAGATATTAATTCCAAACTACAATTTAATCTAATTTATTTATAAGGTTAAATTATATTTTAATTTGTTTTTAAAGTTTACATGGATATTATTTTTATCAATTAATCCAATTTATGTCATTGTAATAAATTTAATTTAATAATTCACTAAAAACACACTAAAATTGTAGACATTAATACTTTAAAAACACGAAGTGTCGTCCTGTCAGCATGATTATTTTAAAATTATTTTTTCCACTTCTGTGATAATTTTTTTAAAATGGATTCCATATTAGGAATAAAAATAAGTTCTAATTAATACTACATTCAATATAGTTTTCTAACCAACATATTAGTGAAATTGATCAAAATTAATTGCAAAGACTTAGAGAAAAATGAGGTTAACAGAGTAATGAACCTTAAATTTAAGATCCAAAAAACCTATAATCTTTCCCAAGAAACATTTTCTGGATATAATTAGAAAATAAAGCATACATTATTGTGTTTTTTTATCAATTTTTATGGTAAAATCGTGGTTACCCCTAACTTATTTTCAAAAATGTCGAGCGTTCCCTTTCCCTTATCAATAAAAGGCCACCACATATCTCTCTTCTTCACACATCTCAAAGCACATAGGTTTGGCCAATATCATCCCAATACATATCCCAACATTTTTACCTTACTTATATTATCCTACATAAGTACAAAAATCAGTCCAAGGAATAATTTTTTAGCAAACCAAAAGGAGTTAACCGATTAAGAGGTAACGACTTCTCTCAAGCTCCTTTGTTTTATTTTCATTATCCACCCCAAAAATTGTCTTTATTACATGATTGTATAATACAATATTTTCAATATACAATGATTTTTTATGATTATGGTTTGAACTAAACTTACAAACACTTCCATCTAATGGGTAACGAGCATAATTTTTACGTGCTTGGAGAACTACAGTCTCATGAAACAATGATTGTTCATTTTTCATTTACCGTCACTCATGGTGGACATTATGATGTAATATATATATATATATGTTATATATTATATTATATTTTTATATAAATTTTTTTAATCATTTTAAAACATATATTTTTATACATTCCATTTGGGGTAAACATGATAATTTAATTTAATGAAATATGGACTACCACCCCTCATAGCGATGTGATTTGTTCATACACAAATGGAATGTATTAAGGATGAAAGTATTAAAATTATAGGATATATATTATATAATAATTATACTAGAATAATGATATATATAACTATATATACACATATTACATTTACCTACTTTCTTTCAATAAAATAATAATTCATAAATAGTTTTCAGACATGCATACGACTTACCCTCTCCATGAACAGTGTATTAAATTTCACACTTATATATTCTATAGATGATTATAATACAAATTTACTGAATATAAATGATATTTATATAATTTTTTACATTATGAAAATCATGATATAATTGTAAGGAGCAATGATATAACAAATTAAGACTCATGCAAAGGAAAAAAGAAAATATTACCTGATGTGAATCCTCACCATGGGATTGTGAAGAAGAGGGTAATATATGGTAATAATCAAAACATATATGGTTTTAGTTATAGGAATAAAATTATATAAATATTTATAAGAATGTTTAATTTATTATATAGGAATCATGTATGAGTATGAAGAGAGTCAATACACAAGGTAAGAGAAATGTCTTCACACTTTTTATTTCTATCAGATACATCCCTTAGACACCACTATTTTCTTTTATGATTTCTATATATAACTATTACTATATTCTATGTTTTTTATTATTAAATTTATGGGTATATAAACATCAATTATATTACCTTTATTTCAAGGGGATAATGTTTAAAAAGTTACCAAATCAGTAAGCCAATTTTGTCTCAACATTCTTTCTTTGAGACACATGTTTTGTTATACACCAATATTCGTTTTTGAGGTGTATATAATTATATTAGAAATTTTATATCATGAATATAATTATTATCATGATATTTTAAGCTTAATTTAAATTCATTTTCTTACATGGATATTATGAACCAAATTTACCAAATTATAAGAGTTATTTAATAAATATCATCATTTACCAATATTTATTATGGTTATACTGTCATTAATGAAATATTATGATTTATCTATGATGAAAACTCATGAATATACTTGTAATATGTTTATTAATGGTATATCCATTTATTATTACTATGTATTTACACTTCAGTGCTGAAAATAATTACAATTTTGTTTTTACGAAAAATCTGATCATATTTTCCCCTTTGATCGGTAATCTAATTCATCCAAAAACCATGTATTTAAAAAGGTTCTCAATTTTTTTTTTGAAATGATACTTGTAAATAATTTTCATAGAAAATTTATTTTTATTTATTTTCAATTCATCCTTTATAAATTTTCAATTCTATTTTCAAAGGAAAAAGTTTTAAAAACTCTTTTATATTGTAGAAGCTGTTATTCAATGCAGACAGGATATTCTACTCAAGAAATGTTTTTAATTGATATTTATATATTAATTCCCATATAATATTTCATCCTTTTTTGTTACTAATTATTTTCTAGGGAAATTATTTATTTCTTGCATTCATATTAATTCTCTTAATGGATTAGGTTTTTATTTCATGATATTTATAAAACCTGTCTCTCTTTCAAAAGTTATATGCATTTGAAACCAGATTATTTTCATGGGTTATTTTTATGATGAAATGAATATGAATCCTTTATTTTTACACTTGTTGTTATATGACTACATGTTAGTAATAAACATTTCATTTTGTGGGTTATGATATAATTATTTATGATCTTGTGGAACATGTATGTATAATTACACTATGAGATGGGTGGGACCTTTATCTCCCTCCAATGTATTGGGTAATGATTTATATTTCCTGAGATAAAATAATATAGTCTTATGAATGAACATTGAATATTATGATGGCCATGGGAGTGAACCATGGCTACTAAAATGGCATTATAAGGAAACTCATTCTACTAAGATGGCCATGGGAGTGAACAATGACTTCCAAGATAGTATGGGGAGTGAACCCATACTGCCAATATGGTATTGGGATTGATTCCTTAGCTACTATAGAAATCATATTATATGGTTATGTGTATGTAAAAACTCTATTATTTGTTCCTATGTTATGATTTCACGGATTATGTTCATTATTTTTTCTATGATTCGTGTCTTATGAACTTCCACGATTTATGGCATGTTTCATGATTACAATCATTAATATAAAGGGTATGGTATTATATTTTTAGGATGTGTTTCCTATAAAATTATTATCCTAATTATTTATTACATATTTCACTTTTTTCCTTTCTGAACATTTCAGATCACTCTATTTTTTATGTTATATTCCTAGGTTATGAAAATATGTATTATATTTGTTGTGACTAAGATTTTTTCTAGCCAAGAAGAACCTAGTGGGTGAAAATTTTGCACACTTATATATCAGTTTTCATGTTTATGTGTTTCCAAATTCACTAAACAAGTACGGTATTTAGAAATCTATTTATTTAATGTTTTAAATATTCCACAAAAGTTATGTATTGTAAATGTATGATTAGTTAGGGTGAAAATATGTGTCCTTTATATAATGAGAATCGTGTCAAATTTTAAAAAACCATCGGAAAACTAATCATATGGTTTGTGATTTTTATTTCTTTTTTATATAGACTCCAATACCTATTTTTGGGTAATAATAAATAATTCCGTTCCATTTTCCTATATAATTAAACCCACTATCCCAGTATTATTCACTAAAAAACTCTGTAGAATTTAATTAATATTCCCTAACATATCTATATTCTTAAAAATATTCTTCAAATGTCTCATGATGCTTCTCCAAATCATTTGGAACCCCTCTCTCGAGGTATGGGGCCTATCTGTATTCGTTTCAATCTAAGAACATTATTTGTATTTATCCTTTTGAATCATAATCGATTGTGTGTTCATGATTTTATAATGATATCTATATAGTAAAATTTATGTCACTATAATTATAAATCATTTATCCACACACATTATAGGATTTACCTAAGTCATTACTATTCCAAATTTAGTAAGGGATCACACCCTCTCCTCATTATTCAAGAATATTTATTATTTTATGCCTTTTATTTCCAATTCCTAATGTTTGGATATGTTTTCCTCATCCCACATGTAGAATTTTTTTTGTAAAAATAATGAGATACAATTTTATGAATATTTAATTACAATCATTATGATACTAAAATTCCAATATGCTTTTCTAGGAAAAGCCATTGTATTGTGAGTACCATAGCTATTTACACTCAATGGTATTCACCTTGGAATACGTATAATTATTTTTTAGTGAAATATATGTATATGTTCAAAATTCCATGATCTTGTAATTAAAGTTTATGATATATAATCCTATGCTCAATTATTTATGTTTCACACTTATACATGTATATGGTATTGAAGTGATGGGTGAACCCAAAATTATATTGTGGTCTAATGCATTGGGTAATTTTTTATTCTCATGAGATGACATGTATAAGATTAAGGAGTGATATTAATACATTATGGAACTTTTTCACCATGTTATAGTTTCTTGGACTTTTTCCTTGACTCAAGTATATGATGTCATGTTTAATGTGATACCACATTTCCCATGTTTCAATTATGTTATTATGTTACACCATTCCTCGTGGTTTGGGTTTTTTATTCTCACCCACTTTATTTACCTTTTAAATTCCTATTTTGAACATATAATTATTTTGCTATGTTATTATTTGTTTATTTCCTTACTAGACTTTACAGATCAATCCTTTTTTATGAATGTCCCATGTTATTCTATGTATTCTTAAGAATGATGAAAAATTATGAGCATTTTAGGTGATTTTTTATAATGTCAAGGTTCCAATTGTTTTAAGTTGTTATATAATGTACCTAATTACCCAAAAAACTGGAATGGTTGATATTATGTGTTTTATTATGTGTATTCTTATGTAATAAATCATTAATTAATGAGTAATAAAGATAAATGTTTTCATAGTTGATATCAAAGTAAAGTTTAGTTATTTATGGGATTTGGATTGGAAAACTCTAGATAAATCTATAGGGATAAGAAAAAACATAATAAAACTTTGTTTTGGTAAATTATGGAGTAATATGTTTCCTAGTAAATTCATCTCTATCGAGATACTATAAATTATTGTTGATTTGGAATACATGTATCTAGGGGTTACAACCAAAATATTTATATATTGATCGATAAACGATTGAGTAATAATTCAAGAAAATGGTCTTTTCTACACACTTTGTCTAACACTCCGATGTTATATTATTTGGTAAATTAAAAATATAATTAAGAACCATTTTTCAAGCAATAAAAAATCACATAAGAGTCCATGTTAGAAAATATGTCATGGATAACATATTTTTAAGCCAATAAATTCATCCTTTAAAGTTGTTTATGTCATATATAAATTATATCTTTAATGTTATTTGATTTTTTCCAGTGCATTTAATATGTTAAAATTACTCATCAATAATTTTCCCTTTATTTTAGCCAATGAATGAAAATAAGAGGAACTGAGTAAACATCCAATGTGAATAGAAATATAATGACTTCATAAATGATATTCCCAACATAATGGGAGAAATAATCATGAAAGTTTTGATGATACACTAAAATTTGACTCAGGTTATACATATATTCTTAATTCAGGAGGATTGTCATATAATGCTTAAGATAAAACAAGCTTTAATTTATTCTGTAATTCTACAAAGTCCATCCACTTTAAATCAATAATCACATCCCTAAGCATGGAATAATGGTTCAATTACATTGAGAATATATTCTCGATACTTTAATGAAGTAATGTATAGAAGGTCTTAATGTCTATTTATTTTATGGAAGGTGAATCTTATCAGTGGTGGAAATTGATCAAGAATATAAAGCCTGAGGAATATATCAAAGCGTTGGGGTGGATAGAATTATAGAAAAAGTTTTTCAATAAAAACTTTCTTCAAAATCTTGACCTAAAATGGAAATGAATTTCCTCACCCACAAGAAAAAAGAATCTAAATTCATTGTGGTGTTTAAAGAAAACTTCAAAATTCATTCACGAAACACCTTTGGCTTTATCGTTACCCCCAAATGAAAAATTATCCACTTATTTGGTGTTACAAAACTGAGTATACAAAAATACCTAAATATTAAAGACCCTGATATATATATATATATAAAATAGAATATTGATTGATGTTACCTCGAAGATAAAATGGAGATCTGTAAATATAAATGGTCTAGGAAGTGGAGTTTAATTCTAGAGGTGTGATGGATAAATATAATAGTGGTAAGAAATTTAAAAATCCCACTTCTCAAATGTATGTCAGCAAGCACCTCAAAAATTGCTTATAGTGGACAATGAAATGATTTAGGTGTGGGATGAAATGGTACCTAGCTTGTGATTATTGAAGGGAGAAACCAACAAATGTAATAGAAAGGAGGAATTCTCTAATTAACCCTCATCGTATTTTCCAATATTTCAACTATAGGTATCAGGTTCACCTTATATATCGATACACTATGATGAGGGTGGTTGGAGAAAATCCTTTCCAACAACACTGAGGAATTAAGGGTGAGATTATGTCATTACAACCGTCGAGGTGGATACTGGATATTAAGTAGTGATAGTCACTATAGTTATTCATTCAATAATATTGATTGTAATTTTTTAATATTCCTTTACGCGTTCCTTTATTTCATACAAGTATAGGAGAATAATTTAAAAACCACAAGAAATCATTGCAGTAAAGTTGACTGTTAAAATGGGAAATATGGAAATTATTGAATCCCATGTATATAACATCTCCCCTACAAAAAATTTTCATATAAACATTCAAATGATACTTTTTATATCCCTTTAGTATAAGTTTGTGAAATTTTGGTAATGGATTAGCTTTATTTTCATAATCCCAACATAAATTTCAGTAATAAAGAAATAAATCTATGTATTTCTATTTTTCCTCTAATTTTTTACAAGTGTTAAAATAGGGATGATTCTTATTTAACTCCAACATCTCAATAATGGATATTATTTCCTTATAATAAATTACATCTAGATCAAATAATGGGTTTGAAGGAAAATATCATTATTAATGAAATTCATATTGTGAGGTAATACACTGATGTGTTTCCTAAAGATTTTTTTGGTTTTCCTCCTAGTCGATAAGATTAATTTTAACTGAAGATTATACCTAGGGTGCTTCTATTATCCAACAACCCATTTTAAATTCCCATTGTGGAACATGAGTAGCTAAAGACGAAACTATAGGAGAAATTGGATGAGGTCTTCATAATCCAATTTCCTTCACCTTAGGGTACACCAATCCGCTTTATTGAGATGAAGGATGGTCCAATACTCATTTTAATTGATTATCACAAGATAAAATAAATAAATATAATGAATAAGTATAATATTACATGGATTGATTACTTTTTTATCACATATGTGTAGCCAAACACTTCTTTAATTCCGATAATCAATAGTGGTATTATCATATATGGATAAATAAGGATGATATCCCCAAGACTGATTTCTGTATAATGTATGGGCATTATATGTTCATAGTAGTTCCATTCGGAATCACTAGTGATCCCAAAATCATCATTTATTTAATTAATAAATTCTTTATATATTACCATGACAAATTTGTGGTTGTATTTATAGACTATATTCTAATATACACAAAAAGAGATGAGTGTGAGGACCATCAGAGAACTATTCTAAAGACCATATAAAAAGAGATGATTTATGAAAATTAGAGAAAATGTGAGTTCTGGTTGAAGGGGATTTCATTCATGTGCCATTTTATTACAATAAATAGTATATATGGGGTCCCTTCAAAGATAGAGGATAATGAATAATGGTCAAGAATAACCTCTTTGATGGAAATCTATAGTTTCCTTAGATTTTTTGGGTACTATAGTCGATTTGTGAGAACTTTATCATGACTTAAAAACACTCTAACCAATATAACTCAGAATGGAGTACATTTATTTTGGAATAAATAATTTAAATATAGATTCATGGATTTGAAAAAGAGGCTTATCACAACACATATACTTGTGCTACCCACAAGTATAGAACATTTAATGGTGTACATAGAATCTTCGATGAATGGATTGGGTTATGTAATAATGTAGAATGATAAAGTGATAACTTATTCCTCAATGTAATTAAATTTTCCTAACTAGAACTACCCAATGCATGATCAAGAGTCTTCTAAAGTAATCCTCACATTGAAAATATTTTCTAGTTATCTCTTTGGGGGAAACTGTGAAATATATATATATGGATCATAAGATCATAAAATATATATTATCATTGAAAGATATAAATATGAACCATAACATATAGTAAGATATGATTAATTGTTATGTTTTCTTAGTCCACTATAATCGAGGGATAGAAAATTAAGTTGTATAATATCAAAATAGAAATTATCTAGAACTTTTATCATTGATGATAATTGAGAAAGATCTGATATTATTAGAAATGAAAAGTATATACATAAAAATGATAATGGGAGAAATATCATCAATCCTTTCAAAAATTATTATTCATACACCCCTTCGAAAGATGATAAATTATTCCTTACGAGATGAAGTGGAAACTCAGAGGAAGTTAGAAGATATAAGAAATCAGAAATCCTTATAGATACAGATAAACAATAAAGGATTTGTATGCTTTTGTTCATGACTATGACCATCATAAATTAATGAGTTAAAGAAGGATCTTTTGGATGATTCAAATAACTAAACATTCTCTATCTATATAGGGAGAAAAAAGATGTATTAAAATCTTTGTGATAAATATTGGGAGGATGATATGAAGAAGGATATCATGAAATATACATCAAGATGTCTTGTATGTCAGCAAGTGAAGGATTAAAGGGAAATATCCAAGGGGATTATGAAACCATTAAACATACCTATATAGAAATGGGAAAACATAACCATGGTATTTTTCACCAGTCTTATGAAGACCTAAAGAGGAAATAATTCTATATGGGTTGTGGTGTATCATCTTTAATAGACCTCTCAAAACATTACAATATGAGATGAATTCCCCCTCAATCAACATTGAAGGAAATACATTAGATAAGTGGTCAAGATTTAAGTAAAACCACTATAAATTGTATATGGTCGAGATATATCACACCTCGATGCTGGGATAATGTTGGGGAATGGAAAAGTTTTGTCCTCAACTGGTTGTGGACATGGTGAAAAAGGTCAATACCATTCAACAACACATCATGGAAAATCAATTTCAATTGAAGAGTTATGATGAAAACATTTGATGATTAATAAATATTGAGTTTGGTGTTAAGGTATTACGATTGATATCTATATAGAATAAAGTCATGATATTTTGAAAAAAATGGAATGATTAGTCCAAGATATATCTATACATTTAATATACTTGATCGCATCAGAGGTACAACATGTCAACTTGTACTCTAACTTATCCTATCTAAATTACATGATATGTTTCATTTACCCCTGTTGAAGAAGTAAATAATAAAACCATAAAATGTATTAAACATGAAGGTGGTTCTATTGGATAACATACATTAATATGAGGATAACCTGGTGAAGATCCTAGATTATAGAGATAATGTTCTACATAATAATATAATATACTTGGTAAAGGATCTATAGAGAAAAGAAGTTTTAATAAGTAAAATGATAAATGGAGGAGGTTATGAAATGAAATTACCCTCATATTATCTATTGTATGAAATTTAAATTTCATGGGTCAAATTTCTTATGGAGGGAATATTGCAACGACCCCAACTTTTATAATTTAAATTCCACTGTGATTGAATAAAATTACTTATTATGGGTATAGAAAAAACATTCAATTATTTGTTTTTATTTTATATTATAATATTTAAAATACCATTAATCATGATAATCTTATATAATATATCCATTTGTGATATATTATGTTTTTAGTATGAATATAGGGTTTTGATAAATACATTTGACACTGAAAGAGGAGGAGATGGCCTCGAATTGTAGGATTGTGCCCTATATATCCCATTGATCAGATCTTACATTGGAGATAGAATAACTGTCCTTTTCCATGATCAATACCATGACATGATCCAACATTGAAAGAATGAGAAAAACCCTTTATGGGAGAAGTTAAGGCTCATTAATATCAAAGCCCTAACCATGTATGCTGAACCACTACATGAAAATACCCCCATCATGCAATTTACTCTTCAGGATTTTTTTAGTGTAATAAAGGGCTACATTTAAATACACTAAAAATATAAATATTTATATTGTATATAATAATGAATATAATTATATTTATTATCCTTACTTTTTAATGTATTTTTATATAAAAATGACAAATTGTATTTTTATGTAATGTGAAATTTCAATTAAAGTATTTCTCTTTGATGAATTGAAGAATTTTAAAAATAAAATACATTTTAATATATGATAAAAATAAATAATTTTTATTTAATATAAATTATTGAGTATTTTTTTTATGAATTCAATTGAAATTTTTATAAGGGTTCGAAAATTGTCAATGTTGAAAAAAAGCATTTCTCAATAATTTTCGATTCTTGTTTTAATAGTAATGATTAAAAATTTTAGAACAATATTTTTAAGTGTAAATATTTGTTTTTAAATCATTACATCACAACTATCAACCCATGAAATTTTCATAATTTTGTAAGAAAATCCAATTTTCAGTAAATATTTAAATACGATTTTAATATAAGGTGTGTATTACAACATAATAATGACCCAAAATTGATGTATTAAATGATATAAAAGTTTAATATGGCCTAAAATAATTTCTCATTTAAATGAAAATATTGATAAGTTATATTATTAATTTCAAAATTCCATTATAATCCCTCTAAAGCCTATATTATATTTTATGGTTTAAAAAAAATTATGAACAGGACTCATTTACATGTTACCAAATGAAAACAATTTATGAGTTAGGACCATTTTATTAGTAATTAATGAAAAACACTACTCTTTCGAACAAAACATGGGAAAAACATGGTAAGTTTGTGGTTTGAATACTTTATTGTATAGATTCCAAAAAACGTTTAGGGAACCATAATGAACTCCCCTTCCCTTTTCCTATATAAACCACCCATCTTCCCATTCCCATTCATTAAAAAACCTTGGATCAGTTCCTATATAAATTTTACAACACTAGAGTCATCCGATGGTTCCCCAAGATTTCAATCAAGATCATATCATGCTTTTAGAATAACTCTCTCAAGGTAAGGGATCTCTCTCTATTCTTTTCAATTAAACCACCTTATTTGTATTTAGCCTTTTGAATCCCAATTGGTTGTGTCATGAATTTAAATATATACATCTACATTATAATTAATTACCTAATAATTAGATTTGATTTATCCCCTCTCATTATATCATTTTTCAAAGTCATTACTATTCTAATATATATTATGTGATCCTCTCCTACTCATCTTTATTCAAAAATCATTTCATTTTATGCCATTAATTTCCAATTCCTAAAGAAGTTATATGATTTTACAAAAACCTCTTACATAAATTTTGATATAAATATGATTATAGACCCATTTTAAAATCATTAACCAATTTTATGATTCATTAAGTACCTAGGTTATGCTTCTATAATTTGAGTGTGATTTTTCCACGCTAAACCATTATATTGTGAATACCATCTCTATTTCAAATCATGGGTATTCACCTAGAAATTCATATACATATTTGATTGAGTATTTACATGTATTTATTACAAACTCTATGATCATGAAATTAAAGTTGATGAAATATGATGTTCTGTTGAATGATTTACATGTACCACTTATGCATGTACATGATATTAATGAGGCAGGTGCACCTAGAATAATATGGAGCTCCAATAAAATGGGTAATAATATGGCTCCATGAGACATCATTCATGTGATTAGGTAGTAAACCTAATCTAATATTGGACATTTCCACCATGTTATGATGACTTGTGGGTTATACTTGACCATATTAATTTTTCAGGTTTAATGTTTTCACAACATTTCTCATGTTACCTTTATGTTATCATTCTATGTCATGTTGTGTTTTTCTTGATTAGGGTTCTTAGACATTTATATGTCACATTAAATTTACAATTTTATAACATTTAAAACATTATTCCTGTTAATATTTTTTTATGATCTTATTCAGGTTTATATGTCACCATTTTCATATACATATGTCCAAGTTTATCCCCTACAGTTTTAAGTAGGATGTGAAATTATAATCTTGTTAAAGAAGTTGACAAAAATGTCAGTTAACCAATCATTTTATGTTTTTACGTAATATACCTAGTAAACCAAAGACACTAGACATCTATATATTCTATGTTGTATTATGTATATTCTTACGTAATAATTTAGGAATTAATTTTCAATAAAGACAACAATTTTCATAAGAGTAGGGAAGTCATATCCTTAGCATCATTTTGGAAATACTTATTGTGAGTTTGAGAAAAAGTAAATGTATAATTTAACCTATAAATACATGAATAGAGAAATATATAACATCTCAACCCAATAATATAATATAAGTCATCATTTATTCCTTCTATAAGTGAAAACCCTCAACATAAAATCCTAGATCCCCATTCTGATTAATTTATTTTTGATGTTCCATTGTAATTCAACCATGTATTATCAATGGAAAAACATTCCCCAATACAAATTTAAATAATTAAACATGAAATGAAAAATTATAGGTTTGAATCATTGTATGATTTATTTTTTTTAAATTTCTATGTCCATCATATTTTTGGTTAGTAATATTAGAACACAAAATAATATAGAATAAAATATGTAATGAACCATGTTTGTTAATGAGTTTTACCACCATAAAATATGGTTATGTCTCTGGTGTATGGTGGTTTTTGTCTCATTCACCCACAACTATTATTTTATAAACAATAGATATCTATAATAAAGGGTGTAACTTTCTACATAATATACAATATTGGAACCAACCAGTGAAGTTAAAATAATTTATTTTAAAAAAACAATAACAGGTCTTTGAAGACATATCCAAAATTAATATCATGAGCATTTTTAGACTCGATATATTATGATAATGTTATTATTATCACATATTTCCTCTATTGTGATTTAATTCCAGTTTACAAATTCTTTTTTCTCACTATTATATTTATTTTTATTATTTCATAATAATAATGAATGATGTTAAATATTCTTTTTTCGTCAAGTCTTTTTTCCCTTTCATGCACATTTATATTCTCATAATATGGATATTATTTTCATATGTATATATAGAAACTCCACGAATATTGGTGGTATACAAATAAATATGAATCCCATAAATTATTAAAGTCAAGGTATCTATTATAAATCACTTTAAGACTTACCTTGATAAACTTTAGTGAATTTTATAATCATATATTTTAAATTTTCTATAAAATCGGATACACGAAATTCATTCAATATTTTCATATATTCATGGAATCATGCTTTATTTCCACCTATATTTCCAATTTTCTATGTGTAACACTCCTCAACTTGAATCGAAATTCACTTTTGTTATTATGATGTTTATTTTATAATGACCTTGCCACAAAAAACAACAATAATAAATTGTTTGAAATACATATTCTAGATATCATAATATTTTTAGAAATCATTAATTCCAAAATTCCACAAAATATTTCACTCTTATGAAGTCTCATTTCACTCTTATAAAGTCCCATTTAAATTTTCATAGTGCACCAGGTCTCTTGTGAAGTCCATATAGGACTCATATGAAGTCAATGTTTACTCTTCTGAATTTTATCTTTACTCTTCTAAAGTTGATGTTATCTCATATGAAGTCATTTTTTACTATTTTGGACTCATAATAATCAAATTTTATAACTTCAATAGAGGAATTTGAAAAATCTCAATATCGTTTCTGAGGATCAATTACTCAACTTCAGGCATTCTCAAGGACTTCAATCTAACTTAAACACCATCCATGGTGCCTTTTTCACCTAACATATTAACTTTCTGACTTGTTTCTCAATGGATGAAATTTTGTTTACTTAATTATTTAATTTTTAGAATAATAATTATTTAATAAATACCTCGCCTATATTAAAATAAATATCAATTGAAATTGTTATAGATAGTGTATCTTCATCAATGTTTTTTTCTTACATTGAAAAATATCTCACCAATCATAAAATGTAAACATTATTGACAATAAAAACAATATCATCTTTAAGAGGGTTCAATAGATAAAACATTTCTTGTTTCTATACATATTGGTTGGATTTGATTCTAACAATTTGATATGATAATACCAACCACTATCACTATCCAATATAAGAATGAGTTTATTTTTGAGGTGTTCTTTTTTTACCCAATGGTTCTATAGGTGCATGGATGAAATGATTACAATATTCCTTTTGTTTAGCACATGTATACACACGTCTTATGTTACTATTTAGGATATAATTGGTGGTTTTTTAAATATGATAAATTATAACACCTTTAGGGATGTGAAAAAACATATGCTTGGCCTGTATATTAAGGCACAAATCCTAGTACATGTGATCAATATTGGAGATTTGCATCATGATTTGGAGATAGATCATAGGTGGGGCTGAAGAGAGTGTGCTGGGTCACCTTATTATATTATTTATCTATTTTGTTTTATATTATACCTGATCAGAGAATATGTGATATATGCTGATAAATATGAATCTATGACTTTCATGGGTGTCATTTTATGTAATATTACAGTTGTTATTTATTTATGGTATTCCTTTCACTAGAATTCAATTATACATTGATGTGATATTTTATTATAATATTATGTAATTTATATTTTATTTCATATTATGTTTCTTAGGGTATAGTGTCCCTTTATTTTATTCATACACTATCATATCTAGTCAAAGTATATGGGGAGGTGTTTTTATGTTCATATAGAAATCCATCTCGATTATTATTTATGTGAAATAGGATGGTAATGTTAAAAGATGGTGTTAGAGTATTGTTTTTATTTTTTTTTAACAATTTTAGATATACTATATAAGATATTTTGTGAATATAACATAGAATAAATATTTTTTTTGTGTAGGTATAGAAGAATTTTGTGTTAAAATACATGTTTCTAATGAGTTTGGAAAATTCTTATATAATTTCATTTCTATTATTGACCTGTTTGAAATGTATAATTACTTATGTTACTAATTATTTGTTTTAATATTTTCTTACGGTTAATGGGGAAAGTTTTCATGAATCATTGTTGGAAAATATTATTTTCATGATATTCTTGTACATGAAAATAAGGGATAACTAAGTTAAGAAAAGGGGTTTGATTATTTAACGATTTGGTTATAAATTATGTTTTGTTTTACTACATAATTTTTTGGTTTTATTTTACATAACCAAATATATGGATGTTGATTATTTTATATATAATATATAGTGAATGGATATGTGTATCACATGCATATTATAATCCAAAACCTAGAGGGAGTAGTTTGGTGTGGGTATATGGAATCCTGATATTTAGGTAAAACTTATTATAGGTGTCTAGTATTTTATTCTATGAGTTTTTTGAGATACGAGTAGAATAAATTTCATTTTCTAAAGTGAATTTTTTTGGATATTTTTTATAGACTTAAAGGGAAAACCCATTAATAATGAATAGTGATTTATAATACTAATGAGATTAGTATATTTATTGAATAGTGGGGTGAAAAATAATTTTTTTAAAAAGACAGGTTAAGAAAATTAAAGGTTTCTAGAGAGTGATTGGTTTTCCCATGAGAAAAAATTACATTATTAATTGAATCATTTTTCAATACTTCATGTGATAATATTGAAACATGGTAACCTAGGTCCAATTATATAGTCTAAGCATATTAGAAGTCATGGATAAGAATGTGATATATAAGTATATTGGGTGGATTCATACAAGGGCCGAATTTGTCATGCATGATACTAATATTCAGTTTTTAATTACAGGAATTAGTCTTGGATCGATGGGAGATAACTCAACCTAAGTATTTACTGGGTTTATATTTGTCATCCATGTCCAAGTTTTATAAAAATGTCTTCATGTATGTTTAAAGTCATTTTTACCCTTTTTTGACTTTTACTACATGGTATGTAAGGAATCTTTCTTTTTGTTTACCATACGAGGTACTTTTTGACTTTTCTGGTAAAAGTATGAGAAGAATGTTATTTTTAACTTATACGGCGTGAACGAATTTTTACGGTTTCATAACGCCTCATTTTCATGAAGCATACTCTACAAGGTTTTATGAATATTTTCAACAAAATACGTTTCTTTTAAAATTTCATGGCATTTTGTGAAAGGAAAATTATTTTGTAGAAGAAAGGATATTTTCCTCAAGAATTCATTTCACGTGTTTTATCAAAACCATTTTTCCATCTAAGATGACATTATTTCATATGTGTATGTTTAAAGTATAATGTATCTATGATTTACATGGTTTCATTTTTCTTATTATGAAATGATATCCATTTCTTTTATATGGATTATGTGATCATGGAATGATGTTTATGAAACTCATTTTATTCTTTGGGTTATGATGAATGATTTATGTTTATGCTGTGGCACAAGTAAGAATGATTTCATTATGAGATGGGTGGGACCTATATCTCCCTCCAATGAATTGTGTAATGATTTATATCTCATGAGATAGACATGGATGGAATGGTAAGTTAATCTGGTTCGGTGTTATAGGACTGAAACTAGGAGTGGACTCGATTCAGAAAGGGACTTCGTCAACTAAGATGGTCTTGGCAGCAGTGCCTTGGCTACTATGGAAATCATAACATGTTCTTAATGGTTTCCACAATTACATGTTTTATTCCAATGCTATTTATCATGGTTGTTGTTCCCTTATGATATATGCCTTATATACTTCCAAGATTCATGTCTTTGCTCAAGATTTTGATGTTTAGATTTTATGTTCAAGTTTTTTCATTCAAATATTTATGGATTGTTTTATGTTCTCTATGTTTACCCTTACTTGGCATTTGAGCTCACCCCTTTTATGTTTTCTTTTCACCAGGATATAAACAAAGGTTTTAGGTATTAAAAAATGGGAAGATATTTATGGGAGATGTTGAAGATCTTTCACAAGGATAAGAAGATTATATTCCAGGTTTCCAAAGACACTAAACTATTACGGTCCTTGTGTGTCTGTTTTTTTTTATGTACTCAGTATTATGAAAAAGTAATGTAATGTCCATGTACGTCAGGCTTCAGGTCTCTACAGTTGGTATACAAGGAAAGGTTTAGTCAACCTTTGGAAACTAGGATGTGAGAACTTTAGTGAGATCCCTAGAGATATTTCTAAGGTATGTCTTGTTATGTACCTATGGTTAAGTATAAGTATAGGTTATAATCCTAGAATTATGGTAATGATATTATAATCAAAACTTAGATGTTAGATATTGAAGGTACACCCCCTTTATTATGTTGTTTTCCCTAGCAAGATTTTTTCCTCTCACACTATTATTTTTGGGTTTTAGACGATGGATGGAACCCGAAGGAAACGTATTGATCAATGTAATGGACAATGCAATGATTGTTCTCCTGATCAAAACAATGTTATGGGAGATGGAGTGAAAAATCTTATTAATATACTTACACAAGCTATGAATCATTCTGGACTTCCAAATGAGTAGATAAGGGAACAATATTCTATTGAGTCCTTCATGAGGCAACATGCACATTCTTTCAGTGGGTCTTCTGATCCACTTGTTGCTGAATAATGGATCAGTACCACTGAAAAGATATTTTCAGTTCTTTAATGTTCTGAACATGATAAATTCATCTTAGCAGTATATCTTTTGGAAGTTGAAGCTGATCAAAGGTGGAATCTTATCAAGAATACGAGGCCAAGAGATGAAATTGAGTCCATGGAATGGGACGAGTTCAAGAACTTTTTTTTTCAATAAGTACTTCCCTCGTATTTTTGGAACAAAGATGGAGAAGGAATTTCTTGAACTAAAGAAAATGGATGATGAATCTGTTGGTATATACGAAGTGAATTTTACAAGGCTTGCAAGGTATGCATATGGCTTTATCATCCAACCTGAAAGTAAAGTTGATCGATTCTTCAGTGGCTTAAAACCAAATCTTCGAAGGGCATTAGCTATAAGAGACTTCAGTAGCTATGATGAAATTGTGCGTTGTGCTATCAAGGTAGAAATGGAAGTTAGTGTTACATATCCATCTCATGGTTTTGACAAGAAACAAAAGATGGAGTTCAAGAAGAAATCTCAGAATAATGGTGAAAAGAAGATGAATGTTTCCTTATGCTCAAACTATGGAAAGAAGCATGGTGGAGATTGTCTTAAAGGGACTAGAAAATGATTTAAGTGTGGAAAAGAAGGTCATCAAGAAGCTGAGTGTTAAAGTAATGGAAAAAGGGTTCCTAATGATGTGAATAAAGAAAATACTGCAGAGAACACACCAACAACACTTCAATGCTTCAAGTGCAATGATATGGGGCATTATGCTAATCAATGACCTAATCCAAGGGTTAATGATGATCAATAGGAGCAACCTCTTAAGGCAAAGGACAAAGGGAAGTCACAAGCGATCACTATTGGCGATGTTGAATATGACAAATGATGTGGTGGAATGATTAAGTGTTTATGTAATGGGATTCTAAAATAATGTTGTATATAGTATCGAGGAATATTGGAATATTTATGTATTGGTTTATTGTGGTTTTGAATAATTTTATGGTACCAGTTACCATGGAAAGTGATTGAGATATTTTTGGAAAGAAGATGATATGCGCATAATGAAGGGAAAAGGGGAAAATGAAATGTTTGACAGTATTAATGAGATCATGACTGATATAAGGAAATAGTTATATCATGGTTTGAGTATATATAATTTTGGGGTTTTGGTATGTGGAAAGAGTTAACTTCTGACAGCACTCATGTTTTCACTAAGATTCAATGGGTATTAATTTTCAATAGAATACATGATTAAGGCCTTTTAATGTTTGGAATGAACCAGCAAGACATATCTTATGATATATAGGGATCAATGATGGTATTAACATGCTTGTTATATGAACTCTATGGTAATCGTTTTCACTATAATATGAGAATGGACTGTAGTATTTTGGATAAGCCTAAAGATTAGAATGGATTATGTTGGACATAAGTTAGTATTGTTTAAGGCTATAACCTTTTCAATATTATTGATGGAAAGTTATAATATTGTATTTTTAGAAAAAAAAGGACAACCTACAGAACGGGCGGCAACCCATCACGTCAGACAAGGTTGTGGGAATCGAACCCACAACCAAAGTGCGACAAGCCTTTATCAGTTACCACTGGACAACAGTAAGTCCCTGATTAGTAGAAACTAGTTTTATTATATTAAGCGGTATGATAGATGAAGTATAAGTCCATTTTTGGAACCATATACGGTTAATCTCACCATAGATGGACTTATATATATAACGTTTGCTAACTTATGTTTGAGACAGATGGAATGACCTATCAGTCTATCGCATGATCTGCTAAAACTTCGTGAAAGACAAATTCAACTTCATTTCATAAAGTGATGAAGTGGAAATTGTTCAAGGCACGAACCATGGTGATATTATACCAAAATAAAGTAAGTATTTCTTCTAATTCAAATTCTTCAACTTTAGTGAAATGATTTTGAAAACAAAAAATGTTGTCCTAGTACCCTTCTATCCAATGAATCAGATAGGTACCCTAGATCATCACAAATATATGGCTTTGTGATTATTGGATTTTTCATAGCCATGTTCTCTACCACTCTCCATCAAAACATGACGGTTAGATTTCTTTTCCATATCCATATTTTCACCTATGTTCTCCTATGTGGAAACCCAGTGATTAGTTAATTTGGGTAACCATTACATTTCATACTTTATTTTTTAAATCCAAGTTTTGGTATTCATTTTTATGATGTGGGTTTCTATTAAAGAAACGTTCGAGTAGCAAACCATTTATAACCCCGACGAATTTCGAGGGCGAAATTCATTTTAAGGGGGGTAGAATGTAACACCGCACGATTTTATGAAAAATATTTTTTTTAATTTCCTTAATGTCTTGTGTTGTACTCTACACCAAAAGGAGCTTGCACAACACACATCCCTAACTTGGCTTGCGTTACACGTAATCGCGACCTTCCATGATAGCATGTGTTGTACACAATACCAAGTTTCGCTAAACAACGATATGTTATATAAACTAGCCATTATGAATAGTAATACCCACTTTTTGAAATTTTATCTTTGGTAATGGACTTCATTTTTTTATTCAAAATATTGAAATTAGCCTAGGGTGAATTTTTGGTATTTTTCTAAAAACTTTCAATTTTTGATGAATAGTGAAAACACTGGGTTACTATTCAAAAACCGACTTTTATTTAAATAATTATTTATTTTATTTAAATTTATTTTAGGTCAAAATTGTTACATAATACCTATATAAGTTTAATTTAGGTCATTGGAGTCATTTTATAATTATTTTAGATATATAAAAATTTTATTGAACTTTTCACCGTCTTTTACCCACCTCCTAGGAGAATGTGCATCTTCACATAAAACTTAATTTTACCGCTTTTGTGAGTGGAATTTAGAAAATCCAAGAGACATTGTTAATATCAAGGACTATAATGTGGTATAATGAGATGAAAATAATTTTTGGTGAATAATAACTTTTTACTTTTTTTTACCACGGTTAAAAGTAAATAGGTTAATTAAAGGTAAAAATGATATTCTTATTACCCTAAAACATGTCCTAATTATATTGGATAAGTGTAATTAGACCAAGAATAGACTTAGGAATAATATATGACCAATTAGGCCCACTTGGATTATATTAGGACATTTATTATTAATTTATTTAAAGAGGGTTAAAATAGTTAAAATCAAAGTTTAATAACTAAATAATTTTTAATATAGGGTTATACAAAAGATAAATTATACTATAAATATTAATTAGAAATATAAAATTATTTCCTACATAATGGTGTTTTATTTATAATTTTTAGACAATAAATAAATTAATTTATTTATGACACAATGACGATGCAGTAATTATCTTATTAATGAAATATTGACATAATTAATGTTATAAATACCCAAATAAATGTAATTGGATACTTTTTATGATTTACATTAATTTTATAGGTTCATAGGACATGTTATTATTGATTTAGTTAACGTTTTTCGAACTAATCATCCTGTTATGTTTTTCAAAAAAATCAATTACCAAATAGTGTCAAAATTGACATAAAATAGTTTTTAAAACAAATGTTATATTAATAATGGTTATTTTATTCCTAAAAATCTAAGGATCGGCCAAATGACTTATATAAGGTTATATATATTAATTATAAACATCTTGGGGTTCGTTTGGCTTGTTATAATTAGTTTATTAACCTTATAGTGTAAGAAAACAAGAAGACACGGTAAAAGTAAAATTATTTAACTTAAAGTTAAATCTAAATGATAAGGTTAAAATAGAAACCTAAACATGCCTAAATTATATTGGATGAAAGGGTTTCGACCCATACCCACCTTATCTTCGAAATAAATCAATTTGGAGCTATTAAAAACCGAATATGACTTTATAATAAAATAATATTTTTAGTTTTTTCTAAGGTGCCCCTCTCCTCCCTTATAAAAGGGCACCTCCTCCCTCTCTTCCTCACACGAATTTGAGCCTTCAAGCTCGGCCAAACCCTTCCAATTTATCTTCTCCACTTCCCTGGAAACATCTTAGAAGTCATGGTCTTCTACAAAGACCATATTTAGTGCCCTAAGAGGTGGTTAAGAAGAGGCGTTTCAAAGAAGAGGCAATGTCTATTACCGATTCTTTCAACTTTATTTCTACTTCTACTTCTTCTTCTTTAGTTGTTTCATTATGAAGTAATAACATCAGTATCACTCATATACTGATATGTTATTATAATTATGAAACAACCCTATTTCACCATCTATCCATCCTATCGAAAATGAAATCACTGCACGTGCGTACGTACAGAATACCGTCTCCACGCCGTGGTGTAATCTATTTTCCACCACCAACTTACTTGGATGGGTATAATGGTGTAAATAATAACTATATATGATTATTGTAAAGTGATATTAATTCTTAAATAGTATACATATGCTTCAATAAAATTCCACGATCATGGGAATGATATCATCGCTCGTGCGTACGTACGGACTACCGTCTCCACGACGCGATGAGATTCATTCTCCATGTTAACCATTCATGAATGATTATAAAGTATATATAATAAGTAATCATGAAATATATGACATAATAATGATACTGGATTTATGTATATATATATGTATGTCATCTACTTAATTCAATTCAATTCAATAAGGAAACGAAAACAGTGTTCATGCGTATGTACGGCCTACCATCTCCATGAACGGTGTATTTCATTCCATTTAATTGATCTATCATATATATATATATATATATATATATATATATGTATATATTGAATATATATTATATATAAATCATGTTTTAAATTATTTAATTAAGTAAATCAGAATATAAGTAATAATATCAAGAACAACAAGTCCAAACACGTACGATAAATAAAACGATTAAACCCAAAACATTTCTTTAACATAGAACTTACAAAAGAACGGGTAATATAATGTCATAAGTGAACCATATATGATATCATAAAAATGAATATTATTATTTAATAAGTCAATGACATTTTTTAAATCATTATACATGAGGATCAGAAACGTACGAAGCATATCAGAGCTAAGGTAAGGGATAATGTTTCAATCTCAATTGTTTTTTATCCGAGATTGCTTATACGTAAGTATTTACTGGGGTTATATTTATCATCCATGTCCATGTTTTATAAAAAAAAATCATGTATTTTTAAAGTCCTTTTTACCCATTTTTTACTTTTACTACATGGTATGTAAGGAATCTTTCTTTTTGTTTACCATACGAGTTACTTTTTGACTTTTCTGACAAAAGTACAAGAAGACTGTTATTTTTCACTTATACGACGTGAACAGATTTTTACGGTTTCATAACGCCTCATTTTAATGAATAATACTCTACAAGGTTTTATGAATTTTTTCAACAATATACTTTTCTTTTAAAATTTCATGGCATTTTGTGAAAAGAAAATGATTTTGAAGAAGAATGTATATTTTCCTCAAGAATTCATTTCAAGTGTTTTATCAAAACCATTTTTCCATCTAAGATGACATTATTTCATATGTGTATGTTTGAAGTATAATTTCTCTATGATTTACATGGTTTCACTTTTCTTATTATGAAATGATATCCATTTCTTTTATATGTATTATGTGATGATGGAATGATGTTTATAAAACCCATTTTATTCTTTGGGTTATGATGAATGATTTATGTTTATGTTGTGGCACAAGTAAGAATGATTTCATTATGAGCTGGGTGGGACCTATATCTCCCTCCAGTGCATTGGGTAATGATTTATATCTCATGAGATAGGCATGTCTGGAACGGTAAGTTAATCCGGTTCAGTGTTACAGGACTGAAATGAGGAGTGAACTCGATTCAGAACGGGACTTTGTCCACTAAGATGGTCTTGGTAGAAATGCCATGGATACTATGGAAATCATAACATGTGATTAATGGTTTCCACAATTACATGTTTTATTCCCATGCTATTTTATCATGATTGATGTTCCCATATGATATATATAAGGCCCCAGCCTTAAACCTTACTTAATCTTGAGTTATTACAAGATTACACATTGAGGATCTTTTCGGGATTAGAGTTTTAGAGAATTAGATCATAAAACTTGCATTACATTCCACATATAAACAAAGTGGTTACATAAAGATAGTATTCTTCATTCCCATCAATGGAAACACATTTAAAATAAAACATGGATTATTTCTTGACACATCCTTGACTCTATCATCTTATCATGTACCTTTCCCTTGACCTGTGAAAAACATTTCAAAAACTTGGGATGAGCATAAAAACTCAGTATGGGTTATAAAAAAAACATGGAAAGGAAACATGAGTTCATATATACATAATAATGAAATCATAATTTACCTATAAAACATAGGCACTTTAACATACCTCATAAAATCATGAATAAATCATAGAAATCATAATACATAAAGGTAACTTGAGGCATTCATAACATTCTTACGTAGGGAGTAACCCTCTTGGTTACGTTTGGAATACCCATCACAGTATATTCCATAAAATATCTTCGGAGAAACCTTAACGTTTCACTCCTTCGCGTTACCCAATGCATTGAAGAGCTATAACGGGCTCACCCGCCCTTAGTTTATCACGGAACCACCCGTCTTCATAATAATGCCCAAGAACCATAACATAATCATATCACATAAAACATGCATAAAGGAAACATAAAATTTACACATTTCAATCACGATATATCAATACAACACATTGATATAAAAACATTATGAAAACCATTTTCAATACTAAAATAAAAGAAAAGTAAAACATGGTATTTATTTTTCTTTTAAAAAGAAGGTATGGCTTGTAGAGGAAGCCGAAACTCAAATAACGGTCACGACGGCGGAGAAGTCATTGTCGCCGCATACGTACGACAAAAACATTCCCTTTTGTCGTTTAGTAAACGCTTCGTATAAAAAAGATTCCTTTTGAATAAACGTAAAAGTCAAAGGGGTTTATACACCGTATAAAAGAAAGTTGTGTATAAAATAAAATATGCCTCAACGAAAAGAGATTGAGACGAAGTCCCATACCTCGTATCCGACTTGACCCGAACGTTCTTTAATCTCCTGAATAATAAACTTGAGTTAATCTCTACTTGCTTATGAATCTTTTTCAAGTTCATTATTCCTTTTATACCATGTTATGAACATCATGTAATCAGTTAAGTTAATAATGTTCATTTTGTCGGTATTTGGTTCTTAAGTCAAAAATAGACTTCTTACACTTACATGTTGTTAATTTGGTCAAAGGTTCATTATATCCAGAATGGTATTCATGATTTAGATATCATATATGTCATATATATCCAATACATACATGCATTTATAATATTACATAATCATTTAGAGGTAAGAAATGAAATGCACCGTTCATGGAGACTGTAAGCCGTACGTACGCATGAACGCTACTTTCATTTCTATTTCGTATTTTATAGAATGGAATCATAATGATATAAAGGTATATTATAATTCCAGTATAATAACATATAAAATATCATTAACTTTATCCTTTACACATCCCACATATGGTATTAACGAATCAAATCACTTTCAGGGGGCGGTAGTCCGCACTTCCTAAAGTGAAGATATCGTGTTTACCCATAATGGAAATCATAAAGGTATGCCAAAAATGAAAAAAATAGAAGCTTAAGGAAAACATAAACATATTATATATCATATATAAAAATAGTGACATCATAATGGCCACCTTTGAAGGTGTTAAATGAGTGTTGAACAATCATCGTTTCGGGAGGCAGAATTTCGCCATCCACGGAAACCGTATGTTCTTTAACCAATTGATGTAGTTGTGTGAGAGTGTAGCTCAAATAAATATTATAACAACATCCTTGTATATTGAATATACTGGTGTTGTTACAAAATAAGTAAATAAAAAGAGTTTAGGGGGTTGGAGAAGCAAAATAAAACAAATGAACATGAGAGAAAGAATTACCTTTAAAAGTGTAACTCCTTTTGATTTGAGCCTAAAGGATTCCTTTGAAATGATTCTACCCAAAGGGAATCCTCTAGGATTAGGAGAGGGATGTGGGGAGAGTAAATGGGCAGGGTTTGGCCGAGACAAAGGCTTGAGAAGTGTGTGAAATGAGGTAGAGGTGGGGGCCTTTTATAAGAGGAGAGGAGGGGCACTTTTGGAAAGTAAAGAAATATTACTTTATTTGAAAATGAGTTTCGGTTTCAAAAGGTCCCACATTGATATAATTAGTGGATAAGGTTATAAGGGTTCAAAACCCACTCATCCAATTGGTTTTGGCCATGTGTAGTTCATAGATTTTACATTGTCTTTCCATTTTATTTAAATCGTCAAATAATGATGTCATCGCTGCATCATTATTATGTCATAAATAATTTAATTTATTTAATGTCTAAAAATTATAAACAAATTACTATGATATAGGAAATATTTTTAGCTTTCCAATTACTATTTATAATCAAAATTTGGACTTGTATAACCCCACTTAAAAATTGTTTTCGTAAAACATATTATGTTTGTGTCATTTTTACTTTAACATTAAATAAAAAGTAATTTATGTCATTTCCCAACAAAAGTGGATCCATGGGGTCCCCAAGTTGACCCATGGCATGTCATGGTCGGCCATGACACAAACAATGAGGTTGGGACATGTGTCTAGGTCATTTCCTATTATTAAAGCATTATTTATACCTTAAACTACCCTAATTACCACTAAACGCGATTAAGAACTTAATAAGTTACTATTCACCAAAAAATTATTATAATCTCATTGAACCAAATTTTACTTCTTAATGACAACCATGTATGTCGGATTTTCAAAATTCAGTACACATTAGTGGTAAACTTTCATTTAACTGAAAAATCAGTTTGCTTGATTACCACTTAGTGGTTTCACTATTCATCAAAAATTGAAGTTTTTCAGAAAATTACCAAAAATTCACCCTAAGCTATATTTGATATTCCGAATTCAAAAATGAAGTCCATTTTACAAAATTCAAATCATATAAGTCACATTAATTAATTCAATAATTAATTCCCGCTGCCAGAGCAAATAACGTGTTTTTACAAAACAATAAGTATCAAAAGATTGACACCGGTTTAAGTCTAATTTCAAAGTGAAATTGATTCCAATGACCACCATTGGATAAAATGGTAAAAATATATCTAATTTCACTTCAAAACCAATTCAAAACATAATCTAATCATATAAATAAATTAGATTAAAAAGCAGTTTTGATGTAAAATGCAGTATTTTTCACTATTCATTAAAAAATGAACATTGTCAGAAAAATACCAAAAATCCACACAAGGTAAATTTTGATGTCCCAATCATAAAGGATAAGTTTATTTTGACAAACATAGTTTATAAAATTTTCAAAATATAGATTCAAAAATGGTTTGCCATCAAAAGGCAGTAAAACAATCTTTTAAGAATATTAGTGTATTCCATGCATAAGATTGTATTTATTTTCATTTTAAGCCTCTATAACACTATCTCAATCATTAATAGACATAGATAAAAATATCTATTATTCATTACTTACTTGGGATGTTACATCCTTCCCCCCTTTAGAAAATTGTGTCCCCGCAATTTATTTACTTATCGAATAAATGGGGGTACTTATCCCTCATTGCATTTTCAGATTCCCATGTTGCCTCTTCAATCATGTGGTTTTTCCACAAAACCTTTACCTGATGATTCACCTTATTCCGTAACACTTGCTCCCTGTGGTCAAGAATCTGGACCGGTTGTTCCTCATAAGATAGGTTCTCTTCCAGCTGAACTACCTCTGGACTCAAAACATGAGATGGATCTGGCATATACTTTCTCAACATCGAAACGTGAAAAACATTGTGTACCTGAGATAAACTCGGAGGTAAAGCCACTCGGTATGCAACTGATCCAACTCTTTCCAGAATTTCGTATGGTCCAATGAACCTCGGACTCAAATTTCCTTTCTTAACAAATCTCATCACACTTTTCCAAGGAGAAACCTTGAGAAAAACATGATCACCTACCTCGAAAGATAGATCCTTCCTCCGGTTATCCGCATAACTCTTCTGCCTGCTCTGAGCTGTTCTCATGTGTTTCTGAATCAGCTGAACTTTTTCTGCCATCTCTTCTACCAATTCTGGTCCCATCAACTTCCTTTCACCCACTTCATCCCAAAAAGCTGGAGTTCGGCACCGCTTCCCATATAATGCCTGAAATGGTGCCATCTGTATACTGGAATGGAAACTGTTATTATATGAAAACTCAACCAAAGAAAGATGTTGGTCCCAACTTCCCTGATAATCCATAGAACAAGCTCGTAGCATATCCTCCAATGTCTGGATTGTTCGTTCTGACTGCCCATCTGATTGAGGATGAAAAGCTGTACTAAAATTTAATTCAGTACCCAACGACTTCTGAAGGCCTTTCCAAAAGTTAGAAGTAAACCTGGGATCACGATCCGATACAATGGAGAGAGGAACTCCATGTAACCTGACTATCTCTTTAAGATACAAACGGGAAAGTTGATCAAGAGAGAAAGTATCTCGTATAGCAAGGAAATGAGCAGATTTGGTCAAGCGATCAACAATAACCCAGATTGAATTATTACCTCGAGCTTTCTTCGGTAATCTAACAACAAAGTCCATGGATATATTCTCCCATTTCCACTCTGGCACTGGTAAAGGCTGAAGCATCCCTTTCGGTAACTGCCGCTCTGCTTTAACCTGCTGACAAGTCAAGCACTTCACAGTAAAATCAGCAATATCTCTTTTCATTCCATCCCACAAGTAATACTCCCGCAGATCTCTATACATCTTAGTACTGCCCGGATGAACTGAAAACGGAGAACTATGAGCTTCACATAACAACTCTCTCTTCAATTGTGAATCACAAGGCACACACAATCTCTTCCCAAATCTCAAAACACAATCACTATCAATGTTGAATTCAGGCAACTTACCTTTCTGAACCAGCTCTACCCTTTTCTGCAACTCACTGTCTTGCTTCTGTGCTTGCTTGATTCTATCTGATAGAGATGATCTCACTGATACCTGAAACAAAACAGAAGGAATTCCTGCACCAACAACTTCTATGCCAAAGTTCATCAAATCCTTAACTAAAGGATCACGTTCCAAACGCAACATTGTTAATGAAGCATTACTTTTTCGACTCAAAGCATCAGCCACTTTATTTGCTTTTCCCGGATGGTAATGAATTGTACAATCATAATCCTTGATTAATTCCAGCCATCTCCTTTGTCTCATGTTTAACTCTTTCTGAGTGAATATATACTTTAAACTTTTGTGATCGGTATATATTTCACACTTTACTCCATACAAATGATGCCTCCAAATTTTTAAAGCAAAAACAACAGCAGCTAATTCCAAATCATGTGTAGGGTAATTTACCTCATGAGTTTTCAACTGTCGTGAAGCATAAGCAATTACCTGATCATTCTACATTAGGACGCAACCAAGTCCTTTCAATGAAGCATCACTGTATATAACAAACTCACCATTCCTGGAAGGTAGTGCCAAAACTGGAGCATTCACCAATCTTTTTTTCAATTCCTGAAAACAGTCATCACATTCTTTTGTCCAGATAAACTTAACACCCTTCCGAGTTAGCTTAGTCATTGGACTAGATAACCGTGAAAAATTTCCAACAAACCTTCGGTAATAGCCCGCCAAACCAAGGAAGCTACGAATCTCGGTTACATTTGTGGGTCTTGGCCATTCTTCCACAACTTTTGTTTTTGCAGGATCAACAGTTATTCCATCTTTAGAAACAATGTGACCAAGGAAAGAAATTTGTTGCAACCAAAACCCACACTTGCTGAATTTCCCATACAGTTTCTTTTCTTTTAAGGTTTGCAAGATAACCCTTAAATGTTTTTCATGCTCTTCTTTACTTTTAGAAAACACCAAAATATCATCAATGAAAACCACCACAAACTTATCCAAGAACTCATGGAAAATTCTATTCATTAAGTCCATGAATACAGCAGGTGCATTGGTTAGCCCAAAAGGCATTACTACAAATTCATAATGGCCATATCTTGTACGGAACACAGTCTTCGGAATATCTGCCTCCTTTACCTTCAGCTGATGGTACCCCGATCTCAAGTCAATCTTTGAAAAAAACTGAGCTCCCTGGAGCTGATCAAACAAATCATCGATATGAGGCAAAGGATATTTGTTCTTAACAATGATATTATTCAAGGCTCTATAATCAATGAAAAGTCTCATAGAACCATCTTTCTTTTTAACAAATAAAACAGGAGCACCCCATGGTGATGTGCTAGGTCTAATGAAACCTTTCTCTAATAAATCTTGCAATTTATCCTTCAACTCTAAAAGTTCAATTTGTGCCATTCGATAAGGGGGTTTTGAAATTGGCTTAGCATCAGGAACTAAGTCAACAGTAAACTCAACTTCCCGATCTGGTATTATTCCAGGCAACTCATCAGGAAAAACATCAGGATACTCATTTACCACTGGCACATCATTAATCTGAATAGTTCCTTTATTTTCAACGACGTGTGCAAGGTAACATTCATTTCCATCTTTTACAAGTTTCTCGGCCTCTTGATATGTTATCAAAAGTAAGGGTTCATTCTTGTAAACAAACTGAAAGTCTTTCTGAAAAGAAAATTCTTTAGCTCTACAGTCAATCTTAGCATGGTAAATAGAGAGCCAATCCATACCCAAGATAACATCAAACTCTACTAGAGGTAGAACAATAAGGTTTGCAAGTAGGTTCTTTCCACAGATAAGGATAGGAAGATTCTTATAAATTCTTTTTGCCTCGACACTTCCCCCAGGTGTCTTTACCAAAAGTCCAGGAGTCATTTCTTGAGATGGTATTCCCATTTTACTAGAAAAGGTTTCAGAGATGAAAGAATGTGTAGACCCCGAATCAAACAACACACTGGCATAATCTGAAAAAACAAACAAAGTACCTGATACAACTTCATTTGATGGCCCAACATCTGCTGAAGTAGTTGAAAAGGATTTCACCACCCCTTTCTGCTTGTAGTCTAACTGCTTCCCATCACTCAAGCTCCTTGTCGGACACTCGTTTTCATAGTGACCCATCTCATTGCACTTATAACATTTCACTAACTGTAAATCAAATTTGTTCTTACCTTCACCTTGATCCTTTTCAGTGCAATCACGAGCCTTATGTCCCATCTTACCACATCGGTAGCACTTCCCAGAATTCAGAATACATTCCCCAGCATGCCTTTTGGCACATCTATCACAAACTAGAAACTTAGTTCTCTTACCATCAGACTTTTTTGAAGAATTCTTACCTTTCTCCTGCCACCTCGGTCTCTTCTTCTGCGGGTTGTTATAGAAAACTTGGTCATCGGCAAACTCCATTTCCACCTTCTCAGCACATCGAACAAGCTTTTCATAACTTTTAAACTCACGAGAAGCTAATGCCCTTCGATACTTTGGCTTTAATCCTGAGTAAAAACGATTGATTTTACTATCAAGGTCCCGGATAAAATTTGGAGCATACCTTGCCAATCGAGTAAACCTTTCTTCATAGGCAGCCACTGAGTCTTCCTCTTGCCTCAATTCCAAGAATTGCTTTTCCATCCTAAGTTGAACAGCCTTAGGAAAATACTTCTCAAGAAACATACCTTTGAATTCATCCCAGTCAAGAGCATCAATCTCATCGGCGTCCCTGATATTTTTAACCATGGACCACCACTGATCTGCTTCACCCTCCAAACGGTAAATAGCAAGACTAACCTTTTGATTGTCTGAACATCCCATGACATCAAAAATCTTCTCCAGTGCTTTAACCCACCCTTCAGCTAGCACAGGGTCAGATGATCCTCTGAATGATGGTGGATGTTGCCTCATGAAATGTTCCACCACTGACATGTTCCTCTGCGGTTGATCTGGCTTATCTCGTGCATGGATACCACCGCCATTTATCGCTTGAGTCAACTGCGCCATTACTACAACAAACTGTTCAGTTCCAATTCCGACCATTTCTGGATGCTGATTCAGAAGGTTATTTCCTTCTGTATGCCTTCCTAGCACTGCTTCCCTGTTTCCTCTACGGAAAACCATTATGAACAAACATGTCTTAGATGAAGCAACATGGTAATCTTTAAATTCTATATCATTTCAAAAAAATATTTTTGGATAATCATTTAATAGAATTCGAACTCCTAAAGTTATCTAAACCGACCTCTGATACCAACTATAAGGCCCCAGCCTTAAACCTTACTTAATCTTGAGTTATTACAAGATTACACATTGAGGATCTTTTCTGGTTTAGAGTTTTAGAGAATTAGATCATAAAACTTGCATTAAATTCCACATATAAACAAAGTGGTTACATAAAGATAGTATTCTTCATTCCCATCAATGGAAACACATTTAAAATAAAACATGGATTATTTCTTGACACATCCTTGACTCTGTCATCTTATCATGTACCTTTCCCTCGACCTGTGAAAAACATTTCAAAAACATGGGATGAGCATAAAAACTCAGTATGGGTTATAAAAAAAACATGGAAAGGAAACATGAGTTCATATATACATAAGAATGAAATCATACTTTACCCATAAAGCATAGGCACTTTAACATACCTCATAAAATCATGAATAAATCATAGAAATCATAAGACATAAAGGTAACTTGAGGCATTCATAACATTCTTACGTAGGGAGTAACCCTCTTGGTTACGTTTGGAATACCCATCACAGTATATTCCCTAAAATCTCTTCGGAGAAACCTTAACGTTTCACTCCTTCGCGTTACCCAATGCATTGGAGAGCTATAACGGGCTCACCCGCCCTTAGTTTATCACGGAACCACCCGTCTTCATAATAATGCCCAAGAACCATAACATAATCATATCACATAAAACATGCATAAAGGAAACATAAAATTTACACATTTCAATCACGATATATCAATACAACACATTGATATAAAAACATTATGAAAACCATTTTCAATACAAAAATAAAAGAAAAGTAAAACATGGTATTTATTTTTCTTTTAAAAAGAAGGTATGGCTTGTAGAGGAAGCCGAAACTCAAATAACGGTCATGACGGCGGAGAAGTCGTTGTCGCCGCATACGTACGACAAAAACATTCCCTTTTGTCGTTTAGTAAACGCTTCGTATAAAAAAGATTCCTTTTGAATAAACGTAAAAGTCAAAGGGGTTTATACACCGTATAAAAGAAAGTTGTGTATAAAATAAAATATGCCTCAACGAAAGGAGATTGAGACGAAGTCCCATACCTCGTATCCGACTTGACCCGACCTTTCTTTAATCTCCTGAATAATAAACTTGAGTTAATCTCTACTTGCTTATGAATCTTTTTCAAGTTCATTATTCCTTTTATACCATGTTATGAACATCATGTAATCAGTTAAGTTAATAATGTTCATTTTGTCTGTATTTGGTTCTTAAGTCAAAAATAGACTTCTTACACTTACATGTTGTTAATTTGGTCAAAGGTTCATTATATCCAGAATGGTATTAATGATGTAGATATCATATATGTCATATATATCCAATACATACATGCATTTATAATATTACATAATCATTTAGAGGTAAGAAATGAAATGCACCGTTCATGGAGACGGTAAGCCGTACGTACGCATGAACGCTACTTTCATTTCTATTTCGTATTTTATAGAATGGAATCATAATGATATAAAGGTATATTATAATTCCAGTATAATAACATATATAATATCATTAACTTTATCCTTTACACATCCCACATATGGTATTAACGAATCAAATCACTTTCAGGGGGCGGTAGTCCGCACTTCCTAAAGTGAAGATATCGTGTTTACCCATAATGGAAACCATAAAGGTATGCCAAAAATGAAAAAAAACAGAAGATTAAGGAAAACATAAACATATTATATATCATATATAAAAATAGTGACATCATAATGGCCACCTTTGAAGGTGTTAAATGAGTGTTGAACAATCATCGTTTCGGGAGGCAGAATTTCGCCATCCACGGAAACCGTATGTTCTTTAACCATTTGATGTAGTTGTGTGAGAGTGTAGCTCAAATAAATATTATAACAACATCCTTGTATATTTAATATACCGGTGTTGTTACAAAATAAGTAAATAAAAAGAGTTTAGGGGGTTGGAGAAGCAAAATAAAACAAATGAACATGAGAGAAAGAATTACCTTTAAAAGTGTAACTCCTTTTGATTTTAGACTAAAGGCTTTCTTTGAAAGGATTCTGCCCAAAGGGAATCCTCTAGGATGAGTAGAGGGATGTGGAGAGAGTATATGGGCAGGGTTTGGCCGAGCCAAAGGCTTGAGAAGTGTGTGAAATGAGGTAGAGGTGGGGGCCTTTTATAAGAGGAGAGGAGGGGCACTTTTGGAAAGTAAAGAAATATTACTTTATTTGAAAACGTGTTTCGGTTTAAAAAGGTCCCACATTGATATAATTTGTGGATAAGGTTATAAGGGTTCAAAATCCACTCATCCAATTGGTTTTGGCCATGTGTAGTTCATAGATTTTACATTGTCTTTCCATTTTATTTAAATCGTCAAATAATGATGTCATCGCTGCATCATTATTATGTCATAAATAATTTAATTTATTTAATGTCTAAAAATTATAAAAAAATTACTATGATATAGGAAATCGTTTTAGCTTTCCAATGACTATTTATAATCAAAATTTAGACTTGTATAACCCCACTTAAAAATTGTTTTCGTAAAACATATTATGTTTGTGTCATTTTTACTTTAACATTAAATAAAAAGTAATTTATGTCATTTCCCAACAAAAGTGGATCCATGGGGTCCCCAAGTTGACCCATGGCATGTCATGGTCGCCCATGACACAACCAATGAGGTTGGGACATGTGTCTAGGTCATTTCCTATTATTAAAGCATTATTTATACCTTAAACTACCCTAATTACCACTAAACGCGATTAAGAACTTAATAAGTTACTATTCACCAAAAAATTATTATAATCTCATTGAACCACATTTTACTTCTTAATGACAACCATGTATGTCGGATTTTCAAAATTCAGTACACATTAGTGGTAAACTTTCATTTAACTGAAAAATCAGTTTGCTTGATTACCACTTAGTGGTTTTACTATTCATCAAAAATTGAAGTTTTTCAGAAAATTACCAAAAATTCACCCTAAGCTATATTTGATATTCCGAATTCAAAAATGAAGTCCATTTTACAAAATTCAAATCATATAAGTCACATTAATTAATTCAATAATTAATTCTCGCTGCCAGAGCAAATAGAGTGTTTTTACAAAACAATAAGTATCAAAAGATTGACACCGGTTTAAGTCTAATTTCAAAGTGAAATTGATTCCAATGACCACCATTGGATAAAATGGTAAAAATATATTCTAATTTCACTTCAAAACCAATTCAAAACATAATCTAATCATATAAATAAATTAGATTAAAAAGCAGTTTTGATGTAAAATGCAGTATTTTTCACTATTCATTAAAAAATGAACATTGTCAGAAAAATACCAAAAATCCACACAAGGTAAATTTTGATGTCCCAATCATAAAGGATAAGTTTATTTTGACAAACATAGTTTATAAAATTGTCAAAATATAGATTCAAAAATGGTTTGCCATCAAAAGGCAGTAAAACAATCTTTTAAGAATATTAGTGTATTCCATGCATAAGATTGTATTTATTTTCATTTTAAGCCTCTATAACACTATCTTAATCATTAATAGACATAGATAAAAATATCTATTATTCATTACTTACTTGGGATGTTACAATATATGCCTTACATACTTCCAAGATTCATGTCTTTGCTCAAGATTTTGATGTTTAGATTTTATGTTCAAGTTTTTGCATTCAAATATTTATGGATTGTTTTATGTTCTCTATGTTTACCCTTACTGGGCATTTGAGCTCACCCCTTTTATGTTTTCATTTTACCATGATATAAAGAAAGGTTTTAGGTATTAAAAAAGGGGAATATATTTATGGGATATGTTGAAGATCTTTCACCACGATTAGAAGATTATATTCCGAGTTTCCAAAGACACTAAACTATTACGGGCCTTGTGTGTCTGTTTTTATTATGTACTAAGTATTCCAAAAAAGTAATATAATGTCCATGTACGTCAGGTTTCAGGTCTCTACACCTACAGTGGAGGTTCCTCCTGTAAATCAACACCTCGATTGAGCGGCACACAAATCATATAAGTTATTTCTCTCACTGAGTCATACCTATCTTTTAAGGAGAAAATTGAACATGGTGATTTCATCTCATGTATTTCATGGAATAATACTATACTGGAAACCATAATATGAAAAGAATTCCTTGAGATCCACTCTCTCGGTTTAACCTATTCAAAAGAATCCCACATCCCATGATGATCTGACAATGGCGGTTCGAAACAAACAGGCAGCTACAGGTATGACTAATGCCACTATTGGGAAAGAACATGAGTCTAGAAAGACCCATATAATTGTTGAACAAGATGGGTATTCAATTTTTTTACTGACCACCAAGAGTTATCTAGCTTGATAGAGGTAGTTACTGGAGAATATAGATATGTTAAAAACTAACATTCTTTTCATAATGTGCTCAAATGAATAAGAATGATAACATCAAGCGAATTAGAATATATCCGATCAAAGGGGAATGAGAGATGTGAATCACAATACCCAACATTCAGAACACATGGAGAATTGTCTGGTGATACATGATAACTGATGACCATGTTAAAAACACATTATCAATGTTATTGTCCTAGAATAGAAAAAAAAATGAGGTGTGACCACTAACCGTGTTCGAAACATGGAACCTATCATAAAATATATTCAGAGTTTTTTTTGGAAATTTTGGCCTGATATGGTAGGTGAATCAAAAATGGCATGGGACCATGCTTTTAGGGGGTCCCTTCAGATTTAAAAGTGTGTGGGGATGCAAATGATAGAATCAAAATGTATGGAAATAGAGTGATGGAATGTTCAAATAGATTCCAATACTCTATAAATTAAGCAATTGTGATGTAGAACACATTGGTCTGCGGTATTAGTCTGAACAATGATCAAAACCACTTTCCAAGGGAGCTTCATCTCATGTGATGAGATACTATATGAACTATGAACAATGCAGTAGATGAACAAAATCTGGAAATTACATCCCAAGGTAGGGCCTTGAACATTTTTCAGTTGAATTTCATTTATTGTGCATGATAGTCACACATTTTAATATTGTATGGTGTGTATGATGCACAGTATATTTTACCATCCCATTTAAGGTTAGTTGTGAATTGTTTAAATTCATATCTCTAGGACCTTGACCCATATTTTAAAGTCATGTTTTATAGAATATCCACTCCCGATTTATGTACATTGAGTTTTGGGAAGATGAAGAGGATCTAATTATGGGGCTTCTCAAAATTATAATATGTGCCATGGAATAGTGACAAACACAACATGAATAGGGACAATGGAGGCCCATCGTCACACCTCATATTCCCAGGGATGGGTTCCCACACCATTTAAAGTCATTATATCTTGGAAATGGGATTATAGTTTTATATCATAGTGTTTAATCTGAGGGTTTCTCTAGGAATTTTTTCATATTGGTTCACACCATACTAGAGTCTTATAACCGCATGAGTAATTCATAGTGTGGGAAACAAAGATTCGTATCAGGGATGTCCTAACATGTGGGATAATACCTTAATGGTGACACCAAAGGTAGTGTAATTACAATAGGATGCATCGAAATGGAAAGAAGGAAAGTTGAGAGATTAAAGATTTAGATTAGGGGTCAACGAACAGTTAGGGATAAATTGCTAAAAATGTTCAAAACATAGTTACTGTGAATGTGTCAGTCCAGTATACTACGTGAAAATGAACAGTCAACTTTTGACCATGTTTAAAACACATTTTCTTCATTTCATTACCAAATATCCATTATGTGGTTGCCCAAAGAAGGGAGGTTATCAGAAGTGGCATGATACTAAAGAGTTATGGTTCCATCCTAGATTTTAAAGGATATGGAAATCCAAACTGAGGAAAACTCAAAGTGGGAAAGGGATCTATCATATAACGGTAACAAAACCCATGAATTGTGAATAATTTAAATTCATTTTTCTTGGACCATTACTACATAAAAGGGGATAAAGGGGTTGAATAATCTATGGTTGGTCCTAAAAACAAAATTAATTGCAGTCACAACATATCCCATAAAGATGGTAATCATGACACACACAGTCCTTGCAGAAACAAATAACCCCTTGGAGGTCTGACACATAAACATAGAGGGGGATTTTCTTTTTTTGGTGGTGGATGGACTAAGATGTAAGAATATTGGCATCACTATGTATCCCATAAGGATGGGAATATATCCAAATGTAGTTATGAAACTTTATATGGTGGATGTATTATTCCAGGGGGTGTCCTCTCAGGATAGAACATGATAATATTGTGAAATTTATCATCATTCACCCATTCTGACAGTTGTTACAAAGTTTAATGTCATGAAACCATGATGATAGTTATGTGTTGTATATCTCTATATGAATGGGACATTGGTATCATAGTTTAATTTCATGTTCAAGGATTATGGAGAAGGAGTATTCTAAGTGGAGATGTGTGACCCATCTAATATGACCAATTGTAAACATGACTTAACATGCCCCATGCCAGAGCACACTCTCCCAAAGGAATATCTACCCAAGTGTATGAATGATTGAGTGAATGTTGTCTGGTTCAAAGATGAAATTTTTGGGTTTCAATACATATCCCATGAAAATGGGAATCAATCCATACGTTTTTCCTAAAATCCAATGCAATTTATCATCTTGTTGATAGGATGGAGATAAACCAATGTGAAGGGAAAGAAACATTGCAGATGGTCCCAAGAATTTAAATCAAGGCCCCAATTTGTATCCCATAATGATGAGAATCAAGCCACACATATTTCCTTGTGGTGGAATGGTATATAAACGTTTCCAAAGGCAGCATCTTCTCAGGAGAGAACATCATGAAGTCATATATCTAGGATAATGGGAAAAAACCCCATACTATTATTTTAAGGTTGTGAATCTTGGACTATAAGGTTTATATTAGTTTAATGTATTAAATATTATACCATAAGTTGAAAACTCAACCAATAAGGATATTTGGGGCACAAAAAATAATGAACTGATGTGAATGAGGTCCCATGAGCCCCATACATCAAGAAACATTCCCTAGAAGGCTTTCAAAAAGTATCAAGTCGTGATTCAAGGACTATATTCCCATTTTTACGTAATTTTCTTCAGACCTGGATTCATTTTGTTTAAATTCATATATCTCAGACAATATAATCAAAATTTAATTTTGTGTTATAGGGATTATAATTCTATGTAGTTTATCATCATGTACCTAGGATTTTGGTAGCACAGATCGATATCATGCTAAAGAAATAAGGTAAAAGATGTGTTCTTATTAGAGGTGGATGGCATAACCACTATGACCCAATGTGAATGACGACCCTCAAGTGGTCACGTGCCACACCACACACTCTTGAAGGAAACATAGGCTAAATGGTCATTAGGTTTAACAAATTGACAGCTTATCCTGAATATTTAATATCTGGGTGTCTCTATGTATCCCTTATGGATGGGAATCAAGCCAAACAATGTTCTTGAAAATGTAATGGTAGGTGACTGATTCAGAGGAAAATTTCGTCTCTTATGGGGGAATTGATGGACATGGGGAATGTAAGGAGAAAAAATAGATGAATGGGGGCATAAATGCCCCATGCCTTGTATCATATCCATGAAAAGACTCCCCCATAGTTGGAGTGAGGATGAAAATAGTTTAAGGTCAAGACACCTGGACCATGGAATATTAGTTTATCTTCGTAGATTTTGGACCTTCAAATTATTATTCTGATATAGATATATGTATTGTACAATGATAAGAAACCTGACATGAATGAGGTTTAAGGATACCCAACATCGTACAACAAATTACTACCAATAATTGACACATAGTTTAATGTCATTATGATTGGACAAAGATTGTGTTGTCTAAATTCATAATGATTGAACTATAGAAGTGCAACAAATATTAACATCATGTTTTTGGGATGTGAAATAACATAGTTTAATAGCATGATGTTGGGAATAATATGGAAAACGTTTTCTAAGTGGTATGTGCATGGCACAACCACTTCAACGAGACATGAATGAGAGCTATGGAGGCCCACACCACAACATTATCTCTCGATGAAATATTTGACGTAGTTTCAAGTCATGAGGCCTGGAAAATATGGGATGAAAATTTTTTAAGGTCATTTTACCAGGACCATAGGTTATATATTTTAATGTTATATAATTCAAACTATAGATTTATATATTATCATCATGTTACATGGATGAAGATGGATCTTCTTAAGAAAAGTAATTCTTGAGAAACATGGTGTTGGGTGGATGCGTTATTCAGTCTACATCCATAGTGATGAAACATTATGATTCATTGGGATAGACCCTATAAGTGTTATATGGTCCTAACCATTTGGGTTCCATCTTTCTTTTGTTCCACACTATATTTTTCAAGTATTGAATCATATTTTTTGAGGTCTTATACCTCAACTAGATGTAATTATTCAAATCCTTCTGAAATTTTCTTGTCATGAATATCTTTTTGGAGAAATGGCCACAACATTTTGATGAGTAGGAATGCCGTTTCTCTATACACCAGGGAATATGGAGTCACCTTGTTTGAATTTTTGGTCATCATCTGATAATCCCAGAGATTATTGAGGAGCTTTATTGGACTACACTTCTAGTTATTTCCACAAACAATTGTATAATGTTAGAGAGGGTCTTGTTGAAAGCCCGAATCTAACCGTTTTCTCATGCATGATATTGAGATGTATGGTTGGATCAGTGATGTACATTGCATACAAACTCTTTAACCACCTTTATGTCTGTGCCATTATCAGTGAGAATGTTGTGAGGGGATCCAAATTGATCGATGATATTGGATCTCATGAATTCAACGACTAGTTTTTCAATTTAATTCCTTAAGAGTAATCCCTTTGGCCAACATGAAAAATAAATTTCTTGCAGTAAGAATAATCCATCAAAAGAGAGATATCACTGGTGGATACATTCCAAAAATATTGAGTACCCATACTTCAAAGGGAAAATAATGATTTTTAGTATAAAGGGACTCTATTATTTAGTGCATAAAGTTGGAATTGATCTAACCCAAATGGAACCTGATGGTGAACTAACTGTAGTCATGGACAATGGTGGGATAGAAGTATCCCAACATTAAAATACAGTGGCAGAGCTTAAACTCTACCAAATGGGCACCAAAATACATGGCATGAAATTCCTGTATAACATGGGGGATCTCATATCCTTGAATGAAATAGATGATATTTCCATCAATCCCATGTCTTTAGACAGTCTCATCATGGTTGATTTTGATCTGGATGATACACTTCACTATTTACTGATGTATTCACTCAATCGTGGCTCTGTACAGTATGAGTCTGTCATTATGGGGATACTCAATGATATGGGTTGTCTAATAGAATGTCTCCTCATCTGACGGGGGATCTGGTGGTCTCAGTATACAAGCACCAATGGATAGGTGGTTTAATTGGTGGTTATCATCATAATCTTAGATGACATGAGTGATGAAACTTCAATGCCCCACATGAATGAATAGAATATTATAGTCAGTATCCACAAGAGAAGTGGCTATAATATTCACAATAATATCTAAAACATTCATCCATTGAAGAACATGAGTTTTCGATCAATGAAAATGGAAATACATCATCAGTTGGTGAGCATTCATGAGTGAGGACATGAGATCTATATTCCTGATGATATTGTCACCATTTATTTTCTAGATGAATAACTCGAGTTATCCCTTCACATGCAAAATGGGAAGGTCAACATCAAGGGATATCTTGACACTAGTGATAATAGATTGATATATTGCATCATTTTTGGTGTAGAATTATAAAAATAGGAACGAGTATGGAAGGATAGCATGTTCTATGGTGATTAAGATGATCCATAGATCTACTCTATTGATCTTGGTATTTTTTATCCTTTTAACAGTTGGGATCCAGGAGGCACCATCAATGTGAATCTTTCAAAACAGAATAACTTCATCCACCAAGAGGATTCCTTCATCTATGAAATAAACAACATGAGTATATTCTTCTAGGGTCGAATGAATGGCCAAAAGATCTAACAACACATAACCCTTGACCGACATCTGTATAATTAACCAGATGTTGAACTGGTGGAGAATCAGGGCCCAATGTGCTAGATGACCTGAAATCATTGGGAGGTTAATGATATACTTTATTAAATCCACATAATAAACCAACTATGCATCATGATGTTGTGAATTATATCTCAACTTTTTCACTGTGTGATTTAGCACCCGTATTCTCTTCTCAATGGGAGTGTATCCCGAATCTATTTAGGGTAGAATGTGAATGAGATGGTACAAAATTATTTGTGTTCCTTCTTTGTTCATTTTTGAAATAATGGAACTAAGGGATCATTCCAGTGTAGTCACATAAAGTACCAATTTCTTTCCATATATGGTTGAAATAATAAGTGGTGCATGTAGAAGATACTACATGATTTAATCAAATGTGGTCTGTAACTCTTCATCCTGCAAATAGAAAACTCCTTTCATCATGAGACATGATATGGTCATGCACTTTCTAGACAGATTCGTAATAAATAGGTGTATGTAGTCCATGTGGCCATGAATTCCTTAGAGCTCTTGTAGATTTTTCGAATGAGGAATCTGGAATATGGACTTGGTATTCTATGGTTCTATATCGATGCCTCTATATTAGATGATGAGGGCAAGAAAAATTTTAGAGGCAACCTCAAATGCACTATTAAAGGGGTACATATTCAACTTATGGGAGGGAAGGAATTCAAAAAACATCTCAGTATCTCTGAGATAGTAATGAAACTGGTGTGACTTGACCACCACGTCATTTTCATAGCATTCCACTTGTGTCATGAGGATCATGTTGATGATGTGGTTAATAAATCACAGAGAAGTGGCTCTAACATTCATCCTAAAAAAAGGCATCACTTGATAAAAGAATATAACTTGTAGAACATTGAAGGTTCTATTATCCTCCTGTTAATGGGCCATCTGAATTTGGTTGTACTGAAAATAACTATCCATGAATGGGAAAGTCTGGAAACTAGATGTGGGATCGATCAACATCATTGCCCATGGAAGGGTATACTCATCCTTTATAAAGTGCCAATTGAGATCCTAGAAGTCTATACAGACTCTAATATCCCTATAACATTTTCTAACATGAATGATGTTAGCTTTCCACTTGGGTTGTTAAACTTCCTTGACGAAGATATCATTGACGTGTTTGCTACCTCGGCCTTGACCATGGCACTGTAAGATGGGTACTTCTTTCTAGGAGGCTTATTCATACCACAATGGATCACATGGAGAGTAAGATAGTGAACCATGTACTAAGGGTCTAGTCCTAGCATATGGTCATATCTCTAGGAGAAAACATTATGGTTTTTCATCCATATTTCCATGTAATTTTGTGTTTACTCTAGAGGCATAGCTTCACTAATCAGTTTTGGCCTCAGATCTACCTCAGTGCCAAGGTTCACTTGAACTAGCACATTGATTGTCGTAGAAACACCCTATTCATATATAGGTGGACTGTATTCTATATCTTCTTCATCATTTGACGTAGGGGAAGGATTAGGAGAAGATTATTCTTCCAGGATGACTAATTCTGGGGGAGCAATGGTGTCTGCTTGGGCAGAGGTATAGTCTTCACTAAGAGGCTCCTGTTTTACTGAAAACATGGAGATATAGGCTATCATACCAATTCCAGTTATCCATCAACCGCGGAGTACATTAATGAAGTAAAAGAAATTGCGGTTACTAATCTTGTATCAATTCATACTGATTTGGTGAACCAGAGGGTATGATTTGCATTTGTGTCTACTGGGAGAACATCGTGATACATGCCAGAGTAGGAGGTTCTGTAACTACCTGGTCCTAACCCGGGTAGGGGTAAAATATATTCTTCTTACATTCATTGAAAATATAGATGTGGACACCTTTTTTCCTAGAAATGATGAATAAAGTTCCATAATATTGTGTCATATCCTCGAAACAGTGATTCGGGAGAACAAATGTGTCATCCAAATATTCTCATGGGTTGGCTACGATAGTGGTGTTCTTAAACTCATTAGTATTCACATGCAAGTCCTTTCAAATTTAATAGTAAAAATCTATATATAGGGCCTCACAAGTGTCTATGAGAGACAAATCACCTTGAATTATGTATATTTTAAAACTAACATAGTACTTGAGGCATTGGTGTTATGATGAGGTAACTGCTTCAGGAAGACAGAGCAATGGCCTGTCCATTAATTCATTATAAGTTATGTCCTATGAGACTACCACGAAATCGTCATTTTCCTTCCAAATTGATGAACCGAGTCTTCAAAATGATCCTTCCACATTATCTCTACTCAGTCCTATTTTATCCTTGAATATTTAGTCAAAAGGGACTAAGATCTTCTTCAGTAAATCCGAACATATAAAGTATCTAGGATGAGATTAGATTACTCCTAGAACCAATGTCAAATAGGTAGAAATGTACTTACAGACAATTAAATTGCCTGGTGTTGTACAAGAATAGGATGTTCCCCAATATGAGAGAGCCTTCATATTATCTTAATAATGATTTGATGGTTGGTATATTGACTTCTCGACCTCATCTTCATAGAATGTATTTGTGTCTACTACATATTTATAAAAGTGGAGGGGGATTTTCAAGGATTATGCAAGGTCATCACATATATCTTCTAATAGGAAAAGAACATTGAGGATAGAAATATTTGAAGGAATAATGGATAGGTTCATCAACACATTGTACGTCCAGTCTATATGAATATTTCTTCCTGTAGGAGGTTCATCCCTAATGGATGAATGATGAGAACTACTAGTTGAACCACTGTATTCTATCTTGTGTATTTGACATTCTACTACTCATCAGATAAACTAAACTGGTCAACCACTAGCTGAATTTTAGCTAACTGAGGACTATCATTATATGGACACAACATACCATGGTTAGATCAAGAATGTTTTTTTAGTATATTAGTTAAATAAATTGTGGAGATGAATATATTATGGTGGGATGGAAGGACTATTCCATTTGTGCTCTATGAAGCACCAGCTGTCTGGTTTTAGTGGAATATATGTCCTCTCTTGAAGCACATTCCTATGAATTTTGGCTGTTTTATTGTCCTCAAATCCTTCTTCAATGGAATTAGATAGGGAAATTTAGAGGGCTCTTCTGATACTCCCTGTCAGTGGGGACCATGTAGGTATCTACTAGTATGACAGTATTCAAAGTGGCATACTCTTAGTCAACCCTAGAAGAGTCTTACAGGGCTGGGTGAACCCTCAGTGTAATTCTTATTTCTGAATTCACAAAATCATAGAGGGTAGAAGAAAACATCGACATCATTGTGGGAATTTACATTCCCTTATGACATCTACGCCTACTCTTCCTAGACATTGAATGTTGAAAGGATGATGTAGAAGTATAATATGGAGATGGTGTAATAACTTCAGGAGGTTCAGGTCAGCCAATGTAGTAACATATGATGTTGTCGTGGCGTGAGACTACTCTATGATCCATCCATCCATCATACATCATATTCATATGGTTGAAAAAACATTTCCATTCATGAAATCCTCAATATAACTATCATGATAAGTGTAGATGTGTGCCACATGTGTTAGGACTTTACATGACTTGACCATTCCATTGTCCACCCAGTCCTGTATACATCCTTGAACACATATCATTACTTGATGGAATTTATGATGATTCTTTGAAGGGAAGTGCTTAGGGAAACCAGTAAGAATACCCTTGTGAGACTTCCTTCATTATATCATCTTTATAATCACATGTTCTAGGTCTCTATTGAAATAACTGAGAACTTTAGATTTTGGAAAATAATAGGTCTGGTTTCTCCTTTTTGAGATCTAAGATTTGTGAGCGAGGACCTGATGAGGTGCTAGAGGAAGAAGAGTGGTTGATCTACATTATATATTCTAGGGGTATGTTTTTTTCAAGGAGGCTACTACAGATTATATCCTAGGAGAGGCAGATATTTCTATTGTTTTTTCTTCAGTGGGATTTTCATGGTGAGGTTTTGTCGGAAATAGATCTAGAAATTCAAGGGATCCCACATGTACGGCAGCAATAGTCCCTTCATTGGAAGATCTTCTCAATGGATCTAGAAGAGGAAATGGATGTGACGACTTGGATAACTAAAAGTATTCATCTAGATGTTGGACCATATTAAAAGAATCATGGAATACTCCTTGGAAATTATGAGTGACGAGGGAGTGAACCCGTTTGGTCTTGACATTCCATACACACATTTTTAGCATATTTTCTTGACTTAGTTTCTTTTCTTGTGAATATGTGATACCATTCAACCCATAGAAAAAGTCGGTGACATGATCATCTAGTAATTTATTACATTTTTAGAGGACATCAATACTTTTATTGATCATAGTGGGACGGAACTGGTAATGAAACTACATGCAGAGCTATTCCAAACTAGTGATAGACCAAATGGGTTACTTTCTATACCAAATGAATGTAGGCCCTTAAATTTTATAAACAAAAAATATATATTTGCGGCCTCTTCCTACTCTAGGGTTCCAAACATGGGTATACATCATGATATAAATTTGTTTAGATGCTACAGTGGATCACATATTCTATTGAAGGGGGAAAATGTGTGGTTTCTGAAATATGTGGGTGTCCGCATGTCATACACCAATGCGGGATATAGATTTTCATTAAGTGGGATTTTCACCTATCTTGTTTCCAAGGATTCGAGGTAAGCAATGATAGTGGACATCTAATCCTTGTAGGGGTTCCAATAATCGAGAGCGTTCTTAATCATAAATGAATTGAAGGTATCATCGACACTGTAAGAAGGAATGATGGATCATAGAGAGACTGATGGTGTATCTTGCAAAGTTCCCAAATTTGTGTCTCAAGGGAGGTTATCGTATATTTTAGGTAGATTTTGTGATTCATACTATGGTCATATTCCATAATCTCTATTATCTATCATATCAAGATGCATGAGATCACTAGTATTGGCTTGGGAAACATGATGAGAATGACATATGGTTGCACATTCTACCCCAATAGAGGATAAAGATGATCTTATTGAGGATATCCATAATCTGGGAACTACTTAGGTAAGATCTCATTGATGATCATATTCTGATCTATGATTTTTTATGTAGGGAAACCAATTAAGGGAGATCATCTATCTTCTATGTGGCATCATATGGATTGGATGGAATAGAAGTCTAAATTTATTACTTTACTTTATTGAAATTTTGACTGGTAGTTAATAGTGTTTGGGTATCTCTAAGGTCTAGTTCCTTCCTTTGTAGGCGGGTGAGGAAAACTATATGACGGTCCACTTGGTACTACGCTACCCTAGTGGGTTGGTTCACTCTGTCAGATCTTATATTAGTTTCCCCTTCCTTAGGAAATGTTATTCCAGCTATATTTACCATGAAAACACATGGAGACATGCCCTCGACATCACTAGGTAGGTCTGACTACCACCTTATTGGAATTAAGTGGAGAGAGGCATTCTATTCCAAGACACGAATCTTAATGTGTGATAATTCATCTTTAATGGTTTCATGGTGTAATGTGAAGCTCTAAACGCATCTGGGATGAAGGGATCAGTGGTATCCAGGTGACATAGGATGGTGATCCACTGGGATTGATGCAAGCTCCAGCATAAGAAACCGTTTTTAAATGTTTTAAAATTTTTCTAAGCATCATGGGTATACCAACTGGTAGCATCAGATGCGAAAATTCATGACCTAGAAAGTTTGGAGAAAGAAAATGATATGGACCTTTGTGAGAGACTCTGGAATTTCAATGTCGAGAATCTAATTCAGACAGAACACCATAGATAGATGGTCCCTAGCCAGATTGTCCCTTATGGTCCCTTTTTAATAATCATGGAATGTATCTTAGTAATTCTAGGATTTGATCTGTGCTAGCTAAGAAATTAGGAGATGTGTGGATGTGGACCACTACGATGATGGACTAGTCGATGTAGAGGCTGTTCTATGAACTAGCTAATCGATGCACTATGGGTCTTCTCACAGGGGTGGTTTTGCCCACATCATCCTGGCTTTGTATGACTAGTTACATAACACTACCCCATGTGAAAGGTTGATGGTAGTATTATGTTGGTCCACAAGATTCTAGTTTTCTATCAAACTCAAGGATAACTCTATGTGATCGCATGTAGAGGTAGAGAATGAAACTATAGATGAAAGAGAATACCGCACCCTGATAGTCTAGAAGTTACCCAAAATATTCATCTACCTACATGTAAATAGGTTTTAATTTTGGAATTTCTTCGATCTCATATTCTAAGATTACGAATCTCACCTTATGGGATGATCCCCTATTATTTAATGCAGTCGAATTGGGTGAAAGCTCCATCAATGAACCATATGATGCTTCCAAATCTGAAAATATAATTGGATCAACAAAAACATTGAAATTTCTTGAATTTTGGATTTTGTAGTGGTGGTTGTCCAATCTAACAGGGGGTGGTTATTTAGGGTAGGGAACTTATTCAGAATGAGGAGTTAATTTTTATTATTGGGTGATGGAACAAGGAGGACCTACACATTTATTTTTGGGATATAGGGAGGACCTATTTATCATTTTTTGTCGATGTGGAGAGGGAATCCACTTGGGCTGCTGTGGGGGTGGGTAGTACCTCCACTCTAGTTATTGACATAGTGGGGAGGACCTCTTCTTTGGTTATCAGAAACATGGATAGGAACTCCATGAAGGTTAGGATAAATTAGAGGACCTCCGCTTGGGTTAAAAGTGTGATGAGGTATTTTTCATTGATTGATCTAAAAAAGTTGAGGAATTCCTTGTTGGGATGAATGAATATATAGAAGGTCTCGATACTAGTCACTGGACACAAGGGTTGGAATTCATCTACATATAGTTGAAACATGGGGAGGGCCTTCAAATTGAACTTCGATGGAGTGAGAAATACCTCCACTCTAGTTAGATGTGGAATGGGGTCAACCTCTATATTGGATGGTGACGATACCATGAGGAAGGTATTTATATGGATCATCGATGTATCAGGGAGGGCCTCTACATTGGCCGGTGTTTTAGTTGGGAGGAAATCCTCATTATTAGGGTGAGGCATGAGGAGGACCTTCACAATGATGGTGTATGGAATTGGGAGAGCCTCTATATCAAGAACCATATGTATTGGGAGGACCTCCGCATAGGATCTCAATGAAGTGGGGAGAACCACCACATTGGTTGATTCTGGGAACATGAGGATAACCTTGGTGTTGAGTGTGAGAGTAGGGATGACCTCCTATTTGGTTGGTGACTACATGGGGGGGATCCATATAGAGTCTCATTATCATGGACTAGGCCATTACGGGTGCTGGGGGTACCAACAATTAGAGTCATCCCAAACTTCTAGTGATTCGATTGAGGACTCAATCTCAAGTGGAAGTTGTTGGGTTCCTACTCTGTAGTGGAAGGTAACTGGTGGAATGTTATGATTTTAGCAAGAGCCACAAGAGTTTTTGAAGATGATCCCCCTTTACAGGAATTCTTTTGAGCTTATTCCTGACATTTTCATCAATTAATTTGGACAACTACCTCCAGTGCAGGGGAGTAGTCAACGAATTCCATGACCTGGAGGACTGGTCATTGGTGGTGCTACATGCCTTTTTGGAAGCCCTCTTAGTTTACTTATTGGTGGTGGGCATTGACAGGATGAACCAATGTTCCCCTTCCTCCTCTACTTAGGGGATCAAGGAAAGGGATATATCTTGGTATAGTCTCCTAAAGAGGTTTTTTGTTGGAGTGGGGGGTACTGGCAACCTGCGCAGCCCTTGGGGTGGCAGTGTCAGTTAGGCACAAAATCCTCCAGGTACTAGAGATCCATATCTGTCATGGGAATGACACCCACTTGATCATACCCTCATACAAGGATTCCAATAACTCCCCTATGAATGAGCATTGTGGGTGATATAGGGTGTGGGTGCTTGGTAGCTAATGGCATAAAAACCATCATGGCGTATGTGGGGTCATGCTGGATTTTCAGGTCAAATTTTCTCCAACCCCTACATATGAAATCATAGTTTTTTGGTTTATGATAGCTTCCATACTACAAAACATGAATATTGAGCTATCTATGTGGATTCTAGGAATGAAATGATTAAATCCACAGTGTCTTCCAATTATGCATGGTTGGAGAGAGATATCCACATTTACGATGTCACAGATCAGAATGCACGATGTTAAATTACCACAATTTCGAGTGACTTCCACACTAGGCCCAATATTTTTATAGTTTTCCCTAGCATCAGATATTTAAATCTGGTGACATTGTAATCAATGATATGATGAACAAAATTTCCATTCTCCATGGTTGAAGAATAAAATCATAAATTTATTTTCAGCATTTCTTTTTCCCATGCTTCCATCGGGGCTCCCCTCTATCATGCCACTACACACACTATGGAATTTTATTGTTTCCCTGCATTACTCATTTCCAAAGTTCGGTATAATTTATTACTTTCATCATAGATTTCAACTTCTTGATCAAAATTGTATGATGGGATGTTGGTTCCTCATTCCATGGATTCCTACTTCATTTTTTGAGTCCAGGTCCCACTCATAGATTTGAGTCATGTTTATGAAATCTATTACTGGTGTCATCTCTTCATAGACACTAGTTAATTGCAATTCTAATGTAAAGATATTCTAAGGGGTATTTATAGGTAAGAAAACTTCTGTCGTGATAGTTGTCACATTTGGAATAATTGGAATGTTTAAACACTATAATATTGGTTACATGTATTATTCCTCATAGTATTGAATCTATGGGAATAGAACTGAAGTCATATCATGTTGATCATGAGGTATGTAATTCCAAAGGAATATCTTCTAAGGAATTACCCTTAGGAATCTGTGGTCTCTCATGAGGTAACTAACACCATAGGTGAATATCTTCAGAGACTTTCACATTAGGCATCCCATGTTTAACATGAGGTTGCATCATGAGGTATGTCACAGGTTTAATTTCCTGGTGATATGGAGGGGGAATTGTCCAAATTATCCATGGAGGTAGATCATGGGGATGCATCCCTAAGAGATAACACATTGAATGATTACTGGATTTATTATAATTACCCATGTAGGCTGATCTAGAGGGTGTATCCCATAAAATAAATTTTTCACTCCATGATGGTTGATTAGATCTCTCCTTATGGTGGACCTGGGAGGTACACCACTATGAGGGGTCCCCAAGGATTAATGTTGATTTGTATTGAACCTCGGAGAGGAATACTACATACACTATTTAGAATACAGGGATCAAAAACCACATAGTTTGATGGATGGTATGGGAATTATGATTTGGGGCTTCTTTACACGAGAAGATTGAACATGGTTGTATTGTGTGGGGCTCGCACATGATTCCTACACCTGTTCTACTAGTATCACTAATTAAATGGATTTGGATTACAAATAATAACTTCCTTTGTGAATGGAATGATCTCACCAAGATGTGGTGGCCTAGGTAAAGATCAATATGAATGTGGATGGAGTGATGGGTGGAATGTAGGGAATGGATAGAGTGATGTGTTTTGTCTTTAGAGAGGAGTCATACATATCCTAGATGGTTGGGAATCAAATCCCATATAGTTCAGAAAAGGATTTTTCATTTTACAAGGCTTATAATTAAGGAGGGTTTTCATTGAAGTGACGAAAATTTTTGGGGCTTACGTATGGGAATTTCCTATGGTATGTGGCTATGATTGGGGATTGAACCTATGGAAGAGTCATGTGGAAAATGGGGAATACTATGGATTACACATAAGAGTGGCCCAAGTGGCGATTGGATATCACAGTCACTGCTAAAATCTAAGCACACATGAGTTATTCACTTTGTGAGAAAAAAGACGAAGTAGTGGACCTGATGGCCGTGTCATGAAGGATGAGACAAATAGTAATGGAGTGGGGTTACACATGGAAGATGCCCGAGGAGGATTCCAATTTTGGTGAGGAGGGTCATATTACATGTGAGGATGAAATCATTCCATGAGTCACACATGGAGCTCCCTATCAAGGGTGTGTGAGGCTTACGCGTCGAAACTTCTTGAGGTGGAATTGTCATCCCACGGTGGTGTCCCTTGAGGGAAACACATGGGGAACCTTGTGTGAATTTCATACGGTGATAATTCATATTAAATTAGTGTGCTAAGGAAACTAGTTCTAGGATGTTTTATGTTACAAAATAAGGATATGGGGGGCTATATTCTCACCCGTGGGATTATATAAAGATTGCACATACACCCTTGGTAGGGGAATCAGTTCAGTAATACTAGTTATCAATAGTGTGGAGAATTGGTCAGTTTTAGGGTCCACGTTAGCATGCCTATAATGAAAATAAAGTGGGAATAGAATAGCTATTATGAAAAGAAAATGGTATGGAAACAAATTTTATAATGGAATAAGATAAACCTCATGATAGACCATTAAATCATTAAGTTCAAGAATAAATGTTTTCTCTGAGGAGGTGTGTGCATGGAATGGGAGATGTGTGTAGTAAGGGACTAGGTACGGTGCTTTAGAATGGAGGCAACCTATGGATAATCCAAGAGGGGGTTCACACAACATTGGAGTCTTGCACGCAAGAGATAGGGTTGATCATATTATTAGGTTGTGCACAAGGCCAATGGTGTGCACACGAGTTGTCTGTTGCACGCACCAGAAATAGGATGATAGAGGATGAGCAAGGACTACTCAACTTTGGGCCCACTAAAATGGGGACCTATAGGGAACATGGAATGTAATATCTCTACCTTGAGGGTTACATGTATTGATTTATGTTGTGGAAGGTCGTTCTTATTCACAACATATTAGTGATTCGACTTTAAGGGGATTGCAATGAATAATAAGGGGTGATAGCAATCAATATATAGATAAATCATTCACTGATAACACACATGATTCTGGTTGTGGAAGAGGAATATTGTTCAACCATGTTCATAGCTTTAGAGATGTGAATTTAAGGGCCAGTTTGATGTTGCATTTAGTGAGAAATAGGATGGTGTGTGATCATGTGTTTTTTACGCAGACCCAAACTTGTGCATGTATCCTCATTGGTCGTCTGAGTAGCTTTCATGGAGGGGCCTCAAGATACATCAAATTGGGCATTGAATGGTCTTGTGCATAGTTTTTAGTCTTTTTTGAGGTCCTCAAAAATTATGTGAACCTTCTCTCATAGTCTTAGAATGATTTATTGATTTAGACAATGCCTTCTGTGTGCCCAAAGAAGGTCATTTGTCACTTCAAGCTAAAATCATTTTTAACAGTCACATAAATAATATCCAAATAAGGCTCTCTTGTATTTTAAACAATTAAAAATAACCAATTATGAAAATTTCATAATTAACTAATTGAAATTTGTTATTTTATCCATATTTCATAATGTTTAACACTTAATAAATTACCAATAATTAATTCGAAATAAAATCTTTTATTTACAGATCATATATTATTCCATATATTCTAGTTAAATGGTATTTATAAAATTAATATTTAATATTTAGTAATAAAATTATTCTTAAATATTTAATTAAATAATTATGATAAAAGTTTTATATATCTATAATCCTTTTATAAATTAAAATAATCCAAATTAAATTTTATAATGATTTATTAGCATCTTATAAACCATTAAAAAAATTATGGATTTTAAATAAAAATTAAAATCATTGTTATTTAGTCTTATATTGAATCCCTATTATTTGTAAGGGTTTACTCCTTATTCCCTTACACAGATAGTCTACATAAGGGTAAATAGGATTAACCCTTATATTTTACATACTACATAAGGGTGATGAGGTATTACTATTATGTATACTCCATTTCATAGTGGTACGTACTACATTCCCTTTATGTACTAGTGTTTCACCTAAGGGTAAGCTATTGGTTACCCTTATGTAACCCTTTATATCCCTAAAATACCTTTACTTGTAATGGTATCCATATCATACCCATGTGAAACACCATTACACAAACCATTTATTTAAGGGTTACACTAAAAACTACCATTACATGAATCCTTCATGTAATGGTATGCCTTGGGTTTCTAGGATTGTGTAAGGGTATGGATAGGTGATCCTTACGTACACTAATATATATAAGGAAAAGGTGAAAATAATATTACATGGACTACATTGGATAAGGGAAAATCCAATGTTTCCTCTAAATATCCCAACTACACAGGAGTGCAATATATTTTTTATATTTTCATAAAACTTAAAAAACATTTCTTTGTTCTTGTGTTCTTCATCGTTTGAATAAATTGTTGCATAAATATAATACACGAAGTCCTATTAAACCAATATTTGGTGGTGAAATATCTATTCCTACTATGAATACATCTAACATGACATCTATATGACCTATCATAGGGCTCCATTTCCCTATCTCTTCAGGCATTCACTCATTGAATAGCAATGATCCTCCTGTACAGAGATCCACCCATCATCATCAGTCACATATGAGTGTTCCCATGAATTAGTTAACTTTCAAAACTTCCCTTTGATTTTAATATTTGGCTTCTTAAGAATTTAGTAACACTTATTAGATGTAATGGAATCAATTAAGAACCAAATTTTTGGATCATCCACGAGAGAAATACGAAACTACATATAAAACAATACATAAAGAAACACTATAAAACATGTATAACTTACACCAATGAATACAATGCATTATCAATGATATTTATCACATAGAATTGGAAAATATCACCAAATTAGGATAAATTCATCTCACCTATATAGGAATCCACATGATAAATTTAATTTTCTATCTTTCAGATGGGATTCAACTTTTTGATTATGGTATTCTAGTGCCTCTATATGAAAAGTATAAATATTAAATAGATCATAAGATAAAAGAGTATCGAAAAGTCATGGGGATATAAAACCCCTAACTATTTGCATGAAATGTTTGCATATTATATAAGAAATGAAGAACATAATGTTATTTTTCCCATTTATTATTGTGTTAAAACACATGTAAAAATTTCATGGTCATTTTATGCATTGTATGCATGTAATCTTTTCATGTATCATATAAATATGAAATTATTTCATTTAATTATTTCTTATGTTGGTGAAACACAAAATTATAACTATTTATTATTTTTTCAAAATCATATATTATATAAAATAATATATCCTTATGTGAATGAAAATAATAATTTCTATGAAATATGAAATGTAATATATTTTTCATATAAATATATATGAATTTAAAGGATATATCCATTAGTCACTATGATTGGTAGATTAAGTAATTTTTTAATTTAGGTTGAACTATCAGGCATGGGATATTATGATTTTGAAGTGATTTTCCATACAAAAGGATAATGGATAGTATTGTTTACTCATTATAGATGTCAAGGATAATAAATTTTATCTCGGTGCGTTCATGGAATGACTACAGTGAATTTTATAATTGATCATGTGGTGTCTAGGGATTTGATAGTATTATAGATTTAGGTGTCCTAGAGACATGATCATAACCTATAAAAGTATGATATTTGGACCATTCATCATATTTCAATGACATGTTCAAATCATATGTAACTACCCAAACTATTATAAATAAAATTTCCATTTTTGTTTTAATCAAATTTTTTATAATGTAATACGGTTATAGGAAAAACATAAACTTATTTAGTTTATTATATACTATTAGAATTAAAAGACCATTAACATTCATTACTATTGATATTAAATTAAAGGGATATATATGATATGATTAGTATAAATATAGTGTTTTAACATATCTAATTCACATAGAAAAAGTGATAAACTAAATCAGTATAATCAAACCATGTGAATCTCACTTATCAAAGCTCCTGATGGAGATGGAATCACTATGAATTTCCATAGAACAAACCCAATCTGTGATCCAACAATAAAAGCATTATTGGAACCTTTTACAGGATATGTTTAAGCTCATTGAGATTAGATCCAAAACCATGTACACGGAACCCCCCATGAATGTCTCACCATTGAGAATCATTCCCTTTAGCGTTTTGTGGTGTAATATAGGAATATGTATCAAGATCCTGGAAATATGAGTATGTAAATTATTTTTTAATAAATAATGAATATATTTTCATGTTATTATTCTTACTTTATAAATGATTTTTATTTTGATATAATAATACACAAGGTGCTTTTTTGGGTAATATTCAGATTCAATTACTGAAATTTATTTTCATAAAATAATGTATTTTTGGAATAAATAGTATTTTATTATGAAATAGTATATATTAAATATAAATTATAATTTAATTTTTATGATGTGAAGTAAAATTTTAATAAGGGTTCGAAAACTGTTATTGTCCAAAAAACCCACCATTTTCCAATAAATTTCGACTATTATTCAAAAATTGAAAATACAACTATTTAGATATTTATTTTCATAAAAAGAATATTATTTTTTGAATAATAATTTCAAAATTATCTAATGATTATTTTTTTCATAATTTTATGATATAGTTGAATTTTCGTGTAAAAATTAAATACTGTATAAACATACGGTGAGTATTACGACTTGATAATGACACAAAAGTGATTTAATAATACTATAAATGGTATCCATGAACAAATAAATGTTTTCCCATTAAAACCTTGTTATTTTATGTTTATTTTATTAATATTATAAATCCATTATTAATTCTCCAATACTTAAAATATATTTTAGGATTTTAAAATCTTTTCTATAAGAGTATGACTCACATACACATAAGCATGTGCATTATTTTATTATGTACTTACATCATCGTTATAAAATAACTAAAAACACTACCATTTTTATGAATCCATTGAAACAAATAATTCAATGTTTTCTGGTTTTGGTTATTTTATTATATAAAGTACATAAACTATGTTTTATAAATGATAAAGAAATCCCCACTCATTTCCTATTTAAAAACACCCATGATCCCATTTAATTTCACTAAAAATACATTAATCACGTCCTTAATCTTCCCTCACCTCTCTAGAATCTTCCAACGGTGCCCTGAATCTCTCATTAAGATCCTCACAATCATTTCAAGCCAAACATTCAGGTAAGGGATCCAGGCCTTCTATTCATTATTCATGTTTCTATATTATCTTATTCCTTCTATTTCTAATTCCAAATAATGGGACATGTGTATTCATATAACTATTACTACCCATTTTATTTAAAAATTGTGAGAGATCCATTTTCTCTCTCATCAACCAATTTTATGAATTTTTAGTAGTCGTCAATATGTTGTTGAAATAACACCATGATTTTCCATTCTAAAACAATAGTTCAGTGAGTTCCATACCCATTTCTTATCTAGGTTGTTAACCATAATACACTTATAATAATTTTAAAATTCAACTAAAATTATTTATTACACAATACTTTAACATGGAATTATATATGTTGATGAATTAATCCATGATATATGACTTATGTGGCACACATTAGCATGACAATGAATTAAAATTGATGGGTGTGCCAATAATTATATATCACTCAGATGCATTGGGTATTTCTTATTCACATTATATTTCAAGTAGTGATGGTGAGTGAAACATATTATTTTATGTTACTATTTCCATCATGATTTAGTGATGTTCATCCTTGACCTATGTTTATGCTTTAGTGTTTTAGGTTATTTCAATATCTCCCATGTTGCCTTTATGATTATCAAGTTATATCATGTCTTATTGTTCATGTTTATGATTCTAAATACTTTCAGACATAACTAATGTATAAAATTTATTATTCTCTTCATTTTATTCCATTTTTAGTCACCCACTAGTGTTTTTAGCTCACCCCTTTCTTTTGTATGTCCCCAGGTTATCCCATTAATTTTTAACTGAGAGAATGTTAAGGAAGTTTTTAATAAATATGATCTTATTTGTGTTTTAAATTTTCATATAATGTAACTAATTACAAAATACAATATAATTATCCATCATATAGGTTTTATTATATTTAATTTTATTTAATAAATAAAGTGTTAATGTGAAATAAAGGGAAAGTTTGTTATATCATAGGATATGTATGATGAATCTTCTCAAGACAATGAAGTGGTATTGTGGGATATTTGAAACAACTCGCATTTGAGTGTGCCGGAAGAGTCAATGAAATCAAGGATAAAATAGATTATGAGTCATGAATGTTTATAATTTTTAAATTTAGAATATGAATTAAATCTTATTAATAAATGTTACATGATTAAAAGGATATTTTGGGGTATATGGTAGTACGAAACCGCCAAAACCATTGTTTCATTCAACCAGAGCATTAGTGGATTAAGTTTTGGTGATACACCACTACCTCTATAATCCATTTTTTGGTGGTTTTCCATGAGATAGTGAATAAGACTTTGGTACCCATAATTAATGTGGGGGTATTTTATCAATTTTTTAATCTCTCATAGGGTTTCACCTCTTGAAGCTCTCCATGAGAGGGAGGGGAATCATCCACTGCTCCCCTATTTTCACCCATATTAATCCATTGGATTCATTGAAATTAAATTGTGTTGGTACACCAATTATAATATTTTGGGTTCAATTTTATTTTATCATAATCTAATCTTAGGGAAATCCATATTGTTGACGAAGATTTTTTTAGTGAAAACTAGAGGAGCTATTAAAGTGATAAAATTATCATGGATGAATACTATTTTTTGGAGGGTATATATACATGTAAAAAATTATAAACACTTATTTTATGGTTGTCTGGGAGAGGATACATTTTTTGGGAAATACGATTCTGATTAAAGGCTAGTGAAGGCTTAAACATGGAAAATATTTAAAGGAATATTGTTATAGTGGAGGTTAAATCTCCCTTATCAAATATACATGAGATAATCAAGTAAAAACATCATTATGATAAGTCTCAATGATTACAACCCCCATCACCTAAAGTTCGTAAAAAATCAATATACAATCGTAATATTGTTTCTATATCATATGACATAGGTTTAAGATAATTATCATAGTACTGAGAGGTTCTCATAATATATGGGAACCACTATAGTATATTGATATATATTTTAATATGACAAAATTACTATATATACTATATGAATATATTATGGTTAAATCATGGTAACTATGTATTATGTATGTATAAATGTATACATGATGTTATAATAAACGAGAACAAGTTTGAATTGGGTTTCAGTTAATAACTCTTAAAAAAAACTCCCTCTATACTAAATCTAATTACTATATTTTCAAAACTAGTAATCTCTCATATGAAAAATCATGCTTCAATTGTGATATTTATTTTTGCATTGGGACATCCATATATTTTTCTATAGATTCTCTATTACCTATTACTTCATGTCCTAGAATAAAATCTCTTAATAGATTACATCTCAAAAGTCAATTCTTTTTTCCTGCTATTATAACCTATTCTTATTATCTAGAAAAATATTTTTAATATTATAAATATATTCATTATGATAAATAAATTCATGATATATATAATTAAAATATTTAATAAAATGTTACTTATTTCTGTTACTTATTTAGCTACATTAGAAGTCGTAGAATACTTTGGTTTTTTAGAATGGGCTACCACTATATTCAACAAGATTATCATTCAAATTTACTTGTCTAAACTGTGATACAATATTAAATTGATATAATTAAAGGATAAAATTTCATCCCCTAGATAACTAAAACTTCTTCCTATCAGAGTACCAAGAACATACCCCTTTTACTTAATTACTAGTCTATATTTTAGTGTACAACCCAACAAATTTGTATTATATTTTTTAATATTTTATCATTATTCATTTTTACTATGAAATATTAAACCCAACAAATATCATAGTTTATGTAATATATATCATTAATGAATAATAAGTAGTTATACTCATATTTATACTCTCATCATGTATTATAAATTCAATTTGTTAGAGATATTTATTCCAAGTGATATATGAAAAAAACCTTTTTTGAATTATTCAAAATAGTATTATTCAGTACCTTGTCAAATTATGTACTTTAACTTGGTCATAGAAACCATAGATCAATCTTATATGATTTTTAAACTAGGACTAGGGTATCTAAAGAAGGACATTAATTTGAGAAATATTTGACACTAATTCTTAAATAAATGTAACAATAATATCTACTTTCTTTATGTTATCCACATATATCACTTAGATAATCACTCCCATTAACTAATTATAGACTCATGAAAAATAATCATTCCTTGATTTTATTCATATGTTTGATTAATAAATTATCCCTTGTAACATGAAAATTATATTAAATAATTTATGTTCAAAAACCCAATATTCTAATATTTGTAAAATACCATTGAATTTAGAATTAAAAAAAATAAACACCAATATTTATGAAAATATTACCCAATAGTCAATTTCATGAATTATCTAAAACCATTTATTTTTTTTCTATTTCTATTAATTCACTTTAGCATCCATTTCCACCTCATTCATAAATTCTCATTTGGGCTCAGTGTATTTTACATGAACTTCAGATACTTACAAAATAAAAAATGATTTTGGTATAAGGAATCCATTTCTAAACTCATATTCACATTTAATTTTCAAATTTTTCATCATTTACTACTTTCTTATAGGATAAATATTAATTATTCTTAGGACATGTTGGACCTGATGCTACTTAACCTGTACTTCAAGCTCGGTCGGCCACATTACCCCTGGTGCATCTCCCCATTTTCCAGGAGCTACCAACATGTAGTGGGGGTGCATATGGTATTAAAATGGGGAGAATATAATCATATGTCTGAGTAGCACTATAGATACAAAAAAAAGTAAATAGTATCATCCGCCTAATAAAATAGATAGATATAGCAAACAATAGAAGAATAACAATAAACTAAACAACAAATAAGTGAAGAAGTAGATGACTAAATAACATAATAACCAAAATCCTGAGATTCATTATTTGATTCATATATAGATTCATGAAATAATGATAATATATTAGTGAATAAGTAGACACAATCAAGAAATACAATAGTCCAATAGGTAACAAATGAAAAAAGCAGCTCCACTAGCATCTCCAGCCTATGACCAGTCATGTGATCTAAAGATCCATATAAGTAATATGAATCAAGAATAGGTATATGAGAGATTTACCCTATACATAATTTTTTAAAAAAAGTCTTATCTGGTGGTAATGGAATCCCGAGTAGGGTGTGAGATAAAATCATAGTAGGCCACCACAAATGGATTCTACTAATGATCCTTCTAGGCAATCATAAGTAAATAGTGTGCATATAATAAAAGAAAAGTAAAACAACACTGAATAATAGAATAACCTCCCACTTAGGTTTCTAAAGGACACTTGGATGGTCTACATGCTTTATCTTATAGCTGGTATGTAAGATCAAATAACGACATCAGTATATATATATATATATATATATATATATATATTGATAGTTTAGACCAGGTTGTTCCATATATAGAGGCGTAAAACACCAGTCTACGAGGTCATGATTTCTACTCATAGGGCAGTAAGCTTGACACAGACACACACAAAAAAACACACACACAAACACACACATATTATTGTGTTATATCGGTACATAACATGCTGGAAAACAACACCTATCTATGATCTAACAATCTCTACTCACTAGGTAGTAAACTTGATGCTGATGTAAGGGGAGATTGGCTCACCATGCCCTACTGAGGCCCTTACCATTATACCACTATATATAGCTAGAATGTGGAATATAACACTCAACCAAATTCATTTATATAAATAATTAACATGATATCCGCATGCTCAATTTATTTAAGGCATCTTAAACAACTTTTATCAATTTACACATGGCATGTACAAAGACATGGGTTAACCATCCATATATCAAGTCTATTTTACCTAAACAATACATTTTATATGATTCCTTATTAATAAAACATGAAAACGGTCATGACCATGACATCCCTTGAAACCATTTAATTTTAAAAGAATTCATTTTAAATATTATATCCATCTTACCGTATCCATACTATTCAATCCAGTGCATTCAATTTTCCGAGGAATAGAAAATTCCATTAAAACATATTGGGGTCAAGAGTAAGGAAAGCAACAACCCAATTTCACATTTGGTCTATTCCATTTCCAAAGGAACCAAACACCTTAGAGGAATCTTCCAATACATTAATTATAAGAGTATCATATAAAATTTCATTAAAAATCCAAGACGGGGTATAAATTGGGCTCCATGAATTTTGGATCATTTTGTTAAAATGACTGATATTCAAGTAGAACACCTCTGGGTGTCTATATAGAGGTAATGTGATGTCTAAATCCATAAAAAGATCCAATTTACCTATAACAATGCAATAATTTCATTTAGATATAATGAAACTTACACATTATTGAAGCTTGGAAGAGGATAGATTTTGGAATAGAGGAATAAATACAAAACAAACAAAACTAAAATTGAAAAATATGTGACCACCTACCTTAGGGACATGTGTGAAGCCTCTCTTGTAATCTAACACAATGTTGAATAATGTTTGAAGATATATGGGTTTCATTCCAATGCCCTGAAATGAGGGAATATGAGCCTACATCTAAATATGGATATAACAGGCTAGAATGACCAAAGAATGAGAATTACATGGGGTTAGCCTTAACTTGGTCTATAAAAATCTCCTTCTGGATCAAAGATCAGATGTCAGATGAAGGAGTGTCATGATACCCAAGATCTGAATATTTTGAAACCCACGGGCTGAAGAACTCACTAGTTATCTATTGGAAAATAAGGGATAGAGCAGAAATAGGTTTTATAATTAATGGGGGGAAGGTAATTTTCCTCAAAATCGCAATGTGCATGGTTTATGCACACTATTTACTAACTTTGTCAAACAACTCTATCCCCCAACTATATTAGGCCACACAGTTGTGCTTCTAAGAATGAATAGTTGTAGACAAATCGTGTAGTCTTTCAGGTCCCCTGTTTGTAGTAGAATAGTTTATAAAACCTGTGAGGCCTAGATTCCATGGTTTCCACTAACCATGTATCATAGTGTGTACGCCACATCTCTGGAACATCGGGATCCAAAAAATCCCCAAATATTCTTAAAAACTCTCATAGTCCATAGTATAGAATTTCCATTATTCATGGAAAATTTGAAAATGAAAAACTATTGATCTATTCCTTTGATAAAAAGTTAGGTCATTATATCCTCCCCTCCTTACAGAAACTCATCCTTGAGTTGGCCTTATGAGGTTAAATAGGTATCATCGGCAAAACGTTTGAACAATTGAGATCATATATCATCTTCAAACTCTTAAGTCTCATCTTGTACCCATTTGTGCTTCCATATCACCCATACAAGAGGAACACACCTTCCTCAATGTGTTATTATGCTCTAATCAACAATTCACACCAGATACGCTTTGAAGGAAGAATCCATATCAAACTGAACCTCATCAAGATACATGATATTTGATGGGTTTGATATTATCAATTAATATGAGATACATGAAACACATCATGAATAATATTTTTTTCTAAGGAAGATCCAATTTATTTTCTAATGGTCTGATCCATTTAAAAAACTTGATGGGTCCAATGAATTTCTATGGTAGAATACCTTGATTATAAATACGTATAGGACCCAACTTTGGTGAAAGTAGCTATAAATCTTGATCCATAACCTCAAAATCAAGAGTTTTTTGATGTTTTTTTGACATAATAATATTTTCTATAATGAGCTATCAAGATACAATTCATAATCATCTAGAAATTTTCTATAGTCTCTGACACAAATTGTTGTTCAAGAAAAGCTACCTCCCTTTCCTCTAGCCAGTACAGAGATGAATGAAAAAACCTACCTTACAAGGATTCATAGGGATCCATCTCAATGGTATCCTGAAATATTTTTTAATAAGAAAACTCCACCATAGAAATGTGTTTCTCTAAATAACCTCTAAATTCAAGGACACACACTCGAAGCATGTCCTCCTAAACCTTAATTGTATGCTCTGTATATCCATAAGGCAGTGGGTGAATGTCCATACATATAATTACATGCATACCCAAGGCCTTATGTAACCCCTAAAAAAATTATGACGTGAAATGCGTCTCTCTATTAGAAAAGATATAATGAGAAGCTTTATGGAGATGTTACTGCTATTTAGTGAACAACCTTCCTAGATCATATATCAATAAGGCCTCTCTCATAGGTAAGAAGTGTGAAACCTTTATCAAATTATTATTGAATACCCAAACTACTTCATTCCTATATGGTGATCTAGGTAGGTTAGTCACAATGTCCATAAAAACCTCATTCCATTTACCCGTAATAATAGAATTCATATAATGAAGCCCCATCAGATGCGGATGTTCTGCTTCTTCCTACTGGTAGGTAGATCATCTGGTGAAGGAACTTGCTATCTCATGTTTCATGTTGGGCCACCAATATTTTCGTTGTAGATCTCAATACATTTTGTTTATATCTGGGGGAACCACCCATGCTGAGGCATCAAATTCTTCTTCAAATCCACTATGATATCTGTTTGTAGCCATACATGCCCAAAGAATAATAGAGTATCTTTCCCATCAACCATCCAATTAGTAGATGTATCATCATCTAAGACATTATCATGTAGTACATGGACATTCAGGATAATATAGTTGTCTCATCATTACTCGTTCCAGAAGAGTATATTTCACCATTCAGGATGAGATGATAGTCTTACCATGTTTATCTTGAACATAAACATGAAACTCTAAGAATAAGTCCATAAGAATCAATTCATCACCTGATTCCTGAACTACCTATGTCTGAGTATTTTGGGTCAGATCATCACCTACTTAATTTCCTTTTCATGGTGTGTAGGCTTGTTTGAAATAAAACTTTTGTAGGTACTCGACCACCTATTCTATATGAGATTTAGATACCTCTATGTGAAGATGTATTTGATGAATTTTTGGTTTTTGAATACCAAAAAGTGCACTCCCAATAAATATTATCTCCAATAGTGTTAGGAATGAACAATAGTAGTGAGATCGAGGTCATGCATGGGGTAATTCTACTCACAAGGCCTCAACTAAGGTTATCCATATGAAATGACTCCCTCATACTACATCAAAATAGATCCATGACTGAAAAATGATGCGTCATAGTAGATTATATAAGTTTATCTATGATCTGGAGTAATCTATACGGATGCAGAAGTCAGCCTTCCCTTTATCTCCAGAAATGATTCTTCATAAAATTCAAAACATTTTAATTTCAAACCCTTCTTTTAAAAGCATTTAAGAGGAAATCTGGTGGGTGAGAAATCCTAGATAAAGCATCTATAATAATTGTTTATCCCCAAAAAACTCTGAACATAAAAGACATTCGTGGGATTATCCTAACAAAAGATAGATCACACATTATCTAGGTCAAATAAAAATTCTTATTGTGATATGATATTACCAAAGAAGTGGAATTTATCGATATGGAAGTGGAATTTACCGAGCATAGCATAGAGCTGATGCTCTCTTAGATTATTTAAAATGATATCAAGATGGGTTTGATGGTCATTTCATGAGCGTGAGTTCACTAAGATATCATCCATAAATACCACCACAGATGAATCCAGATATAAGTTTAAGACCCGATTCATAGAGCCATGTATAATTTAGGTAATTTTGTGAGTCATAATGTTACAACTAGGTGCTCGTAGAGATTATACCAACTCCTAAAAGCCTTGAGAGGTATGTTTGAAGTCCTGAGATTCAACTAATGATATTCTGAACTAAAATAAATTTTTGGAAACACCTTTTCACCATGGAGTTGATAAAATAATTCATTCAATCTTGGAAATTGATACCGGTTCTAGATAGTCATCATATTCAACCAACGATAATCCAAAAAAATATAAGGGTAACATCTTCCTTCTTAGAATAGAGGACTTGTAAACCACAAGGAGAAGTATTGGGGTGTATAAATACTTTCACCTATAGATCCTCCAACTTCTTCTTGAAATCTAGAAGTTCCGTATAATCCAATCTATAAGGAGGGATGGACAAAGGTTTTTATCCTTGAACAATCTCACTAGTGAACCCTATCTCTCACACCAGAGGTATTCCATAGCAGTCATTATAAAAAACTCCTATGAAATGCACCACTATAGGAGGAAAGATTGTGACTACAAACCCTTGGTCATAAAGATAAATATAGTAAAATTGTGTTGTAACACTACCCATCCTCTACTACTTGGGTCCTGCTCATGTCGCACTAACATCCCATTATCCCTTTTAAAAATTCATAATTCCCTCTTGCGATTTAAAAATCACCCAACAATGATAGCTGTAAATATGGGCTCATTAGGGACACATCAAGTCCTACCTAATAAATATATCAAATCATGTTATCCTGGGATTAGATAAGTTCCAAATGAATAGGTAACCACCTACCAAAAGTGGAAAATTATTACAATGGAGAACGCCCACTGAATGGATATGTAAAGTTGTATATAGCATCGTGAATATATAATGGTGTTGTATGTCAAGTACCAAAATATCAGAAACTTTATCATATATTAATGAGTGAGATGCACATATACCAAATAGAGATTACAGTAAAGTGGAGGTGACTAGAATGGTACCTCGTACAATAAATGGTCTAGCTCTCTTCATCTGTGGAGTATGATAGATGGCATGTAACTGGCCAGTACAACGACCTTGAGTCACTACCTGATTTCCCTAAGAAGGCCCACTCTGATGGCACTATGAATCAAATGCATGATTTCCTCTTCCTTGATAACCACCTTGGTTTAATAGAATAGTGGTATTTTAGTTGTCCAACTATCGTGATCTAGCTGACTCTGCTCACGATCAATGAGTAGGTGCATATCCCTACCCCTATGAACTAAAGGGAATTCCGTATAAAAATTAGGGACATGACCCTTCCTAGAAAAAACTCTCCCCTCAACTGGATCCCATGGAAACTAATTCTTAACTTTCCCTATCACTCTACACTAGTGACAAATAAAAGGACTGCCTATGAAAGGATCCTAACAACTTCTACCACCATAAGATTACTCAAAGCATCATTTTATCCTAGAAGAAGATCCACTAGAATTATTAGGGGCCAAATCGCCCTAGATCACACTATCTTCCTCTCTGAGATTTTTTTCATTAATTAGGTCATGTTTTATGATTTTTGTAATGGTTTTAAACAAGAAGATGTTGACCTGTTATCGAATGGTGTAACCCATCATATCATAAAATCATCTAACAACAGTCAAATCCTCAGCTGCTAGAGAAGGAGAGAAACAGTACATCTTAGTGAAATGGAAAAACATATTCCATAATTGGGATATTCCCCTTCTAAAGATTCTGGAATTCTCTAGCTCTATTAGCTCTTAGAGTCTGGGGAAACAAGTAGTCATAGAAGACAACATGAATGTCATCCAATACCATGTCCCTATACTATTTTCCTAGGTAAGACCATCCCACTACCTCTTTGATGAATCTGGAAGCATGTAAGTAGCTAGTTTGACCCTCTGTTGTGGTGGATTCTCTTAATGCTCGAATATAGATAGGACCACACTGTCTAAACACTCTGTAGCAGGTGGTCTGGCATCCCCTGAGATAATGGGAGGATTCCACAACTGAAACTCATGAGTCAAAACTATTTTACTCATGGTAGGTCACACTCTTCCTTGCACCGAATTCATCATAAACAATTATACCTCTCAAAACATGGCATCCACACACACTTCTGGAACTGGAGGAGGAAACACAGATGGCTTGATAGGAGGAACATCTAGTGGATCATGGACCACAACCTAAAGAACTTGATTTTCAATACCTTTAGGGTGTGTGACTCTAGTTAATCATGTATGTATAATGATACAATGATAAATTAACATATAAAAATATATTAAATAGATTTATATGATATTATTCAAGTAACTATGATAGGTACTACAACCATCCTATAATATTGAATACACCACTCTTCATGCTTCAAAAACTAGGCCTAGATGATAAAACATACCAAAAGAGGGAATGAAAACAAAGTATCACCCCCACCCATTACTAAGGCTAGGTTTGGTCCAACATTCTATGCTAGGAATGTGGAAGATGGATGTATAAAGTTATAAAACATTCCCCATTTGATGATATGATCATTTAAACATTTAATTTTTTTTTGAATAAGATGAATCCAATGGTATTCCATTTTATAGTCCATAACGTCCCATATACCTTGTGAATCAAAATAGGAAATTCCCTTGGTTGTCACTCACATTTAAATTGTTCTTATTCATGTAATTATACCATTTTTAAATGGTTGAACTATCAATAATGTAATTTTAGGATCCATAAGGGCCCATACTCCTTTTGAATCAAAGAGTGGCACCCACTAAACTCACACAATAGTAAAATCCAAATCCTGTAAGATTTGTCTCTTAAATTATATGTATATATATATATATATCAATGAATAACTACTATGAAACAAGTTATGATTGCTAAAATTTAAACATGACATGGAAAAGATGAATGTGGTATTCTTATTGTTTATATCGTGATTCATGTTATAATACATAACACCTATTTCATCTGTTCATGGAAATGAAATCATAATTACAATTTAGTTATTATCAATAACATCATAATTAATGTGTATCTACCAATAGTGAAATTGTATCAAATTTAAATAGAAGAATCAATAAAAATATCATTTAAGGAAACATGGCATTTACCCTGTACATGGGTTTGCGACCCCCAATCATGGTTGTGACCAATTCCCATGTATTCCTGAACACTATTCTACTATCAAAAAATAGTAAGACAAGAATGGAACCACACTAATATACCATTTTGATGCCTGGGACCCCGATGCCACTTAAACCGTACCCTAATCCTTATTGTCCACATTAGCCATAGCACATATCCATGTAGGCTAGGGGATACTAACTAGCAGTTGGGGAGTATATGGTAGTATAGTGGGATCAGTATTACCCTATGTCAGAGTATCACATCAGATACAACAAAAAGTTAACATTAGTAGAAGCATAATAAAAATTAAAGATACAACAAACAATGGAAGCATAACAATCAACTAAATAACCAAGTAGAAGGGAACTAGATAACAAGAATAACATAATAACCAAAAGCCTTAGAGGAAATATTTGATTCATGTATAGATTCATGGCATGATGATTATACATAAGTTAATATTTAGTAACAAGAAATCCATACAATATTACAAAAGGTTATAAATGGAAAAAACAACTCCATGAGAATCTTGAGACTAAGCTCGATCATGTGCATGTATGCTTTATCAATGAAATATGAATCAACAATATATACAAGGGTTATTTACTTATCCATACCTAAATAAAAATATTATTCTCGGGTTATAAGGGCAGCCTGAGTATGGTGTGAGATGAAATCTTATTAGGAAACCACCAATGGTGTCTACGTGTGATCAGAGTAGGATCTTGTAATTAAACAATGTGTGGATAATAAAATGAAACAAAAAAAATAATAAATAATAGAAATACCTCCCACTCAGGTTCTAATAGGACACCTGGTGGGTCTACCTATTTTATCTTATAGCTAGAAGGTTAGAACAAATCACCATATATATTGCTTGGTTGGACCGGGATGTGACACGCGGACATCCGACACCTGACTGTGAGATAATAATCTCTAATCATTGGGTAGTATTACCAACACACACACACACACACAGATATATATATATATATATATTTTAGATGGATCGATACCTAACACATAGGAATCCAACAATAGTCTATGAGCTAATAAGCTCTACTCATGGGGCAGTAAACATGATGCTGACGTAAGGGGATCTTGGGTCGTCATGCCCTGCTGAGGACCTTACTATTCTACTTCCACATATATCAGGAATGGTGAAAATACCTCCCATACATACATGCTTATATTAATCATTCACATGATATTAGAAATCATAATTTATTTATGTCATTTCAATCAAAATTTATTATTTTACAGAAGTCATATACCACATCATGGGTTCACCATCCACATATCATGTTAATTTTCACAAAATAATCCCTTTTATATGATGAATTTTTAATAGAACATGAACAAGGGAAAATCCATTCCATCCCTTAAAACCATTCCATTTTAAATTAATTAATTATCAATATTATAGTCATATTACCCTTGCCATTATGTTCAAGATAATGCATTCAATATTCCTAGGCATAGACAATTCCAATTAAAATGTATTGGGTCATGATCAAGGAATGCAACAACCCAATTACCCATTTTGGAAAATTCAATTCAAAATGAGACAAAAACCATAGATTTAACTTTGAATAAATTAATTACATGAGTCACAAATACAATTTCATTAAAATGACAACCTAGGAGAAAAATTGGGATGCAGGCATTTTGGAACATTTGGCTAAAATGACTGATATTCAACTAGAACACCTATGGATTTCCATATAGAGTTCAAGAGATGTATAAATAACTAAACATCAACCAATTTGCCTATAATAGGGAAATATGGTCATTTTGACATGAATAAAACATCTCATTATAGAAGCTTCATACCGGTCGGATTATGGAACGATGAAATAAATATGAAATGGAAAAAACTCAATTGGAAAAATACATGACCACCTACCCTAGGTTTTTTGATGGATCCCCTCATGTTATCAACCGAAAATTTGAAGCAGGTTGGAAGAGATCTATGTTTCAGTCCAATGCCCTTAAAATATAGAATATAGACCTATATCTAAATAGTGAAATAACAAGTGATATTAATTGAATAATGATGATCACATGGGGTTAGCCTCACATTGTTCCCTCCAACTCTTCTTTTATATCAAATATCAGGTCTAGGAGGGTGAAATATCATAAAATCCAATATTTATGGATTTTGAATCCCATTGGAGGAAGAATCCACTAGTTAGCCACTAGGAAATAAAGGAGACAAGATAAATTGGTTTTAGAATTCAAGAGGGTTAAAATGGTTTTTCCCCAAAATCCCATTGCACAAGGTTTATGCGCACATTTTACAAACCATACGAAAACTATGCTAAACAGTTCTATCCACCATATACAGTCGGCCGAATGACCATTCTCATAAGCTCAAATGGTTGTAGGAAAATCTTGTGGACTTTAGGGTTCCTCTATCTCCAGTAGCATGGTTTATACAAACTATATGGCCTAGGTCACAATATTTCCACTAACTGTTCGGCCCGGCCTATAGCCAAATTTTCTGGAAGTCAGGGCTCAGAGCAAGCCCCAAAATCTCATCCGACCTCCCCGAGGCTGTACTATACATTATAATGATTATATTAAGGATTAAAAATGAAAAAAAAGCTTTACCTTTGTTAAATTGTCAAGACATTACTATTCTTAATGAATAATATATTACCAAACATGGTGATTATATAAACATTAACTATTTTGTTTCTAAATTTCCTACATGTCTTATGAGTCTCTATAACATTATTTTTAGTTATATCTTGTGGATATTAGTTCTATGTCAATTATCTCTGCATCTCAAGCCTTGACATTATCTATGTCACAACTACTACCACTATCTCACATAGATATAATATCTTCCCATACAAATAAAATATCACACTTGATATTACTTATATTTATTAAATATTTTATATAATATCCTTAGTAACCTTTATGAAAATTCAATGATATGAAATTTTTTATTCTTGATGCATTGTTATTGCATTACTTGACAATAATAAAGGACCTACATCCTAAGAAAAATATTTATAACATAGTGGATTTATTTCATAAAATAAATCTTATAACATCCCATTTTGATTTTCATTTGTATAAGATTTAATATTAATTAAATTATTTGTGAAGCATATTCTAACTGAGATAATGGAAGACATTGTAAGACTTATCATAAACTTCACATAGATAAGAATGGTGTATGTTTATACTTTAATAACACCATTAATTTTATTTTTATAAGGAGATGTTATTTTAGAAATAATCTATAGACTATATTTATTGATTGATGAATTATTCTTTATAATATTCTCTATCTCTCCCTAATTTATGAATCATTTATCTTTTTTACGAATCATATTTTCTACATCTCATTTTATCATTTTAATTCCTTAAATAAATTTCTTGTTTGGTTTATTAACTATATATGTATATATCCCTTGATGATATCATCAAATGTTATGATGTATGAGAATTTTCATCTATATTATACTTGAAATTGTCCTCCTGCATCTCTTAGAACAAATTATTAAAGCATTATCTATCTATAATGGTAAATTACAAAAGGTTTCCTTATTACCATATGATATAAGGAAGCCTTTCAAAAAAATTGTAATTTTACCAGAAGAAGTCTAACCACCCTTCTTGGTTTATTTTTGACATTTTTATTTCATTATACATTATCCAGGTGTTATATATCTAAATATGGAGTAATTTGAGTCTGATTCATAATTTATTACCAATATTCGATATCACTCATTCAGGTGCTGTTGTGTTATTAATAAATTGTGGTATATTGTAACTACATTTATTTCTAAACTTGAAATTATGTATAATTGTATTTAAATAACAAATTGATATAATGTTTTTTTCAAAAAAACATACTTGATACTCGTTCTCAAATATTAGAACCTATCTATTATGAAATGTGAGGAATTTCTCTTCTCAAGACAATGTAGAGTCCATGCTCCATTGATGACATGATGATCTACGTTAACTATAAGAATCATTGAAAACGTCCTAGATTCCTATATCGAGATAAAAATTTGTAAGTAATACCAATTTTCAAATTAAAAAGAAGTTAAAATATAAATTTTATATGTAATGATAAATATACATGAAGAATAATTTTTTGGTTTTTATTTTTCAATTCATTAAATTACTCTTCCAATAGCCTTTCATGTAGAATTATAATGTAAATAGTATTTCGTTCTTCTATGGCTTGTAATCATTAATTTCATGAAGGGGAAATTTATTGGTAATTTTTTTATTTCTAACATTGAATTTTTTTCCATATTCATTTTTATTTTCACCATGGGGATAGAATAATTGTATTTATGTATATCTTTAACTAATATGGAACATTATATAAATGATATTTATGTTGTTTGGGTTAGGAAAGGAATTTCAATTCAATTTCTTTATAGTTAACCCAAATGAAAGTCCATTAAATGATGGATAGGGGTTGATATCGCAATAATAGGTGGTATAAACTTTATAATGTTGATTGGTTGAATGTAACTTAATTCTATTTTACATGTGAAGATATAAGTAGCTAGTCAATTTACTAAAAGGGGACAAGTAGATCTAATGTTGTTGATCATCTAAGTGGTGTTTTTTTGTACAGAATGATGTATTGGATCTCTAAATTAAGTGAAGTTTAGTATGAGGAAATGAATGGTGAATCCATAATTTCTTGACATAAATGGACGAACACCCATGAAAGTCCTTGGTTGGTGCTACCGACTAAATAATTCAACCTTTCTACAAAAGTGAGATCATACTAGATTCCCATAATTTCAATTATGATTTGGAAACAAGTATTCTCATATTAAAAATTATTTATTGGGATTTTAAACCTTTTTATCTTCTAATTAATTTAATATTTTTAGTGTTATCCCATGTAAATAATACTTAATTTCTTAACCATGTAAAATTTTTTGTGCGACATATAGTTAACTTTCTTGAATGTAGTGTGATGTGTGCTTCAAATAGAGTATTCCATATTCTTTAATTATTATGTTGATTTGGATGATTAATAATTCAATATTATAATACACAATGATTGGTGGGATACGCGCATTCTAAAGGATAAATTTCTATTGTGTGTTGTATTTTCTAGTGGGGTACCTTTTATAGAATGAATGTTGTTGTGATGTACCCTTCTCTCAATAGTTATTATTATAGCTTGTGATTATTTATCCTATCTCACTCATAATTCAATTAATGTATATTCAAAATCATTAATTGGTTTTATTTAATTTTTAAATATTGTTAACTATTGGAGGAAGGTATGAAATTAGAAGAAGGTGTGATTTTGGTTGACAAGTTCAGTAAAGTTGAATATGGATTCTAGGGGATAATAGTGGAAGAATATCACATTAAAATGGACCAATATTTTTTTTACCTATTATAAAATCATACTTTATATAGAAATATGGATGGGAAATATTAACTAGGAAATATCATGGATTAGATAGGATCTCATTATCTAGGAAAATGACCATTAACATCTGAGAGAATATGATGATAGTTGAATTGATATAAACCCTGAAGAATATATATGAGAAAACTATGAATGGTAATAATGTGTTACTAGTGTAGATATTTTTAACATGATATTATTAAAAAGAAGGTAACCCATTACTATTATTGTTTGTGAAAAAAATAAATCATTCCATGAATAAATGTAGTAGTTATGGAAAACCTAGGGTAGTATTTAAAGATAAATTCTATAAATATATTATTACATTAATTAGAAAAAGGAGCATTAATTAAAAATTTATTATTCTAAAATAATGTAAATATATTAATAAATATTTTGAAATTAGTGAGATAAGAAATGTGACCTGGTCAGGGTTGGTTATCGTATTGCAAAATTATCCTAGTGTTAAAATTATTTATCCATTTTTTGGATGAAATGTATGTGAGAAGTTTCACAAATTCATAGCCTCTCATCCCTAGTTGAATATTGATAGTGAGAATATTCCTATATGAAATCTCATCTTGGAATACGGTTCTTTTTAATGCATGTATTTGTTGTAGTGAAACCTCCACGTTATATATGATATTCAAAATTCAGTTTTATACTTCCTAAAAAACCAAGAGTTCTTTCTATCACTTCCACACATGATGACTATATCCAAACACTTCACTACTCATTTTTATTATACTACATAGTATGAAGACAAGAATGACATATAAATATATCATAGATCATTTTCCTAAGATTTAATTATTGAATCAAATTTAAATCAAATGTAATCATACTTTAAAATAAATCTTGTTTTTGAATACTAAAAAATGATAACATATAAAAGACACTTTTATTAAATGAAGTTAAATTACTAGAGAATTACAAAAGATATATTCTTACCTTACCCAATAATTAAAAATTTAACCCTCCTTATGATGGGTATAAAATGTTAAAGGATAAGAAAACAATATTATAAAACTATTAAAATAAAATGAAATCAATAAAACTGTAGTAGTCATTCCATATCAAACTCTCCATGTGAAATCAACAATCTATTCAAAAAGGGTTGGTTTTTATTTTATTTTTAATCCATTTACTTGGGTTAAATTATTATATCAATTTTCCTTTGAATTTGATTCATGTCCTCTAAAAATATTCCAAAAAATCTTAAAAGATTGGCGTTTTTATTATAATTTTCCTCATTTTTCTACTTATATGGTGTTTTCAAGGACACTATGAATTAAATATTTCCTCCATGAACACTAGTAAATGTTTTTAAATAACCACCATGATGTAATGAAATTATATGCAGTGAAAAATTAAAAAAAATGCATCTTAAAAATGAGGTAAAACAATCTATTTAAACTCAATAAAATTTCACATCAAATCCTTCCTCTTCCCTTAGAACTTGGTTGTAACTTGAATTGAATTTTTCCTCATAAAAATTGGCTAGGAAAAATCCCATATACTTTTAGTGATTCCTAAAACCTCCATTCACATTATACTATGCTTTCAAGAACCTCAACATCCCATAGAAACCTCGATGCCACAACATCCAATACCATGGAAACCCAAAATATTCCTCTTCTTCATTTATAGTGAAATTAAGTTCCTTGGGCCATATTCCTCATGATCCAACCAACCCATGATTATACCTATTCTAAATGTTACACCATGCATATAAAATATTATCTAAAAAACATGTACTCTATAGAAATCATATCCTTTCTCATCTTCCAACGGCTAGTTTGACCAGGGCTCCACCGGATGGCCGGTACAGTCCCACCGGTTGGCCGGTGTGTGCAAAAAGGCATAGGATTCGGGCTCAGCCTCCACCGGCTGACCGGTGCTGAGGCCACCGGTTGGCCGGTGGCTTGGCAGTAGCTGTTCTTCTTTTCCAGGCACCACCGGCTGACCGGTGCCAGAGCCACCGGCTGGCCGGTGGTGAGACAGTAGCTCACACTGTTGACTGGATGCCACCGGCTGGCCGGTGACAGAGCCACCGGCTGACCGGTGGAGCCTGGCAGTGGGCAATGCCCTGCCAGGTCCACCGGCTGGCCGGTGCTATCACACCGGTTGGCCGGTGGACTGCAATTCAGTCCATTTTTCCAGCTTTCTTGGGCCAATCCTTTGGAAATCTTTTGCCTATCATCCACAACACTTAAAAACAAGGTTAGACAAATAATAAGGTGATTGTGATCATGAACGCGTTGCTGAGGGGAAGGTAGGCACGGGAATTTCAAGCAACCACCAATCTCCCTCCACAACCGATGTGGGATTGGTTACCGGGGCACAGGCGCCAACAATCCTGGTGGGGGCCCAACAATCCTGGGCCCAGGACACAACATCCCCCCCCCAAGCCCACACCGGTCCCGAGACCAACCACCCTCTGATACCAATTGTTGGGTCGGAGAAAAAGGGGAATGATGGCAAGAGGGGGGGTGAATTGCCTTTTAAAAAATTGATTAACAAATTAAAAATCAAAGTAAAGTGCAGCGGAAATAAAGAGGCAATCACACAAGAAATTGATAACGGAGTTCGGCCAAAAACCCGGCCTACGTCTCCGCTCCCAACTCAACCGTTGAGAGATTCCTACCGCTTGCTTTTCAATGGTTTAAGCAAGAAACCCACTAGGATTTGAGGTAGCACTAGGACCTATTACAGCTTGCTTTTATTGGTTGAGCAAGAACCCACTTACTTTTAATGGTTGAGTAAGAACCCAATAGCCTTTTTAACGGGTGAAGGCTAGCTCACCTATGACACAAGCCTTTTAAAAGGAAAGGCTTGAAGAAACCTATTCACACCTTAATGGTGATGTGAAACCCAAAAGAAAGAGGGATGAGAAAAGGTTGGGGTTTGTAGGCACAAACCCAATTTTAAGCTCAAAAATAAATAAAACACTATAAACCGTGATTGGGAGAAGCCTTGGGCGCCTTTGATTGATTGGAGATGTTGAAGGCCGCTTCCAAGCTTCTTTGATGGTGCTCTTGGATGTGGAATTGGATTGGAGCACGTTGGGTTCCTTGAGGAAATCCGCCGGAGGTTCGCCAAAATGATCAACAATGTGTCCGGTGGCTTGGGTGAAGTTCCGGGGCTTCCTAGGCCTTTATTTATAGGCTAGGAACCTTCAAGTATCCGTTGGAGGGCTTTGGAGCCGTTGGAAAAGGCCTCGGAGCCGTTGGGAGGCTTTTGGAGTTGACTGGTCAAAGCCAACGGCTAGTTTGACCAGGGCTCCACCGGCTGGCCGGTACAGTCCCACCGGTTGGCCGGTGTGTGCAAACAGGCATAGGATTCGGGATCAGCCTCCACCGGCTGACCGGTGCTGAGGCCACCGGTTGGCCGGTGGCTTGGCAGTAGCTGTTCTTCTTTTCCAGGCACCACCGGCTGACCGGTGCCAGAGCCACCGGCTGGCCGGTGGTGAGACAGTAGCTCACACTGTTGACTGGATGCCACCGGCTGGCCGGTGACAGAGCCACCGGCTGACCGGTGGAGCCTGGCAGTGGGCAATGCCCTGCCAGGTCCACCGGCTGGCCGGTGCTATCACACCGGTTGGCCGGTGGACTGCAATTCAGTCCATTTTGCCAGCTTTCTTGGGCCAATCCTTTGGCAATCTTTTGCCTATCATCCACAACACTTAAAAACAAGGTTAGACAAATAATAAGGTGATTGTGATCATGAAAATCAAACAACGAGGGGAACGAGATGTACAACAATCTCCCCCTATTTTGATGATCACAATCACCAAAACAATTAATGTAAAAAAGCTGAAATTGAAAGGAAATGCTAAGCATGATGAAAAGGATTCTCCCCCAATCAATCAAGAAATTTCTCCCCCTTTGTGATTATCAAAATAGCGTGGGGCATAAAAATTGATTGAGGGATAACGTTGAAAAACAAGATGGAGATTTGAAAAATCAATTGAGATTTTTGAAATTGAAATGAAAATTTGAATAACAGTTTGAATTGAAAGTTTTGAATAAAAAAAAATTGAAAATTGAAATTTTGAAACCAAATGAAATTTTTGAAATTGAGAGTTTTGAATCAAAAAAGAATTGAAAATTTAAATTGAAAAATGAATCAAAAGAGATTTTTAAATTTAAGAAAATTTCTCCCCCTAAATAAAACAAAAGATCATCGGGGAGCGGTTTTTGAAACCGAAACAAACTTTGGGCCGGAGAGACTCGCTAGAAGGGATTTTTCAATCCATACTTGTCTCATGGCGGGTCTTCTCCTATAAAATTCATTGGAAAAGAAAAAAGATTTGGGTTGACCGTACCAGGCGTTTTTACAATTACATTCATAAATAAGGTGCCCGGGTTTTTTACAATAATTGCAAAATTTATAGCTAGAGCTCCCCCTTACAAAAACAGTGGGTGCATGGGAGGAGGAGGCTTGGTTGGTATAGCCAAGTCCTTGAGTGGTCCTAGAAATTTGTTGGGAACCTAGGAGATTGTTCAAATTTTGTTCCCCTTGGGTGAACTTAGCTAGGGTCTCCCTTAGGTCTTTGATGGTTGATTCCATGGAATCAACATTTGGAAAATTTTGGATTTTAAGGGACATCTCCTCCTTCTCTTTGAGAAGTTGTTCTTTTTCGGAGGAGAGTTTTTTGAAAGACTTTTTTAAAGCAACTGGGTCAGAGCGGACAATATTAGAACCTTCATTTCCAAACTACCACCCTAAGAAACTATATGAGCCTTCATAGAAGTGCATAACCATGTCCTATTAGAACCTTCATGTAATTGACATTTCAATAATTTTAAAACATCTCTTAATATATGAGGAAAAATAGTGTCATATAGAACATAAAAACATATTTTAATCATCCTATTAATGGGGTTATGGAGTAGCTATGAACATGTAGTTTTTGTGTGTGCATAGAGGTAATATATCTCTGAACATGCATCACAGGCCATGGAAGTCCTATTATGTAACATGAACAGTAAAGACTAGTAACATAAAGAAAAAGAACACATTTAATATATTTTGAAATATCATAACATGTATTTTATAAAGGATATATATTCCCCATGTGAATGAACCCTGCATTGTATTTGAGTTCATTAGGATTTTTTATATCATACCTAATGTAGAATTAGATCTCTATATGAGAATATCATTTTCATACCCACACATTTCCTACTACAAAACAATTCTCCATGTTTTGTGGTATTTTGGTCCTCATTAAACTATATAGTACCAAAACAAACTTCTAATTATGATTTCACATCCATTATATGAAATTTAGCGTTGATTATATTATTAGAATGACATCATGTGGCTTAGTGGCTCTGGATTATTCATAGATTATTAGAAAACATAATCCTCTCAAGTCTTCAATTCCAATAAGATTGACCATAATAAAAGTTGAAATTTGGAAGATGAAACATATATAGGTGGAATGATGTTACCATTACATGATTAAAATTTACTCATAGACATAGAAAACTATAATTTAGTCAATAACACATAAATGGTTTATAACAGACTCCTACACATATCTCATTTTCCAAATATAGGTAGTGAACTAATTTTATAATTCTATATACCTATTTTAACACTTTATCACCTTGATTTATTTATTATCAACTTCGACCACTTGAGATAATTGTCAAAACCTTAAAAATAAAATGTAGGTTACATTCCAATTATTCTAAAGATAAATCAATGAATTTAAAATTAAAATTTTTTTATTCTCCACAATTAAATAAAAAATAATCTTCTATAGTAAATATGTTCCAATTACCTCTCAAATATGAATAACGTGGGATTAAAATAATTAAAAATTGAAATTGAAATTTCTAAAAATAATTTATGTCCCATACATAACCCTTGGATTTCTGAAAAATTTATATTTAAAAGGATTTATAATGTAAAATTCAAATACTAATCTAGTGTGTGTTCCCTTTACATCACCAAGGTCCCCAATATATCATTATTTATTAGTTATCTTAATTAACCTTCCATTATTAAATAAATTCAATTAATTTTAACTTATTTTTTCCTATCATTCACACTTATATATCCTATTTAAAAATTCTCCCACTCAACAGTCATGTTGGAATTTAAATAGATGTTTTTCTTATTATATGTTTCTAAAATTATCACCATGCTCTTGAGTAAATAATTAATACCCACACAATGATTCATTAATTTTTTGATATCATGGGGACTTATTAGAGTTATTCTATGGTGAAATGGTTAGTGATTTCCAGGGGATATTTTTGGGGTATATTAAGGATTTTTGGTCTATCTTGAAATGAAATACATTATTTTATGTTTTTTACATGAATGGTATACTCTCCATCTTCTTATTACACTAATAAATCTCAAAAAAATAATTTTCTAATAGGATATCTAACACCATTTTCATTTTATAACTACTAAAAATATCCCTCTTTTTTGCTTCAACCTGATTTGATTGATTTTTTTTTCATTTACATTTGTTTTGTTCTTGAAGGTAGAGAAGGACTTTATATTTCATTCTGTATGTGTGAGATATTACTTTCCAATGTCTTGGAAGTATTTACCTTACATTTAGGTTCTCAGTGGACTTTATTCAAAATAAAACATCAATACTTCCTGATAAATTGCTTTTAATGGACTATCTAAACCTATTTTAGTATAATATGGAAAATTTCACTTATTTAACCACTAACATTATACTCTAAATACATATTTATATCCATGGAAAAATAATAAATTAAGAACATGACTAGAATCAATTATATCTTTATTATTTCCTCTATTTCCCAAAATAGTGTTTCATCTTGTAAGCATCTGTATGTTGTGGTTTTTTTAATTTTTTGGAGAAAAGACATGTAATTTATACTTAAAATAGTGGTAGCCATAAATTCTAATATTTGTATGGCATGTATGCCATTTTAATCCTTATGATCATGATTTTATCAACAAACAGAAATAATAATTTAGTAATGCATCCTTTTTCTGGTCAAAAAAATTATATAAAACAACTTGTTCCACATCACTTTCTTGCCTCCTTCACAATTTATTTCAACAAAAAAGATTAATCATATTCTAGATAAATACATATTTTTGTCCTAAAATAGGGTTTATTGAAAAAATAATTCATGCATTTTAGTGGATACATGGAATTAAATATTAATGTGGAACATAAATTATATTTCTTTGAAAAGGGATTTATTTTTAAAATGACTCAATAATATTAACAAAAATTCCAAAAAAATATAATAATGTTTTTATTATAATATTATTAAATATCTAGTTATTAAAAAATTACATAGTTCTTTAAATAAATATTTAATTGTAAAAACATTGTAAAAATTAGGTTATAAGCCTCTAAAGTAAGTGATTAACATATATGACACTATTTCATGGAATGAAATTCAATATTTAGTGGTACTTGAATGAATATAAACCTCTTATAATTTTAAAAAAGAATATTTAAGTATTAATTTATTGTTATTTAATGGGTAAAATTAGTTCCATGCCATTGGAATAGAATAAAATATATAGTTTTATGCAATTAAATTTCTACATATTTTGAAAAAAATTGAAAAAAACATACACTCAAAATTAAAAAAAAATAGAAAATGGAAAAATAAAAATAAAAAATCCTAGACTACAATATTTCCCTCCCCCTCACTTATATGATGTATTGTCCCCGATAAATACAAGTTGATTTAACATGTAATATGATTTTAAATGGAACTATATAAATAAGTTAACAATAAGGAGAGGAAACACTAGTTGGTTTGTATTGTTAAATAGGTTGGTGGAGTGTGTCTCCCCTACTTGTTCTTGGGGGAAAATTTCTACAGAATATTTTTAATTTTTTCCCATTAACAATGATTGTTTCATTATCTAATTTCTGTATACTATATATATCACTAGAATTATATATATGAGTAATTATAAAGGAACATTACCATTTATAAATATGTTTTTCTAACATTAGTTTGAGTATTTATTGGTATAAGTTTTTTTCCCTAAATGAAATTCCTTTTATTTAATCATCTTTTCATGTGTCAGTGGGGTCTATTCTTTGTAAATTATTTAATATTATAATGACTAACATATAATTTCCTCTATTTATTTCACTTGTAATATTATATCTCTTTTAGATATATCCTATCCTATGATGACTTTTTTAGAGCCCAATATTTCTTATGCTTCAGCTCCTTAGATAACTGATATGGCTTTCCATAAATCAGTCTGTGCAGAATCATTCCAGTGGGGGTTCTATTATTAGTCCTATAATCCCATAATGTATCTTCCAAACTTCATCTCCAATGTGTTTTGTTTGGTTTTACAGTCTTCTCTAAAATACCTTTGATATCCCTGTTTCACACTCCATCATTACCACCTGTCTATGGATAGTACGATGTGGATCTCTCCTCATGAACTCTATATTTCCTTATCAAATCCTCCATGATCCTATTGAAAAATTGGTTCTATCGATATATTATGATGTTTATTAGAACTAAAAGCCTAAAAAATATGTTATCTTTAATTAAATAACACAACATCAACATCATTAGTTTAATTGTCCTCAGATTCCCCCTATTTTGAAACTTAATCTATATAGATCTATATATAAGAACATCCAATAAGCATTGAAAATGGTCCTATAAAATATATTCCTCATACATTAATATTTTTTTAAAAATTAATTGGTTTTTAATATAAATATTTTTCCTTCAAAATATTTCTAGTGAATTTACAATTTTGAAATTTCTTTTATAAATAATTTTTATATTTAAAAAGGTAGGCCAATAATTTCCATAGTATAAAACATTTCATCCTTCCCTTTGAGGTAAAAAAACTATCTCCATAATCTAATATGTAAAAAAAATCTAAAATAGATTCCAAATAATTTTTTAGCAGATATATTATTCAAATTTGTTCATTAAAAGTTTTCTATATATATTGGTCTTCCTAAATTTAAAATTTGGATTCGTATTTCATCATTTGAAGTTCATGGGGGTACATGTGAGATGGGACTTTAGAAGTTAATTAAATATTACCCATGTCATCAGATTAGTGTTATTATTCATTAATCATACATAAATACTCTCCAAAAATATTTTCACATAGTGGTTCTTATTCTATAATTTCAACTTCATCAATGTGAGACATCCTACTCAGGAGTTGAACCAATTGGTTCTGAGTTACATTAAGGTCTCCAGTTATTTTAAACAATTTTGAGTAAATATATCCTTCTGAATAGCCTTTATTAGGATTATCCTTATACATCATGTACCTAAGGGGTATATGATAATAAAATGTTGTGACATTAGTTCAAATAATGTAGCATATGAATTTATCTAATGAAAATTGAATGGTGAGAAATTATTATTTCTGTTTTTGTTGTTGTGTAGGGAAATATTGAAGTTACTCAAAGAATATTAAATGAAATTTGGTTTCCCATTAATTATGTATGTAAATATATTCTACCATATTTTTATTTTAATCATCTCAAATTAAATCGTAGTGGTTCTCATAATTGGGTGGCAACATCACTTGTGGGGTGATTAATTTGCTCTTAGACTCATTAATAGTTTTCTTGTATTCAGAATCGAATTGAAATTAGAATATTTAAATATTAATAAATATATTTGAAGAGAATACAAAGCCTTTGATAAAACTATTTTTAAAACCTGGAAATCCTAAAAAATATCAAATACGTTGCTCACAAGATTCATAAGGAAAGGAGTTTATCACATCAATTTTTGACATTCCAACCACAATGGATTTTTATAAAATAACATTCCCATTAATTATTAATCTTTACAACATTAAACGAAACTTCAAAACATTCAATAACAAGAATAATTTTTATAAAAATCCTCAGAACATTCTCTAGATATTTAAATAAATCATAAAATAAGGCTCAAACAATTACTCTATGTAGTCACCAATGTTATCATTAAATATAATTACCTTACACCTATGAAATGTACAAGGGGAATTAAATAATACAAATGGAATCATTTTTCAAGAAAATGAAATAATAGGATAGGTTATGTTTATCTTCTTTTGATCCTCTAGAGTAATAAGTATTGTAAAATGTCAGGAAAACTCATCTAAGAAACAATTGTGAGATCGACCATCCAATCTCTCTAACATTTTATCAACAGATGGGATGGTAAAATTATCCTTCATAGTGGCCTAATTTAAATTCCAATAATATATATAGATTCTTCATCTATTCTAAATTATTATGAATATTTAATCAATTTTTCATTTCTCATAATGGTTAGCCCGGTTTCTATGATAACTAAATGGATGTGGATGACCCAATATTATTCGTGTATGTAGTAGATGGTTTTTATCATAAAATCTTCTATTTCTCTTTCATGAATACCTATATCATGGTCGGATTATACTTTGTTTTGGGATGACCAGTAGTTGTATTATCTCCCAAAAAAATCAATATAGGCATATATTGGTATTATTTCTCAAAATATTATCTAATCTACAATGTATTTATTGAAAAGTTTTCCTACAAATATAAATCTAATTTTGATCAGGGATTTTTGACATATTATTTCAAATTATTATATGATGTTTCTCTCCCTCTATTAAATAAAAATATTTCAAAAAAGTGGGAATAGGATTTAATTCCAGAATTTGGGGTTTTCTCTTTTCATGCAATATAATATATAAGCCTAATATCCATGAATCAAGAAATACGACTATTAATAAAATATATAATTTATCAATTACTATATTATAAAAATAGAATCTATAAAAATATTACTAACTTCAATCTCTAATATATTTTAAAAGATTACATATTTTCTTAATTCCATGAATTCATGTAATATACCATGCTCATTATATTTTTGTTCTACTCATTTTTGAAAATTATAAGCATCAAAATTTCAATTTAATAGTTCCTCGTAAAGTGAAAAAATGTTAAAATAGATCTTTTTTTCTCAATATCAATGGTTATGGTTCTATTATATACAATCATGTATGTATTATAAATATCCAGGAAATGTATTCCTTAAATAATGGGTATGTGTGATGGGATTCAATATTCATCTATGTTGAGTACATAAAAGTCTACTAGGAATATAAAATATTGGATTCTAACTAACATATATTCTGAGACTGTTGTGGGAATGATTATAGATCTTCTTTCATGTTTCACCACCACACTAGTGATGATAAATTCTCTCATATGAAAATATGTAAACATAGAGTGGGGAATAACAATTATAGAATCACCTAGATCACATAAACAAAAATAAAAAATTATATATCAAATGTTGATGGAGATAGAAAATTTCCTCGAGTCTTGAAATTTTATGCAAAATTGTGGTGTGATCAGAGTTGATACACTTGTTCCTAAACTAATCTTATAATTCCCTTGAAACCACCTATTTTGGTTAAACATTCCTTAGAGAAATTAATATACATGGGGTTTTATTGATTTCCACTATGATATGCATATTAATCACTACTTTAATAAATGATTCCATAAATTACCTTTCATGTTAATCCTATTAGATTTTCTTGTACTGAATCATTCTTGATGGTAATAGGATTAATAGTTACTTATTCTTCCATTAGCACATTTTTAGGGGTATTTTTTATTTCTTTATTCTAGCTTCAAACATATCCTCCTTTACATTACTTTAATTTTTTAGTTGAATGAGGTTAAGAATATTCCCAATATTTCTAGCTTGGTTTTATTTATTCTTTGTTAATAATTTCTCAAGATCATTGGTGGAATTGTTTTTAATATACATAACAATTATTATTTTTATCCCAATCAAATATTATGTTGGCTTGGGCACTATTATTCTGGGGTATTTCCGTAGTTTCTAAACAAAATATACATTGAATTATTGAACCAGTTTATCAAATAATAAATATTAATCATTATATTTGAAAGTCCGTGTTTTTATTTCTTCTATGCAGTGGTTTTGAATTGGTGGATGGTTTTTCATAAAGTCTATTTTAATATAAAATTGGAGGTGTTTTGAGTAAAATGGTTGTCTATAAGGTATTTTTAATAGGGATGGTTTTTCGAATGGCTAACTTGGTTGGAACAAGTTTCATTATAGATAGGGGGAAATTGTTATTGGTTTTTATATGGTCATATGAATTGATCCTGGTGATTTAAAATCCATATTGGTCTTGGTAATTGTCTATATATCTTAGATTTTTTTCTTCAAAATATAATTCAATGAAATACTAGTAAAAAATATATATTCCGTGTATATTATCACTATAGTGAATAAAATGGGAAGTAGATAATCATAAAACACATTCCTTAACTAATTATTATTTTCCCCAGCACTATTTTAAATCCATCTATCTCAAATTTTTAGTTAGTTATTTGAGTCTATATTAATTAAATGGGGATGCTTTATAATTTCATGCCACATGGGAACATCTAGCACCAGTACCACTTGTTTTGAATTATTTAGAGTTTTTTTTGTTACATTATTAATATATCCCTTGGACTCTATTGATGACCTTTCTATCATAGATTCTCGTGATGATGTATTTAATAATTTTTCCTCACTATTAAAATGTAATTTATATAAAATTATATGAAAATGCTTATCTTCAATAGCTTGATGTGAGAAGCTAGCACACGAGTTCATGAATCACACCAAATACTCATAAAGGGTTTCTCATAGAGATTGTCATATGGAATTGATTTCATTTCTTATAGTAGAACCTTTAGATGTCAGAAAATATATTTATAAGTATATTTTTTATAGTTATTACCAATCATAAAGATTCTTGGGTTATATTTTGTACATATATTCTTTATCATATCATTCCAATGTAATGTGTAATGACCTATTCTAGACTTGATCCTCATCCACTCTATATGGATTAGAATTTTATTATGCTTATGGTAAAACAAATTATATGGTAATCACTAGAGAGGAGTTCTCTAAATATTGTTTTCACTTTTGTTACAAAAGGGGGTTTTTGGTAATTATCTTATAAAAATGGAAAAGACTATAATAATGAAATATTTTTAATAGATGATTAGAATAGTGTGAATGTTTGGGTAAGATATCCTAATGAAATATTATTGAAGTTTTAAAATTATTCAACCCTTCTTCTAGCTATCTGGTTAGTGAATGGTTTTAAAATCACTTCCCCTATCACCCCCTGGTGATAGTTTATGGTGAGAAAATTCATAACTGAAATCTCATTTTGGTCTACCCTCCTTCTTATAATTTTATGTGTTTTAGGGAACAATCCTAATTAAACTATCCAAATCCCCTTCGATACTTTTTCTTCTTAAATAAAAAAGAGTTTTTAATAAAACATATATGCATGATAATTATTTCGGATCACATCATCAATTATATCTAGACAATTCACTCATATATTGACCAGAACTAAGCATAAGGGATGATACAAATCATTATCCAAAGAAATAATTAATAAATAAAAGGAAAAAAATCTATCACACGTAATAATAGACAATCCTATTTGTATATAAAAACAATAGAATATATTAAATTGTATTTTGTTTATCAAATTATAAAGAATCAAGCACTAGAAAATTCAAGTCATCTCTTCCCTATATCACTCAGAGCATACCACTTAATAAAATTGGTAGAAAATTACAAGGAATAGAAAATTACATTGTATAAATATGAATATAAAGGGAAATAATTAAAATAGATGTAGTATTACCATGATTAACTCTTCCTGTTTAATCAAAAATATTTTCATTGAAGGTTGTTTTTTTTATTCTTGTGTTACTAATGTATTTATTGATTCATAAAAGTCCCTTAAAATTCAACTCATTTACTCCTAGAAAATATTAATCAAATTCTATTAAAACATGGAGTTTTTTATTATAACATGTGATCACCTATTTGATGATATGATGTAATGTTACACATTTTTATTTCCACATCTTATCTTCTCACAGGTTGAAAAGTCTTCTTAGAAATTATTTTTCTCATTCATTAAATTATTTCAATTATTTAATAATAATCATTCATGATGTTTAATATTATTTTTTTTCTAGAAATTTTTACTATTTCATGAACATTTAAATTCACATAATAAGGATATTATTTCTATATCTTAATATATAAACTCCATAAATAGTGGTTGGACAATTCTACAATTTAATACATTGAATAATCAAGTAATCTTATATATTATAAATCACATTAATACATAGATTTATTACATCAAGTGATAATAGTATATCATATATTTTAAATTCTCAATAAAATATTTTACTTCTAATTATTTCAATATTTCCATGTATTCGTGGAATCAAGATAACATTCCACCTACATATCCTCTTTTAATTTTCTATTACTCTTTATCTAGAATCAAAATCCACCTGAGTGATTATGTTTTTTAATTCTATAAAAAAATATCATAACAATCAACTGACCAAAATTATTCAGAATAAATATTTCTATATATTTTACTAGTTTTAGAATTAAGCAATTTCAAAATATCATAGTATTTTACTCTTCAAATGTTTTATTTCAATCTTATAAATTCCTTGTATCATTTATAAAGTTTGTTTTTACTCTTGTGAATTTCATATGGGACTCCTATGAAGTCTCTTTTTACCATTCCATTCTTTAAATTTACCCTGTCAATGTTGACTATCAGTCTTTTGAAGTCATTTTTTACTCTTCTGGATTCTTACATAGCCAATTTCATAATTTCAGTGGAAGAATTACATAATTATCCATGTTATATTAGAAGTTCAATGATCCAAATTTATTAAATCTAAATCATTTCAAAGAAACTGAAAACATATTCCATGGAGGATTCATCACCTGATATAATAACATTCATACTTGGTTCTCAATCGATGAAACATTTTCACCTTAATAATTTCTTATTATTTAATAATATTTCCTTAATATATCCATTGTTTATATTTCTTCAAATTGAAATCCATCTGACTATAGATTATGTTCCTTTATAAACAATTTTTACATTTATCAATATCTCATCAATCATCACATATAAAAATATTTAAAAAATATCAACATCATCTTCCAGAGGGTTCAATAAATGAAAACTTTGGTTTATGTATGCATTTAGGCTGGGTGAGATGCCAACAATCTGATATGTTTACACCTTCCAATAGTACTAGAAAAATATTAATGAGTTAATTGTGGGGGTGTTCTTTTTTGTACCCAATGGTTCTATAGGTGTATTGATGTAATAATATTGGCATTAAATTCATTTAGAACATACATGCACATATATTATGTTATTATTTAGGATATTTTTGGTGGATTACTACTAAATTTTACTCTCAAACCTTACTGGATGGGAGATCCATACAGTTTGAATATAGATTATGGAACAAATCCGAGTACACATGATCAAGATAGAGGACTTTGGGGAGGGCATAGAGACAATACTGAGGTCGGGTTTAGGATAATGTCTTTGGTTACCCTATTATCTTATTTTCCAATTTTAATATATATTATATATGATCAGACACTATGAGGAATTTTTTGATATGTATGATTCTATGAATGGGTATCATTTGGTATATCATGGTTATTGTTCTTTATTTATGGTATGCATTTCATTATCATTTCATTCTATTTTCATGTGATATTGTTATTATAATACTTCGAATTTATATTTTATATCATAGTATGTTACTAAGGTCATAGTCCCTCCATATTGTATTATTAGACCCTCTTATATAGTCATTAACCTCTGGTATATGGGAAGGTGTTATAGAGGTCATATAGAAATGCATATCAATTACTATTTCTGTGAACTGGTATAGTGATGTTACAAATGGTATTAGAGAATTTTATTTATTTTCATTACAATTTTAGATATAATAAATATAGATTGTTTTGGTTAAGAATGTGAATAGATGGTATATTTTCTAATGTATAGTATAAATATGAATTAAAATACAATTTTTTAAGTAGTGAGGATTGTTTTTATTTATTTTCATTGTTACAATTGAGATGATTGAAAAAAGTATAACATTATAAGTTACTAATTTGTGGTTTTAATCTTGTCCCAAGGTTAGAAGAGGAATGTGTTCCTGCATTATTTTTGGAACAAGGTATTTTCATAATATTATTATACTTGAATATGATTCTTAACTATGTTAAGAAAAAGTGTGGGTTAATTAATGTGTTTGTTATAAATTATATCATTTTTTCTACACAATTTATTAGTTTTATTATATTAAAAAAATATGGTTAATGATTATTTTACTACTACTATATTATTATTAGTTATATGGATTAGAAGTGTATTATTAGCCTAACCCTAGAGAGAGTGTTTTAGTATGGATATGTGGATACTTGATATGTATGGAATCACTGTGATGACTGTCTTGGCATGAGATTCAATAATTTTTGCGAGATTAATGTAGGATTAATTTAATTGTTTGATGTGAAATTTATAGGGAATGGTTTCAATAATATGAGGGAGACAATATTAATGAGAAAACATGACATTGAATATTGAGGAGTTGAGTATATTTTTAGAATAATGGGGTTAATGAATATTGTTTCTAGAGATGGGTTGTGATTTTCGAGGGTTACCATAGAGAGAGTGGATATCCGATGGACCAATATATATTTGGTAATTGAATCATCAAATAATACTTCATGTAATAAGATTGAAAAATGGAAACATTGGCCAAGTATATAATCTAAGCATGCAAGTTTCCTTGGGTATGAATAGGATATAGAAGTATATTTCGTGTATTCATAAAAGGGATTTATCTAATATGTAAGAGAAGCATAGAAATTTTTCAATTAACATCATGAGTATAGGATCGATGGGAGACTACTCATAGTAGCATAATTCAATATTTACGGAATGGTGTAACTAATGAGTATAAATACATTTTTAATAGATTCAATAGAAAATATTACTAATTATTAACCATTGTGTTGTTTATTGAAATATTCCATGCCTTTTAAAAATATGATATTGGTTATTTATTAACATACATGGTATTGGTGTTGGTGTATCAAAATATCATCCTTGGAATAATTACCATAGTGATTATTTTAGTGTAGTCGGTCTTAGAAGTTAGTTGACGCATGTTGATTAGAAGTTGAGAAAAAATCTCATCTGAAGTGAGAGCATATTAATGTTAAGGACTTTTAGAATTTTCTAACTTCCTGATTAATGGTCATGGAATTGTTGTGGAAAAAGAGGAAATGATCACCCTTGGGTTTTGAATGGTTATAAGATGACACAAGGAAGGGAACCTTTTTTGGCTCAAGTAATTGGTTATAAAGATAACATTATGGATTTTCGATAAATGTGAGTTAAATCAAGAGCTACCTCATGAGTGGTAAAATATGGTTTCTCATTATAATTGGTATATTGGGAAATTACTTATTAAAAATATACTATCCTTATCTTATGATTATTAAAACATAGATGGTCCATAATGATCATGGGTTAATCAAGACTATTAACTCATATGAGTGATTAGTTTTAACCTTTGATGGTCATGAAATGTTTTTATATGATTATTGGTTCTATGGAACATCGATGATGCGAATTAAACAGAAGGTATGTTGTTGAAATTATTGTATGACTTACCATGGGAGAGTTATACATTAGTAAATTATAGAAATACCTATGGAACATGGTGTATTTCGTTGTGGGTTATAATGTGAGGATCATGTTGAAGGTTCCAATGCATAATAGATGTGGCCAGTCGAATGTTAAATAATGTTTTATCATTCATTTCCCCATATTTATCCTAATAAATTTTTGAACATGAACCCCAAAATCAAAGAAATTGGATCTTCTGCATATAATTTATAATTATATTATATAAATAATAATTACATAATCTTATAAATCAGTCCTCATTGAATTAATTGACTTCATGCAATTGTATAATCATTGTGTCAGCGTTTTCAAGAATAGAACCCATTTAGAGATATACACAAGTGCTCCATAAACCTCTAAACATCTCAAGAGAATATATTAGTGGTATCATGGATGATTCTCACTACATGAATCATTCCCATTGATCACAATAGGGATTACATTAAGTCCTAAATATTTCTTATTGTTCTTTAGGATCTTGTGATGGATGAGGATGATATATGTTCTTTGTTCTTGCGAATGTGGTAGACCTACTGAATAAATATTTATCCTAGAATAATCTAGAATATCATGTAATCTCAATATTATAGAATAAAAGTGAGTTAATTCATTAATGATGATATATAGACATCATCCTTATGGGCTGAAAGGTTATATAATTGATATAATTGGTCACTGGTAGCCTGAAGCACTATATCATCCATTCACCCTAGAGTGAGGCTCATGGGATGGTCTATCTGAAGGTTCCAAGCATATTGGAAATACCCATTGGGAAGTTTCCAACCCGTCCTTTTATCTTAATTGAAAAATAATTTGGGATTTACATGATTAATAATTTCAACAACAATGAATCTATGTCAATAATTAATTGACTAATACATTGAACCAATAAATTAGGAGCATCACATAAAATTTATAATTAATATGTTGATAGATTAATAATTAAATTTTTAAATAATTAAATTTTTATTAGTAATTATAAATATATAATCATGTTATATTTTTATTATGTCATAGTAATGAAGTGTATATTCTCGATAGTGGTAATCTACACATTCTTCCAAATTCACATAACATCATCCAAAATTCATCTGGTGCTAGTGTGATCAATCTAGATCACTTGTGACATGCTCCATTTATCCCAAAATGAATATATTCATGAAAAAATTATTATTTAGGTTCTCTAGAATGATTGATATGGTAGATAAGGGTTGAAAATTTTGTATATAAGCATATAATTTAGGTGTTTCACTCTTATGTAATAGGAGAATTCAAACTTGCATTTGTTTTTTACAATAGGAAACAAACCGTAGAATATGATATAATATTTTATTTATAGGGATAGCTTAGGGTTGGTAATTACACATGACCCCATATCAAATTTGGTATTCCTTTGTGAACCACTTGTTTCATAATAATATATATAATTTCATTTTTCCATTTAAATTTGCAATGAAAGTCCATAAATAAGTATAATTTATTAAATAAAATAATTAATATCGATTTAAATGATATTTAATATATCATTTCCATTTGGACCATTAAACTAGATCCATAAATACTCATTATTAATTGATCCATAAAAATGATTATTTATTTAATAAATAAATGTCACAGAATTATTCACCTTTAAGAAGATACAGATATATATTTATTTAACATTCATGTAACCAAGTTAATTCTTGTTATCGTTTGAATAAACCTCAATAAATAAATATTATATTTATATATTGAAATAAAAAAATACCTGATAAATAAATAATTATTTTATATTAAACTCACATAACATTCACTTCAATAACTAGTGATTGAATTTGTGTGATCAACTAAACAATAATAATTATTTGACCATTTATGGGAATAATATTTATTCAAAATGTTAAATTAATATAGAATTTAATTGAGGTACTTGATATACATAGTGTTCGACCCTATATGCCATATTCTTAGTGCATTATAATGGACCGCCAAAACTTTAATGTTGGCATCTAGATATGGGAAGAGAAACCCATAGAGAAAAAAATATAATGTTTCCATGACTTGAAAACTTGTATGAATTTTCATATTGTAATATAATACATCTATAATGATATCTCTAATCATGTAGGTTTCATGATCGTGTCATCAACCTATGTACATGATATCTCTTTTTTTAATTTTTGGAATTTAAATTTCTAATAGAACACCATATACATGGAATTAATTTGGAATTTTCCTTTCCATAAAAGGTCCTAATATATCAATTTCCAAGAATGAATAAAATTGGAAAAAAATTTCTCTTATTATTATTTAATATATGTATATATTATTCATGATACTCCCAATGTATTTTAATTACCCTAAACATAGTTGTTTTGACTAAAAATCTATTTTTTATTTCCAAAACATCCTCTTTATGTATAACCATGAACCATATAATTCATGTTTGATACCTAAAAACAAGAATTAGAAAAAAAAATTATATTTTAAAATGGAAACCCATCCTGAGGAGGCCTCAAACCAATATCCACCCGCAACAGCTAGAGTCTTGTCATCTATATCCACCATCATCATCCTGTTGAACCACAATCATCATCAATTACATCCATCAACACAAGATCCACTAAAAAGAGAAAATGAAACATGATATATGTTCAATACTAATTAAAAAAATTAAAAAAACACCACTGTTATTATTGTCGTCCATCAACACCATCGTCATAGCAGTCTAAACACCACTCAATAGAGGCCGTAGTAGCAAAAAATTGAATAAACATGAACATAACCCAACAAGAAACAAAACCATAACTGAAAAAGATTAAAAGCCTCTCAATGATGACAAAAAATATGAAATCCAAACTAAATTCTATGTATGTGTTGTAATCACCGATGAGAAATACATCAGACCACCACACCAAAACCATCCACATTAAAGATCAATTAAGACCATAAAAGTATACATCAAGGCTTGGAATTTATTATTCGGACACAATGACCGAACAATTGCACATCCTAGAGCCTCCTTGAAACCATCACAGCTATCCTACCTGGAGAATAGTGATGGTATATGAGGCCAGGGTAGTGATGATTCAGTCATGGACTCAACATAGAAGCATCCTCACCATGAACATTGACCAGAAACCTCAAATCCACATCTATTTGAATAGAACACTGAAAACAATATCGAATAAAAAACAACCACAAAGAGATATAGCAACATGAAATATGAGTTTTGTTGGAATCCATGGACATAGGAAACCCACAGGACTAGAACCACACATCCCAAAGATTCTTGAGAAGAATCGACACACCAGTCCAAAGTAGGGATAGAAACATGGCCAACCAGGAGGGAAAAGTAGGGGAAGATCTATTGAGGTCTCCACTGGGGGAAATAGAAACCAATGGGATCAAATGAGAGTGAAGTATAGGGTAAACTAGAACAACGAGGTATTGGGGGATAAGTAAGCAAAGGGAAAATGGTAGGGAAGAAGAGGGAAGCAAGGTGGTGACGATGTTAGAGATAACATGTAGCCCCCCCCCCCCAAATAAGCCGAATGAACCCTATTAGGATATTTGTGGGAGACAAATATACTCATATGAACACTGTCTCCCTTGAACAGATGTCATCAGTGTTTTTGTTAGTAAATCAAAGTACATGACACATAATACACATTAATAATAATCATATATTTTTCTGGACAATTAAAAACATTCATAGATATGAACATATAATGAAACATATGAATGTTTATTTCCTACAGGTGGGCAATGTTATTATAAGTTCATTTCATGATATTACCATGGGCGAAAACTTTTCGAGAGTGGATCAAAGTCCTATGAATATCAACCATGGATTCCCCATGACATTTATGTGCCATAAAATGATATCATCCATCCATAGAAAATATATTTTGAATATTTTTATATCACGTTGAGGTTGTCATTATAGTGGGGAAAAACTATGAACATTCAATGTGACTGTTACCCTTAGGACATTATCACATAAAAGATTACACAAAAAAGAAACCATTATGTCATAATATATTAATAAACATTCAACGCCATTAATATTCTAGTAATATATTGTGCATTATATTTTGTTTTAGGGAACTAAATAAAATATATTCCCATATTCACTATATGAAAATACTAATAACTCAATTGGGTTTCTTATCATTATAGAAATTATTCTACAATGATTTTTCTATAGATTTTGATCCCACCACAATAACTATGGTTGATTATATTACTATTACCTATTCTCTATGAGATATCCATCATAATATGATATGATTCATTATAAATAATTGGTCTCTGTTATAATTGAAATTTTAGATAATACCATAGGAAATATTTCATCATCATATAAGTGAACATTACTAAATTGGTATAACTCCAAAATTTGGAACAAAATATTATTAAACATGCTTCGTAAGCTCCATCATAAGATGCTACAAACTCGCTCTAATATAAATATATAAACTATTTGTTAAAACATTATTAACATGTAAATATTACTCATTAATTACTGTAATATTATATCATTTGATCTAAAGGGGAATAGTTTTATATCCCATAAAACCAGTATTTCTATTTTTCTAATTTCTAAGAACTCACCAAGTTTTATTTCTCAAGATCTTCCAAATAGTTTTGACTACCATCATATAAGATTATCCTTTAAAATTTAGAAATATTCATTCAATTATTTATCCATAAAAAAGATCAAACATCTATAAATATCATGGATCCTTGAAACTTGTATTCCATATTGAATTTATTTGATGTCTTCATCCTTTTTGTTCATCTCATTTTGACATGAACAATAAAGTAAACCCCATGGGTGCTTTCCTTAAAATAAAACATATAATATAATTTTCATAGTATCTATGATGAGTATAACTTAAATGTATTTAAGCTATGTGTCTTGGTATAAACTATAAATCCTTATTGGTACCTTTATTATATCATCCATGAATTATTTTGGTTGAATAGCCATCGATGTCTTTACATAAAACACTAAAATACATATCGATATTTTTAAATGGAATCCATCATTGAATATATATAAACTTTTAAATCATATTTATCTACAAGAAACTGCTCCCTATAGGATTTATTATTCTTATCAAATATTATACCTCCCACCATGGGGAATATAAAAATCTACAATATGGTTTTAAAATTCGTGAAAAGTATATGCATAATTAACAATTCCTCCCACTAAATCTCATGTAGTATACCATTCATATGGAAACTTTTTTATCTCGATCCAAGATTCTATTAACGACATTACGGCTCCCAATATCTAAAAAGATTTCACTTTTGCACAAAGTAATATACCTGGTATGATTAATACCATTCTATATTAGTGATGTTAATATCATCAGTAGCTTTTAGATAATAAACTATGATGCACCTTATGTTTCCATTGACAAACATTTTATTTTTTACACTAATTTAACATATGATTCAAATTATAACATATTAGGTAATAAATTTAATAGAATCCCATCATGAAATAACTTATATGATTTACATTAGTTAATTTAGTTATCATATGGTTATTTTCACAACATTATTCTCTAAGTCATGTTTGGAATGGAATTATGGAAGGTTGGTAAATTTTTTAAGATGGGTTATTAATATTCCTTATATCACTATAGTTTTGTTTTGAATAAGGTTATTTGAGATTATGAAGACCCTAAGACTACATTAAATGATCAATAAATACTTGATTCTGATGTTTTATGATATTATATCCCAACTTATTATGTATCTTATTACCAAGAATTCATTAATTTCATTTTTAATTCATAATATATATTAAAATAATTTAATTGAGTATATGAGCTTACTTATAGATTTACTTTTTAATTGTTCATGATATGTATCTCATTAAATTATGATTTTTCAGAATACGTTCATTTTGAATGTTTTTAATCTAAAACTCTGTAAATATATAGATCATAATTAAATTAAATTGTTTCTTAAAATATACAAAAGAATCTTTTTGGGTATATATTTGACTAAAACCTTTTATTTTTACTTAACAAAGAATTATATTTTCACAACTAAGAATGGATATTATTATTTATTTTCATTATATATTCCCAAAATTGGATATCAATCATTATAGTATTAATGAAAATTTTATTAATTTTTGAGTGCTATTAAAATATTAATTTCTAAATAAATAATGACTCGATGATTCAAATTGAACACTGAGACAAGTTTATAGGAAACATATAATATAAAAAGTATATTAAATTGATTTTATCCACTATGAAATAATAAATTTTGAAATTATAACTAATTACATAGGAATTATCCCTTCTATCCTATGGGGGAATTTAAATTTACTTTCTGAAGTCATGTTCTTATCTTGACTGAAATAGGAATCAGTCAACCTCTGATCCTGGTAGCATACACCATACTTCTATTCATGTTTAATTATTGGTTTTAGTACTTAAATATAAGATAATATTTAATACCAATGAAGAAAAATATTAAAATTACAATCCATGATAAATATATTCTAAGTAGATGAAATTTCTTGTGTGTTATTCAATTAATTTTTATTTTCATTTAAATGAATCCATCAATAAATAGAGAAGTTAATGCCTGCATGTTCTCCATAATACCTAAAATTCCTTTAACTAATTGAAATATGTTTTATAGGAACCATTTAATATAAAATTGTAATTGGATTTCAAACATTTTATTCCATTCTATTCACCATAATGTTTGGGGAATCGAGTTCCTCATAACTATTATTTACTAAATTAATAAACATCAAAATATTCTTGAATTTATCATTCCATAATTGTAGATAAATATAGAGAACCTATAATGAAATGATGAGAGTATGAGATTGGTGGAAAATTTATAATTCATATATAATTAAAAAATTTCTATGTGATAAATAAACATCACTATATTGAACTCAAAATGAATAGATAAAAACTATATTCTAGTTTAAACTAGGATAGTGTGGTGACAATCTCACTTATCTAAAGACTATCACTCTACTTCTCAAGATATGGGAGATATGATATCATGGAAAATGAATTCATTTAATTATTTTTCATTACATGTTCAATAGATATAACAAATTTATTGACAAAATAGATAGTTGAATCATCCCCTTGTACCTCTTGTTATCACCCTCCACTTCTTTTCTTGCTCTATAAGGTAGATGAACATGTGTAGGGAATTTTAGCACATCGTATAGATTTTTTAAAATATTTCTATGTATGATCATTTTTACTCCTTTGAAAATATTTTTTATTTATGGAATGGTTATTTTCTAAATGATAATATTTTTATAATGTTTTTTATTTCCATATTCAAGATTATTAAATGAAAATGAAAATTATTATCTTGTTAATAAAAATATATAATTTAATAAATTTTATTTATTGTTTTTATTAATCGACCACTATTTTATCGAAACCCAATATGCCTCATTATTTGTTTCAAAATTACCTATTTATTGGATATTCAAGTGGAAAGGATCCATAAACCCCTTTACATAACCCATGAAAGGTCCTGGTCAATCATTCAATGGTGTTTAGGTATATCGATCTTTAATAATTGCATTAAATCGCAACTCTTTGGTTCTTGGAGTTGAATCCCCAATCCCAAAATCCTGTGATCATATTTACTCAACACTTACCTCCATATTTACACCAATTATAGTAAAAGATAAACCAATTACAGTGTATTTTAGTAATTCAACCCAAAAACTTATATAAAACTCCCCATTGAATGTTAGTGTTCTAACAAGGGTTGGATCAAACACTATAATCAAGTAGTTTCATTATAAATCTGGTGATGGAAGGGTATACCAACTTATATTAATATTTTAGGTATTTTTTATATTATATATTAATTTCCCAATTTATCTTATTACATACATATTAATATTAAGTGGATTCAACATAATTAATTAATCCCGTCTCAGAAAATTCATACATAATCCAATTTATTAATTTCCACCCTCATGCATAGAAATTAATTAATTTATTATTATTTTCATAATATAAAATAATTAACTAACCATCAAACTAGAAGAAATAAATAAATACACAGGTATGATCATGAGTTTCATCAAATATTTAGTTCATCTAGTGGATTATCAACCAACTAAGACCTTGGGAAATAACTCCCTAAACCTATATTTGTTTGATCTCCAACATTCCACATATCCACCTATGTACCTACTCAATTGATTTCACATTAAATCCATCTTAAACCAACTTATATCACCTGGGAACACCATATATTATATAATCATTACTCACATACATATTAGGATAACCGTTGGACTGGTTAATGGGTTTTTATATTAAATAAATTTTGGGAACTCATTCACTTTACATAATGAGAGGGGGTGATACTTAGGATATTAATTTAATTTAATAAATTATTATAGAACCCAAGAAAGAAAAATAATTTAGAAGAAACCAATCACATACATTGGTCAGACTATTTTCTTCTCTTCAACACACATTAAAATAACAAACATTATCTATTTAGCTATTAATCACTTCAATTATTTCTATAATTAAGATAAAACACCATAAATTTATCTCATTAATTTTCTAATTAATGAATAAATTAATTTCATCTTAATTCATCCAAATCAACATTTAATTTCCCCTCATCCACAATTTTATATAAACTAATTTTATTTAAAATTAATAAAGTAAACTAGTGTACATGCCGGTAATACCATTTACCCATATAAACTATCTTGGATAGTCTTTTTAATACGTTGTCACATGGAATTCAAGACACATGGAATAGAATGTAATTAAAATTATTTTATTTTCAATAAATGTCATAGTGTCACATAGAAATTATGCATCATATAAAGATATTAATATATATGGAGTACACTACAAACAAAGATAATATATAAATTTTATATTAGAATTTAACATGGAAATTAAATTAATGTATGACTAATAATCATACCACATGGCCAGAACTATAACAAAATGATACATAAAAACATGTCGATTATGTTTAACGATATCATTAATTTTTAAATCTATATCAAATTAATCACCTGGGGTATGGTGCATTACATCACTTGTACTTACGATGCATGACATGTGAAATATTCTAGCCATGTTCATAACACAGTCCTAGGGACTAGGTTTTATTATCGTAGACATGTATAAGTTACATTGTGTGTAAAACAGTTACGCATCATGTGTTATCGAAATTTTGTGGTTTTTCAGTTGTGGTGTTGTGTAAAAAATACATGACATGGATTAAACTTCCCTATTTTATATGCCATGAAAATACATGGACTACATGACATGTGATCATGGTACCCAACTAGTAGCCTAAAAACCATGTTCTATCCTAACCCAGCCAATATGTAGCATGCATTAAATAAATTCGTCTTGAAGTTAAAGCATAATCGTCCATGTTAATTTGGTAATCATTGAGTAAACTAAGTTTATATGTGGTCTGTATATTGTATAGTCTTTTTCATCTATCTTGGACCCATTGGAATTCATAATGGATTATTGGAATTATCTTCAAGTAAATTTCACCTTTTCTCAATTATATGAGTGAGAATGATTAAGGGAAATGGAGAATTATTCATTCATATTTAGTGAATGAATCACTCATAAATAAAAACATATAATAATTGTATATCATAAATAAACTACTAAGAAGAAATTATAAATTAATTATGTTACCATTATAATATAAATTGAATGTTCCAGAAACAATAGAAGCATATATTGGGAAAATTCCAACGCTGCATACTGTAGAATTAAATGAATAATCGAAGATGTACATGACAAATAATTTCATGTCTAATAGAATTAAATAAAATAGTAATTGACTATTGCATGGAACCATGATGTAATGACCATCACAGAAAAGTAAAAATTAATTTATAGGTGGATTTCAAATTATATTATCTTTTTTATCATTTTTTAAATTAATCTTGTAATAAATTCATATCGTAACATCATTTTATTACATGAATTAAGGGTACATTCCTCCCACGAAATGATCCACATGATCTCCCAAAACACTGAAATGTCACTATGAATCATCGAATGCTAACACAGTTGATCCCAATCTCATTAATGGTATGTAATTCATTTATGTAATAATCTCTTCATGGATAAATGATTCTTTAGGTTCCATTGAAGTAAAGAGTTGGTATAAGATGATAAATTGTCTTTTTATTAATCATCTTAATGACTGGTTTATCTCTTTGGGAATGAGATAATTATATCTTGGGTTTCTCATGAAAAAAAAGAAACTAACCCCATAATGTTATATTACTCTGTATTTGTAGAGAAATTTTAGGGGTGGTGATTGAGATTATGCCCTTATTCAATTACTTATTATATAGTGAACCCCATAACTCATAATAATATAAATAATATTATTATATGATTAACACGATACATTTATGATGATAGATAAATATAATTTGTTAAAAAAATAAATTCATATTTATTTCATAGATAACTAATATATAATTTCCAACTAGACCATTAGACTCTATTCATCAATCCATCTCAATATTTAGCAGGCCTTAAATAATGACCCTGTATTTTTTAAAATAAATTTTATTCCATTATTCATTAATAAAAAAATAAAAAATAAACATTTCATAGATATTTCTTACCTTGTGAATAATTTAGAACAATTCAATATTATATTTGTCCAATTAAATAAATAAATACCTTGAAAATAAACTTGTATTTAATATTCGACTAACATTATATTGTATTAAATAAAATTTGATTACTTGTTTGTAATAAACTCAACATGAATAATTATTATACGATATATGGGAATAATATCTATTCAATGTGTTCAATTCATATAGAATTTAACTATGGTTTTGAATATAAATAACATGTTTCCCTCTATACATATTTCATAGTAGAAGTAAAAAAGAACTTCCTGAATTCTATGGTTAGTGTATGAAAACAATCAAAGTAACCCATAGATAAATATCTTGATTCAAAAACATCACAAATAGGCTTACGAAGTATCACTGTGTAATATAATACATTTATTGTAATATATTTAATCAAGAAAGATCCATGTTTAAATTATCAACCTTTGTACTAAGTGTATATTTCATTGACATTCAAGAATTGAACGTTCGGAAAGAGTTCCATGGAAACAAATTTAATTAAAAACTTCCATTTCTATCAAGGAGAATGATATATCCCCTTACATTAATTAATATAAGATACAAATCCTTTTTCAAATTGTTCATTAATATATATAACTCGTGATGTACCCAGCATTCCTTACTTCTCGTGAACATATAACATCATGGTTTTTTTAGTTCATAAAATTATTTGGATCTTTCTATTAATTAATAATAATATTAAATTATATTCACCACTATATAAGGTTGTGTATAGTAACATCCAATGAAAGATATAAATTTGGATTTCCCACTAGTGGGTAATGTTCTCATAACCATTTCCCTTTAGATTACCAAGGGAATATGCCATGAGATAATATATCTATGTCACATGAATCTCTACCCTTGATGGAATATATCATTTTATCCCATAAAATGATATCATTCAACAATATCAAAATACTTACTAATATTTTAAAACCACTTCTAGGTTCTCATCCTAGAGGGGAATGACTATAACCTTTCATTGCAACAGGTAACATTATGACATTATCACAAAAAGTTTAATTGAGAAGGAGAATAATGATGTGATTATATATTAATAAATATTCAATATAGTGAATATAAAAATAAATTAATCTGTATATTAGTCAGTTCTAGGCAACCAAATACAACATTGTCGATTTTTTATGAGCAGGGATCATGAATACCAGCATTTAATTGATAATTAATTTTGGGCAGTTAAATGATTTTTGAATTAGGATAAAGTAAATAATATGGTCAGAATAAAACTATTAATGTATTATGGGTTTAAACATAGTTTTGAGTTAGAATATAATGAATACTTGGAGTGATGCAAGTTGAAAAACAAGAATAGTGGTGGTTGGAGTTATTCATGATATATGAATGTAAGTGGCATTGATGTGTATATTAATTTGTAAATAATCTACTCTATGTATTGGTATTTATTGATCACTTGAGTTTGGTATAATTTGAAAATTTACATGGTTTTAATTCTATAAACAGTCTAGTAGGATGTCTATGTAAGAAAATATTAGCACGTATGAAAAAGTATAATGACCTAAATAGTTGACTAAGGATTCATGTGATAGACTGAATCTCATTTAATATGTATGATTTAGGTAATGTATTTTTGTAGCTATAAGAGAGTATCAGTGAAGTCAACTGTTAAATTATTATATCGATGAAGGGATAAAACATGAATATTAATCTTGGGTTTCATATTAATCTAATAACTATGAGTAGACACAGAAAAATAAATTTTAAAAAAATTCAGGGATAATCCATGTAAGATATATGAAGCATCATATACACCCATAAATGAAGTAATGTTGTAAAACATATATACCATACATAGGTTAATCTTGTGTATTATATTCAAATTCCATCACATTGGTTTGTTAGATATCACTAAATTGGAAAACAAAAGAATCCTACCTATATAAGTATCCATGGGATAAACTGAATTATCCAATATTTGGATGGTTTTGACCTTTTTTCTATGGTATCATATTACCAATATTTAAAAAAAATATATATGAATGAGAGCATCAGGTCAGGGTGTATTATCTAAGTATGAGGATATAAAAACCACACCCACATTCACTTCGTTGTAGTAGATTATATAAGAAATTAAGGATTACCCTTTATTGTTGTCACATTCATTCATGCATTAAAACACATGTATAAATGTCATGGTCTATTCATGAATCATATTCATTTACTCTCTATTTGTATCATATATATATGAAACAATTTCAATTGAACATAGACTATATGGGTGAAACATAAACTACTGGTTATATATCATTTTGTTACAATCACATATTTTATAAAATGATATACCCTTACATGCATGCAAACCATATTTTCAGACAAAATTCAATGTACATATATACATGGTTTTAATATATATCTCCATCAACCTCGAACTTCCACAAAAGAAAAAAGAATTTGTTCGATTTCACTTTGTATTTTAATGCATTAAAATAATTGAGAAACCTTATATAAAACTCCATTTTAATATCATCAAAAAAACTACCAATCAATCAATAACCTCTACTTGTATAATATGAAATGAAATTCATTGTGAATACCCATCTAAAAAACTTTGGGATTAAATATAAAACAATTTTATAGTATCTCAATAATTCAAACTCAGTCCCCATTTTTTTAACTACAATGTGTGACCCCAATATTCTTTATAGAGTTGAAAAAATATAAAAATATTTATGTCTATAAGTTTAAGAAATGATATGCCTCTTTAAAAGAATCAATGCGTCTCAAGATATAGTGGAATTTGGTGGGATCTCCATCAAACACTAGTATATCAATACCTTTTTCTACTAACATGAATCATATGAAAATTTGTGTTGTAATATTGTTCCTTTTTTCATGAAATAATTTGACCGTGGGACATGGAACATGTGAATAAAAAATAGAAAACTCCAATATTCTCAATTCTTTGACCATAGACTGATATGATCGACGAATACATGACATTTCATTCATCTATAGGGATAATTCCACCACATTTCCCTTATTCACACACACACACACACACATATATATATATCTATGTGTGGAAACACACTCCCATGGTCTATTTCAATTGAGGGACCGTATTCACTACTTATCTTATAAGAGGATAAATCCTATCTTGGTTAAGATCTAACTGACAACATGATCAACACCTTATCCAACCACCCCTTAATTTGAAAATTCAAAATATAAAAATTTGTATGTATGGCATCAAGTAATAATGGTTTTCATACAAGGTATATATCTAACCTCGGGGAGTGCAGACTCAAATATGATCTATGCACCCATGGTATACCAAATACATTTCTATAACACTCCATGTTTTATAGTTAATAGGCCATGTAGTGCAAAAAAATAAAATTCTTTATTTTTAGACTCCTGATCATATTTTGTATCTCAATAAAATAATCCTCTTTTCTCTAACCTTAACACCTATTCATATGATATAGTTTTCTATGATGATCCCTGATCAGTGATAATGTAAAATTCTTACATTGAGAGGTCAATTATCATGTAACTTCACTAATTATATAAATATATATATACACATTTATGTATAAAATATGAATGAATGATAATATATAGGATTCCTTTAATATTATACATTTTATTATTCATAGTCTCTTTATGAATATTTAACAAAACCAACATAATAACTAGTTTTTCATATCTTATATGATAAACTACCATATCATCCTTATGATTTCTATATTTTCTTATATTTATTAACTATTTACATCAAATATAATTCCTATCACATATCAATGGGACGATATGTTAAAATCCACCTGCTAAACTATTTAGTTGGAAAAACATATTAATTAATTTAGTATGAATAATGGATAGAGTTAGTAATCATATTTCTAACAGATAAACTTCTTTAACGTATCCAAAATTATTAACTTCACAACAACAAATGTTTCGAAGTCAAATTAATTTTTCAACTTAGTACTATTCAAAATTTAATCATCATAATCCTTTAAAACATATATTATCCAATGATTTACTTGATATAATGCAAATTTATACATTATGTATTACAAAAACATCATAACTCTCTTAGGATATTATGAATAATTCACTTAAAACATAGATTGGTGTAATTATTAATATGTTAACTATAATCCTTTTTATGTTCGGATGCACTCCCACTAGACTCTTAGACATTATATTTTCTTTTAAATATAATTCTAACATATAAAAACACTTTTTTGTAAAAATAACATTTATTTCATTTTAGTAGGAATATTAAACAAATAAATTATATCATATATGGTACTCAATGTGTTTGGAAATTTTTTATTTTAAAATAATACTTAATTAAAATACACATTTGGAATCACATACAATCTAAATTTAATTTCCATAAAATATATACCTGATAGGGATTTTCTAAAGTGTTTTTCAAAATATTTCAAGAATATCTTGGAAAATACAATAATATTAAATTATTACAACTCCTTCCTAAAAATTCATGGATTCAATGACCTTTATTATATTCTTAAGGAAACAATATTGAACTTTTCAACAAAATTTTCTCCATTAGGTTTAAACTTTTACCTATTTTTTCTATATATATAGTACTCTAAAACATAGACATCATATTCCTAATTCATATATATTCCCAACAAATCGATAATGTCTGGTAAAAATTCTTTGAATTCAATCATATTATTAGAACATTTACATAGACAAAAATAGGATAAATTCTCTAACATGAAAGCCCAATTTTTATTTTCCCCTTAAAAAATGTTACAGAGCTAAAAAATCAAAACTATGTGTATCCAAAACAAATTATCTAATTTTATAAAACAAAAAATTATTTTCATGCTATTTAAAAAAGAATAATATGATAAAATAGACATGTTATAATCAACATGTTCGAGATTTAATCATCCATGTTATCAATGAATCAAATCATTTTCTCTATTACCTAAAAAATTAAGCATCAATTATTTTCATCATTCGACCTTCTGTTATAAAACATATAGTTTACATAATATATATTTTATAATAATATAAAAGATTTCTATAACCAATAAATGTTTTACGTATACTTTTCGCCTTATAGATTTACAAATATATTAAATTATAATGAATATAATTTGATAGTCCCAATCATATTGATTGTATGAGACAAAAATGGATGCACCCAATATAATTGAGTACATGAGTGGAGACCAATATTACATTAGTGAGTTTTCATCTAATTCCTTTGTATACTTTAATAAATCACTCTATGATTCCATAATTATATAGATTCACTGGTTGAAAATTTTCAAAACACGGTTGATGAGGATTGAATTATTCTAGGAGAAATAATTTTCATTAAGATCTTTTCATAAATAATTGATCATATATTAAAACATTTCATAATTTTTTAGCTTTCGTATTATCTTAAAATAAGCCTAACCTTTTAAGGATCGATCATAATGTTTACATTGAGGATGGCGATGATATTTATCAGAAATAGAAGATTTTATCAAATGAATATTGTGTATTATTTACCATTTAATAAAGGTTTTTAGTAAATGGGATCCTAAAAATTTATTCATTTTTTAAAATCCATCATAAATATTAGTGATTAATGATCCGTATTTTACTATGAAATGAGTCATCTTGTTAATTTCTATCATAACGTAATTATTCTGGTAGGGTATTATCCAAATCATGTCATATTTGAATCTTGGATTGTAGAGAAGACGACTCCTTTCTCGATCCCTCGTATTGATAAACTCAATTCCCCTAGTAATATAATTCTATTAGGGTCTCTAAGATAATGTAACCCAAAACTAGTACTAAAAATAGGAAAACCCAAGGATAATATTGGGGAACCCAACTTTGGGTTAACCTACACAGTGACCTTTCAGTGTCACATACCCATTGTTTATATACAAAAGATAATCTAGGGGCACCCAACTTTGGCCTAACCTAACTAGTTAGTTGATAAATGTCTAGAAAAGTGATACTTTTGAAGGAATATCATTATTTATATTATAATGGTGTCTTCTCTCAACATTGTATCTCAGGTTTTTACCTTTTATGAATTATTGATTCGAGTAATTTATTTTGGAATCTAATTACCTCCACTAAATCAATATGGTCAAACCATATTGATTTGTAAATCTTTACACAACCCATCATTTTGTGTTTCTCACCAATAAATAGAAGTCAAGTATATTTATACATTTCAGAATGAATCATGTAAAAAGGGTACATAAACAAATTATGTAAATGAATATAGTTATATATATGAGCAATCTAAAAGTGATAGATAGCAAACCCTATTCACCGTCCTAAACAAGGCACAAGCCTCCATGTAGGTAGCTAGTCCAGCCTCATGTCATTCTACTCAAAGAAACTTTATTCAAGAGAGAATTTGATTCATCATAACTCTAACACCCAATAAAAAACTATATTCAAAAACTAAATGTAAGACAATAACTTCAATTAGAAATTGTGGTCAATGTGGATAAAAAATTATTTCATTTTTAATATATTCCTATCATATGATGCAATCATCAATCTTGATGCATTATAATAGTTAATCTAAAGAATTAAAAATATTCACATATCATTAAAAAATATAAATATATTTATTTAATGGAAGAAAATTTTACATAAATGGAAAAATTTTATATTGAAACATGATATAAGTATTTTTCTAACAATTCATAAATAAAAGATAATTATTAAAAAAAATTAATTTGAGCACTAACATTATATAAAATCCATTTTTTTTGAATATAAAAATGTTATATTCATTTCAATATTCACTCTTTCATATTTATCATTATATGGAATTTCCATTATAAATATATGTTATTTTATGATTTATAAACTAATTATAATCCAATTTCTATTATATAAACATTTTACATAATCTAAATATCAGATACTTATTCACTATTTAGTCCTTGATAATATCAATTTCCAAAACACTTTTTCTATGGCATAAACAATATCAAAATATGGTCCCATTTTATTTTGAAAAATTACAAATAATTTCTTATGATTAATTCATAATTTATATATTAAAATTGTATATTTTGGACTTATTTCATAATTTATAACCCTTTTAAATTTTTTACTTATGATTTTTAAATAAACACTTTTATTAATAGATCATATGTTATTCCATACAATTTGGTTAAATGGTATTTCAAATATTAATATTTAATATTAAAGAATAAAAAGTTTCATAAATATTTAATTATTTAATTATAAAAATCAATAGTTAATTTTTTATAAATCATTTTTAAATTAAAATATCAAAAAATAATATTTATAATTATTTGTAATCATTTTATAAACAATTAAAATAATATAATAATTTAAAAATAAATCTAAAAATCATTGATGTTTATCCTTAAACAAAATTGCTATAATTTGTAAGGATTCACTCATTTTCTCCTTATATAGAGTGTATATATAAGGGTTAATAGGCTCGAACCATATACAGTGTATACCGCATAAGGGTATTGAGCTCTTATAATTATGTGAACTTATTTTATTAATTTCATGTCCAAAAATACCTTCACATACTAGTGCTTCATGTATGGGTAAGTAGCAGATTACCCTTATGTGACCATTTATAAACCTGCACTAACATTTCTTGTAAGGATTATACATATCATACCCTTATGTAACACCTATACTCAAACAATTTACAAATGTTTACACTCCAAATTACATTTACATGAACCCTTCATGTAATGGCTTGCCTTTGGATTCGAAGATTATGTAAGGGTAAGGTGAGGTTATAATTACATAGAATAATATTCCTAATGGTAAAGAGATATTGAACTTACACAGACTGCTCATCATAAGGGAAAATACTTAGTTACATGTATGTAGTCCAGCTGCACAATGGTAAAATATATTTTCTATATTTTCATAAAACCTGAAAAACGTTTCTTTGTTCTTGGTTTCAAATTCATTTCAATGAAATATTTAATAAATATAACACATGAATGGAACACCTTGACCGTAGATCTAGTAGATGGTTCCTCGAGATGGTGGGCCCCACAACCTCAAGTGTTCCTCCCAGTATGTCAGACAAAAAAAAAACTAGCTGGGAGGGTGGAATAGTGAGAAGTGTATAACATCATAAACCAAGTTTCACAGTAGAGAAATTGATAAATTAAAAATTACAAAGCATAATATAAATCAACAACATAAGAAGAATATCCATATGATAATATTAGTAAACCATGTAAAAGTAAATATCAATATAAAATGACGATTATGCCACGAGTCTATACAAAAAGTTTGGTGATACATTGAATAGTGGATCAAGTACAATACATGTATAAATGTAAAAAGACACAAAAAAACTATCTCCAGATAGTATAATGATCATAGGTCGGTTATGTGCCCCCATTCTCGAAATAATAATCAATCAAGAATCATAATGTTGGTTATTTCCTTAGTCACTATCTAGATCTAAAAAGTCTATCTATGTACCCAGTAGAGGCTCATATGGGGTGTCAGATAACACTCAATATGCTACCACCAAATATTTCCAAACAATTCCAGTCTATGTATATATGATGAAGAAATTTGGAATATATAATAGTAATATAAATTAATAAGTTTGAGTGATAATGTCCATCTAACAAGGCTCACTGTAAACAATAAAATATAAACATGGTCTAAATAAAAATAATTATAAATTTGGGGTGATATTTTCAAGTCTAACAATTATAATAAATAACCCATAATAAAGGTTATTTGTAATTTATGATATACATCCATGACATCCAATTCCATGTAATCGAGTGTTAGACATACATGGTCCAAATTCAAGGATTAAAAATGAACAAGGCATCCTGAATGACATATTCCATGTAATCAAGTGTCATTCTTACAAGGGATAGATCCAACGTATAAAATTTCCAAGGAATTCTCATAATGTTCATGGATAATATCTATAGAGAGAATAATAATGTCTTGGGTGGATCCCAAGGATGATTTCCATAGATCATGTCCAAGGCGGTCTATGAAAGCTGGGTCCATATAGTAGTAACATCCTTGGCATCCAAAGCATCATGATCCATGGAGTAGAAATGTCCATGGCATCTAATTTAGTTATAACCATTTCATTAATCATTTCATAACCCAATAGATAATTATACTCATTCCATAACTTCAAAAAACTCATTCCAGATATTCCATTTAAACAATTTATTTACTTAAATAACGTGGAATCACATGGAAAAGGAGTCATGGATCCTCTTTTAATACCTCATTCAATTAATTAATGATATCGCAAATGTGGTGTGCTCACACACACTCTAGGGGGTAGTATATTACATTTAAGATTCATAAACAAGCCACATGGGTGGTTCATGTTTATATTGACAACCTACAACCATCAAATTGTAAAAAATGGGAAACATATCAATGCTTCGATAAATTAATCAAAGAATATAAAAAATTTAGGTGTTGAACATGAAATTTTTTGAATTAGGTATAATGAAAACTATCCATAAAACAAATAGTGTTTTAGTAACATGTGTAGGCCACCTACCTGATTCTATAAGTATAACAATCATATAGTATCATCTCCTAACACAACTCGTATTGGTAGAAAACAGAAGAATGGATGAACAACCAATAAATATATAATATTATCATGCACCAAAATACTATAATTTATAGAATTAAGACTAAAGAAACTATCCTACAGAATTAATAAATTTGCGATAGGAATATAATGAGAGAATCAACTCTTGATTTTGACTCGAGACAGGGGAGTTACTTTAATACATATGAGAAGTTTAGAGGGGTGCTTCACCAAGAGGTGAAAGGGATACCACAATAGGAAAAAGGTAATGCAATATGAGTTTTTATGATATTGTAATTTTAATTGTGAAAAGGTAATTTATCCACACATTAAAGGGGTCACACAGTTTTCTTTCACTATTGGCCAAATTGTGCACTAATTGTTCTTAGACCACTATCTAAATAGGGATCTCACACTGTTCTTGCACAAGATTTGGTGAACCTTGAAAAACTATGTGATTTTACTCTACAAAAAATTGTATATCCTTTTCATAGGTTTGTTCCCCAAGATACATGTTTTTATCAAATCATAAAGCCCACTTTGGCTCCCTAAGACACCCCATGAGGTTAGTAGTAACTTTGGATTCTGGGATGCATAATTTATAATTGTTGTTCTTCCCATCTACTACATCAAAAAACCGAGATGATAGGCTTTGAATAGGCCCCATAAAGCCTTGAAACTCTCATGAACTCATTAGGAACTCATAATTATCCAAAAAAATGAATTAAAAAAATTCAAAAGATTCAACCCTCAGAGATAAATTGTACATCTTACAATGAAATCCTCTAATACTAGTTTTGGTTGGTGTAATATTTATTCCTCATATGAAAATGTCAAACATAAAATCCATATAAACCTATAAAAGTACTCAATTTCCCAAACTCCGCGGGAATTAAAAACTTTTAATAACAATGGACATCTGAGATGGAGTTCTAAATTTCCTCACCAATATTGTGTGAGATTTACTAGGAATCCATTAAATCGTTAACCATTAATTTGATACCACTATTGGGTTTTGTATGAATCTAATAGCACTTATTAGATGTAATGGAATCAATCAGAACCCAAATTCAAGGATAACCCATGAATGAAATTGGATTCTATGTATAAAAACATAAAAGAAGAAACAAGGTAAATTTTTTGTACCTTACACCAATGAATCAACCTCATAATCTTAGAACACTATTTCATTTTTTAGAGAGATCAAAGAAGTGGAAAAAAATCATCCCACAGTTTTTAGTTATTCAAGTGCTAAACTAAATCATCCAACATTTGTATAGAATTCACCTTTTATCCATGGTATGTTAGTTCCTCTATATAAAAAGTAGAAAGATGAAAGGGACCATAAAGTTAGGGATTATTATATAAGAATTAGGATCTATGACCCACAACCACTGACATTGTATGGAAGTAGATTATATTGGAAATAAATAACATTAATTTATAGTTTGTAAAATGTTTCTTGTATTGAAGAACATGTATAAATTCCATTGTCATTTTAAGCATCATATATATTTTCTCCTCATATTTTTCATATAAATATGAAATTATTTCATTTAATGATAGCTTACCTTGATAAAAAATTGGCAACTGATTATAATATTTCTGTAATCATATATTACATAAAAAAATATACCATTATGTGAATCAAGATAATATTTTTCATACCATTAAAAATGTATTATATATATCACACACACACAGATATATATATATATATATATATATATATATATTAAGGGAATTTCTATATTATTCACAAGGATTGGGATACTATTATGACGTTTTTTAATTTAGTTGGAACATTCATACACGTTTTTTTGGATTTTGTAAACTGTCAATTTGACATGATTCTAGATAAAATATTTATCTTAGGATAGATTTAAAGGATGTTTAATGTAATCTAGGTGTGTTTAGGGAAATAATATAGTGAATTTTAGATTATATCATGTGTCATATATGGAATTTAAATTATTTTATATTTTAGTTTCACTAGAGGAATTAAATTAACCTATAAAAGACTGATATTTGGAGCATTCATAAAATTTATATAACCAGGGAAATTCATAAGAGAAGTATGATGAATCATCATAATAATTAGAAGTAGTATTATGGGAAGATTATAATAACTCACACTAGAGTTTATCACTGGATTCAAATAATTTTGTGTTCCAATAGATTTGAAATAAGGGATATTTGTGGATTTTTTAATTTATAATTGGAAATAAATCTCATTATTATATTATAAATTAATAAAAGGCTGTTAAGGGGTACATTGTACTAGGAAACCACAAAAACCCTAGTGGAATCCCACCTGAGTATCAGTTGGCTCAGTAGTGGTGCTACTTGACAACCCTGATCATCAAAATACTAGTGGTGGTATACAACACATAAAAATGGACTAAAGGCCCCACACCTAATATTGGGATATTTTTACCAATTTTTGTTCTTTAAACTCTCATAAGGTTTCACCTATTGTATCCATACATGTGAGGGAGGGGACTCCTCTATTTCATATCTTTTTTCCTCCCCTACTCCTATTTTGGGTTCATGGAATTCCTATTATGTTTGTCCCCCTTTTAGAATAATTTGGGTGAAATTATATCAGATCATAGTATAATTTCATGGATATATATAACATTGATGAAGATTTTATTAGAATTAATAGATGAGGTATAAAAGTGAAAAAAATTATCATCGTTGTGTATTGTTTTGTTGGACATTTGGATGTATATCACATATGATAAAAACATATTTTTTCGACATTTTAGAGATAATGGATTTTTTGGGGACATATATGTGTGATTAATGGCTGGTGAGGACATGGACATTGAAACTGATTGATGGAATGTAGGAATAGTTGATGGCCCAATCTTCACGATCTCTTATATATGAGATAATGAAGTTAATACTTTTTTATTTGAATTCTAAATTATTATAACCCCCGTCACCTGATAGTCATATATAATCTACATATAATCATAATGAATTATCTATATTCTAGTAAATGTCTTTAATATTATTATCTTAGAACTATGATTTTCTCATTATATTTTGTAATCCATACAATCTCTGTATATGACTTGTAATCTAAGGAAATTACTATATATAGTATATAATGATTTTTTGTTACTATTGTTTAAGTATGAATCATGTATATATAGTATACATGACGCTCTAATAAAAAATTACATGTTGGAATTGGGTTTAGGGTACCCACTCACATAAAACTCTCTCTTTATTAAATCTAACTGATTAATTTTCAAAATTAGTTTTCTCGCATATTTAATATCATTCACTTTTAAGAAATGGATTTATTTATTAATTATTTCATGGTTTTTTCTATGGATACTCTGATATTTGTGAATTTACCAGCCTTAGTAAAATCCCTCAATAAACAACTTATCTAAATTATATACCTTTTTCCCTCAATTGTAACCTATACTTATTCACGGGGACCATCTTAGGGATATTATGAAAATATAAATTGTGAAAAAGTTTTACATACAAAGTATAACCCAAATATTCAATAAAATATTACTTATATATATATATATTACCTATTTTGCTACATCATAATTCCCCATATACTTAGATTTCATAGAATTGGTTTCCACTAGATTTAATAGTATTATCTTTCTCATTTCCATAGATTAAATATGGTTCTAGATTAAATTGATCTAATTAATGGAAATATTTTCATCCCCATAATAACTAAAACTCCTTACTCTATGAGAATCAAGAAAGGACCCATTTTACTACCTTAGGTAATGTTGTATAGTTTCATTTACAACCTAATATAGTTTTCTTTAACGTTTTTTATATTTTACCACCATTCATTATTCGTAGGTAATATTAATAATAATACATATCATGGTATATTTGATATATCCAACCAATGAATAATATTGATTTATACTAATCTCTATAATCTCATCATGTTTTTAAAATTCATGGTGTTTCCTTGATCTATTCCATGTCATACATGAAAAAATTCACTTTTATAATGTTCCAACTCATATTATTCAGAACTTTGCCAATTTATGTACTTAAAATTAGTATATGAATCCCATAGATCAATATTATTGTATATTTAACCCTAGTACATGTGTTCTTACTTCAATCCAGTCATTAATGTAATATTTTCAACTTTTTTTAACTAAATGTTATACTTATATACATTTTCTATATTTTATCAACATATATCACTTATAAATCCATATAACTCCCACTATCCTCTTATAGACTCATAGAAACATAATCATCCCATTATTTAATTAATAATTTTGATAAAAAATGATCCCTTGAAACTCTCACATTATATTTGAAAATTGATGTTCGACCACCTAAAAAACTAATCATTTTAATCTACCATGGAATTTTGAATTCAAATAAAATTCCACATATTTTTGGGTGAAAAGGTTTCCTCATATTCAACATACTAAATTATCTTAATACATTAACATTCAGTATTTATTTTTAGTTATTCACATTACCATCTATGTCCATAACTTTCTTAAATTCCCATTTGGAATCCTTATATGTTACATGAACTGGAGAGACTTCCAAAATAAAAATGTATTTTGGTACATGGAATCCTTTTCTAAATTTATATCCACCTATAATTTTCATCTTATTCATCATTTATTATTTACTATTAGGTTAATGACTCATTATCATCAACAAATAATATATTACAAAACATGTTGATTATGAAAAACCATATCTCTATGGTTTCTAAAAGTAATATACGTTATATGTGTCTTTGGAAAATTAATTTCAATGATATCTTATATAGATTACTTTTATTTGAATTACATATGCATCTAAAGCCTTGAATTTCTCAAAGTCACTCCTGCTACCACTATCTCAAATAGAAAAGACTTTTCCCAGGAAAATATAATTTATCACTTGACAATTAATTCTCTTGATTAAATTTAGTTTATAATATCCACATTATCCTTTGAGATAATTCATGGAGACAAACCTTTTTTATGATAATAGTTTATTATTATAATTTCCCATAATAAATTATTTTCATATTATCATGAATATTTATAACAGTGTAATTTATTCATACCATTAATATTATAAAAACCATTTTTATTTATAATTGGAATATTTTTTTACTGTTAATAATATTATTTATGAAGAATATAGAAAAGAATATAATGTGATAATTTTCAAGATTCATCATAAATTTCACCAAGATAATAAAGGTGAAATTTCTACCTTTAATAACACCATTAATATGATGTGTACAAGGGAATTATAGTTTAGGAATAATATATAATCCACATTTAACGATTGATGCATTCTTCTTTAAGATATTCTCAAAATCACCCTAATCGATGGATATTATAACTTTTTACCAAACCCATTTTTCTAATTATCATTTTATTCTTTAAATACCATAAAGAAATCTCATTTTTTATTTATTAATTACAAATGTATTGTTCACTTTTGATTCCATAAAATTATATAAACTATGATAATTTACCTCCATATTTTACAGGAAATAGTTCACTCTCATCTCATTGAACTAATTTTTAAATATTCATGGATCTATAATATTGAGTTCTAGATGGTTCATGGATTATCATATATAATAATAAAATCTATGAAATACATAATATTCTGACCTCGAAGTGTCTAGAAACACTTCTTGTTATATTTTTTAAATTTTTCTTTTAGAATTACTTATCCAAGTAATATATTTATAAATAGGGTATAACTTGAGTCTAATTAATAATAGATTACCAAAATATGATATCTCTTATTTAATTGTTCTTATGTTATTAATATAACGTGTTAGATGGTAAGAACATTTATTTATAAACATTAATTAATATCCCATTGTTTCCAATCATAGAATTGATAAAATGATTTTGGCAAAACAAAACACATGATTATAGTTGTCAAATATGAAAACATAAATAATAAGAAATATGACGAAGTCATCTTCTATATATGTTGTGGGATTTAAGATCAATTAAAAACACGATGATTCACATTGACTAAAAATATAATTCATAACTTTTTCAGTTCCTGTATCTAGATATAAATCCATAAGTCAAAACTTTTATCCTTTACTCAAGAATTATAAATAAAAATATTACATCAAATTATAAATATACCTAAATTAGATGTTTTTAGTTCCTAATTTTTTTAAAATTCATTATAATTCATGTTGTAATGGAATTTCATGGAACATTTAAAGTAGATATCATTTTTGGGTTCTCCCACAATTAATAATTAGTTTTGTGAAAGGAAAATGTAAATATGAAATTGTATTTATTCCTAACATTTTATTTTTTCTTTTTCGTTTTTCTTTTCACCATATGTATAGAATAATTATATCTAATTATATGCTTAATAACCTATAATACATTATCTATAAGACATTTAAGTGATTTAGGTTAGGAAATAAAGATAGTTTTAATTTTTTTCCTCATTTAAGAAAAATGATATGTGTCCATAAGATTGGTTGGGGTTGATGTTGCAACTAGATACAGTGAAACTCTAGCATAAGGTACACTGGTCTGATATTACTAAAATATATTGGAGATTTTATGTTTTTAGTATTGGTTCAATTCACTAAAATAATACAATCATATCTTATGTTTTGGAACATCCAAGTATTCTTTTTTATAAAGGATGGATAATTAAAGGTCTACAAAAGGTAATGTTCATGATGAGGAAATTAATGGTGCAACGGTAACTTACAGGGTTCAATGGAAGAACACCCATACAAGTTAGAGGTTGGTGGTAATAATTCTTTGACTAAACATCTATATAAAATAGATAAGGGGAAACATGGACATAAAATCAATTATGATTTTAAAATATGTATTGTCATATAAATATTATTGATTGGGACTATAAAACATTGTATCATTTGAGTAATGAAATATTTTTTAGTCTTATCCTTTTGAAATATGTGTTAATATCTAAACCATGTAAAACTTATTGTAGTAATTTTGTGGTCTTTTATTACAATGATTAATTTTTTTTGATATATTAGTTTAATGGACTTTGTGAGAGGTTCGACTTAGTGTGTTAAATAGGGTTCTTATTCTTTCTATCTTCATGTAAACTATGTTGTGTGGGATAATCCCATTATAGAGGATCAGTTAATATTGTTTGTTACGTTTTCTAGTGGATTTAATTTTTGTGAAATGAATTTAGTATAATGTATCCCCTTCTCGCAATTGTTATTAGAGATTGTGGTTATTTTTCTTGTCACATTCATCATCCAACTAATGTATCATCACACTATTTACATTGTTTTATTTCATTTCCAATGAGAGTTTACTTTTAGTGGAATTTATGGAATTAGAATATGGTAATAATATTGTTGATAAGGTTGATGGAGAAGACTATGTATTTTAGGGGGTATAGATGGAAGATTCTAACATTCAAAAGGACTTATAATATTTTTTAGCATGTATGATGTCAACAGATAAATTAAATGAATATTGAGAACAGTTGGATAGGAAAACTTTTGGATTATTCAATATCCCACTAGCCAAGAATATGGACTTTATCATAGGAGAGAATAAGTTGACAGTTGGTCTATTATAAACCCCGAAAGATAAGTTTGAGAAACTAACATAAGTTTACAAGGTGATCCAAATGTAGATATTATTTAGCATGGGAATATCAAAAAGATGGTGGCTCATTAATTTTTTAGTGTGTGGAAAGAGAAATTATTCCAAGAAGAAATTTAGTAGTGGGTGTAAACCTATGTCATTATTGAAAGATAATTTCACTAAATATAATTTGACTTTATTTAGAAAAATTATGATGTTTTTAAAATATTTTGATTCAAAAATAAAATAGAGAAATTAAGAAATATATTGATAATAGTGAGATGAGAAATGTAATCTGGTTTGGATTTCTCATCTTATTTGAATTCTATCATCGTCATAAATTTACTCCTCCCATATTTTGGTTGATTGGTATGTTATAAGTTTCTTGATTTCTTACCATATCACCCCTAGTTGAATTGTTATAGTGATAATATTACTAGATTAAATTTTAGCTTTTTAAACCATCCTTACAATGTTTGTAAGGGTTGTAGTGATCCCTCCTTGTTGACATAGGAAATTTCAAATTTGGTTTTAATATTCTTAAATAACCAAGAGTTTCCACTACCACTTCCTCACCTATTGAATATCACTAAACTATTCACCAATAATTTCTATTATACTTCATTGTATATAGATAAAAATTTTATATAGAAACATTATAGATCATATACCTATTTGATAAAAATTAATCAAAATTTTAGAAAATACAATCTCACTTGAAAATAAAATTTTTTATTTGAATATCAATTCTAGATAATAAAAAATAGACTTTTATTCATTGAAGTAAAAAAGAACTTGATCATTACAAAATTTCAACCCATCCATTCAAAAAACACACAAAATTTAACCCTCCATTTGAAGGGTAGAAAAGGTTAAAAGAGAATAAAATAGAATTATATAACATAGAAGTTAAAAAATCATTTAAAGAGTACTATTCATGCTAGATCAAACTCTCAAAGGGAATCCACAAATCCAATAATAAAGGGTTGTTTCTCCTTTTATTATATATCTATTTCATAGGGGTGAATTAATATATACAATTACCTTTAGATTTGAGACACTAACCATCAAAATATTTAACTAAAAACACTTAAATGATAGAATTTTCGTTTTGTAATATATTCTCACATATCAATTTATTCGGTGTGGCGAAGGGTAATATTGCACAATGCATGCCTCCATGATAAATACAACTATTTTATCAACAACCATTGTTGTGTATGTAAAAACTATATGGTGAAAAACAAAAATCAAAATTTGATCAGAAACTGATGGAAAATAATTTCATGAAAATACATGAAATGATACAACAAATCCATCCTCTTCTCATAGATCTCGGTACTAGCTTGAATTTAATTTTACTTCATAACATTGTTCTATAGAATAAATCAAAGGAATTTTTTGAAATATCCTATAACTTCCATTCCCATTCCCTACTATTTTATAGACTTCCACATCACAACAAAACCCTTAAACCACAACCTCATATACCATTAAATCCAATAACATTCCACATCATCATTGATTGTGCAAGTAGTTTTCTCAAGACAAAATCCCAAATAGCATACCAAACTATGGTTATACCTATTCTTGGTGGCCCATGGTCTATGAAAACCCTTACTTCCCAACCACCAATACTTAATATAAATAATCCGCTTCATCTTCCTCTAATATAATAAATTAATACTACATGATAAAATAATATGCCTGATAGCCTCCCCATGTTCATCTATGTTTATTAAAATATCTCTAAATTATAAGATCCTCATTTTGGGTAAAATGATCATATGGGTAAAGATCATTTGTTGACCATATGCAATGATCAACTCTGTTAGGGTAATGTCTAGGGTACCTTTTCATTGATCCCCTCTTCTCTAGTAGCTATGACATTACACAATACTATATCACAACCTTCATCCCTTTATATGGAAAATTGATAAACCCATACATAACACTTCTAGGACCCTTTTCTAGGATCATCATTACCGTTACATACCAATACTAACACCCTATGACACCATTTGATCCTTCATGAAATTTAATTGCCACATCATAGAAGAACCATCATGTAATATTCCTTTCGGTAATTTAAAAATTATCTGAATATAAGGTGGAAGTAACTAGAATATGTTACATTAGTTTTTTAAAAAGAATTATTATATTAAACATGTTAAAGAATATCCTTGAACATGTGGTGTGTTTCTGTGCATGGAGGTAGTAAATCATCAATCTAGCATCATAGGACATGGGGACATTTGATGTAACATGAGCAACGACAAGATGAATCATGTTGAAGAAGAGATCACTGAACATATTTTGAAAAGTATAATAATTCTTGTTTTAAAATGATGAATATTTTCCATGTGAATGAATAAATTTTTTTTGTTAAGATAATTCAACCTCTATTATATCATACCTATCATAGCATCATGCCTATAGATGATAAACTATAATGCTGACCCACACTGGTCCTCCTTCCTAGAACCTCCACATGTTTTTTATTCTTCTAGTCCTCCTTTCCCTATTAATTATCAATACATTCTTTAAATTATCCTTTCTCACCCACTCATTTCTATGTAGTGATGATTAGCTGGTTGGCCTAATCTCTTATTGTTGTCGGGATCTGGATGTGCTATATTTTTTTGTAAACTAATTACTCTCAAAGTATTCAATTTAAAATGACATGAAACCTACCTATGATGATATTTCTAATATGACTCATACACAGGAGGCTATAATTTACCTGTACATGATAAAAATTTACTAAAAAATGGAATACCGGAATTCACTCAATGGAGTATTTACAGTATAGTATTGGCACCCACACATAGATCATTTTCAAAATACAAGTAGTGGATACCTTTTATAATTACAAATTCAAATTTTAACACAAAATTACCTTGATTTCATCAGTATCAAATTCACCCACAATAGATAATTATATAAACATTCAAAAATAAATTCCTATTCCCTTCTAATTGTTTCAAAGATAAAAAAATTAAACTCAATAATTAATCCATTTACGCAATTAAATATAGAATACTATTTTAAACAAAATATTTAACGATTACAATTAATCATGAATATGGTGGGATTACAATAATTAAAAATAAAATGTGAAATATCTGAAAATATTATCTTATACCACACTTAATACCTGGACTCCTAGATAAGGGAACATCAAAACTATTTCCAATGTAAATTTAAAATACTGAGCCAAGGTGAGATCCTATTTCAATAGCATGGTGTTGAAGTTATCATGATTTATTAATGAAATAAAGTAATTTTCCATCATTAAATTCATTTAGTAAATTTCAACTTCTTTTAACCTCTTATGCACACTAATACCTACCATCCAAAAAATATTTCACACAACACTCAAGTAATAATTTCACGCTATTTATTTCTTATTTCTGGTTCATTAATGTTTCTACATGGTCATGATGAATATATTATTCTCCAACCAATTAGTCAAGTAATATTTATTATCATGGAGAAATTTTAGGGTTATTTTGTTGTTAAGCGTTAGTGGTTTCTATTGAGAACATTTCATTGAATATTCAAACTTTTTCCTCTATCTTGAAACATTATAAATGATTTTCATTTTCCTTCAATGATTTTATCACCATACTCTTCATATACCACTAATAAATCAAAATTAAACTGAGTTTCTTATAATATATCCATAACGTTTATCATTTCATCACTAGTAGAAATCCTCCTCTTTTGTTTCCTTCAATACGGTGTGATTTATTTTATCTCATTACTTTTGTTAGGATCATGAAGAAAGAGAGTAAATTTATACTTTCATTAGTAGGTGGTAGATCTACCTTTACATAATCTTGGATTTATTTCCCTTACATAGTGGTATTATAGAGACATTCTTCAAAAAAAAAACATTAACACCTCCTTATAAATAGATCTAATTGGACAAAATTGACATATTTTAGTATCATCCATATACTTTTAACTTTTTAACCACTACAATTATAATCCCTATACATATTTATATCCATAGAAAATCTATCCTTTGGGATCATTATTAGCACAGATTTTTTCATCCATATTTCCTCCATTTCCCACAACATTTTTTCGTATTTGTAAATATAGAATTCAAGGTGTTTTTTAATTTTTTGTGGGAATGAGAGGATCCATTTAAATAAAAAATGATTGACTTCATTAATCATCTTTTTATGACATATAGGACATTATTCGGCCTTATCAGCTTCTTTTTATAAAAACATTAAAACAAAAATGATTAATTACTTCCATTTTTTGGATGACATATATTCTATAAAACAAAAATTTCTCACTCAATTTCTTCATTCCCCAACACTTGAATTCAACCAATATAATGAATAAAATTTTGGGGAAAGATAAATATTTATTTGATTTCTTAAAATGGGGTTTACTAAAAGATTAATTCATGTACACTATGTTTTAAAAAAAAATAATTGTTTTGTTGGGGAAGAAATTAGAGTTTATCACAAGTGGGACTTTTATATAAAAGAATACCTCAATCATATTAACATAGAGTAATTAAATACTCAATGGTTTTGATAATATTTATATGGAATTTTGGGTTATTAATGAATGACCTGGTTCTCTAAAAAATATAAAATTGTAATATAAATGTAAAAATAAATATATAATTCTATCAAGTATGTTATTAAAATATATGAAAATATGTTGTTGAATGGAATTCAACATTTAATGGTCCTTGGATGAATTTACATCTAATTGTATATGAATCATTTTTCATTTCAGTGTCAATTTAGGGTGATTTAATAGATCAAATAAATTACTCATCATTGGAATAAATTGAAACATATTAAGGTATTCAATTAAATATTTACAGGTTTTAGAAAAAACTATAAATTAAAAAAGAAACACACAAAAATTATTAAATATGCACTGAAGTTAAAAACTAAAATTTAAAATCCTATACTGAAACATTTACATCCACCTAAATTAAATTATGGAGTGTCTCAAATGTTGTAATGATGATTTAACATGTAATTATATTCTAAATGGAATGAAAAAATAATTTAATGTTAAATAGAGGTACGACCTGATTATTTTTATTGATAAATAGGTTGGTGGAGTGTGATCTTTGCTACTTGTTCAAAGTGGAATTTTTTATAGAATATATTTAAATATTTCCAATTAATATTCAATGGTTCTTTTCATTATTCTTATATAATATATATACCATAAAAGGATATACATGAGAAATTATAAAGGGAACATCCCATTAATAAAAAATTATACATATCATTATTTTGAGTCTTCAGTGGTATAATAAAATGGTTTCTCCAAAATTTAATTACTTTTATTGAATCATCTTTTAATGATTAACTCAAGTCATTTCTTTGTAAATTTTTTAATTTTATAAAACATCACTTATTATTTATTTTAGTTCCTATATTTTTAATCTTTTATCTCTTTTAGCTCTATATAATTCTAGTTTGACTTCTTTCATATCGTCGTAGGCATTATGCTTCAACTCTATAGGCATGTCATAGGTAATTCCAAAAATAAGTTTCTATGGACTCATTTCAATAGCGGTTTAATATATTGTCGTAGAAGCTCATAAGGTGTCTTCCAAACTTGATCTCTAGTATTTTGCGTTTCATATTATAGTTTAATATAAAATCACATTGACCTCTGTGTTAGACACATTTTATTTACCATTTTTTATAGATATTATTGTGTGGATGTATTGTGATTCACTCCATATATTCTCATAAAATAATCCATTGTACTATTGAAAAAGTAGTTCAATTGATCACTGATGATGGCTCGTAGAACATTAATCCTACAAAAATGTTAGCACTAACATAATCTCACAGTACATCAGCCTTATCATTTTTGGTTTCCTTGGATCAACACATTTTAAAAAATTATACATATTAATCAAGATAAAAGAATTTCTAGAAGACATGGGAAAGGATCCCCTGTGATATATTCCACATTATTTAATATTTTCACAAATTCAAATTGGTCATTGAAAAATATATTTCCTAATAGAAATATTTATTTTGAATTTGATATTGTCATATTTATTACAAAATTTATGTTCATCTTTAAAATGGTAAGGCAATTAATTCCATAGTCTAAAACATATCCTTATACTCAAAAAGATAATGTGTGTAAAAAATCAAACCTAAATTCATTCTCATTTACATGAAATAATTTTCTTCTCATTTGGTCATTATTAATTTTAAATATATATTTATCTTCATAAATATAAAATTTTGATTCATATTTTAGTCATTGATGTTGGATGGAGTTCATGTAAGGTGGGACTTGAGAGGTCAACATTAAATTAACCATGTAATCATACTAGGGAACAAATTCATTATATTGGTACGACCAATATCTTAGATTTTTTCCATTCAATGGTTCATAGTCTAAAATCCCATCTTCAGTTATGTTGGGATTCTTATTTAGGTATCCAATCACTTGGTTATATGTTCGTTTTAGGTCTATAATTTCAAAAATTAATTCTGTTAGTGACTATATGCATCTGACTCGAATTTTCTTGGCTTTATCCTTATTTGACAACTACCTAAGGGCTATAAAATTAGAAAATATGGTAATTTTAGTTCCATGAAAGTCGGATCTGAATATATTTAAACAAAAAACAATGATAATATATTATTTTATATGTGGTTATGTGGTTACTTTGGGAATCATATATGTTTCTCAAATAATAGGCAATTTATTTTGGTTTTCTTTTACTTTTTTAGTGAATATATGAAGCAAAATATTAATTTTTACCATAAAAAAGTAACTCAATGTGGTTCTACCTATTCAGTGTCTATATCATTGGTGGGTGAATAATTTACTCTTCAACTCATAATAATGCATCCTACATTCAGAATTAAAATTAAAATTATAATCTTTTTAAATTTTTCATTAAAGTAAATGAAAAATCATTCTAAATTAATTGATAAAACTTTTCAAAAAATTGGGAATTCCTAGAAAAATTAATATGCTTCTCACAAGTTTCATAATGCAATGAATGTTTAATTAAATTTTTTACTTATCTATAAAAATTCATTTTTATTAAATAACATGTCCAAAAACTATTCATCTCTCCACCATTAAATCAAAAAAATAGAAATTGCAAAAAATCATTCTTTTTAATGGAAATTTTAAAAGAATTCTCTATATTATTAAATAAACAATCAAATCAGTCACCCAAATACCTCTAGTAAATCCTAAATATTATCATAAAAAATACCTATAATAATACAATGAAATTTACCTAGAGAATTCACAATCCAAATGGAATATTTTTTAGGAAAAGTTACCAAATGGGTAGGTAAATTTATTCTTTATTTAATCCTCTAGAGTGTGGTGTACTAAAAAATACCACGAAAACCCATCTAAGAAACAATATTGTGTTTGACCTAATAATATCTCAAAATTTTGATTAATGAATTTCATTGTAAAATGATCCATTATAATGACCTAAAATAATTTCCTATAATGTATAGATATTCTAAATTTTTTGTGAATACTTATGAAGTTTAACACATTTTTTCATTTTTCATAATGGATAGCCTAGTTTCTTGGGAACTAAAAGGATAAGGACAACCAATTGTGAGTTAGTGATGGGGTAAATTATTTAACTAAAAATTATATATCTCCTTCTTTAATATCTATATAATTGTAGTATTTTTACTTCTCTTTGGATATGTAATAGGTTTAGAATCTCCCCATGAAATATTTTGTTTAATATTTTTTTGGGATCAATTCTTGCAATATCACCTAAGGTCTTACCTATCGCTTGAAAATTTTTTAATCATAAGAAAAATAAGTGTTTTTATTGGATTTTTGGTATATTATTTTAAATTATTACTTTTATTTTCTATCCTTTAGTTAAATATACATATTCCCAACAAATGGTATGGCCTTTAATTCCATAATTGGGTATCATGATAAAGATGAAATCAAATATGATTTCCTCACTTATAATTACTGATCTATATACAAACAAGATAATGTATTTTCCTATTAAACATTGATAAAATAATCATATTCATCAAAAAACATATAATTTACCTCTTCCACTATTATGAAAATAGATTCTACAAAATTCATGGAAAATTCATTCTCTATGTTATTTTCAAGGTTTAAATTTTTTCCGAAGGACATAAATTCATGTAATATAAATTTTCATTAGATGGTTTGTTTTTTTTATTTTTTAAATTGTAAGAATAATAGATTTAATTTAAGAGTGCCTCATATATTAAAATCTTCAAGAATAGATAGTGTTGTCTTCAACCTAAATGGTTAGGGTTTCATTATATATATAGATGTCTGTCATGGATATATTTAGGAATGTTCTTCCCAAAGTATGGGTAAGTGTGATGAGATCCTCTACACATCCATTTTTAGTACATATAAATTTATTATCAATATTAGATAATTGAATCTATAATACACATATTCGTGGACACTATTTGGAAAGTTTATCGATCCGTTTGCATGTTTTAGCACCACACAAGGAAGGTTAAATTCTCCCATGCTCAAAAAAGTATTGATAGAGTGATCCCATAAAATTTATAGGAGAACATAGATTGCATAACACATAAAAAAAAACCTTTTATAACCAATTGTGAAATGGATAAAAATTTTCCCTACAACTTGACATTTTTTGGGAAACTGGGTTTTATCAGAGGTGTGTTGACCTTGATGTCTCCAAGCCTCTTGTAAACTAGATATGGATCGTTGTAGTGGAAGAATTTAGATAGAAATAAGCTATGGTTTTTGAATCATGGATGATTTTTTGTGGGTATTTCAAGCCTTTGGGCCATCTATATATCATGTTGTTATGGATAAAAAGAGGGTCCTTGGAAATCTGATCTAATAGCCAAACCATCAACTAGAACAACCTCGATAGATGGTAATAGTGGAACAATCTTGGCCAACCCCAACTAAAATGAGGTTAGACACAATAATATTAATCTTAATGTTTCTGATATTTATAATAGGTTAACGAATGATCTGGACACCAATCCAATAGATCCTTGGGCAATAGTGGGAAGTGAAGGAGTCAGATCTTTTATGGAATCTAATCCCATTTCATCAAATTATATATATTATTCTAGGGATGTACTATATAGTAGTTCTCAAAAAAATGAAAGATATATTTATATAGTTCCAGGGGCCAGGAGATAGGAGTGAAGGGGCCAAGTCCTAGAAGGACAATGCCAAGGACTAATATTGAAAATTTGGTTGAAGCCCTGGGATGTGATTATCCTTTAATGAATGAACCTGTGATAGAGGCTTTAAAGGAAATTAAAGATATTTTTGGGGATGATTTATTTGAGGAAATATTTAGTCATATTTTGGTGATAGTATGGAAGGTGATCTTAGATGGGGGATTTACAACCTGAGGAAAAAAGGGAATTAGGGTTCCTTGGACTCGGGATGTTGTATTCTTTCTAAGAAGAAGAATGGTAATTGAATAAAGGATTACTAAGACCTTCTAATGTGAATGGGGATGATCTCACCCTTGAAATCAAGCTCCAAAGAGTTTGGTTGTGTCTTCTCCCCCATAGAGAAGAACACTTAATGTGGGTATCTTAGAGGAAAAGAGAAGATATATGAGACAATGATAGTTATTAACTCAATGTAAGGATGATCTGTTGTTGAGGATCACGACTGTGGTTTGGTTGGGCCAACACAAGTTTAGGATGTTATGTAGGAGCTTATTCTTCTAGGTAAGAAAAGTCCAACATCCAATAACTCACGGAATAGTGATACAGATGATGTTTCAATCAGAACAATGGCAGAGGATCTCTTCCTTCATTCTAATGACGAGATTTTAGAAGACTATATCAAAATAAATAACTATGAGGAGGATTCTCATCATATGACTAAAAGGATTTTGAAGGAAAATTATAATGAAGAACAAATTTACTAGATTGTTAAACACAATAGAATTTTGATATGTGGATTCAAATAGGGAAATACATGCTTGGAAGAACACATGTGGGCATTTGAACATATGGTTTTCTTATTTGAAAAGATTATCAAGGAAAATGGAGACCTTGTGGGAACTTCCATTCAAGGAAAACTATATAATGTTGGTTATTACAACTCTTTTAATTTTATTTGTAACAACACATCTTACCTATTTGAGGTATAATGTTCTTTTGACATTGTGTACCTGGTTTACCACTTTTCCCTTAAATGTTATTTCTTGAAATAAGAATTTAATTTCAGTGTGTGGGTGTTATCAAAGATGATACACTTATTCCTAAATTTATCATACAATTCCTTTAAAGCCTCCTATTGTTGGTAAAAAATTTATGGAACATAACATATAAGAAGGTTTTTTGAGTTCCTCTAAGAGAGGCTTATTAATATCAACTTTCTAGAATGTTTCTATATTTTTACTTTAAAGTTTCAACTCTAAAATTTTCTTTGGACATAATAATTATTTATAAGAATAGGGTTTGATGTTCATTATTATTCATTCAATATCTTTTAAATGGGTTTAATTATTTATTTCTTATAGGTTATATCCTATCTTCCTCCATTCTGATTTCTTTTAATGGTTGTTGGATGTAAATAGACTGTAAAAAATTTATGGATTGGTTTTCTTTGGGTTTTGGATGGATTTTACTAATTTCAGGGGTGAAATTGTATTAAATATACTTTAATCTTATTATTGATATCATAACCACATTCTATATTGGGTATTAAATATTTTTACTGGAATTTTTCAATTTTTTTTGGAAAAATATTTCCGTAAACTGTTGAACTGATTCCTCAACTCCTATCTTTCAGTTCGTAGCATTTCAACTCCAATATTTATTTTCATAAATTACGGGGGATGTGAATTGGGGGATCATTATTAATCTAGTCCAATTTTCTAAAAAATATGTTGTTTTTTATTACTATTCTTGGATATACGGTATCATAAAGGGGTTTGGTTAGTGCCTTAACAGGCTTGGTTGGAATAGGATTTGTTACTAGTAAGGGGGGTTTTCTTATTATTGGTTTTTATTGGGTAATCTAGATTGATCCTAGTGATTTAAAAATACATATTGGGATTGCGAATTATCTCTTTATCCCCATTTTTTTTAATATTTCCTTAGTTTAAATATTATTTTAAAACTAAGTATTTCTTGTACATCAGAACACTATTTAATGGAATGGATAATATACAAACAGAAACCAGATACCTTAACTACTGATTATTTTTCACTCGTCTATTTCAATGATATATATCTCACAAGGTTAGTTAGTTCATCAAGTCATGATTAATGAAATTTATATACGTAATATCATATTACCTCATGAATACCTATGTCACCAGTACCACTTTTGTTCAATTGTTTGGAGTTATTTGTTACAATCTCAATAAGCCTCATGGACTCTATCGAGGATTTTTCTATTAAGGATTATCATGAAGATGAATCAAATATGTTTTTATCACAATTCAAATGATTTTTATAGAAAATTATAAGAAATTATTCTCTTCAATTGCATCATGTGGTCATCTAGCACATAGTTTCTCAAAATGCTCACAGTACACACAAAGGGTTTCTCCGGAATATTGTCAGAGGGCATATATTTCATTTCATATAACTATTCCTTTGGATTTGTGAAAAATATTTATAAGAAGCTTATTTATAGTTATTCACGATTGTGAATATCATTTTATTATAGGTTATATGAACATTCTTCTACATCCCCTTCACGTGAATTGGGGAATTTCCTCCTGTAGGCTTGCTCCTCGACCACTCTTCATATATTCTAATTTGAAAAAACTTATGTTAAAAAAACTATATTTTATTATCTAGAATGTATTTCCATTAATATGTTGTCACATTATTCAGAAAAAGGGGGTTATTTTGGAATTATCTAATTCTGAATGGTAACGAAATTATTAATTAAATATACTGAAAACAAAGGAATGAGAATAGTGTTTAGGTCATTCTTGGTTATCCTATTAAAATCTTTTACTAAGGCTAAAAATATTCCACCCTTTTTATGGATAACTAGAAAGTGAAAGGTTTCACAATCACTTCCGCTATCACCCCCAATTGAATGTTAATGGCAAAAAAATTCCAAATAGAAATATCATGTTGGTCAACCCACTTTCCTATAAGATTAAGTGTTATTGGGAACCATCATTATAGATTTATCTAATTCCCCATAGTTATGTTTTCTTACTAAATACCCATGAGTTACCCCTATAACTTCAATGCATGTTAACTATTTTCAAACACTTCATCACTCAACACTAGCCTATTCAATAATATATCTACCAGAAGAATGTATATGGATAATATAGATCATAATCCAGATAAATAATCAATAAAAATATATAAAATCAAATTCAATCACATTTGATAATAAATAATCTTATTCAAATATCAGAATAATATAACAGAAGAAAGAAAATATTAACTTATGAAGTGAAAAGGATCATGAAATATAGAAGATCTATTTTTCCCTTCCCCGTATCACTCAGAATTTACCCCTCCATAAAAAGGGAAGAAAAAGCGAATGGATAATAAAAAATATTTTAGAGCTAAAAATATAATGGGGAAGAAGTAAAATAGAAGCACTCATTCAAGCCTTAACTCATCATTAATTATGTCAAAAATATATCTAATCCTTCTATAATATTTATTTATACATAAATTTATTTACTACACATGTAATATTTTTGATATATTTTTAATTTAATTGATTATTATTTATTTATTTTTGTTTATTATGTTGTAACATTTAAAATATGTTTGAAATTTAAATTATTAGTATATTTAAATGATTTTTAATAATTTTGAAATTTAAATATTTAATTATGAAATTTTAAATATATATACTTTTTTGAATAGTATTTATGAAATTATAAATAAATATATATATATATATAATTATTAAAGTAAAAAAAATTTATTTCATGAATAAATATATATAGTTATATTTATAATTATATATTAATATATATATATATATATATTTATGTAAATTTATATTTATATATAAATTATTTTTTAATATATTTATTTATAATTATATTGATAAATAAGTAAATACACATTTAAATTATTATAAAATTATAATAAATAAATTTAAATAATAAAATATTTAATTAAATATATATATTTAAATAATTATAAAATTATAATATATGTATTTAAGAAATAAATATAGTTTTATATTTATAATTCTATAATTTAATAAATTGATATAGGTGTATATAATTATATAAATATAATAATGTTTTGTGGACCATGAGGTATAATTACATAAATATATATAATTTTATAAATATAAGTAAAATTATATGAAAATATTTTTAAAAATATTTGTTTATAATTATAATTTGGAATATATATATATATATTTCAATTACAATATAATTACAAAAAAATATATTTAATATAATTTTATAGATATAATTATTTATTTATTTACAAATATAAATAATTAAATGAATATTTTAATAATTATATAAATATATTTATATTTATATACCAGTATATATAAATATATTTATGTATACTTATAATTATAAATAAATAAATAAATATATATATCATTGAATAATTATATAGTTATAACAAATATTCTTAAATAATATATATACTTATTACATTTATAATTACATATATATACATAATATTATAAATATGTATAATTGTATAAATATATTTATAAATGTATTTATAAATATATACAAATATACATAAATATATTTATTCATAATTCTAATTATAATCATACAAGTATTTAAATAATTCTAAAATAATAGTTAATATATTTAAAAAATAAATATATTTATTATATTTATAATTTTATAAATATATTTATTATATTTATAATTTTATAAGTATATATAATAATATAAATATATTATTAATATTATATCATTATTAGTGCTAAAAATCATGATAAACCCACTCTTTAGAGGGCTAAGATTTTAGTTCTCATAAAGACTTGTTTTATCAGGGATTCTTTAGAACTTATAAAGGGATATCTTTATGACCACTAAAAAGAGAATATAAAGAGTCATTTTATCATTCCTTTCAATTTTAGTACTCATAACAATACTCTTTATTGGTAGATTTAAAGATTAGAAAAAAGAACTACAAATTATTATAAAATGAACCCTAACAGAGTCAACCTCTGTCACGCCTTCAAGATCTTTTGAAACCCTACTTCCATCCCCACATCTCTCCTTGTTGTCACTACTCTTCCTGTTGTCATTGCTCCATTCTCCCTGTCACCACTAATTCACTCTCCCAACCATTGATGATCACCCTACCCTCGTTTCTGTAGTCTCCCTACATTCAACACTCCTCTCTCCTGGTCATCAATTATCTCCATACATTCACCTCACATCTCTCCTTATCTTTTCCAATCTCTATTCCACCTCCACTCCCCATGTCATCTCCACACATATTGTTGTCTCTCCCTATCATCACTCCCTTCAGTCGTCATCACTCTATTTCATCATTGTTTCTCCCTCACATAGCATAACCCTTATGAAACTAAGACATCATGAAATCGAACCTTTTTTTCTTTATCAAGGAATCAATCCTTCTCACGATCTAACGTATGGGATTATTTATTTTTATCTTAAATCACTTCCTACTTTTTTGCGAGTTTTTCGATATAGTTTAGGGATATTCAAATACTCTCTAAAAATATAAGCATGGTAAAAATTATATAAGTGATAAGTTGTATAAAATAGGTTATATCAATCAATTCTATGAAACATTACCCTCTAAAAATGACATTAATGGATTTTATTTGATTTGATAAAACATAAACAAGCCCATACCTCTTATTACTCTTGATGATGTGGTTTTAAAAAATAATTGATGTTTTTTTGTTTCTAAATAAATGTAAAACACAATTTATTTTTAAAAAACATTAAATTTGTGTTGAAAACCATACTTTTTATGTAAACAATTTAGAAATCATAAAGTGGTAAAAATACATTTAATTGTGGTATTCAAATGAATTTGTAGGTTATGGTTGATGTAATTAGACAACATTTACCAATTATAATAGTTTTTTAAAGATGTTTAGTTTTTTAAAATAATCATTAAAATTTAAATTATAAATAAATTCATTCAAATTATAAGATTTTTTTAATTTCATGACTTATGTAGTCATTATTTAAAGATGAACAAAATTATTGAGTGTGTTTTAACAAAATATGTTTCATCATTTAAATATTTTCTTTATTTTTGTAAATATTTTCACATCCTCTTCAATTAATTAGGAAAAAATGTCTTATATATAAAAAATAACCTTTTGAAATTATTAATTCTTTTTTTCTTTGAAAAAAACACATTTTAGAAGAAATAATTTTTTACTTCTCAGGAATTAATGTTCAGTATCTTTTTCCTTAAAAAATATTTTTTGGAATTTAAAAAATCTTTTTTCAGTAGAAATAAGGGGTTTTTTATAATTTAAAATCAGGTTATTTTTTCCCATTTTCTAGTCAAATTATTAAACTATCATAATCTTAGTTTTGTTTTTAAAATGAAAAAAAGTGAGTTTCATGAATAATATTATTTCAGTAGTAGGAAATAATTTAATTTTATTTTAGAATAACACTACAACACTAATTGATCTACAAATTGAAAATATAATAACAAACACGATTTTGAATAAGAATTCTCTATGACCCTTTTGTTTAAATTATTTTACCTCATTAATTTATCATATATTATAAACATTTCCAAAAAATAAATTGAAAAAAAACTCACATCAAAACCATATATCCTATTAAAATATCAGGCCAGAAGATTTAATAAGCATAAAGGTTATATATATTTTCTATCACATTTCTATTTTTTTCAATAATAGATTGGAAAATTCACATGGTAGATGTCCAATTTTTCAGGAAAGAGAGATTCACAAGATTAAATGGATGGGTGGAATTAAAGTTGAAAAAATGGACAAGTACACATTGTGATGGAAATGTTCACGTTTTGTACTTGATGATCACTTCTCGCATCAAGCAGTGAATCAATGTTGTGACCAACCACGATGATAGAATAATTTTTTCAATTCATGTCGTGAATCCCTCCAACACGTCATGCCACTTGTCAAACTACACACCGATAAAGACATGAAGATAAAATGCAAAAATCCAGTTGGCCATGTGGTACACGTAGTGAACCACCTATACATGATGTGACCATGGTCAAACGTCATTAATTTGTTGAAGATATGCATGACACGATGGCGATCCTGGTCGAAATAACACGAATTGAAGGTTTGTGATGTGATGATTAAGTACACGTCGTGACCGTTTTCGCCTATATAAGGAGAAACTCAGAAGAACATTGAAAAATGCTTATATTATCTCTCCCTCTTCCTTTTAGACTCCTCTTGAGATATCTTTCCCCATTATCTCTCTAAACACTTTAGTTCATTGTAATTTTTTATATTTTAAATCGGAGAGTTGTGGATTCCTTTTCATTAATGCCTTCAAATTCTGTATTTCCTCATTTCCATTTATTTAATTCCATGGATAGTTTTATTTAATTTTTTCTTGCATGTTTGTTACATATATATTCTATTACATTATCATAGTTAGGATTTCATTCACCCCTTTTACTGTTTTAATTACCACCCTGAGTACCTAAACGCATCAGGGCAGGGATCAAGATTTGATGTATCTACACACATAATTAGACCTATAGTTCTATGCTTGGAAAACCAAAATGGATTAGTAATTTGGATATAAACCAATTGTCAAACACCATTTGGGCGACTGTACCATGACCATCAGATAGTCAAGAAAAAGACCCTATCCAAATTGAAGTAAACTATGACAATGACCATTAGCGTAGAGAAAATTTTGAAATAAGATCCAAACATATTGCATATTGGACTGTAGCTATCCTCCTAACCATAGAATAGTTACATCCTACGTAGAACTAGAAGGATGTAACAATGTTGACTAGATACTATATCTTGCTTCACCGACTAAGCACTCAGGACCATTCCAAGATTAGAACTAGGATCACCATTACCAAGATACCAAGACTTGATCCTGACACCTCTTTAATTAACTGAAATAAAACCCAAGAATAGTCAGAAAACTCCCAAACATTAGTGAAGTAGTAAGTAATCCTAATAATGATTCAAGACCATATTTCTTTTCCCCACATGAACAGAGTCCTCCTCATGGGATCAACCCCAGATGTTTACCATACTACACCCTAGTGTATAGAAATGTTTTTGACACATATAATTTTCTAATTTGACTCACGCCCTAAAGATTAATGACGCCCTTAGTGGGCTGATCAAATTTTTTCTTCTTTATTGGGGAGGCAATGCTATCTCTTTAAGATTCATACTCTCTTCTAGATATAGGATTACCATCCCCTAACCCCTTGTCCTTTATTTATAGAAACCCTTGAGTCTTTTCATTTTCCTTTTTTCATTCACCCTCTTCATGTACCAATGTCCATTGACATGTTCAAGTACTCTTGATTCACAATATCTTTTAGCATTCTATATTTAGATCGAAAGGCATCTCTCTTATCTTCACTGGTCAGAAATGGCTGAGCATGTTACGAACCTTGTGGGGCCAAACCCACCAAACCCAAACCATCAAATAATCCTGGGAGATCACCCATTAATGAACCAGTAGGAAATGATCATGGACTATGGATTTCCATAAATCCATGGCATGTATCCTGGTATTGTTTGTCCCCCTGTCCAAGCCCACACATTTGAGATAAAACGTGGTCTCATTCATATAATCTATAACATGGAAAAATTTAGCAATATTTGGAGTGTAGATCTGCATGAATATATTGCCAAAATCTTGGATTTCTACGATACCTTTCGCAACTAGGGTGTTTTTTCTGATTCAATAAGACTCTACATCTTCTCGTTCTCCTTAAGACACAACTACAATGATTGGCTAAAGAGTCAAGCTCCCGAGTCAATTATAACTTGGTACGAACTGGCCAAGAAGTTTCTAAACATATACTTCCCAGCCATATGAACCTGGAAGCTCCGAATGGACATTCAAAATTTCAACCAAATTGATGGAGAATCATCTTAGGAGGAATGGGATCACTTTAAATGATTAATGAGGAAGTATCCACATCAAAAACTGGATATGTGGATACAACTCAAAACAATATATCAAGTACACTATCTAGTGACACAGAATGTTGTCGATGAATCTGTTCATGGAGGCCTATTGTTTAAGACTCTTAAATATGGAAGAGCCATTCTAGATGAGGTCTCTCACAATGTTGGTCTACATAAGAGTTATAATGGATAACCACAACATGGAATACACAAAATCTTTGAGACCACAGGGCTAGTAGTGCAAGTAGAAGTGCTCACTAAAAAGTTAGATGAATTTCATATACCAACTACTCAACCCCCTCCTACTCCTGTAATGGAATTGAAATCATGTATGATTTGCGGTGGTCCACATCTATATCAAGACTGCAAATATGGTTATGAATAATATCAACTGGATTGTAATTCCATCAATTACCATCAACCGGACCATCAATTTCATCAGCAACATTATTATCAGCTGAGGCCTTCTTAGCAGAAACCTCAGAGAAATCAGGGTAATTTTCAACCGAGAGGAAGACAAAACCAATTCAGATTTTAAGGACCACCAGGATACCCTCTGAAGAACCCTATAACAAGACCACATGATCAAAAAAACCATTACCTTAAATAGCACAACACTTTCATCCACCTTAGCGAAGACCTCAGAAAGAACCTTTGCAAAGTATTCTAGAAATCCTCCAGGTATAATTTGTTCAAAAGTATGATCAAATAATGATAACCCATGAGAAATATACGCAATAATATAGATCATATCTGAGGTAACATGACGTGAAAATGGGTCAAATATCAAAGACCTTATCGGAGAAATTACCAGGTACTCTATCTAGAAACACTGAGACATAACTAAAAGAGGAAGCTAAGGTAGTGGTTCTTAGGAGTAGAAACATTCTAGACATCCAATAACCAAAATTAGAATGGTTGAAAGAAGAAGAGTAGAGAAAACAACCTTTTCCTGATGTAAAAGAAGATGTCACTTAAAAAAAACATCATAAAGAAGTACCATATAAGAAGGAACATATACCTGAGCAATAGATGGAACTTTTGAATGTTTCCCAACTTCCATACAAGCCACATCATCCCTATCAGGAGAAATAAATACAACATACGATGGACGCACAATACAATAAGTTCCTAGATATGTTCAAGAAATTACATATCAATATCCCTTTTTCCAAAGCTATTGTCAGGATTCCCATTTATGCCAAATTATGAAAAGGCCTTTTATCAAAAAAAAATATAAGACTTAGGATTCTTCTCTTTATATTAATAATTCTATGCTATTGTATAGTATAAAATTAAACCGAAGATGAGATACCCTGAGAGCTTCTCAATACCTAGTGAGATAGCAACATGTAAATTTGGATGACCACTCTGTGATCTTAGATAATGCTTTAACCTCTTGGAAATGAGTACTTTTCAAAACCTAAAACACAAAGAGATCAAAGAAACAAGGGTTTCTTTGCAGTTAGTTGATTGCTCAATCCATTACCCCTAAGGAATTCTAGAAGATATTCTTTTATAAGTTAGTAAGTTTTTTTTCCCAGTTGATTTCATTGTATTGGACATGGAATAAGACAGTGACATTCCCATTATACTTGGAAGACCATTACTTGAAATTATAAAGGCACTGATGGATGTGAACCAAGGAATTATCATCTTTTGAGTCGGAGAATAACAAGTTGGGTTCACCTGGTTTGAGTTATGAAACCCTCATATGAAAACAAGGAATGAAATGTCATATCTCTTATCCAGAATTAGGAGGACTCCAAAAGTAATAAGGAGAAATGTGGTGACCCTTTTACAAAAAAAAGAAAGAGGCTATAACTTTAATGACGTAATCTTTATTGAACTATAAACTATAGAGGTTGTGCCTTCATCCATTATTTAGCCGATTACCTTAAAACACTCATTTCTAGGGGAATCCTCTAAATTTCCAATTATTGCCAACTCCGAGTTATATACAGATAGATCACCATAAAAAATAAATGATTATGGATTAAATATGTTTAATGAACCATTCCGCGAGAACTATACCATCAAATGAGCCTTAAGTGAGTTAGGATCTCAACTATAAATGAAGTGCTAATTTTGAGACAACGTAAGTTAAGAGATAGTTAAGGTAGAATAGAAAAATTCATTTTGAGAGTATTATTTTCATTTGAATTAAAAGGTAGGGAAAGAAAGAAGGAAAAACCATAGGAAACCATTTTTGTACACGTCGTAAACCCATAGGTCATGGCATGACCCATAGTTAATCTGAAACCTGATTTTTCTGAAGGATCCCGACATGACCATAACGTACACGTTGTAACCTAGAACAAGACTGTTTTTTAAATAAACTGAAGGGTCACAACCCACGACCCGCCTCCAAACCAGAACTCTCTTCTTTAACCGCTCCCTACCTCGTGCAACCCTTTCTCTACTCTTCTCATGATATGATCCCTTCTCCCTCCCTTCCTCTCATCGTCCTCATACAAACCCTCATACCCTTTTTGTTGGGCATGACTTTCTTTTTTTCTTCTCTTTGGAACAAACCAAGAGGTCTCAGCCCAATCCTTATCCATCATCATTGAGATATTCCTCTTCCTCCACGATCTAGTAGCCTCTTAAAAAGAAACCATGTGCTTTATCTGCCTCACAGGACACAAACTCCTCATCTTCTATGGATTATAACCTTCATTTACACCCGGTGCTCTTATTTTGAAAACCTAGAGAACTCAGTTATTCTCTATAAGCTCTAGAAAAAGACTATACATACTAAAGAGATGCTGGATATGACCATTATTGTGAGGCTAAACATCACATATAGTGTCATGATTTTATTAGAGATGCTACATGTTGACAACATCATCAACATCTGGGAGTAGACATTTAGGGAGCTGTGTTTCGAGCTCCTAGCCACGTTTGACATATCGGTGGATTCCCCCCACGTCAAGCAAGGTAGAAGGCCCCACCTACTCACAATGGCCCAATATGGTTTAGGACTCGATATCTTTAATGGGGAGTTTGTGATATCTAACATCTATCCTACATTCCATGAGATTATTTCTTGAGAGGATGTGACAATCCTTTGGAATCATGTTGATCATGACCCACGATCCTACAATGACCCCGGGCTTGTGAAGTCCTCTTAGATATAGACTCCAGCTCTGCGTATTTAGCACTCAACCATGGCTCACAGGTGGTTCATGTGAGGCAAGAACCATGGAAGTGTCAGGCATCTTGATGTTCCTATGCTCATTGCAGCAATGGGTGGACCTCCTATCAACAATGATGCCTAGTTCGCCCCCTACTACAGAGTAATGTCATAGAAAAGGAGGGGCATGATTATGGGTAGAGCATTAATCACCAGTTTATCCAGATACCACTAAATTTTCGACAACTTTCATCCCCTCACCTCATTTGGACCTATCAAGCTACATTATCTTGTGCTTTTAAACAAGATTAGGATGATGGTGAAGGAGGGACATATCTATTTCAGGGATCTTGGAGTCAATGAGCCAATACCCCAGCCAGATGCACCTTATGAGGCTAATCCATAGGAGCATCCACCGACAACAGTAGTAGGCCCTTCTACCCAGCCATCGGTAGACCCGATCGCCGCCCCATCCACCCATCCGGCACGTACCCATCCAACTCCTTCTGACCTTTCACTACACCTCTAGTGAGTCCTCGTGAATCAGTTCCATATCACTTCCCACTTCCACATTCCCTTCATTGATCCATCCCCATTAACTCCCCCCGACACATACTAACACTAGTCCTTCCACATCCACCCTTCCTCCCTCACCCTCTCTGCCCTCCGATCAGACTATCGATGTCACGAACCCTGCTACTCAGTAGGATTTCAAGGTGGAGATGGATCAGAAGGGATAGAGACCACCTTCTAAGTCTACCCCCAACATCTCGTTCATTGATATTGCTTCCAAACAAATGACCAATATTTGGATCAGGGATTCCCCACCACCCACCCAATCCCATATTACCACCTCCACCACACCACCACCTACTTCAACCCCACCTACCACTGATACTGCTACATATGGGGATTTAGCTACCTTGTTCATTCCTTCTTCTGATATTGGTCTGACCATGGAGGATATTTTTGGCCTGAAGTGATGATTTATAATTTTTAATTATTTTAGGGATTTGGGAACTTTTTGTATGGGAGGGATACTTTTTCATTATTTTTTACTACACTGAGATATTTATATACTTTTTGGATTTCTTTTCCCTTTTTCATGTTTGTTTACTTTATATTCCATTTTCTTTTTTCCTTAGCAATGCCTAGATCTTATGGGTCGTCCCATGTTATTGAAGAAACCATTCCTCCATCTGTTATTCTACAACGAGTAACCCATCATGTCACAGACATCACCAATCAACTTCTGGTTGTATCATTGGAAATCTACCAGTAGCAACAACCACATCCACCAAGGATTCCATTTCTACCGCATTTAATATTCAATAAAGTTGCACATGATGTTTGGAATCTAGTTAAGTGTCCACACGAACTCGAGGACATGGTGACCAGTAGCTGCAAACGAAAAAGAGAAACTGAGCTGGTGGTCCCACTCATGGAATTTTAGGACCACTCGTTTGGAAGATGGTGATAAGTTAGCGATTTATTGGAGGAAACCCGTATATGCTTTTGAGTTTTGTTTGATTCTTGGATTTTTCAGTGTTTCATTGTAGTTCATTTTACAAACATTAATTTAATAAATAAAATTGGTATATTTATTCCTTATTTTAACAACTTCCTTTTTTTTCATCTTTTCAAATGTTTAAACCTTTGGATTAATGAATTTTCATAGTGAATGATTTTTCTACTAACATATTTTGCAGGTGCAAAAAAACAACAATTTTAAGATTTCTCAGACACCCTCATGGAATATTACTTAATCTCATGGAGCGCTTGATTGCCTCTTTTTAAATTCTACCATCACATCCATGTTAATTAAATTAAAAAAAATGTTGCCACACCACTCCAACCCATTATTTTTAAGATATTGGGGACAATGTCTTGTTTTATGTATGGGGGTCTTTCTCATATTTTCACTGAGATACACTTGATGTTTTTTTGTTCTCATTGTTCTAGGAGACATTTTTAAAATTCATTAACATGCTGAAAATTTGAAATCCATTATTCCTAAGTAAATTAATGTTAATTTTAAAAAGAAACATGTTAAGAACCATGTTTCAACCCTGCCTAAAATTTTAGAATGATTAAAGAGTTTAGAGGTTTAATTAAAATTCAAAAACATTGAAATCATGATTAATTAACTAACTACATAGGATTTATTCCATTTTTAATTTCAAATTTTATTTTATTCTCATTGCCCAAGAGGATTCTAAGCCTTCAATATCATTTTATTTTTAGAACATATTTATTGAGAGATACTGGGGACATGGAAACCTACTAAAACTTGCACTAAGATCCTATAAAAGCAATGACTAGATAGGTGTGATTTGAAAATGATTGAGATAGCCTTTGATATCCATTTTACCGGAGACCCACCTGAAATCTATCCTTAATTTATCCTATAGTTTTATGAATGACCTATTAGAAGAAAATCTATTTTAATCCAATTTCCCTTTCTACCCTGCTCCATGTACAATGCATAAGGATTGTTTTTGAACAAGTTTGTTGGAGGAATTCAAACAACATGGTATGATTTTAAATCAATTTACGTACAGTGTGGTCACCTAACTACTAGGTTTTGATCTATATTTCTTTTTTTCTATATCTCATTCATATTCTATTCCTTTTTCAAATTTAAATGAAAAGAAAAATATTGGTATGGGTTGTGTACTTGGAGGGTCAAAAATTAACATTTACTAGATCGATGAATCCCTCCAAGGATGATAAGTGGTTAGGTGATGGATGTGAGATATATCATAGGCATAACATTCAGAAAATACAAATGAAAAATAAAATAGAAAGAAAAATAATCATTTCATTATCTACATACTTGCTATGCATACGGATCCAACCAGAGCTGAGAGAATATGGAGCTGACTCACTTGATAGAGGAATTTTGTCACACTAATCTTATTACATATTCATTTTAAAATAGATATTATCCTACTTTTGAGCCTGGTTTTCAAATTTTACATACCTATCTATAGCCTTAGAGTTAGTGGAATCGTATTGTTAAAAGTCTTCATGATTATTATTATACTTGTCTTTACATAGTGTAGATGATAGAACTACTACAACACTATGGTTAGGAACACAGACTATGGGTATGAGCAAACCTTAATAGCATTGTACCATAAGTGATGAGGGAAACTCATGGTGAGTTAAATTGAAACTGGGCATATAACATAAGAAACAGTTAAAAATTATGATTAAAATAATAGAATTTGTTTTGAAAATATAAACTGTGAGGCATGAAAAATTCACTAGGCAGAATCAAAACTGGAACTTGACTTGTTTTCTACCTCTAATTAATTTAATTGTGTAGTCATAACATACATTTCTTTCTTTACAAATTTCATATCGTTTTGAAATATTTGTTAACATATTTTTCTTGAGGGAAAAAATGATTCAAGGGTCAAGGGATTTGATAAGGTTAAATGTTATATATATTTTTCTATCACTTTTCCATTTTTATTCATTCTTATAATGGATAATGCATGTTGTAGATGTCCGATTTTGCAGGAAATAGAGAATAACAAGATTCAATGAAAGAAAGGAGGAAAAGTATAAAAAATGGCCAAGTACACATCGTGATGTCCAAGTTCACATTGTGTACTTGATGATCAAGGCTTGCATCAAACCGTGAAACCAAGACATGACCAACCACGAAGACTAAATAATTTGTCAGTTCACATCCCGAACCCCTCCTATACATCGTGACACTAGTCAAACTACATGCCTAGAAATCTTGGAGGATTCAAGTGAAAAGATAGATGGCTATGTGGTACACATCATGAACCACATGTACACAACGTGACCATTGTCAAAATTCATTAATATGCAGATTATCCACATTACGCAATGGATATCCTGGTCGAAATAGTGTGTATTAAGGGTTCACGACGTGATTATTAAGTACACATTGTGACCATTTTCTCTTATATAAGGAGAATCTAGACAGTACAATGAAACAAGCTTGGATTATCTCTCTCTCTCCCTTTTAGAATCATTTCAATATATCTTTCTCTCTTCCCTCTTTAAATAATTTAGTACTTTGTAATTCTTTTACATTTGCAATCGAAGAGTCATGGATTCCTTTTCTTTTACTCCTTAAATTCCTGCATTTCCATATTTTAAATTCATTCCGTTCATGTATGGTTTTATTTAATATTTTCTTTCATGTTTGTCACATATTTATTCAATTACATTATCATAGTTATGATTTCCTTCACCCATTTTATTGTTTTATTTACCACCATGAGTAGCTAAACACGCCAGGGTAGGGATCAAGATTTGATGTATTTACAAACGTTATTAGACATCTAGCTATAAGAAAGGAAAACCTAATTGGATTAGTAATTAAGATATAAACTAACAGTCAAACCCCCTTTGTGCAACCGTACCATGACCATTAGAAAGTCAATAAAATGAACATATACTAATTGAAGTAAAATATGACTATGACCATTTTTTAAGGATATTTATACAATATAAGTTTAACATAATGCATCTAAGACTGCAGCTAGCCTCCTGACCATGGAATTGTTACATCCTATGTAGAACTAGAAGACTATACCAAGGTTGACTAGTAACTACTGCTTTCTTCGCAGACTCAGTACTTAGGACCATACCACGATTAGAACTAGGATCACCTTTATCTAGATACTGGGACTTGATCTTGACCTCTCTTTAATCAACTGAAGTAAAACCCCAGAATAGTTAGAAAACATCCAAACATTAGTCCACTAGTAAGGACTCCTACAAAGGATACATGACCCGATTTATTTTCCCCACAATAATGGATCCCTCCTCGTCGGATCGACGCCGAATATCCACCATACTACACACTAGTAGTTAGTAAAGTTTGTGATGCATATAAATTTATAATTTGACTCACACCCTAAGGAATTAATGATGTCGTTGTGCGGCCAATCATTGTTCCTCATGAATAATAGTGAAACTCTCTTTATAGAGATGAATATCGAGATAAAAACTAAAGATTAATAAAAAATAAAAAATTTAAACTAAATAGAAAATAATATAACAAATATATTTGAATATATAAATAGTAGATAGATCGATACCCTTATTATTTAATCATTATAAAACTATAATTATAACTAGTTCATAATCTATCTAATTTCACTATTTTTTTAAAAAATAGTCCTTGTGATGATAAAATTCCATCAAATGTGATGTAACTGAAACATAAAAATATCTATTGTAGCTGATTTGAAAACTATTATGAATGATGTTATTATTTTAGTTATATATATTTTATGGTCTTCAAGGAAATAAAAATATGTAAATATGGGTTTAATAATGATATAAGAATTATATTTATAAATAGATAATGACATAGAGGACTTGATATAAATTGAAAATTAAAAATTTAAACTAATAGGAAGGTAATTGGATGTACATATTAAAAAATAGTAATAGATAGATCATTATCTTAGTTCTCCAAGAACCCTAATAGATTTTTAAAATAATATCAATTTTAAATTCAACAGAAACCATGCAATTTAATGTAACCAAGAATAACCCCACTATGTTTTAAACATTATTGGTGTCATAGTTAAACTCCCTCCCACACAATAAAATAGAAAAATTATAATAATATAACCACTGAGTCTTCACTGAGAATCATATAACACCATCAAATGGTGAATTAATGTTTAACCCAATTGTATATCCTAAACCTACATTACGTCCAACATCACCTACAAGGTTTAAATTTGGTGATCCCTCCACAACTACATCTTATCTCTTATTTGGTGTCAACTTCTAAGTGGTTGAGTCTCATGAAACCAAATGAAATAATGACCATCATCCTCATCAACTTCACCTCCAAAATAATAATTATTCTATTTTTTCCTGATACTCATCCCCCATCACTTCTGGATAGGCACATATGTTGATTGAACTACCCTAAGCAGTAGTCATCCCATAATATGTACCAGTGTTTATTGTGGATGAATTCAATGGATAATAGCTACCACTAGTAGAGTAATTATTTTCTTAAATTGAATTTCCCATTTCCTTCAAATAATGAAGAAATTTTTGAAATATTCAAATGCTGGGTTCCCCTTCTTTAAAGTCCCCTTTTTTGGATTTATTTTTTTTGAAAAATATTAATATTACTGAATCAAATATGATGGATATGTATGAAAAATGGATGGATTCCAATCATATGAAAAAATATTATAAGGATTGGGTGAAATTATTCAACAATTTTGAAAAATACCATGCATATTACCCTTCTCAAATCCTTTTTCTATGTTTACACTATTTTTTTCAAGACTAATTAGTCCAGAGGGGTTGGAATCACACTTGATCTATCACCAAATAAATAAAAGTTATAAATTTTGGAATAAAAATGATGAAAAAGTAAATATACGTAATGAATAGGATAATACATCTTATTATGGACCATCTAATATGATTGCATGTGCATACAATGAATCGGACCATATCAAGGATGTGATTACATGTGTCAATTATCAAGAAGATCATATTAATTAAATGATAATGACATCTATGATGAAATTCGAAATTTTCTGAAATTGTTTGATATATTATAGAGTTGTCGAAAAATATTATTGTATGTTGGGTGTACTAAATATACAATATTTTCAACTATAATGAAGTCATATAATTAAAATTATGGAAATTGATGGAGTAATTATAGTTTTATTAATCTAGATTCTCTCTTGTATGATATTCTCCTACAAGATAATGGGTTACCTAGACAAACATATGATGTTAAAAAAATTCTACATTCAATCAGTATGATCAATGAAATAATACATGCATGTCCAAATGATTGTATAGTATTTTTCAAGGACCAAAAATAACTTATAGAATGACCAAAGTGCGGATCAATTTTATACAATATATATGAATCTGGTCCTATGAAATTTTTATTGTACTTTCCAATCATTGGAAGGTTTGTGAACCTATATGGAAGTGAGGGTACTATTAGTAAATTATTGTAATAGTAATATATTGAAAATAAATACGGTAAACATCCTTACAATTCCAACTATCCTTAGTGGAAGAGAATTGATCATGATTATCCTTAATTTGGAAATGACCCAAGAAAACATCATCTTTATCGATCTATAGATGGAGTGAATCCTTTTTTTAGAAGGCAGAAATCACAATATATGTCCGCTTATGTTGGTAAATTATAACATTCCACCATGGTTATAATTTAATCCAAAATACATTCTATTCTTTATGATTTTGTGAGGATAAAAAAACTTGGTAATGTTATTGATACTTACTGGGATCCATTGATCAAATATGTTAAATTATTATGGGTTTTAGGTTTTTCATTATACGATTCTTTAAAAAATGAAGATTTAAAAATAAGATCCATATTGTATGAGAAGATAAATTAATTTCCTTATGGAAAATTTATATGATATAACCCTAAAAGAACCCAAATGTGTCCCATTGGTGAAAAATACATGCTGTAAATTTGGTTGAAACATTCATCAAAGGTAGTGTTTATAGGAAATCAAAAATTTCAATACTTAAAAATTAAGTATCTATATATGATGAAATTATTCTATGGGAGTATAGATAAACTCACTACCTTGACTCCTCTAACATGTGATCAAATTTTTGAGAATGTAAAAGATATGGGAACTCCATTTTGTAACCCTTATTCCAAAAAACATACAAAAACAATTGGAAAAGGAGATCAATTTTATAAAAAATTACCATACTTGAATAGTATTTACGTCATGAACTTTTTGGATGTTATGCATATTGATAAAAATGTACGTGATAATATCATTGGTGCATTACTAAATTCATCCAAAAAAGGATGGTGTTTAGGCAAGGTTGGAAAATATTGAAATGGGGATATGAGAAGAGATGGTTCTAATGTAGGAAAAAATGATTTTTCTTTCTCTAGGTCTTAAGCTCATTCCATATAGGATTAATATTGGTTTTGAAACATATTGAATTATGTAATGGTTCCATAGGGGTATTTATCTAATATCAAGAATATCATTTCAATGAATAGTTTAATGTGAAATGGTTTGATGCCACATGACTGTTATGTTCTCATGAATGATCTAATGCACATTGATTTATGTTTTAGTTTTTCCAAGAATAACCATCACACATTAACCATGATCTAATAATTTTTCAATGCTATATGAAGTAAATTTTTGGATTTTAGAAAATTTCAAACTATAGAAATGGAAATTTTAATCATATTATGTGATTTGGAAGAGTTCTTTCCACTGACATACATTGATATGATGGTTAACTTTTTAAGATAGATTTGGGTATGTGGTCTTGTAAATTATGGATTGGCGTACACCATTTAACAGTATGTGACAATTTTGGATGATTGTATCAAAAATAAAAGTCATCCAAAGGGTTGTATTGTAGAGCAATGTATTGTTGAATATTACATTAAATTTTATACTGAAGACCTATCTGGTGTTGAAACCAATGGCCTACCAAAATCTAGTCACACTGTATGACTTTGGGGTAGAGGAATTTCAAGAATATAGTTTTTCACAATCACTATTATAGATTGAGACTATGCCCCCTCAAAATTTTTATATTGGTTTAGTTTTTTCCCTATATGTCAAAACACATAATGAAATTAGTAGGTTTTTAAATATTTCATAGGATGAGATCTGGATATCAAATAAACATAATCAATAGTTTATATGATGGGTTTGAGACCATATTTATAATGATTCATAAGAAAATCCAGATTCAATTTCTAAATGAATTCAAAGTCTACCTAGGGGACCAAGTGTGGATGAATTATCTTTTATTTTTTAGTTAATTAATAGTTATATGTTACGTAAAAATAAACATGGAAAAGGTAGTACAATCAAAAATCACAGAGTTACACATTTGTATAATGTGAATAATTTATCGGTTAATAAGGAAAAATCCATGTTTTTTTAATATGTCATGCTTTTATATCATAAAAAATATGGTAGTTATATTATAAAACTTTCCAAGTGATGATATTTTAATTCAAGTAGCCTAATAAGATGTCTGTTATTAAAATAAATGAATTGGGATTTGTGTAATTTGATTTTAGTGAGGACTGGTACAAAGGAAAACTATTCATAATGGCATCACATATAGTATAAGTATTTTATGTTCAAGATCTCAAAAATTAAAAGTGTTCAATTATTCTGTTATCTTCCAAAACCACTGATGGGTGATATGAAAATTAAACTAAGGATAACCCTTTAATTAGGTTTTCATAATCATTTCATAGTGGTACCATTGTAGATGGTGTTTTTGATGTTAGAGGATACCAAAAATAAGGTATTTGTATATTTTATAGAGAGATAAAATCCCTTCAATAAATAAAAAAATAGAATCCAATTGTCAGGTTACATTTTTTTAATACACATTGTGCTACATCATGTTATTATGTGTTCACTGGAGTATTTATGTAGTCTAAATTAAATGTTGAGACAATATTATATATAATGAATATTTCACATGTTGATGTTACCAGTGTTAAGGAAATTTTTTTTATTAACTTGTTGATGTTCCCAATGCAGAGGAAAAAACCACTAACACATGACCATTCTAGTAATATTGAGGAACCACATATTGATGATGTTGAAACTTAGGAATTAGTATATGGTGGAAAACTGTTGTACCTTATAAACCAAGACATTCATAGCATGAAGGTGTTAGAAAAATTAATTATGGTGAAAAAAATCCATAAAATTCTAGTTCATGTGAAATTATTGTGGCCAACCTATTAAACCCAAAAAAAATCCATGTATAGTAGTTTCATTGGGCTCACCCCTCAGCAGTGCATGATAATTGATGCCGATTCAGGGATCCTTGTTTTTCTTGCACTTAAGATACATATTTGCGAACAAGTTAGGGAAAAAAATACAATATCCTTTATTTGATTTAATAAAAAAATTATGAAACATTCAATTACTCTTCCTTATCTCTTACATATTTCATTAATAGTAGATTACTACTAAATTAAAATTTTGTTAATTCTTTTTGGAGAGGATCACAAAGACTTTTACACAATTCTAGAAATGTTTCATCTCAAAGATGATAAAAGTAAAAAACACACACACCCACCTCATATTTATGCGTACCTAATAAGATAATATTAATGGGATGGGTTTACTATCCATCCCGAAGAGTCATCTTTTCAGGTACATTGTGACTAGTAATATGTTTTTTTACAATACATGTACGAATCAGTTTGATTAAGAATTTTTATTTTATGAAATAATAATTGAGTGATAGTAATATGAAATGGGAATAAAAATCTACTTACCCATACAAAAAATAATGGATGGGGTATGATTCACATGAAAAATGGTACATATTTTAAATCTACCATAATAATTTCATTTGACAAGAAAAAAAACATAATTATATTTCTCTATTTATATTCAGATTGATGAAACCAAATCCAAAGACACTTCCATACCATATCATTTTCTATGTAAGGAGGCACGTGTAAATAACGATGGGATACCAATAGATGAAAATGTAAAAAAAATTGTGGGATACATGTGTAAGTATAACATTATAATTTTTTCATGAAATAGATATTACATAACAATGATTACTAATTTTGGAAAAAAATTTATCCAACATAGATAGAGGAATCCTCAAGAATTATAATGGATGAATAACTACTATAAAGGGCCTCGAAGTAGCCAGAATAGTTTCTCTATGTCAAAGGTCTGGGTCTTGGGGTGACACATCAAACTTATTTTTATGAATGAAAATAACAAGGGGATAAAGATAAATAAATTGAAGATATGTAGACATAATTATCTACTATTGAAGGAAAAAATCCATTGGAATTATGAGTTATTAGAAAATGATATAGTTGGAATAAAATAGAATAATAAACTCAAGAAAACACATTTTGTGATGATCCCCCAACCCCAACAACATCTATGAGGCAATATATTCCCCTTATAAAACTGTATTAGATGAGTTTATCAATATTTACATAATTGTTTCTATGAAATTTGAAATTGGAAGACATTGATACCTTTACTGAATTGATATTCTATAGGGTGAAAATTACTATGATTTATATCTATCTACACCGACCCATTGCCTCGTTTTGTGGGATTCTATGAATAATATCCAAGAAGGACACTCTTTAAAATAGATAAATTCTATTGGGAAATGTGATAGTGGGGATTATCATAGGTCATGATTTATCTATGGAGCTACCTATTCCAATTGATGATGAACATGTATATACAATTGAGAAAGCTATTATGGAATTTATGGCAAGGTTGTAAGATATTGTAAAAGACATGTCGAAAAGGAGGTATTAATTTCCAATTTGTTTTTCATGATAAATATTTAAGAATTACTGAAAAAAATTATAAACCAATTACTATTATTGAAAATAGAATAAGGGTATTTTTTGAAATGAAAATAAAAATCCAAATGCTTTAAATAACTAATTAACCAATTGAAAATATCTTCAAAAACCACCATTACGCTACATATTGAATATCTGAATTTATTTATAAATAGGGTTTATTTAGATAAATGGCTATAAATATTTAGTAATCCCATAGTTTATTTTAAAGAACAAATATGTGGAGACAAAAATTACAGAATTCATTTATCATGAGAATTTAAATGAAACCCTCAAATATGAATATCAAGGTGTACCAGTTTTCATTATATACAGTAGTTGTGTTTTCGTGTTTTTTCCAATAGTTGATCTACTATGTTCATTATGAATAAATAAAATTCAATTTTTTAAGAATATGTATAAATAATATTTGAAGGGAAAACACTATGAAAATAAACATGGACTCATTAGTTATCAAATCACTTCAAAATACAAAACCTAAATGGAATATAATAAAACTGATGAAATAGCGGTAAAACTAGCTGAAACATTTGAATAATAACATAGAGATGAAAACACTTATTATTACCAATGATGAAGTGGTAAAAATCTACATTTTAATTATATAAATTATATTTTCATTCATTTTATTATGTATTCCTATTTTAGGCAACATTAGGTACTCATTATAGTCAATTTGGATACTCTTAATATTTATTTCTATGAATCACCACTTTGATACCCAACTAACCAACCACACATGATGACGATTTTCAATTTTTAATATAGTAAATCCAACATTTTAGAACTAGAAATCAAGGTATATATTTTATATTAGTTTTTAATGAGAATTATGATATAATAGTGAGGTTTTTAAATATATTGAAAATAAGGGGATGAGGACATTCCATCCATACAAAGACCATGATGAATTCTATAAGTAGATAACTATGAGGGTATATATAATAATATTTCACAATCCAAAGGCATAAAAATTTACATATTTTTATCAATGTTTCTATAGTTTTAGAAATAAACCAAATGAAAATATTGTGGTTATTATGTTTGAAAATTTATGAGTGATATCATATACCATCAACAAACTAGAATCCCTAAAATGGTGTTGTTTAATGTAATGACTATTTAATTTAAAAAAATTATTAAACCATTGTGTATTTTTATTTTTCCTGTAATACCATGAAGGTAAAATAATCATATTCACAAGAAGAAATGTATTTTTGTAGACATGACTATGTAGTTTACTTGATGTCATAATGTAGACAAATATAATGAATATGTGTCTTCTTATTACTTATTTTTTGGATTTTATCATCAATTTATCTAATTTTTTTATTTAATTTCATCATCATTTTAAGATAATACTTTATATGTTAATTTTCATAGATATGTTGAATAAATGATTTTTTCAAAAAAATATTATTCACTTTTTACTATGATCATGCATAGAAGGAAAAAATACACTGTTGAATCAACCATACCCCAATATAAGACACAATGTACTCGATATGATGTAAATTGTGTGGTTTCAATTTAAAATTGATATTTTATTAATTAATTGTTTCATATTAATGTTTAATTTATTAATTTATAGAATTACGAACATAATAATTATTTTCTTATAAAAGTGGATTGTTTTGGGAAGTATAGTTTTTATCCAATTTTATATAAAAAGCCAAAAAAGAGAGAAAAAGTTTCTTTTGGATAAGGCTTTTAAATTAGCATGGGTGTTAATTTTATATACAAATAGAATAGATCCAACTTTTATGAATTGTTTCATATAGTTTAAAGAAAAATAAACATCATAAACTCAATCAGTATCTCCTCAATCTGATACATGGGGTGCTCAGTATGACTCGAATTGTATGTTTTAAGTTTATCATGAACATTTTAGTTCAAAACAAAAATTACATAATCAATACTAATAAAACACATTCATATTATTTTGAAACTTAAGGATAAAAATCCAAAAGTTATTTTTGATGTGTAAAAATCAGCCTCACCTTAATAGAACACACAGTGTGACTAAAATAACTCAAAGTATGTCTTTTTAATTATAATTGACATTAATTTTATTAAAAAAAACATAGGTGACGTAACTGAAACCAATAAGAATTATTTGGATGGTATTTATTTGTTAGTAAAATAATTCATAAGTAATTCGAGACTTATAAAAACATTCACTCGTCAATCCAACACCCGGTGTGACCGATATGACTCCAAGTGTAACGTCCCCAACCCGGAAGCCACTAAACTGGTGCTCTGAGCTGGGTAGTTACATGACCTTATGTGCACCTCCCCGTACGCCAAAGGCTGCCAACTAGCAGCGGGAGTCTATGGGGTCATGTGGGGAGACTATAACCCCTTTTTATCAGAGTAAGCCAAAAAAGAATAACCAAATAGCGGAAACAATAACCAATAAACAAGGAACATTTATAACAACCATTTCCAATAATAAATATGTCATGTCATACTACAATTGAAAGAGTGAACAAAATCCCAAAAATAAGACAACTTCCAAAATCCCCAAGATGGCCCCGACTCCAAGTCCGGATCCTCCACCAAGTGCTACCCATGTCCACTCATCTATCTAGAAAGGACCCATGCCCTTATCCTGACCTACAAACATGAGGTCTTCTCGGGTACCCAATGGCGGCCCAAGCAGTGTGTGAGTACAACTCAGTAGGCCACCAACAACAGTGTCTACAAAATATTCAGTATAAGAAGGTATTGCATGCAAAAGGAAAATGAATGATAAATTCCAGGTAATCAATTAAGGTTCCATTAACCAGTTCAGAGCCAAATCCATTGCTATTCCATTACCATCCATTTATTACCATTTACCATCACTTACCCTTTCATCACATTTTCATGAGTTAATCACATACATTATGTTACATGGTTCTAAGGAAAAAAATCACATGCAAGAGGGTCAACACATCGTTATCCTATCTCACTAGGACAAAATCCCTCATAGTAACCATATCCTCACCTCGAAGCCTCTGTCAGGGTGGATGCAACCGTTAGGAGAATAGACCCTCAGTCCCCTTTCCTAACCCATGCATTTAGGGTGGAGTTTAGAGCATCAGTCTTTGCTTGACCCATGGGCGTAGATCCTCATGTCATACCCCACTCTACCAAGCCATGTTCACATTCTTATATATAAGTAACGATTAACCATCCATACCATTGCCATTCATCAAACACTATTCACAACACCCCTAGGGGAATTCCACGTCCTGCCTTAACCCATTAACACATTACCATTTCACATCATTTAACCATTCACCCAATTCCCTTGTGTTATGCCTAACTCACTAAGCATTCAACACTAAACCCATAACCCATCCCGTTGTGGTATTTAATCAATTTACACATTGACCCATTTAACCCATTCAATTTAACCCTCCGGTTATTACCAAGTCTAGGTGCATCACCTAACTTCTATCCCAAGTTCAACCAATCATGCCGACATGTTTATCAATGGATCTACCCTTAATTACAATAAGGTCACTTGTTCAATCACCTTACCTGAGCTCAAGAGAATCCGGCACATCCCATGGATGGCCCCAATTAGGTCAAGTCAATCCCAACACATCCCATGGGGATCGTGGGGGTTCCCATTTACCATTATAAACACCATGAATTCCAAACATGTTAAGGTTATCCAAAACATAACTAAAGGAAAACAGTAACATAACTAAACATGCACAAATTACTCAAATAACCATGGGATATAACTTGTAGAACACCTACCTCAAAACCGTGGTTGAATGCACCCTCAATCGAGTCCTTAGACCTCAATTAGAGCAACCCATGGAGCTTCATCCTAAGGCTCACAAACAAGATAGGGTTTTAGAGCTTCATAACAAGATGTAGAGAAGATACAAACACTAAACCAAGAATAGAACCATGGATGGGAGTAGCATTAACCGGAGCTTCGATCCGCAACCAACGATGCTCTAAACGGCCAAGAATCGAAGGAGAACCGCCCTTGGGAAGCCTAGGTCGACCAAGTTCGTCTCTAGGGTCAGGAGATGAGGAGGAGCGGAAAATCCCGAGTGGGGTTTAAAAGCCCATAGTGGAAAAACTGTAACTTTTTCCAACTTTAAGTGGCCTCACATTTTAGCCGCATGGTTTAGAAAACCGTGCACAAATCGTGTGCATGCTACTGTCCGAAGGAGGAAGGGTCGCACGGTTTCACTTGGGTAGCCCGCACGGTTTTCCTGGTCATGCACCTTAGCCTGTCTTGCCTATTTTTCATTTCTTCCATGCCCCGAGCCCCTGAAACACCCCCAAGGCCTCTCATACATTCAAAAGACATCCCTTAAATCCCAAAAGAATGCATTTAACCAAAAAAAAAGAAAAACATACCGTTCCATAACCGAAATCTTAAAACCTCCCCACCTTATAACGGATCATCCTCGAGCTGAGTTCCCAAGTCTCATTACTCCACCAAAGAGAAGAGTTCGGGCCACTGGGCCCGTATATATGATTCCTGCTCCCAAGTTTCTTCCTGAACATTCCCAGGCTGCCATAGTACTCGCACTAATGGCACAACCTTTCCTCGCAAGACCATTTCACTACAATCCACCACATGAACCAGATGCTTCTCAAAGGACGCATCAGCCTAAAGCTCCACATACCTAGGAGCCAACATACCCTGTTTTAGAATCCAACAGTGACCCAACATTGGCGACACCCAAAGGAACACTTTCTCACCCACCGCAAACTCATGTGGTCTACGCATCCGATCTGCATATGACTTATGCCTACTCTAAGCCATATCCACCCACTTCCTAATAAAATTAACTCTCTCGGAGGTCTCTTGCATGAGACTTGGCACCAACAACTCAGATTCACCGACCTTTAGCCAACACAACGGATATCTACATGGCCTTCCGTAGAGTGCCTCAAAAGGTGTCATCTAAATCGTATCCTGAAAACTGTTGTTGTAGGGAAACTCAACCAATGATAGATGTATCTCCCAAGAACCACCAATGTCCAAGACACAAACTCTTAACATGTACTCCAACACATGGATCGTACGCTCCGACTGCCCGTCCGTCGGCGGGTGGATAGCCATACTCAAAAACACCTGCGTACCAAGCGCCTTGTGCAACCCTTTCCTGAAACGCGACATGAAACATGGATCTCGGTCTGAAACTATGGTCTGCGACACCCCATGCAACCGCACTATCTCTCGAACATACATATCATCCAATTGGTCGACTGTATAGGTCTCTTGAATCGGTAAGAAATGAGCCACTTTCGTTAACCGATCCACAACCACCCAAATTGCATCGTTCTTCAGCGGCATCCTCGGAAGACCCACAACAAAATCCATTGTTACATCATCACATTTCCATTCCAGAATGGGAAATGGCTGCAACAAACCACCTGGGTGTTGATGCTCGGCCTTCACCTACTGAAAGGTAAGGCACCGTGCCACAAAGCCCACAACTTCATTCTTCATTCCAGGCCACCAAAACTGCCTTCGGAGATCATAGTACATATTGGTCAAACAAGGATGCACTGCCCACTTTGATGCATGGAACTCACACATCAACTCTTCCTGAACACACCTTGGAACAACCACATTATCACGAACATGAACAACACCTTCCGCATCGATGGCCCAACCAGAAGGTAGCTCCCCACCTTTAATATTTTCCTTCATGGCCAAATACTCATGATCATCAAGATGACCTTCCTTAAATCGAACCAAAATCATCAACTCCATCGTTAAGGAAGCATGAGTGACCTGGCCACTTTCCTCCTGCACCTCCAGGTGCATCTCTTCAAACAAATCCTTCACCTTCCACTCGATGTTGGACTCCTGAACTGCCTGAATCTGAGCCTTCCGGCTCAGAGCATCAGCAACACTATTTCCCTTTCCCGGCATGTACACCAAAGCAAAGTCAAAATACTGGAGATATTCAACCCATCTTTGCTACCGAAGATTCAGATCCCGCTATTATGAGATGTACTTTAAGCTCTTATGGTCTGTAAACATTATACACTATTCCCCCAATAGATAGTGCCTCCCTCACTTCAAGGCGTACACTACAGAAGCCAACTCAAGATCATGAGTGGGATAGTTCCACTCATGGGGTCTCAACTGTGTCGACCCAAAAACCTCAACCCACTCATCCTACATCAACACAACCCAATGTCTGATTCTAGACGAATCATAAGACACGACATACTTTTTACCCGGCTCAGGTAAGATCAGGATAGGTGCGGTCGTCAACCGCTTCTTTAACTCTTGGAAGGCATCCTCACAAGCCCCCGACCACTGGAATCTGATTCCCTTCTTGGTCAATCCCGAGAGTGGTTCTACCATGTGAGAGAAATCCTGAATGAACCTTCGGTAATACCCGAACAGACCTAGAAAAATCCGAACATCAGAAACACTCTTGGGCTACTCCCAAGATACCACTGTCTACACTTTCTCTGGATCCACTATCACACCTGCCTCCGAGATGATGTGACCCAGAAAATGAACCTCACCCATCCATAATTTACACTTTGATAGCTTGGAATATATCCGAGCTCTCTTAGCATACCCAAGTTGATGTCAAGGTGTTGGGCATGATATTCATTAGTTTTAGAGTACAATAAGATATCATCAAAAAAGACAACCACAAACTAATCTAGATAGGGATGAAGGATCCGGTTCTTCAAAGCCATGAACACTACCGGTGCACTGGTCAAGCCGAAAGGCATTACCACAAACTCAAATAACCCATACCGACTCTGGAAAGAGGTCTGCGGTATGTCAGAGGACCTCACCCTCAACTGTTGATAACCTGACCTCAGATAAATTTTAGAAAGCACTGATACACGCCTCCACTAATGAAACAGGTCATCAATTCTAGGAAGAGGGTAACAATTCTTCACTGTCATCTGATTCAACTTTGGATAGTCCACACACAGCCTCAACGATCCATCGACCTTCTTTGAAAAAGCATGGGAGAACCCCAAGGAGACATGCTAGGATGGATAAACCCCTCACACTCTAACTCCTCAAGCTGAACCTTCAGTTCCTAGAGTTCTACCAGTGCCATTCAGTATGGCAGAATAAAAACTGGCTCCGCTCCCAGCAGCAACTCGATCTTGAACTCAACATCCCTCTCGGGTGGTAACCCCGAGAAATCCTCAGGATACACATCCTGAATTCAATCCACCACAGGAGGAAAATTAGGTTATTACCCTCCCTCATCATCATCAAGCATGAGACATGCCACGTGAGCCATGCGTCCACTCATCTGTTGAAAAAACATCCCTGAACGCCCTGCTCGGACATCCCATTCGCCACAGTGGACATAAGAGTCACCCTCAAGCGACCTGAACAATAATCTGCGATGATTGTAGTCTATGTGCACCCAATAAAACACCAACCAATCCATTCCCTAAGATTACGTCAAACCCTGACATCTCAAGAACAAACAAATTCCATTGAAAACATACACACCAACTTCCAAGTAACATCCCTAGCATAGCTTGATATCCTCAAACTGTACTCCCAATGGAGTGTCAATTGACATAACTCCACACACCCTCTCCACCGGTAAACCCAGCACCACCACAAGTTGAGCAGAGATAAAGGAGTGTGTGGCACTTGTGTCAAACAACGCACTAGAAAACATAGAAGCTACAAGGATCGTACCTCGAAAAGTTGACGGTCCGGCTTTTCCATCACCTGGCACAAAATGAACTGCCTGAAGCTGACTTTCCCCTCTAACCTGGGCTCGAGCCTGAACACCCTGCATTGTGCTGCCCTGCTAGTGTGAGCGATCTTGCCTGGTAGTTCCACGTCCACTGCCCCTGCCAGTACAACCCATGGATCTCTAGCTGGATTCCTGATACGGGGCAACTCATCCCCTTCCCGTATCCAGTACCTGCCTTCCACCATCATGCTCACCTTCCTGCCGAGGATTCCGAAAGAACCACTGCACATGTCCCATCCTTCCGCACGAATGACACTCAACTGGAGGTCGAGGACATTGACTATGCATATGCCCCGACCTACCGAACTGATAGCATAACACCTGATCCCCACTCTGAGAGGAAGACCCTCTCTCCCAGCCGCTTTGCACACTTCCTCCATGATGTGAGCCATAATGGCATCGCTTCCGACCCTCGGTAGCTGCCCTACTCTTTTGCCCCACTAGCACCACAAGCCCACTACCCGAAGATCCCTTCAGGTTTCCTTATGAGATCAATGCTTGATCTACTACCTCTACAAACCTCTTAAAGCAGAAGGTATTTACTTGATACCTGATCTCATGCCTCATCCCATCCTAGAAATGTCTTGCTACCGTTGCCTCATCCCCTTCTAACACTGGGAAAAAGCATCTCAAATCAGTGAAGCGACTAGCGTAGTCCATCACTGATAGTGATCCCTGAGTCATGCTCATAAACTCTGAAGCCCGCTCCTGCCTCAAAGTCTCTGGGAATAAATTCCTTAGAAACTTTTACTGGAAGTATTTCCATGACATTTCCTCAGCCTGCTCGATTTGGGCCTGAATGTCCCACCAACGCCAAGCTTGGCCCCACAACATATAAGCAGCCAGTATTACTCGCTTCTCAATAGGGTTCTCCAGATGATCCAATATCATATGGATAGACTCTAACCAAAACTCTATTGCCTCTAGACCACCCTCTCTGGTGATGGTCGGAGGGTGCTATAGCTGGAACTCCCTGGTCCGCTCAAACATACTCGGTGTAACCCGTCCTGGGTCCCAATCCATCATCTTTATAAGGCGAGCCCGGTTCTCTCGGAACTGGTCTTCTCTACCTACATTGATCACCACGTTTTCTTCTCCTCTACTGGAGTAGTGTTCTCCAAGACAACCTCCCGTTTCCCAACTGGTAACCGAGGTCGTGGTGGCATTTCTCCACATTTCCAAGCACGAGATTTAGCACACCATCCACCAAACTCACACTAAATTTCACATAACATTTTTCACTTCATTTCAAAACCATATATTTCATTAAATTTCATTTACCGACTTGTTTCATTTTGTTCTTCTCATTGTTCCGTGGTTCCATGAAATGCATGATGCACCCTACCTCCCTGCCTCACACACCCATCCCGTGCGTGTGCCTAACACAATGCATTCCACCTATCTCCCTAGGTGCCTAAAATGATGCATGAGTGCAAGTTCTCGTTCCATTAAGGTCACGAGCCAAATATCATAAAACAGTCACATCAACCCACATGTGCATCACCCAATGGTGAAATATCATCAAATGTAACAACACACAACAAAGAACAACATTTCCCACCCATGGTGACTTTGGCTTTCCCCCGTACCTGGGTTAGCTAGTCCCAAGCACGAGCTCATTACCAAGACCCGACACATCCTAACCCTTGGATACCAATCCCAAATAACAAGACCTCAGAAAAGGGGAATAAAGACCTCCTCTGATACCACTTTGTAACGTCCCTGACCTAGAAGCCACAAAACCAGTGCTCTAAGACGAGTTGTTACATGACCTTAAGTGTGCCTCCCCATACGCAAAAGGCTTCCGACTAGTAGTAGGGGTCTATGGGGTCAAGTGGGGAGACTATACCCCATTTTTATCAGAGTAAGACACAATAAAATAACCAAATAGCGGAAAAAATAACCAATAAACAAGGAACATGTATAACAACAATTTACAATAATAAATATGTGATGTCATACTACAAGTGCCAGAGTGAACAAAGCCCAAAAATAAGATAACAGCCAAAATCCCAAAGATGGTCCCGACTCCAAGTCTGGATCCCCACCAAGTACTACCTATGTCCACTCAGCTATCTAGAAAGGACCCTTGTCCTTGTCCTGAACTGCAAACATGAGGTCTTCTCACGTACCCAACGACGGCCCGAGTAGGGTGTGAGTACAACTTAATAGTCCACCAACAACGATGTCTACAAAATATCCAGTATAAGAAGGTAGTGCATGAAAAAGTAAAATGAATGATAAATGCCAGGTAATTATTTAAAGTGCCATTAACACGTTCAGAGCCAAAGCCATTTCCATCCATTTATTACAATTTACCATCACTTACACTTTCATCACAATTCCATGAGTTAATCACATATATTATGTTACATGGTTCTAAGGCCAACAATCACATGTAAGAGGGTAAACACATTGTTATCCGATCTCACTAGGACTAACTCCCTCATAGAAACTATATCCTCACCTCGAAGCCTCAGTCCGGGTGGATGAAACCCTTAGGAGAATAGACCCTCAGTACCCTTTACTAACCCATGCATTTAGGGTAGATTTTAGAGCATCAGTCTTCGCTCGACCCATGGGCATAGATCCTCAAGTCATACCCCACTCTACCAAGCCATGTGAACATGCTTATATATAAGTAACCATCAATCATCCATACCATTTCACTTCGGCTAACACTATTTAGAACACCCCACATGGGAATTAAACATCATGCCTTAACCCATTAACAGATTACCATTTAACATAATTTAACCATTCACCCAATTCCCATGTGTTATCACTAACTCAATAAGCATTCAACACTAATCCCATAACCCATCTTGTTATGGTCTTTAATCGATTTACACATTGACCCATTTAACACATTCCATTTAACCCTCCAGTTATTACCAAGTCTTGGTGCATCACCTAACTTCTATCCCAAGTTCAACCAATCTTGCCAACATGTTTACCAAGGGCTCTAACTTTAATTACAATAAGGTCACTTGTTCAATCACATTGCATGAGCCCAGGAGAAGCCGACACATCCCATAGATGGCCCCAATTAGGTCAAGTCAATCCTAACACATCCCATGGGGATCGTGAGCATTTCCATTTAGCATTATAAAAACCATTAATTCCAAACATGTCAAGGTTATCCAAAACATATCCAATGGAAAACAATAAATAACCAAACATGCACAAATTACTAAAATAACCATGGGATATAACTTGTAGACCACCTACCTCAAAACCGCGATTGAACGGACCCTCAATCAAGTCGTTAGACCTCAATTTTACCAAACTTTGGAGCTTTAACCTAAGGCTCACCCAAAATATAGTGTTTTAGAGCTTCGGAACAAGAGGGAGAGAAGAAAAAAACCCTAAAACAAGAAAAGAACGAAGGATGGGAGTAGCCTTACCCGGATCATCGATCTGCAACCAACAGTGCTCTAAACGGACAAGAACCGAAGGAGAACCACCCTTGGGAAGCTTGGGTCAGCCATGTTCGTCGCTAGCATCGGGAGAGGAGGAGGAGAGGAAAATCTCGAGTGGGGTTTAAAGGCCCGGAGTGGCAAAACTATAATTGTTTCCAACATTAATTGGCCGCACGGTTTAGCCGCACTGTTTAGAAAACCGTGCGCAAACCATGTGCATGATACTATCTAAAGGAGTAAGGGTCGCATGGTTTCACCTGGGCAGGTCGTATAGTTTACCTGGCCTTGCGCAGGCTGTGCTCCTTGGACTGTCTTGCCCAGTTTTCCATTATTCCATGCTCTGAGCCCCTAAAACACCCCCAAGGCCTCTCATACTTTCAAAAGACATCCCTTGAATCCCAAAAAAAGGGATTTAACCAAAACAAAAAGAAAAACATACCGTTCCAACACTAGGATCTTACAACCTCCCCACCTTATAATGGCTCATCCTCAAGCCGAGTTCCCAAGTCCCATTGCTCCACCGAAGAGAAGAGTTCGGGCCACTGGGTTCGCATATCTGATTCCCTCTCCTAAGTTTCGTCCTAAACATTCCCATGCTGCCATAGTACTCGCACTAATGGAACAACCTTACCTCGCAAGACCTTTTCACTATGATCCACCACACAAACTAGATTCTCCTCAATAGACCATCAGCCTCAAGCTCCACATACCTGGGCGCCCACATACCCTGTTTTCGAATCTGATGGTGACACAACCTTTGTGACAACCGAAGGAACACTTTATCACCCACCGAAAACTGAAGTTGTCTACGCCTCTGATCTGCATAGGACTTCTGCCTACTATGAGCCATATCCATCTGCTTACTAATCAAATTAACTCTCTTAGAAGTCTCTGGCACAAGACTAGGCCCCAACAACATAGATTCACCGGCCTCTAGCCAACACAACGGAGATATACATGGCCTCCAGTAGAGTTCCTCAAACGGTTCCATCTAAAGCGTAGCATGAAAATTGTTGTTGTAGGAAAACTCAACCAATGATAGATGTCTCTCCCAAGAACCACCATTGTCCAAGACACAAGAACATAACATGTACTCCAACACTTGGATCGTACGCTCCGACTGCCCGTCCGTCTGCGGGTGGAAATACGTACTCAAAAACACCTATGTACCAAGTTCCTTCTGCAACCCTTGCCAAAAACGTGACGTGAAATGAAGATCTCAGTCCGATACTATGGTCCACAACACCCCATGAAACCGCACTATCTCCCGAACATACATCTCACCCAACTGGTCGATTGTATAGGTCTCTTGAATTGGTAAGAAATGATCCACTTTCATTAACCGATCCATGAACACCCAAATTGCATCATTCTTCCGTGGTGTCCTTAGAAGACCCACAATAAAATCCATTGTTACATCCTCCCACTTCCATTCCGGAATGGGAAATGGATGCAAAAAACCACCTAGACGTTGATGCTCGACCTTCACCTGCTGACAGGTAAGAAACCATGCCACAAAAGCCCGCAAACATCCTTCATCATTCCAAGCCACCAAAACTACATTAGGAGATCACAGTACATATTGGTAAAACCATGATTCACTACCCACTTTGATGCATGGAACTCATGCATCAACTCTTCCCGCACACACCTTGGCACAACCACACGATCATGAATGTGAACAACACCTTCCGCGTCTATGGCCCAACCAGAAGGTAGCTCCCCACCTTTAAGATTTTACTTCAAGGCCAAACACTCAGGATCATCAAGACGACCATCCTTACTCAACCCAAAAGCATCGACTCCATCGTTAAGGAAGCAAGAGTGACCTGACCATTTTCCTTCTGCACCTCCAGGTGCATCTCTGGAAACAAAGCCATCACCTTCCACTCGATACTGGACTCCTGAACTGCCTGATTCTGAACCTTCCTGCTCAGAGAATCAGCAACACTGTTTCCCTTTCCCAGCATGTACACCAACCAAAAGTCAAAAGACTGGAGATATTCAACCCATCTTCATTTCCGAAGATTCAGATCTCGTTGTGAGAAGATGTACTTTAAGCTCTTATGGTCCGTAAACATGGTAAACCGTTCCCCAAACATATAGTGCCATCACTTCAAGGTGTACACTACTGCAGCCAAATCAAGATCATGAGTGGGATAGTTCCGCTAATGGGGTATCAACTGCATCGACCCATAAGACACAACCCGCTCATCCTACATCAACACAGCCCCAAATCCGATTCCGGACACATCACAAAACACGACATACTACTTACCCGGCTCAAGTAAGATCAGAATTGGTGCGGTCGTCAACCGCTTCTTCAACTCTTAGAAGGAATCCTCACAATCCCCTGACCACTCGAACCTAATTCCCTTCTTGGTCAAGCCCGAGAGTGGTGTTGCCAAGAGAGATAAATCCTGAATGAACCTTTGGTAATACCCATCCAGACCTAGAAAACTCAGAACATCAGAAACACTCTTGGGATGCTCCCAAGATACAACTGCCTGCACTTCCTTAGGATCCACTATCACACCTAACTCCAAGATTTTGTGACCCAGAAAATAAACCTCACCCATCCAGAATTGACACTTTGATAGCTTGGCGTATAGTCGATTCTCTCTTAGCGTAATCAAGATGATGTCAAGGTGTTGGGCTTGATCTTCGTGAGTTTTCGAGTACACTAATATATCATCAACAAAGACAACTAGAAAATGATCTTGATAGGGATGAAAGATCAGGTTCATCAAAGCCATAAACACCGCCAGTGCACTGGCCAAGCTGAAAGGCATTACCACAAACTCAAGAAACATCTACCGTCTCCGGAAAGAGGTTCACTGTACGTCAGAGGACCTCACCTACAACATGTGATAACCCAACCTTAGATCAATTTTAAAAAACACTGATACACCCCTCAACTAATCCAACATGTCATCAATGCTAGGAAGAGGGTACCGATTCTTTACTGTCATCTAATTCAACTTTTCATAGTCCACGCACAGCCTCAACGAACCATCGGCCTTTTTTGAAAAAAGCATGGTAAATCCCCAAGAAGATGCACTAGGATGGATAAAACCCTTACACTCAAACTCCTCAAGATGAACCTTCAGTTCCTGGAGTTCTGCCGGTGCCATTCGGTATGGCGGAAAAAAAACTGGCTCCGCTCCCGGAAGCAACCTGATCGTGAACTCAACATCCCTCTCGGGTGGTAACCCTGATAAATCCTCAGGAAACAAATCCTGAAATCAATCCACCATGGGAGGAAAATTAGTTTCTTCCACTCCCTCATCATCATCAAGCATGAGACATGCCGCATGAGCTGTGAGTCCACTCATCTATTGACAAAACGGCCATGCACGCCATGCTCGGACATCCCATTCGCCACGGTGGACATAAGTGTCACCCTCAAGTGACCTGAATGATACTCTTAGATGATAGAAGTCTATGTGCACCAGATAAAACACCATCCAATCCATTCCCAAGATTAGGTTAATCCCTAAAATCTTGAGAATGAAAAAATTCTATAGGAAATGATACCCACCAACATCCAAGGCACATCCCTTGCATTGCTTGATATCCTCAACCTATATTCCCAATGGAGTGTCAATTGACATAACTCCAAAGACCCTCTCCACTGGTAAACCTAGCACCACAAAAAGTTGAGCAGAGATAAAGGAGTGTGTGGAACCTATGTCAAACAACGCACTAGAAAACATAGAAGCTACAAGGATCGTACCTCAAACAGTCGACGGTCCGGCTTCGCCATCACCTGGCACAAACTGAACTGCCTGAAGCTAACTTTCCCCTCTACCCTGGGCTCCAGCTTGAACACCATGTGTTGTACTGCCCTACTGGTGTGAGCGATCTTGCCCATGAGTTCCACGTCCACTGTCCCTGCCAGTACGGCCCGTGGAGCTCCAGCTGCCTACCTGATACGGGGCAACTGATCTCCTTCCCATATCCGGTACCTTCCTTCCACCATCATGCTCACCTGCCTGCCGAGGATTCTGAAAGAAGCACTGAACATGTCCCATCCTGCCGCACGAACGACAATCAACTGGAGTTCGAGGACACTGACCACGCATATGCCCCGGCCTACCGCACTGATAGAAGAACACCTGATCCCCACTCTGAGAGGCGGACCCTCTCTTCCAGCCGCTTTGCACACTTCCGCCATATGTGAGCCCTCATGGCGTCGCTTCCGACCCTTGGTAGCTTCACTACTCTTCTGCCCCACTGGCAGCACAATCCCACTACCCGAAGCTCCCTTTAGGTTTCCTTCCGAGATCAATGCTAAATCTACTACCTTTGCGAACCTCTCCAATCAGAAGATATTTACTTGAGACTGGATCTCATGCCTCATCCCATCCTGGAAACATCTTGCTAACGCTGCCTCATACCCTGCTAACACTGGGACAAAGCGTCTCAAATCAGTGAAGCGACTAGAGCAGTTTATCACTGATATCGATCCCTGAGTTAGGCTCATAAAATCTGTTGCCCGCTCCTGCCTCAAAGTATCTGGCTAGAAATGCTCCATAAAATTTAATGAAATGCTTTCCACGACATTTACTCAGCCTTCTCGATTTGGGCCTGAATGTCCCACCAACACCTAGCTTGGCCCCACAACATATAAGACGCCAGCTTTACTTGCTTCTCATTAGGGGTCTCCAGATGATCCCGTATCGTCTGGACATACTCTATCCAGAACTCCGCTGCCTCTAGCACACCCTCTCCGGTGAAGGTCGGAGGGTGCTATAGCTGGAACTCCTTGGTCAGCTCAAACATAATCGGTGCAACCCGCCCTGGGTCTCGATCCATCAACTACATAAGACGAGCCAGGTTCTCCCAGAACTGGTCTTCTCTACCTTCATTGATCACCACATTTTCTTGCTCCTCTTCTGGAGGAGTGATCTCCTCAGCATCCTATCGTTGCCCAACTAGTAACCGACGTCGTGGTGGAATTTCTCTACATTTCAAAGAACAAGATTTATCACACCTTCCACCAAACTCACACTAAATTTCAGAGAACATTTTTCACTTCATTTCAAACCCTTATATTTCATTAAACATCATTTACCCACTTGTTTCATTTCGTTCTTCTCGTTGTTTCTTAGTTCCATGAAATGCATGATTCACCCTACCTTCCTGCCTCAAACACCCATCCCGTGTGTGTGCCTCACACAATGCATGTCCCCTATCTCACTGGGTTCCTACAATGATGCATGAGTGAAAATTCTCGTACCATTAAGGCCACGATCCAAATATCATAAAATAGTCACATCAACCCACATGTGCATCACCAAACGGTGAAATATTATCAATTTTAACAACACACAACCAAGAACAACATTTCCCACTGAGGGTGACTTGGGTTTTCCCCCATACCTGGGTTAGCTACTCCCAAGCACGAGCTCATTGCCAAGACCAGACACATCCTAACCCTTGGATACCAATCCCAAATAATAAGACCTCAGAAAAGGAGAAGAAAGACCTCCTCTGATACCACTTTGTAATGTCCCTGACCTGTAAGCCACTAAACTGGTGCTCCGAGCCAAGTAGTTACATGACCTTAAGCGCGCCTCCCCGTATGCCAAAGGCTGTCGACTAGAAGTGGGGGTCTATGGGGTCACGTGGTGAGACTATACCCAATTTTTATCAGAGTAAGCCACAATACAATAACCAAATAGTGGAAACAATAACAAATAAACAAGGAACATGTATGACAACAATTTCCAACAATAAATATGTCATGTCATACTATAAGTGCAAGAGTTAACAAAAGCCCAAAAATAAGAAAACAACCAAAATCCCCAAGATGGTCCCAAATCCAAGTCTGCATCCTCCAACAAGTGCTACCCATGTCCTCTCAGCTATCTAGAAAGGACCCTTTCCCTTGTCCTGACCTGCAAACATGGGGTCTACTCGGGTACCCAACTGCTGCCTGAGCAAGGTGTGAGTATAACTCAGTAGGCCACCACCAACGGTGTCTACAAAATATCCAGTATAAGTAGGTAGTTCATGCAAAAGGAAAATGAATGATAAATTCCAAGTAATTAATTAAGGTTCCATTAACTAGTTCAGAGCCAAATCCATTTCCATTCCATTAGAATCCATTAATTACCATTTACCATCACTTACCCTCTCATCATATTTCCATGAGTTAATCACATATATTATGTTTCAAGGGTCTAAGGCCAACAATGACATGCAAGAGGGTAAACACATCGGTATCCTATCTCACTAGGACTAACTCCATCATAGAAACCATATCCTCACCTCGAAGCCTCAGTCCGGGTGGATGAAACCGTTAGGAGAAGAGACCCTCAGTCCCCATTCCTAACATGTGCATTTAGAGTGGAGTTTAGAGAATCGGTTTTTGCTTGACCCATGGGCGTAGATCCTCAAATCATACCCCACTCTTCCAAGCCATGTTCACATGCTTATATATAAGTGACCATCAACCATCCATACCATTTTTCTTCAACAAACACTATTCACAACACCCCACATGGTAATTCCACATCATGCCTTAACCCATTAAGACTTTACCATTTCACATCATTTAACCATTCACCCAATTACAATGTGTTATGCCTAAATCACTAAGCATTCAATACTAAACCCATAACCCATCCCGTTATGGTTTTTAATCAATTTACAAATTGCCCCATTTAACCCATTCCATTTAACCATCCATTTATTACCAAGTCAAGGTGCATCACCTGACTTATATCCCATGTTCTACCGATCTTGCCAAAATGTTTATCAAGGGCTCTACCCTTAATTACAACAAGTTCACTTGTTCAATCAAATTCCCTGAGCCCGGGAGAAGCTGGCACATCCCAGGGATGGACCCAATTAGGTCAAGTCAATCCCAACACATCCCATGGGGATCTTGAGGGTTCCCATTTAACATTATAAACACCATTAATTCCAAACATGTCAAGGTTATCCAAAACATAACCAAAGGAAAACAATAACATAACCAAACTTGCAAAAATTACTCAAATAACCATGGGATATAACTTGTAGACCACCTACCTTGAAACTGGGTTTGAACGCACCCTCAATCGAGTCCTTAGACCTCAATTAGACCAACCCTTGGATCTTCAACCTAAGGCTAACCCAAAAGATAGGGTTTTAGAGCTTTATAAAAAGAGGGAGAGAAGATACAAACTGTAAACCAAGAAAAGAACCAAGGATGAGAGTAGCCTTACCCAGAGCTTCGATCGACAAACAATGGCGCTCTAAAAGTCCATGAATAAATGGAGAACCACCCTAGGGAAGCTTGGGTTAGCCAAGTTCATCGCTAGGGTCGTGAGAGGAGGAGAGGAAAATCCCGAGTGGGGTTTAAAAGCCCAGAGTGGCAAAAATGTAATTTTTTCTAACATTAAGTGGTCGCACGGTTTAGCTACACGGTTTAGAAATCCTTGCGCAAACCATGAACATGATACTATCCGAAGGAGTAAGGGTCACACGGTTTCACCTGGGTAGGCCGCACGGTTTGCCTGGCTGTGCGCAGGCCGTGCGCCTTGGCCAGTATTTCCCAGTTTTCCTTTCTTCCGTTACCTAAGCCCCTGAACCACCGCCAATGCCTCTAATACATTAAAAAGACATCCATTGAAGCCCAAAACAATGGATTTAACAAAAAAAAATAGAAAAACATACCGTTCCAAAACCAATATCTTACACCAATTGTGACTTCTTATTTTAAAATTATATTATTTTTTGTAAAAACAAAAGTGAAAAAATAAAAATAAGGAAAAATTTTATTTTGATACTTTAGGAAAATGATCCATAAATCATTTTCATTGTATAGTAATTAACCCCACCTCAATCTGATTCACAATGCGATCGATATGACTCCAACTCTGTATTAATATTTAAAATTGGAATTTTTTTTAGTAAAAAACAAAATGTAGCATACTCAAAAATACGAGAAAATATTTTAATTATTTTTATATGTTGGTAAAATGTTAAATAAATCATTTTGGATGTATATTAATCAACCACACTTCAAACTGACACATGTTGTGATCATTATGACTCCATGTGTCTTTTTATTTAAATTGAAATTAATTTTAGTAAAAAGGATAGGGGACTTACTCAAGAATACTAAAATGAATTTATATTCGTTTTCTTCATTCTAAAAATGATCCATAGATTATATTTTGTTGGGTAGGAAGTTTCCACACCTCAATACTATTCAACATTTTCCATGTATGACTGAAAGTGTTAGTCAATAGTTTAAAATTGACATTTTAATTCAAATTGTGTTTTTCTTAGTGAAAAAATAAAAAATCTCTGATTGTATTTATAATTTAGAAAAATTATTCATAAGTCATATGTGACATTATAGAATATACAACACAAAAATATGAAGGATAGTGTGATCAATATAACTCAAAGTATCCACTATCAATTTAAAATTGATATTTTAGTTCAAAAGGGGTTCACTCACTAAAAATGGAGAAACAATACTCTGATTGTCTTAATAATTTATTATAATGGTTTATATTTATCTTTTATTAATAGGATGTATTCTCATGTAAAATTGACACATGTTGTTATCGGTTTGACTCAACGATCTTTTTTCTAGTTTGAAATGACATTTTTGTAAAAAAACTCAAGTGACGTACCCAAAACCACGAAAATGAATTCATATTGCTTTGATACTATAGGAAAAATATTCCTAAATAATTTTACATATGTATGAACCAGACTCTACTCAATTCAATGCATTGTGTGATTGATATGAATCTAAGTGTGTCTTTTTATTTAAAATTGACATTAGTTTTAAAAAAAGAACAAGTGACATACTCAAAACTGAGAAAAAAAGAATATTATTTATGTAATTTAATAAGATGATCCATATATCATTTTTTGACATGTTGGAATATATTTCACCTCAATTTGATGCATGGTATGACTAATATGAATCCAAGTGTGTCTTTTATGAAAAAATTAAAATTAATTTTAGTAAAAATAACTACGGGAATACTCAAAATCTAGGAAATGAATTTTTATTGTTTTTATACTTTAGTACCATGATAAATATGACTCATTTGTCATGTAGGAACCAATAAAACCTCAATCTGTTGCACGGTGTTATTGTAATGACTTAATGTGTGCCTTTTTATTTAATATTGACATCAATATTAGTAATAGGACAAGTGACATACTGTCTAATAATAAATATTTTTTTGAATATTTTGATACATTAGGAAAAATATTTAGAACATATATTTTACATATTTGAATCATCATAACCTCAATGAGATACATTGTGTGCTTGTTATGATTCAAAGTGTTTGTTGTCTACTTAAAATGGAAATTTACATTAATTTTTTTTTCATGTATGAAAAACTAATAAAACACAATGTGACTATCTTTATAATTTAGTACAATGATTTATAAGTCATTTTAAACATGTATAATTCAACTAAAAATAAATCCATCTCATGATGTGAATAGTATAACTCAAAGTGTATGTTCTAACTTTAAAATTAAAATTTTAGTTAAAAAATTATGCCTCTCAATGAAAATTGAATAAAATAAATTTTATTGACTTGAAAATATTGGAAAATGATTCAAAATTCATTTCTAACATTTAGTAATAAGTCTATCAACAAACTGACACATGATGTGATTGATATTACTTAATATGTGTGTCTCTAGTTTTAAATGAGATTTTAGTAAAAACACAAATGACAAACTCACAACTGTTCAAATGCATTGTGATTATTTTTATACTTTATTATAATTATGTCATTTATGATATTTAGTAATCATATTCACCTCATTCTGAAACATGGTGTGACTGATATGACTCCATGTATTTCTTTTTCATTAAAATTTTCTTTTATTTTAGTAAAAAGAAAATATGACATACTCCAAACTAGGAAAACGAATTTAGTTTATAATGTTACTTTAATTAAATGATCTATAGGTCATATATGATGTGTAAAAATATACCACACCTCAATCTAAAGTAAAGTGTGTCAAATATGACTCCATGTGTGAATTGTTTATTAAAATTGACATTTATTTTAGAGAAAATCATATGTCACATACTAAAAACGAAGTAAACAAATTCAGATTGTTTTGATACATTAAGAATACAATCCATCAGTCAATTTTGATCTGTAGAATTCAACCAAACATTACTCAGACACATGGTGTGACTGATAAGAATCCATGTGTATTTTGTTAAAATTGACATTTACATTATTAAAATGGAAAAGTGACACACTCAAGACCAATAAATTTAGTCATATTGTTTTGATACTTACATATGTCATTTTTTATATGTTTGAATCAACCACACCTCAATATTATACACTATGTTCCCTGTATGACTCAAAGTGTCCACTATCATTTTAAAATTGAAATTTTAGTTCAAAATGTGTGTCACTCATTGTGACATAACCAAAAATTATCTGGTTGTCTTAATAATTTAATACCATGATTCATAAGTAATTTTTTTATTTATAGTAATCAGTATCACATCGAAACGATGCTCAATATGACCGGGATGACTCAAATTGCATTTTTCTAGTTTGAAATGATATTTTAGTAAAAAATAGAGGAGAAATACAAAAAACTATGAAAACACTTTACTATTGTTTTTATAAAATAGGAAAAAATGATAGATATATTAGTTTAAATGTGTAAGAGTCATCCTCACCTCAATCTGACACATGTTGCGACTGATCTGACATGAAGTGTTTTTTTATTTAAAATCGACATTAATTTTATTGAAAATAATAAGTGACATACTAAAAACTGAGAAAATTATTTTTTATACTTTTTATAATTTCATACTCTAATAAATATGTCATATTTTATATGTATGAATCAACTGCACAAAAACCTGATGTACGGTGTGTTCGATATGACTCCATGTGTGTTTTTTTATTGAAAATTGAATTTAATTTTTTGTAAAAAGAAGAGGTGACATACTCAAACCAATGAAAATTACTTATTATTATTTTTATAATTTAGGAAAAAATAATAATTCATTTTTTAAGTATAGTTTTCAAACACTTCTCAATTTAGTGCATATAGTGACTAGTATGACTCTAAATGCGTCTTTTAATTTGAAATTGACCTTAGTTTGAATAAAAAGGGCAAGAGGCCTAATCAAAACAAAGAAAAAATATTCAAAGTGTTTTTATAATTTAAGAATGTGATCAATTCTTTATTTTTGATATGTTGGGATCAACATCTCCCCAATACAGCACACTGTGTTTTCAGTATGACTCAAGGTATTCATTATCAGTTTGAGCCTATTATTTGAGTTCAAAACACAAGTCACCCTCTAAAAAACAAGAAACCATTCTTTTGTTATCTTCAAAAATTATTCCAATGATTAATAAGTCATTTTTGATGTTTATGAATCATCTTCAGCTTAATATAAACCATGCTGTTACCAGTATAAGTCATAGTGTGTGGTAAAAGTTTTAATTGATTTTTTTTTCAAAACGTGTGTCACTCACTAAAAATTGAGAAAAATTACCATGATGTTATTGATAATTTAGTACAAGGATTAATATTTAATTTTTTATGAGTATGAGTAATTCTGATGTTGAACCGACATATGATGTGACTAGTACGACTCAAAGTGCATGTTTACAGTTTGAAATGTCATTTTACTATAAAACACAAGTGAAATGCTCAAAACTATGAAAATATACAAGTATTGTTTGGATACTTTTTTAAAATGATCTATAAGTCATTTTTGATATGCTGGAATCATCCCCACCTTAATGAGACACATAGTGTGATCAATATCACTAAAAGTGTTTTTTTAAGTTGACATTATTTTTTGAAAAAATAAGAAGTGACATACTCCAAACAAAAAAAAAACACATTCGTTATTATTTTTATAATTTAACAAAATAATCTATTATTCATGTTTTATGTGAAGGAAAAAAACCTTAATCTAAAACATGGTGTGACAAATTTGATTCCATGGGTAACTTTTTATTTAAAATTGACAATATTTTTTGTATAGAGAATACACGACATAATCAAAACTGAGAAATTGCATTCTTATTGTTTTGAAACTTTAGTAAAATGATTCATAATTATTGTTTTATGTGCAGGAATCAACCAAACATCAATCCAATGCATATTTTGATCAGTATTACTCTATGTGTGTCTTTTTCTTTATAATTGATATTATTTATAGTAAACAAAACAAGTGATAAACTAATGAGTAAGAAAAAATTAGATTATTTGGATACTATAAGAAAATTATCTATATGTAATTTCTTTATTTATGGGAATTAGCCTCACCACAGCCTGTTACACAATGTTCAATATATGTCTAAAAAATTTCGTTATCAGTATAAAAATGATTTTTTTTTTCAAAACATATGTCACTAAGTGAAAAATAACTAAAAATAATATATTTTTATTTATAATTTTGGCGGATGATTCCGAAATTATTTTTTATGTGCAAGAATCAGTCACATATCAAACTGGCACAAAATATGACTTGTATGACTAAATGTGCATATTTCCAATTTGAAATGAAATTTTGGTAAAAAAAACATAGGTGACATACTAAAAACTGATAAAATACACTGGAATTGTTTTGGTACAATATAAAAATAATCCATAAGTAATTTTTTATTTATTGGAATCCCTTGAACCTCAATCTGATGCATATTGTGGGAAATATGACTCCAATTATGACTTTTATTTTAAAATTGACATTGATTTTAGTGAAAAGAACATGTGACATACTAAAAACTGTTCAAACACATTCATATTGTTTTTATAATTTATTAAAAGGATCCATAAGTCATAATTTACATTTTGGAATCATTCAAACCTCAATGTGATAAACAATGTTCCTGGTGTGACTGAAAGTGTATGTTTTTAGTCTAAAATTGACAATTTTAGTTCAAAATGTATGTCACTAAAGGGAAACATAGGAAATACGCTCGTATTTTCATGATACTTTAGGGGAAAAAATCATATGTAATTTTGGACATGTGTGAATTAGTCTCATATCAAATGGACACATAATGTAATTATCCTCAATCAATGTGTTTGTTTCTTGTTTAAAATTATATTTTAGTTAAAAAGGAAATGGGCGTGCTCAAAACTGATACAGATTTTTCATATTATTTCCTTAATCTTGGAAAAAAATCCATAACTTAGTTATGATGCGTAATAATCTTCCCACCATTAATCTAACACATCATTTGATCAATATAACTCTATTTGTGTCATTTTATTAAATTTTACATTTTATTAATGAATTATTTGATATAGATATTTAATGTATTTATATATAGTTTTACTAACATAATATTATTTTCATATAAATATGGATTGTTTTTCTCAGGTTAAGTTGTTCAATTCACTATGTAATACCTTTTCTGTCTTTTTAGGGGGTCATGGGTTCCAAAGACGATGAAAAATTAATTCTTTTAATTTTTTTGAATATTAATTGAAAATGTAATTACAAAAAAATTGTGTGAAATGTATTTTGTAGTTTTTTGTATTTATGATGTAAAATTTATTTCAATTAAATTATGTACATTCATATAGGTGTATTTTCATATAGGTGTACACAAGTGTATTGGGTGCATGTGTTGTTATTTAAACAGAACACAGTAGAAATACGACCATTAGCAGTACTATTTATAGTTCCCATAAAGGATCCCCTTTATTATTGATAATGAAAGCCTTGATAAAAGTTCATCATTATCTCTGATTTTTTAGCATTGATAAAGGGGCCCTTGTAACAACAATGAGGAATATAATTCATTTTAGCACTGTTAAATCCTTTTTAGAATGTTGTTAAAGGGTTGAACTATGGTAGTGTAGACTCCATTGTTGTGGAATCTTATAAATTTAATTCCATGGACACTTCCATTTTGTGGATCCCCATTTTACTATAATAAACTTTTTCCACATCCACTTATACAATTAATAACCATAATTTTACACTTTTTTATTTATAGTGCATGCAGGTTCTTCATGTTTTATGCCTCACAAGCTTACCCCCTAAGATTTTGTTTATTCCAGGTGATCCCTGGTCAAATGAAACACTAACTCCAAATACAATAGGACTTCTTGGTGGGTATCTCTTTCTTCTTCTTCCTACGATACAAACAAATACAACATTACCCACAAATATTAATTCCAGCCTCCCAATATTGATGTATACTAGAATAACACTAACCAAATTTCAAGATCCTAATTTTTTATATGGGTAATCATATTCATAAATGTAATATTTTTTACCCTTACATGGAACTTAATTTTAGAATGGTAATTTCAATGGTGTCGTTATGTAACTCCCTACTTCTCTATTAGCTATAATGTAACAGAAGACCACATTGTAACATTCATATCTTTCTCTAAAAGATTATCGTAAACTTATTTAATCATTTCTTGACCATTATGTATGTCTTATTCACCATTCTATACCCATCAATCTACCGATATGAAACCATTTTGTCATTAATGAATGTTTATATCCTTGTGATAACAAAACCATCATATAATATTAATTCATAACATTTAAAATATTCTGTAAATTTATAAGGAAAAATTGTGGACTATGATTCCAATGAATTTTGTCAAATCAACCTATTCATGGTGATATAGTGAAGCCTCCAACATGTAGTGTGTTCTTGTTCATGGAGGAATTACATCTCCAAGGTTGCATTGTCAGATATAAGAGAACTATGGTAGAGCCTGAGAAATGATGAGCAACTCTTATGTCATCCCATATAGGTCCTTCCCAAAGCCTCCCCACAAATGAAAAATCAATGTTTTTAAATATTATTTTTAAATATTTTTTAAATATAATTTGTTTGAACATTATATTATGTTTAATCAGATTTGAAAATAAAATTTTCTGATCTCCTCATAATATTGAAAAGGACTTCATAATATTTATTATGAAATATTTGAATTAATTTTTAAATTAAATTTGATATATTATTTATAAATAAGTCTTTTATATGTAAATTTATTCTGGATTTATATCAAATACTTTTGGTCATTAAAAATATGTATATCATTATACCTTACACTATTATATGTGTTTTAATAATCACCAACAGAAATTATTGAAATAACTATTCAACTTGATAATACTTCAATGTTTATTTTTATTAATTAATATAGGTTTTCAATGGACCAAACAAGGCCATAAAAATAATTTTTGATGGTAACTTTATTATCTATCATTTGGAAACATCATTATCTAGCAGTAAACAAACATCTACTAGTCAGTTGAACAAATAATAAGCACATGACCTATATAGAGCTCACTGACTACCAGGTGAAGTATTATCATCCAGCTAGTGGAACTTGACATATTATAGAAATCCTCTATTTTAATAAATTAAAATTACATAAATTTTAGGGAATACATAAAACATTAACTAATATAATCCGAAAAAATCGTACTAGTCTATTGCATTTGAAAACATAGTAACATGTACACTTGTTCATATTTGAGAAACATTATCTCCCACAAGGATCTTCTTGACTAGAAACCCTCTTAAACAAATCAAACATAGTACATATATTTATAGCCAGGAAGGGTAAACAAGAGTGATATGTAAGCATAATAAAGAATATAAGGGTATGAGAACATGTTCATTAAAATAAAATATCATACCCTACATATTGAAGATCATATACATGAAACATGGAATAAATCATGAAAGTTCATCAGAAATTACTCATAAGGAAATGAACAACATATAAAATTAAAGCATAACATATAAATAAAATATGGAATTGGTGAAAACATATAAGCATATAATATGATTTATATAGTATTCAAGGCATCGTTTCTAAGACCATCTTAGTAGTATGGGATCACTCCACATACCATCTTAGTTGCAATGGTTAACTCCCATGACCATCTTAGTAGCATGAGTTCACGACTCATTCAATCATGGTGGACATGGATCACTCCCATGGTCATCATATTATTCAAGGTTTATTCCCATGACCATATTAGTCTATCTCGTGAGAAATAAATCTTTACCAAATGAATTGGATGGAGATATTGGTCTCACTAATCTCATAATGAAATCAGACATACATGTTCCACATGGTCATTAAAAATAATATCCAAACCCATAAAATTAAATTGGTATCATAAATATGTAATAATATCATAACCTATAAAAAATATAGTTTTCATAATCATTTCATCATAAACATAACCTGTGAAAAGAAGTCAGTTTCTGAATCATATAACTCATGGAAGAGAAAAGAGTGTCGTAATAATAATTCCATAAATAAATAAACCATTAAAGAATTAATATTAATGGATCCTTTGTATAATTTTTCTAAAGGCATGAGTAATATCAACAGGTGTCATCTTAAATGGTAAATAACAAAGAAAGATATTTTGAAGACATTTATTGAGGAAAATATCATTTCCTCTTTGAAAATAGTCTCTCATAAAACATTAAAATATTTTGACACTCGTTTTCATAAAAATAAACATTAAATATTAAATATTATATTTTAAAACCTTTTGTGACATATTTCATTGAAAACATATATTGAGAGTGTGAAAACATTTTCAATACCACTTTTTAAAAAACATACAAATCAAGATTGAAATCATTTTGGGAAAAAATACATTAAAAATACATTGAAAAAATATAATGAAATCCGAAAAATATTTTGAAAACCATTTACCTAAGAACTTATTAAATAATACTGAAATTGTTTTGAAACCCATTTTATTTTAAAATTCTTTTAAAACTTGTAAGGAAATCATTAAAACGTTTCAAATACATTGTTAAATTTAAAACAAATATGAATAAACATTTATAAAAATTATAATTGAAAATATATAAATGATGATTTGAAAATATTAAATCATTTTAAAATTTCATTTTTCATAAAAAATTATCATCATGGATCATTTGAAAACATTTTTTAAAACAATTTCAAAAAGGGATGAGATTATTTAAATAAACTCTTACCACATAGTAAATTTGAACCATTGTACCAATGAAAGAAAAATGAAACTAAAAGAAGACGAAAAATATCATTAGAATAATTTTATTCATTATATTACATTTTATAAGTATTATATACATCTCATGGAAAAATTTTGGTGCATAACATGGAATCTGTCTCAAAGTTGAGACAAAATTACATTACTTATTTGGTAACTTTTGAAACATACACCCCATGAATGAAATATAATTGAATTAATATGTAAATACCATTTATTATAAGTATAATACTAATATTATAATTCCATCAGTATTATAAACACAACAAAAAAGTAATGGATGATGAATAAATCGTGTATCTCACTGAAATACAATGTGAGATGAAATTCTCTTACCTTGTGTCTTGACTCATGTCAAAATTGTTCAAACATAAAATAAATTTATTTTTAGTATATTTTAAATATTTTAAATAAAAATATTATTATATATTATACCATATATGGTTTTATTATTACCTTATATTACCCTCTGGTAAACAATATCATGATAAGGTTACACTTCAGGTAATAGTCACCTTGGTTTTCACTTGTTTCATAATTTGTTATATAATTGGATCTTATACTGGTATAATGACATCCATAATGTAAAGCATGATAGAAATGTAATTTTAATTCATTATATTTTCATAATAATAATATATATAATATAGATATATGAAATGGAATACACTGTTCATGGAGACGGTTGGTCGTACGTACACGTAATCATTGTTTTCATTTTTATTGTCATATTGAAAGAATGAAGGTAAATGTAATAAATGTATATATATATATATATGTATATAATTATCACATTATAATTATTATATCATATGTGTTATATAATTTCACATAACTTGTCCTTAATACATTCCATGTAGTGTGTGAACGAATCAGATCGCATTGAGGGGGCAATAGTCCGCACTTCAACTAACAAAATTATAGTTTTTAAAACAAATATAAAGTAGAATGATATGTGTGGTATAAGTATTAAATTAGATTTAATATATAATAAATATAATATATGAAATATATAGATAGAGTTTCTAACATAATTTCTACTATTAGTGGTGGTAAAGAAAAAATTGGACAATCATCATTTTGTGATGTTGTAGTTCACCGTTCACATAAATAGTACATTTGTTAAACATTTGATGGCGGTGTGTGTAAGTGAAGGTATAAAATGAATCATAAATGTATTCATATATTTATGATTCTAGTTTTTTTTAAAATAATTTAATAAAGTGTTTATAAATGATAGAGAATAAAAATAAAAGAAAGGATCTTGAGAGAAGATGTTACCTCTTAATCGGATAACTCCTTTGGCTTTGTGCCAAAATGATTCCTTGGATTGATTTCTATGAAAAACAATTAATATATTAGGAAGGGTGGTATGTTGTAAAGTCTATTGGGAATATATTAGTTGAACCAATGTGGTTTTAGAGGTGTGAATAAGAGGTATAGGTGGTGGGTTTTTATAGGGAAGGGAATGGACACACATGAAATTTTTGAAAAAAAGTTAGGTGTGCCCACATTTTTACATAAATAAAGTCATAAAAAACTCAATAATTAAATGTTTATAGAATAAAAATATCCATCCAATACATTAGATACAAGTTTATAGTTAATTTGAGACAATATGTTTAAGGTATATTTCTTTGTTATGCTTATTTTCACTTTAATCGTTGTAATTAATTTTAATTACATTCACTAATAATTTTGTTTGAAAGAAAAGTTAAACTTATTATAAATTATAAATTATGTAACATAAATATATAGAATTATTTTTTACAAATTCTAACTATATATGTTCTTAAAATTTATTTAAATTTAATCCCACAGAAGGGACAACACTACGGGTTTTTAAAGTAAAAACATCCAAATATTTTCTATGTTTTTAAAACCAATTTTAAAATTAAATTGATTATAATTATCTAAAATAGATTAATTGGTAAAAATATTATCTAAATAAAAATTTATACCAAATTAAAATATTGTTTATCCTTATAAATAAATAAGATGAAAAAGAATTTTTAAATTAATATTTAGTATTATTAAATATTAATTAAAAAATAAAACCTTACAGAAAAATACCACATATTTAAACTAACATTTTTTTATTTTTATATTTTAAAGTTATATTTTATTATGAAATATTAAATATATAAATGGTCCAAAAATTGGATTAAAAATGGTTTCTCCATCAAAAGGTGGTAAAAATACATTTATAAACAATAGGTTTTAAGAATAAAATTGAGTTTATTCTTATCTTAATCTAATCAAATATATTGGATGAATATCATAAATATTTTATTTAATTTATAATATATTTCACGTTAATCATTCTATTTTTTTTAAATAAATTAATTTATTAAGGGAAAATAGCTTTATGGGTGTAATTATATTTTTCCTTTACTTTCAATTAGTTTTCATATTCATTTCTAATAATTTGTATCTAGTTAATTAATTTCTTATTTGTCTAACCCACATATTTTCATAAGTCAGTTTACCCTGTTCATAACTACTAATTTAACTTCTAGGTTATATTAAATAATATATCATTATTTAGTAAAACTCGGTCTTTTGTGTTAACAATCTATCAAAGGAATACATCATTTATTGTAACGCATGATAGCCTTAGTGTTCTGTATAGAGAAAGCTAAACATTATATTGCATGTAGTGAAAATTTGAATTGGTTTTTTACCTAATGTAATCCAAACAGAGTTCATTCATATAAAATAAACTATTTTATGTTTTGTTTTAAATGGAAAATATTAACGATATTAAATTCATTTGAAAAAAATAACTCACTAAATCTTTGGGTGTTACATTATACCCCCTTTAAAATGAATTTCACCCTCAAAACTCATTTGGGATTTAATAATTCAAATTTACATTCATAGAAACCCACTTCATAAATAGGAACAATAAAACATCATTTAAAAAGGGAAATCCTTAACTGTAATGGTTACCCAATGTAATTCATAACTAGATTCCCATATAAGGGCCCATAGCTGGGATGTGAATACTTGTACATGGAATAGAAAGTTGACTATCATGATCTAGAGGAGAGTGATAGAGAACATGGTCTGGAGAAATTTAACAATCCCAGGGAAATAAATCCATTATTATCTAAGGGAACATTTTATTCATATAAAAAAAGGTACGGTGGTAACCTTTTAGGTTTCAAAATCCATTCACTCAAGGAAATAGAATTTTAATGAGAAATAATTATTACATGATTTCATTGCATTTCATATGAAAAATCTCACCCATTCGTAATGTCTTGACTAATTTCCAATTTACCACTTTATCCAAAATGGAAGATGAAATTTTCATTCTTGAAGCACTAACATATCATGAGATCCATTATAATTAATCTCATCTCTCTTCAGTTAATACCAACACAAATTTTTTATAGAATTTTATCTATTATTCATAAAACATCTTGTAGTTTGAAAATACATTAATATCACAAACTTCGTCTAAATATCAACATAAAAATCCCATAAATAGTAAACCTTATAACATATATGAAATATGAAAATAAAAAACATTAGAAAGAATGACAATAAGTAAGTTTAACATTGATCCTATATATATCAAAATGAATATCGAGGTTGTTAAATTCCAAACATGTTAATATCCTCATTGTATATTCTCTTAAAAGATATGAAAAAGGATCATTTTCCACAGGTATTTCCTCTGGCGATGATGACCTAGCTCCATGTCACTGGGATATGCTCCCCCTCCCAATCAGAGGATGGAGTTTCTCATTCATTGCTGCCTAAGAGGGATGATCTTTTGTCTTACCATGGCTCTTCTATGCCCATCCCAAAAATCACTATTTCCATGATAGTTCTGGTTCTCTTCTGTAGGGTTCCGCAATTATATCTACTCCCGAAGGAACTCAACAATACAGCAGATCTTTGCAAGTATACCTTAGTGGCTCATTTTCATCCTCATCGACCTTCGGTGGAAGAGTTATCCCAGGTCATCTCTAAATTATGGAATCTTCATGAGAATTCGGTCGCCAGGTTTCTAGATCAGAGACATATTATGGTATGGTTTGGATCAGAGGAGGATATGATTATCTCTTGATCTAGGGATCCTAAAAGGAGCAGTGGTTCTTCATTTTGTTTTTTCCGATGGAGTTTTTAATTTCTTATACGGTGTGACCCTTGGTCAATCGTGACATGGGAATATATCCCTGGCCTCCCTCTTTATTTTCAAAATCCTTATATTCTACATGCTATTGGAAAAATGATTAAGCGATATCTATGTTCTGATCAACGAACTGAGTCTGTGTCTCATCTGGTTTGTCCGCGGATCTGTGTCGAGGTTGTCTTTGCGGGGAATCCAATGCATTTTGTTTGGATTACTGATTATAAGGAGTTATTATGTATACAAGAGGTTATCATTGAATCGTGGATTCATTTCTGTATCAATTGTAGACAGTTTAGGCATCTGGAGGCTGTTTGCCGTAGTTGAGGGATGACTGTCAATTCACAGGTGATGGAAGGGAAAAGTGGTGATGGTTGTGTTGTTCATGATGCGGAAAGGCTAGATTAGGAAGTGGTGAAATATTTCCTTGGAGAAACTGTGTATAAATGTGGATGCGGGAATGGGGGTATGAGTGCCCCTGCACAATCCGTTGTGTGTACCAGACCTGGAGGATCATATGGGAAGGGAGATCGGCTGGATTCTTCATGTAATGTAGTTGATTTGGTAGAAGAGCAACCTGGTGGAAATGTGGAGAGGGAGATGAGGTAGGTTCTTCTTGCTAATGCATTGGGCCTTGCATGTGGTTTGAATATGGTTCATTCGCATTTGAATCCAACAGTGATGCAAGTATTTGACAGATTGAAGGGTGATCTTGGAGTTGGGTCCTGGTATGTGGTAGAGGTTGCATGTCATCTACAGTTGGCTCCTTTCTCTAGGGGAGCATTTGTCCATTGCATATGGTGAGCATGAGTCCTTGAACATGAGTTCTAATAGTTCTGGAAGAATTTTGATCTATAATCATTTTGGAAGTCTGGATCACGAGGAGACGCCACTGGTGATGGAAGGTCCCCAATTGATCGATGGTGCTTTTTCATTGGATGTAGTCACCAATAAAGTAGGTGTTGTGGATGAGGCAATGGAGAAGGAGTCCTCTGTTGGTCTTGGTTACTCTCATTGTGAGGAACACCCAATTTTTTTTGGAATGATTGTTAATAATAGTCTGTTTGATCAAGAGAGGGGAGTGGATGTTGGTTACCAGAAGGTGTGTATATCTGAAAATTGGGGAGACATCTATAATAGTGAAAAGGAGAATGCTGGCGGTTGGGTTCGAACATCATAGAGTGTCATTTTTTTGGGTGGAAATAAGAGTGTGCTAGGGAATGATGAATCCATGACCACTCCACCAAGAAGAATCCAGATGATAGATTATTCTTATATACAAAAGATGATGTTTACTAGGTCTTCTTTTTGTAACGGAAGAGGTATGCAGTATTCTAAGGAGTTTCAATATTTGGAAAAATTAAATCTCAGAAGGAAGTATGTTAAGACTCTGAAGCATTATGATAGCTCAGATTGGGAGTCTACTACTACAGTTGAAGCTATGAATCATGGATATTGTGACGGGTATGGTTTTTATAATATTTAGTTTCTTTTTCTGGCTTATGATACTTTCTTGTTTAAATTTTCCATTATTTTAATAAAGGGCCAAAGACCTTGTCTTTGGATGAGCTTTCCTAGTATATTCCATTGAAACATTGTAATGACATAAATTACAATAAATAGTTATTAAAAAATGCATGCTTTTTTATTCTAAAGTTTACTTCATATATTTGTTCAATCAAAGAAGTTGTAAAATTCATTCATTGGGACATATAACACCTTCTCAACAAATCAATAATCAGATTTAGGGTAATTGGTGATATCTAATTTACTTTATCGAAATCCATTATCTTCAAAATAGGCATTAATTAAGGTGTTCCTTCCTTTAATAATAATATAAAATTTCCATGAAACTACCATTCAACATATCCATTTCATTCCATAATTTAATACTTATACTAAAATTACATATATATTTCATTATTTATATAACCTAATATTTTAATTTAAAAACATAAATACGTCATTCATCCAACATTATTCTTAAAAAATTACTTAGGCTTCATTATCATATTTCCTAATATATCATTACTATAATATAAAATATGAATCATATCATAATTATCCTCAACATCAATATATTCATTCCTCTTACAATTAATGTAAACAATACTAAAATAACATAACAGACCTTTCACATGTTGTTTGTAGTATTTTTACTTCAGAACGATACACAATACTCATAAAACCTACCTTATTCTATTTATGAGATTTCCACTTTGGAAATTTATTTTCATAATGGCCACACATTCCACATACGAAACATTCAATGTTGATCATGTTCATTCTAGTTCAATCTATTGACTAAAACCAAAAATCATGGGGTAAAAAACACATATCAGAGAAGAAAACCATATAATCCCGAAACATTTTTTATAGGATGCCTAAATCACGACACCTACATTTTAATATGTAAGAACACAGGTTTATAAAGGTTTATTGATATTCATGTTATATTAAAATACTTTATAATGGTTTGTGAAGAGTTTTCGAATTTCCACTGCATATCCCTCAAGAGTGTCGAACCCAGTGTGCAGCAAGGCCCATTGTCAGGTACCGGATTACCCCAAGTCAGTCCTAGAACATCTTTTCAGAGTTGTTACCTATAGGTAAATATATCCTAGATCCACATCCACTTGTAGTTTCTAGATAGGGATGTCTTACTAGGACATCACTCACTCTATCCATTAGCAATATTTTAGGACATTTGCCTATACTTTTTTGTATCCTTAGATATATCCCATGATATGTCCTTAGGGTTATCACTAATTTTTTCTCATATTAGCTTCAAAAGATTGAATAAACATTTTCTTTTATACCTACCATATCAATCCTACCTTTTCATACATTTATATTACATACCTTTTGTAGAATAATAAATATATTATAAAAACACATTCCCAAAGACAATACTATTCTAGTTCCTTTGGAAACATGGAAACATGAATATAGGTACATAAGTGAGCTGCATTTTCTCCCAATAGGTTCTTCTTGACTAGCACTCTTCTTAGACACATCAAACATATTACATATATCCATAACCAGGGGAAGGAAATGTAAAAGTGGCGATCTAATATTCTTAGTAAGGGTAAAAAAGGTATATATATATATATATATGTATAATCATGAACACAAAGGTGTGAGAAAATTACTATGAAAATAAAAGATCATACCATGAATATCAAAGATCATATACCTGAAACATTTAATAAATAATTGTAGTTAATAAGACTTGAATCATAAGAAAATAAAGAACATAAGTAATAAAAGCCTAATATAGGAATAAAACATGTAATTTTGGAAAAAACAATATCATATAATATGATTTCTATAGTTTCCAAGGAAACAATAACGATATGATCTTAATAGTTTGTTTACACTCTCCATATCATCTTGTTAGTCATTGTTCACTCTTATGGACATCATAAAAGCATGAGATCACTCCTTTTACCATCATGGTAGTTATGGATTACTACCATGGACATATTAGAAGTCAATGTATATACCTAATACCATCTTTATCTATCCCATGAGATATAAATATTTACCCAATTTCTTAGGGGGAGATATATGTCCCACCCATATCATAATGAAATAAAACATACATGTCCCACAGGATCCTTAAAATTTATATCATAACCCATGAAATGAAATGTGTACTAATAATCTATAATTATATCATAGCCTATAGAAATATAAAGTTTTCAAAGCCATTTTATCATAAATATAACCCATGAGAAGAAGCATGTTTCAAAACAATATGACCAGTGGAAGAGAAACAACTATCATAATCATCATTCCATCAAAACATAAACCATTGAAGAATTAATATGAATGTAACATTTTGATCATTGTCAAGAAGGACATGATTATAATCAATATATGTCATCTTAGATGGAAAAAAACATGGCATGATATTTTGAAAACATTTCTTGAGGAAGATATAGTTTATTATTTGAAAAAAGGATCTTTAAAATATAAAAACCATTGGAAAAACATTTTCTTAAAAATAATCATTAAATACTATAAATAAAAGTTTGAAAACATTTTATAAACTATTTTATTTAAAAACATATAAGTTTAACTTCAAAATTTTTTGACACCTATTTTCCTTCCAAATATATAAATGATTCTTAAAAAAATTAAAAAACTATTTCTTTAAAAATAAATTGGAATATTATAAAGCAAAATTAAAAGTTTTTGGAAAAAATTTGACTTGAAAACTTATGAAATAATATTTAATTCATTTTCATACCCATTTTATTTGAAATTACATTGAAATGTTATGATTAAATATTTATAACTTTTGAAATGCTTTTTAAAACAAAAAACTTTTTTCAAAAATTTTTTCATCAAATATAGATTTTAAAACATATAAATGAAAATATGAAAATGATAAAATATTATTAAAATAATTTTTCCTTGAAACTTTTATTAATATATCTTATGAAAAAAATGAAACCATTTTTTAAAACATGTTTTTCTAATAAAACAGATTTCCATCTAAAGAGAGAAATACAATCATATTTTCATAAAAACATTTTATTAAATATTTTTATTACCAAATAGTGTAAAAATGTTACTAAAACATGATTATATCATTAAAAAGAATATTATAATGATATAGATGAGACTTCATAAAACATATATCATAATATTTCATTAAATGAAGCATAAACATAAAATATGTTTAAAATTTATGAGATTATTTCAATAAACTCTTACCACTTGGTAAAATTGAACCATAAAACCTATAATTTAAAATTTAAAATAAATGACATTTAAAATATGGTTAAAATAATGAGATTAATTATATAAAATTTCAATGGAATTACATACACCTTTGGGAAAAATATAGGCCCATAACATTGCATGTGTCTCAAAGAAGAGAAATTGTGACAAATTTACGTTACTGATTCGTTATCTTTTTAAACATAAACCCCATGAAAACAAACATCATATAATGTATTTGTAAATACCCATAAGATTATTTATAATATTAATATAACACATCTATTGAAACTATACACAAAACTCCAAAGGAATGGGTGTTGAATAAATATGTATCTCACAGAAATAAAAAGTGAGATGAAATTCCATTACGTTGTGTCCTGACTCTTGTCATACTTATTAAAACATTGTGTATAATAAATTTATGGTTAATATAAATTCATTATAGGATCATAATATTATATTTAATACCATGTATTGTTTTATTATTACATTATAATACCAAATTAATAACAATTTCATGTTAAGGTTACACTTCTTATATTTAATACCTTGTGTATTTACTTTTTTTACTTGTGTCCTAGTTTGTATATGTTTGGTCTTTGTAATTATATCATAATTTCTAGAATAAAAAAATGATATAAATATTATTTATATTATGTATTTATTTATTATAGTAATATATATAATATATAACAATGAAATGTAATATGCTATTCAGGGATACGGTAGTTCGTACGTACGCATGAACGTTGTTTCCATTTTTATATTTGTGTTGGAAGAAAGAAGGTAAAGGACATACGTGTATATATATATATGTATATAATCATTATTAAATATTAATTATTATATAATTTATATAATACAATTTAAATAAACAAATCCTTAATGTATTCCATGTAGTGTGTGAACAAATAACGTTGCATTGAGGGGGTGGTAGTCCACACTTCCTCAAACAAAATTATCAAATTTACACTAAATTTGAAGTACAAGGATATGTGTGGAAAATTTATTAAATAAGATTAAAAAATAACACATGTATAATATTAAATTTATAAATATATTTTCTATCATAATTTACACCATGGGAGGCAGTAAAGTATAGAACAAATAATCATCTTTTTGTGAGTCGGTAGTTCACTGTGCACATAAAAAGTATGTTTGTTACCCATTAGATAGAGTTTAGTGTAAATGTAGGTTCAACCATTATCATAAAACATAAAATTATATTTAATATACTTTTGTTTTCATAAAATCACGTAATAAAGAGAGTGGAGGGGTGGATAAAGAAAATTAAAGAAAGGAGATTTAGATAAGATGTTAGCTCTTAATCAGGTAACTCCTTTTGGTTAGTTCCAAAAGGCCTTCTTGGATATCATTCTACCCAAAAGAAGGATTCTAGTATGAAGTGTGGTATTTTGGGAAGTTTATTGGGTAGATCATGGCCGAACATAAGTTATTTGAGAGGTTTTAATAATAGGGAGATGTGGTGACCATTTTTTGGAAGGTAAATGACAGACATCGCATATTTGAATTCAAGTTAGGTGTGCCCATATTTTTACCTAAACAAAGTCATAACAAACCAAAAAGAAAATTAAATAATGGAAGTTTTATGTCCAAAATATGTCCATAAATGTGTTTTTACAAGTTAATAGGTCATTTGGGGCATTATGTTTAATGTTTAATCCCTTATTAAGTTTATTTTTACTTTAATTGTTGTAATTAAATTTAATTACATCACTAATTTTTGGGACCAATTTTTTTAACCCTATAATAAATTTTTAATTACGATTATTCCAAATATGAAATAAAATTTTCAAAATTAAAATCACATAAGTTATAGAAATTTATTTATATTTAATCCTGCTGACGGCACAATAGTGCGGGTTTTTAGAATAAAAACATCAAATATTTGGCTAGGTTTTTGTACCCAATTTCAAAGTGACATTGATTCTAATTAAAAAAATTGTGTACATTTTTAGAAATAGTATCTAATTATACATTGAAACCAAATAAAAATATATGTTAAATTTATAAATAAATTATACGAAAAAGTTGGTCTGAATAAAAAATTAGTATTTTTAACAATTAACTAAAAAAATTAATCCTTACAAAAAAATAAAAAACTTTATCTGAAATTATTTTTATTATTTCTAAATATTAATTTCATATTGAAATTTTAAATCGATTAAAGTTCCCAGAATGGAATTTAAAAAAGGTTCTCCATCAAAAGTCCATAAAACTACCTTTATAAAAATATAGGTTTTTAAACATAAAATTTATTATGTTCTTAACATAAGGTAATAAGATTTATTCAATTAATATAAAAATTAATTTTTTAATAATATATATATAACATTAATATCACTCCCTAATTTTAATTAATTTAATTTATTATGGTAAAATATTTTTGTGGGTATAATAATATTTTCTTTTATATTCAATCATTTTTCATATTCATTTCTAAATAATATGTAGCGAATGAATTCATTTTATATTTGAGTAACCCAAAAATTTTAATAAGTTAGTTAACCCTCTAAAATAACTACTAATTTAATATCTAGTTTATATTATATAATATAATATTATTCAGTAAAACTCAATTTTTTCTATTACACAATCCATTGTGGAAAGTCATTGTTGGATGTAAAATAGGTAAACCTCAGTTTTCCATATAGAGAAAGATAAAATTAATTTTTCTTATAGAGAAATATTAAGTTGGGTTTTCATATAACTTAATATAAAAATAATTCATTAATATAAAAGAAACTATTTTTAGTATTGTGTGAATTTAAAAATATCAAAATGATTAAATGAATTCAAAAAATAATAATTTAAAAAAATCTTAGGGTGTTACACATATCCACTATTGGTACAAAAATACCACAAGATGCCCTTTGCAATCCTTATTGAACAATATACTTCTATGTAGCCCACTGGAAACATGGTGGAATCATAGAAAATTGTAAAAGGACTTATTTATTATATTTAATCATTCCATGAATTAGCTTTCTATTACTTCATTAATTCACATTCAATTATATAAGAATCTAAAATCCCTTAGATCTTATAAATAGACCACTTGGATATGTGAAAATGTAATTAGAATCCTAATTATCAAAAATCATCTTCAATAATAAAAAACTTCTCACAGTTATACTTTTGGTCCCAATTCCAATCAAAAGTGTTCTCTCTTATAAATATTTATCTGTTACATATTTTCTATATCTATCCTTGTGTTATTATTTCTTATTTTGAGTTTTTAGGGACTAATCTTAAATGTATTTTTACCTAACCAAAACTCCATTGTTCTTATTTTCCTTTAGGATTTCGGTTTCCATTAAAAACATAGGTATTTCAATTTATTTATTTATTGTTGTAAAAATCTAGGTTTTTATTGGTTTCATAATGTCATCTATTCAAAATAATGTATCTACAATATTTTGGGTTCTTTCCTTCCACAAAATTCATGGTATTTAATTCATATGTACACATTAAATTTATGTTAGAGACACAAGCTCCCATTATTGAGTTATTATGAAACTCCCTTATCAAATTGTGTACCTTTTATTTTATTTCATTTTTTAATCATATATTTTTTAATCTCATTAATTAATTTAATCAATTAATAATTAATCATATCAATCATATTATATCTGAACTTATATAAATAAATATATTATTTAATTAATATATTTATTTCAATATTATTATTATTTGGTATTACAAATATTCTAATCAATTATATTATGAATACATTGATTTTTTAGGTATCATTATATTTCATGATTGTATCACCCTATTTAGTTTTACATTATTTGAATGTAATTTATGCCTCCCACTCACTATTGTTATCTTACTCTTTCCAACATGCCCATCAATCTATGGATGATTTATATTTTTGATTCCCAATCGTGTCCCCATTTTACTATGAAGTCATTACTAGTGTTTTAATGTAAACCAAGGTTCTCTATAAAGATTATTATCCTCGTAACTCCATGAATTATAATAATATCTTCAACATAAATATTCCTCATATAATCTAACAAAAACGTTTTTCATATATAAAATAAATTCACTGACTTTGTAAGGTAATCAACTATCATTGAGATATCATTATTCTTCCACATTTCCCTAAGAAATTTAATCATAAAATCCATATATATATCCTCTAATTTGAATATAATAAATAGAAATGGTTTTAATATCTTCATAGGTTCTTGGTGTTATATCTTCACCAGTTATCAAATAAGAAAATAAAAAAATGTTAACATCCTTATCCATTCATGACCAATAAAAATGGTATCTAATTTCAAAATACATATTGGTTCATCTAGCATATTTCACCAAACATTAATGGTGGAAGTATTTCAAAACATCAATATTGAGATCTATATGATAAATAATTAATCATATAAAATAAATAATGGAATACACCACCACAAAAAATAAATTAATGGTATCCCCACCATTAATAGAGTCCCTTGTCCTTCTTACACTATTATCAGACAACTTCGCTGCATCCATAATCTCTAAAAACATTGACATCACATTGGGGAAACAAATCACCATATTGTTTGTCATCTCTCTCACATCCATGTGAAGGTATATTATCAATCTCTTTAGCTTATAATATTCTCTACATTTCTTCACTTATTGTGTTGGATTTTTCTTACTCAAGGTATATACCACCACATTAAACTTTTTAAAAGTGTGTGTGATAATTAAATCATGTGTTTTAAAATATTCCACCCACATATTCCATCTCAAGATAATGTCATTCTATGAGAAATTATAATTTAACACCTTATTATTCGTCAACACCAACAATTTTTCCACATAGAGATAATATGTCTAGATATGCACAACATGAATGATATCACATGGATCCATATCATTGGTTAGTGATTTTTTCTCATGAGGTATCATCTTCCTTAACCCATATAATATAACTTTTCTCTCACGCATCAAAACATATACCAAACATAATTCTTGATTCATTTAAATAAATATCTTAAGAAACTTCTAATAAAAGGTGAATTAGAATAAGGGATACGTTTATAATCTTCAATATATCATAAAATAAATCACTACATTACTCACTCCCTTCATATATTTTTATTTTTTATGTAATTTTTTAATAATATAATACAACTTTAATAATTCTTGAACAATAGTATGAAAAGATTGAAAAAAACATATGATACTCCAAATCATAATCCCATTTTCTATCTTTTCTAAGACATCATCACATTGACATTATTAGTACTCACATGGATTCCTTTATCAAAAAAATTGATTCATGAACATTATCTCTTAAATAATAAAAAATGAAATTTAATGAATTTTTATATAAATCCCATGATCATAGAAAATACGTAAATAAATTTCCAGATAAATCCCATGGATTCCATGGTCCTTGAAGAGATTTGGATACTATACATAAATACAACAACAAAATATTCTGTGTACCTTTGAAAAATATTATTCACTAATTCATTAAAAAGAGAAGGTGCATTGGTAACTAAACATGGAATGACCGAAAACATTTAATTGTTATATTGATATTTGAAATAAATTTTTGGAATACCCACTTAATTCACCCTTAGTTGATAATAACTAGCATAGGGTTCAATTTTAGAAAAACAATTATCTCCCTTCATTGGGTCAAATATCTCATCATTTCATGATATTTTATATTCATTATTCATCATTACTTTGTTCAATTTCCTATAATCAATAAAAAAACTCATGAAACCACAAGCCTTCTTCGGAAATAAGTCCAGTGCTCTCTAAGAGAAATACTAAATAGAGATAATCCCTTCATCTCCATCTCATCAAACTATTCCTCTAACTGACATTTCAATATAATTCCATGATATAATGGTAAAAAAAATAATTCATTCCATGAACTAGGACAATGTAAAATAAATCATTCCCCCTGATGGTAAATCTTGATAAATCCTCAAACAAAAAACATAGACACCAATCCACTACCCTTAAATTGAAATCCCAATTTATGGATATAAAAAATAATTTATCTGATTTACATTCCAAGGATCCTACATTATTATCAATTAGCCTTTCCCTACATACACAAATATTATACATGGTTCTTCCCCTAGTGATTTTTTAATTATTATTCAATATATAATAAATTCAAAATTCAACCAAGATTGATTAACCGATAAAGAAATGAAAAAAAATTATGATCAATTATAAAATATCTTAATAAAAAATTTATATGTTATAAAATTCATTACATTCAATATAGAAGTTCTATTTTCAGTCTCAAATTCCATATATTTATGTTTATCTATAAAGAGTTTTACCATATTGTTCAAAGGCACTAAAAACTCCTATAAATGAGTTATTCTAAATATATTATGTGTCCCTAACTTAGTTCCCATCAATACAACTATTTGAAAACTTTTAAACTTCACTTTACATTGTGCATTACAACTACTCACCTGTGATTCTTGGTTACAATACTTATTCACATGACACCTCTTCCCACAGTAAAATCAATCAATGGGTGTAATTAGAAAATTTAGTTATTCCACTGTACGGTAATGAAAGAATTTTAGAAAAACATTATATTTAGAAAACTATGAGGTTCTCCATTTCGCTCGTTTTATAATAAGGGATACATTCTTATAATATGACTTTTATTTCCACCTACAACGTTTTATAGTACTAACCACATCCATATAATTTGGTAGTTCTTGGAATACAATATTTTCTCATATCACTATTGGTAACAAAATCACTAAAAATCAAGCCTTTAGGTTCTCATTCAACACCTTTTTGAGTGTTTATTACACATTATCGACAAACATAGATATATTCTCCATTACAAAAATATTTCCGTGATCGAGTTGTAGAAATATTGATTCCCAAACAATCCACCTCAACCTCTCTATATTAACATCTCTACTGAACACTCTTATAGTCTATATGATCATTATCTATAGCTGAGGATCTATTGATGTAGTATTAATATCTCTCCTTCTCTTTATAATAAAATATCCTCAATGAAACATACTCTATAACAGACCAAATGTCACATTAAAATCAATCAATTCCCCTAAAATTCAAAATAAAAAATTTTCACTATAAATGGGTGGAATATTATTTTATTAGGTAATTTAATTCCCATACAATTGTACTAAGTGTTTGATAATTTATAGATTAATTTATTATAATCTATATCAAACAATCATTTAAAAATCCATTTTTAAATATTAAAATAAAAAAATCATTAAAAATCTATTTACATACAAGAAAAGGTTTTTAATTCAAAACCATAGAGTTTCATGATGTTGGAACCATGCCTACCATAAAGCATGAAATATTTATAATTTCAACACAATATAGGTTAACATGGCACAAATAATAGTTCTTTATGGTCATCAAGAACCTATTAATTATCAATACATCATATTGAGTTAGATTTCTCTGTTAAATTTCTACTTATATCTTTTTGGATGTAAAGTTTGAGTCCCAACTATCTTATTCACCATGCCTACTAGAATTCCCAAAAGTTGAATAAAAAGCTGTTGATTAATTCCATGTTATAATAACCTAATATATAATCCTAAATCCCAAGGTGTGATATGGGATTCCTCATGGACTAGGTCATGTCCCCTGATCACTGAAGGCTACCAAAAAGTGGCGAGGGATAAAATGAAATAGTTCAAAATGATTCTCCCAAAGGGTAAAACCATAAACCATTCAAGTTTATATAGGAATAAAATTTAAATATTTCCTTCTAATATAATATTTAATAGTACAAATAAATAGGTAATCTAAAAAAACCAAATAAAATGTTTAAAATAAAATAGCGCGATGCATGCCCACTCTAAAGAAACAATACCGATCTACAAGATACTACCTCCAATATAATAACTCTAAAGTAGAACTATGGATCAATAGCAATGAATAATGATATCTTCTATTTAAATTCATCATTAATAGTTATTTCTATATGACCAAAATGGTAAACATATAGGGGATGAGAAAAGAAAAGTGGGATTTCCCTAAGACACAAATATTCTCCCTTAAAAATACAATTTTGAATGAAATAACAATAAATAATAATAAATCAAATCATTAAAAATAAATCATTTTATTTATCCACATTTACAAAACCAACCATTCTTTAAAAAAAATTCTATATTTCACCAAAGATAATTTCCTTAGAAACCAAAACAATTAATTTCTATTTTTTTAATTTCAATGAGAACTCCCATTTCTGTAAGGCAGTGAAAAATTATAATGTTCCCAATTACATTGGAAAATTTCCATTTTCTCCAAACATGATAGAAACTAAATATTTTTAAAATCTACTGCAAATTATTCATTTCATAAAATCCATGAGAGAAATATATTTTTATGAAAAACTAAAAAAATAATTTTCTAATGCTTCCATAGTTTCCACAAGTGGAAAATTTCTATTCTCCATAATACAACACTATAAATAATCCATTTCTAAAATGATTCATCACTCAATACACATTCAAACATGATTGTTAATGAGTGATTCCCTTTGTCCATAAAAAAATTCTCAATAAACTACAGATTTGTTTCCATAAAAGAAACATCATTTTAATGGCTAAAACATAGAGTTTATAAAAAGGGTCATAAAAAATCATTTTAGCACACACACACACACACCTGATATGAATACACATTCTAAATTCACATTCAAAACAAATGTTTAATGCATCATAATTTCAAGGTGAAACCATCTAAATTATTTTATTATAAGTTTCCATAATTTGCATCAAAATTAAATAAAATTTCATGAAATTAATTTCCAAATTAAATGACATTTACAATTTCAAAAAATAAATCCAATATATTTAAATTTAAAATCACTATTTTTATATTTCCAATTTTATAAAATCCAATTTTTAATTAAAAATATTAATTCCTTTAAAAATTTACAGTAAAAAAATACCTTTTTTCATAAATTCATGATTTCACAAGGATTCAATCAATGTATTCATCAGTAGATCATAAAAATTCAATAATGCACAAGGAATTAGTTGATTCATAAAATAGCTCATAAATACCAACCTATTATTTTAATTTAGAAAATTCCCACAATTATGTAGTCTAAATCTAACATTAATAGATTTAATACAAAAAAATATATCAAAAATATTTTTAATCATTAATTCATGGAAATATTTTAAAAAATATAAAATCCACATGTCCATATTCAAAATAGGGAATCATAGAAAATGAGATAGAGAATGTAAATATAGGTTTTATGTAATATATGTCATATAACCCAAAATTCGTGAGATTAAAAAATTATGATCAATTAAGAGATAAAAAACAAAACATGCTAATAACTTAGGATGTCCTAGTGGAGAACTGATCAGATTATTGGAGTTTCAGGTTCTATGTGATGAGTTTAATTCACATAAACCAAATTTCATAGTCCCTATGACTGTATATCAATTGTGCATGACTCTATATACAAAAATGGATTTCACAGCATCTAGGACCATGATGGTGCTATAAAAATTTCACTTCCTAGAAATTACATTATTTCACTATATCTAAGAACATGTTGGGACCATTAAATAGGCCATATATCCCAGAAAAACATCTCACAAATTCTATATAGAACTAGGATTCATTAAAAAACCTAGTCCTTATAGTAATTTAATATTCTAGGTCTAATTGTGTAGATTAGCTATGTTTTTTAGAACATCTAGGGAACCATGAATCAGAATTAATCAATAATATACCATGAATACCTCGTTAAGAATCAAAATTACATTCCACATTCATAAACAATGAATCCCCAAAACATTGGTGTTACAATGGGGACTTTGGTATATAATGTTTCCTTTCATATGGTACTATTTTTTGCCTTAGCTTATACCACTCAATAAATATATATTGGTGAGGAAACAATTGTTTTTACAATTGACCTTACAGATTTTGGGGCATTACATTCTATTTTATATAAAATAAAACATATTATATTAGTACTTTTATCTTGGTTGTCAATTATTTTAACATTCTTTATTTATTAATCTCATATTTATCTCATAATTTCATTTAAATACTAAAATATATCTACCCTTAGTTTTGGAATATTCAATTTCATAAATATGTTAGTTTGATTGTATCCTTACAACCCTATTTATATTCTAATATATATTTTCACTAAAACATAGAGAGTTTTCATATAGGCTTTTGAAAATACAATGATATTAACTAACAGATGCTTAATATTTCAAGCATGATCATGTAACCTTGAAATCATTTCTTTGGATTTACTTAGTGCTTTACCACTAATCTTTTCATTAAGATAGATATTTTCACTTATTTAATAAAATATTTAGTTATTTTTACCCAAAACACATTTTAAAATATCCGTATGGTAATATTCATGCTAAACTATGGCTAATCATCACTTCAAATTATGGTTCAATTTGGATTTGTGTGATGAATTCCATTAGCAAGTTAATATTTCATTGAGGATATTTAAAATAATTTTTTTCTAGAGAGGGAGATAATTCTATTTATCATTACTTTTAGTTGACTATTTACCCCCTTTCATAAATTAACCATGTATAAATAACATTCAACCATTGCATATTTATTCATTTTTTTCTTTACATGCATAATAACTATCCTTTATTATAATATAACACTCAAATATTCACAAACTAATTATCCATGCACGACAAAAATAAATAAATATTTTTTGTATTATAATCTATATAATTTTGCTTGTTCCATTGAGAACACAATGGATCAAAAAATTCTCTATGGTAACTCCTGGAGTTATATACGGACACAAGTTGTAGTACCAATTTTCTCTTGTGTATCATCTCCTATTTGGATTCACACTAGTTATTGACTTGAAACATGAGTTAATGAGGCCCTTAATATTTTTAATCTTATAATCACATGTAGGTGAAGGGATTTTGGGATATGATTATTAGATTAAAAATATAAATGTGGGAACACATACCCTTATACATTGTAAAGATGGCGAGATGATACACAGATCATCAAATAATAATATTTAATATTTATTTATTATAAAAAAATTATCATTTAAATAATTATAATTAAATAAATATTAAACTATGTATATGTGGGTCTATCTCATATCATTACTATCCAATATGTCTTTATATTATAAAATTTAATTTCAAACTAAAAAACCCCACAATGAAATTTTAAATATAATTAAGTGGTGTTAAAAAAAATTAATTCATTAATGACGTGTTTCATGAATTATAATTTTTTTTATTAAATTCTCAATATTTTTATATATTTTATGATTTTTTTTAATTTTCATGTCTTTTTAGGCTTAAAATATTTCTCAAGAGGTATCAAAATTGCTTGGTGGGAAAGATAGGTATAGGAGGACCCAACATGACCCAAGATGGGTCTGTTAAAGTTTTCTTGGTGGTATCCCATCTCACTTGATAAAAAAAATCATAACACTCCTTGTACTATTTTAGTAAGAGAGTGATACCCCTAGTTAGTGGGGATAAATCATTTGGTGATATAGATTAAGAAATTTGTTCTAATATACACTTTTATAAAAAAATATTCATTTTCATGTTATGTGCCATGGAACCCCCCCCCCCCCATACATGAGAGCCATGCATGAGTTCCATATCTCATTCTAAATTTTTACTCTACACTATTGTTCTATATCTAGACCATATATACCATGATTGAGGATTCATTTATATGTAATCCCACGTTTTTTCATAACATTACATTACATTAGACAAATAAAGGATCCTTTATAGTATAGTTTCTTTGAATAAGGGAACATAATACACAGAAATATAAACCATTCTTCTAAAAAAACTGTAAAGATTATTCAATGGTTCATGCAGAGTACTTTTACTGCATCCCATAACCTAGGGACATACAACAAAGGAAAGGGTGAGCATAAGGCCCAATAAGGGAAAACAAGAGAAATAGTTTACTTGTGATCTTGAGGAAAAATAAACAAGAACATGTGAAATAAGATAAAGGAATGTGAAAAGAAAAAAGAGAAATATCATAAAAAGTAACATTAATCACAATATGGAAATTTGGCTACAAGATTGAAATGAGATATTCATAACCATATCACTATTTTTGTCAATAAGGGGTCGTAATTATTACCAAGGTTATCCACTAAGGTATCAGAAAACAATTCAACTCTAGAGATTAAATTCATTACCCAATGCATTTGACTTCTATTAATGAGAACCCTTGATATGAATTAATTATTTTGAACCATATATATCAGAATAAATAAATTCATAAATAACACATGGTGAAAATAATAAATGGGTTTTATATCCAATAATGTTATTTTTTAACAAAAGTACTTAAAGAAATGATCTTAGTGTCATTATTAACCAATGTAAAACAATGTAATGTTTCATTTATGTTAATAATGGATCAAAATATATATTTTTTAAATCTATTTTAATACATCGAAACAAATATGTTGTTTCAGTATTCAGGAAACAAAATAAGTTAATTTCATGAGAAAAGAGAGAAATTTTTTACAAAATATTCTCATAACGGGTATAAAACATGGTTTTAGAAATGATTAAATATAGAGGAAAAGGGTATTCCAACCTTCTTAATACAGTTAATGTATTTTATAAAATAGAATTAAGAATTTATTTGTAAATTTGAATGAAATACCACATAAAAAGGGAACTTCAATGGTAAATAGAAGTTGAGATTTCCATTACATAGAAGTGTAACAACTAAAACATTAGGATCTATGACATAGGGGATTTAGGAATCCTTGGCAGGTAAAAATATCAGATATTTTTATAAGAAAATTTTTTGAGTGAATGTAAATGGTTAATGGGAGGGTGTTTATAGAATAAGACACAGAATTGATTAATAATTTCCTTGGATACCTAGAGAGAGGTAAATAAAAAACCATGTGCTTACACATGGTATTTTCCAATGCTATTGGACACATGGGACACCTATTATGTTGTTTTAACCCACAACACTTGATGAGAATTTTATATTACTTATTAAATCATTATGACATAATTAAGAAGTCATTAAACTTACAGAAAATCCCAGACAATTTTTTTATTATTCCTGAAACCCTAAATTGTTTTTAAAAGATTATCATAAACCGACCTTAACCTAATTGTGACATGATGATTTTAAAAGTGATAATTATTTTATCATAATAATTATAAAATTTTGATAATTTTTACTTTTAAATATAAATAACCTTGTTTTTTAAAAATAATTGCAAATAGAAAATGCATAGTGAAATTTCTGACACTTGAAAAAAGACATTTATCATTTATATATAAATATGAGTGTTTTATTCATACTATTTCATTAAAATAATCATTATTAATAATACAATAGTTTATTATTATAATTATATCTATTCTAAAAAGAAAAATTTTTATCTAAAAAATAATTATTCAAATTCTTCATATTTTTAAGAAAAACTATTCTCAACACTAAATTATTGGAATAATAATTATTTTTATAAAAAAGGATTAAACATTAATTAATTATGTTCTTGATGCATAACCCCTTATAAAATCCACATATCACCTAAGAGTAAGGTGTGCTATAGTGATAGATTCCGGGGGAGACTCGAATCACATCACCTGAGTGGTGATTTCCACTTACATGAACTTTTCCCATAGGATATTTAGTTCAAGACTCATTTTTTGAAGCCCATATCGGGCTTGGTCTCGAGAGAAGCATAGTGATTCTGTCTCCCACCCAAGTTCTGACAAATGGGAATCACGTGACATGACTCTACTGGTTGAGGCTATTGTTTCTCCTTTCTACATCAATTATCATTTCTAAATTGTACTTATAAATTATAAAATTAAAACTTGTATCAAGTGTGTAGTTTCCAATGGTCATAATTTATCGAGTGTTATATAATGTCAAAAACTCCTTAGTCACATCTCAATTTATACTTATTATTAAATAAATATAGTTTTGTTTTTTATAAAATAATATGACACACATTTTAAGAAAATAATTATCATTCAAAAAGGTCAGGTCATTACCTTATTTCCACCTTAAAATTTTCATCCCTGGAATATTTACTTGTTCTCTCGGTTGAGAAGACAAGTGGGTACTTCTGCCTCGTTTTATCACTAGTTCCCATGTCATTTATTCATTTTTTTGGTTTCTCTAAAACACTTTGACATGGTGGGTAGTCTTGTTGTGTGAAAACTTTTCTATATAGACTAGTATCTAGACTTTCTAACCCTCATAAGATTGTTTATGTTCTAGTTGTACCACCTTATAATTCAATACATGAGAATGTTTAGGAATGTACTTCCTCAAGGGAGATATTTTTAATACATTATGAACACTATCTAGATTTGGAGGAGGTGAAATCTGATAGGCCACTCCTCCTATGAAATAAAGTATTTTATTGGTGACAATGTACATGGGGTTGATATTTTTTTCCAAACCACATAACTCTCTTCCATGGAGAAATTTGAAGAAATACATTTTCACCAACACAATAACCCAAGTCCCTTCTAAGGTTGTCATCATAGCTCTTCTACATACACTGAGCATCCAATATGTTTTTTTGGATTCCATAAACCTTTTATTTCATCTCCTATAAAAGATCATGTCTAAGAAGATTTATCTCACTAGATTTATCCCAACAAGTAGGAGTTATAAATTTCCTCCGAAAACAGGTCTTCATAGGGTGTTATTTGAAAAATTGAATGCAAGATATTATTTTATGAGGACATAAATAATGGGATATGATTATCTCATCCACCTTTAAATTCCCCTAAGCATATTAATATCATGTACTTGAGTGTTTAAATAGTCCTTTTAGATTGGCCTTTAGTTTGGGGGTGATAGGACGTACGCAAATTCAATTCAGTATTCAGAACATGTTGATGACTTCTCTAAAATTTTTATGTGTACCTTGGATCATGAACATAATTGATAGAAAATAGAACTACATTCAACCTCACCACATAAATTATGAGAATCATTGCATGTTGGCCAATCAAAAAGTATTATTGGATATAGATAAAATTGGAAGACTTGGTGATATGGTCCACTGTAACCTATATCAAAATGTTTCCTTAGAATGTTCTTGAGATAAAATAGATAAAATCTATAGTGACATTATTCCATTTCCTTTTTTTATGGGTAGTGGTTTTAATACCTCTTTACATAGTAGTTTCTCTTTTTTCATGTATTGAAACGCCATTAACCTTGTACTATAGTCAGCAATCTCAATTTTCATGTTATCCCATCAATAATGATCACGAAGGTCCCGAAACATTTCAGTTCTTCCAAGATGTATAAATAATATATATATTTGATATTCATCTATCATATCCTTCTAATGTCAAGAATATATGGAAAACATATCATTGTATGAAATTTCAGTATACCTTCTTGATCAGTATTGAACTCAAGAAACATCCCATACTTCACAACCACATTATTCTTCTATAACAAATGATATAAACTTTAAAAATTCATGATCTAATAGAAAAAATATGATTTATAAAAAATTTGAAATAGTAATGTTGATTTCCCTTTCCTTAAGATCCCCATGTATATTTTTACAAGTTCTTTGTTCAATAGATCTCCTTAAATCCTCATCATTTTCATCACAACTTGGTCTTTTCTATATAATGCATCTGTGACTTTGTTTACTGTTCCTATGTGATAATTAATTGAATAGTAAAAGTCTTTAATAAGTTACAACTATATCCTTGTATCATTTTCAATTCATTTTGTGTGAAAATATACTTCATAAATTGGTGTTTTGTGTATATGTCATGTAACACCCCAAGCTTCCATGGCACGCTTCTCTTTGAATAATAGAGTAGTGTGTGATGTATGCAACCTCGAGTTATAACACACCGCGACCAATCAAAATTTCCGTTATGAGTAGTAATACCCACTTTTTAAAATTTTATAAATTTTATTATTAAAATTGGACTTCATTTTTGGATTCGGAATATCAAAATTATCCTATGTTGAATTTTTCGTTTTTCTGAGAACTTCCAATATTTTTATGAATAATAGAAAATACTAAACATTAATTAAAAACAACTTTTTTAATGAAAATAATTTGTAGTGATAAATCAAATTATTTAGTGGTTTTAAAGTATAATTAGAATATATTTTTACTATTTTATCCAATGGTGGTCATTAGAATTAATTTCACTTTAAAATTGGACATAAACTATTGTCAATCTTTTGATATATATTGTTTCTTAAAAACACGCTATTTATTGTGAGAGTATGAATTAATTATTAAATTAATTAATTCAACTTATATGTTTTTAATTTTTTAAAATAGACATAATTTTTTGAATTAGGAATATCAATTATAGCTTAGGGTGATTTTTTGGTATTTTTTCTGAAAAACTTCAATTTTTGATGAATAGTGAAACCACTAAGTGGTAGTTAAAAAACTAATTTTTCATTTAAATGAAACTTTACCACATATGTGAATTTAATTTCAAAAAATCCGACATACATGGTTGTCATTAGGAAGTAAAATGTGGTTCAATGGGATTAAAATAATTTTTGGGGAATAGTAACTTTTAAGTTCTATTAATCGCGATTAAAGGTAATTAGTGTAGTTTAAGGAAAATATAATGATATAATAATATGAAATTACATTTACACTTGTCCTACCCTTATTGGATGAGTAATGGCCGACCAAGAAAATCCATGGGTCGACTTGGGGACCCCATGGAGCCACTTGGGTAAGAAAATGACATTAATAACTTTTTATTTAAAGTAAAAATAAAATTGTCACAAACATGTGTTGTTTTACTAAAACAATTATTAAATGGGGTTATATTAGTTAACTATTAGAATATAAATATTAATTGGGAAGCTAAAATTATTTCCTACATCATGATATATTTTTCATAATTTTTAGACATTAAATAAATTAAATTTTTTATGACACCATGATGATGCAGCGATTACCTCATTAATTAATGAATTAAATAAAATGAAAAGATAATGTAAAATCTAAGACCTTCACTTATCAAAAACCTATTGGATGAGTATATTCCGAACCATTATCACCTTATCCTCAAAATATATAATTGTGGGACCTTTTAAATCTGAAAAACACTTCATAATAATGTAACATTTCATGACATTCCAAGAGTGCCCCTCCTCTCCTCTTATAAAAGGCCCCCACCTCTACCACCTTATTAACTCCATCAAAGCCATTTGGCTCGGCCAAACTCTACCCCAATACTCTCTAAACATCCCTATATTACTCCTAGAATACTCACTTTGGGCAGAAGTTTTCCTAAGGAAGGCTTTGGCTCAAAACAAAAAGAGTTACCCGATTTTATGGTAATGTATTCTCTTATGTTCTTTTGTATTATTTTTCTTCTCCAAACCCTTAAACTCTTTTTATTACTTTAGTTTGTAACAACACCAGTTTCTTAAATATACTAGGATGTTTTTATGAGAAGGATTTTATTTACACTTACAAACACCTTCATCTAATGGTTAAAGAACATACTGTTTCTGTGGGTGGCGAATTACTTCCTCACAAAATGATGATTGTTCAATATTCTTTTAACACCTCTCATGGTGGAAATTATGTTGACAATATTTCTATATATGATATATATATTATGTTTATGTTTTTTTATGCTTCTATATTTTTCATTTATGGCATACTTTTATGATTTCCATTATGGGTAAACGCAATAATTTCATTTTAGGAAGTGCGAACTACCGCCCCCTCAAAGTGATTTGAAACGTTAATGCCATATGTGGGAAGTATAAATGATGGAGTAAATGATATTATATATGATATTATACTGGAATTATAATATAACTTTATATCATTATGATTTCATTCCATTAAATGTGAAATAGAAATGAAATTAGTGTTCATGCAGACGTACGGCTTACTGTCTCCATGAACGGTGCATTTCATTTCTTACCTCTAAATGTTATGTAATATTATAAATGCATGTACATACTGGATATATATGATATATATGATATATATGATATATACATCATTAATATAATTTTTTAGATAATGGATATTCTACCACATAAACAACTTGTAATTATAAGATGTTTATTTTTGACTCAAGTACCAACGATCGACAAAACGACCGTTATTAACTTAAATGACAACATAATTTTCATAACATGGTAATAAGTGATATAAAAGGAATAATGAACTTGAAAAAGGTTCTTAAGAAAGTATAAATTAACGCTTTTTTATTATTCAGGAGGATAAAGAACGATCAAGTCAAGTCGGACAAGAGGTAAGGGAACTTCTTAACCCAATTTATGTTCTTTGGGTTAATCTCCTACTTTAAAATTATGTCATGATATTATTATGTCTTATCTTTTATTTTTACTTTCATTATGTGTAATAATAGTGAATACACATAATAGATCTATTTTATTTAAAAATAATGATCTTTGTAAGGGAACTTCTTAACCCGATTTCTGTTATTTGGGTTAATCTCCTACTTTCAAATTATGTCATGATATTATTATGTCATATCTTGTATTTTTACTTTAATTATGTATACATATAGTGAATACACATAATAGATCTATTTTATTTAAAAATAATGATCTTTGTAAGGGACTTCGTTTTAATCTCTTTTCATTGAGGCATATTTTGTTTTATACACAACTTTCTTTTATACGCTGTACAACCCCCTTGGACTTTTACGTTTATTCAAAAGGAATATTTTTTATATGAAGCGTTTTAATAAATGACAAAAGGGAATGTTTTTTTGTCATATTTATGCGGCGAAAATGACTTTTCCACTGCTGTTACCATTATTTGAGTTTTTTCTTCCCCTATAAGCCATAACTTTTTTAAATGAAAAATAAATACCAAGTTTTAATTTTCATTTATTTTGGTACTGAAAATGGTTTTGATAATGTTTTTATTATATCAATGTGTAGTATTGATATCTTTTGATTGAAATGTGGAAATGTTATGTTTCCTTTTTCCATGTTTTATGTGATACGATTAGGTTATAGTTTATGATATGTTTAAACCTGTTCATATGAGGAATGCATTAGACTTAATAAGTGACAGGTGGAGCTCGATATAGCACCTCGATGCATCGGTAGGTCTCATGAGACGAACTAGTGTCTTGGAACGAGGCCTTGACAAAATCTTATTTGTAGTCTTGGCATTAGGCCTTGGCTACATGGTTATGATAGTCTGGAATTATGCATTCCATCATTATGAAAGTGGTTATGGATATTGCATGTGATTATTCGACCAATAGAATATCCATGTGAATAAGTAAATGGCATTATTTCATTTTAATTTTTCCATATTATGCTGAAGTTCATGTTTAAAAGGCTTCTGTTTAGTTATACATTGCCTTAAATGTTTTTTTATTTATCAAAGCTTCCACTATATTGTTATCCTTACTGAGCATCTGAACTCACCCCTTTCAATGTTTTAATTTTTCCAAGATGTGAAGAAGTATTTTATGAATGTCCTGAAAGGATAATATGAGGGGATATGATGATAAGATGTATTTTTATTTTTGCATTACTTTATGATGTAATGTAAAACTTATGAATGTATCTAGTGTTTCAAGGAAACTAAACTAATCGGTCATTCGAGAATTGATCTTTGTGATCATGCTAATGTTACGTAATAATGCACCGACTCTGGGTAACTGGGGTTGGGGTGTTACAGTTGGTATCAAAGGCAGTTTAGTACTAACCTTGGATGTTAGATTTAGATAAACTCTAATTAGATCACATAGACCTAAGATAGACTTTGAGGATTATTATAGAATATCTTCCTAGAATTTTGGTATTATAGAAATTTTGTGAGTTTTCCGAGAAATACATCCCTATCTGGATACGAGCAGGTAGAGGTGGATCTGGCACATATGTACCGAGGGGTAAAACCCGAAAACACTACTTTGAGCAAGACTCGAATGAGAACTGGTGCACGACAACGGGCCTTGCTGCACTCTTGGTTACGACACTCATGGGGGATATGCTTAGGATAATTCTCATTTTCTTTACAAACCATTATGAAGGGTTTATGAGTATATACTTTCTCAAAGAAAACATTTTTATGATTATGGATTATATCCATAAATAGATCAATTTATGTTAAATGTTTTTCAAGTTTGTTATTATGTATTTTGATTCATAAACTAATCTATTTTATGAAATTGTTTAGAAATGGCGCCTAGTGGAAGGAATGGAAACCTTCTCAATTCACGCACACCATGTAGGGATTTCCCTCCTGCTCAAGATTATTATATTGGAGATGGTGATACAACTGGTGCTGATAAGATTGTCACTATACTGGGACAAATCACTCAGGTTATGAATAATAACCTTACTCGTATGGAGCACCCTGGTCCGCAATGTGGAGGATCAATGTTAGGCCACTTCATGAGGCAACAACCACCAAAATTCAATGGGAGTACAAATCCCTTAGTAGCTTAGCAATGGATAAATTCCATAGAGATAATATTCCATGCCTTGGGGAGTAGATAAAGGGAAAAGGTTATCATGGCAGTTTACCGCCTCACATGAGATGCTGATCAATGGTTGTCATTGATTCAAAATACAAAGGAAGATGATGAAGTATCAAAAATGGAATGGAGGGAGTTCAAAAAACTTTTCTTAGAATAATACTTTCCTCATGACCATCAAGAAGATCTGGAAAGGCAATTTCTGAGTGTGAGACAAAAGTAGGATGAGAATGTCGCAAAGTAGGAGGTTAACATTACAAGGTTAGTGAGGTATGCTACAGATTATATGCGTAACCCTAGAAGTAAGATCGAGTGTTTCATTGATGGGTTAAAACCATTTCTCCGTCGAACTTTAGTATCACAATCTTTCTCAACGTACGAAGATATAGTCTCATGTTCTATCAAGACAGAAAAGGAATACTCTAAATCTTATGACAATAAAGTATAGAAAGAGAAGATAATAATGGTGGAACAAGAGACAGATAAAGGGAAAATGGGAAAGAAGGATTTTCCATTATGCGATAATTGTGGGAGAAATCACCCTGGTACTTGCTTAAAAGGAATGAGAGTTTGTTATAAATGTGGAGAAAAAGTTCACCAGGCTCGTGATTGCAAGGGAATGAAAGAGGCTGTCAATGTTGAATTCTATAATTGTAGAGAAATGGGGAATTATGCAAATGAATTCCCTAAGAACCAAGGAAAATTACCACAAAAAAGGCCAAGGGATCATGGCCAAGCTTCTGCTGTTACTACAAATGATGTGGAATAATTATTGTATTTGTGTTTTTGGACTCAGGAACTATATTACAGTTATAAGAATAATGTGACATATATAAGGATTGTACTGTAGTACTTGTTGTTTTCATTAAGGTTACAATATGATGAAGGTAATCATACTTTTAGGATGTGACAATAAGAGAAACTTTACATTGTTTGGGGAATCTGATGAGTTGATTTTTGGAATTTAGAGACCTTTTAAAGGGAGTCTGGACACAAGTATTTTAGATAACTATAAAGGTTGGAATGGATTAAGTTGAACTTTGGATAGTATTGTTTAAGGTTAATACATTTCTGAAGATTATTTTTGGAATATTATAATACTATAGTTTTAGGAAAAGGACAACCTGCAGGTCGGGGGATAACCCGTCGTGTCAGACAAAGCTAAAGGAATCGAACCCACAACCATAGTACGACAGACCTTTATTACCTACCACTAGCCTACAGGAAGTCCATGATTATTACAAAATATTTTTCCTAATCTAAATGGTATGTGTTAATATTTTGAACCTTGTACAATTAAGATAAATATAATATTTTTGAGTTCTATTATCTTTTTGAGTGAAAGATGAGTTTGTGGTAGAAATTAGTTGAAGGTTGAAACTCTACTTGTCAAGTATATATATATATATACATATACCTCTTTCTTATTCTATGAATAAATTAATTCTTAAACATTAGGAAAGGGATATTAAAAAAATGTGTTATCCTAATACCTTATGTTTTGTTCATGTGATGATATTTTAAATCAACATAGATTGAAGGCTTTGAGGCCCTCAATTTTACAATTGTTTGTGATTGTTGAACTCAATCACTCACAAAAAATATTTACGTTTTTCCTCCAATTATATGTCTCTAATTTCCTCCAATGTTCTCCTAGTCGAGATCATAATTTGGTGGTGATGTTTTTCATTCCCATTTCCCTCTTATTAAGGCTAAATTTTATTAACCTTATTTCCGATGTGGGTTTTCCATAAAAGTATTTTCTATTTTTAACCTTTTATTTTCATAGAAAAATTTCAAATTGTGAAGAATCAATTTATTAAAGGAGGGTAGAATGTAACACCCCAAGCTTCTATGGTACACTTCTCTTTGAATAATAGAGCATCCTGTGTTGTATGCAACCTCAAGTTCTAACACACCGCGACCAATCAAAATAGTCGTTATGAATAGTAATAGACATTTTTTAAAATTTTATAAATTTTATTATTCAAATTGGATTTCATTTTTGGATTCGTAATATCGAAATTATCCTAAGTTGAATTATTTGTTTTTTCTGAGAACTTTAAATTTTTTATGAATAATGTAAAATACTAAACATTAATTAAAAACAGCTTTTTTAATCAAAATAATTTATAGTGATAAATCATATTATTTAGTGGGTTTAAAGTATAATTAGAATATATTTTTACCATTTTATCCAATGGTGGCCATTAGAATTAATTTCACTTTAAAATTGGACATAAACAATTGTCAATCTTTTGATATATGTTGTTTCTTAGAAACACGCTATTTGTTGTGACAGCGGTAATTAATTATTAAAATAATTAATTGAACTTATATGTTTTGAATTTTGTAAAATAGATATAATTTTTGAATTAGGATTATAAATTATAGCTTAGGGTGAATTTTTGGTATTTTTCTGAAAAACATCAATTTTTGATGAATAGTGAAACCACTAAGTGGTAGTTAAAAAACTAATTTTTCGTTTAAATGAAACTTTACAACATCTGTGAATTGAATTTCAAAAATCCGACATACATGGTTTTCATTAGGAAGTAAAATGTGGTTCAATGGGATTAAAATAATTTTTGGTGAATAGTAACTTTTAAGTTCTATTAATCACGATTAAAGGTAATTAGTCTAATTTAAGGTAAATATAATGATATAATAATATGAAATTACCTTTAAACTTTTCCTACCCTTATTGGATGATTCATGGCCGAACAATACAATCCATGGGTCAACTTGGGTACCCCATGTAGCCACTTGGGTAAGAAGATGACATTAATAACTTTTTATTTAAAGTAAAAATAAAAATGTCACAAACATGTGTTGTTTTACTAAAACAATTATTACATGGGGTTATATAAGTTAAAATTTAGACTATAAATATTCATCGGAATGATAAAAAGATTTCCTACATCATGATAATTTTTTCATAATTTTTAGACATTAAATAAATTAAATTGTTTATAACACCATGATGATGCAGCGATTACCTCATTAATTAACGATTAAAATAAAATAAAAAGATAATGTAAAATCTAAGACTTAAACATGTCAAAAACCTATTGGATGAGTATATTTAGAACCCCTATCAACTTATCCTTGAAATATATAATCTTTGGACCTTTGAAATCTGAAAAGCACTTCATAATAATGTAACATTTCATGACATTCCAAGAGTGACCCTCCTCTCCTCTTATAAAAGGCCGCCACCTCTACCACCTTATTCACACCATCAAAGCCATTTGGATCGGGCAAAACTTTCCCCAATACATTATCAACATCCCTATTTTACTCCTAGAAGCCTCACATTGGGTAGAAGTCTTTCCAAAGAAGCCTTCAGCTCAAAACAATAAGAGTTACCTGATTTTAAGGTAATATATTCTCTTATGTTCTTTTGTATTATTTTTCTTCTCCAACCCCTTAAACTCTTTTCATTCCTTTATTTTATAACAACACAATTGTCTTAAATATACTAGGGCATTGTTATGAGAAGGATTTGTTTTACACTTACATACACCTTCATCTAATGGTTAGAGAATATAATGCTTCTGTGGTTGGCGGATTACTGCCTCACGAAATGATGATTGTTCAATATTATTTCACCACATCTCATGGTGGCCATTATGATGAAACTATTTATATATATTATATATATTATGTTTATGTTTTATTCATGCTTCTGTATTTTTCATTTATGTCATACCTTTATGATTTTTATTATGGGTAAACGTGATAATTTCATTTTAGGATGTGCGGACTACGACCCCCTCAAAGTGATTTGAAACGTTAATGCCATATGTGGGACGTATAATGGATGGAGTAAATGATATTATATATGATATTATACTAGAATTATAATACACCTTTATATTATTATGATTTCATTCTATTAAATATTAAATAGAAATGAAAGTAGCGTTCATGCGTACATACGGCTTACCGTCTCCATGAACGACGCATTTCATTTCTTACCTCTAAATGTTATGTAATGTTATAAATTCATGTTTATACAGGATATATATGATATATATTATATCTACATCATTAATATAATTTTGGAGGCAATGGATATTATACCACATAAACAACTTGTAATTATAAGAAGTTTATTTTTGACTGAAGTACCAAAGATCGACAAAACGACCGTTATTAACTTAAATGACTACATAATTTCCATAACATGGTAATAATTTATAAAAAAGGAATAATTAACTTGAAAAAGGTTCTTAAGAAAGTAGAAATTAACTCTAGTTTATTATTAATGAGGTTAAAGAACGATCGAGTCAAGTCGGACACGAGGTAAGAGAACTTCTTAACCCAATTTCTGTTCTTTGGGTTAATCTCATACTTTCAAATTATGTTAAGATATTATTATGTCGTATCTTGTATTTTTACTTTAATAATGTGTACTTATAGTGAATACACATAATAGATCAATTTTATTTAAAAATAATGATCTTTTTAAGGGAACTTCATAACCTATTTTTTGTCCTTTGGGTTAATCTCTTAATTTCAAATTATGTCATGATATTATTATGTCATATCTTGTATTTTTTTCTTAAATTATGTGTAATTATAGTGAATACACATAATAGATCTATTTTATTTAAAAATAATGATCTTTGTAAGGGACTTCATCTCAATCTCCTTTCATTGAGGCATATTTTGTTTTATACACAACTTTCTTTTATACGCTGTATAAACCCCTTTGACTTTTACGTTTATTAAAAAAATCTTTTTTATACAAAGTGTTTTACTAAACAACAAAAGGGAATGTTTTTTTGTCATACTTATGCGGTGACAATGACTTCTCCACCGTCGTGACCATTATTTGAGTTTTGGCTTCCCCTACAAGCCATAACTTCTTTTTAAATGAAAAATAAATACCATGTTTTAATTTGCTTTTATTTTGGTATTGAAAATGGTTTTGATAATGGTTTTATTATATCAATGTGTTTTATTGATATCTTCTGATTGAAATGTGGAAATGTTATGTTTCCTTTTTGCATGTTTTATGTGATACGATTATGTTATGGTTTATGATATGTTTAAACCTGTTCATATGAGAAATGCATTGGACATAATAAGTCATGGGTGGAGCCCTCTATAGCTCCTCGATACATTGGTAGGTATCATGACACAAACTACTGTCTTGGCACGAGGCCTTGACAAAATATTATTTGTAGTCATGGAACAAGGCCTTGGCTACGTGGTTATGATAGTCTGGCATTATGCATTCCATCATTATGAAAGTGGTTATTGATATTGCATGTGATTATTAGACCAGTAGAATATCCATGCGAATAAGTAAATGGAATTATTTCATTTTAATTTTTCCATATTATGCTGAAGTTCATGTCTGAAAGGCTTTTATTTAGTTATACATTTCCTTAAATGTTTATATTTATTTATGAAAGCATTCGCTATATTGTTATCCTTACTGAGCATCTGAGTTCACCCCTTTCAATGTTTTATTTTTTCCAGGATGTGAAGAATTATTTTATGAATGACCTGAAGGGATAATATGAGGGGATATGACAATAAGATGTTGTTGTAGTTTTTTATTTCTTTATGATGTATTGTAAAACATATGAATGTATATAGTGTTTCAAGGCTACTAAACTAATCGGTCTTTCGAGACATGATCTTTGTGATCATGCCAATGTTATGTAATAATGCACCGACTCTGGGTAACTAGGGTCGGGGCATTACATATCACATTTCCCCCCTTAATGATAGTACCTATAAATCATCATAGAAAAAAAACCACATCCTGCTTTACTTCATGCGTAGGATAATTATGTTGATGACGATTTTACTTTAAATATGAATAAAAATCACCATTCCATTTTTCATGAAGCCCCACCCAATCCCTTTGAAAGATACATCAATAAAAATTTCAAATATTTCTCAGATAGAGGGTAGAATTAACATGGTTTTAGTAACCATTCTCTTATTCATCACATGTAAACTTTCTTCACATTACTTTTTTGAGTTGAACATGGCCCCATTTCGAGTTAACTTGGTTAGGGGATTAGAAATTCATGAATTTTTTTTTCACAAACCTCACATAATATCCCTATTAAACCAACAAATCTATAAATATTAGTTACAGTTTTAGGATGATGCCACTCCTCCGAAAACATTGTATATGTAGTATCAATTGATATTCCTTCATTGGTTATAATTGTCTGCAAGAAATTAAATTTTTTAACCAGAATTCAAATTCGCTGAAATTTTAAAATAACCTCTCCGTCCTTGGAAGTTGTAATATAACCCTTATATGATCGTCATGACACAGATTAATTTTAGAATATATTTTTATATTATCAATAAAAAATAAATTTTTTATCAAGCTGGTCCTTAAAGACACTATTCATAAAATCTATAAATAGAGCTTGAGCATTAGTCAGGATGAAGGGAATAAAAAAAACTCATAATTCTGATATCTTTATCGAAAGGTAGTCTTTAGAATATCTTATTTCTTCACCCTCAATTGATGATTACCATACCAGATATCAATCTTGGAGAAAAATTGAGCCCCACAAATTTGGTCAAATAAATCATCAATCCTTGGAAGAGTGTTCTTGTTATTCATTGTGATCCCGTAAAATTCTCTATAATCTATGCATAAATTCATTGGTCTATCATTGTTTCTTACAAAGAGAATATGTTTACCCAAAGGAGACACACTTGGTCAAATAAACCCCTTCTTCAAATGTTCTTGTAGTTGTTTCTCTAATTCTTAAAGCTTCTCATTTTTCACTATATATTGGGTATTTCATATCATATGGGTTCCAAGAATGTGTTTAATGGAGAACTCTACATCATTACCTATGGGAGGTCCAGTTAGATCCTCAGGAAATATGTAAATTTATTCATAAAAGATGGTGATGTTTTCTATTCATATACTTTCACTATCTTCTTCATCTTCATTGATCATCTCCATAAAGAGGGATATAGGATGTCCTTTTACGCAAATATCAGGCCAAGATATATCTCCTTTAAAAACAAATGTTGGTTTTTCATTCAAGATGACTAATATTTCCTTACTTCATCCACTGGCCTTATCATTATACTTTGAGTTCCAGTCTATCCATAGTATAATGTTGAATTATAGTATGGGAATGACTACAGGATTTGTGATGAAATTTTGCTTTCAAATGTAAATACTATAGTTTTTATACACTGTTGAAGCGTGGATAATCAATCCAAGAGTATTTTATGATAGATCTACTTTGAAAATTTAAGGTATTAATTATATATTTTCTTTGAAAACATGGAGGAATTAAATGAATTCATAGAACCACAATCAAACAAATTACATGATATCTTTGATAGAAGAATGAGATTACCTTCTACAACATCGGTTTGATCTTCAATTTCATCTGTTGTTATTGAAAAAGAATAACCTTTTTTCCATGGTGTGCTCTGATTATGATAGTGACTACCCTCCATTATCATTATATTTAGACAGTGATTGGGAATGTGCCCAAGCTATTCACATTTGAATCCTTGGACTTCAGGCTAGGCCTGAACCATCTTCCCTTTTTGTTAGTGTTGAGATGTTAAGCTTCACCTCACTACAATAGTTCTGAGAAATATTTCCATCTCTTTAGCACTTGTAATATTCTACACTCTGGAGGAATTAGTTCCTTGAGTTCTTCTTCCAACATTTTTAGCACATTGGATGTTTCACATGCTTTACCCCTCTTCCATTGTTAATGTTCCTCCCCAAGTTTGGCTCCAAATATCTCTTCTTTTCATTTTATTTGTGATATCATCGTTTCTCACCGAACTCTAGTTCAACATTCATTTGACTTCTCCATATATCTTTATAGTCATCATAGTCAATATTGTCTATATTCTTTTGTATATGAGGTCTTAGTACACATAAGATTCTATCAACATTTTAATTAGGGTCCATGAAAAATATATAGGTGTATCGAGAAATCATTTTAAATTTCTTCTCATAGATTCCTACAAATTCACTCTCCTTCTACTTCTGCTCTAGGAATTCCATCCTTATTTTCATTCCCATCAAATGGGTGAATTATTTTTTGAAAAGGTCATCCTGGACTCTTCCCACACCATAAACTCAATTTCCATTCTTAGAATCATGTTTCTAACTAGTTTCCACCATTGATCTGCTTCTCCCTCTAATAGGTAAACAACTAGGGAGAAATTCTCTTTTTTTTAAGAATGGAGAATAGAAAATATCTTTCCTATATATCCTATACATTTTTCATAATTGAATGGGTAAAAAGATCTATAGAAATAAGGTGATTGTTAAAGCATAAAGGACTCAACAGAATGTTGTCCCCTTTGAGGAGAATCTAGTTTCTCTTCTTCATTAAAATTATTATTCATAACCAAAATAAGTTGATTCATCAATTTTATGATGTTTTTTATTCCATCTTCTATCATAGGTCTATCAATGCATGGTCAATTTCTCTCACCATTTAAGAGGTTTTACCTTTTTCCTTCCATTTTCTATAAGAGGAAAACCTTTGTGATACACATGTTTATTTTAAGAATATTACAACTATACAAAAATTTATTTTATAAAACATCACACTTAAATATGTTATTCATTAAAAATAATTATATTTTCTATGAAACTTTTATAATGGTTCATAAGAATCATATGATTAACCAAACATATCCCCTGGGAGTGTTAAACCATGTGTTTAGTAATCCCCATTGTCATTTACTTGGTCACATCGAGTCATGTCCAAAGCATCTTATGGGAGTTTTTGACTCTAGGTACATTTGTACTAGAACAACATCCACTTTTTCGTATCCATATATGGTTTAAATTTCTCATAAAACACTTAGCTAATACTTTACAAAAATAAAAGGATGTTTCCAGTATTTTAACATTTATATAAAGTTCTTACTAATATTTTTAAAATATAAAATTCAAAAAATAAATAACCATAATTTGAAAAAAAACTATGGAATCCTTCCTTCTTTATTATTTTACTTTACATTACATTGTATAAACATTTGTTCTTTTAATGTTTAATTTCTTGGGAAAAGGTACATAATACATGAAAACATAAATCATTATCCTAAAAAAATGAAAGGCTTATTAAATGATTCATCCTGTGTACATTTAATAAATCTCATTACATGTGGACATTCATTAAATTAAAGGGTGAGCATAAGGCCAAATACGAGAAAACAGTAGAAAAAATTTACAAGTGATCTTGAGGAAAAATTAATAAAAACCAGAAGAATGTCATTAAGGCATAAGAAAAGGAAAAATCAGCATATCATAATAAAAATAACATGAATCATAAAATTTAAATATTATTACAACATTTAAATGATACATTCATAATCATGTCACCATGTTTTTTCACCGAGGTGTAGTAAATATTACCGAGGCTATTCACCAAGATATCATAAAACATGTCATCTCTAAAGAGTAAATTCTTACCAATGCATTAAATATCATTCAAGGAATAACCTTAATATATATTAATTAATTTGAGGCACATATATCATAATAAAAAAGTTCATAAATAACCAAGTTATAATAAAATAAACAAGTTTCATATCATATTCATGGTGTTTTTTTAAAAAAGTTTGTAATGATAAGATCTTTGTTTCATTATTAACCCATAAAAAGGAAGTCTAGTTTCATGTCTATTAATCCTATAATAAAATAGATAATTTTTACATATCTGTGAATACCCATGAAAATAAAGAATTTTAATTATTCACAAAATAAAATAAGTGAATTTCTCGAGAAATGGAGAGAAATTTTGAAAATAGAATTTGGAAGCATAATGGGAATGAAACATGGTTTTTGAAAATAGTAAAAAGAGAGGGGGAAATGGTATATCACTCATAAAATAATCTTAATAAATTAAATTTATGGAATAAAATGGACATAAAAACAGAGTTAGTGAATTTTAAATACATACCACAAAAAAAGAGAACTTGAATGGAAAAGAAACGTTCAGATTTCCCTTACGACGATGAGTAACTCAAACAACATGAAGATTGGGACCTTGTAAGCTTAAAGAAACATTGGGTGGAATCCTTGTAGGGTAAAACTATAATTTATTAGTGGAGGAATAATTGGGAGTTAAAGGAAATGGAAAAATGGGTGGGTATTTATAGAAAAAGATGATGATTTGTTTATTAATTTCATTAGACACCAATGTAGTGGTAAATGAAAAACCATGGGCTTTACCACAGTATTTTTCCATGTTATTAGGTATATGAGACGCCTATTTTTTAATTCAAAATTGTCTAAAATAATTTTATATTACTTATTACATCATTATGTCATAATTATGATGTTTTTAAACTAAACAAAAAAACCACACTGTATGTTAACTGCTCATGAAAAAACTAAAGTATTTAAGAAAATTATCATAAATTTACCATAACATAATTTTTAAATTTTTATTAAATAAATAATATATATTTTTTCATGATAATTATATAAATATGGGAATTTTACCTTTTGAAAATTAAAATCCTTATTTATTAAAAATAATAGCGAATATAAAATGCATAGTGAAATTTCTTGCACTTGAAAAAATATTATTTTATCATTTATATTTAAAAATGAATGTTTTAAAAATAATATTTAATTAATGTAATCATTATTTAAAATAACCTAGTTTATTAGATTAGTCTTATCTTTTCTAAAAAGTATAATTTATGTGAGAAAAACATATATTTTCAAATTCCTCATATTTTTTATAAAAACTATCCCCAAAACTGAATATATGGAATAAAAATTATATTATTGAAAAAGGAAAACACCTTAAGTAACCAAGGTCTCAAAACATAACCCCTTATGACACCTGCATACAACATAAGGGTAAAGTGTAAGATGGTGATAGATTCATGGGCTCTCTCAGCTAACATCATCTGTATGGTTTCTTCCACTAACTTGAACTTATATCCTAGGTGATTTCATTCAAGCCTCACTTGTTGAATATCAATATGATAATGGTCAATAGAGAATCCCCATTATGTTACCTCCCTCCCATGTTCCGATAAATGTGATTCATATGACATGAATCTACTAGTTGAGGCCATCGTTTGTCATTTCCACATTATTTTTTTTCATTTATACTTATAAATTATCATGTTAACCATTTTTTAGAGTATAGTGTAAAATAGCCTTATTAACCAATGGTCATAATTTACCAATGGTCTTATAAAGTTCAAAATCCATTATTCATATCTCACATGATACTTACTTCATTGTTATGTACATATAGTTTTGTTCGGTATAAAATAATATAACACATATATTTAGGAAACAATTACCATTCAAGACATTTGGATCATTACAATTTATGTCATTAGGGAATTATAAAATCACTATACATGAATATTAGTATATTTAAGTAAATTTTGCGACTAAAAGTTTCTACATCCACTCTAAAATCACATAGATGAATCAAATAAAAAAGAAATATTTTTTATATTAAGATTTTTGAAAACCATTGTTCAGATCTATATTATAATATAGAAAATTTCATAAATTCCCTTGGATTATCCCATGGAAAATATTTTCAAACATTAAGCATGAAGAAATTAAATTAATAATAAAAACAATACCTCCCTAGTGCACTATGAACATAGTATGCTCTTTTCATCACCAAATCATCAAAACTAAAAGGATCCAATACCCATCCTCTCTATATCACTCAAACATTAAAAAAGATATATTTTAATAATTATATAATACTATTGTGTTATCATGATAGAATTATGTACTTTACAATGTATATATTGTAATCAATAGATTATGGGATCAGGCAGAGAAGGTGGAATCTGTCTGATGTCGTTATTCTCTCTTGTTTCTCACACAAAAGACTGATAGATTAATTGATAAGAATCAAAATCATGGAATGTATTAGTCTTGATATTCTTTGGTTTAATATAATCTTAAATATATAGGTTATAATAATTTTAATTTACCTTTCATTCTGTAAATTAATTCATCCTCTTAAATTATCCCATTTAGCTTATAATGACATAGTTAACATGTTTTACGTGTAATTTATATTCCACCCCTCACATGTAACACCATAATATGTCATATGATAAAATATAAACCATCAAATTGGATAATTAATTTTGAATATATTTAAAATAACTTTGTTAAATAATACATTGATAAATAAATTCAACGATTTTTATATAAAAAATTATTAATAAATAATTGTATTTATTAATTTATTTACTTGAGTGTGTTCAGAGTTAGACTTTCACCAGACCCCATCTATTGTGAATACTTTATCTTAATATCCAATTCATCCAAATTAGTGGACCTTTTGGTTAAAATGTGTGTGTTAACCTCTACTTTCATATCACAATTGAAGTGATTCATACTCAAAGAACAATATTGGTATCCAGCAACACATTGTGACCCCAAAATAGACATTGATAAGTCATATATATAAAATCCAAATATAATGACATAATAGATGAAATAATATATTTATCTTGTGATATCACATAAAGGATGATTCATACAAAGTTTCACCATAATTTTATGTTTTAAAATTCTTTCTTTGGCCATATTGGATGTGATTTCCTTTATCTACAATGAACATGAATTTTTTCAAGGAACTGCTATCATAATTAAAGGGATAGAGATATCATATTCCAATATTTGAAAGTGAAACATCATAGATTGGTCATTAAATGAATTTTATAAAACTAATGATCTACCTAACACAATATACCTCCCAATAAAACATAAAATATTATAGTTTTCACCATGTATTAAAGTAAATAATTGAATGATAAAAATTGTAAATGGTTTTTAGTAAAGAGAACAATAAACATGAACATGGATAGGAATATACAACTAAATCCAAAACATGTGGTGTTAATATTGGTGTTTATGTCCTCATAATCTTATATACTTGATGTTACAAAGTTCAAACTTCAGGACAATAAGTGTCATTGTTTATAATCCATCGACACCTAATATACAAACAGAATATTTTTCATTCCAATGTGATATTTCTAGACACTAATATATATGTTTAAAATTATTGTTAAAGCATACAATTGTTCCCATTATAGTTTATAATTATCAAAATCCTTTTGATATGAGATGTGATGTAAGTAAATTATGATATATGGTAGAAGTAGTTATTTTACTATGTTGTTAATTATGAACCATGGATATATCACATTTTATACATGATGTGTTAATCGAACATTATAATTATAGGTAAGGTAATGTCACTCAATCTCAAAAAATATTAGATAAAGTTAAGTAGTTTGGGTGATAAAGGTGATATATCCTTTATAAGGAAGGTGGAATTTAATATTATCACAGTCATATATGATTGAAATGTATTTTATGGAATACAAGTAGGTGTAGATGGATGTGATTGATATGATCATTAGTCGAATCAGATAATGTGGTTATTATGGATAAGGATAACATAATTATGATATGATGGTTATTTCACTTGAATTTTATTAGTCCATTAGTTTATTTAAAACCCTATTTGTGGATGATCATGAGTTATATTGGGGAAAGCACCCCAAGTGGTTCCCAAGTTTTTGTAAGGGCACAAGTGTCCATGCGAGTTCTCATTTAAGGTGAATTAATGCTCTATTAAGCATGCTGAGTCTAATTTATGATCCTGAATTAGGGTATTGTATAATTGACTAAGTGATTATATTTATAGGTATGTTCATAGACTATACACATGTGTATTTGGGATATATAATTGATATTGGTTTTTTTATAAAGGGAGATGTGATGTAGCATTATTCTATCAAACTTTTCTATATCTTTTTTGGTGAAATACATGGGTTTGTAATGAAAAATTGAGGTTATAATGGTGAATCATTGAATCTGAAACAAATTTGGTTGAAATTTTTTTCGTTATATATTTTTATTGAAATGAATATTTTTGATTGTTAATTAATTTAATTTTTTTATTATAGATTTCAATTAATTTCTGATTAGTTTGACGATTTTCAATTAGGAATTCGAATAATAATTAATTTTTAAATATCTATGTTTTTAGGGTGTATTATTTAAGATATCATAAAGGGTTAGAGTGACCAAGGTAATTTTTAGTCAACCACATAAAAAGAAAAGTTATGATGAGTGAAAATGGAAAAGTAAATTGACCGTGCATTAAATTTTGATCTACCTTTCACATGCACTCCCAATTTCAAAAAATTATAAACAATCAAGCTAAATTTTATTTACTAGAATCATTTTAATGTTTTTACACCTTCTAGAAATCATAACCACTGTATATAAACTACTTCATGACCATTGTCTGCAATTTCAAAGCCAATCCATTCTACCATGGTGGGAAATTCATGTTCATATTGATAGTACCACTGTGGATTGACCGTGTGGCTGCTAAAAGTGACCAAAAATATATTCATTCATCTATAAGAAATTAAATAGACCCTGAGTAAGAAATTTGATAAATGAAATTGATTGTGCATCCAAACATAATTGAATATAGGAAACCTCCATCGACCACACAACTGTCTATATTCAATCACAAAATCATCAATAATGATTGTCAAACACCTTCCCACCAAATATGATTCACTTCTTATAGGGATGGAGATAGAAAATATGATTCCCCACAATACGTCATAAAATATTTGGGAATATCTCATACCATAAATAAAATATGGTTATGGATTAAAAAACCCAAACCCCTCATCGATCTTCAAAAAATATGATCCCCCACCGAGTAGTGCTGATGACGATGGATCGGGGATTCCTTGAAAAGCCTTCTTTGTAATGTTGACCGGATTCCCCCATGAACCACCAAAGATAGATAAATATACCATAAAGAATCTCGATCCCCATGAGCCTCACTGATGAAAATCCCATAAAAATTTATCCTCCTCCAATCTCGTCCAAATCCATGAAACTGCTTAGAGATTTCCATAACATAAGAAGAGATGCATCCAAAATTAGCATAATGCGCAGGCCAAACCTAATAAATGAGATGAGGCATATCCTCATTCCACTTTCTTTGCACATAAACCCAAACCACAATGGAGGACGATAAAATAAGTAAAAAAATTATATTTTTTATAACAATAATTATTATTATATATAATAGTAAAATTAATAAAAAAAATGACTGTTCTACATCAACTAGTGAATTATGAACCCATAGAATATTATTTATATATATCTTTGAGTTGGGACCAAAATACTACTGTAAAAGGGCTTTGAAAATTGTATTTTCTAAAGAATACCTATAATCACAACTTAATTCAATTAAATTCAAAATATGGAAAATAATTTCCAAAAGAAACACTATTTACCACATCAATTTATTCTTTTTTGTCTAAATTAGAAAAATGTATAATCAAAAGGAACGATGACATGAATTATTTCATATCTCATCTATCCTGGTCTCTGAGTTTTATTCATTGATAAAATTGGGATTCATTATCGTGGACACTAATTGTTATAGAAAAATTGAATTGGGAGTTCATGTCACAACTGGAGATTTACTACTCTTAGAGTGACTTCACTTAGATGTGGTCACAAGAACATCAAATAACACCACATGGATTCCATTATATTCTATTTCTTAATTTCATTGTTTTATATTTTTAATAACATTATTTAGTCTCCTCTATCTTGGGAAATCCTTGGAAATTGCACTCAAGCTGTAAATGTTTCGCTAGATATTTCTATAATTATTTTTTATTTTTCTATTTTTTTAATCTGTGTTTGTGCTTTTACATCTCTCCACAATGTGCTATGATCATATACCTTTAGGGATTACGTGATAATTCCCATATACAGTTCTAGGCAGTGAATGCCGTGACCCTTTTTTCCTTTCAGATTTGAAATATTTAGAAGAATATTTTTAAGGCCCCGAGCTAATTCTGCACAGGAATTTGACGGTAGGTGAGCCTTAGTGCGGGGATTTTAAAATATTTAATATAGTGTATCACCCATATGTAGTTTCACATGAAACGTAAATAAATCCTTTTTTGAGATTTAGATTTGATTTATAAGACTGCGGTTGAGTTCATAATGTCACTTTTACCCAAGGCATTATATAATCATTATTAGCATCAGGTGTCGCATTAGGGGAAAGTAGGGTCGTGGAGTTAAGTGGATATTATTTTAATAAAAATTAAAAACAGACATCTCCCATTATCCTCTTGTGTGCATAGAGGTATCCAAATCCTGCTCTTCCCTTCTTCATCTCCCTTTGATCTATGCTCAAACCAATGTGAGGAGGTCCTGCTAGATCCCGTTTTTGACAACGATCGTCGCCATATCGAGAATTAACATGCCATGAGTATCGACCATCACTAGAAGATTTAGCATTTCTCCCTCGAGGTAGGTGGTATTACATTTTAGTACTGATCTGCCTTTTTGTGCATTGTTTTAAGGTTTTATTTCCCATATAAAAATTTTAGGGACCCCTCGTGGGATTGTTAGTGCATTTCAGAGTGAACGAGGGTGTTTCAGGCTGTTTTCAGGGATTTCCCATTGGATTTTACCATCTACACGCCATGTAAATTTGTCACACATTCTATGTGTTAATACAATTCAGGGAAGAAGGACTCTGTAGAAATACTTGTCGCATACATTGAGTACACACCATGTAGTAGCACATGGTCATGTTTCTGGACTTGTGAAAAACAACACGGGAAGATGTTTTCTTTTGAAAGTACACTATATGTACTCTAAATTAATGACATTTAGTTTTACTCAAGTAGACACCATGGTGTTCTGACCATGTAAAAGTGCATGGAAGGGATTAGAGATTAGAGTACGTGACATGTAATCCAAATTAAACAGCATATACATTTTCCATCATAGTTGTTTTGGGAATTTTGTTCCCTAAAATTCAGAACTGGGAATGTGAGTAGTCCATTCTAAGAATTTTTTCAAGTATAATGCGATGGTGGACCCATTTTTGGAATTATAGGTTTTATGTAAAGGCATTGTTGCATGGTTCATTTGGTTTATAAAGTCCTTGACCGGCGGAGTTGTGTGGGTCCCCCTTAAACTTGTTAGCGACATTTTGACTATACGGGTTGAGTGGGTCCCCGTGGTATCTTTTTGGTGAAATTTCAGTCTATAGGGTAGAGTGGGTCCCTAGGTCCTTTTTCTATGATGGTTTTTGGTATCATGTCCTCTTCACCGAACTGTGACCCCTCTTTGGGTGCATTACGTAAATTCAACATGGGTGTTTCCCACATTCTAGAGTGAGTTGTCTTTGTCCTCTTTTTTAAGAGACATAAATGATTTAAAGCATGTGTTTCCCTAATATGCCAAGTGAGAACGTCATCTATATTCATATTTCCCTAGTAGGGTTCTTGGAATAGGTGTGACCAATATTTTTCCGGGTATTGATCCTATACTCAAGAGAATTTTCTTGTATGGGATAAAGCCACAGTGAGACCTGGGTGTTAACCCTCTATCTGTGTATTGAGATATGTTTCTTTCTTCTATGATCTAATGTGACATATTTCTCAGTGGATTTCTCAGAATTTGTGTGATCATATCTAGACATCCATTGATCCACTTTTAGGCTAGTTACAATATATTTGGGTTGTTATGAGATACATCTTTCCTTATTCGGTGTTTCGAACTAGTGTTCATAGTATCCCCAAGAAGACCATATATGGGATCCCCTACCATAAGAGTTGGAGTTGTTTTAGTCAGAGGGAGAATTATACTATGTCATTGTTCATTGAGATTTACCTTATTGATAGGTACCATATGGTTCAGCTGGGTTGTGCCATTAGTTCGTTTTACCGACAAAGTGAAATATCTCGGTTGGGTGCCATCATCGATGGTGATGTTGACTCATTACCGTCAAGTTGTCAATGCGTATCCCCTATTAGTATACATGACCTCAATAATAGTTAGGATATTTATTTTGGTTCTTTGAGGTATGGATCTACCTTTGAGATTCGAATAAGAACTTATTGATGTCAAGAGGTCGGTACCTCATGAGACTATTGAGAGGGATTCATTGGACCTTTGGGTTGGCTGCCATGGGTAGTCTATGGTCTAGACCATTATACTTGATAGTCTTTTCTGATTATATCATGGTTTGTTCTAGGATTCGTCATGGAATGAGTAATTTTGTTGACATGCATGAGATGTTGAGCTGACTAGTTGTGCTTTTTCGATGATGATCACATGTTTGAGGTTATCTCTCATTTTAGTTCCCTGTAGACGGGTCAAGTTAATTGATGATTTATAGTTACTCCCTTTTTGGTTTTCGGTTTTTTGGGTGCCTACTGATCATCTTTATACTCTTCAGTGTATGGGATTTTCCTGCACGATTTTTTTCTTGTGCGGACCACATGTCCATTGACAGAGTCCCCGTATGACATAGAGTAGTAAGAGTGTAGTAGTTGGATACACTAAGATTTTTACTCGAGCTATATTGTGGATCTTGACGATTGTATTTTGATAGTGATCAACTTCTTCTCAGAAGGTTGGAATATTTTATAGTTTTTTTTTAGTGGGTGTTTATTTTTCCCTTTTTTAGTTTTGTTCTACTCTTTTTGGGATAGATATATGCATAACTTTAAGTTTTCAATATATATATATACACCTTTCATGGAGGTGTATGTGGGTGCATGAGTATAGGTACAATAGGGTAAGTCTTCTCATGTGTGTGATATCCTAATCAATGCTACTCACTAGTCCCTTGGCTATAAGAGGAAATATTGAAGAGTCTCAACTCAAGCCCTAGTGGGTCGGTTCATGATAGAGTGGTATCAGAGTAGGTTCCACTTTGGGACTGTAGTCATGAATTTGTTTTGGTTGCATGGAGTTAGTATTATGATGTTTCAAGATTATCTTTAATGTCAAGGACTCTAGTCTTTATACGGGTGGTTGACCTATCCATTCACTAGAATTGTGATAACCTTCCTTTAAAATCGGTACAATCAGACACTAGATACAGGGGAAATAATGGTACATTCATCATATAGGATTGGGTTTTTTGTTTTTTCTACCCTTCTTAAGTCGGCTGCAGAGATATTATCTCTGATAAAGATGCATCATGAATTGGTTTCAGGATGTTTCAACGATGACAACCTTCATGGTTTCCACTGATGGTCTCAGAGCATGACCAAATGAGTGACGAGGTTTCCTTGCAGGGGCCTTGTCACGAGTCAGGTTCTTCTCTGTTTTTGAAGTTGGTGGAGCCACCACCAATGGATTCGGATGTAGACCCTCCTCTGAGAGATCAGGTGGGTGAAGCATGTTAGACTGAGTCATGGATGTCTCTATTGGTGTAGAATACTTATAATCTGGGGTCACACACATACCACGAGCATCAAAGATATAGTTCTCCAAAGGTCTCGGTTGAGCATGACACATAGTTATCACCCATGAAATATAGGAGGAAACATTATTTTTAGAGGCATACCCATGCCTAGTCAGAGGCACATGGTTTTGTTACATAGGACCCATGTCTTGGTTTTGGTCAATAGTGGGAGAGGCACTTCTATGCTTATGATGATTGGGGACATCCTGTGAGAGATTATATGACCAACCATGCTGATGAGGGAGGGCCACTTGACGAGATGTGTTCTCCCTGTTAGTAATTTCAGCATGTTTTGTTGACTAGTGGATGAGACATTGGAGCCAAAGCATCATGTTTTGGTTGGTGTGTTCTGTTACCACCATCACCCCTAGGTGGTCTAATACAAGCTCAAGGAGCTGGGGGATATGGACTTATGCAGTTGCAGTCACTAGAAGGTGTTTACCTAGAAGATCCATATGAATAGAGCTATTCTCAATATCCATTCTACTTTTGGTTATAGGATTATTAGACACTTTTGTAAGGTATTCTTTCATTATCATTGATTTCTTTTGGTTTTCATTTATGAATATGTTGTCCATCAGTGGAGCCTGGTGTCAGTGTTTCTATTTTTCACTTCAAATGTTCGAGGAAGAGGGATCCTTCCTCAATTGGGACGTGTTTTTGTGACATTATTAAAACCTTTAAGACGATTCAATTCCACCAAAAGAAGACTGTTTCTAGGCATGGTGGATTATTCCCTTATACTTGTGTGTTCAGATCGTTTTTGTGAGGGAATTTGATAGCCAGAGTACCCAGTAAAACTTGGGGTGAGCATCTCATCAGGCCTTTTTTGTTTTTGAGTGCCATCATATGCTGAATGTTAGCTTGTATATGGTATACTCGAGTTAGTTGTGGTGTGGTTTGATGTGTCTTCATAATCATGGGTGGGATGGACAATTACCCCACTAATAAGTGTCCTTGAGATGTGATCTAAATATTTGTGGTTGAGTTAGTACCACCCAAAGTGGATAGTGTTGAGGTGCGGTGGGTGTGTTACTTCATCCCAGGAGTTCATGATCTGTTTTGTGTGTTTTCCACAGTTTTGTAAGGCCTTTTAATACCCAATGTGTACAATTAGGAAACCTTTTTTGTTCTCCAGATGGTGGAGGCATTTATTGAGGTTTTGGGGTTTTGTAACGAGGTCTCGTGTGATGGGATATAATATAGGAATGTTCTCAGTCGATTTTTCCTTATGATGTAGAGTGATTGAACATTTTTAGGATTGTAATTGGAACAGGTCACATGGAATTATAGTGTGTTGAGGGGGTCTCATTCCCATAGAATTGTTTTAATGTTGAAATTTCCCATTCAATGATGGTTGAGGTCTATTGGGGCTCATTTATAGTAGTTGTAGACTGATAATGGAGGCCAGGGGTGTTCGATGAAGAGGTCTTGTCTTAAGTTGTATCTATTTAAGGTTTCTGATTTTTTTCTATGGAAAGAATCTATCTTTGACGTTTGTAAACCCTCTTCTTCATTGTGGGAATTTAGTTTTTTCTACCTATCGCTACTGAGGAAACACGTTCATCTTGTTTCATTATGTTAACCTAGTGGTAGTTGAGCAGTGCTTCTTTGTGTTTTAAGTCTCCCTTGAGTGTGTTATTGTGAAGAGAAAGGGAACCCTTTTTGTTCTTTGATGTGTTCTGCGGTGTTGTGGTCCCTCTTGGTGTATGTGTTTTTACAACACATGAATGTATGGTAAGCTTGCTATAATGGGAGTCCCATTGGAGAGCTTGGGTCCTTTCCCATGTTCCTATGATTTCTCTTTTCAAGGAAAAAAATCCTTAATATTTGAAGGCTATATCATCTTGGGTTTTTTCCTTTTCATATATGGGAATATTTCATTGAATATTTCTGATGATAGGCACTGAGTAAGAATAGGAATCGGAGGGTCGATGGGCCTTGGTGTGGTGATTTTAAAATATTAAATACATTCTATCACCCATGTGACGTTTCAATGGATATTTGAATAACTATTGATGATTGTATCATATAAGATTTATGAGAGTGTGTTTGAGTTCAAAACATCACATTTACCCTAGGTGTGAAATAAAAATTTTCGACACCGAGTGTCGAGTCGGAGACGAGTCAGGATAGGGTGTTAAGTGGATATTGTTTTAATAAAAAAATAAAACTAATATCCCCTCCCCTTTATCCCCTTATGTAAATGTAGGTATCTAAATCTCCCTCTTACCATCTTCCTCTCCCTTCGACAGATGAATGAACCAAGGCAAGAATGTGCTACCAATTCTTGTTTTTTTGACATCATTGGTCGCCAGTTTGAGAATCAGTGCATCTCGGGCTTCGATCTACAAATGAAGCATTAGTGTTTCTCCCTCAAGGTATGATGTTTTTTATTTTAGTCATGATCCCTCTTTTAATGTTTTTTAATGTTTTAGTTCCCATAAACAACTTCTACGGACACCTCGTGGTTAAATCGATGTGTTTTAGGGTGAACGAGTGGCATTTGGTCTGTTTGTAGAGATTTCCCATTGGATTTTACCATATACATGACGTGTAAAATTTTCACACATTCCATGTGTTCATATAATTAAGGGATTAAGGAATCTTTATAAGTACATTTCGTGTACTCTGAGTACACGTCGTGTAGTAGCACATCATCTTGTTTCCAGCTTTGTGAAAAAAACACAGAAAGATGGATTTTGGAAAGTACACATCATGCACTCTAAAATAAATATCATGTAGTTTTACAAAGGCAAACCCCCCATTTATCTCTATCCATGTAAAATTGCATGGCCTGTATGATAGATTATATTACCCTTCGTGTACTCTAAAGTACATTCCATGTAAATTTTTCAGCTTAGTGGCTATGGGTATTATGTTCCATGGAAGTTATAATTTGGCATGTGAGTAGTCCATTTTGAGTGTTTTCCACATAGAATGTGATGGTGGCCCCAGTTTTGGCTTAGGAGGTTCAGTATCAAGGTGTTTTTTTTGTGGTTCATTTGGGTTAGCGACGCCTTGACCGGCTGGATTGAGTGGGTCCCCTAGGTCCTTGTTAGTGACGTTAAGACTGTTAGGGATGAATAGATCCCCTTGGTCTTTGTTATCTATGTTTCAACCACCAAGGATGAGTGTGACCCATTGTTCATTTTTATATGAGGGTTTTCGGTATCATGACCTACTCATCGAACTATAAACCCTCTTCGACTGCTTTGCATACGTGCAATGTGGGTGTTTCCCAATTTCTGGTGTGTGTTATCTTAATATTCTTTGATAGTAGACTCAATGAATTTGCAACATGTATCGCCTCTAGTTACCCAGCACAGTCCTAAAGTCCCTTTATGATTCCTTGGTAGTGTTTTTAGAATCAGAGTGACCAATATTTACCCAGGAATGGATCCTCTAATCAAGAGAATGTTCTAGTAGGGGATGTATCCTCAGTGATCCCTAGGAGATTACCCTCTAACTGTGTATAATGATCAGTTTCTTCCATATAAAATCTATCATCACTTTTTTCATCGAAGAGTTCTCATTATCATCATGATGATCTCTACAAGGTCATTGACCCTCTTCTAGGTGAGTTATAACAAATCAGGGTGGTTGTGTGATACCCCATTCTTGGTTCAATGTTTCCAGCTAGGGTTCGTAGTATCCCCCATTGGACACTAGGTGGGTCCCCTACCTGAGGAATTGGAGTTGTTTTAGTCATAGGTTGACTTATTCTATGGTTCTTTTCATCTAGTGTTCCCTCACTTATACATTCCATGACGGTTGAACGGGTTGCATTGTTAGTAATGTTTACTGATAAAGTGAAATCTATCTACTCTGTGCTGTCAGATATGGAGAGGTTCACTCATCACCTTTGAGTTGTCAGTTCTTGTCCCCTATCATTTGGAATTCCATTATGGATTTTTAGGTTCCTAGTGTGTGTTATTCATAGAAGGATTCAACCTTTGGGCATTGAATATGAACAAGTTGAGGTCCATAGGTCAATACCTCATGAGGTCATTGTCAGTGTTGTATTGGACCATCTAGTTGGATATCGTGGGCAGTCTATGGTTGGGACCATTAGACTATACAGTCATTTATGAGTATGTACAGGTATGTTCTGGGAGTGATCATGGTATGTGTCCTATTTTTCTACAATCGAGGGAAGTCGAGGTAACAAGTTGTGTTTAGATGAGGATGGTCCTGTGATGGATTTACTCTCCGATTTGGGATCCTTCTGGCTGGGTTGAGTTAACTGATGTCTATCGGTTACTCCCTTTTTGTTTGGGATTTTTTAGGATCCTACTCAGTATCTTTATAATCACTCTTGCATAATATTTTCCTATACATGTGGTGCCATGTGTAGACCCAAGTTCCTTCGACGAAGTCCTTATAAGACACGAAGAAAGTAGAGTGTAGTAACAGGAATGACCATGATTTTTACTAGATCCATAGCACAAAGCTTACCGATGTGAGTTTTATAGTGATCTCCTCATTCTGAATAGTTTGGACTCTTTTACAATTTTCTTTTGGTGCGAATATATATTTTTTCCCTTTTTTACTTCTATTGTACTTTTATTGGGAAAGATGTATGCATGAATTTTAGTTTTCAGTATATATATATATATATATTCACCATTTCATGGTTGTGTATGAGGGTGCATGCATACAAGTACGATAGGCTAATGACTCTCAAGTGTCTGATAGTCTACTCAACTCTAGTCTATAGTCCCTGACCTATTAGAACCATGCTTTGGAAGTTGCAACTCAAACTCCATTAGGTCGGGTCATGACATTGAAACCATGATGCATCTTAAATACCCACAGATTATTCCCATAATCATCATTTATCATTAATCTTGGTGGATAATGTCTTTTTAAGAGGTGAAGCGATATCATGACTACCCAAGGGAAGTGTTTTTAACTCTATACCCATCATATTTAACCACTTTTTATCATGTAAAGCATTCAATATTATCTGAGAATGTTTCCGTGACTTAATATTTAATGAAGGCTTGTCTGATCAAATAGATATTCATTGCTAGAGTAGTTCGATTAGGTGATTCTTTCACTTTTCGGAGAGTATTTATATATTAGAATAGATGCTGAATATAGGTGCTGAAATATTTTAGTGAGGGAGGTGTGTCACTCAAGAGATAGATTATCCATTGATTGAGGATGATAAATGATCTAATACATTTGAGATTAAAGATTGGAAATAGTTTTGTTGGCCGACCTGAATGTGGACCTTTTTATGTTATCATATTTTCCGTCTCCAGTTATTCCCTTTTTTTCTTATTTATTTACACTATTTCATTTCATTGTTCCCCAATTCCCCCAGTGATTTATTATCACTATTATATGATTTTTTTGCTTCATTGAAAATATATAAAATCCCAAAAATATTTTAAGGATGACCACTAATACATTCAACACTGATTCCATTTGATCGACCATTAATATGAACATTATAACCAATTTAGGGGTTTGAATGTATTTTGTGACCATCCCCCCAACAAGTATATGCTTCTCAAAGTTGCATCATACCATGGGATGAAATGTTTTACTTCATGGTTTCTCTATTTTCCATTTAATTTTATTAAAATTCAAAATCTAAATAAAATAAAACACGAGTGAGGAACTCTAACAATTCTAATTCAATTTCATTGTTTGATCAAATTAAAGAACATGATAAGATTGTATAAGTATTCGAACATTTTTTGAAATAATGAAGATATAGAGATTTTACTAATGATGAAATGTCTTATATTTTTGAAATAATTAAAATGATTCAGAAATATATGGATAAGATGAAATAAAATAAATATGGTAAAGATACACTCTAGAATCCAGTTAAAACCCTTTTATAAAAACACTTATAAGGATTGAGAAAAGAAGTGAAAAAGTGAAAATATGTTGGCATTTCTAATTTTCAAGTATAACATTCCCTTTAATACACGAATGGGAAATGAGGATCCACATTCAATGAAATAATTCAAGGGATGGTAAGAGAGTGGTTATGCATAACCTCATGAAGTTGGAGAACTTTTTCAATGATCATTTTATTTCTACCATTAATCCTAAAGATTTTTACTCCCCTTATATGTCTATTAATTTTTTCATGATATGATAGGTCAATCTAACACAACATATCTTATACTTTACCTTAAAACACTTCACATCTGAGGTGGTATATTTTAAGTGAATTTTGGGGTGGTTTAGTACCTCACTCTTAAAACTCAATCACTCTCCAAAGCACTATTAAGTAATTAGGTTGAATAAAATGACCAAATTTAGGACAATTTTAATTTATTGAATTTTTTTCTTTCTTCTAATTATTATTATTTGGGAATACATTGAATATTACTTCTCATTATATTGAGTTAAATTAAATAAGGTATTTCTTAGGGAGTATTGAAAAAATTATACCAACAAAATAATTAATGGAAGACATAATTCTAGTTAAAGATTCATGTTTTGGAACTGATGTTGAAGATATTTATTGAATATTTTCACTAGATCAAAAGATGGTGTTAATAAAAATCATGTAGTCATGGTGGAAATGAGAAATTGGACTGAACTAGAACACAATTCACACCCTATAGGTTTATTCACAACTTTAACACAATATATCTCAAGTTGTAGAAAATGGGAAGATCTCTTACATTCTATTTCCCTTTTAAAAATTCCATAATTATTTTACTACAAAGGAATCAAACATTAAATAATCTAACTATGGGTAACTTGAAATTATTTATGTCATGAGGGTTGGGAAGAATAAAATCTAGTGTTTCGTATTAAATAAGTCACATCCTCCATCATATTGGGGTTGATACAATGATTTTTTAGTTTTCCACTGTCTAACATAGCACAACGTGGGGGATAATCCCAATATTATCCTTCATTTTAGTTGGTTTTAGGAATTTTTTAATTATTCATATTTAAGTGTTTGGTTACTTGTTATAAGAAATAACTATGAAGTGAATCTGTAAGGCATGTGACAATTTAATCTCACCAAGCTCTAAAGAGAATACTGGTCATGATAGAATAATTATCATAACCAATCAAGGAAAATAGGTGGAGAACACTAGATTACAAGATCAGGCTCTCTAACTCAAACCTAATTTCATTTTACGATGATCTATAAATCATGATGTATAATGTTAATATATTTTTATCCTACCTTTACGTGAATTGAATTGAAAAATGGATAATTTGGAAGATAATATGGAAGAATAATATGAAAAAATAATAATTACAAGAATCTACGTTAGGGGAGTGTTGTTTTAATTATGTCTATCTATTTTGTAAGCTTTTTTAACTACCTATTGTTGGATTTCCCTAGATTTTTTTAAAAATTTTAACATGATTTTATCACATGGGTGTAGAGATTTTTTATTTATAGAGATTTTGAAAATTAAATTAGAGATGATTTTCAAATCATACTATCTCTCCCAACAAATAATTATGAACCCTCATTGTTCACCATGCTTATATTTTAATTGAATTAAAAAATATTCTTTCTATGTAAAATAATAGATAGAATTATCTAACAAATAAATGATTTTTTTAGTATTTGTTATGATGTGTGTCTTGATTTTTTTGAACATTCATGTAACCCCCTCAACATTATTTTAACTAATTAATTATCATTATATTGGTAATCAAACATCCTCATAGATTAGGATTCAATATTAATAAAAATTTTGTGTTTTTAAATGTGGGGGAGGGGATTAAATATGTCCTTTGATATGATTTAATTTTATACACATCCAAAAACCACCATATTTTTATAAATGACTCTTTATTGAGTGTTACTTTAACATTTCAATAAACACACTATAATTTTTTGATAAGTTATATTTTATATTTCTCTAGGTTAGGAAAATAATTAACCCTTGTATCATGCCAAGTGGAAAATGACATGATCATTTTTTTGGGATTTCGCAGAGTCTAGTGTTATAATGATTGAGTGATTTGTTAGTGATTTCAACAACTACCCATTTAGATATACTATTAAAACAAGAAAAATGATGTTTTATTGGTTATATTATTATTGAATTTGGAACTATAAAATCATGAATATTGATTTTGAACTTCAACCTAGCTACTCAGACATCGTAAAATGGAGCCCCATAGGGATCCTTGAAAATGATAGTAATTTAAATCCTTTGAAATTTTAGACAAATGAGAAATTAGGTTCCCAGGATAAATATCTATGATAAAGGGAACTTAGAGAGTTTTATAAATAAATCCTAATTCAATAAGTTCTTTTCAGAGTGATATTCAAATTTTATGGCTAGTAAAAATTTAAATAATGTTCCAAAGTCAAAATTGAGCTCATTAAGGTGAGGGGAATATTGATCCCAAATAAAATAGGGGATATTTGATTTATAATAAAGTATTATTTATTGTATCAACAAAGTAGAAAGTGTAATGTTTGTTTAAATAACCTAAGGGGGTATGAATGTTGGTTTTTCCTTTTTTATGGAATTAATCCAACTCCAGTATCTCTTGTATGTACTCATGTAACTTGAAATTGAACTCATATTAAAGTATTGTAGTGTAAAGAAATCATTGGGGAAGCACGACTTGTTTCAAAATGGATGGTTTTATGATTCAATTTAATTCGATCTTATGTAGTTGAACATATGTAGGATGATCATCATTATAATTATTTTCTTTTTAAAATAATAAATAAAATACATTTTTATTACCTTTGGGTGAAATTGATTATATATGGGATAATATGATGTTTAATTATTTTATCACGCCTTTTCACATCTCATTTTTTGAAATAAATATAATTTTAATGTAAATATAAGATAATAATAGAGAATCATTAAATCTCAAACAAATGGGGATGATATTTTTTATTACTGTATATTTTGATTGAAATGTCTATTTGGGTGCTTAATTAATTAATGTTATTTGTTTAATATTGAATTTCATTTATGAAATATTTTTTATTTTAGATATAAATATTAATGGGTTATAATTCTAATATCCATGATTTTTTAGGGTGTGGAAATCAAAATCATGCAAAGGGTTAGAGTGGTCATGGTATGTATTTCAATCAATAACACAAAAATTTATTTGATCATGAGGGATGAAATTGAAAAGGAACTACATTTTTCTTTAAATTTGTATCAACTATGTACCTACACACCTAGAGTTAAAATACACTACTCGATTAATATAAAACGTATTTAATCATATTGACCACATGTAGCATCTCTATTGACAACACCTTTACCACTTGAGATGAATTGTGAGATGACAATTGGGATCCACCAAAAATCCAATCCATTTGAACATGGGTAATATCCATGTTCAGATCAACCACACAACTACAGGATTACCACATAGATAACAAAAGTTACTACAAATATATCCATTCATCTATGAGTAAAAATTTTGATAAAGGCATTCATCCATGAATCTAAAATAGATCAGTCGTAAGGAACCACCATCAACTACATGATTCTCTTCATTTGACAACACAATGACCGCCATAAAACATTTATGACCTTCCCATATAATACATTATTCAAATTGTGAGGATGAAGATTGAATCTATGGTGCCCCACGCTTCCATGAACCCAAATTTTAGAAGATTCCACACCACCAATGTTATTTGGTTGTGGAAGATAAAACATAGAACCCTCACTGATATGAAAAAAATCCAATCACCCACCACGTATTTCTAGTGATGGTGGATTAATACCTCCATGAGTAATATTTCACCCAAAATTGACTGAATGCTTCCATGTGTTCCCAGAAATGGAGAAATAAAACCCTAAAGAAACCTGAACCATGTGAACACCATGAATGAAAGACTAGTAAAACTAAATCCTCCATATATCTGTATCAAATCCATGTCAATCTTTGAAGATCACCACATTAGAAGAAGGGATGCGTCCGACATTGACAAACTTCACTGGCCAAATAACCTGAAGTAGATGAGGTTGATCTTCACTATGCTTTCCTTGCACATGAACCATATGCATGGTGATGGATGAAAAACAAGGGGAAATATATATATACACAATAGTAATATTATTACAAATAAAAAATGTGTGTTTGACTTCAACTAGTGATGTTGGAACCCATAGGAATATGTATATATTTACATATTTGGGAATTATGGGCCCAAAATGATGTAAAAAAAGCATAGAAAAGTGAATTTTGACAAGAGGGCCTAGAATCATGTCAAAGTTCAGTAATATTTTAATGGAGGGATATTATTTCAAAAATTATCACTTTTTAAAGCATCATCTTCTTCCTTTTCTGAATGAATTGAAAAAATGTAAAAAATAAATGAAATTGTGACATGAGTAATTTTGGATTCAATCTATCATGGATCTTGAGATTTACATAATAAGAAAGTTGATATGGGGGATCTTCAACATTTTTTAGCATTGAAAACTAGAAGGGATGTTTGTGTCAAAACTATAGGGGGGATACTCTCGTAGGGGCTTCACATAGAGCTGATCATGAGCATGTCAAAGAACCCGATATGGATTTCACATCCTATTATTTCTAAATTTAATTATTTTCATTTGTTTATAATATGAGGTGTTCTCCTATTTTTTGAGATCCCTCAGATATAGAACTCATTTTGTCGATTTTCTATTCCTTGGTTATTTCCACTAATTATTTTTTATATTTTGTGTATACTTTTTTGTGCTCCTTATTCTCTCCTCAATGTAATGATATCTTAATTTTATTTGAGATAAACTGATAATTAAAAAGTACAGTTTTTCAAAGTGAAACCCTAATGCTACCTATAGATCCATGCATCATGATGATCATCAATATTCTTCCGTACTCGTTGATGATAGTGACTGTATATGTGTTGAAGAGAGAGAATGACCACCCAAGGGAGGTTTTCATCACTCTTTCCCCTTCATATTTATTCCCTTATATTATTTAATTTCATGAGATATTATATTATAAGGGGTTTGTGATTGAATAACTCAATAATATCACTATAATCAAAAACATATTCTAGGCTAGAGTTATTTGATTGGGTGAAACTTTTACTTTTAGGATAGTAATTATTTTGTAAAGGAGATTCCAAATGTAGGTACTTAACATTTTGGGCGAGGGAGATGTGTGACTTGAGAGATAGAGCATCAACTAATTATGTTTATAATGGATCTAATCTATTTGAGATTAATGATAGGTACTATATGAGATGATCGAACAAAATATGGTCTTATTTCTGCTGAATTTTCTCCTTCTCCATTTCTATCCTTATATTCTCAGTTTCTTATTTGTATCCACAGTTTCATCACTCTATTAAGATCCTTCATCTATTATTTTTTAATTATTCTAGTTTCTTACTACTTTAAAAATATATAAACACCCAAATATATTTTCAAGAAGAAAAAATGAAAAGTAAATGATCCTTCCTTAAGATCGACCCATGAGTTGTCTGGTATATTATATTTAGGGGTTTAAATTTATTTTTTACTTTCCATCAAATTGGATATAACCCATATAAATTTAAAAGTTTTTATTATAATAATTACTTATGAATTTTATTTTATTACAATACTAATTGACTTGAGGTAGAATTAGTATGTTGGCCCTACTCTCAGAAACTACTAAGATGGGAAGCCTTTCCCACCTATTAATTTTTGATGTTATTCTTAGTGAGATACATATTTTTTAATTTTGAAATTAATTCATGGATTTTATGTTAATTTTATAGTTGAATAACTATGGATTTATGATTATGTTGCACCATTTTTAGAAGTTTCAATTATGCAGTTTATTTTAATAATATAATAAAAGTGAATATAATTAATATGTTAATTGTTTCCACCTATATTCTTATAATTTTATCCACTGGGTGAGAAACATCACCACCTGGGAGATCAGGATATAAAATTTCCAAGGCTATATTTTTAACTAGCTAGTGGTATGATACTAGGTGATCTAGTTCTGTTGATTTTCTATCATTGATTGAGGAATTAGATTTATTGGGCTTGATTCCGATCCATACTAGATATGGTTCTTTTGATTAGGTTGGACTCTATGTGAAACAAGAAATTAGTTCCTCTATTTTGGTTAAATTTAATTCCAAATGATAAGAGGTGATCCCTATAAATAGGTAAAAAAAATTAAAAACTAATATTGTGGTTATATTTTTTAGACTCTATACCAATCATGGTTATTATTTTATACGAGTTTGATGCTTTGTGAACTATTATTTTCCTTATATAGTCTAGACAATATTCTAAATAAATTTATTCTATTAAATTCATTGTAAAACATAAAAATTATATTGTGATTAAATAGGGTATATATTATTCCAACCACATAAATTCTATTATATGATCTAGGAATAATTCCACACAATATTGTGATTATATGGGTTGGTTTCTTAACCAACTAGGGTTGTTTTATATATAGGTTGGAAACTATGGAAACCAAGATTTTGATTATATGGGTTCGGAAATATTCCAATTTATAAGATGATGGTCTATTATATGGGTTGTGTATAATTTGAAACATGTTTCATTTGCGTTATTAGGTTTGGTTTTAATGTTGACCATGGTTCTTTTTTGGTATACATGTAGAGTTTGATTCCAATCATTTGATATGTTCAGACTCAACACTATAACAAACCAAAGTAGGTGTGTGTTGACTATAGGGATTCTCTTTGAATACCCATTGGGATGATATGTGTATACATGTGAGGATTAACAATGTGATTTAATTAATTATTATCATTCACATATATCATGATTTTGTTAGGAGAATAATTTTTTGTGGCCTTAGGGGTTTTATTCTCACACTCTAGATATGTACACATGTTGATGTGAAGACCTTACGAAGGTATCTAGGTTAAGACATGGACCCTAGTATCATTGAGAATAATTGATGTGTTCTGTGAGTATTTACAGATGGATCCGAGGTGGGACCGATGATAGTGTATGGGGTCTTCTTATTGTCTTATTTTTTTAGTTTTTTATTCTAGATGATCGAAGAGAGGGTATTTTTTGTTGGGATTTAGGTTCATATAACCTACATCGGTTTCATTCTATATATCATGGTGGTTGTTATTTATTTATTCTATAAATTCTTCTTTAATTCCATTATCCATTGATATGATATTCATGCAATGATATTAAATAATTATGTATAATTTCATGAAATAATAATAAGGGTACAGTGTCTTTATGTGATATTATCAAACCCCTCGCCACTAGTTGACAAATTCTAGCGTACGGGGAGGAATGTTGTGCATGGCTATTGTACAATACATTTTTTTTTGTTATAAAAAATTATATTATGTGTTACAAATATTTTTTTTAGTTTTTTAATATGTTTTTTATGAATCTTTCTGACAATAGGTGTATTTATATCTCATATTCATTAAAATAATCACCCAAAGATAGTTAGAGATGAGGGTTTTTTAGCTTCTCACTAGAATGATGTTAGTAAAATACCAAAAGACTAATAGAAGTGACTATGTATTCTTCAACTAATACTGATACTCAAGTGAGCTACATCAAAACATTAATTCATTCCTAACATAAAATTCTTCTCATGATGGTGCTAATTATAATTTGGTGGCTTGTAACTACACTCCAATAATGTATTCAAGAATTGTAAACTCCAATATTTTAATGCATTTGATGAATATGTTCTTCCCCATAAGGATATATTGAATATATAATGACTATAATGAACATAAATAGGGAATAAATTCCATAAATACACAATAGAGATTCTCTTACAAGTGATGAATATTTTTTTACATTGTTAGTTACTAAAACTTCAATATTTTTAGGTATTTTGTTCCTACAATGCTCATACTCTCTTCCCTAAACCTCTGTCCATTTTTATCTTTAAAAATATTGTATATTTCAACTTCTTATGATATTAGAGAGTTTTATTTAAATTGATTGTATTTTAATAATAAAAACCTATTTTCTGTTGAATTTCATTTGGTTCCCATTACCAGAAATGAAACAGATTGTGTTCGTTACTATAAATATAAAAAATAAACTTCAAGTCTTCATTAATTTGGTTATTTGGATACCCATAAAGGTAGGGTATTATGGAAACCACCAAAATAATTAGTGTATATAAAACAATTAGATTATAATAAATATATGATTTATTATTATTTTCTATTGTTAGGGTTTTCTGTGGGAAATTCAATGTTAACTGAGATTAGGAGATGAATAAGAGTCCAGTAACTAGAGATGATACATGTAACTAATAAGAAATTAAATATAGGATGCCACCATTATGGAATATCTAGGGTTATAGATTCTATGAAATATTATCTTATTAGTTCAGTCACTGTCTACAACAGTCATAATGGTGGTGTTGGAAGCTAGGTCATTGAAATATCTTAAATAAATTTTATTAAAAGAGATATAAGTTGTATAAATTAGCAAGAATCAATACAAATATTTTTGGGAAATAAGTCTATTTTACATAGCAATCAATATCTCTTGATTGATGCATCTGAGAATTCTAATTTCGAGATGAATTTCTTTTTGTAGTGAGGTTTTATTGAAGTTCTCAAAATTTATTATTTATATTCTGAAAATCATTGAAAATTAATATGAAGGTGTTTTGAATCATTCTGGGACATTATAAATATCTTTAAAGTGTTTTTAGAGTGATTAAAAATTCCATGAGATGATTGTATGAGTTTATAATAAATTTTATAAATTTATTATAATTTAGTAATTATGTTTGGAAATTAGCTAATACATGAACACAAGTGGTATTATTGGGATGAATATATTGACAAGGTGTTGATTTTTTCATGTATACATAAGATGTGACATAGGATGATATGTACTATCTTCCTTTATTTAATAATTTGAGAAATGGAAAAGGAAGGAATATGTAAGAATTGTTTACGGAATACAAAAGTGGTTATCATAAAAAATCTATTAGAGGAATACACTATTGTGGAAAAAGAAATTGATAGAGCCAAAACTCTTTTGGGATATACAATAAGAAATATATCTTAAATATTTTTTTTGGTTTAAAAAACACAATAATTTAAATAAGTCTATTCAATGAAAAATATATATGGATCACTAATTCTTGTAGTTTTTTTAAAAGACGCATAGTATAGAAGAATAATGAAAAAATATATGTTTTTAATTGATTTAAAAAAAATAAAAGGTTTATGATTTGTAAGATTTTTTGATGATATATAATTTTTTTGGATATTATATGGAATTAGATTAATTTTAAATATATTACACTTTATGTAAGATAATTAATATCATATTATGGTTCATATGTTTTTGTTGCCTTTAAAAAAATGCACTTTTAAAAATTTTATAATTCAGATGAATAAATTATCTAATATTTTCAAGCTTAATATTTTTTTAGAATCATATTTAATAATAAATTTTTATGTTGTCCAATAATATAAGTTAACATCACAATAATGGAGTTTGTGATTGATGAATATTTTTTATGGTAGGAATAACCCAAATTCTTTCTTAGGAATAATATTCTCCCATGAAATTGAAATTTTTCCTCATAGTGAAGAGTAATACCAAATACATAAGGATTTATAAATTTTATCACATGTAAATGGAAAAAATGTTTAAAAAATGGGGATTTTTAGTGATTTTTACGGAGAAAATATCATCATGAGTCTTTTGATATATTAAATGATGAAATATTCTACTATGATTTGTTAGAATGTAAACTAGAAATATCTACTATTATAAATGAGAATATTTCCTAATTTAAACCAAGGGGAGCTTCCATATATTAATTTTAGAAAACTATTCTTGAAATTTTATTATTATTAACTAGTAGTATTAAAGGAATAAGGGAATTATATCCAAATATAACATTCCCTAAAGAAAAATATTTTGTGAATTAAAGGAAATGAAACATGTTCCATATTCATTTAGATCTATGTGTACTAAATTGAGAAAGTGATACATCCAAAACCTAGTGATAATATGTATATAAAATAATAAAAAGTCCGATGAAATTATATAAGGATAAACTATGCGTCAAAAAAGTAAATAAATTCCTATTATATCATCATATTATAAAATACTTCTATAAATATCCAACATTTCTACTACTATTAATGATCATCATCATCACATTAATTTATTCAAGAAGAAATGAGAATACGAGGGGGGGTAAGGGGAATAGAAAAAGAGTAATTTGAGGGTATCCCCTCTCACAAGTTCAACCGCCTCAGGTATAAGTAGATTTAAATTTTAAAAGCACAATGTAACCGGGTCTTGAACTGCGATTGATGCCATATAGTCTTCCAACTTATTCCCTTTATGCAATGTATTCCTCACCTAAATATTAGATTTTATGTTCTTACATTTCCTGATATAGTACTAGATATACCATGGGGTAGGTTAAGTGACATGCAGCGAGTTGAATAGAATTTGGGATCCTGTTTCAGCTTCGGTAATGTTGATGACCCCTAGTGGTACCAGGTGAGTCTAGAGAGGAAGGAAATGGACTCCAAATAAATGGAGGTGCCCTAACCCTGGGAGATTACGAATGAAAACATAAAGGATCCCCTGGCATCATGAACCACCCCTCTTCCATTCATGTTTCCCTCAGAGTAGGAGTCGTCTGTGTTAAACATAAAACAATAGGTAGAAGAATTCAATCAGACCCAATTACCAAGCAGGGATGCAGATGAGAGGCCCTAGGAAAACAGTTGTAGAAACTGAAGAGAGGGGGATTCTCTCATTCCTTTAACATATCAGTTAATATAATGTAGGAGAAAACTAGTGTAACTGATGTTGGTCCTCCCTGATGAGATTATCCCTTCGTATCTCGCTTTTTTCCTCACATTCCTAATACACCACACACCTACATGCAAGATAATTGTCATGGCTGACTGTTCCACTCCCTTATCCCCTAATCCCTATAACCATCGGTCAATTAAGGACTTTGTGTTAGTAACACAGATGGTAATAAGAGTGAATGGATCTAAGGGTTATAAAACCACTTGGGCCTATACCCCCACCCCCAAGAAGATGTGATCAATACTTTCCTCTTTATGGTTTGTGCAGAAAAGGCAGTGGGAAGCCATGGGGATACGGTATTTTTTTGATGTTTTCATCAGTGAGAAGGGCCCCATAACTAATCCTCCATGTAAAAAAGATAAATTTCATAGGGATTCATTTAGGAAAAAATAGATTGTTCCCTTTATGTAGCTAAGATAGAGGGATACAGATGCTAAAGAATATTATTCATGATCATCGTGTAAAGACTCTTGATATTGGAGTTCCACTCTGATGAAAGATTACTATGCGATTGAGATGACGAACAAAGATAACATTCATTTAGAGTTTTTATAATGTTTTGGTAGTTTAAAACCTATTAATGGAGGAAGAATATTTCATTTTATTGATTTTGGAAATTTAGGAGAAGTAGGTAGATCTATTTGATGGATTACATAGAGAACCATTAGAGATTAGTTGTTAGAGTATAAAAAACAATTTTATTCCATTCTGGAGACTAAGGAGGTATTGTGAGGTAGTTGTTGTTGTAAGATGAAAGGAAGAATTATTCCCTTATATTAAATAAAACTGTATAATATAGCATAGAAAACATCTCAATATTTTAGGATGAACACTACCCTCCTCATATTGTAATCACTCTCTCATTTTTAGTGATTACTCTATTTCCCAGAACTTGACCTGATCACAATTAGACTTATGTACCCAAATTAAGAGTAATCATTATAAATACCTATGGGATGTTGTTTTTATATTATATGCATTTCATATTATGGTGATTATTAAGGGAGAATTAATAAATACATACTTCCAAAATGATATATATGTTTGAGTAACAAGAGGGGAAATCCAAAAGAGAATGTAACATTTGTTAAAATTATGGAACACTGATTCACCCACCTTCTCAGAGTCCATGCAAGTTCCACTAGGCACTTCAATTAGGATCAAAACAAAATATGTTTCATCTTATTATATCTTAATTTTTAATAATTATTATCATTTTCCTGTATAAGAAAGTATTGAAGAAAATATAGATGTTTCTCGAATGTGTAACTAAATATCTATCCCAATTAAATTTAATATCATGTACCTTACCAAAAAAACAGTGAGATAAAATATATAATTAAAATAGGAACTATCTTAGAATAAAAGGAAAAATGAGTCTACCATAATATATAGATAATTTAAGAGAAATATTAAAAATAATCCCACTAATAAATCATAAAATGATGTAAAAAAAAGTAGAAATGCTTCTACTAAATGAGAAATGGACACATAATAGACCATTGAAAACTGGCCATAGAGAAAAAATATATATTAATTTATAAAAAAGGCACTCAATAAAAGTGAACATTAAGTGGATGGGTTTTATAAAATACAAACTCAATGAATAAGTGGTGGGATTTCCTAAAAAATCATAACATAAAATGTGCAGATAAAGCATGTGAAATATTCACAATGTTTGGAAATATTAAAATGGAATTTTTTACTATTTTGTTCTTTCAATTGTAAATATAAATGAATATTTATAATTTATAATATAATTAAATTACTAAAGGTTAAATTGATTATTCATGGGAAGAATAACTCTATTTTCACTATAGTTTATCTAAAAGAGAACATCCCATAGTATTTGAGAAACGATGTGAAAGGTAAAAATAACTTGTACATACTCCTAAATATTTCACATAATGACTACCAAGATAGAAGGTGTGGATGTAAATAAAATTTGAAGAACTATTGGATGCATGTAATCTATTTTATAAAGTGAAAAAACAAGGATCTACAAAATAATAAAAAGATAAAAAAGAATTACATGTTCTTTAAGGAATTAAAAAACTTGAAAAAATGGAATTCATGGATGAAGAGTTATCAAGAAAGTGGAGAAACATAGAAAATATTTTTTTAGGTAGAGATCCATATCTCAAAAATAATGTTCTTACTAAAGTGTTGATAAAAAACCTCACATTATTCCATTATATATTTTTATGTGTGCAAATGTATAGGAAATTAAATGTGATACATGGAAATTTATAGAACAATCCAAAATATGTAATCTCAATATGTCAAGAGATTTCATACATCATGTTTGGTGGAACCATAAATTTTTTGATTGATATTTTGACATGATATGTAGTGGATTTAGAATTTCTAAAAAGACATGTGGTGGATTTTATGACACAATAAATGTAGAATTATTGGAACCCTAATGCATTAATAATCTATACTATTGGATTCCAAGAATAATTGTGATTATTGGAGGATTTTTATGGATTATTAAGTCTATTAGGATTGATGAAACTGGGTGAATAGACTGTTTGTAAACATTTCAAGATAAATATATTAGTTGCATAGAACACACACCTTAGTAACACATGCTACACCATGGTATAGGATTGAAAGAAAGAATTCATCCTATATTTCAATGGTTGTCTATTAAAATAAGTGTAGAAGGAGTTTTATCTCTAAATTAAAAGAGTATACTAAGATATATCTACATATTTTGTTGTGGTACACAAGTTCAAGGTATTCATATAATTGTTTTATGTCTTACGAAATCACTGATCATACTATCTAGAGGATAGTTTTGTGTAAAATAGTTTGGATAAATGAGAAATATGGTTAGACAAAGGCTAGGTACATCAAAGTAGCCATCTAAAATAGGGAATTCAGTTGGGATTAATGAAACAGGCGACCAAAGGTGATAATGTAGGTGAGAACAATCATGGATAAACCCCAGTGTGTGTGATGGGAGGAATACATTGGGAAGAAACATGATGAAGTGGATAAGTCATGGGTCATTACCATGGGAGTTATGTTTTGAGTGGATAGTGTGAATTTTTTTCCATGGAAATGGAAATTCAGAGGCATGTATGATATGAGAAGAGGCTCAAAATAGCTTCATGATAGAACAAAGACCATTCGACGTATTGAGAAAATATCTTTTGTTATTTTTATGAGGCACTATTTCATAGTACAAAGTACCACTCTATAATAGGTTTTGATATGATATTCCATATCATTTTAAGTTTCAAGGATTAATACTCCATTGATGGAAGTATATTTTGCAATATTATTGGAGAAGAAGAGTCCATGTTTTAAAAAATAATCATTTAGAGTGTGTTTTTAATAGAAATGAAATATTTGTTAATCTCAAATCCTATAAGAATTAATAAAAAATTAAATGAGTTCTTGATGATTTTTTACTAGAATCATGGATTAATCAATATTTATCATCAAATAGGAGATCGTTCCAAAATGAAATGGATAAATCATAGTTAGTTTGGTGTGTTGGCAGAGATGAAGAGATCATAGAGTAATTGTGGGAGACTTATGGAGAATATTGTGTAGATATTTTCAGAACATTTACTATGTATGGGAGTTATTTATCTATCCAAATCAAGGATATACTACAAGTAATTAGTCCACACAAATAAATTTGTTTGACATCATATTTGACACTACTGTGAAGTAATCTAGACTGTACAATGGGGAATAAAAAATATGACTATGTTGTGGAATAATATATCATGTCATAGTATAGAAGATTTCATTCCATCTTCGAAAATGTATATGTAATGCAATGTGTTGTTATGGAATAAAATTCCAGGTAATAATTTGAATTTAATTACATTTTATGAACTAATTAATTACATGGGACACTTGGCACAATCATAGTAGAAGGATATTAAATCCAAAACATTAGATTGAAATGAAAGAGAAATTATCTGAATAAAACTATCAGTGGTTGTTCTGGAGAAGAAATCTCTCTTAATAGAGTGCACAAATGGGGATTAAAATTTTGAGAACGTGAGGAAGGAATTACTTCTATGTATTAAATAAGAAAGAAATGAGTTTTAAAATTTTTTAAGATCCGGGAAAAGAATATGGATAAGGTGATTCCATGACATCTCATGAAAAGAAGATGATATTTATCAAGGTGAAATTCATGGTAGGATTATAAATGATCATTAGGATATTAAAATACACCCATCCATACATAGGTAACTCATCAACAATACAGTGATATTGTTATTAGCCAACGTGACAAATTTTAATTCATTTTCTAGAGAATTTATCTAATAGAGCTACGTGAGAGGAAGTGATCTTTTATCGGCTATAATCCAACCATAAAAATTTATAAGGATAGTGATCCTAGGGAGAAATGACCAGTTAAACCACCATGAAGTAAACTTATATTACTTTTTGTGCATCAACACCTTTTCGATCACATGCTCCTTGTACTGGCCTGTAGTGGTGAACTAAGAAAAAAATCAATGTTTCTTGAGTGATTTTTTATTTGTATTCTATAAAACATAATTAATTTTTTAAAGGGACTATAGAATATATATGTTGTCAAGTTGGTCATGTGAATAGATAATCAGGTTATCTAATCATCAATAGAAAAATAAGTGACCTTTCAAGGTAAGTAGGATGTGTTATAAAAGTTGTGAGCCTTAAAAAGAATTTTTTTTAAAATGGGAAATGCGTTTAATGCATTAATTCAACCCAATTATTAGTGTATATCTTGAGAAATCTACTTGAGGGACCATCAGATGTTGTTATAGTGTTTGATTAATTTCTATTTAATTTGTTTTTTATAACATGATTTGATGTTTTGATACATAATTGGAACTCCAATTAAAATATTATATATTTTATGTATAGCCTTTAGAAGTTTAAAAATGAGTTAATTTTTTAAGGAATATTATCTTCAGGATCCTCTTGATGTTTTGGTGGACAAAATTGTTCTACTAAGCATACATGGAATAAATTTTGAGATAAATGTAAGAAATTTGTAGAGTGATTCGGGTTCAATGAAGTCATTTAAGAATTCTCTATGGAAGATATGTTCATGAATATTTCATGTTGTATGTTATTAAAAAATATATTTAAAACAATAGAATAATCATTTAGAAAGAAATAAAGTTCTTTTGAAAATTACCTTATGTTAGAAATAAAAACGACGAATCCAAGCCCATGCGGAATTCCATATTGTGGAAATGTATTTAGAAAGTGTGAGATTATACTAAATGCATCTAGAATTTCTATAAAAATAATTTATGGATTAAATATAGTATAATATATTTATTAGGTTAATGATGATATAATATTGAATAAAGAGTCTGATAAGATAAGTTAATTTGAGACTACTAGTGATGAGAAAGTCCCAATGAGTCCAAAAAAAGAAGTTTATTTCCTATTAAAGGAGATGGATATGTAATAAAGAGAAGAAAAAATCACATGATATTGGTCTAAAAGTGATGGAAATCAAAATTGGCAAGATGAAAATCCTAAATCAAAAGTCTTGGTGATGTATCTATAGATCTGATGGAGAATAATATTTCTAAATAAGAAGAACAATAAGTGATTTATTAAAAAGTTTAGAAAATCAAGGCTAATATAAAGGGAAATAATCTCAACACAATAGATGTTCATAATTGGAAAGGTATGAATTATGAACTTGATTATCATCTATAAGATGTTTTTTATGAGAGAAAAAGTTTACAAATTTTTAAAAAAAATTCTATAAATACATCATTTCTCTAATTAATAATAAGATAAAAGAGAAAATTAATATTATAGAAAAAACACTCTTTACATAGAATATGCGATGTATAGTGGGAACGTGTTCAAAATGGATATGAATCCTCAAATTGAGGGGAAAAAGTCATATATTTAGAATAGTAGTAAATCTAAATCATTAAGGATGTTGAAAAATATTATTCTAAGGGTAATATAATACTCAAATATTCTTTATATTTTTTATTATACTATACTTCCATAGGTGATACTGAGTTAAAATTAAAATATATCTCATATAAGGAAAACCATGAGTATTTTTTGATGTCCCAAATTCTATGAAATATGGAGAAATATTTTATTGTATACGATGACAATTATTCAAAGTGGGAGAAGAATTGAAACAAGGATAATACTGAGAAATTAAAAATATATTACATATTGGAAGAAAACATAAAATAATTCTTACATGAGAATGTTGAAACCCTATATTCCCCATGTGAAGGATGCGAAACAAGTTTTAATTTTATATATTCCAAGGAAAATTTTATATTTTTTTGTTAAGGAATGGAAATATATTAAATGTAATGAAGTTGGTGAAAAAATTAAAATATAATGTACACAAAAATATAATTAAAGTTTTGGCTATCATTATAATAATTAATATAATAATAAAAAATAATCAAGTATAAATGTAAAGAGAAATTCAATCTGTATTAAAGAAAGAACTCGTCATGATTATAGTAATTATTCTGTCCTTCTGAGAAATAGATTTTAGGTGTTGTATAAAGAAGATTTGTATGCGGAAAGTAGTGATAAATTAAGCCCAAAAACTATTTATAAGGGTGAAACATCTTATAGAGAAAATAAAATAACATTGAATCATGAAAAGTGTCTATATTATGAAAAAATTAAATGTAACATAAGAAAATAATTTTCTAAGATGATGTATGTTTTGATGAGATTAACAGTGCTTGGAGAGATAGATTGAGTTGGAAGGTGTGGAAATTGAAAAGTAAAATAAATGTGGAGAAAAATATCATATGTTATAAATTAATCCATGGAAGAAAATTATTCTTTTGAGTAGTAAAGAATATTAAAAACCCAAATAATTTGAGAGGATATTGGATTATGTTAAATCTTATACATATTTGAAAATGAAGATCAATATGAATAATAAAAGGAAAATAGTGTCCCAGAGTGACTCACCAAACTTCCTAGCTTGAAGAAATATGAGGTACCTGATCCCCATATACTTTAAATGTTTCTAATTTTTAAAGGGTTGTATAAAATTGGTGGTGGCACAATCCATGGTGTAATTTTGATAGAAATTAATTATACTAAGTGTAAAAGAAATATGATTTTTATCTAAATAAATTGCATGAGATGAGTGGTGTTCGATGTATTATATGTCAGGATTAGTGTCAAACCTAATATTTTTTATATTTGTGAATTTTTAATACTGTTAATGTCATGGAAAATTAATAATGGTGGAATAAAAATGTTACTTAACCTACCTAAGACAATATATAGTATCAAACTAGTTTTAGTATATTATAGTTTGTATCACATGAATTTTAGGGGAAATCAAGCTAATGAGTTAGTGGAATCATACCACTAAAAAGGTGAAAAGATACAATATTAAAGTAGAAACATGAATTAATTTAATTTCAATTTTTCAATGGCAAATAAATTTTTTTATTTTTTCATTGTTATATGTTACTAAATATTGTTAGTTTGGGGAGTTGATGATGTAACATAACATGCATTTAAGCCTCATTTTTGAATAACGAAGCATATGAACAAAGGAAATCCATATAGAGTTTCTGACTTGATATTTATGATTAGTATCAATTGATTCCCCAAGTATATTTTCCCAAGACTATGTGATTTATAGTTTATATACTAACTATTTTGTTTGAGAATGTGATGAGATCACAGGTTGTGTTTTTTTGGTAAAGTGGAAAGACAAAATAGATAATACTGTTTTTATTATAATTCTTTGGAAATAAATAAAATTTTATTGAGGATAAATTATGATCATGTTTCTTATACTGAACATCATCTTAGTAGGTTTAGGTGATCTATCGACAACCCATGTTCTGTGTTTTAAATTCACTCATTAGATTTCTTATTTTTTGTGGATATCAAAGAAAATAGATTCAGGGAATATTTCGGTATTGCTGAATCCAAACAAAAAATATTCAACTCGTATAAACAAATTAATAAAAATTCACTATTCACAAATGGGGAGAAGAAATATTAAATTTTCCGCTAGATAAAATATGAATATAATTACATGAAACTTAACATTGAGATGAGGAAAAATTGAAAAAATTTGAGGGATAAAGTAAGAATATGAAACTGGTAAGATGATGAAGAATCTCAATTTTATGTTTTTGAAAATGGGAGGGGGAGAAGAAAATTTTTAACTCATTCTATTTCATGTAAAAAGGGGGTAGGAAAGAAAGGTCATATTGTTAACAAAATCCAAATGGGTATTATTGGATCCCTAAAGGAGTATATTGTATTTTGTGGGAAATTTATGTAGTGAATTTTGATTTGATTACAAGACAAGTGAATGATTGTTTGACATAATTAAATTATAATTATTAGAGCCCTTATATATGTGGATGATGGATTACTGGATTCCAAGAGTGAGAGTGGTGCATGGAGCACTATTACTAACCTATTAAGCTACTTATTTTTGATTAATTTGGATTAGGAGAGAGTTTTAAAGATACTAAAGATAAATATGTCTAGAGGATTTAATCTATTCCACATTATCATAGGAAAATAAAAGGTATTTTATTTATAGAATTGATAATGTTTTGTTCCCAATGTTGTGCTATATAAGAAGCATGGTATGAATTGTCGCTCTGGAGGAAGGGGATTTCAGACACTACAGCTAGATATTTCTTTATAGTACATGAGTTCAAGTTTTATATATGACTTTTATAGTATTATTAAATAATTTATCATTCCACATAGAGGGTGGTTTTAAAAAAACTATTTGAGATAAATAAAAAATATGGTCATCCAAAGGCTAGGTCTATCCAAGTGGCCAGCCACCAAGGGGCAGCTAGCCAGGCTAAAAAAGCCCTAATTAAAGGTGAAAATGAATGTGATCACTATCATGGGTCGTAACTGGTGCAAGTGAAGAGATAACCATGATGTAGGGTGTGACTATGGAAAAGTGTTCATGGCATGGTTTGGTACCGTGTGAATTATTTGGTGAGTGGATAGAAATAATATATTTATTTGGTAATGTAAATTCATCAGTAAGTATGATGTAGGATAAGGCTTAAACAACCTATACCTCATAATAGGGGCTATGTAGTAGAATAGAAATTATTTTTTTATATTTATAACTGGAACATCACAATAGTGAAAAGTATCATTCTGTAGTAGGTGATCAGACAAACATTCATGATAATGGAGTTTTAGGGGTGCCTATCTCATAGAGGGAATCATACATGGTAATCTTGTTGGATAAGAGAATTACACAATTTATAGAGTGATTACATCATTGAGTGTATGTTTTTAACATAAATAGATGCTTTTTATATCGCATATCTAATTAGAAGCCACACCGTATAAATGTAATTTTTTTGTGAAGGATCTGATATTGGAAGTATGGGTGAATTTATTTTTCTTATCCTACAGAGTATCACAACCTATAGGAATGGATAATCCGCATACATTTTAGTGATTTTAGAGATTTGATTATATCGTGTTTTAATATTGTTAATTTTATGAGGAATTTTATGTGGAGATCATAAAATCATTGAATTCATGTGATATTTTTGGATATGATCAAACTATAAAAATATAGCCATAGGAAATTATCTCATGCCACAAAATTTTATTTATACCACTTTCCACACTACATTGAAGTAAGTTACATTATGTTTTAGGATTAAAAATAGATGACTGGACCATAAAATCATAGACCACAACACTGTTAAAGATTTTTCATTCCAACTTGAAAAAATGAATGGTATCCAAAATATGATTCCATGCTCAACATTCCTTGTGATCATTCTTTTTTAATTCAATTTTATGATTTCATTAAAGTCATTGGTCACATGGAAAAATCAAAATGGAAGGATAATGAATCTAAACCATTGGATTAACTAGAAAAGAAAATTATCTAAAGAAAATTTTTAGTGGAATTTCTAGATAGAAAGTCAACATATTGATAAAAAGTATCTCAAAATAGGGTTCATACATGGAGATAAAAAATAAAAAAAAGCTAGAGGAAGGTATTTTTATTTTAACAAAAATTTGTAAGGCAATATTTTGGAACATTTTAATGATATTTTCAATGAAAAAAGATAATCTAATTCCATGATATCTCTAATAAATAAGATGACACAAATCGATGTAACATTCAAACAAGTGTTTCTAGATAAAGGGAAACATAAAAGGAACTCTTCCATACATATTGTAATAATTTACAACAATGTGATATATTTATTTTCCTATGTGACAAATTTTTATTCATTTCTTTGAGTAGTGAGTAAAATTAGGGAAGGGAGAGAAAGTAATATTTGGGTGGTATTAAACTAACCTAAATACTATTCAATGGAAGTGATCCTATGAATAATTGACCTTGAAAAACCCAAAGTAGTTGGATTATAATGTTTTTAGTGTGTCAACACATTTTTTATCACATGCTACATTGACTAGACCATAGTGGAGAACTATGTGAAAATCAATTTCTCCCATGTGATTTCATGATTATATTATGAAAAAAATAATATGAAAAGTGGTAAGTACCATATATTATATATATTTAAAGGTTATTCAAGTTAAAGTGAATAATAACATCTAGTCATCAACATAAAAAGAAGTGGACCATCTATGTGATTAGTCAATGTCATTATGCCCTTGATAATTTAAAAGGAAGAGTTCTTAAATTATAAATGAGTTCCATATCCAAATACACCACCCAGGTATATCTCACCTAACCTCCATGGGATACTAATAATGGGTCACTTTAATCCTTATTTCAATTAGAAAAATTTTGAATTTTATTATAATGAATAACATTATTGATAAAGATATGATGGTTTGAAACCCTTGAGGGTTTCCAAGAAAGAAGAAGCTTCCATAGATGATATTATGTAATGATGAATATTAAAATCAAGATAGAAAATAAAGAATTATTACCATTGGGATAAAAAAATCATTATTTCATAATTTATTTTATTTTTAAAAAAAAAATTATTATAGAATATTTTTGTATGTTTTAAGATAACTGAGAACATGGAATAAAAATACTTGAACTTTTATATTTTGATGTGTTTGTTGAAGATGATTGATGGTTACATGTTTCTTGATGAAAATATTTAAACACCCCTTCAAATAGATTTTATAATTGGTATCACATGCTTGAAATCATTCTAGATAATGGTGAATTTAGTATTAATTATATTTATTTTCTACACTTTTAATGATTCATATAGTCTAAAAATTGCTTAATATTTAAATCAATTGTACGAAACATGTAATTTCATCCTTATATCAATAAAATTAGTCAATAATTTTTATTAAAAAGGATAATATATATTTTTTAATCATAAAAAATGGTTTTAGATAATTAATACTTCCCTTAACCTTCTACACATTTTCATTTATTAGAAATAACTGGTAAAAATGCATTGAATTTAAAATTGATGTGTCTATTCACATGAACTTCAGGGGGTTTGAAGAGCCCAATTTGATTATAATGAAGAAATATTATTTCTCTTCAATATAGTTGTATATATTAAATCAATGTTTGATAACATTGGGCGATGTGGAAGATGATAATAAATAAAGATTCTTCTTAAATACCAATAGTTAAACGTTGTTGTGCTGCTATTGTCCTAAAATATCTGGTTAGATAGAATCTAGGAAATGAGATTTTCTTAGTGATGTTTTTTGAGATAATATTCTTGGGAACCAAAGATAATTGTTATTAAAAAAGAGGAATTTTATACACGAGACTTAATAGAGATAGTAGAAACCGGTTTTTGGAAACAACTTGGATATTTTTTATTGATATAATTAATAATTTGGATGAATTAGTGAGAATACATTCAATAATTATCTCATATGAAGTATCATATATATATATATATTGATAAATATCTTTTTAATTCTGAATTTTATATTTATACATAAAAAAAGAATTTTTTTTATTAGTTCTTTTTATTAACATACTCAGAATTGAATATTTTAATATTTTAATTCTTTGAAAATAGAGTTTAATAGGTTTGGAAACATTATCTTAATTTTCAAAGAGAAATAAAGTGCTCTTGGATTGGTTGATAATCCCCCAATATGATTGGAAGTGGTTACGTTCTAATTTATAGAAGTGTGAGAATTAAAGAATTAATATTGTAAATTGGATATAACAAGAATGCATAAGATTTTATTAATATGATGATATTGAAAATGTATTGAAATCTCCTTATATATATAATTGGTGAAACTGGATATCATATATGAGGTTCCTTGAGTTATTGACTGGAAAAATAGAAAATGAGAGATACATAAAAGTTTTAAAGCAATACATTATAGTTTTTCACCGATAATACATAAAAGGAACTTACAATAATGGATACATAAAATTGAAAATGTTGGAAATCATACATGATATTTAAAAAAGAATAAAAATTTATATAATGGCCTCTAGGTTGAGAAATACATTAATATAAATAATATCATGCAATTAATGATATATTTGGAAGGGAGAGGTATGTTAGTTTTTATAAAACATAGTACGTAAGAATAATATAAACATGCATAGTATATAAGATGGATAAAAACATACATATTGGTCATCATTTAAGAAAATGTAATGTGATGTGTATGATTTTTAATAATACTGATGTTTTCATATCTCATAGAGAAATTGAGTAATGATATTATTCTTAGAGATTCTAGTGTTGTTTATTGATAGAAATAAACATCAAAATAAATGATTAGGTAATTAATGAAAATAATTGATGTAGGAACGGGCCAAAACTAATTCTATGTAATAAGTTACTGCCGCACCAAGGAAATTTTTACAATCCATGAAGAGATGTTCCAATTTTGTTCGGGTTTCTACAAGATTTCATGTTTATGTATAAGAAGTATGAAATAATCTATGAATTTCTTTTTATTTTTATTTTTATGAATATAATTTTATAATCATTTTAGAATATTAAATGGTAATATAATTTATCAGGATTTTGTGAAAATTCATACTGGAAGTATCTATAGATCTAAAAGAGAATATTGTATTCTAAAAATCAAGATTAGTTTTTATATTTGAATTATGAAATTATTATACATGATATTATATGAATATTAAATCAGAATAGAAACAAAAAAGTGGAATTATATTTTGATATTGTTTTCCCTAGATAAAATTATTCATTGTATCCAAGGAAGAAATAAAGATACTATATTTCTTGAGGTCAAGGTGTATCTAATAGAGATAATAATAGTGTAGAAAACTATATATAATCTATTTAACAAATAAGGAAGAGGTCAATGAAATCCATAAAGAATAACCTACATGTCAAAGGAGGTGAAATAAGGCCTTTGATATCCTAATGGCATATATGTTGATAGAAAAGAGTCAATTTTATTGCTACAATTCAGTATAATCATGATGAGACTCTTGGAGATAGAATATCCACTATGAATGATGATCATAGTGAGATCGTGTTAAATAAAAAGGATTACTTTAATATAGAGTTGGTGACTACATTTTAATGGTTGAATATAAGTTCATTGAGGAAAAATATCATGTTTTGATGATATGGTGACATCTAGAGAATAGGGAAGGTTTGATTTATGGATTTCATGCAAAACCATTGTATACAGGTGATTATAATATAAAAAAATCATTTATTATTGTCTAGAGACCAAGGATCTATTGGGATATAGTTTTTCCTGTAATACTCAGGGAACAATTCTACTCTTATCTTGATTTTTTTAATATAGCCCGTGAAAGATTAGTATTTAAGGATAAACACACCCCTCATCATATTGTAATAAATAGAACATTTTTAGTAATTTCTTAATGTCTCGTAACTCAACCTAAAAAAATTAATTGATTTGGTAACCACATTTGGATTGAACTTGTAAATCTATGCCTGTTGATTCTCTATATTATTCTTGTAATTTAATTTTGTGTTGAGTTTTTTGGGTTTATTAATAAAACCATACTTCTAAATCGAGATAAAGGCCCATGTATCAAAAGGGGATATCTAAAAGGGAAATTCATACATGGAAAAATTGGGGAACATAGATTCACACCTCACCTAGTGTAATTTTCATGACCCTATCCCTCCAAAATCAACCATTGTGGTATGGTAATTAATGAAGAGGGATAATCAACCCCCCTATCCCACTTCTAATAAGCCCTGGGATGGTATGTAAAACTGAGGGTATAAAATCTCACACATGAGAGGCATGACCCTATATATAATATATGATCATGGGATAGGATAAATCAACTAAAAAGTAACTCCATGACATAATATATAAGGAATGGAACCAAATCCATCCTAAATGAGTGCATAATGTAATCAAATACCATGGTTCCCAATTAAATTACAAATCAAACAATCCTATTGAAGTAACCAAAAAACTTCTCTAAGACCCAAGCTATCAATGTCAAACTCATTCCCCAATATCCTCTTGAAAACCTAAGAAGCATTTTGTATAGACATGGGGTTCACATAGCATATATAATCAATAGGATATAACATAAGTATCTAATGGACATATGAAATGAGTATACCTAATGTTCCCAAAAGAAAATTGAATACCCAATAGAACCTAAGTAAGTCTACTAAGAATTCCAATCCCCACCAAGGCTTTCTCACCAAGAAAATAATTCAAGTGAAGTAACATAATATGAATCATATCGATAGAAAGTATACCCCACAATACATTCCCAATAATTATCATCACACACATCCAAAAATCATACATCGTGTAACTCCTATCTCTTTCAGATAATATTTCTCAGAGATAGCTGGGAAACCACATCATAACCAGAACCCCATGTGCATCTGGCTATCATATCCTTCCCGAAGACACCTAGATCATCGCATTGATTCTCAACCATATCCATATATTCAAAATAGTATGGTATCATGAAAAGGGAATATATAAACCTCAGTCCCTCCTCCTACCATTAATGAAACTGACCAAGAAAAACTGAAACATCTCATCAAGTATAACCAAAAGTGAACGTTTCACTTATTTTAATCATGGCTAGTGCATATCAAACTCACTCGTAAGAGAGAGTGATAAATATGGGGTATCCATCCACCCATCCCAACCATCTGGATATTGGTAGAAACACCCCCCAACATGTGGGTGTTGGAACATGGTACACAATTCATGTGGGGTGTGTAAAAATCAAAATAAAATTAAAATCTATATAATATTCACAAAAAAATCTGAACATATGTGTTAATAAGAACATACCATCCCAACTCATAAAATTTCCATAAATCCCCACAACCCCCACCACATTCACTACCACCTATAATGCACAACACCATATGAGAAATCCACAAGTCACATTCCATATTTTCTTTTTCAAGTTAATCTAGTACCACGTTTTCCTAATTAACAAGCATTATCATTATTAAGCCGATTAATTTTCACATTTAAAAAACCTCTTGAACCACACTTACCATTTAATTTAATGATTTCACCGTCATTTCCAACAAACTCCATTTTAGTTTCACTATTAACATTTATTCCATCACTACCAAAAAAAACTAAAACAACATCTCAAAAACACAACAACCCATCTATATCACATAAAAAGGCCTTGCGGCTTAACCACATCTCATCTCAAGCGTCACACATCACTAAGACATCTCACCCCATTCCAACAAAACATCACTTCACTAAACAAAACATATTACATGCCAAAATGTCAAAAACAATTATCATACAACATCACACTCCACACCAAGAGACACGGTATGCACAATCAAACCATGAAACACATCCCAACTTCCATATATTTCATAATTCTATTTTATGGGGATTCATTAATTTATATTCAATGGAATTATCACATAAACCAATATCTTTCATGGAAAACTATTTATTTATCAATATAGAAACTATTAGCCATTTCATTCAAGGTGATATCAAACAATCCACTGAAGGGTTCTATAATAATATCAATGCAACACAAATAATGATCCCAACAGCTATGATTTTATAAAAGGGAACCTAGAATTTATAAAATCATCGGGAATAAAAACAATGTAGTAAAACAAGAAATTTATTCCATTAATGCTTAAATTTCAATTAATTTTTTTTATTACATTTATTAACATGGTTCATACCATCTCCATAAAGAATAACAAAAACATTACACCCCAAAAAGATCAATGAAATGTTGAAAGATGATGGATCTTTTTTCACAATGAATCTTTATAAAATTCTACATTAAATGGGGTCAAATTGAAACAACTAAATGATCACTACTGTATAATAGAACTATAGATCAACCTAAACCACACTAAAGGGTTATCAAAACATATCCCAAACACACCCCAAACAGAAACATCATAACTAAAATGATTTCCTAATAGAAGAACAAGGAGGAAATAAAGGATAAAAATGGATAAATTACCTTATATTTATAAAATTAATAATTTGGAAACAAAGGATCAAAATTGAATGAAAGAGGATGATGGATCTCCAAAAATTCCTAGCGATCACCCAAGGATATATAAAACAAGAGATCAATGATAGAATTATGGTCAGCCCTAAAATTTATAGACATTATCAAACTCAGAACATTCATACAATGAAACAAATATTCACATGATGAATATTTGTGTGGTCCTCCAATTCAGGACATGAAATATATTCACACTGTGAATTTACCCAAATAAAAACATAAAGAACCGTCGAAAAAATTCACCATGCTTATTCATGTCGTTAAAATTTGTTCATCTCATAAATTATTTGAGTATAAAAGTTTCATCCAAAACATCAAGTTGTGAATCACTAGACACCTAGCTATAAAGAAACATATCATTTTGTGAACACATTCTCATATGATTGATGACCTATAGCAACAAAATTCCTCCTTTGAACTCCACCAAAGCCTCCTCAATCCTCCTTCGAATGTCTTCAACAACTAAAAAAATGTAATGACCCAATACAGAATGGATTGTTACATTAGATACCTATGAAATGATTCTCATACTCACCAATCAAAACCAAAACAAGAAAGGTAATGGATGGTCAGAATAACCATCCCATGAAATACCACTCAGGGAACTCACCCCAATCCAAATACTATAACCAACCAAAAACACTAAACTAATCTAAAAATGACCTCAAGGCATCTAGCATTACCATATCACCAAATAATTTTACACCAATTGCAAGACAATGACTTTTCACACATCTATTACATCCTATAAACATCCCAAGATGAAAACTATAGAAAACACCTCACACCATAACCCTAGAAATATAAATTGCAGAATTCCACTGTCCAAAAAAAAATATTATCCACATTATGTGGCGCTGACTCCCAAGAATGGTTTCAAAATGTGTCCTAAAAACATATTTTGGTTAGGAGTGGGTATTCCACACTTCATATGTGAGAATATTTAACACATACGATATTATAATGGAAAATGAACATATCATAATACAATAAGATAAAAACATCATATCATCATAAAAAACAGAACAATGAAATACTCAAGACAACTTTAGCTACTAGGAACGCATATGTCTATCATTTTCCCAAGTACTCTACTCCATGGAACCATGCCTTTAAAAAAATAATCCATGAGGATGGATTATCCATTCATCCCTGTCTCCCGAAGATCATGGGTATCTAGTTGCTGTTATTTTAATTTCATTTAATCCTTAATATCCAACTGTACCCTATCTATTACGTGGGAAACATCATGAAGATATAGATGGAGATAAGACACATGAAAAATGTACAGGATCCTATTCAACTTTAGTGGAAGTACTACCCCTAACCCAGCATTACCACACACTCCAACACCTTGAAATTCCTAATAAAACAGGGTGAAACTTTACTCCCCCTACCAAACCATCATCACCCCCATCAAGGGAAGACCCTCATGATCACATGGACTCTGACATCAAACTCCAGTGGACTTTGAATATAATCATCATAGGCCATATAATGGTTATATTCTGCACTCATCCTCTCTTGGACCATCTGAATCATCATGTTCATGACCTAAACCCCATCATGTCCATGAAATACTAACTCCCCAAACTCCTTCCATCTCAACAGATAAATACATGTCATCCCATTTTTCTCCTCAAATGGAAAAATACTAATCTATGAGTGATAGTTGTTATAAGAAAAATCAACTAGAGGTAGTTGTCTTACCCATGATCAATAAAAGTCCAAGATTAAAGCTCGCAATATATCACCCACAATCTTGATGGTCCCCTCGATATGACCATCCATTTGATGGTGGAATGCAATGCTAAGGTGAAAATGAGTTCGAAAAGCATTCTAAAATACCTTAAAAACACATAAGGTAACACAGAAGTACTGATTTGGGATGATTGTCCTTGGAACCCCACAAACACTAACCACGTCATCCAGATACCTCATCACAGAAAATATATATGGAAATAACGTCATGGATCGCCAAAATGTGATCTGACTTTGTTAACTGATCTGCGTTCACCAAAACTGCATCACATCCTCCCTAATCCTGGGGTGACCTGGTGATGAAATCCATCAATGTTTCTTTCCATTTTCTCTTGGAAATGAAAAACCATAGTAAACAAATTAAGAAACATATTGTTCTACATTATCTTTCTGGTGAACCAAACACTCCACCAAAAAATCTACCACTTACCATTTCATCCTAGGCCATAAAAGCTTCCACCTCCAACCACAGTAAATCTTAGTCTCATCAAGATTTATAAAAAAATGTGAACTATTAAATTTAAAAATAAATACCATCCACATTTCAATCTAAATAAACATTCCCTTCTAAAACAACTTCTAGTTCTGACCATCCTTTGACAATCCCCCGGGAGCTTCACCACGATGCTCACATTTACGAATCACCTCTACCTTTATGTATCACCAAAAATACATCTACACCAACTATATTCGGGATGAATTCATGATCATATGATAAATATAAACTCTTACATTTCTTTCCTCCATATCAATTAACATCATTGCAGGATCCTCCTTCCCTTTCCAAATTTCCACAGACTAAAAAAATAATAATCTCGGTACTTTTGACTCATCACATAATTAACAGGATTACCCTCTATCAGGGTATAATATATATCAAACACTTATACATGGATAAAATCCAACAAAATCCATTATGACATATGTAGATCTCATTGATAAAATACATACATTATGCTCTTATTCTCTATGAAGACCATAAAAATTATCCAATGAAGTAATTCCAGCCCAAATTCAGTGAAAACACAACAACCAATAACACTATATTATATTTGAAATAGATCATAACATGCGTATTTAACTTCTTAGATCCATATTATATCATTATCTTCTCTACATCAAGAAACATCCCAAGCACGGACATGAAGCATCACAGAACACCTCAAACATCACTACTTCCTCCTGAAACTGAATCACCATAGAACTGAGGAGTTTCCCCTTTAGGAATTTAAATGTTGTCTGAAACTGATAATTCTAGATAAATTTTCTATATTTTGGGTTATATCTATCATTGGGGCCGAATTCCATAATAAATAGAACACAAATATCCAGTAATAGCCATTAAGTCAAAGGAAACTGGGTACCTATGCCACATTCTCATGTGTTGTCCAAGAAAAACTACCTTAACCTTTTATGTGTCTTTGTACACACCATGATGAAAAAAACATGCACATGTAAATAAACCTATCATGTCTAAAACATTCACTTATATAGTTGTCCATAAATCCTATTGTGTCGAAGGGCCTACAAGATATCTCAGAGATGATCAACATGTTCCTCCACTAACTTCGAGTGGATCAAGATATACTTAATGAAAATGATATAAAAATAGTCTATAAACTATTTATGTGTGGATTTCATTGGAACCATGAGCACAATTGATTCATTAATGACACCAAAAAAATAACTGTAAACTCTAATTGTTCATACCTATTTCTAAATGAATCCTTTGAGATATCATCCTCCTTCACCCTAAATAAGTGATATCTTTACTGGTGATCAATACTAAAAAACCATATATCCCCTATCAACTTGTCAAAAATATAATCTATCCTTGGAATATGGTAATTATTTTACATCATCACCTATTTCATCCACCTATAGTCTATACATTACTTTAGACTACCTTCTTCCTTTTGGGAGAATAAAACTAGATCACCACACAGAGTTACACTCAGCTGGATGAAACCCTGAGACATTAGATCATCTATCTAAATCCTAAAATACTATAACTTATAGGGTTATACACAATAAGGATAAATTAAATTTTTAAAAATCATCTTGCTATTGATACACCACAAACTTGATATCACGTTGTGGAGGTAGCATCACAACCTATTCAAGAAAACCATTCAGACCCTTCCTAGTGAACATGAAAGCCTCCATAATCAAAATTTCTATAGATTGCATACCCCAAACTACCATCATATAAATAAGGCGAACCAAATACATAGTTTCCACATAAAAACCCTATTTACTGATGAAAATTTCACTTCGACCATCTACATCTGATAAAGCCAATATCCTCTAGAAGCAATCAATAAGCTCATGATGGAATAAAAAATCAATAGAGAGGAGGACGTCGTATGACTGTATATATAGAAAGAAAATATCCCCAAATTATTTATGTTTCCCCATCACCAGGATACACACCCAACACACATCATATAAGAGTGTATAGCCCCCGAATGGAGTAGTTAACACCAGGGGTACATCAACGTCTCTATGTCTAATAAAATATCCCAAACTAAAGATGGAGAAATTTTTTTTGGACATATATAAGTGACCTATAATTAAATTACCATGATTTGGGGGTGATTCATGGTATCCATTGTCCCAAAAAATTAAAAATATTACTCCGTTAAAATTCTAGCTTACCCTATTGGATCTTGTCCTCTCAACATTAAGGTTCACTTTATCATGCCCTTTAAAGGATATTTTTAAGGTTTCCTGATCTGTTTTGGTACACATTAATCATGTAAATATGGAAATGGTAATTTACTTCATTCACCCTCATGGGGATATGCCTAGAGATCATGCATCAATGTTGGTTCGTGCCCCAAAATGCATTATGAATCTCACTGCTTACATAGGTTCAAGATAGTTTACTCCAATTGTAATTCCCTGACCCCAGTTACCCAGAGTCGGTGCATTATTTTAATACATTGGCATGATTACAAGGAATCAAGTCCCGAAGGACCGATCAGTTTAGAAGTCTTGGAAAAATAGATCACATACATGAATTTTACATTTGCACTTTATGACGTACAAAAAAACATAAATAATCTATATGAATGCCATTATTCCCTTGGCTTAACCCTGCATATCAATCACATTACACTTCTTGGAATCCTGGGAAAAATAAAACATTGAAATGGGTGAGTTCAAATGCTCAGTAAGGGTAAGCAATACAGCAAAAACTTTCATAAATAAGCATAAAAATTTAAGGCAATGTATAAAACTAAAACAAAAGCCTTTTAAAATTGAACTTCAGCATAATATGGTAGAAATAAAATGAAATAATTCCATTTACTTATTCACATGGATATTCTACTAATCGAATAATAACATGAAATATCACTAACCACTTTTATAATGATGGAATGCATGATGCCGAACTTTAATTTCTATGTCGAGGCCTCGTGCCAAGACCTAAGGGATAACTGTAACCAGAAACCAAACCAGAGAGCCTCTGTAACTGGACTCCATCCCGGAGTTCCTCTAATAATCGGACACCAACCCGGAGTTCCTCTAATAACCAGACACCAACCCGAAGTGCCTCTAATAACCAGACACCAATCTGGAGGGTTTACTTTTACCGGTCCCCAACCCGGAACATACTAGTCCAACACATTCATCTTAAGAAGAGGATTAAATATAATATAAACATTCGTATTAAAAGTAACATAAAAAATGTCAAAACTTTAATCATAAACCATTAATGGCATAAAAATAACTCATCCATAGTCAAAAATTCTACAAAACCTTAAATACAATATAGATGATTTGTATCATAATAAATCAACTTAAAATAAGTTTAAAATTTATCAAAGGATGTTGACATAGATGAAATCAATACTATTTGAGAGAAATATCTCTTTTTTTGAAATCATTTAAAAGTCGCATAATTATAGAGAAAACCTTTATTTTGAAAATATCTTTATAATCTTGTGAAGGAAGCTTCAAAGGTGTAATAACGGCGGAGAATAACCGCACCCACCATATAAGATAAAAAAACATTCTTAACTTAATTTTGTCAAAAAGGTTAAAAAATACCTTGTTTGGAAAACGACGGAAAGATTCCTTTATAAACCACTTATAAAAGTCAACAAGGGTATAAATGACTTTAAACCATATTCTAGTAAATAGTAAAAATGTTTTGAAATACATTTCTAAGAAACATGTATGTGGATGATAAAGAAATCCCAGAAGATTATTATGTATAAACACCTCGGATAATGAAGAGATTGCGAAATAAACCCTTACCAATTTGGTAACTTACAAAACATACAACCCATGAAAGAGGTATCATACAATGAATATGTAAATACACATAAATTAAAGTGTATTACACAAAGAATATAATTATGGGTAGTACATACACCACACAAAAGGTAATGGTGGCAATATGGCATGAATCTCACGGGAATAAGGATTGAGATGAAAACCCCTTACCTTGCACTTTCCTTTAGTCGAGGGCACGTTTAACCTCCTGTACGAAGATCGAAGTATTTTATTAAAATATACCAAAACCATATTAATATTTATGATATCATACATGATTTATTTATGAAATTATATTACCCATTTAATAATAATTTCAATGTTATGTTAACATTTCAGGTAATAATCACTTTCTTTATCATACGTGTTTTAACTTGTCACTCTTGGTTGTATCACTTAGATCATGATTTAAATAATTCCAGAATATAAAACATGATAAATATATCATATATATTTAGCATATAAATATGTATAATAGACATATATATGAAATGTAAAACACCGTTTATGGAGACGGTAATCCGTACGTATGCATAAACGTTGTTTCTGTTTTTATATAGTATTGAACGGAAGTAAGTGAATAAGATATATGTAAGTACATAAATACTTTTATATATATATATATATATATAGTAGCATTATTATGTCATATATTACAAACTTATTAGTAATATATATTTTTATAATCGTCGATGAATGGTGAACTTGGAAATGAATCTCATCGCGTCGTGGAGACGGTAATCCGTACGTACGCACGAGCGAAAATATCATTCTTTTGATATTAAAATAATATATAATTGGATGGTATATCATATATAAAGAATCATTATCATGTTATATTTATTATTTATATGAATTAAAAATCATTATTATATCCATCCAAATAATAATATATTGAATAACAATTACACCATGACGTGGAGACGGTAAGTCATACGTACGCACGTATGGTGACATGTCCTTCAAAGGATGGATAGAATACTGAATATGGTTGTACCATATTTATAATAATAATACATTATATAGTATATACTGGATTCATTATTTTAGAATAGTAATAACAAAGAAATAATATGTGGAAGAAGAACAGAACTTGAAAAAGGGTGGTGAAATCATTACCTCTTCTTTGGGGTCCTCCTTTTGATTTAATCAAAAGGGCTCCTTAAGTTGTCTTTCTGACTAATGTAAGGCCTCTAAGATGAATTGAGGTAAGTTGAGAGAGTATTTGGGCAGAGTTTTTCCGAACCAAAAGGCTTTGAAGTTGTGAGTTAATGAGAAGGGAGAGTTCCCTTTTATAAGAGGGGTGAGGGGGACCTTTGGAAAAGATAGAAAAATTATTTTATAATAAATTCATATTCGGTTCCTAATGGATAAAAAGTGGATTATTTATAGGTTAAGGTGGGGATAAGTCTAAAACAACTCAACCAATTGAATTTAGACAGGTTTGGGTTACTATATTAACCTTATCATTAAGTATTAACTCTTAGTTAATTAGTTTCAGTTTTACAATGTCTCTTTGTATTTTTATATAATATGGTTAATAAACTTAATATATACATCCAAGAGACTCCCAAGTGCTACATTAATGATTCAAATATCATGATATAAGTCTCTTGGCCTAACCTTAGATTTTTAGGAATTTAATATCAATTATTAATATAATATTTGTTTTAAACACTCTTTTATGTCAATTTTGACACTATTCAATAATTGATTTTTGTAAAAATCATAAAAGAATGATTACTTCGAAAAAAGTTAATTAAATAATTCCTAACATGTCATATTAAATTATAAAATTATTCTAATTCATAAAAAGTCTCAAATTATATTTATTTGGGTATCTACAATATCAATCATTTTAATTTTCCACTATTATGGTAATTACTGCATCATCATTGTGTCATATATAAATTAAATTATATAATGTCTAACAATTATAAATAAAATACCATTATGTAGGAAAGCTTTTTATATTTCTAATGAATATTTATAGTCGAAAATCCAACATATATAACCCTATGTAAAATTTTGTTTCTAAAAGATATATGCTTGTGTCATTTTTGAATTCATTTTAACATAATTAAAATAAAGTGTCCCTATCACTTACAAGTGGCACCATGGGGTCCCAAAATAGACCCAAATATGCCTATGGTAGAACTTTTATCAACCAATAAGGTTAGGACACGTTTTAGGGTAATTTTATATTATTATAATGTTATTTGTTTACCCTTATTTAGCAGATTTACCCTTTAACCATGGTAAATAAAATATTTACCGAAGTAATTATTCAAAATGTCTAAAAATAAAAGTTACCTATTTACACAATTTGAACATCCTGATTACAAATATGGAATCCATTTTTCCAAATTCAAAACACAGAAGTGGCAGAAATTAATTTAAAATTAATTTCCGCTGTCAAAACAAAAAACGTGTTTTTAAGATATAATAACTATCAAAAGAATGATACTTGTTTATATTCGGTTTAATTGTGAAATTATGTCCAATGACCAACATTGTATTAAATGGTAAAAATATATTCTAAATATACTTTAAAACCACTCAAATTCATAATTTATCAATATAAATTATTTCGATTAAAAAGGTTGTTTTTAATTAAAATTTAGTAATTTTCACTATTCATCAAAATATTAAAGTTATCCGAAAAGCACCAAAATTTCACCTTAGGATAAATTTGATATTCTGAATCCAAAAATGAAGTCCATTTTGAAATATAAAATATATATAATTTCAAAAAGTAGGTATTACTATTCATAACGGCTAGTTTGATTAGTTAGGGTGTGTTAGAACTCGGTGTTGCGTACAACACACGCTATCACATTATTTAAAGAGAAGCGTACCGTAGAAGCTTGGGGTGTTACATTCTAACCTCCTTCAACAAATTGCGTCCTCGCAATTTGATATTGTTCTTTGAAAATAAAGGTTGAAAATATAAAATATCTTTGTGGAAAAAACCCACATCGGAAATTTGGTTAATAAAATTTTAGTCTTAACAAGATGAAAAGAGAAATGAAAGGGTCACCACATAATTATGATCTCGATTAGGAGGACATTGGTGGAAATTATAGACATATAACTGGAGGAAAAACGTAAATATTTATAGGTAGTGATTGAGGTCATCAATCACAAACAAGTTTAAAATTGAGGTCCTTAAATTCATCAATCTATGATGATTTAAAATACCATCAGTTCAACAAAACATAAGGTATTAGGATAAAACATTTTTGATGTTTCAAAATATCTTAGTTAAAATCCCACATCGAAAAATGTATTAATGAGGCCTCTATTTAAAATAAAGAGTGGAAAGTATGAATATTACCGAAAATAACACATATTAGGGTTCCATGTAGGGAATATGAATATGGAAGAGAAATATAACTATCAATTATCTGATGTAGAGTGGTAGAGAACATGGCTATGAAAAGGCCAACAATCCCAAAGCCATAAATTAGTGATGATCTAAGGTACCATCTAGGACAACATTTTTGTTCTAATTTCCTTTTCTTAATGTTGAGGAATTTATTTATGAGATTGGCTAAGATCATAAGGAGATATACTTACCTTATAATTAGAGTTTTATCCATTAATAAATTTCTACCAAAAACTCATATTTCACCCCAAAACATAATACAACTCAAAAATACTCTATTTATCGTAATCGTATAGGGTTCCAAATATAATGAATTTATATTTTACATATCAGACCCTTTATGTAAACAAACTACATTATACCATCCAGGAACATCATGTAGCACAATGGTAGGTGATAAATCCCAATTTCACTATGGTTGTGGATTCAATTCCCACAACTTTGTCTGACACGACGGGTCGTCACACGGTCTTCGTGTTGTCCTTTTATAAAAATCCAAAAAACTAACCTTTCAAACATAATCCATTCCAACCATTGGACTTATCCAAAATAATATTATCAAAACTCACAGTCCAAAATTTACAAGGAAATTAAACATAATGAGGATCCTTTTTTCCAGGTAATAACATGTGAACGCCTTCCTCATATATTCTTTTAAAACACCGCAACATCCTGAATTACCAAAATCAACCATCTCTTATTCCAAAATCACTACCTCAATATTAGGACCATATTAAGGTTTATCTTTCCATCAACCATGTAATTTCCAAAAAAAATTAACTCACTATGGAGTCGCTTTTCTTAGTACCATAAAATCTCAAATCCTTAATTAAATAGTACTGCAGTACAATCCTTATTTATTTCTAGAACATCATTGATACAACACTTAAATGAAATTATTCTAAAATGACAACATAATAACACTAGTCATTCCTCTTCATCTTTGGTAGTATCATAACTTGATTATTATCCAATAGCATCATTTGCAGCATAGTCTGATGACTGGGACATTGGTTCGTGTAGTGTCCAAACTCCTTGAGAATGAAGCATTGTACATTTGATACCATTTTCTTACCCTTACAGTCACGTAATTTATGCCCTTTTCCTCTACACTTATAACAAACTCTCATTCCTTTCAGGAAAGTTCCAGGGTGTTTCTTCCCACAGTTATCTCATATAGGAAAATTATTCTTTTCCCTCTTCTCTTTACCCATATTTCCCTCTTCCATCCTTTTCTTCTCTTGCTTCCCTTAAAAGACACAGGACTCCGAGAATTCTTTACACATATTATCAACACATGATATTATTTCTTCATATGACGATAATACGTGGGAAACTATTTCCCTTCTAAATTCTGGCATAGGACCATGAAAGATATGATCCTTCTTACTCTTTGGATCATACGTATTACAGGAGTTCAAATTCCTTCTACTGGACGCCATTTCTATACAATAGCATAAACTTGTTCAGTTTATGAATTTCAATGAATAATTACCAAACTTTAAAAATACCTAACACAAATTGAATAGTTTATGGATATAATCCATAATCATAAAAATGTTTTCTTTGAGTAAGTATATACTCATAATCCCTTAATAATGGTTTGTAGAAAAATGAGAATTATCCTAAGCATATCCCTCGGGAGTGTCGTAACCAAGAGTGAAGCAAGGCCTGTTTTCGTGCACCAGTTCTCGTTCGAGTCTAGCTCAAAGTGGTGTTTTTGGGTTTTACCCCTAGGTACATCTGTGCCAGAGCTTCCTCTACCTGCTCGTTTTCAGACATGGATGTATTGCTCGGAAAACTCATAAAATCTCTACAATACCAAAATTCTAGGAAGTTCTTCTATACTAATCCTTAAAGTCTATCTTAGGGCTATGTGCTCTAATCAGAGTTTATCTAAATCTAGTTTCCAAGGTTATTGCTAAACTTCCTCTAATACCAACTGTAATGCCATGACCCCAGTTACCCAGAGTCAGTGCATTATTTTAATACATTATCATGATTACATGGAATCAAGTCCCGAAGGACCGATCAGTTTAGCAGTCTTGGAAAAATATATCACATACATGAATGTTACATTTTCACTTTATGACGTACAAAACAACATAAATAATCATTATGAACGCCATTATTCCATTGGCTTAACCCTGCATATCAATCACATTACACTTCTTGGAATCCTGGGAAAAATAAAACATAGAAATGGGTGAGCTCAAATACTCAGTAAGGGTAAGCAATACAGCGAAAACTTTCATAAATAAGAATAAACATTTAAGAAAATGTATAAAACTAAAACAAAAGCCTTTTAAAATTGAACTTCAGCATAATATGGAAGAAATAAAATGAAATAATGTCATTTACTTATTCACATGGATATTCTACTAATCGAATAATCACATGCAATGTCACTAACCACTTTCATAATGATGGAATGCATGATGCTGAACTTTAATTTCTGTGTCGAGGCCTCATGCCAAGACCTAAGGGATAACTATAACCGGAACCCAACTCGGAGAGCCTCTGTAACCGGACTCCATCCCGGAGTGCCTCTAATAACCGGACACCAACCCGGAGTGCCTCTAATAACCGGACACCAACCCGGAGTGCCTCTAATAACTGGACACCAACCCGGAGGGATTACTTTTACCGGTCCCCAACCCAGAACATACTAGTCCAACACATTCATCTTAAGAATTGAATGAAATATAACATAAACATTCGTATTAAAACTAACATACAAAATGTCAAAACTCTAATCATAAACCATTAATGGCATAAAAATAACTCATCCCTAGTCAAAAATATCACAAAACCTTAAATACAATATGGATGATTTATATCATAATAAATCAACTTAAAACAAGTTAAAAATTTATCAAAGGATGTTGACATAGATGAAATCAATACTATTTGAGAGAAATATCTCTTTTTTTGAAATCATTTAAAAGTCGCATAATTATAGAGAAAACCTTTATTTTGAAAATATCTTTATAAGCTTGTGAAGGAAGATTCAAAGGTGTAATAACGGCGGAGAATAACCGCACCCGTCGTATAAGTTAAAAAAACATTCTTACATTAATTTTGTCAAAAAGGTTAAAAGGACCTTGTTTGTAAAACGATGGAAAGATTTCTTTATATACCACTTATAAAAGTCAACAAGGGTATAAATGACTTTAACCCATATTCTAGTAAATAGTAAAAATGTTTTGAAATACATATTTCAGAAACATTTATGTGGATGATAAAGAAATCCCAAAAGATTATTACATATAAACAACCTCTGATAATGAAGAGATTGCAAAATAAACCCTTACCAATTTGGTAACTTACGAAACATACAACCCATGAAAGAGGTATCATACAATGAATATGTAAATACAAATATATTAAAGTGTATTACACAAAGAATATAATTATGGGCAGTACATACACCACAAAAAAGGTAATGGTGGCAATATGGCATGAATCTCACGGGAATAAGGAGTGAGATGAAAACCCCTTACATTGCATTTTCCTTTAGTTGAGGGTACGTTTAACCTCTTATATGAAGATCGTAGTATGTTATTAAATTATACCAGAACTATATTAATATTATTGATATCATAAATGATTCATTTATGACTTTATATTACCCATTTAATAATAATTGCCATGTTAAGTTAACATTTCGGGTAATAATCACTTTCTTTATCGTACGTGTTTTAACTTGTCACTCTTGGTTGTATCACTTAGATCATGATTAAAATACTTCCAAAATATAAAAAATGATAAATATATCATATATATTTAGAATATATATATGTATAATAGACATATATATGAAATGGAAAACACCGTTTATGGAGACGGTAGTCCGTACGTACGCATAAACGCTGTTTCTGTTTTCATATAGTATTGAACGGAAGTAAGTGAATAAGATATATGTAAGTACATAAATACTTATATATATATATATATATCTAGTAGCATTATTATTTCATATATTACAAACTTATTAGTAATTTATATTTTTATAATCGTCGATGAATGGTGAACTTGGAAATGAATCTCATCGCTTCGTGGAGACGGTAATCCGTACGTACGCACGAGCGAAAATATCATTATTTTGATATTAAAATAATATATAATTGGATGGTATATCATATATACAGAATCAGTATCATTTTATATTTATTATTTACATGAATTACAAATCATTTTTATATCTATCCAAATAATAATATATTGAATAACAATTACACCACGACGTGGAGACGGTAAGCCGTACGTACGCACGTATGGTGACATGTCATTCAAAGGATGGATAGAATACAGAGTAAGGTTGTACCATATTTATAATAATATTACAATATATAGGATATTCTGGATTCATTATTTTAGAATAGTAATAACAAAGAAATAAGAAGTGGAAGAAGAAAGGAACTTGAAAAAGGGTGGTGAAATCATTACCTCTTCTTTGGGTTCTTCCTTTTGATTTAATCAAAAGGGCTCCTTAAGTTGGCTTTCTGAATAAATTAAGGCCTCTAGGATGAATTGAGGAAAGTTGAGAGAGTATTTGGGCATATTTTGGCCGAACCAAAAGGCTTTGAAGTTGTGAGTTAATGAAAAGGGAGAGTTCCCTTTTACAAGGGGGTGAGGGGCAACTTTGGAAAAGCTAGAAATATTATTTTATAATAAATTCATATTCGGTTTCTAATGGCTCCAAAGTGAATTATTTATAGGTTAAGGTGGGGATAGGTCGAACACCACTCAACCAGTAGAATTTAGACAGGTTTGGGTCACTATATTAACCTTATCATTAAGTATTAACTCTTAGTTAATTAGGTTCACTTTTACAATGTCTCTTTGTATTTTTATATTATATGGTTAATAAACATACTATATACATCCAAGAGACTCCCAAGTGGTCCATTAATGATACACCTATCATGATATAAGTCTCTTGGCTGAACCTTAGATTTTTAGGAATTTAATATCAATTAATAATATAATATTCTTTTAAACACTCTTTTATGTCAATTTTGACACTATTCAATAATTGATTTTTGTAAAAACCATAAAAGAATGATTACTTCGAAAAACGTTAATTACATAATTAATAAAATGTCATATTAACTTATAAAATTAGTGTAATTCATAAAAAGTCTCAAATTATATTTTTTGGGTATCTACAATATCAATCATTTTAATTTTTCACTGTTATGGTAATTACTGCATCATAATCGTGTCATATATAAATTAAATTATTTAATGTGTAAAAATTATAAATAAAATACCATTATATAGGAAATATTTTTATCTTTCTAATGAATACTTATATTCAAAATTCCAACATATATAACTCAATGTAAAATTTTTTTTTCTAAAAGATATATGCTCGTGTCATTTTTTTATTCATTTTAACTTAATTAAAATAAAGTGTCCCTATCAATTACAAGTGGCACCATGGGGTCCCAAAATCGACCAAAAGATGAATATGGTCGAACTTGTATCAACCAATAAGGTTAGGACACGTTTTAGGATAATTTGATATTATTATAATATTATTTTTTAACCCTTATTTAACGGATTTACCCTTTAACCATGGTAAATAAAATATTTACCGAAGTAATTATTCAAAATGTCTAAAAATAAAAGTTACTTATTTACACAATTTGAACATCATGATTACAAATATGGAATCCATTTTTCCAAATTCAAAACACAGAAGTGGCAGAAATTAATTTAAAATAAATTCCCGCTGTCAAAACAAAAAGCGTGTTTTTAAGATATAATAACTATCAAAAGATTGATACTTGTTTATATTCGGTTTAATTGTGAAATTATGTCCAATGACCAAAATTATATTAAATGGTAAAAATATATTCTAAATATACTTTAAAACCACTCAAATTCATAATTTATCAATATAAATTATTTTGATTAAAAAAGTTGTTTTTAATTAAAATTTAGTAATTTTCACTATTCATCAAAATATTAAAGTTATCCGAAAAGTACCAAAATTTCACCTTAGGCTAAATTCGATATTACGAATCCAAAAATGAAGTCCATTTTGAAATATAAAATATATATAATTTCAAAAAGTAGGTATTACTATTCATAACGGCTAGTTTGATCAGTTATGGTGTGTTAGAACTCGGTGTTGCGTACAACACACGCTATCATATTATTTAAAGAGAAGTGTATCGTAGAAGCTTGGGGTGTTACAACAATGCCCTGGCTCACTACCTTACAAGGGTTAGGAATATATTGGTTCTTCAGAAGATTCACTCACTCAAAAATTTATTTTATTTATCTCTATTGGTGGATAGAGTCACATAATTCATCTTATTTTTTTCACTACTTCCTAAAGGATCTGGACACAGTTTAGGGTCATAAAGGTCCCTTTATTGTCAGCAATGAATGCATATTCAACTATAGGTATATGATCTGTTGATGTTCCCTTTGATGCATCTTTAAAATATATGAAAAATACTTGATCCATCACCATGAAAGTTTTAGAATACCTGGAACAAATGAACATTATTGTAGGCATAAAAAATATTCTATTTCTTTGAAAATATCTTCAATGGTTTATGATTATTCAATAATTCCATCCCCTCATCTATATTAACTCCTTCTTCTTTCTATAAAAAATATATCATCAAATATTTTCTTGAATTTAAAAACTTTTCCTCAAATATAGGGTGTGCATAAAGTATCATAATCTCTTATGCCTCATTCGACGGGTCTAACCTTCTTGACATAGGATGATCATTCTCCCCTAGATATTGATACTTAGATATATCAATTATGGTATTTGAAACGTCCCATAACCCCTCCATTGTTCCTCCATGATTTCAATAAATAGTCGATTATAAATAATTGATAGTGTACAAAGAACACTTGGCAATAGTGTGGTGTGAAGGAATATGGTATAGCCCCTCCCATTGTGAATATTCTATAACATGGTGTTGTATAAGATAGTTTATCCTTAAATTACAGTAGATTCACTATAGTTATTTAAAACATATTGTGGTGTGGAGAATTTGTTTGACCAAATATACTTCTCCATAAGAGATAACTCCACATTAACCTTGCATGTTCTACACCATGATGTCCTCAAACCACTTCCCATACTGAACTAGTTCCATAATTCTATTCCTATTTGTACCTCAACATCTTCATTTTTATACATTTTGAAATACTATGTCATATCGCTTCTTTCATGGTGCAACATGCAATTATTTTACAAAACAATAAAATAGTTTAATATATTATTATGTTGCAATATTATTCATTATATCATAGCACACTATAGCTTGGGATTCCTTCCTCGTCTGAATTCACACCATCCTAAGCATAAGATGAAGCTGCAGTTTATCCCACTGTAGAATATGATTTTTCTTGAAATCCTTACACTTCTCAATATCATTCCCTATACAACCTAAAGTGGATAAGTGAAATAGGAGACTATATATCCAAATATTTATGGTGAGGCCCTTCCTTCTGTGGCTTAGAAAAATAGTGGTGTTGTGAATTCCATAAAAACATTGTTTGAATATGACGATATGGAGGCTGGTTTATTATTGAATCAATTATGATTAGACATTGGTGTTGTCTTATAACATTTTTAAACAAAGAATTAGTAACCCATGTATTCTTATCCCACGTTGATTTACACCTTGGATGAGGTCCTCTTAATAAGAAATTTTTTTCCACTAATTTCTTGAGTCAGTAATGGGGGTTGGAACCGGTAACACCTTTACATATTGGAATCATGGGCCACACCACACCTGTGTGGTACCTTGGGCACCCAATCTTCACTATAAACTATTATTTCATTCTATGTTCATGTCATGTAGGTATTATTCTTTCCCTCTCATACATGCCACCCATGAATGGCTATGATGACCCTCTCCCACATGGTTGACCCCTTGAGTCCCACATATTTTTGAGGGGGTCCTTAGCTATCTATTTGATGTCCAATTTTTTAATTCCCACACAAATATGTACTTAGCAATAAATTGAATTCCCAATTTACTCAAATAACTTTTCCAATATAATTATTCATGCCGAATAAAAAAGTATTTTCTATTTTCTCAAGACATTCAACCATTTTCATGAAACTAAACAATATTTATATGAAATCATAAACATATGATTTACCATGACTTCTTATTATGTTATAAACAATTTTCAACACATTATCAGACATTCATAAACCAATAAGGATCAGATCATCAATCATCCGAGTTAAAAAATTGGTCATATTCAATATGTTTTTCATCATTAATTAGTTTTACCTTCAATTTTATCACTATGAACGTGTGTTGTCCATAATGAAATTATCAAAAAATATATTCCACACATACTTTCATAAAACCCAGTCCACTTTCTTAAGAGTTTAATAATATCCCTATATTACACACTCTTAAGAGTTCAAAAATCTGTGCTTTGGATATAGTAAACAGTATTACTTTCACAATATCACCATGATATTAAGTGAACCCAACTATATTTTCACATTTACCCTATAATGTCAATAAAATGGGGGGTTAGTCTATATACTTATAATTCCACTATATTTTTTAATTTCATAAGAATAATCCTTTAATGTATGAATTTTCTCCTAATAAAAATATAGCTTCTCCCCTTTTCATTTAAAAATAATTCAAAGACTTAGTGTATAGGAAGAATCTAGAAAAATTTAAAATCCCCAATTGAGGATTTATTCTCCACCTATTTCAAAACCACTTCCAACCAAATGTTGAATATCCAAGTTCCTTAAAACACCATGTTACACCATCCAATTTCCTATCTTATTCTATATTTCAGAAGATATTCACTAAGTTAATTTACAACATGGAACATTGGTTTTAATATAAATAAAATATGCCTATTCCTCTTGAGATTGGAGTAGGAAACAATAATTTTTATTGACAACAATAGGGTTTCCCATGTCACTCATGAAAACTAGGAAAAAATAATTTTTTTTCCATTATCAAAAGAAAACATGTGATCTCCATCACTTCACATCAAAATATTAGTATATAAAAAAGTAATTGGTTTTGAGAAACATACTAAATGATGTAATAATTATATACCACTTCATAAACATTTAACACCACTAGTTGAAAATGTGGTTCAATGATATAATTTAAAAAACATTAACATTAGATCTTCATATTCTTCAATAAAAAACATCATGATGCTTAATATCCTTTTTATTTCCAACACAACATCCCATCAATTTTTTTTTCTAAAAACAAGTTGTGTATACCACTTAGTAGTGTTTGATAATGGGGGAAGTAAATGATTATATAGAAACACATTTAGCTGCTTTTGGAATCCTTTATAATGAAGAATACTAACAACACACTCCAAATATCTTTTTTAAAAAATAGATATGTAAATATAAATTTATTTTTTATCTTCTGTTGTTTTCAATAAAATATTATTCTTTTTTGAGAAACAAAATATAAATAAATAAATACCATTTTTTATACACCACTCTATAATTCATTCCTTATATTTTTAGATATATAAATTCTACACAAGTATTCATATTTATTATTATCCATATTTTCATTCAACTATAAGAAATTTTTATTTTATAGCACAATCAACCATGTGATTTCCATGAACACTCCCAATGTGGATCATATCTCCCACTAAAATCACCCCCTTTCACCAATAGCTAAAAATAATAAAACATATAGGGAGAGGGGTAGCACAGACTACCTCATGTTGATGATGATTGTGAGTCAATATGGACCACAATTTCCCCTTTTCCTTTAACCTTATAATCCATCTTCATATTTTTAAATTATTTGATGGAATCCAACCACCTTTTATAATATTTTGTTTGTTCTCTTTCTCACAATATATTATTTCTTGGGTAGATTTTAAAAAAATTAATTCCTTTACAATAATAATAGTAAGTTATTTTTCCAAATAATCTTTTTTTCCATGACTATCCCTTGAAGAATTATAAATCAAGGTAATGATTACACTTCATCAGGGCGTCCCAATATCATGGGACATCATGATTCCATCGTTAAGTGTCCAATTTTCTTACATCTAATACATTATATTATCTATATATGATGTATGAGTTTTATATATAGATTTGGCTCTCTTCTATAACTAATTTATAATAAAGGATTATTCTTTATATAATCATAAAAATATGCTTCCCAAGGAAATAGTTTTTCCCTTTCATACATCCGGAAATGTTCTAATAACCCTACATAATTTTATCTACAAATTCCAATATAGGCATGGTTAAAAATAAAATAATTATCAGTATAAGATAAATAACTAATTGTTAGTTCATGTTGACTTGTTATTTTAGGTTTTCTACTAGCTTCATATAATTTTTTGTTTCCCCATGCCTTAACACAAAAATTTAATGTGTATAAATTTATCCCACAACAATAACATATGTTACCTTATTTTATTTGAGTTGTCATCCAGTTTTTTTACCACTTGTGGGATACTCTTTATGTACATTTCTATAATGTTAAAAAATTTACCTTTTCACGAAATTATATATAGATCTATTATTCTCGTGACTTGGGGATGTTTCTTCATAGGCAAGACCAGATTTATCCATGAATCATGACCTTTGTGACATTATTATCATTTATTATTTCTCCTCGGATATTTAATACGTATTAATTTCTTCATCTTCACAAACTTAATAGTGATCAAATAAAAATGTTAATAATTTTTGATATTAGGATTACCCTTGGCATTTAACCGATTTTTAGTTGAAACTAATTCTTCTTAAAACTGATGGATCTTCATTCTCATTGATTCTAGTTAAGAACTATTTTTCGTCTCTAGAATCTACCCACTAGATATATCCTCTATATTTCTTGTTTAAGATTATCCATCATGTTCTCTTACTCCTTCATTTATTATTTAAATTGATCAATAGTGTATTTGAATAATACATTTTCTTATTGTATATTTCTATTCTCATTAACCATTTCAGCAATATGACTAGCCAAATCATCCTTATATTATTCCAAATTCTGAAAATAATTCATGTTTAGACTCTTTTATTTTGAATATTATAAAAAAATTCATCTTTGATGATATTATATTTAAATCTTATTCATGAGATTAATTCTGTATCCTACGATTAGTTAAAAACTCAATAATCCATTTGGGTAGGCATCTCTCTTTTTTCTACCTCATGTTCCAGTACATGAATTTATATTTCTTGAGACATGTTCTTAAATTTTAAGTTAATGTTTTATTTTCTGGATTATTGATCCATCACATCTGAAAAGTGAACAACAAATAATTTTGGATTTATTAGGATATCATCATTATCGATACTTAAAAAACACTTAGAAAACCATGTTTATCAATCCTTCCCAAAACATAATTTTAAATTGACTCCCAATATAAATCATCTAAAATATACTTTTTAAAGTTATTGGAATCATAAAATTGAATGTACATTTTTCTAAAATAATTCCACACAAATATATTTCACCTTATTTGGGATTATTATTTGAAGTTATTCCTTCTTCCATGTCACACTACAATATAGATTCAAACTAAAACATCAACATAAAAAATCAAAAGAACAAGATCAAAGAAAAATTAAAATAAACAAATCTACACTTTTATACCACTTGTTAGTCTTATAAAATTGACTTAGAGTGTGATTACCCATAGAGGGTTTGAACCTAGGTATGCACTATCTATAAAAATTAAAACTTCTACTTCTTTAAAAGTCTCGCATTACATATAGGATCATGACCTCTAAATCTTATGAGTCACTTTGTTATACACTATTCTATATATTATTATGGTTTCATGATAAGTTTTTGTATAAATGCATAAAATTAAATATGGACATAACTAATTCGTTCTCTTTCACTTGTCTAAATCCAAGAATCATGACTCGATGTTGGGTCATGTACTAAAATCCACGATGAATATCCTTACATACATATGTTTAGGATAGGTGGCTCATATGCTTAGGTTCAGTTCTATAAAAGGTTTAAGGATATATCAATAATTCTCAAGTGTCGCTCCCTAAAACATTCCATCATAACCTCACTACTGGGGGAAAGAATCAACTTCTTCCTCTTCCCTTGATAACTACTCTTAAAAGGATCAACATTCAGTTTTTCACATATAGGTACCTTCATTAGTAACATTTAATTTATATTAAACTGTATATAGACGCCCTATTAAAGTTACTTTTCTACTTCTTTAAAATATAGGAAAACACCTTTATGTAGGACCTTCCAATTTCCGGAATACCAGGAACTAATCCCCATTACTGTAGGCATAAAAAATATATTAATTTGGATATGTCAAAAATGGTTGAAAATTATTCAGGACATCTTCCCGCTTTTAAGAAACACATCATTCTTCCTCCTCTAAAAAATAGATCTTCAACATGCCCTGTATTTGGATCTATTTTTATCTTTTTTTGGATATATAGTATGTTAACATAGAATCATACCTTCCTGAGTTTCTTCTAATAGATATCCCCTTTTGGATATAGGAAGGTTGTTCATCACTCAATCAGAACACATGGTGAGATTAATTATGAGCATTTAAAATCACCTATTACTCTTCTATTATTACTCAATTATTTATCTAAAGAACTGTTGAGAAATAAATGATCATGGATAGAGAACACATTACTATAACATGGTTTAATGAACTATGTTGTAGCACATCCCATTGTAAAAATATTATGGTGCGGTCTTATCTACCATAATGAAACCTTTAATAACACATTCTTCACTATGGAATGGAAGCATGTAGTTTTTAAAGGATGATTTTTTTAACCAAATCCACTTTTCATAGAGAAGTAACTACTCATTAAATTTTAATGTTTTGTATCATTTTCTCCTTAAACCACTTCTCACAACAAAATTTTTGTGTTGTGATATGATTAATTATACTAGATACTCTTCATTTTTCATGTATTAAGGACTATTATGAAATATAATTTTTCTATGATACAACATGAACATATATTCTATAACCTAATATAAATAGAATCTCTTATTAAAGTGAAATATTATTCATTATGGCATAGAAAACTATAGATCAAGATTGATTCATCTACTGAATTAAAACCATCCATGGAACAAGATAAGGCAATAGTATAGCCTATCACAGGATAGTTTTTTTTTTTGAAAATCCATGGCTCAAAATATTTTGAACCCCCCCCCCCATGATGCAGATAAAATCTATTTCATGGGAAATATGGAATACATTGCATTACAGTGAGGAACTCCTTCTTATAATGTAGTAGAATAGTTGTGTCACAAAGATTATATGAATGGAGGTAGAATATTATGCTATGGAGGTAGATTGATCATCTTATCAATGATGATCAAATAGACCCATTATGTCCATATAAATTTTAAACAAAATAATGGTAACCTTCAAAGGAACATCCCACATTGGTTTTCTCTTTGGATGAGGTCCTCTTAATAACTAAAATACTTTCATTGATTTATTAATATGGAATTGGGGTTCATCACCTACAATGCCTTAATACACTATAATAATAGGATATGCCTCAACTATATGGTCCCATGTGAACCCTTGTAGTTTTATGTGCCCTTTGTTTCTCCTATTCATACATCATGAAGGCAATATTCTAACCTTCTAACACCTAATACCCATGACCATCCAAGTTGACCCTCTCCCATATGGTTGACCCCTTGGGTCCAACATTTGGTTGAGGAGGTCTGTGGTTGGTTATGTTATGGCGCAGTTTTTACGCGAAGAACCAATGAAATATGGAATTAGTAGATATATGTATTTCAAACCAACTAAAACACTATTTACAAGATAAATCTTTCTGAAAATAAAAATGTATTTTATCGTTTTTCATGGTCTTCAAAAATCATCATGAAAAATATGTATTCATATGAAATCATCAACATAAGATTTAAAATCACATATTATGATCTTACAGACATTTTACAACACATTATCACATTTTCTTATACAAATAAATACCAGTTCATTGATTTTTAGGGATAAAAATCAATATGTTAGTCATTTTCAATCATGTTTACCGTGGCTCTAACCATCTTCAACATGTGATGTCAAAAATGATATTATCAAAAAAATACATTCCAGAAATATTTTCATAGTATCCAGTCTACAATCTTATGATTTAAAAAATATCCCCTCAACACACACTCATAAAAGTTCAAAAAAAGTATTTTGTGGTTCCTAAATAAAACAAGACATAATATAGGGTATGTAAAAATCTTATTATGCCTCTAATGATATTTGGACACTCTAGTGCTAATAAACCTATGGTGTGAAACTTTCCATGCCCAGATCCTGTACCTCACTACTATCAGCCACATCCACATCCACCTTTATTTCATGATTGCTAATGATATGGGGCATCCTGAGGTGACCCTTTTTATACCCTATCTCCTCTTAGTAGAGGATAATTATGCTACCCTTGCTGAAAAAACAACCTTACTGGTGGATTATGTTGAGGATGATACTAAACATGTCCACCTCCACTCTACAGATCACCAATGATCATTGTAAGATAAATTTTATGACAAACACAACCCCTTTAGAAGAAATAACACTGGACCAAATCCCCTCAGAAAAAACTAAAACCACTAGACCAGGAAGGTTAAAAAGGAAATACTAAATTCAGCTCCCTAAAACTATAAACTTGTATACTAGAGAAAGCATTTAGGTTCCCCTTGTATAGTAACCCTCCTTTTTAGTAAATATGCTCACCCCCCCCTCATTCTTCTAAACCACAAAATATTTTGTAAATGTTAAAAAACTATATGCATATTTGATAAATGGGGAAAGGTCCTCCTTAATAAATTTCACATAGAACTCATAATTTGGGAAAATATTTTTATATTAACGTAATAATTACTTAAACTTAATCCCATGATCTCACACTAAGATGATCTTCAAATTAATATAATAAAATTACAACCTATTCACTTCCTTAATGTTTGAAAATATAAACTCTTCTCATAACTCCTTCTAGAAGTCCTAACATGAAATTTATACCACATTATATGCAATGAGATACAAATCCTCAACTAAAGAGATAAACCCTTCATCTGACTGACTATCAGCCAGTCCCAGTACTCTACCCGAGTTTGGATCAGACGGAAGGTGATATCAATATCATCCAAACAATGCATTGTCTCCAAATAATAAATGATGCAACCATACGTTTCTAAGTCATATTGTTTAAAATCATGAAATGTCCTCCAATATTGATAATCCTCATCGAATGAATTAACCCTCTATGATAATCAAACAGGTCGTCCTGTTGAGCCTCATAAACCTAAACCACATGTGGATAACTTCCTATAGAAATAGTTAAAATGAAAAACAAGGATATCCATTACCCATGTAGTTTAGAATTAAATTAATATTAATTTTTATCAACACATTTTAACCTTCTAGAACTACCCAATTTAGACAATAATGAAAGAAATCATCATGAATAATCTTATCCTAAGTTTCTACCCTGAAAGAGTAACCACCTCACTTGGTCATTTGGTAGAATATGAGTCCATTCATTGGATCAAAAGGGTACCTAAAATCATTTTTTATATCCAATATTATTTGGCCTATGTAACACACAAAGATCAAATGATTTTGGTTCCCTACCAACCCATGTAATCCTCACTATTCCAAACTACAATCTCTAACCTCTATATCAAAAAAAATCCTTTGATACCACTATTTTAGGACTCCCATCCTCTTAATGTACCCCTCTTGGGATGATAATGAATTAAAAGGATTAATTACCATCATGTCTCACCTATAGTAGGCCCAAGTTTGTTCCTAGAACAGAGGATATAAAATCTTACATATGGGAGGAATTACCCACTATGTGACACCGGACCATGCGATTAGATAAATATATCAGAATTAAACTCCAAGAAATTATATAAATTTTTGAGAACCAAAATCATTCCAAAAACACGAATAATGTAAAAAAATATAATATTCCCCGAATAAATTAGAAAATAAATAGTCATATGGCATAGTCCAAACAACATATCCAGAACCCATGCTAGAAATGTCCAAGTAAGTCCCATAAGTCCTTCTGTAAACCTGAATATAATTTTTTATATATGTGGGGTGAGAATAAAATATATACATAGTATGATCATACACAAAGTATCATATTTACATGTGAAAAGATTATACAAATGAACCCCTGAGAAAATTGTAGAACCAACTACACCTACAGAGGTCTACTAACCAATCCCATCCTCGCCAAGGAATGTTAATCAAATAAATCATCCTTGTGTAGTAACAAAATATGAAGAATATCGATAAAGAAGGTACCCCCTCACAAATTTCAATATAATTTTCCTCTTTTATAACACATCCTCATATGTCTTATTTCACCCATATCTTTAGTAGAATCCTTCTGAAAGACATTAGGTAAATAGTATAATGATATGTACCTAGCATGAAACTAGAAATCACAACTCACCTGAAGACACTTGGGTTATCACATTGCATATCAGCCACATCAATATATCCAAAATATTAGGTTATCATGAACATTAATTTGATCTACCTTGTTCCCTCCTCCAACCATACATGAACCCCACTATGAATTTCCTCATCATCTCGTAAAACATTTCAACTAGTACACTTTTGGATTACGGGTATAATAGTCCTTGCATATCAAATGTGCCTAGAGATAGAGAGAGTAATATGGGGTATCCATCCATCCAGACCTACTATATGGATGTTTCTACCCCCCCCCCCCCCCACACACACACAGACAGACATTTGGGTGTTGGCACATAGTGCTCGACGCCGATGGGGTTCAAATAGAAATCATATTGAAAATAATATATATATATATATATATATAATAGTCATACACACAGGCCCAACCTATGATTTAATAAAACTATCATACTAACATAAAACATCACCACAATGCCTCACAACCTCCTCCAATTTCACAACCTCCTATAATGCATAACAGCACATGAGAAATCCAAAAGCCACAAACTATAATCCACAATCCACATTCAAAAGTTTCATTTCAATTTAGTCCATTATCATATTTTATGAATTAAAAACCATTATCATCATTAAATACATTCATTTTTACATTTTAAATACTTTAATCACACATCCCATTTTATTTAAATATTTTTATTCCATCCCATCCAATTCCATATTCAATATCACTATTAACATTTATTCCATAACTTCTCGGAAACTATCAAAACATCTCACACACATGATATCCCATCCATCTCAGGACAAAAAAGGCCCCACACCAAAACAAAATATCATCAAAATCACCATATCTCATCTCAATTACCCCATATCCTAACCACATACCATCCCATGCCAACTAATTGTTGTATCACTTACCCAAATTTACTATATCCAAAATTGTCACCACTATCACCGTATAATATCCCACACCACACAAGGTAACATAGCATGTACAACCACACCATGAAACATATCCCAACTACCACATGTTTCCAAATTTAAGTTTAAGGGATTTCATTAATTTATATTTAATGTAATTGTTATACAAACAATTTTTTCCATGGGAGGAAATTTCTTTATCCATATATAAGTGATTATCAATTTCATTCTGGTAGATATAAAAAATCACACAAAAGGATTACCTAATAATATCAAATACAACATAAACAAGGCTCCCCAACTATCATGATTTTTATAAATCCATCAAGAATTTATAAATTCATTAAAAGTAACATCAAATAATTGAAGCATATAATTTATTCACATACACCTTTAATTTTAATAAAATAATTTTCTATTATCTCTATTAATACTCTTTATAACATCTCTCTAATGAAGAATAAGATCTTGATATGCCAACAAGAAAAATGAATGAACAAAAGAAGAAGGATCCCCTATATCAAATAAACTTTTCAAAACAATGTGAAAAATGGGGTGAATGAAAAATATTCATAATAGAGAGAAAAAATAACGAAACCCCAAATAAACCTGAATCACACCAAGGTACTATAATAACACCACTCAATCACACCAGAACTAAAACAACATCATCATTATGAAATCCTAAATACAAAACCATGGGGAAAAATAGATAAAAGATTAAAACTCACATTGGATTTCCAAAATTAATCCTTTGAATATTGGGGATAAAATAATGATGAAAGGGGATAAAAGATACCCAAAACATTTCCAGGGTTTTCCCAAGGTGAGAGTGAAAAAAGAGAGAAATAAAATAATTTGGGTGAGTCCCAATAAAATTTAGACAAGATAGACCTTGGAAAATTCTTTCTTTGAAAAACAAAATTCATAACATACATCTTATTGAGGTACTCTAATTCAGGACAGGAAACTAATTCATCCAATGAATTTATCAATCTACAAACCAGAACAAAAAATACTAAATACATTGGAACCTATTAATGTCATGAAAAAACTACCTCACACTATGAATTCATTGAGTACATAAATTTCAGACACAACTTCATGATATGAATCTCCTGCCTCTTAACCCAAAAACATCCACTTCCTACACTAAAATATGGTCATGTTGTGAAACACATTTAGAAGGATAATTTCTACATCAAACTCTACTAAACCCTACCTGAGCCAACATTGAATGTATTTGAATCCAAAAATAGGTATGTAATTGTACAAGAAGGTAAAAATCATTAAACCTAGACAATGTATTAGTAAATTAATTTTATAGTAGATATAGGTACACATGTTATTGATTTTTGGATAAACTTATTTTTTTCTCCTTTTTTACTTAATACAATATTATTTGAATTAATTTATTTTTATGTTTATTTTATAACTTCAAAATAATGTAAACTAACTTCGTCACCCTTCCATCTAATCTGACCAATAATTTGTGTCAAATCTCCCCATGATTTATAAACCATAGTTAGTTTTATTTAAATGATATTCAACGATGGACTCTGCCTCTTATAGCCTATGTTTTCTAAAGGGAAACTCAATTTTTCAGATTTAATAGGAAAAAATTGTTGGAAAATTAAAATGCATATGTTTTTTTATAATAATTGTTTTGGTTTTGTGGATAATATATTTGAATTATTACATAACGACATAGGTATTAGATTATAAATTGAATTCTGATGATATAATCTCTATTGATATTGATGAAAAAAACATGAATTTTCCTTATTAATGTTTAAATAAAATTAGTTTCGTATTTTTGCACATGATAAACTATATAGGAAATATTTAAACTTCTTAAAGTCAGAGTCGTTGGCTAAAAAAACATTAAGGATAATAAAAATGGAATATATAGGAATAATATTTTAGTTTATTGATTTATATTAATAAATTATTTAATAAATTTTTAAAAAGAATTCAAAAATTAGAAATGGAATAAAATATATTGCTCATGATATATTTATATATATTATAGTAAAGATAAATTTTTTTGTATTACTATCAGATTATTCACTAATGGAAATTATTTTTAAAGAAGAAAAGGTCCTTAAGAACATTTTATTTAAATAACTGTTTGGATGTATCATTAATAATGAGATTGTAATAAAAATATGAGATAAAATAGAGGATAGTGAGGTCATGGAAAATAAGATCATTATATTCAAAAAAATTAAAAGAAGATCTTTTAAGAGTGACAATATGATTTCTCACTTGGTGAAAAAGATGACCAAGTTTATGAGGAACATAAAAATCATTTTGATGAGAAAAATGGTAGAATTAAAAAGAAGCGGTCAATGATTCTTTCTATGAACAAAATTAAAAGGATAAATACAAAAAATATTCTCCCAGAATCAATAAAATGAGTAAATAAAACGATAAAATCAATAAGTATCTAATATTCTAAATATAGATTGAAAATGATAGCTCTATTTATTCATTTGAATTATTTTATGACAATGAAAAAATTGTTCATGGCCTAAATTTATGTATTTGATGCATTAAATTCTAATTATTATTCATCTTATTAATTTTATTTTTGTTCTGAAGATCATAATTCTACTCAAGATAGAATAAGGGAAGGATTTTGTGAACATTCCAAAAAATTCAATGAAATTAAAAATAAATATATTTTTTAAATTATATAGGGAGAACTATTCAAAAAAATGTTTGACCTTGAAACTAAAATTTCAACCGAATATGAAAAAATAAATTCCACTATTAGAGATCATACAGAGGATCTCTAAAAATTAACTGAATTTTAAGAAAATATTGATAAAATTCTTGGTTCATAATTTTATAGGAATTCTATATTGTAATTGCTTACGCTAATAATACTAGTTCTTCAAAAAAGACTAATATAACGTTTTTAATTATTTTAAATAATCGTGGAATAAAATTTATGAATGTATTTGTAAAAATGATCTATATGGTGGACTTAAAAAGTCCAATTATCCAATAACTTTTATAGGAAATTCACATAAACTAGGATAAATATGAGCGTGAAAATATATTTTGGATAAAATTAGTGGACTCTGCCCTAAAATTATTAGTATATTTATTCTTTTATAAGAAAAATGTCTCTAGAGTAAATTGGAATGATGTTAAATGCATCAAATTGGATGCTTATTTTATCATAAATTTTTCAATATAGAACGAACCCAAGATTTAATCTTCATCGATCCTTGGATATTTATTTTGAATTAAGGAATTTATTATGTATAAGAGAGGGTTATTATAAAAAATAAGGTTTATGGTTAATGAAACAATGATGAATAACATATCTAAAGTGAACGAGTTGAAACAATTTTATTGAAATGTGATCACCCCAAGCAATACCCTTGATTCCCATTCGTCATCGCTTAAAATGATATGAGAAAGTATTTAAATCATTGATTTTATCTTTTCAAAAAAATATTTTTTAAATGACATATTATTATGTTAACTCTAATCGTTCATTCATAAATGCAATGTGCCTTACCAGTAATCACTAAGGAATAGATGATCTCTATCAAACTTCATTGTCCAAAATCATCATGGAAACACATTAAGAACATGATGTGTTGCCCATATTTTTTTATTGGTACACGTCCACATGAATTATATTTACAAGCCAGTGGTTGTGTTTATTATTATTTAATCATCAGATATGATCCATACAAAAACTATACTTGAGAAAGGGAAAGGAATTAAAAATAAGTGTGTGAATCATCACATGAATGGGTACCAAAAACGTGATCCTTTATTTTTGACTATTAAATATTCATAATAAAACTGAAATGGAAAAACAGAATATGAAAAGATAAACCAATAGATAATATTTATAATATAATTGAAATAATTATAATTTAAAGTTTGGGATAACATCAATTTTCCACCTCATGTGGTCACAAGGATCTTATCACTTAATGGAAGGGGAGGAAGATAATATAAAACATCCCAAATCTACAAATCATGTCATATTGTTTAAATCCATTTATAATTGGGTTTAAGAGTGATTTTATTGGAAATTACAAGAAATAATTCACAAAATAATCCAAGTATTTAAGGGACTGGGCTAACCATTCAAGGAAACATTTCCACTACACTTATTCCATATATATTAAAAATAATACGCCTTTTATTGACCAAGTATTTAGTGGATATGTGTATATTATATTTATCTATAAAATAGTGGTTGAATAAAATCATTTGATGTTCTTTATCCCATAAAATGGTTCAATGTCCAAAAGGATGGTCCAATATGGGTTTCCCATTATTTCTTATAATTAAGAGCCCCCATTAGGACACTTGTGATTAGATCCCGCACATGGTTGGTTATTCATCCTATAAACAATTAAATTTTCAATTTTTATAAGGTATATCTTTTTATAATAAAAATACCATCATTCATACCAATTTGTTTATACTGTAATTTCATCATTTCTAGAATGTTTTCACAAAATGAATTAAAAATATATATGTATTTAAAAAGGTTGTGATGGAGGGATTATAAACCCCATAAAAATAAAAAATATAATATTAGGGTAAAATAATAATATATCATTGTTCCATCACACCCCCTGCCAAAAAAATTTATACTCCTAGGAAAATTCGTATATCCCAATAGAAATACACACATAAATCAAAACTGAGAAAAACTCCCAGAATATATTAAATGTTAAAATGATCATATCACATTTGTGAAATAAATTTTCTTATTTTTATTATTTTCTTACATTAAAATTAATTTATTCACCTATGAAACATTTCACAACCTATCGCACAAAAAATTTAACTTACTCATCTCTTTAATGTGAAATTTATAAAAATTTATACTCATTTGAAAATCATAAAATTCATACCATAGGATTCGTTAAATCATAGAACCCCATACAAGAGATAATGAATTTTTTGACAATAACAAAGAACTTTAGTTAATACCTTTGAGGCTTAGGGTTGGTGTGCTTGATGTTAAAACATGATGTATAAAGGTGGATTGTTTTCTCATTGAATACAATGCAAGATCAATCACTCTTAAATAAGTAATATTCCATAGTAAAACTATGCATGTATAAATCACCCAAATAAATTTCACCCCTTTAAAATATTAATCCCTAATTAATATCAAATTAATTATAATTAACGATTGATCCTATTTTTTTAATATATATATATATATATAATATTTTAATTTATTTTTTAATTGAATGGGGTGATAGGGAAATTTAATGAAAAAATAATGATTCAATTATGTACAATTGATTAGCTCCATGATTCATATGAATGAATAATGAATGATTCTTTCTCATTATCCGAATTTTCAAATTTATAATATGATCCAAATGAAGTAAAATGAAATATACACAACATATGAACTTTTTCTCAAATTTCAAATGTACCCCCACACTATTATTCAATATTAATCATCCATTCTATAATATATTAAATATCCTAACTCACTCACTCTCACAATGAACTATGGTCATGATATTTATAAAAGAGTGAACTTTGGTAGTGAAAATAGACTGGTAATGAGGTCATATATAAGGTATTACCTAGAAACTAGGGGGTTCGACGGGATAATGTGTGGGTAGTTCACAAAAATGGATAAAAATAAGGTTTCAATATTAATGTTACACCTCCATCAGACTATCCATTTCCTAGATCAAGTTTTTTCATAAATAGTAAAAATTAATTCATGATTAAAAACAAAATTTAATCTTAATCAAGAATATAAAGAATATGGAAGAATATGAAAATATTTCATTATATCACCTTTTTGGTTTGTAAAAATAAAAATAGGTTGGTACTAATGAGTAATGTTTTTAATAAAAATCATAAGATTATTTTGTGTGATCATATTCAAGAAAAATATTCTATATCAACACTAATTTGAAACCCTTTTCTAAAAATTAAGGAATTGCACTAATTATTGACACACTAATTTAGAATTATTTTTTATATTATTTTTAATATTGATGTTAATATAAATATACAAAATAAAAAAATGTAATAAAAATATGGAAACACCAAAAAAACATGATTTTCATTATTTTATTTTCATAATTTTTGGTTTCATTTTATTTTTTAAAATAACTCAAATGTTATCTATAATATTCCTCCCTAATACACACTAAAAACCATGTTTTCATAAATGATTGAAATTAATATAAATAGGCATGTGAATAAAGGTAGGGATAAGGGATAGCCAGTTAACTAGTGTTATATGTGGCATCTATTACTTGGAGTTCCTCTATGGATGCATTAGAAAATCCTCAAATATGTTTTTAGGTCCCTTCCCATTGAAGATGAACCTTTTTCCACTCAGATCATAATAACCCTCTATTGATCCAAAAATAAAAATTTAAGTAGTAGATTAATTAGAGAGTAGCAACAAATGAATATTATCTATGAGGTACTTTAGCATTGAATTTTACAAGAGGAACTTCTCAAAAATCTGAAACTTTCACTAATGGATCATATCATCATGTAAATCCTTCATTTTATCTTTGTAGATATAATATATATCCTATGAATCTATATGATGTTATTCCTACTATTAAATATGAAACTTTCTATTGACACTTTAATATGATAGATTCATATTATATTAATTAACAACTTAATATGCATGGTTATATACCTCCATTTCTTGCATTTCGATTTGAAATTTCATACTTTTCATGAGTGTAGGGGTGATATGAGATAGAGACATTATGAACCTCCCCATATATATATTGAAAAATATTCATGTTGGTATTATAGAAATTATAAACCAGGTTTCTAATTCTAAACCTCAGTATACCATACCTGATAAAATTCTGATATCTCAAAAATTCGACAACCACTCACGATTCATCAAAAAAGGAACTAGAGAAATTGAATATGTGTAATAAAATAAATAATTTAAGATTTTGGGTTCAGATTCTTGTTAAAAACAATAAATCCACAAAATCTCTTTACCGAATTAATTAAATTATTACATTTAATTCAACTTAAGAATGAAGAAAACAATCAGACAAAACCGTAAATGGTACCTTATTTATTTAGAATTTCTAATTTGATTCACTCACAGTCGGTGTCTTGTGGCTAAAATTTCCAAGATATGCATCTTCTAGATTTCTCACATGAGTACCAAAAATCCTAGATCATTATTATTTTATTATAGGATGATATAATTTGAAATCAAAGAGAATTACAATGCCACTTTTATTTCCTAAACAATGTGCACTCAATCAAGAAAGAAGGATTGATCTTCCTTATTCATCATTCATATTCTCTCTATCTGAGCTTTAAAGGAGATAAAAGGATATTTAATCACTCCTAATTCTTGAAAACGATGTATCTAACTGTTAAAAATGCTATAATGAGGTTTTATTCCTTATATATACTTTCTAAAATTACACATTTATCCATGGAAATTAATAACATTAATTTCCCACAATTGGGATCACTTAGGAATTAATTAAACTTATCATAAATTTCGACAAAAATTAATCACTCTTACAATACTTTAACATGTTATGTGATAAAATATAAACCAATAACTTGACTCATATTCTCCCCAAATAATTTAATTAACCTCAAACAAGTTATATTCGTTTGAAAAATTATATATTCTCATATACATTTATAGGATTAACTAACTTAGGGATACTATAAAAAATAAATAAACCATTTTTATCCTAAACATGAATAATATAATTGAATTATTTCAATTTTCATCTTTTAAAATCTTACGTTCATCGACCCCCTCATGTGGCCACCAAATCATCCTCAACTCTTACATATATGAATAAATGGAACTTATTGATAAATTATGAAAGTGAACCTCTAGGTACTTATCTTGAAAATATCAAGTCATTCTCATGTACCGATATTGGATTATAGAAACCCATCATGGCAACTAAGGGGAAAAAGAATGTAATGGCCCAGTATTATTAGTAATATTTTTTTCCTAAATAAATGTATGTCTTATTAAATTATTTAATATTATAAACACACAAAATATAGTGAAAAAACAATGACATTGTTTCATTTCTAAAAACTGTTACATAAATCCACAATGAAACCTATTAAAATTCTAAGCATTACAACTAGACAAAAAATATAAATTAAAAAAGCTAAAATGGAAAAATATGGATTTCCCCGATCAGCTAGAATCAAATCCCCCACTGCACACACTATAGAAAAGAAGAGAAATATTTTTAAACAAAGAATCATTATGTAAAATGGAAATGCAGAATCTCAGTAGTAATTGAGAATAATGATCATTGTAAAAATGAATTCGTATTTATAAGAGGTAATGTGACAATTTAGAATAGTGACTAGGCCATTGGGAATAGTAAATTGACCATTGTAATAGTGATTTCATCACAAAATAATAAATTATGATATAAATAATAGTTATCTCGATTAATTTATGTAAAAAAATATTATAATTCTAAAAAATAAATACCATGATTAAAAAAGATAAAAAAAATATAAACACATTTGTAATAATATGTATTTATAATTATTTTATAAAAATAATTTTTATATTAATAATTAAAATTACTTATTTTATAAATTTAATTTGAAAAAATAAATATCATTTTTTATCACCATGTTAAAAATTTGAAGGTTAATTTTCAGGTAATATTTTTTAAATACTACAAATTTCTACTGTATAATAAAAATAATGTTTTTCTCATAACCGGGGTATCTTAAGTTACGTCATTCATGAGGTAATGGTGACCTAATCCTTTATAAAACCCGATTTTATAACATGATATGTTTTATTTCTAAATATATATTAAAATATGATAATGTTTTTTCCAAATCGAAGAATAACATTCCAAAAACTAAAGTCAAATGTGATTCCATAAAATTATATTTTTCGTTCATTGAACATTCCTTTTCAATAAACTAATAAATTAGCATTATAAAGTGGATTTAAAATATTAAACATGTTATATAATATTCATATATGATTTATAATTTGTAAAATTTACTATTACAAGTTCTACCTTTGAAATATTATTTTATTCAATATTTTATTCTAAAAATACCTCTGCTCAAGTATAAATAACCTCTCTCCCTACCATTGGGAAACCAATCCTACCAAAAATTATAAATTCCAATATCATCCCAAATACACCCTCCAAAGACCCATGTAGTCCTTATGGAAATTATGGAGAAACCCCACTCCAATCCAAAAGGATTTATAGTGTCGTAGAAGGGAAACTACATTGATTATTAAGTTCTAATCCACTAATCTCTCTTTTTTATTTTCGTCTTCCACTTCCATTTCATTTTCCAATAATCCATTCACCATAAAACCTTAAAATAATTAATTAAACACTAATTTGACTTTATATTAGTTATTTTAACCTATTTTACTTATCCAACTACTATATATATATAAATGTTAAACTTCTCCTTCCCACTCTCCTTAAAATGTCATGTCAATGGTCGGTTAACCACCAATGGAGATATATCCATGTAAACACAGGTAAAAATAATTATATATGGATAATAAAAACTATATATGATATATAAATATTTAATTAGATTAATTATATTCTTTTGTAACTAATTATAGTAAATTTAAAATTACATTTAAAAAAAATAGTGAAATCAAAATGAAACATAAAATTTTTAAGAAATACATAATGTCAAAACACTTCAATTTTATCAATGGAAATTATGTAATATAATCCAACAAATTATAATTGATAGATATTTGTATAAATGAATATAATTATCTTCTATAAATTTTTTTTAATAAATATATTTCTATTATTCCTGAGGCGCAAAAGTGATGTAATAAAATAGGAATAATGGTATGTGGATTCTCAAACCCAACTAGGTTTCATTGGTTTATAACTATTTATTGGAAACTTTAAAAGTGATTATTACTTTAGTGTTCCAAAAATATAATTGTTGTTCTTACCACTTCGTTTCAATGATATAAATGTTTCCCACTTGTTTTTATGAATTTAATATATATTTTCTAAAAAAAATATTGTTTTCAAGACACATCTTGAGTCATATTGAGATTTATTGATGATTATTATACCAAGTATATTTTTCCATTTTCTTTTTGGAACCCAAAATTTTATCCATGAATTTACTATTTATGAAATTATTATGAAACCCATTCCTTATAACAGGATATTTTATGACTAGGTTTGTTATACATTCTATGTGGCATGCATGAATTTGTAAATGTTATGATGATATGAGTGGTATCAGAATTATATATTAATCAAATGCATTGGGTAAATTGGTTTATCTCATTATATAATGTTCCATATGCATGAACATGAGGGTATCTTTGTTCATAATGATGATATTTTAATTATGCACATATGTTATGTGTGAACATGATGGTGTCTTTTTTATAACTATGTGTGATATTTGGCCACTAAGACAAGATGTTTAATTTTTATGCATTGTTAAATTCCATTCTTTGATCAATATTTTTTTCATCATGTTGACAAAAATTCTATGATTATGTTATGATGATTATTATTATTATCCTCATCCATGTTATATTTATATGTTTCCTTTATTCATATCTTAATGAGATTTTAGCTCACCACTTTTATTGATGTATATCCTTATAGGATTAATTTTACTAAGTAGAACGTGAGGGACACTAATAATATAGAGAATAATGAGTTAAATAATTTTTATGTATTAATATCTAAAAGTTATGTTTGAGCCTAATTTTACGAATACCCTAATCCTTTGGATCCTATATTTGTAATGATATTATGTTGTTTATCATTAAGATGGTGTAATATTCATGTAAGAAAAAGTAGGATTGAAATAGTTTGTATTAGAACACGGTTTAGTAAATTTAAGAAGAAGGATTATAAAAAAAGACTAATAACCATATGTATAAGTATATATATATAGGTAAAACATCTTGAAGAATATTTTTAGAGAAGGATAAAAATATCAATCCCAGAATATATGCCTTTAGTATTAATTGAACAGAATAATAAATAATTCATTATTTCTTGATTTAAAATTTGTTCAATCCTTTTATATTTTAGAAAATGGAGGGAACTGAGGGAAACCAAGCCAACAATCCATGTGATGGACAATACAGTTATTTTATGAATGACATCACTAATTCCATGAGAGGTGGAGTTCAAAACGTCATTGAAATTATTACCCAGTTGTCTCAGGTTGTTAATAATGAATTCAATCATGTGTAACATCTACCTTCACTTAAGAAAGATCAACTATAAATTTATTCCATTATAAGTAAATGAACATCGATGATTAATATAATTAATGATCCAATTTTCATGAAATCATGGGTTAACTAAATGGAGAAGATATTTTCGTTGATCCGTTATTATGATAAGGAGGATGTGACTCTTTTGGTGTAGCCTTTATATAGAGAATTCAATCAATGGTGGGTGTTGATAAATAACACCATGCCAAATAATGATATCAAATAAATGTAGTGGGAAGACTTTAATAAAATATTTATCTACATTTTTTTCCCTAAAAGACTTCAAAAAATACGGAGATATAATTAATAGAGATAAAAAAAGGAATGTGGATCTATTATAGATTACTAGGCAATATTCCCAAGGATTTCAAGATATGCCTCAGGTGTGTTTATAAACAATGATAAAATAAATAGAATCATTAGTAATTTAAAACCAATCAATTGAAAGGATCGGGTAATCTTAGAAATTGGTAGTTATTAAGAAGTGGTTTAACATTTTCTCAAATTAGAGATATAGTTTAGATAATTATTCCATGTTAATATAGATATGAAATGAAGAATTGAACTTCAAGCTGGTGGATCAAATGAAAAAAGAGTAAATAAGATCCAAATACCTACATGTTAAAAAAGTGGGAAAAAAATATCATGGAAATTGTATTATGGTTATGGGGAAATGCTTCATTTTTTGGAGAGATGGACACAAATGTCATGAATATTAAAAAGACATGAATAATTTGGGATACATGATGGAGTAAAGGATCAGACATCATAGTGCACCACATATGTTTCAATACATAAAGTGTATGGAGAAAGGGAACTTTGAAAGCTATTTCATTAAACCATGGGTCCCGGAGGATAATTTTTGTAAAAAAAATCCAATGTCAAAGTAGAAAGTTAAATCTTATTTCATTGCTACTTTTTAAGTTGATCATGAAATCAAATTCATACATGGTACACTTCCTATTCACTCAATAATGGAAAAGGTTTTATTTGATATTTTTTCTATGCATTTATATGTATCCTTCATATTTTTTATAAATATTTAATCAAACCCTTGATACCCATAAAAATATATAGTGGTGCAATCATTTCAGCCCATGTGTTGAACTATTCTACTGTTGGTGTATATGGGAAGATTCTTCCTGTAAATATTATAATTCTTCCCTTGGTTGAATTTGAAGCAACATTGGGAAAGTAATAGCTCACATTATATAGAGAACACATCAATTACTGGTAAAATGAAATATCCTTTCATGTTTTTAACCATTTAATGCTCCTCTAAAAATACCAAGAAGATTATGATTCTACATTAAAAAATAGATTAATGGTGTCAGTGTTGATACCCAATGAAGAATCCTACCTAGACCAAATATTTTTGTAAAATGAAAGCATCAAACATGAGGAAATGACCATTGTGAGGGAATAACATGATTTATTTCAAGAAGAGTTACATGTAATTCCCAAGATCATGAGGTATAGTTCTCAATAGATCTCATAATAGGAGTTAATCATATTTCTAAATACCCCTATAGGATTGCCTCGATAAAATGGGTGGATTTAAAGAAGCATGTGGAAGATAATTTGGAAAAAGGGTTCATATTCCATAGTGCATCACCTTGGGGTGCTCCATTTCTCTTCTTAATGAGGAATGATGGATCAATGCGGCTATGTATTGATGAATAGGATCCCAAAAAGGTCACCCTAAAGAACAAGAGTCCCCTTACAAGGATTGATGACTTGTTCAATCAACTACAATAGTTTCAGTACTTCTCAACTGTGGATCATCATAATGGATATTATCAAATGAAGGTGAATAAAATATATATTCAGAAAAATTGTTTCTATACAAGTTATAGGAATTATGTGTTCATAGTGATTCCCTTTGGATTTACTAATTCCCCTAAAATCTTCATGGATTTGATGAATAGATTCTCTAGAGACAACCTTGATAAGTTTTTTATAGTGTACGTTAACAACAATCTCATGTAATTAAGGAGAATGAAGGAACATTTAGACTATCTATGGATTGTGACGGAAAAATTAAGGATTGAGAAAATATATGCTATATTAATTAAGTGTGACTTTTATATGTAGTAAGTCGTATTTTTTGTGCATGTGATCACATGTAATAGAATTTATATGGACCCCTCATCAATAAAAGAAATTTAGGAGTGGCCCAAACCCACTTGTGTAATGTAAATTCATCATTTTATTAGTTCAGATGGGTAATAACGTTTTTTTAAAAAACATATCATGATTTTCCACCACAATAATTAAATAAATGTGAAAATAGATAAAGTATTTCTAGAATGAAGAATGTGAGGAAGGCTTAAATCAGTTGATGTGTAATCACACTACCAATAAGTGTATAAGGATTTGTTAAATACAGTGACACTTCTATTAATGGATTGGGTGGTGTACTCATTTATAATGATAATGTGATAGCCTACACATCATGGCTATTGAATATCCCTAAGAATAACAACCAGATGCATGATTTGGAGTTAGTACTTATGATATTCACTCTAAATATTTAGTGGAACTATCTCTTTGGTGAGAAGTGTGACATATATACTTTTCATCAGAGTCTATAGAATATATTCACATTTAATTATATCAACATGCATCAAATAATATGGTTAGATTAAATAAAGGATGATTATTTCTCTATTCATTACCATATAGAAAAGGAGGACATGGTAGATAATGCAATTAGAAGAAAAGACCTTTCCACTCTATTCATAGTGTGGATTGAGAAGGACCATATCTTCCTAGAAATGAAAATAATGGATCTGTAATTAATAATGGAAGACAATACATCTTACCATTCCCAAATGGTTTCCATCCATCTGAACAATATAAAATCAAGAAGGTGAGAAGGGATGATATGGAGAAAAAATGAATGTGATATCGGTAAAAGAAGCGAATCTGTATGATTTTCATATCAACGATGATGGTGTGATTTAGTTTATAATTAGGCATTTTATACCATCGTCACATGGAATAAACAAGATATTGTTGGATAATTCAAATATCTCATCTTTCTCCATCCCTTATAGAAGTACGAAGATGTATCACAATATGTGAAAAAACTTCTCTTTTGACAACATGAAGAATGATATTTATAAGTACATCTCAAGGTGTTTGGTACGTCAAAAACATAAATCAAAGAGACATAAGTAGAAATGTATTATGTAACCATTTCCTATAACAATGGGGAAATGGGACATTTTCATTATGTAATTTTTCATGGTTCTCCTAAAAATATCCAAATGAAACAATATGATACGGGTTATGGTGGACCAACTCACCATGACTATAAACTTTATTGCTATTCGAGAAGATTTATCGATTGAAAAAATTCCCAGGGTATATTTGAAGAAGTGGTGAGGCTTATATGGGTTCCACGTTCGATCATATATGATCATGATCCAAGGATGACTTCTAAATTCTGGGTATGTATTCAAACTTATTTGAGAACTAAATTGAATTTTATAATGGACTATAACCCCCAAATTGACAGTCAATCTGAAATGAATATTTAGATGATTGAGGGAATTATAATATCCTTTGCAATATAATTTAATGGAGGATAGGATCAGCATATCCTATTGTATGAGTTATCATACAATAATAGATTCCTCAAGAGAATTCAAATGGATCCATATGAAACTATGTATGGGAAGTTATTTGGAACATCAAATTATTGGGATGATGTTAGAGAACAAAATCTAATTAAACCTAACCTTGTGGAAGAGACGATAGAGAAGGTTCAAGCCATCCAAAAACTTATAAAAGCTACTCAGAATTGGGAAAAGTGCTATGATGACAACCATAATAGGGACTTGGATTTTGAGGTTGGATAAAAAAATTTCTTTTAAACAAAACCATGGAATAGAGTTATGTGTTTTCGAAAGAAAAGGAAGCATAACCCAATGTACATTGGCATCATTGAGATCCTTGATCGCATATGAGACATGGACTATCAACTTGCACTTCAATAAAATACGGATCAAGTTCATGAAATGTTTCAGGTATCTCTCCTGATGAATTACATACCATACCCTCACATATAATGAACCTAGAGGTGATACAGTTGGATAATTACCTTTCATATCAAGAGCATCCAGTGAAGATCTTAGACTGTAGAGACAAACATCAACACAACAAGATAACTCACCTTGTAAAAGATTTGGGGAGGATCCATCAATATTAATTAGTGACTAGGGAACTAGAAGAAATGATCATATAAAAGTACCCTCACCTATTTCAACTATGAATATGATTTTGAAATTTCTAGGATGGAAATTCTAATTGGGGGAATAATGTAATGACCCAATGATTATTAAGAAAATTTGTTTTCTAAAAAATGTGTGTTTTATTATATTCTATAATATTATAAAAATAAAAAATATAGAGAAAATAATAAATAATTGGATTCATATCTAGATAAAGTTACATGATATATAGTGAAACAAATTAAAATTTCAAACATTACAACTAGAAAAAAATATAAAATCGAAATGATAAAATGGTAAAATATTTATCTCTTCAATATACTAGAATCACGGCCCCACTGATAATAATATAGAGTAGAAGAAATATATTATTGAACCAATAAAAATTATATAAAATAGAAATTTATAACCACTAGGTTAATTGAGTATTATATTGAGTGAAAGAATGCTGTTTTATTTATTGGAGGTAATGCAACCATTAGGAATAGTAACCTGATTGTTGGGAATAGTTACATGACGTTGAAATAGTAATTTAATATAAAAGTAATTATTTATTATATAAATAATATTTATCATTTTTAATTTACGAAATTTAAATTTTATAATTCCAAAAAATAAATATCTAGTTTTAATCTCATAGAAAATATAAGCACATTTTTTATAAACTATATTTTAATGTATTTTATAAAAAAAATTATTTTTACATTCAAATTTAAAAGTAAATATATTATAAATTAATTTTATATAATTGATATCATTTCTAGAATAATCATGATAAATTTTTCCAAGTTTGATGTTTTGTTAATTTTCTGAAATACATCAATTTTCTGGTGAATATAAAAATACACTTTTTTCACATAACCGGTGTATCTTAAATTACATCATTCATTATGTAATGGTTACATAATAATTTATATGAATTGAGGATAGGACATGAAATATTTTATTTTATAAATGAGTCATTATAATACGATAAAATTAATTTCCAATCCTTAATATAACATTCCAAAACTAAAAGTCAAAAGTGATATCTTAAAATAACAATTTTTCTTTCTTTCCACGTTCCTTTTTAATAAAAGAATAAATTAGAATTATAAATGGTATTTAAAGTCTTAAAAACAATATTTTATATTAATATATTATTTATAATTTAAAAATTTTACTATTATAAGTTTTTCCTTCGCAATATTATTTTATTTGATATTTTATTCTAGAAATACACCTCTCCTCGTGTATAAATAACCCATATCCCTCCCCTTGAAAAAACAATCATAAAATATATTAAAATGACAAATATATACCAAACTCCTTATTATAAATCCCCATATAATGCTTAGGGACATTTTTTTTAAATATAGCTCCAATAAATACTGATTTATAGTGTCTTACAAGAGATGCTACATTGAGGATTAAGTATGTTCCGATCCACTCCTCTCACTTTTTTATTTTTTTCTTCCACTTCAGTTTATTTTTACGCCAAGCCTTTCATAAAAAACAATATATTAATTAATTAAGTTGTAATTTTACATTATATTATTGATTTTAACCTAATTTATTTATCTTACAACTATATATATAAATTTTAATCTTCTTATTTCCACTCTCCCGATAATGTATTGTTAAAGGTCGGCTCACCGCTAACGGAGACATATCCATGTCAAACAAATATATCCATCATCATGGATGGATATTATAAACTTCATATAATATATAAAAATTTAATTATATGAATTATAAGATTCTTGAATTAGTTATAATAATTTATAAATTGCATTGAATGAAAGTGAGAAATCAAAGAGAAAGGTGAAATTTTTTAGGAAAAATATGATATCAAAATAGTTTGATTTCATCAACGGAAATTACTAAACATGGTAAAATGATTATAATTGATAAATAGTTTTATAAATGAATAATGCTAACTTTTGGATCAATGATTCAATAAAAATATTTTTATTATTTAGTAGGATAAAACTGATGAAATAATGTTGGAATAATGTTAAGTGGATTCTAGAACCCAACTCCCTTTCTTTGGGTTATACCTCTTTCATGCAATATTTTAGTGTGGTAATTACTATAATTTTACTTAATTATAACTTAATTTTTGTTAAATCTTATTTTCAAGGATATAAAAGTTCCCAACATGGTATTAGGACTAATATAATTATTTTTTCAAAAGAAAAATTCTTTTCAAAACACATCTTCACTTCTTTTGAGAATGATTACTCTTCACTAATGATTGATGATTCATATAACAACTATTTTTCCCTTTTTATTTTTGGAATCACAATTTTTATTCATGAATGTTTTTTTTAATTATTATAACACTCGTTCCTTTCAATTGGTTAGTTTAAGACTACGATTATTATAGGTTATATGTGGAATCCATGATTATGTAAATTTTATGATGAGATATGTGGTAGTAGAATTATATAGACCTATAATGAATTGATTAATGTGATTTATCACGTGAGATAATGTGAAATATTAATGAATATGATTCTAATTTTTTTCAAAATTATGATGTTATGATTACTCACATATGCTATATGTGAACATGATGTTATCTTTGGTCACAATTATGAGGGTTTTTTCACTAAAAATACAAGATGTCTCATTTTTATGAATTTCCACCTTTCATGCATTTATATATTATTTCATTTGTGATGTTGATGATAAGAATATGCTTATGTTATGATGATGATTATTATTATTCCTATAAATATTATATTGATTAATGTTCTGTATTCATCCTCTTTTTGAGACTTTAGCTCACCCCTTTTGTTAATGTATATCCTCAGGTGATTACTTGTACTATTGAGAACACAAGGCCCATTAAGTAGATAGATAAGGAGGAATTAAATAATTTTTATGTTTTAATATGAAACATTTATGTATGAGCCTAATTTTCTAAAGACACTAAATCTTTGGATATAATATTTCAAATGATATTATGATTTTTTGTTTAATCTACTTTAAAAGTCATATAATAAAAAGCATGGTCACTATAAAGAATTATATATATAATATTACCTCATATAAACACATTTCCTATAATATAATATCTTTGTCTCATGTTATCACATAAATTCGGATTCAGACTCTATGTCACCATCATTTATTTCTTTATTTATTCATTCATTGTACTATAAAAACATACCATAAATCACCATGGAAATGGATTTAACAAAGGTACTAACATCCTAGTCAACTAGGCCCAAGATATCACTTCCTCGACTCAGATGTGACAAATAAATGATCATTCAACCAATGTCATCTGACTAATAATGCTCCCAACCCATGCTACCTAACCAAGACTTCAATGTGATGGTTATTTCATTGAATAAAAGTATTGGATCAACTGGTATATGTATATAATTTTCTAAATTAAAGAGACCAACAAAAATGTTTTTATATAGGAAAAACCAATGACACCTAATACATGTGGTTTTCTTATGGGTGGATCAGTCCTCATTATATCATTTATTCAAGATCGATAAGTAGAAACATCATGAGAAAATGTATCAATTATTATGATCCCCTAACACATGATAGTCAAACATCATTTATTTCCTATAAATATGATGTATCTATAACATAGAAAATATATTTAAAATTAATATCACAATATCTCATGGTTCATATAATAGGTGGGAACTAAAATAATATTTTAAAATAGTGCACGATAAAAGGATATTACTAGGTAATGATTAGTAATTACGGTTTCAACGGTATTATGGTCAGAAAATGAAAATGTATATATAAAAATCTATACATGTAATGGTTATGAAAGTACATAAAATATTTAGGTCTAATGATCCAACTTAAAAATCCCACATTCACTTGATCCAGCTGCTATCAATTTTTATCTTGATAGATCTGACTTGAAAATAATGCTTATACTAATTTATGGATTTATTTTGGAGTTATGTCACATTATCTTATGTGGATAATTTTCTATATGTGAATCAAATATATATATATAAAATTCCTCAAGATATGAAACTTATGACTAATATGATTCGTCCCCCAGTGTGACATGGGTTCTATGGAATGTACCGAAACTGTAGTATTATATAAAACATTAATAGGATGTGTAATAATACGTACAACACCAATATCAAAAACTAAATTAAGTGTAAAATTTATTCTTTATTTACATTTAATATGATATACTGTTATATTATACTATAGAAAATGCGAAAATGGACTACTTTGAGCTTATCCAGCTCACTACACCACTATTTAGGAAAAATGCATAGTCTGAATTCAATTTTAGATCATCTTTATCTATCATGAATATAACCTCAGTGTATCCCATCAAAACTATCTCATCATTTCCTCCATACACCAATAACATTTATTTTGTATGTATCAAGTACTTTAGAATATTTTTTAATAGAATTCCATCATACTTAAAGAAAGGGAAACATCAAGCTAGGTATATAGAATGGTGGAAATTATAGATCCAACTGTAAAAGAACAAAATACTCTGATCATTCATTCAATATCATCATATATTTTTAGATGCATTTTATTGAGAGGTTAATACCTTGTGACATCAATAATAACCATATATTGGATTGTTCTATGTCATAACATTTGTGTACCTTGTCAATGTATGCACTTTACTCATCCCAAGATGCCTCTAAGTCTATCATGATATATGTTAATAAATAGAATATAGGATTATCCCTATACACCATTCCTAGAGAAACATTAGTGTTCACTGATTGTGAAACTATTACTTCATTTCCCATTATCATAATTTCATCAACATAAAAAAATATAAAATATTGGCATTTATAATAATCTTATTATAGGAACATGTCTCACATTCACTCTAAATGAGACTAAATTCACATCAATACACATAAAAACATTTTTTCCATGATCATGACTCCTCATTTAATCTAAAAATGGATCTACTCATCTTGTATACGTTATGAGAAATATTTGAAATTATAAAAACATTAGGATTTTTCATATTTATGTACTCAACCAACAACCCATTTAGAAAAATAGTTTTTACATCCATTTTCCAAATTTATTAATCATGGAATAGAACTATTTCATTTAATTTTTTGAATTATATTATCATTGTAACTAGTGAGAATGTTTCAACGTAGTTTATTCCTTGGAGTTTCTTAAAATACTTCATAACCAATCATTCGTTATATCTACTTAGGTGAATATCTATATCTAAATTGTTTTGAAATATACATTTATACACAATAAGTTTTACATAAAATAATGGATCAAAAAAACATGATTTTTGTATGTGGACTCTATCTGAGAATACATGTATTTTTTCCATTTAGAATTATCCTTTGCATACACTTCTTTATTATAAGTTAGAGGTTCATTATACTCAAAGTGCAATGTGCTACGTAGCTTGATGATAATAAATCCATGTTTCTCTAGTTCTTTAACCACTCTATTTGAAAAACATAGTACTTATGTCCTAGGAACATCTACATCTCTTACTTAATCTTCAATAGATTGTTCATATAAAAAAACATGTTCATTTAGAGCATCAATTTCATTAAATTGAATCTTAGTATAATTATTTTCACTTGAAATTTGTTCCATTTAAAGAAGTGTGACATGAATTTCCACAATTACTTTTCAATCTGAATGGTTATATAGGTAATATCCATTAGTTTCCTTGGGATAACCTATAAAGATACACTCCATGATTGTAGATTATAGTTTTTCATTAGGTATAGTATTGATAAACTCTTCACATCCCCATTTTTTTATGTGATTTAGAGTCGAGGGGTTTCCATACAATAACCCTTATAGAGTCCAATATTCTACTTTGTTTGGAACTTAGTTTGGGGTCTAATCTATAGTCTTCATTTCATATTTCACAAAAGTATAATCGAAGAGCTCCATGACTCATCATCGATCATACTATTTCAAGAAAGGTATTATTCCTCCTTTCACTAGAATTATTCCACTAAGGTGAATAAGTAGGAGTGGCCTATGATAATCTCCCACAATACTTCAAGTGATAGATAAATTCCTAGTTTTGATATTCCCTACTACAGTTTGATCGAAGCTTCACAATATTTTTACTAATATGATTATCTACATCATTTTGATATTACTTGAATATTTTAAATGATCCTCACTTTTATGTCATTAAGTGGATATAACCATACCTACTAAAGTCATCAGTTAAAGTAATAAACTAAGAATACACACCTCTTACCTCTACTATAAATGGACTAAATAATTCAGTAAGAATCAACTCAAATAGGTCTCTGTCTCTTTCTCATTTCCCACTAAAAGGTTATTTTTTTCATTTTAACTTATTTATAAGTGTAACTTACATATAATGGTTTCAAATTGATGAAATATAAATACAATATTTGATATAGTTTTATTAATTTATTCTAATTTACATGACCAAGCCTAAAGTGCTATATGGGGGTAGGATATGTTTTATTAATTTATGGGCAGTACATACACCACACAAAAGGTAATGGTGGCAATATGACATAAATCTCACGGGAATAAGGAGTGAGATGAAAACCTCTTACCTTGCACTTTCCTTTAGTCGAGGGCACGTTTAACCTCCTGTACGAAGATCGAAGTATGTTATTAAAATATACCAGAACCATATTAATATTTATGATATCATACATGATTCATTTATGAATTTATATTACCCATTTAATAATAATTTCCATGTTAAGTTAACATTTCGGGTAATAATCACTTTCTTTATCATACGTGTTTTAACTTGTCACCCTTGGTTGTATCACATAGATCATGATTTAAATACTTCCAGAATATAAAACAAGATAAGTATATCATATATATTTAGAATATAAATATGTATAATAGACATATATATGAAATGTAAAACACCGTTTATGGAGACGGTAGTTCGTACGTACGCATAAACGTTGTTTCTGTTTTTATATAGTATTGAACGGAAGTAAATGAATAAGATATATATAATTACATAAATCCTTATATATATATATATATATATATATATATATCTAGTATCATTATTATGTCATATATTACCACCTTATTAGTAATATATATTTTTATCATCGTCGATTAATGGTGAACTTGGAAATGAATCTCATCGCGTCGTGGAGACGGTAATCCGTACGTACGCAGGAGCGAAAATATCATTCTTTTGATATTAAAATAATATATAATTGGATGGTATATCATATATACAGAATCATTATCATGTTATATTTATTATTTACATGAATTACAAATCATTATTATATCCATCCAAATAATAATATATTGAATAACAATTACACCATGACGTGGAGACGGTAAGTCGTACGTACGCACATATGGTGACATGTCATTCAAAGGATGGATAAAATACTGAATATGGTTGTACCATATTTATAATAATATTACATTATATAGTATATACTCGATTCATTATTTTAGAATAGTAATAACAAAGAAATAAGAATTGGAAGAAGAAAGGAACTTGAAAAAGGGTGGTGAAATCATTACCTCTTCTTTGGGGTCTTCCTTTTGATTTAATCAAAAGGGCTCCTTAAGTTGTCTTTCTGACTAAAGTAAGGACTCTAGGATGAAGTGAGGGAAGTTGAGAGAGTATTTGGGAAGAGTTTGTCCGATCCAAAAGGCTTTGAAGTTGTGAGTTAATGAGAAGGGAGAGTTCCCTTTTATAAGAGGGGCGAGGGGCACCTTTGGAAAAGCTAGAAAACTTATTTTATAATAAATTCATATTCGGTTTATAATGGAAACAAAGCGGATTATTTATAGGTTAAGGTGGGGATAAGTCGAAAAAAACTCAACCAATAGAATTTAGACAGGTTTGGGTTACTATATTAACCTTATCATTAAGTATTAACTCTTAGTTAATTAGTTTCAGTTTTACAATGTCTCTTTGTATTTTTATATAATATGGTTAATAAACTTAATATATACATCCAAGCGACTCTCAAGTGGTCCATTAATGATTCAAATATCATGATATAAGTCTCTTGGCCTAACCTTAGATTTTTAGGAATTTAATATCAATTATTAATATAATATTTGTTTTAAACACTCTTTTATGTCAATTTTGACACTATTCAATAATTGATTTTTGTAAAAATCATAACAGAATGATTACTTCGAAAAACATTAATTAAATAATTCCTAACATGTCATATTAAATTATAAAATTAGTGTAATTCATAAAAAGTATCAAATTATATTTATTTGGGTATCTACAATATCAATCATTTTAATTTTTCACTATTATGGTAATTACTGCATCACCATTGTGTCATATATAAATTAAATTATATAATGTGTAACAATTATAAATAAAATACCATTATCTAGGAAAGCTTTTTATATTTCTAATGAATATTTATAGTTGAAAATCCAACATATATAACCCTATGTAAAATTTTGTTTCTAAAAGATATGTGCTTGTGTCATTTGTGTATTCATTTTAACTTAATTAAAATATAGTGTCCCTATCACTTACAAGTGGCGCCATGGGGTCCCAAAATAGACCCAAAGATGCCTATGGTCGAACTTGTATCAACCAATAAGGTTAGGACACGTTTTAGGGTAATTTTATATTATTATAATGTTATTTTTTAACCCTTATTTACCAGATTTACCCTTTAACCATGGTAAATAAAATATTTACCGAAATAATTATTCAAAATGTCTAAAAATAAAAGTTACCTATTTACACAATTTGAACATCCTTATTACAAATATGGAATCCATTTTTCAAAATTCAAAACATAGAAGTGGCAGAAATTAATATAAAATTAATTCCTGCTGTCAAAACAAAAAGCGTGTTTTTAAGATATAATAACTATCAAAAGATTGATACTTGTTTATATTCGGTTTAATTGTGAAATTATGTCCAATGACCAAAATTGTATTAAATGGTAAAGATATATTCTAAATATTCGTTAAAACCACTCAAATTCATAATTTATCAATATAAATTATTTCGATTAAAAATGTTGTTTTTAATTAAAATTTAGTAATTTTCACTATTCATCAAAATATTACAGTTATCCGAAAAGTACCAAAATTTCACCTTAGGCTAAATTTGATATTATGAATCCAAAAATGAAGTCCATTTTAAAATATAAAATATATATAATTTCAAAAAGTAGGTATTACTATTCATAACAGCTAGTTTGATTAGTTAGGGTGTGTTAGAACTCGGTGTTGCGTACAACACACGCTATCACATTATTTAAAGAGAAGCGTACCGTAGAAGCTTGGGGTGTTACATTCTCCCCTCCTTCAACAAATTGAGTCCTCGCAATTTGATATTGTTATTTGAAAATAAATGTTGAAAATAGAATTTAGACAGGTTTGGGTTACTATATTAACCTTATCATTAGGTATTAACTCTTAGTTAATTAGTTTCACTTTTACAATGTCTCTTTGTATTTTTATATTATATGGTTAATAAACTTACTATATACATCCAAGAGACTCCCAAATGGTCCATTAATGATACAACTATCATGATAATTCTCTTGGCTGGACCTTAGATTTTTAGGAATTTAATATCAATTAATAATATAATATTTTTTTTAAACACTCTTTTACGTCAATTTTGACACTATTCAACAATTGATTATTGTAAAAATCATAAAAGAATGATTACTTTGAAAAAATTTAATTACATAATTACTAAAATGTCATATTAACTAAGAAAATTAGTTTAATTCATAAAAATTCTCAAATTATATTTTTTTGGGTAACTACAATATCAATCATTTTAATTTTTCACTGTCATGGTAATTACTGCATCACCATCGTGTCTTATATAAATTAAATTATTTAACGTCTAAAAATTAAAAATAAAATACCATTATGTAGGAAATATTTTTATCTTTCTAATGAATATTTATATTTGAAATTCCAACATATATAACCCTATGTAAAAATTGTTTTTCTAAAAGATATATGCTTGTGTCATTTTTGTATTCATTTTAACTTAATTAAAATAAAGTGTCCCTATCACTTACATGTGGCACCATGGGGTCCCAAAATCGACCCAAAGATGCCTATGGTCGAACTTGTATCATCCAATAAGGTTATAACACGTTTTAGGGTAATTTGATATTATTATAATATTATTTTTTAACCCTTATTTACCGGATTTACCCATTAACCATGGTAAATAAAATATTTACCGAAGTAATTATTCAAAATGTCTAAAAATAAAAGTTACCTATTTACACAATTTGAAAATCCTGATTACAAATATGGAATCCATTTTTCCAAATTCAAATCACAGAAGTGGCAGAAATTAATTTAAAATAAATTCCCGCTATCAAAACAAAAAGCGTGTTTTTAAGATATAATAACTATCAAAAGATTGATACTTGTTTATATTCGGTTTAATTGTGAAATTATGTCCAATGACCAAAATTTTATTAAATGGTAAAAATATATTCTAAATATACTTTAAAACCACTCAAATTCATAATTTATCAATATAAATTATTTCGATTAAAAAAGTTGTTTTTAATTAAAATTTAGTAATTTTCACTATTCATCAAAATATTAAAGTTATCTGAAAAGTACCAAAATTTCACCTTAGGCTAAATTCGATATTATGAATCCAAAAATGAAGTCCATTTTGAAATATAAAATATATATAATTTCAAAAAGTAGGTATTACTATTCATAACGGCTAGTTTGATCAGTTATGGTGTGTTAGAACTCGGTGTTGCGTACAACACACGCTATCACATTATTTAAAGAGAAGTGTATCGTAGAAGCTTGGGGTGTTACACCAATGACCTGGATCACTACCTTACAAGGTTTAGGAATGTATTGGTTCTTCAGAAGATTCACTCACTCAAAAATTAATTTTTTTATCTCTATTGGTGGATAGAGTCACATAATTCATTTTATTTTTTTCACTACTTCCTAAAGGATCTGGAAACAGTTTATGGTCATAAAGGTCCCTTTATTGTCAGCACTTAATGCATATTCAACTATAGGTATATGATCTTTTGATGTTCCCTTTTATGCATCTTTAAAATATATGAAAAATACTTGATCCATCATCATGAAATTTTTAGAATACCTGGAACAAATGATCATTATTGTAGGCATAAAAAATATTCTCTTTCTTTGAAAATATCTTCAATGGTTTATGATTATTCAATACATCCATCCCCTCATCTATATTAACTCCTTCTTTCTATAAAAAATATATCATCAAATATTTTCTTGAATTTAAAAAATTTTCCTCAAATATAGGGTGTGCATATAGTATCCTAATCTCTTATGCTTCATTCGACGGGTCTAACCTTCTTGACATAGGATGATCATTCTCCACTCGATATTGATACTTAGATATATCAATTATGGACTTTGAAACGTCCCATAACCCCTCCATTGTTCCTCCATGATTTCAATAAATAGTCGATTATAAATAAATGATAGTGTACAAAGAACACTTGGAAATAGTGTGGTGTGAAGGAATATGGTATAGCCCCTCAAATTGTGAATATTCTATAACATGGTGTTGTATAAGATAGTTTATCCTTCAATTACAGTAAATTCACTATAGTTATTTAAAAAATATTGTGGCGTGGAGAATTTGTTTGACCAAATATACTTCTCCATAAGAGATAACTCCACATTAACCGAGCATGTTCTACACCACGATGTCGTCAAACCACTTCCCATACTGAACTAGTTCCATAATTCTATTCCTATTTGTACCTCAACCTCTTCATTTTTATACATTTTGAAATACTATGTCATATCGCTTCTTTCATGGTGCAACATGCAATTATTTGACAAAACAATAAAATAGTTTAATATATTATTATGTTGCAATATTATTCATTATATCATAGCACACTATAGCTTGGGATTCATTCCTCGTATGAATTCACACCATCCTAGGCATAAGATGAAGCTGCAGTTTATCCCACTGTAGAATATGATTTTTCTTGAAATCCTTACCCTTCTCAATTTCAATCCCTATACAACCTAAAGTGGATAAGTGAAATAGGAGACTATATATCCAAATATTTATGGTGAGGCCCTTCCTTCTGTTGCCTAGAAAAATAGCGGTGTTATGAATTCCATAAAAACATTGTTTGAATATGACGATATGGAGGCTGGTTTATTATTGAATCAATTATGATTAGACATTGGTGTTGTCTTATAACATTTTTAAACAAAGAATTAGTAACCCATGTATTCTTATCCCACGTTGATTTACACCTTGGATGAGGTCCTCTTAATAAGAAAATTTTTTCCACTAATTTCTAGAGTCAGTAATGGGGGTTGGAACCTGTAACACCTTTACATATTGGAATCATGGGCCACACCACACCTGTGTGGTACCTTGGGCACCCAATCTTCACTATGAACTATTATTTCCTTCTATGTTCATGTCATGTAGGTATTATTCTTTCCCTCTCATACATGCCACCCATGAATGGCTATGATGACCCTCTCCCACATGATTGACCCCTTGAGTCCCACATATTTCTGAGGGGGTCCTTAGCTATCTATTTGATGTCCAATTTTTTAATTACAACACAAATATGTACTTAGCAATAAAATGAATTCCCAATTTACACAAATAACTTTTCCAATATAATTATCCATGCCGAATAAAAAAGTATTTTCTATTTTCTCAACACATTCAACCATTTTCATGAAACTAAACAATATTTATATGAAATCATAAACATATGATTTACCATGACTTCTTATTATGTTGCAGACAATTTTCAACACATTATCAGACATTCATAAACCAATAAGGATCAGATCATCAATCATCCGAGTTAAAAAAATCGGTCATATTCAATATGCTTTTCATCATTAATTAGTTTTACCTTCAATTTTATCACTATGAACATGTGTTGTCCAAAATGAAATTATCAAAAAATATATTCCACACATACTTTCATAAAACCTAGTCCACGTTCTTAAGAGTTTAATAATATCCCTATATTACACACTCTTAAGAGTTCAAAAATCTATGCTATAGATATAGTAAACAGTATTACTTTCACAATATCACCATGATATTAAGTGAACCAAACTATATTTTCACTTTTACCCTATAATGTCAATAAAATGGGGGGTTAGTCTATATACTTATAATTCCTCTATATTTTTTAATTTCATAACAAAAATCCTTTAATGTATGAATTTTCTCCTAATAAAAATACAGCTTCTCCCCTTTTAATTTAAAAATAATTCAAACCCTTAGTGTATAGGAAGAATCTAAGAAAATTTAAAATCCCCAATTGAGGATTTATTCTCCACCTATTTCAAAACCACTTCCAACCAAATGTTGAATATCCAAGTTCCTTAAAACACCATGTTACACCATCCAATCTCCCATCTTATTCTATTTTTCAGAAGATATTAACTAAGTTAATTTACGACATGGAACATTGGTTTTAATATAAATAAAATATTCCTATTCCTCTTGGGATTGGAGTAGGAAACAATAATTTTTATTGACAACAATAGGGTTTCCCATGTCACTCATGAAAACTAGGAAAAAATAATTTGTTTTTCCATTATCAAAAGAAAACATGTGATCTCCATCACTTCACATCAAAATATTAGTATATAAAAAAGTAATTGGTTTTGAGAAACATACTAAATGATGCATTAATTATATACCACTTCATAAACATTTAACACCACTAGTTGAAAATGTGGTTCAATGATATAATTTAAAAAACATTAACATTAGATCTTCATATGCTTCAATAAAAAACATCATGATGCTTAATAGCCTTTTTATTTCCAACACAACATCCCATCAATATTTTTTTTCTAAAAACAAGTTGTGTATACCACTTAGTAGTGTTTTATAATAGGGGAAGTAAATGATTATATAGAAACAAATTTAGCTGCTTTTGGAATCCTTTATAATGAAGAATACTAACAACACACTCCAAATATCTTTTTTTAAAAATAGATATGTAAATATAAATTTATTTTTTATCTTCTGTTGTTTTCAATAAAATATTATTCTTTTTTGAGAAACAAAATATAAATAAATTAATACCATTTTTTATACACCACTCTATAATTCATTCATTATATTTTTAGATATATAAATTCTACACAAGTATTCATATTTATTATTATCCATATTTTCATTCAACTATACGAAATTTTTATTTTATAGCACAATCAACTATGTGATTTCCAAGAACACTCCCCATGTGGATCATATCTCCCACTAAAATCATCCCCATTTCACTAATAACTAAAAATAATAAAGCATATAGGGAGAGGGGTAGCACAGACTACCTCATGTTGATGATGATTGTGAGTCAATATGGACCACAATTTCCCCTTCTCCTTTAACTTTATAATCCATCTTTATATTTTTAAATTATTTAATGGAATCCAACCATCTTTTATAATATTTCGTTTGTTATCTTTCTCACAATATATTATTTCTTGGGTAGATTTTAAAAACATTAATTCCTTTACAAGAATAATAATAAGTTATTTTTCCAAATAATTTTTTTTTTCATGACTATCCCTTGAAGAATTATAAATCACGGTAATGATTACATTTCGTCAGGGCGTCCCAATCTCATGGGCCATCATGATTTCATCGTTAAGTGTCCAATTTTCTTACATCTAATACATTTTCATATCTATATATGATGTATGAGTTTTATATATAGATTTGGCTCTCTTCTATAACTCATTTATAATAAAGGATTATTCTTTATATAATCATAAAAATATGCTTCCCAAGGAAATAGTTTTCCCCTTTCATACATCCGGAAATGTTCTAATAACCCTACATAATTTTATCTACAAATTCCAATATAGGCATGGTTAAAAATAAAATAATTATCAGTGTAAGATAAATAACTAATTGTTAGTTCATGGTGACTTGGTATTTTAGGTTTTCTACTAGCTTCATATAATTTTTTGTTTCCCCATGCCTTAACACAAAAATTTAATGTGTATAAATTTATCCCACAACAATAACACATGTTAACTTATTTTATTTGAGTTCTCATCTAGGATTTTTACCACTTGTGGGATAATCTTTATGTACATTTCTATAATGTTCACAAATTTCCCTTTTCATGAAATTATATACAGATCTATTATTCTCGTGACTTGGGGATGTTTCTTCATAGGCAAGACCAGATTTATCCATGAATCATGATCTTTGTGACATTATTATCATTTATTATTTCTCCTCGGATATTTAATACGTATTAATTTCTTCATCTTCACAAAATGAATATTGATCAAATAAAAATGTTAATAATTTTTGATATTAGGATTACCCTTGGCATCTAACCGATTCTTAGTTGAAACTAATTCTTCTTAAAACTGATGGATCTTCATTCTCCTTGATTCTAGTTAAGCACTATTTTTCGTCTCTAGAATCTACCCACTAGATATATCCTCTATATGTCTTGGATAATATTATCCATCATGTTCTTTTACTCCATAATTTATTATTTAAATTGATCAATAGTGTATTTGAATAATACATTTTCTTATTGTATCTTTCTATTCTCATTAACTATTTTAGCAATCTGACTTGCCAAATCATCCTTATATTATTCCAAACTCTGAAAATAATTCATGTTTAGACTCTTTTATTTTGAATATTATAAAAAAAATTCATCTTTGATGATATTATATTTAAAATTTATTCATGAGATTAATTTTGTATCCTACGATTAGTTAAGAACTCAATAATCCATTTGGGTAGGCATCTCTTTTTTTCTACCTCATGTTCCAGTACATGAATTTATATTTCTTGAGACATGTTATTAAATTTTAAGTTAATGTTTTATTTTCTGGATTATTAATCCATCACATCTGAAAAGTGAACAACAACTAATTTTGGATTTATTATGATATCATCATTATCGATACTTAAAAAACACTTAGAAAACCTTGTTTCTCAATCCTTCCCAAAACATAATTTTAAATCGACTCCCAATATAAATCATCTAGAATATACTTTTGAATGTTATTGGAATCATAAAATTGAATATACATTTTCCTAAAACAATTCCACACAAATATATTTCACATTATTTGGGATTATTATTTGAAGTTATTCCTTCTTCCATGTCACACTAAAATATAGATTCAAACTAAAACATCAACATCAAAAATCAAAAGAACAAGATCAAAGAAAAATAAAAATAAAAAAATATACACTTTTATACCACTTGTTAGTCTTATAAAATTGGCTTAGAGTGTGATTACCCATAGAGGGTTTGAACCTAGGTATGCACTATCTATAAAAATTAAAACTTCTACTCCTTTAAAAGTCTCACATTACATATAGGATCTTGACCTCTAAATATTATGAGTCACTTTGTTATACACTATTCTATATATTATTATGGTTTCATGATAAGTTTTGGTATAAATGGATAAAATTAAATATGGACATAAATACTTCGTTCTCTTTCACTTGTCTAAATACAAGTATCATGACTCGATGTTGGGTTATGTACTAAAATCCACGATGAATATACTTACATAAATATGTTTAGGATAGGTGGATCGTATGCATAGGTTCAGTTCTATAAAAGGTTTAGGGATATATCAATAATTCTCAAGTGTCACTCCCTAAAACATTCCATCATAACCTCACTGCTGGGGGAAAGAATCAACTTCTTCCTCTTCCTTTGATAACTACTCTTAAAAGGATCAACATTCAGTTTTTTTACATATAGGTACCTTCATTAGTAACATTGAATTTATATTAAACTGTATATAGACGCCCTATTAAAGTTACTTTTCTACTTCTTTAAAATCTAGGAAAACACCTTTATGTAGGACCATCAAATTTCCAGAATACCAGGAACTAATCCCCATTAATGTAGGCACAAAAAATATATTAATTTGGATATGTCTAAAATGGTTGACAATTATTCAGGACTTCTACAGGCTTTTAGGAAACACAACATTCTTCCTCCTCTAAAAAATAGATCTTCAACATGCCCTATATTTGGATCTATTTTTATCTTTTTTTGGATATATAGTATGTTAACAGAGAATCATACTTTCCTGAGTTTCTTCTAATAGATATCCCCTTTTGGATATAGGAAGGTTGTTCATTACTCAATCAGAACACATGGTGAGATTAATTATGAGCATTTAAAATCACCTATTACTCTTCTATTATTACTCAATTATTTATCTAAAGAACTGTTGAGAAATAAATGATCATGGATATAGAACACATTACTATAACATGGTATAATGAACTATGTTGTAGCACATCCCATTGTAAAAATATTATGGTGCAGTCTTATCTACCATAATGGAACCTTTAATAACACATTCTTCACTATGGAATGGAAGCATGTAGTTTTTAAAGGATGATTTTTTTAACCAAATCCACTTTTCATATAGAAGTAAATACTCATTAAATTTTAATGTTTTGTTTCATTTTCTCCTTAAACTACTTCTCACAATGAACTTGTTGTGTTGTGGTATGATTAATTATACTAGATACTCTTCATTTTTCATGTATTAAGGACTATTATGGAATATAATTTTTCTATGATACAACATGAACATATATTCTATAACCTAATATAAATAGAATATCTTATTAAAGTGAAATATTATTCATTATGGCATAGAAAACTATAGATCAAGATTGATTCATCTACTGAATTAAAACCATCCATGGAACAAGATAAGGCAATAGTATAGACTATCACAAGATAGTTTTTTTTTTCTGAAAATCCATGGCTCAAAATATTTTGAACCCCCCCCCCCCATGATGCAGATAAAATCTATTTCATGGGAAATATGGCATACATTGCATTACAGTGAGGAACTCCTTCTTATGATGTAGTAGAATAGTTGTGTCACAAAGATTATATGAATGGAGGTAGAATATGATGATGTGGAGGTAGATTGATCATCTTTTCAACGATGATCAAATAGACTCATTATGTCCATATAAATTTTAAACAAAATAATGGTAACCTTCAAAGGAACATCCCACATTGGTTTTCTCTTTGGATGAGGTCCTCTTAATAACTAAAATACTCTCATTGATTTCTTAATATGGAATTGGGGTTTATCACCTACAATGCCTTAATACACTATAATAATAGGATATACCTCAACTATATAGTCCCATGTGAACCCTTGTAGTTTTATGTGCCCTTTGTTTCTTATATTCATACGTCATGAAGGCAATATTCTCACCTTCTAACACCTAATACCCATGACCATCCAAGTTGACCCTCTCCCATATGGTTGACCCCTTGGGTCCAACATTTGGTTGAGGAGGTCTGTGGTTGGTTATGTTATGGCACAGTTTTTACACGAAGAACCAATGAAATATGGAATTAGTAGATACTATGTATTTCAAACCAACTAAAACACAATTTACAAGATAACTCTTTCTGAAAATACAAATGTATTTTATCATTTTTCATGGTCTTCAAAAATCATCATGAAAAAAATGTATTCATATGAAATCATCAACCTAAGATTTAAAATCACATATTATGATCTTACAGACATTTTACAACACATTATCACAGTTTCTTATACAAATATATACCAGTTCATTGATTTTTAGGGATAAAAATCAATATGTTAGTCATTTTCAATCATGTTTACCGTGGCTCTAACCATCTTCAACATGTGCTGTCAACAATGATATTATCAAAAAAATAAATTCCAGAAATATTTTCATAGTATCCAGTCTACAATCTTATGATTTAAAAAATATCCCCTCAACACACACTCATAAAAGTTCAAAAAAAGTATTTTGTGGTTCCTAAATAAAACAAGACACAATATAGGGTATGGAAAAATCTGATTATGCCTCTAATGATATTTAGACACTCTACTGCTAATAAACCTATGGTGTGAAACTTTCCATGCCCAGATCCTGTACCTCACTACTATCAGCCACATCCACATCCACCTTCAGTTCAAGATTGCTAATGATATGGGGCATCCTTAGGTGACCCTTTGTATACACTATCTCCTCTTAGTAGAGGATAATTATGCTACCCTTGCTGAAAAAACAACCTTACTGGTGGATTATGTTGAGGATGATACTAAACATGTCCACCTCCACTCTACAGATCACCAATGATCATTTTAAGATAAATTTTATGACAAACAGAACCCCTGTAGAAGAAATAACACTGGACCAAAACCCCTCAGAAAAAACTAAAACCACTAGACCTGGAAGGTTAAAAAGAAAATACTAAGTTCAACTCCCTAAAACTATAAACTTGTATACTAGAGAAAGCATTCAGGTTCCCCTTGTATAGAAACCCTCCTTTTTAGTAAATATGCTCACCCCCCCCCTCATTCTTCTAAACCACAAAATATTTTTTAAATGTTAAAAAACTATATGCATATTTGATAAATGGGAAAAGGGCCTCATTAATACATTTCACATGGAACTCATAATTTGGGAAAATATTTTTATATTAACGTAATAATTACTTAAACTTAATCCCATGATCTCACACTAAGATGATCTTCAAATTAATATAATAAAATTACAACCTATTCACTTCCTTAATGTTTGAAAATATAAACTCTTCTCATAACTCCTTCTAGAAGTCCTCACATGAAATTTATACCACATTATATGCAATGAGATATAAATACTCAACTAAAGAGATAAACCCCTCATCTGACTGACTATCAGCCAGTCCCAGTACACTACCCGAGTTTGGATCAGACTGAAGGTTATATCAATATCCTCCAAACAATGCATTGTCTCCAAATAATAAATGATGCACCCATACATTTCTAAATCGTATTGTTTAAAATAATGAAATGTCCTCCAACATAGATAATCCTCATCGAATGAATTAACCCTCTATGATAATCAAACAGGTCATCCTGTTGATCCTCATAAACCTAAACCACATGTGGATAACTTCCTAGAGAAATAGTTAAAATGAAAAACAAGGATATCCATTACCCATGTAGTTTAGAATTAAATTAATATTAATTTTTATCAACTCATTTTAACCTTCTAGAACTACCCAATTTAGAAAATAATGAAAGCAATCATCATGAATAATCCTATCCTAAGTTTCTACCCTGAAAGAGTAACCACCTCACTTGGTCATTTGGTATAATATGAGTCCATTCATTGGATCAAAAGGGTACCTAAAATCATTTTTTATAGCCAATATTATTTGTCCTATGTCGCACACAAAGATCAAATGATTTTGGTTCCCTACCAACCCATGTAATCTTCACTATTCCAAACTACAATCTCCAACCTCTCTATCAAAAAAAATCCTTTGATACCACTATTTTAGGACTCCCATCCTTTTAATGTACTCCTCTTGTGATGATAATGAATTAAAAGGATTAATTACTCTCATGTCTCACCTCTAGTAGGCCCATGTTTGTGCCTAGAACAGAGGATATAAAATCTCACATATGGGAGGAATTACCCTCTATGTGACACCAGACCATGCGATTAGATAAATATATCAGAATTAAACTCCAAGAAATTATATAAATTTTTCAGAACCAAAATCATTCCAAAAAACACGAATAATGTAAAAAAATAAAATATTCCCCGAATAAATGAGAAAATAAATAGTCATATGGCATAGTCCAAACAACATCTCCAAAACCCATGCTAGAAATGTCCAAGTAAGTCCCATAAGTCCTTCTGTAAACCTGAATATAAATTTTTATATATGTGGGGTGAGAATAAAATATATACATAGTATGATCATACCGAAAGTCTCATATTTACATGTGAAAAGATTATACAAATGAACCCCTGAGAAAATTGTAGAACCAACTACACCTACAAAGGTCTACTAACCAATCCCATCCTCACCAAGGAATGTTAATCAAATAAATCATCCTTGTGTAGTAACAAAATATGAAGAATATCGATAAAGAAGGTACCCCCTCACAAATTTCAATATAATTTTCCTCTTTTATAACACATCCTCAAATGTCTTATTTCACCCATATCTTTAGTAGAATCCTTCTGAAAGACATTAGGTAAATAGTATAATGATAAGTACCTAGCATGAAACTAGAAATCACAACTCACCTGAAGACACTTGGGATATCACATTGCATATCAGCCACATCAATATATCCAAAATATTAGGTTATCATGAACATTAATTTGATCTACCTTGTTCCCTCCTCCAACCATACATGAACCTCACTATGAATTTCCTCATCATCTCGTAAAACATTTCAACTAGTACACTTTTGGATTACGGGTATAATAGTCCTTGCATATCAAACGTGCCTAGAGATAGAGAGAGTAATATGGGGTATCCATCCATCCAGACCTACTATATGGATGTTTCTACCCCCTCCCCCCCCCCCACACACAGACAGACATTTGGGTGTTGGCACATAGTGCTCGACGCCGATGGGGTTCAAATAGAAATAATATTGAAAATAATATATATATATATATATATAATAGTCATACACAGAAGCCCAACCTATGATTTAATAAAACTATCATACTAACATAAAACATCACCACAATGCCTCACAACCTCCTCCAATTTCACTACCTCCTCTAATGCATAACAGCACAGGAGAAATCCAAAAGCCACAAACTATAATCCACAACCCACATTCAAACTTTTCATTTCAATTTAGTCCATTATCATATTTTATGAATTAAAAACCATTATCATCATTAAATACATTCATTTTTACATTTTAAATACTTTAATCACACATCCCATTTTATTTAAATATTTTTATTCCTTCCCATCCAATTCTATATTCAATATCACCATTAACATTTATTCCATAACTTCTAGGAAACTATCAAAACATCTCACACACATGATATCCCATCCATCTCAGGACAAAAAAGCCCCACACCAAAACAAAATATCATCAAAATCACCATATCTCATATCAATTACCCCATATCCTAACCACATACCATCCCATGCCAACTAATTGCTGTATCACTTACCCAAATTTACTAAATCCAAAATGGTCACCACTATCACCGTATAATATCCCACACCACACAAGGTAACATAGCATGTACAACCACACCATGAAACATATCCCAACTACCACATGTTTCCAAATTTAAGTTTAAGGGATTTCATTAATTTATATTTAATGTAATTGTTATAAAAACAATTTTTTCTATGGGAGGACATATCTCTATCCATATATAAGTGATTATCAATTTCATTCTGGTTGATATAAAAAATCACACAAAAGGATTTCCTAATAATATCAAATACAACATAAACAAGGCTCCCAACTATCATGATTTTTATAAATCCGTCAAGAATTTATAAATTCATTAAAAGTAACATCAAATAATTGAAGCATATAATTTATTCACATACCCCTTTAATTTTAAAAAAATAATTTTCTATTATCTCTATTAATACTCTTTATAACATCTCTCCAATGAAGAATAAGATCTTGATCTGCCAACATGAAAAATGAATGAACGAAAGAAGAAGGATCCCCTATATCAAATAAACTTTTCAAAACAATGTGAAAAATGGGGTGAATGAAAAATATTTATAATAGAGAGAAAAAATAAGGAAACCCCAAATAAACCTGAAGCACACCAAGGTACTATAATAACAGCACTCAATCACACCAGAACTAAAACAACATCATCATTATGAAATCCTAAATACAAAACCATGGGGAAAAAATAGATAAAAGATTAAAACTCACATTGGATTTCCAAAATTAATCCTTTGAATATTTGGGATAAAATAAGGATGAAAGGGGATAAAAGATACCCAAAACATTTCCAGGGTTTTCCCAAGGTTAGAGTGAAAAAAGAGAGAAATAAAATCATTTGGGTGAGTCCCAATAAAATTTAGACAAGATAGACCTTGGAAAATTCTTTATATGAAAAACAAAATTCATAACATACATATTAGTGAGGTACTCTAATTCAGGTCAAGAAACTAATTCATCCAATGAATTTATTAATCTACAAACCAGAACAAAAAATACTAAATACATTGGAACCTATTAATGTCATGAAAAAACTACCTCACACTATGAATTCATTGAGTACATAAATTTCAGACACAACTTCATGATATGAATCCCCACCCTCTTAACCCAAAAACATCCACTCCCTACACTAAAATATGTTCATGTTGTGAAACACATTTAGAAGGATAATTTCTACATCAAACTCTACCAAACCCTACCTGAGCCAACATTGAATTTATTTGAATCCAAAAATAGCTATGTAACTGTACAAGAAGGTAAAAATCATTAAACATAGACAATATATTAGTAAATTAATTTTATAGTAGATATAGGTACTCATGTTATTGATTTTTGGATAAACTTATTTTTTTCTCCTTTTGTACTTAATACAATATTATTTGAATTAATATATTTTTATGTTTATTTTATAACTTCAAAATAATGTAAACTAAATTTGTCACCCTTCCATCTACTCGGACCAATAATTTGTATCAAATCTCCACATGATTTATAAACCATAATTAGTTTTATTTAAATGATATTCAATGATGGACTCTGCCTCTTATAGCCTATGTTCTCTAAAGGGAAACTCAATTTTTCAGATTTAATAGGAAAAAATTGTTGGAAAATTAAAATGCATACGTTTTTTATAATAATTGTTTTAGTTTTCTGGATAATATATTTGAATTATTACATACCGACATAGGTATTAGATTATAAATTGAATTCTGATGATATAATCTCTATTGATATTGATGAAAAAACCATGAATTTTCCTTATTAAAGTTTAAATAAAATTAGTTTCGTATTTTTTCACATGATAAACTATATAGGAAATATTTAAACTTCTTAAAGTCAGAGTCGTTGGCTAAAACAACATTAAGGATAATAAAAATGGAATATATAGGAATAATATTTTAGTTTATTCATGTATATTAATAAATTATTTAATGAATTTTTAAAAAAAAATTCAAAAATTAGAAATGGAATAAAATCTATTGCTCATGATATATTTATATATATTATAGTAAAGATAATTTTTTTTGTATTACTATCAGATTATTCACTAATGGAAATTATTTTTAAAGAGGAAAAGGTCCTTAAGAACATTTTATTTAAAAAACTATTTGGATGTATCATTAACAATGAGATTGTAATAAATAGATGAGATTAAATAGAGGATAGTGAGGTCATGGAAAATAAGATCATTATATTCAAAAAAAATTAAAAGAAGATCTTTTAAGAGTGACAATATGATTTCTCACTTGGTGAAAGAGATGACCAAGTTAACGAGGAACATAAAAATCATTTTGATGAGAAAAATGGTAGAATTAAAAAGAAGCGGTCATTGATTCTTTTTATGACCAAAATTAAAAGGATAAATACAAAAAATATTATCCCAGAATCAATAAAATGATTAAATAAAATGATAAAATCAATAAGTATCTAATATTCTAAACATAGATTGAAAATTATAGCTCTATTTATTCATTTGAATTATTTGATGACAATGAAAAAATTGTTCATGGCCTAAATTTATGTATTTGATGCATTAAATTCTAATTATTATTCATCTTATTAATTTTATTTTTGTTCTGAAGATCATAATTCTACTCAAGATAGAATAAGGGAAGGATTTTGTGAACATTCCACAAAATTCATTGAAATTTAAAATAAATATATTTTTTAAATTATATAGGGAGAACTATTCAAAAAAATGTTTGACCTTGAAACTAAAATTTCAACCGAATATGAAAAACTAAATTCCACTATTAAAGATCATACAGAAGCTCTCTAAAAATTAACTGAATTTTAAGAAAATATTGATAAAATTCTTAGTTCATAGTTTTATAGGAATTCTATATTGTAATTGTTTACGCTAATAATACTAGTTATTCAAAAAAGACTAATATAACGTTTTTAATTATTTTAAATAATTGTGGAATAAAATTTATGAATGTATTTATAAAAATGATCTATATAGTGGACTTAAAAAGTCCAATTATCCAATAACGTTTATAGGAAATTCACATAAACTAGGATAAATATGAGCGTGAAAATATATTTTGGATAAAATTAGTGGACTCTACCCTAAAATTATTAATATATTGAATCTTTTATAAGAAAAATGTCTCTAGATTAAATTAGAATGATGTTAAATGCATCAAATTGGATGCTTATTTTATCATAAAGTTTTCAATATAGAAGGAACCCAAGATCTAATCTTCGTCGATCCTTGGATATTTATTTTGAATTAAGGAATTTATTATGTATAAGAGAGGGTTATTTTAAGAAGTAAGGTTTATGGTTAATGAAACAATGATGAATAACATAGCTAAAGTGAAAGAGTTGAAACAATTTTATTGAAATGTGATCACCCCAAGTAATACCCTTGATTCCCATTCATCATCGCTTAAATGATACGAGAAATTATTTAAATCATTGATTTTATCATTTCAAAAAAATATTTTTTAAATGACATATTATTATGTTAACTCTAATCGTTCATTCATAAATGCAATGTGCCTTACCAGTGATCACTAAGGAAAAGATGATCTCTATCAAACTTCATTGTCCAAAATAATCAAGGAATCACATTAAGAACATGATGTGTTGCCCATATTTTTTTATTGGTACACGTCCACATGATTTATATTTACATGCCAGTGGTTTTGTTTATTATTATTTAATCATCAGATATGATCCATACAAAAACTATACTTGAGAAAGGGAAAGGAATTAAAAATAAGTGTGTGAATCATCACATGAATGGGTACCAAAAAACGTGATCATTTATTTTTGACTATTAAATATTCATAATAAAAGTGAAATGGAAAAATAGAATATTAAAAGATAAACCAATAGATAATATTTATAATATAATTGAAATAATTATAATTTAAAGTTTGGGATAACATCAAATTTCCACCTCATGTGGTCACAAGGAACTTATCACTTAATGGAAGGGGAGGAAGATAATATAAAACATCCCAAATCTACAAATCATGTCCTATTGTTTAAATCCATTTATAATTGGGTTTAAGAGTTATTTTATTAGAAATTACAAGAAATAATTCACAAAATAATCCAAGTATCTAAGGGACTGGGCTAACCATTCAAGGAAACATTTCCACTACACTTATTCCATATCAATTAAAAATAATATGCCTTTTATTGACCATGTATTTAGTGGATATGTGTATATTATATTTAACCTCGAACATGTTATATTCGTTTGAAAAATTATATATTCTCATATACATTTATAGGATTAACTAACTCAGGGATACCATAAAAAATAAATAAACCATTATTATCCTAAACATGAATAATATAATTCAATTATTTCAATTTTCTTCTTTTAAAATCTTACGTTCATCGACCCTCTCATGTGGCAACCAAATCTTCCCCAACTCTTACATATTTGAATAAATGGAACTTATTGATAAATTAAGAAAGTGAACCTCTAGGTACTTATCTTGAAAATATTAAGTCATTCTCATGTACCGATATTGGATTTTAGAAACCCATCATGGAAACTAAGGGGAAAAATAATGTAATGGCCCAGTATTATTAGTAATATTTGTTTCCTAAATAAATGTATGTCTTATTAAATTATTTAATATTATAAACACAAAAAATATAGTGAAAAAACAATGACATTGTTTCATTTCTAAAAACTTTTACATAAATCCACAATGAAACCTATTAAAATTCTAAGCATTACAACTAGACAAAAAATATAAATTTAAAAAGCTAAAATGGAAAAATATAGATTTCCCCGATCAGCTAGAATCAAATCCCCCGCTGCACACACTATAGAAAAGAAGAGAAATATTTTTAAACAAAGAATCATTATGTAAAATGGAAATGCAGAATCTCAGTAGTAATTGAGAATAATGTTCATTGTAAAAATGAATTCGTATTTATAAGAGGTAATGTGACAATTTAGAATAGTGACTAGGCCATTGGGAATAGTAAAATGACCATTGTAATAGTGATTTCATCACAAAATAATAAATTATGATATAAATAATAGTTATCTTGATTAATTTATGTAAAAAAATATTATAATTCTAAATAATAAATACCATGATTAAAAAACATAAAAAAATATAAACACATTTGTAATAATTTTTATTTATATTTATTTTATAAAAATAATTTTTATATTAATAATTAAAATTACTTATTTTATAAATTTAGTTTGAAAAAATAAATATCATTTTTATCACCATGTTAAAACTTTGAAGGTTAATTTTCAGGTAATATTTTTTAAATACTACAAATTTCTACTGTATAATAAAAATAATGTTTTTCTCATAACCGGGGTATCTTAAGTTACGTCATTCATGAGGTAATGGTGACCTAATCCTTTATAAAACCCGATTTTATAACATGTTATGTTTTATTTCAAAAATATATATTAAAATATGATAATGTTTTTTCCAAATCGAAGAATAACATTCCAAAAACTAAAGTCAAATGTGATTCCATAAAATTATGATTTTTCATTCATTGAACATTTCTTTTCAATAAACTAATAAATTAGCATTATAAAGTGGATTTAAAATATTAAACATGTTATATAATATTCATATATGATTTATAATTTCTAAAATTTACTTTTACAAGTTCTACCTTTGAAATATTATTTTATTCAATATTTTATTCTAAAAATACCCCTGCTCAAGTATAAATAACCTCTCTCCCTACCATTGGGAAACCAATCATACCAAAAATTATAAATTCCAATATCATACCAAATACACCCTCTAAAGACCCATGTAGTCCTTATGGAAATTATGGAGAAACCCCACTCAAATCCAAAAGGATTTATAGTGTCGTAGAAGGGAAGCTACATTGATTATTAAGTTCTAATCCACTAATCTATCTTTTTTATTTTCTTCTTCCACTTCCATTTCATTTTCCAATAATCCATTCACCATAAAACCTTAAAATAAATAATTAAACACTAATTTGACTTTATATTAGTTATTTTAACCTATTTTACTTATCCAACTACTATATATATATAAATGTTAAACTTCTCCTTCCCACTCTCCTTAAAATGTCTTGTCAATGGTGGGTTAACCACCAATGGAGATATATCCATGTCAACATAGGTAAAATTAATTATATATGGATAATAAAAACTATATATGATATATAAATATTTAATTAGATTCATTATATTCTTTTGTAACTAATTATACTAAATTATAAATTAAATTTAAAAAAATAGTGAAATCAAAATGAAACATGAAATTTTTAAGAAATACATAATGTCAAAACACTTCAATTTTATCAATGGAAATTATGTAATATAATCCAACAATTATAATTGATAGATATTTGTATAAATGAATTTAATTATTTTCTATAAATTTTTTTAATAAATATATTTCTATTATTCCTGAGGTGCAAAAGTGATGTAATAAAATAGGAATAATGGTATGTGGATTCTCAAACCCAACTAGGTTTCATTGGGTTATAACTCTTTATTGGAAACTTTAAAAGTGATTATTACTTTAGTGTTCCAAAAATATATTTGTTGTTCTTACCACTTCGTTTCAATGATATAAATGTTTCCCACTTGTTTTTATGAATTTAATATATATTTTCTCAAAAAAAATATTGTTTTCAAGACACATCTTGATTCATATTGAGAATTATTGATGATTATTATACCAAGTATATTTTTCCATTTTCTTTTTGGAACCCAAAATTTTATTCATGAATTTATAATTTATGAAATTATTATGAAACCCATTCCTTATAACATGATATTTTATGACTAGGATTGTTATACATTCTATGTGGCATGCATGAATTTGTAAATGTTATGATGATATGAGTGGTATCAGAATTATATATTAATCCAATGCATTGGGTAATTTGGTATATCTCATTATATAATGTTCCATATGCATGAACATGAGGGTATCTTTGTTCATAATGATGATATTTTAATTATACACATATGTTATGTGTGAACATGATGGTGTCTTTTTTATAACTATGTGTGATATTTGACCACTAAGACAAGATGTTTAATTTTTATGCATTGTTAAATTCCATTCTTTGATCAATATTTTTTTCATCATGTTGACAATAATTCTATGATTATGTTATGATGATTATTATTATTATCCTCATCCATGTTATATTTATATATTTCCTTTATTGATATCTTAATGAGATTTTAGCTCACAAATTTTATTGATGTATATCCTTATGGGATTAATTTTACTAAGTAGAACGTGAGGGACACTAATAATATAGAGAATAATGAGTTAAATAATTTTTATGTATTAATATGTAAAAGTTATGTTTGAGCCTAATTTTATGAATACCCTAATCCTTTGGATCCTGTATTTGTAATGATATTATGTTGTTTATCATTAAGATGGTGTAATATTCATGTATGAAAAAGTAGGATTGAAATAGTTTGTATTAGAACACGGTTTAGTAAATTTAAGAAGAAGGATTATAAAAAAAAGACTAATAACCATATGTATAAGTATATATATATAGGTAAAACATCTTGAAGGATATTTTTAGAGAAGGATAAAAATATGAATCACAGAATATATGCCTTTAGTATTAATTGAATAAGATAATAAATAATTCATGATTTCTTGATTTAAATTTTGGTCAATCCTTTTATATTTTAGAAAATGGAGGGAACTCAGGGAAACCAAGCCAACAATCCATGTGATGGACAATACAATTATTTTATGAATGACATCCCTAATTCCCTGAGAGGTGGAGTTCAAAACGTCATTGAAATTATTACCCAGTTGTCTCCGGTTGTTAATAATGAATTCAATCATGTGTAACATCTACTTTCACTTAAGAAAGATAAACTATAAATTTATTCCATTATAAGTAACTGACCATCGATGATTATTATAATTAATGATCCAATTTTCATGAAATCATGGGTTAACTAAATGGAGAAGATATTTTCGTTGATCCATTACTATGATAAGGAGGATGTGACTCTTTTGGTGTATCCTTTATATAGAGAATTCAATCAATGGTGGGTGTTGATAAATAACACCATGCCAAATAATGAAATCGAATAAATGTAGTGGGAAGACTTTAATAAAATATTTATCTACATTTTTTCCCTAAAAGACTTCAAAAAATATGGAGATATAATTAATAGAGATAAAAAAGGAATGTGAATCTATTATGGATTACTAGGAATGATTCCCAAGGATTTCAAGATATGCCTCAGGTGTTTCTATAAACAATGATAAAATAAATAAATAGAATCATTAGTAATTTAAAACCAATCAATTGAAAGGATCGGGTAATCATAGAAATTGGTAGTTATGAAGAAGTGGTTTAACATTTTATCAAATTAGAGATATAGTTTAGATAATTATTCCATGTTAATATAGATATGAAATGATGAATTGAACTTCAAGCTAGTGGATCAAATGAAAAAAGAGTAAATAAGATCCAAATACCTACATGTTAAAAAAGTGGGAAAAATATCATGGAAATTGTATTAGGGTTATGAAATGCTTCATTTTTGGGAGAGATGGACACAAATGTCATGAATATTAAAAAGACATGAATAATTTGGGATACATGATGGAGTAAAGGAGCGAACCTCATAGTGCACCACATATGTTTCAATACATAAAGTGTATGGAGAAAGGGAACTTTGAAAGCTATTTCATTAAACCATGGGTCCTTGAGGATAATTTTTTTAAAAAAAATCCAATGTCAAAGTAGAAAGGTAAATCTTATATCATTGCTACTTTTCAAGTTGATCATGAAATCAAATTCATACATGGTACACTTCCTATTCACTCAAGAATGGAAATGGTTTTATTTGATATTTTTTCTATGCATTCATATGTATCCTTCATATTTTCTATAAATATTTAATCAAACCCTCGATACCCATAAAAATATATAGTGGTGCAATCATTTCAGCCCATGTGTTGAACTGTTCTACTGTTGGTGTATATGGGAAGATTCTTCCTGTAAATATTATAATTCCTCCCTTGGTTGAATTTGATGCAACATTGGGAAAGTAATAGATCACATTATATAGAGAACACATCAATTACTGGTAAAATGAAATATCCTTCCATGTTTTTAAACATTTAATGCTCCTCTAAAAATTCCAAGAAGATTATGACTCTACATTAAAAAATAGATTAATGGTGTCAGTGTTGATACCCAATGAAGAATCATACCTAGACCAAATATTTTTGTAAAATGAAAGCATCAAACATGAGGAAATGACCATTGTGAGGGAATAACATGATTTATTTCAAGAAGAGTTACAAGTAATTCCCAAGATCATGAGGTATAGTTCTCAATAGATCTCATAATAGGAGTTAATCATATATCTAAATACCCCTATAGGATTACCCCGATAAAATGGGAGGATTTAAAGAAGCAGGTGGAAGATAATTTGGAAAAAGGGTTCATATTACATAGTGCATCACCTTGGGGTGCTCCATTTCTCTTCTTAATGAGGAATGATGGATCGATGCGGCTATGTATTGATTACTAGGATCCCAAAAAGGTCACCCTAAAGAACAATAGTCCCCTTACAAGGATTGATGACTCGTTCAATCAACTACAACAGTTTCAGTACTTCTCAAATGTGGATCATTATAATGGATATTATCAAATGAAGGTGAATAAAATATATATTCATAAAAATTGTTTCTATACAAGTTATGGGCATTATGTGTTCATAGTGATTCCCTTTGGATTTACTAATTCCCCTAAAATATTCATGGATTTGATGAATAGAATCTCTAGAGACAACCTTGATAAGTTTTTTATAGTGTATGTTAACAACAATCTCATGTAATTAAGGAGAATGTAAAAACATTTAGACTATCTAAGGATTGTGAAGGAAAAATTAAGGATTGAGAAAATATATGCTATCTTAATTAAGTGTGACTTTTATATGTAGTAAGTCGTATTTTTTGTACATGTGATCACAAGTAATAGAATTTATATGGACCCCTCATCAATAAAAGAAATTTAGGAGTGGCCCAAACCCACTTGTGTAATGTAAATTCGTCATTTTATTAGTTTAGATGGGTAATAACGTTTTTTTAAAAAACATATCATGATTTTCCATCCCACTAATAAAATAAACATGAAAATAGATAAATTATTTCAAGGATGAAGAATGTGAGGAAGGCTTAAATCAGTTGATGTGTAATCACACTACCAATAAGTGTATAAGGTTTTGTTAAATACAGTGACGCTTCTATTAATGGATTGGGTGGTGTACTCATTTATAATGATAATGTGATAGCCTACACATCATGGCTATTGAATATCCCTAAGAATAACAACCAGATGCGTGATTTGGAGTTAGTACTTATGATATTCACTCTAAATATTTAGTGGAACTATCTCTTTGGTGAGAAGTGTGACATATATACTGTTCATAAGAGTCTATAGAATATATTCACATTTAATAATATCAACATGCATCAAATAATATGGTTAGATTAAATAAAGGATGATTATTTCTCTATTCATTACCATATAGAAAAGGAGGACATGGTAGATAATGCAATTAGAAGAAAATACCTTTCCACTCTATTCATAGTGTGGATTGAGAAGGACCATATATTCCTAGAAATGAAAATAATGGATCTGTAATTAATAATGGAAGACAATACATCCTACCATTCCCAAATGGTTTCCATCCATATAAACAATATAAAATCAAGAAGGTGAAAAGGGATGATATGGAGAAAAAATGAATGTGATATCAGTAAAAGAAGCGAATCTGTATGATTTTCATATCAATGATGATGGTGTGATTTCGTTTATAATTAGGCATTTTATACATTCGTCACATGGGATAAACAAGATATTGTTGGATAATTCAAATATCTCATCTTTCTCCATCCCTTATAGAAGTACGAAGATGTATCACAATATGTGAAAAAACTTCTCATGTGACAACATGAAGAATGATATTTATAATTACATCTCAAGGTGTTTGGTACGTAAAAAACATAAATCAAAGAGACATAAGTCCAAATGTATTATGTAACCATTTCCTATAACAATAGGGAAATGGGACATTTTCATTATGTAATTTTTCATGGTTCTCCTAAAAATATCCAAATGAAACAATATGATATGGGTTATTGTGGAACAACTCACCATGACTATAAACTTTATTGCTATTCGAGAAGATTTATCGTTGGAAAAATTCCCAGGGTATATTTGAAGAAGTGGTGAGGCTTATATGGGTTCCACGTTCGATCATATATGATCATGATCCAAGGATGACTTCTAAATTCTGGGTATGTATTCAAACTTGTTTGAGAACTAAATTGATTTTCATCACGGCCTATAACCCCCAAATTGAAAGTCAATCTGAAATGACTATTTAGATGATTGAGGAAATTATAATATCCTTTGAAATATAATTTAAAGGAGGATAGGATCATCATATACTATTGTATGAGTTCTCATAAAATAATATATTCCTCAAGAGAATTCAAATGGATCCATATGAAACTATGTTTGGGAAGTTATTTGGAACATCAAATTATTGGGATGATGTTAGAGAACAAAACCTAATTAAACCTAACTTTGTGGAAGAGACGACAGAGAAGGTTCAAGCCATCCAAAAACATATAAAAGCTACTCAGAATTGGGAAAAGTGGTATAATGACAACCATAATAGGGAATTGGATTTTGAGGTTGGATAAAAAAATTTCTTTTAAACAAAACCATGGAATAGAGTTAAGTGTTTTCGAAAGAAAAGGAAGCATAACCCAATGTACATTGGCACCATTGAGATCCTTGATCTCATATGAGACATGGACTGTCAACTTACACTTCAATAAAATATGGATCAAGTTCATGAAATGTTTCAGGTATCTCTCCTGATGAATTACATACCTTACCCTCACATATAATGAACCTAGAGGTGATACAGTTAGATAATTACCTTTCATATCAAAATCATCCAGTGAAGATCTTGGACCGTAGAGACAAACTTCTACACAACAAGATAACTCACCTTGTAAAAGATTTGGGGAGGATCCATCAGTTTTAATTGGTGACTAGGGAACTAGATGAAATGATCATATAGAAGTACCCTCACCTATTTCAACTATGAATATGATTTTGAAATTTCTAGGATGGAAATTCTAATTGGGGGAATAATGTAGTGACCCAATGATTATTAAGAAAATTTGTTTGCTAAAAAATGTGTGTTTTATTATATTCTATAATATTATACAAATAAAAAATATAGAGAAAACAATAAAGAATTGGATTCATATCTAGATAAAGTTACATGATATATAGTGAAACAAATTAAAATTTCAAACATTACAACTAGGAAAAAAATATAAAATCGAAATGATAAAATGGTAAAATATTTATCTCTCTAATATACTAGAATCACGGCCCCACTGATAATAATATAGAGTATAAGAAATATATTATTGAACCAATAAAAATTATATAAAATGGAAATTTATAACCACTATGTTAATTGAGTATTATATTGGGTGAAAGAATGTTGTTTTATTTATTAGAGGTAATGCGACCATTAGGAATAGTAACCTGATTGTTGGGAATAGTTACATGACGTTGAAATAGTAATTTAATATAAAAGTAATTATTTATTATATAAATAATATTTATCATTTTTCATTTACGAAATTTAAATATTATAATTCCAAAAAATAAATATCTAGTTTTAATCTCATAGAAAATATAAGCATATTTTTTATAAACTATATTTTAATGTATTTTATAAAAATAATTACTTTTAAATTCAAATTTAAAAGTAACTATATTATAAATTAATTTTATATAATTGATATCATTTCTAGAATAATCATGATAAATTTTTCCAAGTTTGATGTTTTGTTAATTTTCTGAAATACATCAATTTTCAGGTGAATATAAAAATACACTTTTTTCACATAACCGGTGTATCTTAAATTACATCATTCATTATGTAATGGTTACATAATAATTTATATGAATTGAGGCTAGGACATGAAATATTTTATTTTATAAATGAGTCATTATAATATGATAAAATTAATTTCCAATCCATAATATAACCTTCCAAAACTAAAAGTCAAAAGTGATATCTTAAAATAACAATTTTTCTTTCTTTCCATGTTCATTTTTAATAAAAGAATAAATTAGAATTATAAAGGGTATTTAAAGTCTTAAAAACAATATTTTATATTAATATATTATTTATAATTTAAAATTTTTACTATTATAAGTTTTTCCTTCACAATATTATTTTATATGATATTTTATTCTAGAAATACACATCTCCTCGTGTATAAATAACCCCTATCCCTCCCCTTGAAAAAACACTCATAAAATATATTAAAATGAAAAATATATACCAAACTCCTTATTATAAATCCCCATATAATGCTTAGGGACATTTTTTATAAATATAGCTCCCATAAATACTGATTTATAGTGTCTTACAAGAGATGATACATTGAGGATTAAGTATGTTCCGATCCACTCCTCTCACTTTTTTATTTTTTTCTTCCACTTCGGTTTATTTTTACACCAAGCCTTTCATAAAAAACAATATATTAATTAATTAAGTTGTAATTGTACAATATATTATTTATTTTAACCTAATTTATTTATCTTACAACTATATATATAAATTTTAATCTTCTTATTTCCACTATCCCGATAATGTATTGTTAAAGGTCGGCTCACCGCTAACGGAGACATATCCATGTCAAAAAAATATAACCATCATCATTGATGGATATTATAAACTTCATATAATATATAAAAATTTAATTATATGAATTATAAGATTCTTGAAATAGTTATACTAATTTATAAATTACATTAAATGAAAGTGAGAAATCAAAGCGAAAGATGAAATTCTTTAGGAAAAATATGATATCAAAACAGTTTGATTTCATCAACGGAAATTACTAAACATGGTAAAATGATTATAATTGATAAATAGTTTTATAAATGAATAATGCTAACTTTTGGATCAATGTTTCAAAAAACTATTTTTATTATTTAGTAGGATAAAAGTGATGAAATAAAGTTGGAATGATGTTAAGTGGATTCTAGAACCCAACTCCCTTTCTTTGGGTTATACCTCTTTCATGCAATATTTTAGTGTGGTAATTACTATAATGTTACTTAATTATAACTTAATTTTTTTTAAATCTTATTTTCAAGGATATAAAAGTTCCCAACATGGTATTAGGACTAATATAATTATTTTTTCAAAAGAAAAATTCTTTTCAAAACACATCATCACTCTTTTTGAGAATGATTACTCTTCACTAATAATTGATGATTCATATAACAAGTATTTTTCCCTTTTTATTTTTGGAATCACAATTTTTATTCATGAATGTTTTTTTTAAATTATTATAACACTCGTTCCTTTCAATTGGTTAGTTTAGGACTACGATTATTATAGGTTATATGTGGAATCCATGATTATGTAAATTTTATGATGAGATATGTGGTAGTAGAATTATATAGACCTATAATGAATTGATTAATGTGATTTATCACGTGAGATAATGTGAAATATTAATGAATATGATTATAATTTTTTTCAAAATTATGATGTTATGATTACTCACATATGCTATATGTGAACATGATGTTATCTTTGGTCACAATTATGAGGTTTTTTTGACTAAAAATACATGATGTCTCATTTTTATGAATTTCCACCTTTCATGCATTTATATATTTATTCATTTGTGATGTTGATGATAAGAATATTCTTATGTTATGATGATGATTATTATTATTCCTATAAATATTATATTGATTAATGTTCAGTATTCATCCTCTTTCTGAGATTTTCTCTCACCCCTTTTGTTAATGTATATCGTCAGGTGATTACTTGTACTATTGAGAACACAAGGCCCATTAAGTAGATAGATAAGGAGGAATTAAATAATTTTTATGTTTTAATATGAAACATTTATGTATGAGCCTAATTTTCCAAAGACACTAAATCATTGGATATAAGATTTCAAATGATATTATGATTTTTTGTTTAATCTACTTTAATAGTCATATAATAAAAAGCATGGTCACTATAAAGAATTATATATATAATATTACCTCTTATGAACACATTTTGTGTAATATAATATCTTTGTCTCATGTTATCACATAAATTCGGATTCACACTCTATGTCATCATCATTTATTTCTTTATTTATTCATTCATTGTACTATAAAAACATACCATAAATCACCATGGAAATGGATTTAACAAAGGTACTAACATCCTAGTCAACTAGGCCCAAGATATCACTTCCTCGACCCAGATGTGATAAATACTTGATCATTCAACCAATGTCATCTGACTAATAATGCTCCCAACCCATTCTACCTAACCAAGACTTCAATGTGATGGTTATTTCATTGAATAAAAGTATTGGATCAACTGGTATATGTATAGAATTTTCTAAATTAAAGAGACAAACAAAAATGTTTTTATATAGGAAAAACCAATGACACCTAATACATGTGGTTTTCTTATGGGTGGATTAGTCCTCAATATATCATCTATTCAAGATCGATAAGTAAAAACATCACGAGAAAATGTATCAATGATTATGATCCCCCAACACATGATAGTAAAACATCATTTATTTCCTATAAATATGATGTATCTATACCATAGAAAATATATTTAAAATTAATATCACAATATATCATGGTTCATATTATAGGTGGGAACTAAAATAATATTTTAAAATAGTGCATGATAAAAGGATATTACCAGGTAATGATTAGTAATTAAGGTTTAAACGGTATTATGGTCAGAAAATACAAATGTATATATGAAAATTTATACATGTAATGGTTTTGAAAGTACATAAAATATTTTGGTCTAATGATCCAACTTAAAAATCCCACATTCAATTGATCCAGCTGCTAGCAATTTTTATCTTGATAGCTCTGACTTGAAAATCATGCTTATACTAATTTATGGATTTATTTTGGGGTTATGTCACATTATCTTATGTGGATAATTTTCTATATGTGAATCACATATATATATATAAAATTCCTCAAGATATGAAACTTATGACTAATATGATTCGTCCCCCAGTGTGACATGGGTTCTATGGAATGTACCGCAACTGTAGTATTATATAAAACATTAATAGGATGTGTAATAATACGTACAACACCAATATCGAAAACAAAATTAAGTGTAAAATTTATTCATTATTTACATTGAATATGATATACACTTATATTATACTATAGAATATGCGAAAATGGACTACTTTGAGCTTATCCAGCTCACTACACCACTATTTAGGAAAGATGCATAGTCTGAATTCAATTTTAGATCATCTTTATCTATCAGGAATATAACCTCAGTGTATCCCATCAAAACTATCTCATCATTTCCTCCATACACCAATAACATTTATTTTGTATGTATCAAGTACTTTAGAATATTATTTAATAGAATTCCATCATACTTAAAGAAAGGGAAACATCAAGCTAGGTATATAGAATGGTGGAAATTATAGATCCAACTGTAAAAGAAGAAAATACTCTGATCATTCATTCAATATCATCATATATTTTTAGATGCATTTTCTTGAGAGGTTAATACCTTGTAACATCAATAATAACCATATATTGGATTTTTCTATGTCATAACATTTGTGTACCTTGTCAATGTATGCACTTTACTCATCCCAAGAAGCCTCTAAGTCTATCATGATATATCTTAATAAATAGAATATAGGATTATCCCTATACACCATTCCTAGAGAAACATTAGTGTTCACTGATTGTAAAACTATTACTTCATTTCCCATAATTATAATGTCATCAACATAAAAAATATATAAAATATTGGCATTTATAATAATCTTATTATAGGAACATGTCTCACATTCACTCTAAATGAGACTAAATTCACATCAATACACATAAAAATTTTGTCCATGATCATGAATCCTCATTTAATCTAAAAATGGATCTCCTCATCTTGTATACATTATGGGAAATATTTGAAATTATAAAAACATTAGGATTTTTCATATTTATGTACTCAACCAACAACCCATTTAGAAAAATAGTTTTTACATCCATTTTCCAAATTTATTAATCATGGAATAGAACTATTTAATGTAATTTTTTGAATTATTTTATCATTATAACTAGTGAGAATGTATCAACGTAGTTTATTCCTTGGAGTTTCTTAAAATACTTCATAACCAATCATTCTTTATATCTACTTAGGTGAATATCTATATCCAAATTCTTTGGAAATATCCATTTATACACAATAAGTTTTACATAAAATAATGGATAAAAAACATGATTTTTGTATGTGGACTCTATCTGAGAATACATGTATTTTTTCCATTTAGAATTATCCTTTGCATCCACTGATTTATTATAAGTTATAGGTTCATTATCCTTAAAGTGCAACGTGCTACCTAGCTTGATGATAAAAAATCCATGTTTCTCTAGTTCTTTAACCACTCTATTTGAAAAACATAGTACTTATGTCCTAGGAACGTCTACATCTCTTACTTAATCTTCAATAGATTGTTCATATAAAAAAACATGTTCATTTAGAGCATCAACTTCATTAAAGTGAATCTTAGTATAATTATTTTCACTTGAAATTTGTTCCATTTACAGAAATGTGACATGAATTTCCACAATTACTTTTCAATCTGAACGGTTATATAGGTAATATCCATTAGTTTCCTTGGGATAACCTATTAAGATACACTCCATGCTTGTAGATTATAGTTTTTCATTAGGTATAGTATTGATAAACTCTTCACATCCCCATTGTTTTATGGGATTTAGAGTCGAGGTGTTTCCATACAATAACCCTTATAGATTCCAATATTCTAATTTGTTTGGAACTTAGTTTGGGGTCTAATCTATAGTCTTCATTTCATATTTCACAAAAGTATAATCGAAGAGCTCCATGACTCATCATCGATCATACTATTTCAAGAAAGGTATTATTCCTCCTTTCACTAGAATTATTCCACTAAGGTGAATAATTAGGAGTGGCCTATGATAATCTCCCACAATACTTCAAGTGATAGATAAATTCCTAGTTTTGATATTCCCTACTATAGTTTGATCGAAGCTTCACAATATTTTTACTAATATGATTATCTACATCATTTTGATATTACTTGAATATTTTAAATGATCCTCACTTTTATGTCATTAAGTGGATATAACCATACCTACTAAAGTCATCAGTTAAAGTAATAAACTAAGAATACACACCTCTTACCACTACTATAAATGGACTAAATAATTCAGTAATAATCAACTCAAATAGGTCTCTATCTCTTTCTCATTTCCCACTAAAAGGTGATTTTTCATTTTAACTTATTTATAAGTGTAGCTTACATATAATGGTTTCAAATTGATGAAATATAAATACAATATTTGATATAGTTTTATTAATTTATTCTAATTTACATGACCAAGCCTAAAGTGCTATATGGGGGTAGGATATGTTTTATTCTCACTATATTTGTCAGTAACTTCTAAAACATGGTTTTCGATTCCAAGTATATATAATCCATTAATATAATATTCAATTCCATAACATGTGTTATCTTTATTAATAATATAACATTTATTTTTAAACAAGAACTAAAATCCCATATTGTCTAAAATTGACAATGAGACAATGTTTTTGGAAAAAGATGGTACATAATAACAATTATTAAATATAATAACCCTTCCACTGGGAAATGTGTCATGATAATATTTTATAGCTAATTTTTTTAGTATCGAACTATTTTCTACATGGAGGTAAAATTCACATTTTATAATTATATCAAATATACTTGTTTCCTATATTTTTTTAAAAATATGTGAGCAACATATATTTCAGAATGCCCAACATGTAAATATAGAAAAATTGAATTCAATGATAAATAGACATGAATGAGAATAATTTTCATCCATCCTCATCTGAAATTTACAATTTTTCTTATAGCTTCCTTTCCTGACACGTGAAATATAGAATTCCCCCATTCCATTACTCCCCCTCTATATGTTTAAATGTTTATAGGGGTGAGGTGTCGATTACATTTACTTAGTTTTAGTCGTTGGCACCGTATCCTTGTCTTTGCTTCTCTTATTCCACATTAGGATATAAGAGTTGAAATATTTCATAACATTCTCATCTTAGTGATCTAAAATCAATATATAAGAGAAAATTATTATTTTTATTCATACTATAATTAATAATGAAATTCCAAAAACTATGTGGTAAAGAAGAAAGAATGAGAAAAATTTATTGTTCTTGATTCAATTTTATCATAAGGTATTGTAATCTCTCAATGTGCCTAATTATATTGAGTAAAAGAGTTAATTTTTTACTCCCTTCTATTATCCTTCACCAATACATTGAAATTGATATCTAATATATTTATTTCCAACATCTCTCGTAGTATAAATATTTTAGATTAAATTTCAAATTGTAGGCATCTTCATCCTCATGAATTATCTACATCTTAGTGGAAAAAAATGAGAACATGAAACAACATACATCTAAGGAATAATCTATGTGATTATTATAAATATCTTAATTTTTCATTCATACCCAAAGATGGATATCACCAGGAAGTGTGTATTTTGACACATAAGTATTCCATTCTTTGCATATGACTATTTTTGAGAACATATATCACTCATGGAAGTTATTATGGGTCAGGATATTCTCTATATACAATATAGGTCATAGTGAGAATGTATTTGGGGTGTTAATGACTATAATATCTATAATAAAGAAACATATCATATTAATATTTTATCCTAATTACAAATAAACATTTCAAATTATTAAATTTTTATGTGTCCCTCTATTTTATCAAATCATTTAATCCCTTGACTACTGGATTCAGAATAATCAGTCTCTGGTATACTCTAGTGGAATAGATACCTAAACCTTTATTCATAGATAGATCTATTTCAACACCACTACTCTAAGATTCTAAGGTAGGATTTTGGTTGTCTAGTCAAATTAACTCACAAACAATTGATTCTTTGAGTGGGTCTAATATCCTAAAAATGGTTACCTACCATTTATCCATGATTTTCCAATAATTTTTATACAATATTGATATAGATACTTAATTTTTTATGTTAACCCACCACTCTCATAAGAACACCTCATTATAAATAGAAACATTCCACTATACATGATGATCACCTATAATAATTAGATGTATCAAAATTCAATTGATGAAATGTGTTTATTGACTAAATAGTTTCTTTAAGGTATTTTTTAATATATCTCAATGAATGAAATCATTTTATATTTAACATGATTATTCTATGTGATAACCCTTACAACATATCAATGATTAAAATAGAAAATAATCTCCATACATGTTCATTTTATCTATGGATTCTTATTTATTATTTTATTATATGATCACATTTAATAAATACAAATTCAATAAATAATAAAATATACATATAATAAGATAAATAAATTATCATGTGGTCATGAGTCTTTAACTATTTATTAGTCCATCATGAAAATAATGGATTAAATGATACTCTAAGGGAATATATAAATTAAATTATAGTGCTTCGAACTCTCATGTATTTCACCTATTTGTTTTATATTGGTTGTATAGTTGAACCGTGTCAACATGAACTCCTTTAAACATTACAATGTATACTCACATGCAGTTGAGGACAATTCAGGGTGAAAATTAAAATTTAATACTTAAATTTGGACATGTGGGACCGTATGTATTTTAAACTGGGAGGGTTGATATTTATATCGTCAAAATTGAAAATAATTTCTATGTTTTATCACTCAATTCAATAATTAAATTAAATAAATTAAACCAAACATGCACGGTTTGGTCTTAGCTCATTATTTTTCACCAAGAAAATATATTTCATAATAAAAAAATAAATTTCTAAAAATCTTATTATATTATATTTTAATTATTTCATTTCAATTAAATTATGTTTTTATTAACTATTGATATGTCCCATTGAACCTAAAATAATTAATTAAATTTGTTTTATGAAATTTTTCAAAAATATTTTTGGTTTTTTTAGAACTAAAGATGATCCCTGGATGTTTATTTAGGAATCTATGTGGTTAAATTTCTTATGAATTGTGGATTTAGATGTACTATGTTTAGTATGAGTAAGAACGACCTGGATTTGAGTCAGATCTACTGCAAGTGGTTTGTTGTAGATGGAAAACTATATTTAGAATGACCAAAATACATATACATATTATAACAAAAAAATACTATTATATAATTTAACCTAATATAATATAATATAATATATGTTAATATAATGTAATATAAAGTAAATATCATCTCTACGCTACCCATAAATGTCTGGAGGATGTGTTTTTTCATATCCATTTTATTTGAACATTGAAAAACAATCATAAATATATATTTTTTATAAATTGTAAAAATGGTTTGTCTCATATAGTAATTTCATAGAAAACCTCTAAGAAACCTTTATTCAATCCAATAATGAAACAGGGTCCTCATACAAAAATCAAACCCATGAGCATGTGAATATATTTATCCAATATATAGAGTTATATATATATTTGTCACAATTAATCTCTAAAATTATCCATTATTACATCGTCCATATATTGGCCATACGATCTTTGATTGATATACCATTAGTTGTTATGTGACCGTATTGAAACCCAAATTATGAATCTTATAAATTTTTGTCCAAATTTTATGTTTTCACCTAATATAACTATAAATTAACTCTAATAATAATTGATTGAACTTTGGGTGAAGTAGAAGCATGAAAATATGTAATTTAAAATTATGTGGTTTAAGTCCAGATGGAAACACTGAATCTAGAAAACCACTTTCCCAAATTTATTAAAGTATCATGTAAAGTTCAATTTAATAATAAAGAATAAAATTGATCAAAACCATAAATGGTACCTTGTAATTTTTAAATCATCAATTTTATTCTCTAAATGTTGGTGTTTCATGGATCAAATCCACCATGATATGGGTCTTATATATTTTCCACACATTAATCACTGATCGTAGACCATATATTATTGATTCCAAACCTCTGTTATATGAAACTGTATATCATTAGACATCCCTTTAATCTACTGAAAAACTTAGACTCGATCAAGAAGGTACTGTTGATTAAGCCTTATTATTTCTTTGGGTTTTCTCTCTCCCAATAATATTGATAATATAGGTTAGAAAATATATTCTCTAAAGATTCATGAAAATTATAGAGGTAACTATCCAAGTGGCTAAAATGAGCATTTATACATAGGTTAAACATTCCAAAATTGCAGTTCGGCCCTTAGAAAGTAATAAGCTTCATTTTGAAACCTTTTTCACAATTATGACTTGATTGAACTAATCGGGTATGTTAAAAATACTTTAACACCTTCATTTAATACTTCTAAATTTTATGTGATAAAATATGAACCATTAACCATAATTTTAGGATCCTCTAAAAATTTAACGGATCTTGAATGTGTTGCGTTCATTTGGAAAATATATATTTTTCTCCTATTTTCTATTATGATTAAATAACATGTGAAAACCTTAATAAATAAAATAAACAATTGTTATTATATACTTGAAAAATATAATATAATTAGTTTAATTACAATCTTTCACACTCAGACATTTTCCAGGCCCGCATGTGGTCCCCACTTCATCCTAAAATCTTATTTATTTGATTATATAGAACTTGTGGATACACTTAGAGTGTGAAACTCTAGGTCTTTTTCTTGATTATAGTTATTCCTGCACATAGACAAAGGTAATTGTCTAGAAACTCATTATTTGCTTAATGTTCTCAACATTTCAAAACCTCCTTTGGTGGGTGACGTAGGCAAGTTGGATGTTGTGGTAACGCACCCACTCCATGTAGCAAAGAAATTTGATTTTAAGAATGGAAAATAACAAGCTATAATTCTGAGAAAAAGGTACTTTTCACATGTTAAAGATGATGCACCGAAGCGAATTCTCAAGAAAAATGACACTACCCCTGTGACTTCTAGGTTAGAAGAAATTCTTTGTAGATTTTAAATCACTTAATAACCCATAATCATTAGGCTTGTTGATCCCTCTGGACGAAATCCCAGGAAGCATGCACATTAATTCTGAATCTAACCTCTATTTGGGGGTTTTCAGACTGGACATGTATTCTACTTTGCCGAGGTTTCTATCATATTATTTTTCCCATTAGAGTATTTAAAGAAAAGGGCATGTGGGATCAGTTAAATCACTATATGGATATGTATGATATGATTTCAATGGTGGGATTTTAGATTTTATATTTTTTTCCATAAAAACACTAGAGTTCAAGTCTATATCAAAATTATTTTCATTAATTGGATTTTTGGTATCATAAATTCTTATTTAATATTACATCTACTGTGGGAATTCTGATCAAAATGGATAAGAATACTGATAATTCCAAATTTGATCACTATTCTAGAGTTCTGGTGGAGGTTGACTTGAGCTCCATCTTGATCAATAATGTTTTTTTCAGCATGGGATGATTACATTCCTTTTAAATTTGAATTTTAAAGACTTACTGACTTATTTTTTAGTGTTAAATGATTGGTCATACGAAGGATAAATGTCAGTGGTATGTGGTTTTATCTTGTTTTTCTAAAAAGGGTATGTTGAAACTTCTTGTATAAAGAAGTTGAGGATAAAGTATAAAAAAAATAATTTATACTTGATTGGTTATAAAAAAACCCACTCATGACAAAGGGAATGTGTAAGATAAAAGATTTTTCAGCTAAGTAATTGACACAGGGGACTCCTGGGTTAGGGGAGATGGCTAGAGAGGTCCAAGAGGATAAGGTAGGCATTATATCCAGAGTGACTTTGGATAAAAAAAATCTTCTCGTACAATTGAATGGAAACAAAATCCGAGTGACGATGGTAAATTTTCAAGTATTCAAAAGTAAACCGATAAATTAAGGGAAAATCACGGATTCCATGGAAGTTTGAATGATATCGAGGATTACTACCCCAAAAAACATCCAAGATTCAGGTATTTTCCAAAGGTAAAATCCTTTTATGAATGATGATGTTTTTCAACCTGTTCCTCCCAAGAAAGAGATATGGGGGAAATATTATGACTGTCTCAAGCTGAATATGGTCACTATGTCTCATATAGTTCCTTAAACAACTCAAATTTGTTTTGGTGACTTTGATTAATCATGTAATTTTTATTATTATTTTTTGTGTCCTTTGGTATCTCTTGGAATGAGGAAATGATGCTTTTATGACCCCATCCATTTCCTTATTTTAATTTATTTTTCCATTTTTATAAAATGGATTTGGCCGAACATTTATGGTATAAAGTTGGATTCACACTTTGTGTCATCGTCCTTAATTTTTTAGTTTATTCATTGACCTTACTAGATGTAATTAACTTTATTCATCATTTCCATGGATTTAATAAGGGTACTACCATCCTGATCAAATGGGGCCAATATATCTCTTCAAAGACTTGTAAGTGACAAATCCATTCTTGATGATTCAACCAATGTCATTTCAGCAATGATGCACCCAAAAGAAGGTACCTTATAGTGACTTCAATGTAATAATTTATTTGTTACATCAAATTATGTCATAAAATGACATGTATTGATAACAATCTCAAGTTAGGAGACCAATACAATTGTTTTTAGATTTGAATAAACAATGATCCCTAAATGACGTGGTCTTTATATTGGTAGGCCAACCCTTATGATCTCATCTACATGAGATCACCATGTTTGAACCTCATGAGTAAAAGTCTCGATGAATATGATCCCCAAGAACCTAATAGTTACACAACATTTTTTGTCATATAAGAATGATTTATCTATACCAGAGGAAATATATTTAAGATTAATATCTTGGTATTACATGGTTATCATAATATATTGGAATATCTATATTTTTTATATGAAGCATAATCTAAGGATATTACCATGTAAAAAATGGACACAGATGTATAAACACTATTATTATAAGAAAATGAACATATATATATATATATATATCAATATGTATGTATATAATGGTAATAAAAGTATATATAATAGTTAGGTTTAGGGATCCCACTCACAACAATCAGTCCCCATTTTATTCTTCCACTAATTTAGAGATATATTCAGTAGCCAATAAAATGTACACTAATCCAAAATAAATTTTAATATGACCCATGAATAACATATCTAAAATGATAAAATGGGTTGTTGAGGCATCTCATTTCTCCCATGGATATTCCCTATAAATTTATATTGTGTTTTTGTTTTAAAAATCGAATGGTCATAACTGTAAATGTTGAAAAGAATATATAGAATCAATTATCTTTTGAGCTATAAGTTGGGAGATGTAGTGGGCCTTACATTCCAGAGTGTAGAATGGGTTCAAAAAATATGTGAACTCATTGTCAGGGACACACAAATGAAAAATTGGGTCACTAAAAATACTCCACAAGTATGGTTCTTCTAATTGTTTAAGACACTATTATTTGGTTATGCTAAAATCAGTGGGGAATCTATATTCTTCTAAAAACACAGAATATCATCATGTGAATGGGTATGTTCTACTATGTCACTAAAGTTTTTACCTTGGGTAAACTCTCAAATAGAGAGGTTGGAGTTTACATGGTGATCTAATTGTGAAAAAATCCTACTGTTGTGGAATTATACCATGTTTTCCATTCCAATATTATCTCAGGTATTTATAATAAACTTCTAGAGGAGGAGCTTCCATCGGTTGAGGAGGGGTTTAGCCTCAGGCTTCTTTAGTTGAAACTAAAGGGTAAAATGATCAAAAATCACAATGAATTTTGACCCATGTAGATAATAATGGAAATTATACTTGAAAAACACAATGGAAATAATATTTTTTATCAATGGTAGTGTAGTTTTTTAGTTATTGTATAGCATATATGAGGAATATACAATGATATGTGGATTCGAATCATCCCTTTGTGATAATAATTAACCAACTAAAATGTTAGGCGTATCATATATATGATTGAAAGGGGGATCCCATATAGGTGGTTAGATTATGGAGGATGATAAAAGGACCCTTTTTAGTTAATTTATTGAATAAATCTATAAAAACACTCAGAATATCTTATTAATAATCATGATAAAGGATGTGTGGTCTTAAAAATATATTTAATTAATCTTTTTTTTAAAAACACATGACCGAAGAATGAATTAACCTTAAAAACACATTTTTGATATGTTAGGGAGAATGTTATTTTAGTTTTTGATTTATCAACATGAATTTCATTGATAAAAAAATGTGTCTTATTATTACCCAATGATATACTATAAAATGGAATTTCACATAATTTAATGCAAAATCATTTTCAATGCAATGATTATTGATAAAACCTAGGTGAAATAAAAACTCATAAATAAAAGATCCATAAAATGTAAAATAATCAATGAAAACTTCTATGAAATTCTCAAGGAACTCAAAAAATAATAAACATTTAAAAATGTGAATTAATTAGATAATTACATAAAACAAATGACATCCTCGAATTTGAAAATGATCAAAGTATATAGAAAAATGTTTACATTTCATGATCCTCATGGGAAGTTTTTATTTAAAAATTATTTGAATATCCATCAAGGATATAACAATAGGACTTACCAACAAATCATTAAACATTTTTTCAATGAACTATAGATTAAATTGGTTCATCCTCATGAATTATTTTAATAATGGTATTCAAAATAAACTCTCCAACTAAATTTCACAAGTGTAGGAACTAATTCATTCCTTTAATTTGAAATTGCTATTATTCCAATTTTTGAATGAATTATTTTCATTATGCTAACCTATTTACATAATATATGTAATATATGATCCCAATAAAAATTAATTTTCTATATTCCAGTTTTACCACATTTAGAAGGGTGGGATTTAACTAGTGTTGATCTTTTCACATGGGTTTACCCATATCCTATAAGAGTATGTGGTGCTTGATAATAAAAAGGATAATCATAGTATTATCACCCAATTTCTATATAGTTTTTTTTCAGTCTCTCAAATGGTCCAATAATTTAAATTCATACTCTAGATAGAGGTTATTGTAAATAATGATGGAAAATTGGTCAATAACTTCAAGATTTCCATATTTTTAATTATAGTTGAGTTAATTATATTGCAACATAAGAGGTATTTGGATTGACAGAAGGGATTTAGTGGTTTTAAGGATAATGTCACTACCAATTTATACATGTTTATTCTATATGGATAGATAGTAAATGGAAATGATATTTTGAAAATAAATTATGGGAATGGGTACCTCATAATGAACACATTCATCAATTAAAATACAAAAAAATATCTGTTCTAAACCCTAATGGGACTCAAAACATGAATTACAACCCAAAGCATCAAATAATGAAGAATAGGAAGAAGAATCAGAATATGGGTTGAGGATAGAATGTTGTGTATCTTTCATTAGAGAAAACATCCATTAAATAGATAAAAGGAGTATAACGAAACTCAAATGGGTATTTATTTACATCAATAATATTTAAACCTTTCTTTTTTTCAACCAATTGTATAGATAATGTTACATTGTGAACATTTATTATTGTATTTTCAATGTTAAAAATGGTCCTCTAAGTATGAGAGGATTAGGTTCTTAGGCTTCGGTATCATCCATATCAAGTATATAGTTGTTTGTATGAAATGATATTTTATTCACTAACATGATGATATCCTTGATTACTCCAATTATGTGTGGTGCGCTCAGATTCAAAATTTACACTAAAATGAAAAATGGTTTTAGATCTATAAGGAATAATTAAATATAAAAATTTAGTTAATTACATTAATTGAATCACCTATATCATATAGTGGATCAAAAAGTAAATCCTTCCCTATTATTAAATGAATATTAAATTTTATTGGAACCTTTCAATTGGTTTGAATCCCTAATTCTATCAAGACTAATACATTCCTCCCAAGGTTAACATTATAATTCCCATTTAATCATCACCTATGTGTGTAAACATATTTTATAAATTTAGTGTAGTAAAAAACTTTATCCACATATAAATGAGAAATGGTAAATTTTACCATTTAAAATGTTTAAATGTTCTCTTTGTCAATTTCATTACAAAAAAATTCTTATTGTAATGAGAAATTATTTAGGTAAATAGAAGAGAACTAGATTGATAATGGGAATTCTAAATGATAAATTTTATTAATTTTTTTTGATTATCATTAGGTTAATATTTTGAACATTAAGAGAGAGTGATTTTTCGAGATGAGAAAATTCCAATTGTGTAGATCCATTAGGAAGAGAATTTTAATTTCCATTATTACATGTAATAGAAAATGAATTACCTTTTTCTTTGGGATTAAAAATAGTTTGTGATGGTAGTTTTCTAATACCTTGAATCTTTATCTCATAGATAGTTTTTTCCAGTTATCCCACTTGATTTTTTGGATTTCGAATAGCTAATAGGGTGTTTAAATATATCTAGATGTTCTGATATTCCATTTTCTCAACTATTTCATCAAGGGTTGGTTCAAATTTGTGAAGATGATAAGGGTTAGTTTTATAATTTTAAGGATGATAAGGGTGTGTACCTTTTCTATGATGATACCAGATCCATCTATGATAGCTTGTGAATCCTCGTTATGAGTATTTTGGTTGTTATTTTGACTAAAAGTTGGTATGTTTTCTAAATTTATCTTTAATAAAGGGAGTTTCTTACTGAAATAGATTCTTTATAAATATTGGTTTACAAGACTCATATGAATATTAATGTTGGTTGGAATTGTTCAGAGAAATGAGTTATATTAGAGAAAATAACACAATGGTAAATAATAGGTGGTAATTTCTAATTTCAATAAAATTTACATAGTTTTTTAAAAAAATTATTTCATTAAATTAATTTTATTATTAACATTTTATTACATTGAAGATTGATTTTACTCATGTACTCCTTTTGTTGGTGATGTTCTTTATCTTCTGGAACTGTTGTACTTCCTGATCCAAGTTATCTATCATCTATAGAGTAGTAGTAGATGTATTTTATACATCATAACAACCATAGTAAATATCTATCAATCCAAAATACAATGGGATAAGTCCCTCATATATGTATTGAATTATTATTTTTTCACTATTTTGGTTTTGTGGGAATCCAGAATAAAATCTTTTGAATCTCTCTAAAAAATCATAAATTTTTTATCTTTGTGATTTTAAAAATAAAAAAATATGTATAATAATGCATGAATTTCATGAAATACGAAAATTTATTCTAAAAATTGATGTTTAAGGTTATCTAAAACATAAATTTTGGTTAAAATATAGTTTAGGTTGTGTTTGGTTATACCATCATGGGGTTTCATATAATACCACACTCTATGAAATTCCTTGATATTTTTAGGGTTTTTATTGGTGAGACCTTGTAATTTTTGGAGAATGTGGTTGATTATCAATCTCAGGTCAATTTTTAATACTTCCTTAGGGAATTGGGTGTGCGCAGATTAGTACTCCACATCATGGGTACTCATTAGTTTTATGGAATAATTACTTACAACCATTTTATTTGGGATTTATTTTGGTCCACTCTTATATTGGTCTAATACCTATTTAAATTATACAATTGGATCCTTGATAGTTATTGATTGGTATACACAATAGAATCAAAATGTTTCTTGATGTGTTTTTTTGAATTTTGCGAAAATTTGAAGCTATTTTTTTTCCAGACCGGGATATGAAAATAATTGTACAATGTTTTTTATCATTTATATTAAATATATTATAAATTTAATAAACAACTGCCAAATAATGGAAAATAAAATATATTAAAAAATTTAGATAGATTACAAAACAAGGAGGGAGAGAAATAATGAAACATAAAAAAACCAATAATAAAAAGAGCAGGAAATGAAAAATGTAATGTAAAAATGAAATGGTAATAAATAAAAAACAGAATCGAAATAAATAAAATAAAAAAATCACCTTGGGTATTCGTAAAGTGATCCAAAAAATTTTCATGCTATAAAACAAGTCAAATTGGATGATCATTTTTAATAGAATTTCTATATTATAACATAAACCACAGATCCACTCTCTAGGGATCCTAGGAAAATTTATTTAAAATATATTTTTTTTGGAAAATATCAGTTTTTCTAAATGAATTTTTTATTTGTGTTAATGTTATATGTATGAATTAACAATTAAAATTTTAAGAGTCAAAATAATTCAATTAAAATGTGATCACCCAGGGTAATCCCCTTGATGATCATCCATCATCAATTAAATTGATAGGGATGATTCTTTAAATACTTTAATTTAACTTTTGAAAACCAATTTTTTAAGTGTTTTATTGTTATAATACCTCTAAGGGATTAGTTGGAAATGAAATGTGATTTATCAAAAACCACTAATGATCTGGTGATTTGCGATTGACATCATAAACCAAACTTAATAAAAAAATACCTTAAAAACTTGATGATTTATCTAGAATTGTACAATTTAGTTAATGTTATCATGACTTATATTTACAATACAATGGTTCTGCACATATGGATTTGATCAACTGATATTATATATTTTTAACACTTTGAGAAAAGGAAAGGAATGAATAATATGACATGAATCATCACATTAATGGGTACACAAAAATACTTTTATTTTTAGAGTGATATACTATTAAAAAATTTAAAAATAATAATAAAATATTAAAACTAAAAAATAGAAACCAATAATTAATGTGTAATTTAAATAATTACAAGTTGAAGCATGACATTACAGCATTGTTCCTTCTCAGGTGATCATAAAGAGTTCATCGCTACATGGATGGGTGATGAAAATATAAATCTTCAGAGCCAAATAACCTAACCTATAGTATAAAATAGTTTAAATAATTAATTAAAATAGTTGATTCATTGAAAATTACATTCAAGATTCCATAAAATAAGTCATGTATTAGACAGACGGTGTGAATTGGTCATGGAAGACTTTTCTCCTCTAGTTGACCTACCTATTGGACTGAATTTTCCACATATTCTTGAATTAAAAGTAATTAAATAATTTTATATTATATTTTTCTCAAATGGATGATGAATCATCTCATTTTACATTTTTATCCCATGAAAAGGCCAAATTATAGAAGCTAGGTCCAATCTTCCATGACTAGAATTTCTTCTCATTAAGAGCCCCTATTGATCCTTTTTTGGTTCTATATAATTCTTGGTTCAATTGAATAGACTATATGCCAATGGGTCATCTATAATAAAAATTAAATTTTCTAATTTGGATTATTTTATATAATGTTATTATAAAAATTGAATCATTTTTCCCATTAGATCATAGTGTGATTTAAACTATTTTAGAATGTTTTCATGAAATAAATTCAAAATATATTTCTACTTACAAAATTTGTAATTAAAGGATTATAAAACCTATAAATGATATAAAATATAATTATTAGGGTAAAAGTAAATAATATATCATTTCTCAATAAAAATACCATGGTCTAACATAGTACATGGACAGCGGATGCTTGAGGCCACTGTTTGGTGATAACTCTGAGTTCGATCACCTAGAAAAACATAATGGTGTACATGATACTATTTGTGATAACATAATAATAAATATCATGTTTACAGGATAAATTGGTTTTATTAATTCCACTATAATTAAAAATGATTTCTATGTTAATAAATTTAATCATATTTTAATACGTATTAGTTAATTTTTTTGATAATTGTTTCAGTGATTCCTTCAAAAATGAAATATAAAAAGTGTTTCCTAATGAGAGGGAAATATATTTTCTATATCAAATTTTAAAAATGTATGTGTTTTTTATATTAAATTCTTTATTATATAACATTTAAAATACTTAATTGAATGTGATATATATATTTTGTTATGGAATAGACAAAATAATCATTATAGAATATAGAAATTTGTCAAGATAAATCATAAGAGACTGTTATGTGATTTTTCAAAAATACATTTTCTACTATATACAATGTGTTAACCTTACCAACATGGAATGAAATGAAAATGTTGCTCCAAATATAAAAGTTATCTGATTAAAAGGCCCTTGAACCTGTGCACCTTGATCTTTTTTCTCCAACCAAAGTTTATTGTATAAAAGGAAAATATTACACTCTAGTAATTATTGATGATTATACAATATAAAAATGGGTATATTTCCTATAACATAAAAATTAATGACTTAAATTTTTTATTTAATTTTCCATGAAAAATATTAATAAAAACTTTTATAAAATAATATCCATTAAAAGTGATCATGGGGGAGTTTGGAAATAAAACATGGATTAACTTTTTATTCCCCAAGGTTATAGTGGAATTTTTTATACTAACATAAATCCTTAAAAATTTGGGTTTTTGAAATTTGAAATTAAAATCTATATTATATTTCATAAACTCACTTAAATAATTTAAACTTACCTCGATACTTTTAAGCTAAAATGGTTAACACCACTTGGTATACTCTTAAATGTGTATGTGTCATCCCCTTAATTAAGAAGACTACTTATAAAAATTGGAAATGTTAGAAACCCATGGTTGGCTATTTTAAGTTTTTTTGATATAAATTTTATATTCTTAACACCAATGATAACTTATGTAATTTTGACAAAAAATTGAATAAGGTTTCTTTCTTGGGTAATATAACTAAATTTAATCCTGTCAAATCTTTAATAATGGGACCAAAACCATATAGGAATCAAATCATTTCATATTTAATGATAATTTTCCGAAATATCAACCACACATTGATGATTTTAAGGAAACCCGAGACAATATGACCATTAGTGTTCCAAATCCAACAAAAGAAGTAGATATTGAATAGGATTCAACATAATGTCTATTTCCAAATGAATGGGTTAAATTAAAAGAGAAAATATTAAAAAATTGTGATTTACAAGATCATACATTAAGTAAAGATAGGTATTAAATGGGGCTCATCATAGTGCTTTTGTTTTACACATAGAGACACAAATGTTTAATGATTCCATTAATGAGGACAATAATGTAACTACTGTATAATAAAAGATAAAAAATTAACATGAAATGAAGTTTTTACTAGTGTATAAATACCAGATGACCATAATTGTTTTTCAAAAAATGGTATTTTAGACGATTTTTGAAATAACTAATAAGGTATTGATTGTGATAAAACCATTTCACATGTCATACTACATGAATCCATATAATGTTTTTTGGGATCTTCATATCATCCTCGAATTAATTTTTTAAAAGGGATGTAAAGAGTGCTTTATTAATTAGTTTTTTTAAAATGTATATATTACGAAACATTTTGGTTTTGAGGATTCATAATTTTTAAATATTGTGTTTCTATTAACTAAACCTCCCTATAAATTGAAATAAGATCCTCAAGTTTGGTATGTCTCGTTGAATAAATTCCTCTTAGATAATGAGTTTAAAAGTGGAAAACCAATTGTATATTATTTTTGAAACATTTTTAAATTATTTATCACTTTTCAAAAAAAATTAAATGATGTTATATTTGATTCAAATAAGTAATATAATTGTGATTATTTTTTAATATTTATTGAATAAAATTAGAAACTAATTTTATGGCTGAGGTATAGTTTCTTCTCAATTTAAAAATAAATCAAATTAAGGATGGGAATTTTCTAAGAAAAATAAAATTTAAAAATAAAATTTATATGAATTTTGGAATGGATCTAATTAAGAAAATAAGTGCACCTATGAGAAATTCATGTATTATAACATTCGATGAAGATAAAAAATGGGGTTCAATAAGATTTATTAAGGTGTGATTTGTGGTCCTTTTTACAATATCACAACTCGATCAATCATCATGTTCACTTTTTTTCATTATTATTTTTTTCAATGTAGTCCTATAAAATCTTAACTTATATATATATTTTAATGATTTTTAAATATATTAAATTATGATGATCCTTGGTTTCATTAATCCAAAGTATATATCTTTTGAACTAAGAAGTTGTTTAGATGTTGACTTTGGTTGATGAAGACTTTAATGGATATACACTATATAAGAAATGTATAAGTGGGAGTTATCACATAAAAAAATAAATCCTTAGTCTCATGGAGTGGTAATAAAAAAATTAAATTTCTCTCTCCACCATTGAAGTGGAGTACATGGTTATGGTTAGTTTCTATTCTCAAATAATCTGAATGAGGAACACACCACTATACTATGGTATTTATTATGATAATTTTCCCATTAAGTATGATAGTATAACTGCGTTTAGTATCCTTAGGAATCTCTTTCATCCCACTATTCATCTTTACTATGTAAAACACTTTCTATGATATCACATTTTTACATTGGAAAATTTTCTTCATTTTAAATTCACTAATCATCAATTAGATGACATATTCACAATACCTCTCTCTCAAGAAAAATTTTATTCTATTAAGGGTTCTTCTTATGGAAAGAGTGTGGCTTTTTCATTGACATTGTCTAAATTGAATATGAGATCAAAAAAAATTCTTTTAACTAAAATTTATCTCATTAATAATGTTACATGAGTATCTTACACATTGTGTAATGTACATGACCTAAGATCCACTAAACTGATACATCTAGCTTGGTTGACACATGAACTCAGGAATGCCTCCCCATACACCAATGGTTGTCGACTAGAAGAGAGGGTCTATTGGAATAAGTGGGAAGACTATACCCTATTTATCATAGTAAGTCACAACATATAAACAAAAAAATAGAGGAAAATATAAACAATTAACTTTCATTTCCAACTATTTCCCAAAAAAATGTACAATTCCCAACCAAACAATAAATATGTTATTCCATGTCATAGTTTAACAAGTGAAAAGGAAACCCAAAATAAAACAGATAGGAAAATCCCGAAATTGGACCTTAATCCTTGTTCATATCACTATTCCATGCACATCCCATGCCCAAAGCAAACATATAGTATAGGAAACTTTACCTTGTTCTAAACTACAACCATAATGTTTATCAGATAACGAATGGGGGCCTGAGTAGGGTGGGAGTAAAACATAGTATTCCACCACCAATGGTGTCTAAAATATAACAAGTATAAGTATGTAGTGTATGAAAATACTAAATTAATGAAAATAATAAATTAATAAAAATATAAACAAAAGATAAATTGGAATCCCTTAGTAAACATCCTTTACATAAACCATTTTCATCTTTTATTCCATGGGTTAGGAATTTTCCTCAAATTAATTATGGTCTATTTCATCTAACTACTAGGAATATGGTGATAAGTCATGTTCTCTACCATACAAGGTAAAATAGTTCACATACAATTACATCACAATTACCTTTGATCCACAATCTACGTATTCTCAACCAATTTATCCTATGGGGGAATAGTGCCTTAGTATGACTTCCTAACCTATGAAAACACTTACCTTCGAGCCTTACTCTAGGTAGTCTCAGAAAATGAAATTATTAGGGGAAAATATCCTTAGTCTTCCTCCGTAACCCATTAATTATAGGGTGGGGTTTAGAGCCTCATTCTAACACGACCTATGGGAGTAAGACCCCAAGTCAATACCCCACATAACACCAATCCATTAGAACATTTTCCTTTGTCCATAATACATCTACCAAACATAACAATAAATGTTTGGAAACATCATCATTTACAATAATATTTCATTCAACACTTAATAAATTTTAACACCTTAACCTATTTAAAAGTTCTCACTTACAATGCCATAGCCCTTTAGCACATTTTCTTTTCATAACACAGCCCTTTTAAAACACTTATCATTTAAATACCATGTTCATTTACACCTGATCATGAAAACCAATAAGTCATTTATTAGAATCTGATTAATTCTTCTAACCCAGTCACACTATACCAAACACCCCCTTATGTCATGTTATCAAATTAACACAATTTATATTTAGATTCTATTAATATACCAAGCTACATGTCAACACATTTATTATGGGATCTATGTTATAACAATTAAATTGTACACTTAACATTTCAATTTCTATATTAATGAAGCGGAACACCCAATGGGTAGTCCTTAACCTAGTGAAACTTAAGTTCAACAAGTCCCATGGGGATCGTGTGGGGTTAAATTAACCATAAAACCAAAAAAAAGTGTCATTTATTTCAAGTGAAACCAAACATAAAACACAAAAACATGTATTCATAACCAGATACTCATAAATTGACATCAATATTATAGTATATATCTTTTATATCACCTACCAAGATTTTTAATACAACAACATGATCAAAATTTTCCTTTGATTCTTATTTTCGCAACCTTTTAATCCCCAACCTATGATCCAATGGAAAAAAACATGGTTTTATGGCTATAAAGAAAAAGAAAAACTAAAAATCTCTAACCTATAAAAAAATAATGATGGGGACGGTTAGACTCACTTGTAGCTTCTATTAACAACCGATGATGCTCCAAATAGCTTATAAATGAGAGCGATTGGTCCTTGGAACATTTGGGAGACTTTGGTTCATTAGACTTGTTACATTAAAAAGAATGAGGATGAAAATCCAGTAAGGGTTCATAAATTAGGAGGGTAAAATGGTAAAATAAAATATTTTAAGGGGTGATGGTTTGGCCAGACATTTGGCCGAACCATGCATCACCCTCTATCAAAGAGGGGGCCAAGTTGTGTGGTTGCATGGAGTTCCCGAAATGTTTGAAAAACCATTTGATGAACATGTAGGATGGCTATGTACATGCCTATATAGTTTTCCTTCAACCATTCATGGTTTTCTTTAAACCATGCACCCTTCAATGAAATCATATTTAGGGTGCATGGTAACTACTAACCATTATCCAACTATGAAACATGCACTAGATGGCCCAGTTCTCCTTTCATTCATGTACCATACCCCTGAAACACCCTTAGACTCTTCATAAGCTGATAATTTCTAATTTAACAAAATTTAAGAGATTTGGGAAAACAATTAAATAAAAATATCCCACAAGGAAGTCTACGATCATACAACCTCCCAACCTTATAAATTCTTGTCCCCGAGCCGCACTCCTAAGAATCATTGAGCATCCAATGTAAACAAGATCAAGCTACTAGACATTGATATTAGTCTCATTTACCCATGTATCTTCTTGAATGTTTCCATGATTTCATAAACCACAAACTGATGTACAACCATACCATGGAAAACGTTTTCACTATGATCCACAAAATGAATCGGATGCTCCTCAAAGGAAGAACCACCTTCAAACCAACCATCAACCACAAGAGCTCCTAAAGGAATCCTTGGAAACACTTAACAAATCGTGACATAAAGAACCATCACACATATCCCCATACCACCGAGGAAGATCCAATCAGAACTATACCAACTCATTACTCTCCACAACTCATAGCCCAAATCACTTGGCACTGTCTTGACCCCCCAACCCTCCCTTAAAATTTCCAATGTGACCCATGATTGGCCTCATTCAAGGAATATTTAGATTCACACCTCATTTTCTGAACTATTTAAATACAAAAATTGAATTCTAAGGACCTCAGTCCATACTCATACATTTGATGAACAACCTAGGCATAACATTATTCTACTGGTACGCAACTGGTAAAAACCAGAGATAACTCCCATCATAAAAAAACACCAATATGGTTCTTACCTGATTTCATCCAACCTAAATGGAGGTCACTTCATCAGCATACTTTTTTACTGATGTGGTGCTCCAAAACATATTATTTTTATTACCACTACCATGATCTGGTGTCAGCCACTTCCACTATCAAAAAGGGCCACCATAACCACAACTCAATCATTCACAGCATACCCAGCGCATTTCCAAAATCATCCCACCCAAAAATGAACAAGAACACCAACCACATTGAATCCATAATTTAAATAGGAACCACATGAAATGGAAATTAATATACCACTCAATTTACAACTAATTACAACTTAACCTCCTTCAAGTTCATCTTCATATCCAAATGAACTTGCTATTGGAAACATCAATCCAGAGGAGGCATATAACATACCGAATTTGATTCTCATCCTTGGGTGTTTACCTCACTTCACTAGAAAACGGAACATTACCACATAAGGCATACCACTATCACCCAATGCACCAACCAGTTTCATTCTGTATCTTCCATGAAAACTCCTCCATCAAGGCACCCACTTCTCTTCAAATCATTATTATTCTCTATTGTACCCATCAACATTCCTAACACAAACACATACACCACCCTAAAATTGACTAAAGTCGACTGGGGTCTTACTACAAACCTATTTACAGATTTTAAAATGTGATTTTCACTCCAAAACATTCACCTAAGTTTGTTTAAAACTCATCACTTTCATCCTAGGAACCTAGTTGAGTCATGTTGTCCCCAACCAACTCATCCCTAAAATGCTCAACATCACTGTTTACAGGCCACTAAATTACGTGACCATAAATAATTCATAGCGAAGAATACTCCATGGTCACCCAAGAACACATTCCAAAGTCCGTGATCAACCCCCAATGATGTTCTAGCATCCAACCAATCATTCCACAAACTACTATCATGTATTACCAGGACCATAAACTACTCCATCACGTGTATCTCGAATTTCTTTTAGAACCACCTTGAGCTAGAAATTGATATGCCACCATATTCAAGGCCCACCATCCCTTCCCAAAGAAACCCAAATGTGCACCTCAGTAATTTATCATTTTTACCTTGTTTCTACCACAACCATTCTACAGTGTTCTCCACACATCCAGGACTAACATATCACTCCATGCCTTAGCATTATCATTATCCATGTTGTCCTCAAGAAACTCTAAAACCCAAAAACCACAATTAAATAATAAGATTACCCCCAAAACGTTGATATGGTAATCTATATTTTCTCATAACAAAAAAACAACACATGTTACCCTTTCTGGTCTCCTAAGAACAGAACCCATGATGTTCATTGATGCACTGCCCATCCTTAGGAACTCACCCATAAATGTTCAATGATGCACTTCCCACCATCCTACTACATATATATCTCTCTGGGATAGTAATCACCCTGAGGCCACATATCAAACCAAAACACATTTAGGTAGCTATTCCTTACTCTAGAGCTCTATTAACATACTTGAGATGATGTCAAGGTATTGGGCATGATCATCAAATTCTAAAATTATGCTATGAAGCTGTCGAAGAACACCACCATTATATTCCATCACCAATGTCACCTCCCTGCACTGGGATACCATGACCTATTGAATTTCTTAGGATTCCCATCCTTCCAACAACTCATTATCATCTATCAACCACACTCAAGCATTATTTCTAATCAAATTGCTGCAACATCATAACTCTCTACTAAGATGTTGTGAACCAACACATCCTTTAGAACTATTGTCGTCACACAAATCATGTTCATTCACCATTACACCAGTAGAACTCAATGAAAAAAAATGATATATCACACTAAACCCAAACTAAACAACCTACTTCATAATAATATCTTCCCATTATGATAACATGAAAAGAAAAACATACTTATCTTGATCCACTTAATCACTCATCCGAAATGGTATTGTTCATTTCTAGCATGTTTCTAACACCTAGACCTCTATGGAACCCTTGAGGACTTATGATTCCTTATGATCACCGATTAATCTCAAATAAATATCTAAAGAAACATATAACCCCATATCTATGCCCAAACTTCCACTCATACCACTAACCATGGAACCTAGTTTGTCAGCTCCATCATACTATAGGTATTGTTAACTTTCCGTTCCAACTACCAATCAAATTGTAGAAACAAACCCAAACATGTGACGACACCTCATTGTGGGATTAATTTCCTTAATAAAATCATTCATATATTATTTGGTCTCCCTTTATTTTCTTCCCAAAATCAACATCAATTCATTCCTCAAACACCATCAGACCCACAGGGTTAAGTCCCCAAATGATCATTTCCTTTGTAACTACCTTTTAATCCAAATAAAATCACACAAGTACATACCTATGAGTGGGAAAAATTAATAACTATTCAATTTTACCAACATTGTGATGATTACCATCGTGCATCAATTCCACCTCTGATGCAACAACCCATGATTTTCATTCTAGTGCACATGAAACATTGGGCTAACCTCCACTAAGGCTACCCTCGATTCCTCAATACTATGAAATAATATAAATATCTCAAGTTGCATTTCCAAGACTACAAACCATCATACTTATCCCTCTTAGAAAAATATTCACTATGAAAAAATCCCTATGTGCAACTTCAAGGTCCAAAATAGTTACTTATGTCATATGTTCCCAAAAACACAAGAAACGCGACCGAACCCTCTCATGGCTCACTAAGAAAGAAAAATAGTACAAACTCCCCAAACTGGAGTCACATAATGAAAATCCTATTGGCTCACTCTCTAATCCATACAAATAAAACAATCAAAAAAATAGCTACTCATAGGCTGAAATCCTCCCCCAACTTAAGCCGCACTGTATCAAATGCAGCCTAGTAAACATTTATTACAGTTTTCACACCATGCATACTGACACGCATACATCATCACCACGAGATAAAACACTAACTCCATGGTATAAAAAATAGATAATAAGGGCTAAACCAATATGGGTCACCACACCCATATAAATACACCGATCACTAATGCTTCCAAAACAAAGACACTCATTCTTACTTCTAATATACAACCCACACAATTACAACCCTCAAAGGTTACAACTTTCACATTATAGAGAAACACCTCAAAACCTCAAGGACATGGCCCAATGAATATAATAATATAGAATAATTATTTATCCACACATAGAGACCCATCAAGGTATCCCTAATTATAATAAAGGTATCATCCTAAGAAACACTCACTTCCCAAACAACCCATACAAAGGGCCAAATAAATACCAAAGGAATACTCGCCACCTAGGTCCTCGAAAAGCTCAACCACTATACATCATTCTGTAATTAACTTCACAATTTTCAAAACTCAATAGTTCACATTTAAAATATTCCATTTACCAAAGGATTCAAAGGCCCCATCTTTATTTGAATCCATTATTCAAACATTTTTAATCAATAGATACTTCAAGGAATGATAGATATGATTAAACCACATATGGAAAAAAATTACACTATCTTCCTTAAACAACCCAGTCCGTATAAACTATCCCAATGGACCTAATCAAACCTATAACACAAACATAATATATCCCTACCATAGGAAATAGTTAGCGTGGTTAAACGAAATAAATTAGTCACAATGATTATCTAGGCATTATTTAGTCATTTAACTTTCAAAACAAAAATAAAATTCATGTAGTAACCTCTCCATCTCTCCCACCCATTTAAAATGTTTTCATATAAAAATAGTTGATCAAAACAAAATAATAAATAATTTTTTGAAACTACACCACAATTTATCACCTCGAATCCTTAGTTTGATTTGGCTGGATCAGATTTTTTTCCAATACAATGATGCTGGATTTTCGATTTGATTTTTTCAATACAATGATTTTGGATCTCATTATCTCAAAATATTGATGTTGGATCTAATTCACATAAAACAATGATAATGTATCCAATTACTTGAATATGATAATAATATATTCTGGATATGATTTTATTAATAAGATAATGAAGGATCCTGGATATGATTATTTGAATATGATAATGCTAGCTTGTAGATATGATTATATGATAATGCTGGATCCTGGACACGATTCTCTTATTATGATAATTCTAGAACCAATTTAATGAGTATGATATTTCAATATAATGAATTCTGTTTCAATATACACAACTCAAACTCTACTCAAATGTTCAATTTATTTAATCTTTAATCAGATGGTACCTTTCACTTTTGTATTCTCTAGTTCTCTGTATTTTTCATGTCTGTGAATGTTAAGAATGGATGAATGATCTGATGAATTATTTATAAGAGACTAAGAAATAAAAGGCAGGAAACATTGATAAATTCTTCAATTCCTAAATTCTCAAAATCCTTGAAAATATATCACATTTAAAACATCACATTTGACTTATTCAAACCACCTTAGACAACTCCAAGATTTAGGAGAATTTGAAATTCATGTTTGACTACTTCAATTCACCATTCCTTTTTTAGATAATTATTATATGATTATTTCTCAACTTCATTATGATTCTTTTATTTCTTATCTCATTATGATCTTTTCCGTTCTCAACTCATTAATATCTTTTCCTTTCTTAGATTTTTCTTTCATAGCCCATTACATTCATTTCCTTTCTCAACATTTTCTTTCTCAACGCATTATGATCTTTTTCATTATTATATCTATATGATATTTTTCTTTCTCATCTCAGTAAAATATTTTTCGTTCATATATTTTCATTCTTGGATTTGTTATGATGAAATACTCATTAGGATAAAATTCCCATTATGATGGAATTCATCCCTCTACACATCTGAATTCCTTCAATCATATCTACCATTTCTTCAAAATATTTTATCATGAATGTATTCCTGATTTTTGAAAACTTATTGATCAGTAATGCATCATCTAATTTATTGAGAAAGTATGAAAACATTCTAACTCATGACCCTTCTTTATTCTTTCAAAACACTTTAGCAACGTCATTCTTTCTATGATTCTTTTGAATTCAATAATTTTCAATGTCATGATGATGGAACTAAATATAATTCTCTACATCTATTTCCTCTTAATATAATTCATCATTATATAGAAAAAACAATTCTCCCCTTTTTTGGATCTGATCTTTTAGCATTCTTTATAGAAACCACATTAAGATGAATCTGAATATGATTCTTAGAAAAACAAAACATTCTTCAATAAAAAGATTAGTTGTCAAAAAATAAAAAAACATTATCTAAAACAATTTAACCACAATGGTTCATTAATATCCCACTTTTCATTTGTTTAAAACCCCTATTTATAGCATTTACAACTCATAATTGTTCACAATTCAACATTTTAAACAAGTCGTGTTTTTGAATTCTATCAAAATATAGCCTTTCTTAAAAGATACTATCATGAAACCACACTAATAGATCAAGTAATGTTTTTGAAGGAATTTGATCCATTGGTGGACATAAAATTTTGTGTCCATGTAAGGATAAAATATCTTCACTTTTCATTTCGAACTTAATTTCACACATTCTTTTTCTCTCCCCCATTATTTCCTTTCTCACATTGTTTTTCTCTCCCTAGTTATTTGATAACCACAAATTCAGATTCATAAAATAATGATAAGTACATACTTTTACAAACTAAAAAATTTATTACTTTCTCTCCCCCTTTTTCAACATAATCCCAAGCATGATGGGGGTTTTCCTTATAAGTTTTTAGGAAGATATGGGAGGAAGCTTAACAAAATGTTTCAGCCACAATTCCACAATCCTTTCTTTCAGTATGTCTTTTTTAAATATATCATCAATCTGATACTTTTATAAAATGTATTCTAGAAAAACATCTCCAAGATAAAAAATTTCTATTATAATCTAAAAATTTATATAATGTGTTTCGAACTTGAATGTTGGAATTGAATATTAGAAAGAACAATTACACTTTGATTATTACAAAGTATCTTTAGTAGTTTAAAAACTATCATTTTTAAATCTTCCAGCTGAAATTTCATCCACAAAATTTGAGCACAAGATTGAGTAGCTAAAAATATTAAGATTCAGCTATGCTCATTGTTACTGAACATTGTTTCTTACTATCCCAACTCACAAAACATTCACCCAAGAAATATTTTCATCCTTTGGTCAAATTTCTATCATTAAAATATCTAAATCATTCCTCATCTGTATAACCATGAAACATAATCTCACATTTTATTTGAAAAAATAGCCCATGTGACATTTTTATTTTAACATATCTCGTAATCCTATTTTATTTTAACATATATGATAATTTTGGATTACTATAATACTTGGAACAAAAATTTATAGCTTAAACAATATCAGGTCTTGAAGCTGTCAAGTAAAGAAGACTTCCTATCAACTTCCTAAAGTCTGTATGATTCACACTAGTTCTAGATTCATATTTTCTCAGCATTTTTCACACTGAAATAAGATTTGAATCTTTTTTGGATTATAATATCCAAAATATCTCTAGAAAATCATGGTCATACATTTCTTGGGATAATAAAATGTATTTTTCTTTTTTATCATTTTTTTAGAAAAGTGGTGACATGAACTGGTTTCCCAATTTATGCCCCTAAGAGGATTTATTTTTCTTTTTTTATATTTTAAGCCAAGGAATAAAGTTAATTTACCCAACATTTACATTTAAAAGATATTATTAATTTCCTCAGAAAATGTTTTCCAAAAATCTTATCTATCCCTAGTAAAAATTATATCATCCAGATAAAAAATTATAATTTTAGTTCTGGATTCAACAAATTTCACATAAAAGTTTCGATCAAATTTTACTTTATAAAAATTCAGTATTCTCAAACTATTGTTTTCCTTAGAATATCAGACACTTGGATAGTTTTTCATCACATTAAAAGATATCATAAATTTTAAAACTTTGTTTTCATCTATATAAAGTAGAAAGCAATAAGTTTTTTCAAAGGATGATTCTCCCTCAATCTCACCATTTGAGAAATATTATTTTACATCGATTTGGTAAAATTTTTAATTCTAATGAGCATCCATTGTAAGAAATATTTGAATAGTTTCTACTTTTGTAATGGGGTAAATGGATTAATAAAAATCCACACCATCTACCAATACATTTCCTTTACAAACAAGTATTTATTTGTTTCTTGAAACATATCCATGATCATTCTATTTGTTTCTATAAACCCACATTATTATAACAAATTTTCTATTTTTTGGCCTTGGAACAAGATCCCATGTTTCATTCTTCGCAATCAGATCCATGTCCTAATTCATATAATCCACCCATTAGATCTGTTGAATATCCTCTAAAACTAATTCTTGTATAACATTTGAGATAAGAGAAGTTTGATTTTTTAATCTTAGCTTATTTTGGGTCTGAACTGGAAGATTCTAATTCCAAATAATGTTTTCTTATTCAACATGTATTTACAAGGTAGGAAATCTAAAAGTTTCTGTAAGAACCTAGATCTCTTTTCCAGGTATGTTTTTCCTTTTCTGGTCATTTTTTGGAAAAGAGGATAGTCTGGAAATTTTCGAAGTACACACCATGTACATTATAAGTACACATCATGTACTGTGAATCTACCGGAGGCCGTGTGCTTGCCGTCTCATGGCCACACACACTGCCATATGGGGATGACATGGAGGACACCTAAAGCGTAGTACGGAAAAGGTGAGTACACACCGTGTACACCAAAATTACATGTTGTGTACGTTATTTTTTTCATTAAATGCACTAGGGCTAGGTTTAATTTCCAGAATCGACTTCTTTTAGGTCGTATTCATCTTAGAGCACCGAGCAGCCACAGATCTTTGATGAGACCCCGATCCTCTGTCCGTCCTCCGAATGAAACTCCGTCAGTTGCATTGGAATCACATCAGTGACTTCTATGTTCTTTTATAGCATCATTTTATAATTCCTTATCTTTTCCATGTTATCTTGGGTTGAAATATTTAGACATTTTTTTAGATCTTCGATGTTTTAAGTTCATTCAAGCCCCGTGGTTCAAGTATATCGATATCCTATCGTTAAGGTAGGTTGTTTGTGCCTTTCTGTAGAATGTCTTTGAGTATTTTTTGCAAATTCTACCACTTACCTTAAATGGGGTAATGTGTGTTTACTATTATAGCACTACTGATTGCATGTTTTTCTTGTATGCTAGAGTAGAGCTTTTTTATTGTGTTTTGGGATAATTTTTAGGCATTGGAAGTGTTTTCCATCCATGTTCTTGCCTGTATGGACCGTTGGGTCAAGTTACCTTTTGACTGTAGTTGTTTTCCCATGTATAATATTGTAGGATGTTGTGACTGCTGTTCATTCATGTTGAGATGTTGTAGAATGCTAGCCCAGTATTTCATGAGGTTACTTTGGCCGTTACGTAATGTGATACTTGTTGACTTTACACAGGGCTGTGGGAACCTAGTGTAGTAGACCATAGGTAGAATGGATATAAGGGATTCTCTAGAGTGTATTTATAATAAAATGAGAGACCACAGGGGGAATTGATGTTTAGTGCTTCCTTAGAGTGTCTGTAGTTCCTTGACATGGGCCACTGGGGGAATGAGATGTTTTTTGCTTCCCCAGAGCACCTTTAGAATGATATGAGTCTATAGGGTGAATTGATGGTGAGTGCTTCCCTAGAGAGTCATTTCTTTAGATGACCCATAGGGGTGAGACTATGTGTGCCTCCCAGAGTGTTGATAGTACTTGTTGGTTGAACTATAGGGGTTAGGCTATGGGAACTACCTGTAGGGTTACCTGTTTTCTCTACTTGTTTGAGTGGATGCTAACATGATTTTAAATTAAATGCTAGAAACTGTGGATTGTTTTATGTTGATTAATTTCCTGTTTACTGCTTTCTATACTTTTAACTGCCATATATTCACTGACTGTTAGGCACCGATCTTTGGGAAGTTTCCTACTAGGATTTGTCTCACACCCTGTTTGGGTCATGCTTTTTGGCCCAAACAAATTAATTTTTTCAGGTATTTATAAGGGCAAGTGCCCTTCGACTTCAGGTTCCTCATTGTTGTGGATCTGGAAAGCATGGGACCAAGCTATGGCTTGCGATGCTATGGAGATTATCTGCTTTCTTTTGCACATTGGTTTAGAACTATTTTATTCCAGCATAGTGACTTGTTTGGCAGTTTTCCTAGAAATATATGTATCATTCATCATTTATATATATATATATCTACTCCAGTTGTTTCCTTTATCAGTCTTCCACAGTTACTGTTGTTTGGTATTCAATACTTCAGTTGTTTTATATATTTGTGTACTTCTGATTTTTACTCTACCAATGAGGGCATAGTTTCCCCACTATCACACACAAGGCTCTCGCTGCTAGTCAGCAGCCTCTGGCATTCGGGGAAATGCGCTGGAGGGCATGTGACCAACCAGGTATGGGGCGCCTCTGGGTGGCTTCTGGAACCAGGATGTTACAATGTGGTATTATAGGATTATTTTCTCTTGACTTATTTTTTGGAACCATTAGTCCGGGATAGGATGGAATAGGTACTTGGTAATAAGTTGTGCCGGGGAGTAGCTAACCCATGTACATGGAAAAGCCAATTTAGCTCATTTAATTTCAATTTTTCTTGTTTTTCAATTATTACTGTTGATTAGATTTCACCATGAGTGATTCACATGTTTTGTGCTATTTCTTTTGATGTTATTGAGTTTCTATTTCTATCGCAACCCAATGAGATGAGGGTATTCCATCTCATCCATCATATAGGAACATTCTAGAAATCAGATGTCATGAATTCATACCATGTCATCTAGATGAATTAGCAATTGCATGTTATTTTGATAGATATTGTGTAGAATATGCATGCTGGTGTGATAGATTCCTTGATAAAAATATCTACTTCTTGTTAGAGCATTGATTGTGTAAGGTTTTATCTGAATAAATTCAAAATTTTGGTTCATGAGGTGTTATGGGACTTCATGGACCGGAATTTGGTGGATAATTGTCTTATTTACCTTGTTTCTAAATTGTTAAAGATGTAAAACTGTGATTCGCAGGGATTATGGGTCCTCACGATTCAGAATTTGGCACTTTCATTGTTCGTTTCATTGTTTTCTAGGCTTCGGGGTAGTTTCTGAGGCTTACTGTCCGGAAAAACCAAGAATACACACTGTGTAGTTTTGACTACACGCCATGTGTTATTCTGTTCGGGAAGAAAAAGTTTTTCTTAAGTACATGCCGTGTACCTTTTATACACACCATGTTTTTACTAACAGTTTCATAGGCCGTGTGGGAAGAGACACGGGATAAGGAAAACCTTCTGGGAACATGCCATGTATCGATTGTGCACGTTGTGTAGTGTAATCCTAGAAGTCCGGTCGTGTAGTTAACAACATGGTCGGTGGGTCGCTCATTATACATGCTGTGTCCACCTTGAACACGCCATGTAGTCTGACCTAGATACCCGGTCGTGTCACGAATAACACGGGTCGTTGTCATCCCTTTTCATATATGTTGTTTCCACCTGGAACACGTCGTGTAGTGTCAGCCGTCTAGCCGTCCGTGTAGATATCCACATGCTCTTCTGGGACTTCTTAGTACATGTCGTGTCCTTTTGGAACATGTTGTGTAGTGTGACCTGGGTACACTGGTCGTGTCACTAACAACACGGTCCAGGGGAATCTTGTTGAGTACATGTCGTGTCTACCTTGAACACGCCATGTAGTTTTGTCTTAGGAGATCTGTGTGTCTTAACCATGTAGAAGGACTCAGGCAAGGGAAGAAGATTCTCATACATGCCATGTGTTAGGATAACATGTCGTTTATTTGGGGTTTTACACGATTAGTTTTGGAAAAAGTACACACCCATGTAAATGAAATAAGGGAACACACCGTGTAGTATTTATACATGCCGTGTAGTCATGTTTTGTAAATTTTTAATGCTTTATTTCCCATATTCCCTTCTTACGCTCTTAGTTTTTAGTCCTTGATTATGTAGATCTAAGGTGTGAATTTTACCTTGCAGAGTCATGGCACCGAGATGTCATATGGTTGTACGCCAGTTTTCGGGTGTTGATCAGACACCTGATATGGCTAATCAAGGACTTCCTGTAGATCCTCATTTTGTGCCAGCCTTGGCACCAGCAGTGATACCGGTTACAGGCACCGATGCACATTTTAGGGAAGGCTTTATGAGGATGATGCAGAACTTCTAGGGATCTCCACCCCCTGCCACGTCTATGGAAGACTTGATGAGGGTTTTCCAGCAGCAACATCCTCCCACCTTCTCATGGGTAGGAGGACCACAGGCTACAGAGTCATGTCTAGAATCCATGCTGATGATCTTCGAGCATCTAGAGACCCCTCCAGAAAGGTGGGTCAAGCTTGCTACCTACATGCTATGAGACTCCACCAAGAGGTGGTGGGATGTAATCTCACAGGCGGGTCATCAGCAGGTTATGGCGTGGGAGGAGTTTCATTGCGTCTTCTATGACTACTTTTATTCGGAGACCCTGAGGGTCGACCGTGCCTGGGAGTTCATGATTCTAGAGCGGGGTACTTTTTCTATCGTGGAGTATTCTTCTTATTTCACTGAGAATCAGTGTTTCACACCCATCTAGGGTGGAGATGGGTTGTTCATGTCATGGAAGTTTGAGGATGGTCTCAGACAGGAGATCCACTCACAGGTGAAAATTTTCAGGTTGACTTCCATCACTTCCGTCATCAACCAGGCACTAATTGCGGAGCACAATCTAAGAGATTTCGGAGCTGAGAGCTAGGGAGGTTCTGCTTCCCGAGTTAGTGCTTCACCAGCTGACAGAAAGATATGCCGTATGGAGTCTATGTGCGGTGACCTGAGGAAGTGAGACACATGTTCAGGTTGCCAGGGGGTATGCTACCAGTTTGTAAGGGATGGACATACGAGGCCGTAGTGACAAAGAGTCCCAGTGTAGTGCCAATCTTATGGCAATATTGGTCACCTTTAGCAATAATGTTAGGTTTTATCACTAGAAATTGGTGACAGGGGTTCATCTATGACTCCACGTTCAGGAGCAGTGCCTCCAGTTTCTCACCAGTCCGAGAACTGGAGTTATTCCGGCCGTTCGGGCTAAGGTGGAGGTCAAGGTCATGGTGTTCAGTCACTAATCATTCAGTGATAGTAGGGTGGATCTGCTCAAAGCATTCAGGAAGGGTCACAGGGGAGTGGTACAGGTCAGGAATTTGCAGTGGAGGAGACCCAGTAGGAGCAGGATCCTAGGCACTCTACAATTCGAGGTACGATCTTAGTATACTTAGTTTTATCTTCTACTATGTTTGATACAGGGGCTTCTCATAGATTTATCGTTGTTGCTCTTGTGGAGAGACTTGGGCTCTGCATCATTTCCTCTACTGGTAATTTGACTCCAGACACACCGTTGGGGACTAGGATGGTAGTGTACGTTAGTGAAAGGAGTGTCCTCTAGAGGTGGCTAGGTAACACTTTCTATGGGATCTCTATGTCCTAGAGATGACAGGCTTTGATTTCATTCTCAGAATGGACTGGCTAGATCTCTTCCAGGCATTCGTCAAATGTTATCGCTATAGGGTGTGTTTCATATCACTATATGGTGGATCCTTTCTTCATCAAGGCAATTGGGATTTCCAGGCGAGTAGAGAAGGACCCGATCATCATGGTCTAGGTGGAGTTACACCTCAGATTTCCAGTCTATATCTAGATGAAAAGGGGACTTCACAGTTAGACATTCCTCCATCAGTGGATCATTTCAGGGATGTCTTTCCAGAGGACTTTTCATCTTTCCTTCGAGAGGGTGAGGTATAATTTTCTATTGAGATTGTTCCAAGAGTGGCAGTGGTGTCCATTCTTCCTTATAGGATGGCTACACCTAAGTTGCAGGAGCTCAAGAAGCAGTTGGAGGAGTTGCAGGAAAAGGGTTTCTTGCGACCCAGTACTTCTCCTTGGGGATCGCATGTCCTATTTTTGAAGAAGGCATATGGAACCCTTAGTCTTTGTGTAGATTATCAGAATCTAATCTAGTTGACGGTCATGAACTAATATCCCTTTCCTAGGATCGATGACCACTTTGATCAGCTTTTAGGAGACCGGTTGTTCTCCAAGATCGATTTGAGGGCCATTTATCATCAGTCGTGCATTAGACCATCTGATATACCTCTTACATCTTTATAGAGAAGGTATGGTCTATATTAGTATATGGTTATGCCATTCGGCCTCATGAACACGCTTGCAGTTTTCATTGCACTGATGAACTGACTGTTCAATCCATACTTGGAATATTTCGTGGTGGTCTTTGTGGAAAATATCTTAGTGTACTCTCACAGTCGACAGGACCATGCCACACATCTTGAGATCATTCTGAGTACACTAAGAGAGAATCTGTTATATGCTAATCTATCAAAATGCCACTTTTGGATAGACCAGATCCACTTTTTGGGCCACATTATCTCAGAGATAGGAGTATCAGTGGACCCAAATAAAGTTCGAGCAGTTGTTTATTAAAAGCAGCCAAATAATTTCTTTAAGGGACAAAGTTTTCTAGGGCTGGATGGATAATACAGATGCTTCATACAGAACTTTTCATGCTTATCAGCACCGCTAATGGGTCTGACCATGAAGGGTGTGAGGTTTTTATGGTAAGATTCTTGTGTGTCATTATTTATGGATCTGAAAGGGAGGTTGACTTCTATACTGGTACTATTCTTGCCAAATATGGTCAAGAGCTACACTATTTACTATGATGCTTCAGGTATCGGGCTGGGATTTTTGCTTATGCAAGGAGATGGAGTCGTTGCGTACAGGTCTTGGAAGTTGAGGCCACATGAAAGGAACTACCCGACACATAATCTCGAGCTTGTGGCAGTTGTTCATGCATTACGTTGTTGGAGACATTATCATCTAGGAGATAACTTTGTGGTTTTCACAGACCACTAGAGTCTCAAGAAAATATTCACTCAGCATGATCTGAATTTGAGACAGTACAGGTGGGTTGAGTACCTACAGTCCTTTGACGTTGAGCTTTCCTATATGCCTGGGAAGGGAAACACAGTGGTGGATGCGTTGACGAGGAGGACTCATAAACAGAACGTTCGGGAGGCCATTAGTGAGTGGATGCTTATGGCACTCTTCTCTGAGATGCATCTGGAGGTGCATGACAGATAGGGGAAAATTTTTCTTTCTTCTGTAGTTGTTACCTCTACGCTTCTTGACAGAGTTTGAATATGTCATCTATCAGATTCAGAAGGCCTAGTCCTATTGGAATGTGTGTCCGGTGAGGACACTATTCCCAGGTGGACCGTAGGCAAGGATGATATCTTTCATTTCTAGGGACATGTATGGGTGCCAGCAGATATACGTGAGGATGTGATGCGGGATTTTCATTCCTCAGTTTGGGCAGTTCATCCTAGTGTCACCAAGATGTATCGAGACCTACATTGTCAGTATTGGTGGCCAGGTATGAAGAGGGATGTTGTTGGTTTCGTCATGAGGTGTTCCAATTGTCAATAGGTGAAAGAGGAGAATCAGTGACTAGCAGGGATATTACATCAGCTACCCATTCTCGAGTGAATGTGGAATGACATTGCGATGGACTTTGTGACAGGTGTTTCCGAGATCACCTCATGGGAATGATGTTGTATGGGTCGTCGTTGAAAGACTCACGAAGGTCTCTCACTTCTTGTCGATCAAGGAGACCTTTAGTGTTGATGAGATGGGACGGTTGTATATCCATGAGATTGTACATCTACATGGAGTTCCACACTTTATCATTTCATATAGGGATGCACATTTTACTTCTCGTGTCTGGTAGGGGCTATAGAAGGCTTTGGGTACACAGGTGCTTCTGAGTACAGCCTACCATCCTCAGACAGATGGAAAGTCTGAGCTTACGATTTAGGTGCTTGAGGATATGCTCCGAGCATGAATTCTGGATTTTGTTGGTTCTTGGTAGAATCATATACCTCTTGTGGAGTTTTCCTACAACAATAGTTTTCAAGCGACTATTCAGATGGGACCTTATGAGGCTTTGTAAAGTAGGCCATGCCGATCACCCTAATGTTCGCTGGAGGCAGGAGAGGTAGTTTTGCTGGGACCTCATCTTGTTCAGGATACCACAGAGCAGAAAGAGTTGATTTGTAAGATGATGGATACTATATAGTCTCGACAGAAGTTGTATTCTGATCAGTGGAGATGACCACTGGAGTTCGTGGCTGGGGATCCGGTTTTCCTACGTGTCACACCGAAGTTGTGGCACAAGAGGATTAGGAGACATGGTAATCATTCACCGAGGCACGTCGGTCCATTTGAGGTTTTGTAGAGTGTTGGGCTGGTTGCCTATCGGTTGCAGTTACCTCAGAGGTACCAGGCTATGCACGATAGTTTTCATGTTTCTCAGCTCCGACGTTACTTTTCATACCCGTCTCATGTCCTTCAACCTGAGGAGGTTGAGATTGATGTGGAAGAATCGTTCGAGGAGCATCAGATCTGGATTGTGGATCGTAGAAAAAGCTTCTATGTGGCTGGTCTGTTCCTCTAGTACGAGTGTTATGGAAGCACCGGTGGGTATATGACGATAATTGGGATAGGGAGGCTGATCTGCGAGCACGGTGGCCGAAGCTTTTTAGGGTTTCTTCTTCTACTCCATGCTACAAAAATTCAGGGACAAATTTATTTAAGGGGGGAGGTTTGTAAGAAAATGGATCTCCTTTTCAGTTATGTTTTTATTTTTCTGGTCGTTTTTGGGAAAAAGAGGAAAATCTAGAAATTTTTGAAGTACACGTCGTTTACTTTATATGTACACACTGTGTATTGTGATGCCGCTGAAGGTCGTGTGTTGGCCGTGTCATGTCCACACACATGACCATATAGGGGTGACATGGAGGACGCCTAAGGCATAGTATGGAAAAGGCGAGTACACGTCGTGTACTCCAAAAGTACACGTCGTTTACTTTCTTTTTTTCATTAAACACATCGAGGTTGCATATAATCACTAGAATCGACTTATTTTAGGTCGTCTTCCTCCGAGAGCGCTAAACATCCACAGATATTTGACAGGCCCCCGATCCCCTGTCCGTACTCTAAATCGAACTCTGTCAGCTACGTTGTAATCACATCAGTGAGTTATCTCTTCCTCTAGATCATCGTTTTCTAATTCCTTCTCATTTCCATGTTGTCATGGGTTGAACGTTTTAGACATTTTTATAGATCATTGAAGTTCTAAGGCGATTTAAGCCCCGTGGTTCAGGTATATCAATCTCCTAACGTCAAGGTAGGTGGTTTGTGCCTTTCTGTTGAAATTCTTTGAGTATTTTGTGAGAATTCCACCGATACCCTTGAATGAGGTATTGCGCGTTTACTATTTTAGCCATATTGATTACTTGTTTTTCTTGTATGCTAGAGAACAGGTTTTTTATTGTGTTTTGGGTAATGGTTGGGCTTTGGAAGTGTTTCCATGCATGTTCTTGTTTTTCTGGACTGTTGGGTCTAGTTACCTTTTGAATGCTGTTGTTTTCCCATGCTTAGTATTGTAGGATTATGTGACAGTTGTTATTTCATGCTGAGATGATATAGAATGCAAGCCAAGTATTTCTTGAGGTTACTTTGGCCATTACACAATGTGATACTTTCTGAATTTACATAGGGTTGTGGGAACCTAGTGTAGTAGACCATTGGGAGAATGTATGTAAGGGCTTCTCTAGAGTGTCATTATAATACGATGCGAGACCATAGGGGTAATTGATGTTGAGTGCTTCCTCAGAGTGTCTATAGTTCCTTGACGTCGTCCATAGTGGGAATGAGATGTTGAGTGCTTCCCCAGAGCACCTTTAGTATCATACAATACTATAGGGGGAATTTACAATGAGTGATTCCCTAGAGAGTCTATTCTTTAGCTGAACTAGTGGGGTGAGAATGTGTGTGCCTCCCAGAGGGGTTCTAGTACTTGTTGGTTGAACCATAGGGGTTAGGATTTGAGAACTACCCATTGGGTTACCAATTTGTTCTACTTGATTGAGTGGCTGCTTTCTTGTTTCTAAATTAAATGCTGGAAACTGTGGATTGTTTTCTGTTGAGTACATTCATGTTTACTGCTTTCTGTACTTTTACCTATTATATATTCACTGATTGTTAGGCACAGATCTTCAGGTGGTTGCCTACTGGGATTATTATCACACTTTATTTGGGTCATTCTTTTGGGTCCAAACAGATTATATTGTTATAGGTATTGATAAGGGCAAGCGCCCTTCGACTTCAGGATCTTGATAGTTGTGCAGCTAGAGAGCATGGGACCAAGCTATAGCTTGTGATGATAAGGAGTTTATCTTCTTTCTTTTGCACTTTGGTTTAACACTTTTGTATTCCAGCATTGTGTTTTGTTTAGTTTTTTTCCTAGACATATATGTATCATGCATCATTTTTATATATATCTTTTCTATTTGTTTCCTTTATCAGTCTTCCGATGTTATTGTTCTTTGGTATTTACTACTTCTGTTGTTGTATGTATTAGTTTACTTCCGTTGTGTACTCGGCCAATGAGGGAATAGTTTCACCACTATCAGACCCAAGGCCCTCACTTCTAGTTCGAAACCTCTGGTGATCGGGTAAATCTGATTGAGGCCAGGTGACCAACCGGGTATGGGGTGCCTCTGGGTGGATTTCGGAACCGGGACATTACAGTTTCATTCCCAACTAAAATCTCATCACCACACAATTCTTTGAATTCTTGTTATTGATGTTCTGAATTACTGTAACTGTTATTGGAATTATATATATTATCCTTGCCATAATTCTCAACAACATTTATTAAGAAACATTGATTTTCAATTACCATCAAATAATATGAGCCCACCAATATTTTTATATGTTGTTTCAACATTTCTAGCTTCTTCTATTTAGTGAATAACCCATTGAAATTCCTTCTGTATCTTTCTCATCAAACATTCCCAAATATGTAGCTTTTATTTTGAGGAAAAATGGACTTCCAAATGGTTTAAAGTACTTCAATGATGGTTTTTTGTTATACCACATTTCATAAGGATTCATGTCAGTTTACGATCTCAAAAAGAATCTATTTTGATCTTGTACAGTAGTACTAACAGCTTCTCTACAATAGAATTTTGAATATTTTTATTCAGTTGGCATACTTTTTCCCATTTCTACCATGCTTATATTTCTTTTTTGGCACCATTTTATTGTGGAGTATAAGGATAACTTAAATGATGTTTGATATCATGCTTTCTCAGATAAGTTTCAAAATTATTTCTTATGAATTACGTACCATTAGATGTTGTCATAATCTTTTTGGAAATCCATATTTCTTTCTCGAAATCATTTTTAAATAATTTAAACATTTCAATATCCTATAACTCGTGGTTCGTAAACATGATATATATTATCCAAGTGAAAAAAAAATTGAAAAATTATAAATCTTCTTCTATAGATTGAAGTCACATCAACCCACATAAATCAGAATGAATAAGCTCAAGTGGTTTGGTAGATTGAATCTCAATTCTCTTACGACTTTTCGTAGTAATCTTTCTTTTCTAACAACTAATTTAATCATCTACATCTATTATTTTCAATTATATAAAATTATAAATGTCATCAAATTTATAATGTTTATTAATTTTATTATACATAAGTTGGCCAAGTCTTGAGTGCCATAATTTTTTTTCATCTTCATCACTCAAATAATAGGAGTTATTGAATTATCTTATTTGAAAGGGATTCTCACTGGTTCTTTCTCATTTGTTAATGATGTTTTCATCTTTCACATTTTTGATGATCCAAAATTCATTTCAAAAAACAACTTATTTTTTCTCATCACAATGATGACTTACACGGTGTAATTCAGGTTTTATCCCATCAACAAATAAAACATCCTTTTATTTCAATTTTACTTCATGAATCTTAGCCATTTCGATTCCTCTAATTTTTAGGGAACCATTATTCCTAACGATAAATTCTCACCCATCATGTATTTTAACTTGTTTCAAGATTTTTATGTCACCTATAATATGTGAATAGAAACCACTATCAAGTATCTATGGTTTGTTCTTTTTTTATTTCAAATCTATTTCAAAAAAAAATCCATTTCATGACCTTTATTATTTACAACTTTTATTTTGTATCAATCATAAGAAACTTGTTATAGAAGGAGTATCATACATATTTTATAATAATGACCATCTTGATTGTATCTTCCATAGTCCTCTCCTAGACATTCAAATTGATTTCTTATTTTCAAGTATCTAACATCTTGGGAATTCACTTTTTTAACATTCTGTATATTAGCAATGTTTTTCATTCTATATTCACTATTTCTTACAATTTTCTCTAGACTTCTTCTAGGTAAGGATATGTTGTGAAAATAATTATAATCCATGTGCCCATAGATTCAACACCACCTGCAATATCTATGAAATCTTGATTTTCTATTGAAATAATATCTTTCTCTATTGAAACGTTGTTGAGGTTTATAACTTTTTCATATTTAACATTCTTAGGAGGTATACCATCATTTCTTTTGAGTGAGTTTTCTAATTTTGTAGATTGGATAGGTTTCACACTCCCTTTTTCCTTACTATCATTCATAATACTTTTTCATAACCTGAAATATTAAAATTATTAGATAAAACATTGTTTTTGGTAATAGATTATTTCACCTGAATCTCATATTAATCCTTCTAAACAACTTTCAAAGTCTCATATTTTACTTATGAAGCTTTTTTGAAGTTTTATTTCATCTTACTCACTATTATTTGGGACTAAAAAGTTTTTATTGAAACATGTTAACTTCTTATTCCTTAGTTTCTAGTATCTTATATAGATCTTCAATCATATTTCATTAATCATCAATTCTAGGTTTCTAACATAAAATCTTTTCAAATAATTCTTCCCGATACTTGATAAAATATTTTCTAACATCAAAAACTTCATGACAATATTTACTCATAAATATAATTTCACTCTTGATATTTTTTTCTTAATACATGCAATAATTTCAATTATGAACCTATAATCATTATAAGATTCTTCACCACATTCTTCACTATTTGAAGAATATATTTTTTCTCAACATTTGTAATGAAGTTTCTTAATTTTTTAGAACATTCATATTCAGAATAATTGTTATTAGTTGGGTTTGATTCAACATTCATTCTCAAAATAATAATTTTTTTACTATAAACATCTTCTAGTATCTGTTGGAAGACTTTTCTTCTTTATTATTTTTGATTCACTTCTTCCATCGAGGTTTTACATTGGAATCATCTTGATATTATACAACTTTATTCTTAGGGGAATTCATCCAAATTTTTATGATTACACCACACTCAAAACACTTGAGAGTATGTTTACCTCCATACATTAATTTTCCTCTTTGATTGTTCTTTTATATGAGAGACATAATTTTTTAATTCAACTCATCATTTTCCTTGTCATCGTATTCAAAAATATTTGATTCATAAACCTATTGGATTTTAATCTTTCCCATCTCTTTAAAATCCTTTTATTATTTCATATTCTTTTTAAACATTGGAGAATTCCTCATTTCATAAGCAACAATAATGTTATCTAATTAATCATGTGATAAATCATCCTCATATTCTAAATAATAAAGTATAAAATCAAACCTATCCGAAGTGTCTTTTATAAGTTTATTCACAATTTTATAGTCTTCGAGGGAATCTCTAAATCGTCTGATTTTTTTGAAAAAATTACATTCACTCTGGTGAAGTATTCGTCAAATTTTTCATCATCTCTCATTCTGATGTCTTGAAACATAATACACCATTTTTCTTCCATGATTTTAGTATTCCCTTCGATAACACTTTCCATAATTTATCACATTCTTTTAATGTTTTTAGACACATCACCTTAGAATAAACATTCTCTGATAAAGGCATACGAATTTAATTTCTTGCCATTACATAAAATTTATATTTCTCATACTAGAAAACTTCATAAGATATCTTGATAAATTTGTGGGAAACCTAAATAAGCATCATCAACAACTTCTAGGCAAAGAGATAAGAGATAAGGAATAATCCTATTATTCCATCCATAATAATTTTTTACCATAAAATGTTGGAATTCCTCTACTATTGAAAGAATTGATATTATATATATTAAGGATTCAATATGGGAACCTTCCCTATGATTAAAATTTAAGATCCAAAGGATTGAATATTAATTTGTTGGGGTTAAATCTTTTGTTCACTTTTAAAAGTTTCTATTCTTTTCTAAAAAATACCCCTGCAACCTATTAATTTTATATCATTATCAACTTTTATTTTATACTCATGCATGAAATAGTTTGAAATAAAGTAAATTAAACAAGATTTACATGGTTTGGCCTCAGTTTGAGAACCTACATCCATTCCATAGACACTCCTATGGGTCTACACAAATCCACTATTAAGTATAAGTGAATACAACTTATGCCAACTCCCATTAGAAACCTTATATCTCCTGACATGATTGATTATACGGAATCTCATCAGTTTAAAATGTTTTATTATAAAACTATTGATCCAAAAAAAATAAAGAATTTTCTAAAACTACTACATAATTGATCAGTTCAAATATTTAGTTTGATTTGGATGGATATGATTTTTACTCAAGAATATGATGTTTGGTTTGAGATCTGATTTTCTCAATACAATGATACAGGATACGATTATCACAAAACGATGATGCTGGAACCAATTTCATGAATATGATAATTGAAGATTTTGGATATGATTATCTGAATATGAAAATGTCAGATCCAATATACTATTCTATAAATAAAATAATTTTAGATCCTAGATATGATAATCTGATAATTTTGGATCCTAGATACGATTCTGTGAGTACAATGATTCTAGATCTGATTTTCTAGGTATGATAATTCAAAATATTGAATCCAGTCTCAATCTATAAAACTAAAACTATGCTCAAATTATCAATTCAATTCATATTTATTTATATAGAAACTTTCACTTTTGAACTCTCCCACACTCCACCTTTTTCACATGGGTGAATGTTTTGAATGGATGAATGATCTAAGGAAATATTTATATGTGGCTTGGAGAGAAAGGCCAAGAATATTGGAAACTTTCCCCGCTTCCTCAAATCTCAAAATCTCTAAAATTCTCCCTCATTTAAAACATCAACATTGACTTATTCAACCATCCTTATATTTCTCAGAGATTTATGCAAAATTAAAATTCATATTTGACAGCTTCAATTCATCATATATTTCTCAGCTCATTATGATATATTTCTTTCTCAACTTCATTAGAATATTTTTCTTTCTCATCTCATTGTTATATTTTCCCATCTCGTCTAATTATGATCTTTTCCTTTCCCACTTTTTTGTTTCTCATCCTATTTTGGTCTTCTCCTTTCTCAACATATTTTTTCTCAGCCCATTATGATCTTTTTCTTTCTTATCTAAGTACGATCTCTTTCTTTCTCATTTCAAAAAACATCTTCTTCTTTCATAGCTTTTATTTCTCTTATTCATTATGATAAAATACTCATTATGATGAAATTTTCATTATGATGGAATTCTTCTTCCAATCTATTTGAATTCCTTCATAACTCTCACCATTTCTTCAAAAGATTTTACCATGAATGTATTCTTTATTTTTTATAACTTCTTGATCAAAAATTCACCGTCTGCCTTGTTTTGAATGTATAAAAACATTCTTACTAATGACTTCACATTCTTATTTCAAAACACTTCAGCAACATCATTATTTCTTTGATTCTTTTGAATTCAATTATTTTCAATGTATTTACGATGTACCTGAATATGATTCTATGCATCTGGTTCTTCTTAATCCTAATATTATGAATATAGAAAAAAAAAGCCTCAATTTTTTTTGGATTCTATGCTTCAACATTTTTTATAGAAACCACATTACGATGAATCTAAATAAGATTCCAGGAAAAACAAAACACTCATTATCAAAAAAATTATTTGTCAAAAAATACAAAAACATTTTCTAAATCAATTTAACCACAATGGTTCTTAAACTATACCCTCTTTTCAGAGTAATCCATATTAGATAAAAATAATATAAATTAATATTTAACCAATAAAAATGTGTTAAAAACAATTTCACAAAACTATGTACATGTCCCTAAAGAAAAAATAAATGTTTTATGCCATTTCATACTATGCCAAGAGATAAAAATCCTTATATGGTAAAAAATAAAAAATAAAAAATGGTCCCTGACTCCATGTCTGGATCCCACATCCATGCACATAACAAACCCAAATCAACTATATTTCATGGGGACTTTTCCCCTGTCCTAACCTACAACCACGTCGTCTGCTCAGGTGCCCAATAGTGGCCTAAGAAGGGTGTGAGTACAACTCAGTGGGCCCCAACCAATGGCATCTACAAAATATCATGTCTAAACAATTAGTGTATGAAAATAAAAAATGAATGATAAGTTAAAAAATGATAAATATGGTCTCATTAGTTAAGAACATTAAATTAAACTATATTAATAACTTCTTTTATAGAATATGTATTTTGATCAAATGAAATATGCAATATTTCATCCCCATACTTTACATTAGGGGATAATTCAAGTTATTTATTTCATTAGAGAATAAATTTCACAAAAACTTTCCTTAGAGCCTTAGTCTAGGTAGTCTCAACCAATGAAATCATTAGGGGAATATAGCCTTACTCCCACTCTCTAACCTGTGAAAATACTTACTATGGAGCCTTGGTTCAGGTAGTCTCAACAAATGAAACCATTGGGGGAATAAATCTTTAGTCCGACTCACTAACCATTGTATTAAATTAGTGGAGTTTAGAGCCTTATCCCAACCCAAACTGTGACCATATAACCTCAAGTAAATACCACACATACCACCAAGCCCAGTGCACATGATACTTTATCCATAACACATTCATAAAATATAACCATAACTATTTTACAAAGTCATCATTTAAAATAATATATCATTCAACTCGTAATCCATCATCACAACTTAAAAAAATTATGAATTCTCATTTACCTGCCATATCTCTTTTAACTGTTTCATTTCATAACCTATCACCTTTAACACATTCCTTAATTAAATTCCTTGATTAATTTCTAGATTCCCATAAAAACCCATGATTCATTTATTACATTCACATTAATTCATTTAGCCCATTCAGAATATACAAAACTACTATTTATTCTATGTTATCAAATGAACACAGTTATCAAATGAACACAGTTACCATTAGTTTCATTTCATAACCCAAGATATATTTCAACACATTTATTATGGGATGTTTGTCATAAAAATTCAATTCAATGCATAACATTTCATTTTTTATATTGAAGAAGACGAACACCCCATGGGTGTACCTTAACCTCATCCAAATGAACCTCGATGCATCCCATGTGGATCAAGGGGGGTCAATTAACCATATACCCAGAAAATATTATCATTTATACCGAGGAAAAAATATAAAACACAATGACACTCTTTCATAACAGATACTCACTTATCAAAATTAACATTATGTGATATAACTTATAGACCACATACCTCAATTCTAAACACAATTTCATGCTCTCCCTTAGCCTTTGATTCAAATTTCTTCACCCTTTGAAGCCACAACCTAAGATCCACTGTAAGAAGTTGTTTTTAAGGTTTTCGAAGAAGAAGAAGAATAACACAAACCCTAATAAGTAAAAAAAAATAGGGAATATGAGGTTTATACTCATGTGAAGACTAGATTCACAACCAATGGCACTCCAAAATGCTTGAAAATGTGGGAGATCAATCCTTGGGAATATTGGCAGAGTTTTGTTCCTCACACTAGATACTGTAGAAGAAATGTGGAGTCAAATCTTGTAAGGGTTCATAAATCCTTAGGGGGTGGTGGTAAAATCACATATTTTAAGGGGTTCACATTTGGGTAGTACAGTTGGTTAAACCATCCACCAATCATGTGCCACACATTATCCAAAAGGGGGATAGTCTATATGGTTAACTCAATATCCCGTAGGGTTTGAAAACCATACGATGACCATGTGGGATGGAATTGTCTAATAATATACGGGTTTTACATCCCCATCTTCAAACCATGTACCCCTACATAGGGCAAGAATGGTTAGGGAATATGGTTACTAAAAAATGTACCAATAGTGAAACACACACTAGAAAGCCTCATTCTTCATTATTTCATGTTATAGACCCCTGGAATACCCCTAAGTCTCCATATACACCTAATAAATATTAATTTTAAAAAATTAAATATACTTTGTCAAAAAAATAAATAATGACATGCCTTAAGGATGTTTGGGAGCTTACACATCTCATAAAGTTTCATTGAGATTAATTAATTTATTGATTTGTATTAATTCCATTCATTTTTTTACAATAATATTTTAACATAAAAATTACAAACACATTAAAATAAAATTAAAGTATTAATTTCAAAAAAATTCATCATTTTCTGTTTTTTTTAATTTTTACATATTTTACCTTCATTTACTGTTATTTTGAGTTGTAAACACCCATTTCTTTCACAATATTTAAAGTGGTTTTCTTCGTTTTTTCTTATTGAATTAGTAAAATACCATTATATTTCTTGTATGGTGAATCCAAGATTTTATTATACAAGATGTTGGATACATTCTTCCTCTACAGGAATTGGGTGTGTTACATTGGAATTTTAAGGTCCAATCTAGTAGTTCATTACTCATTCATAAACTCTACTTTTATTTGGAATCTATCACTTATACTCACTCATTTGAATATCCACTCAAATATATCTTAGTTTCTAGTGATTTCATACTGCCTTTATGCTAAGGATTTATATTCTCTATCCCTAAAAAACCTAACCTCTCTTCCTAAAAAATTATTTTTCTAAATGTTTCCATTTCACTTGTTGTATTACAATAGATCCTCAAAAAACTAATATAAAAGATAAATTTGGTAAGAAATTTGATCCACCATATATTTTTCAAATTTCAGATATGTGTCTAAAAAACCCCACTATGGTTGGTTAAGTTATCAACTTTAGATAGCTAAAATTACCTTTACAATTTATTAATTATATCATTACTTTTCAATTGTAGAATCCATTAATTTATCTACCTCACAAATATATAATCTATCCCTTTTAAATTCAATAGTTCTATTAAAACATCCATTTTCAACATGGAAAATAATATGAAATTATTACAAATAATATAAATGGTATTCCCAATGAAATTATATCTTTATTTCTCTAATTTAATTAATATTCCTCATGAAGGATCAAGATTTTATCCATCTAATTATTTTTCTAATGATCCTCACCATAATTTTCTTTAATCTCATCAAACTCAATATATCCAATATGAAATAAAAAAATAAATCTAAATGATGTTTTAGTTAATATTCGTATCATAGAAGTAATCATTCAAACCTCTATTTCCCCTTGGATTAAAACATTTTATTCCTTAAATTATACTAATAATTTTATCTTATAATTCATCCTTGAAAACCATAATTTCAATCTCATTCATTTCATTTTTTGGTTGATAAAATACACTACCTATCATTCTACAGAATCTAAAATTTCATCCTTTTAGGGTCCTTCTAACTCTAATCATTAGTAAATGTTATCTTAATCAACATCCCATTAAATCTGAGTTACCTCATAAAGAAGAAATAAAATGAAAATTTTAAATAAAATTAATTGTTATTAACTTGCATCCTTGGATCTAACAGTGGTTATATGATAGGCAAGAACTGTTAATATATTACAACCCTCATCTATATTGAAAAAATTCTGAGGAAGATATTCCTCCCATTGTGGTTGAAATATTAAAAATAATAGGCTTGAAATCTACTAAATATGAAAAATAATAACAATATAAATAAGAAAAGGTGGGTAATCATGTAGATGATGAATGAGTAGATGATTAGGTGAAAGGAATGAAGTAAACCATTAAGGGGGGTTGTAGCTACTGAATGGAATCATGAACATAATAGATGACCACCAGAATGGAACTTAGTTACTGATGAAATTCAAAATGTTCTTAGTGATAATAATTTTAAATTCATGTATTTAAATCAAGGATTTCTAAAATATAAAACATCATTGGATGATAAAATTTATCCCATTTAATGAGATAAAAATAATTATCATGATACTCTACTATTTCTTGATAAACACAAACAATCAATTTTATATTCCTTGTAGTGACATATTACTCATGTTATCTCCAAACCAAAAAATTTAGTCTAAACTTTTTAAATATTTCTTAATCACTTTATTATGATATATTTATTTATTTTTCTGAAAATTTATCAAGTTAAATTTTTTATAATGACTAGATTTATCTCTAAATTTTTTCATTAATTTAAATTACTTATTATGACTAACCTTTCTCAAATTGTTTATAATTTCTTAATATCAAGAAGTTTTATAATGATAAAAAGATATATCACTATTATTTGGTTTTTCAATTCATGTTTATTATTTGGTAATATGAATCATATAGGGAGGGAAGAACCATCACTATGGTGAATTTTAAATCACACACTTCTTATTATCTTTCTTAATTTATTATCTATTCATATAATTGAAACTGGTTCTCTTATATGTTATGATTATTTATTATTCTTTATTTGTTTTTTATTGATATTAATTGGTCTAGTATATTTTAACAAGATATAATAACATGTTTTTTGAAAATTATTAGTTAATATATTGTTTTATATATTTATCATAATACATGATTGAATGAGTCTCACATTCATTGAGAAATTTACTCAGAATCCATGGTGTGTTTTAGGGATTCGTTAAATAATCACGGTAGTATAACAAACCACAATTTTACTCGATATACCCACAATGATATTTACATATAGTAAATTTAGAGCATAAAAATTCATACCTAAGGTTATATATAATCCATTTTTTACTCTTACTAGTACACATGATAATGAATTCCTTAGTTTCATATGAAATCCTCCCATCTCAAAGATGATAAAACTGACCTAAGGAACCGAAAATGTTCCTTGACGAAACCAAATCATAAAAGGGGAGACAACTCCTTCGCCTAGTGAATGAATTTTTTTTGATAGTATGATATTTTCAGGTTTGAATCTAATAATACATATACTTAAAAGCTAACTCTATCCCATTAATAGTAAATTCATGATTCTCTTCATTAAAGAGGTTTAACCAATGGAATATTGTATACATTATTATTCATGGGGGTAATATACTTTAAATTTATTCAATGGACACACAATCCATAATTGGAATAATGAATTTTTTGTAACTGTTTAAATCATGTGGGGATGATTCATGCACTTAAATCTATAGTATTACACTATGTTGGGTATAACATAGTCTCAGGTCACATCAAATGAAACCCAGACTACATTGAAATCAATATAACCTCTGGTGTGACCTTGAGGATACATTGGAGTCAATATATCCCAATCCATATTCTTCGTATGGATATTTATTCTAGTTCATATCCAATAGTCTCCAAATTTTACTAAAATATGTTAGGAAATTATTCAAAAACTCAAAACTCTATAAATTTATCTAAATCACCTTTAGATACAGTTTTATCAAAATCTCATTATTTTGGAAAAAAATTTACTAATGAAAATCCTTATAGAGAGGCCTAAAATGTGACTCTATGGGAATTAGTATTGTTGAAAAATAAAGAATTTTTTATTTCCTAGATGTAAGAAATGTATAGACTGAAAAAATCATCAATTATTCTCAAGATATTAAAGGGTCTTGTGTGGTATCCAGTAAACATACTCATATTTCAATATGAAATTTTCCACCACAATATATATCATATATATTATATGTATACCTAAATAATCCATTTCCCATGACATAGAGTGACCACTGAATATTGAAAATCACAATCTAGTGTAGGCCTACTCATATCTTCTTCATTTTTTAAAAATAACTTACCAAGTTGGTGAAATCATCACATGTTAGTAATCATACAAATAAGAACATCCAATATCCCTCATATACGTAATTAAACATATCATATCTAACTCAACTAAGAATATTTATGGATTTTCATGGTCTATTTCAATAATGGTCTAATTTTTTTCTCCCATCATGGATGTGGACACATCCTATATTGGATTCACTATAACCAATGAAATTATCAATAACATACCCATCCACCCCCTCTTTTTTGAGATGAGTTTTTATTGAATAAGAAATGTATTAATGTATGAAGGTTATCAATCTTGGTTTCTTTCCTACCTTAGGTATTAATGATTTACTATAAACATACACCACAAAGTATATCAATGGATGTATGACATTCCATGAGATACACTTTGGTAGGTCAATCTGATAAATACTTCATTATGTACCTCGTGAATCTATTCTTCATATCTCATATACATCCCTTTGTAAGGAGTAAATGATTTTATTCACATTATTCGTAAAATATAATCACAATCCATCATACTTCATGAGGTTTATAGACTAGGGAAACCTCAAATTCATACTTGTATGGGATGTTGTCATTCAAATATTCATGTAATGTAAAATAAAGAAAACATAATTGAATAATAAATGGATAATAAATTTATTATAATAACAAGATATATCATTAAATAGTTACATAAATATCTTAATTATCATATACCAAAATATTATATTATCATCATTATCCACCTAGTATATCAATACATAACCCCACTCAGTGATCACTTGTATGAGATGTAATTTATAATGGATGTGTTTGGTTATTCAGTGAGATCATGGTTCTCTAACCAAAGGAATATATATTTTGTTTTCATAAAAACATTTCATCTCTCCCTTGATGCTATAAATCAATCCATTTTCTAAAATGAAAATTTTGATCCAAATGAATTACTTAATAGCATATGGTATCATGATGTAATCTAAATATAATATTAATTCATATGTGGTGTCTTGTTTGGAACTCTTCATACTAATAGATCTATCACTTAGGTAAAGCACAAAACTAGATTTAAATATCATATAATCTCTTTAGAATTGGATACAAGCTTCTATGTAATATTTGACAAAAACATTTTTCTCCACATTAATGATTGAGAATATATCCCTAGTCGTTCTTGATCACTTAATAATGTTCTTCATAGTAATCTAGTAACCCTTAACAGGATCTGATAAGAATCTACTAGTGATTATAAGCGTATAAGAAACATCAGGTCTAGGAAACAACATGGAATATATTATAAATACTATGGTGGAATCATAAGTATTTATATATATCCTTTGAATATCATTATATATGATCATATTTCTTTCTAATATTCCTTCCATGTAACACTTGTATAGACCCTTTTTAGGGTTTTCTATGAAAAAACAATTAAGAAAATTACCAATAAATGTATCTTAAATTTTTTTCAAACTAACTTCTAGATTCATATCTATAGATATTTAAACCCGTTATAATGGAATATTTACCCATGATTTTATTAATAATAATTTAACCAACCACATCTTCATAGAGTGATGAATCGGGATATCATTTTTAATAAATAATTATTTCATCTACATAAATTATCTAAAACCCTATTATACTCCCACTAACATTCTTATATACACATGAATCATCCATGTGTTTTATGAAACCAAACCCCTTTATTACATCATAGAACCATATATTCTAACTTTTGGGGGTTGTTGTAGTACATTAAAGGACCATCATAACTTTTACACATTAAGAAACACATTCGGTATATCAAAACCTTTGGGTTTTATCACATAAATTTCCTTGATAAAATTATCATTAAGGAATGTACTGTTGAAATCCATTTTATATATCTCAAAATTAAAATGATCTATTATCTTAATAAAAATCTAAATATACCTTATAATCTCAGCGGGTGAAAATGATTATTCATAGTCAATAAAATTAATATTTTGGTATGTTTCAATAGATACATGTAATTATTCTTATGGAAAACCTAGTTTTACCCGATGGTCCTTACCTGCTCAGTTACATATACCATGCTCCAAAATGTTTAGTGTACATGGAGTTGATTTTAGATTCCATATATTTAAACCATTTCATAGAATCCAAAATCTAAATGGATTTGTGGTGTTGGTCTGAGTAAATATGGAATGAGGGTCTAATTTACCATTTAAAAACATTTTGAAAATTAAATCTAAATTAAATGAAATTAATAAAATTAAAGCGTTAAACTAAAATTAAAATATTTAACTACTATGGAATAATATGTGTAAAATAAAATGCAATCATATTTGATAACTAATTTCAGCCAAAATCTATAATGATATCCCTATGTATCCTCCCATAAATAAAATTTGGAGTTTTTTATTAAACTGTAGACTTTAGCTATATTCATGAAATTATTTGCAAAATTAATACCAATACTTTTTTATGGTTGTAGAATGAGACTCAATATCCCTTTATTTTTAGTGGTTGTATTAGAAAATCATTTTTATCACTTTATTTTTATTGTGTGTTCCATGAAACCCAATATCCATTTTTTTCTTATTGTTTTTAGAAAGAAACTCAAATTCCCCACACATTGATGATAGTGTTCACCAAACCCCTCACACTCCAATGGTAGTGAGAAACTGATATTTATCATTTATTGTTGTGAGAGCCATACTATATTGACACAAACATAACATACATGGATATTACAACATTTTAGATGAATATTTAGTACACTATAAAAATACATGCTCAGGGACCATAATTGTTTAGTGTCTTTGGAAACATGAAAAATAAATCTTATATCATGGAAAATTATCTGCAAAAACATTGATAAAGATCTAAACCTTTAGAAATTCTACCTAAAACCTTTCTTCATAACCTGGAGAAATAATCATATGAATGGGGTGAGCTTAGATTATTAATAGAGGTAAATAAAGTAAATGTGTAAGCAAAACATGAATGAAAAGGGTATGGAACATTATCATAACATTTGAAGATCATACCATGAATATTAGATATCTTAATAAAGATGGGTAGTTTAAAAAGAATAGATCATAAGAGAATTAAGATCATAATCATGAAATCATGACATAGGAATAATACATGGAATTTTTGGCATGCACATTGGTTTATAACATTGTGAACTTGTATAAGTAGAAACAAGTTCACTCATTAAACTAAGGACATGAAATCATGCACCTCCATCAACATGTGGACATGAATCGAGGTAAATGAATAACATTGTGAACATGTAATCATGTTCAATCATAACCATAGGTATATTAAACATGGTTATTTCATAAGATTTTGAACATGTAATCAAGTGCATAGATAACCTTATGGTCATTAAAACAGGTCCATGTATAGCATTGTGAACATGTAATCTAGTTCACACATAACATTGTAAGCATTTAGGAAGGTTCACGAACAAACATATGGACATGAAAATAGGTCTATGCATAACATTGTGAACATGTAATAAGGTTCACACTGTCATGACCCGTCCTCAGGGCCCGTGTTGTGACTACCCAAAGCCCGCCTTCCATAGGCCAGGGGCTGGCAACTAGCACTAAGGCGTAAATCCCGATAAAAAGGGGAAGGCATTTCTATTTTAAAGTTAACAAAAACACAGATCAAGAAAGAAAAAGTAAACAGTAAGTGAAACTGGGTACAAAAGTGAGTGTGGAAAAGTAAGTGTGCCAGAATACAAACCCAAACTAAAATTAAAGTTCAACTAGAAAGAAAGTACAACAACTGAAAATTAAAGCTGCAACGTCTAGCCGTCCACTAGAATTCCCACCTAAAGGGTGGGTATAGATAGCCTCCTTAGCTCCACGGGTCCAACCGTCCACTCTGTGTATGTCCCGCCCAGTGGTCCACCTCCAGGTACCGACTGGCTCCACAAGCCTCCACCACGATCAGCGTTATCCGTCGTCTGCATTCAACACAACCTAGTGCGGGCATAGCCCATGAAGGGGTGAGTATAAGCTACTCAGTAGGGACCCCGAGACCCCCGAAGGTCTCCCATAATCCAAAAGGGTAATCCACAAAGGAAAGATACAATCACGAAGTAACATCCAACACTACTTAGGTATATTCCCATACATATACCTAAGTCATCAATTTCAGATTGGCTCCAACATCCGAGCCCGAGTTCGACCACGTCCACATAGGATAACACAACAAAATCCACATAGGAAAACAAGTCAATCATATCTAAGATAATGATTGGAATTCAAGACTCTTCTCACACATGAATAATTCTTTGTAAGACGATAGCGATGATCAGATGTAGCCACTGATTCATCTAAGCCGTCGGACACACACAGGATCGATAGGTATTAACCCCCGCAATGACCCACATAGGATCTGACCATACAAGATTTGTATGCGTTGGCCCACATAAGACCGCTGAGCACTGACCCACATAGGATCTAACCCACATAGGATCGGTAGCACTGATCCACACCGGATCGCTGAGTGTTGTAGTCATCGCCGTCAAATCCACAGAGGATTTCTGTACAGTCGTCATCGTTGTCGTAGTCGCAGCCAGCTCTAGGGTTCCCGTACACAGCAAGCTTGTTCGGGGAGGGTCCGGTCCATGAGCCAAATGGCTGATACATCAACTGACACGAAGTCCAGAGTTGATGTATCAAAAAGTTCTGTATCGTCAAAGGGAACACAACGTCACAGACGACGCGTCAATCGGACGTCCGGTCTGAGAGTTATTGGATTTTTTGTTCTAGGGGCCCGGTTGGTTTTTAAGTCAAAACCAACCCGACGAAACTCCAACTGCGTCCAAACCTCGAGCGGAGTAAGCCAAAAGGTCCGTCTCACTAAGAGGAATCCAACAAAGTCGACGGCATGTCAATCGGATGTCCAGAGCTCAAGTTATAAGTGTTTCTGCTCCGAGGGCCTGGTTGGTTTCGTCTTTGAACCAACCCGACCATACCCAAAGTTATCCGAAACCTTCAGTGTAGTATACCAAAACTACCTTCTCGATCCAAGGATCACATTGTAACTGATGGTACGTCGATCAGGGGTCTGTAGCCCATGATATGGGCAAAAGACCGGAAGTGGTCTGAAAATAGGGGGTCTGGGCCCGGACTGACCCGGCCCAACCCCCCTGGGTCGGCCCAAACCAGGTCCGGGTCTGGCCCATTAGGGCATGGACTGGCCCGGCCTGGGCGGCCCGGCCCGGTGCGGCCAGTCCGGCCCAGGGCGGCTCGGCGCTGGCCGAGCGGGTCGGCTTGGTGCAGGCCGAGCGGCCGCGCAAAGTTGGTGCTGCCCCCTTGATTGGAGCCACGACCCCCGCGTGGGGGCCGCTCCTTGCCAGTGGACGTGGCCCAGCGCCATGTCGCCCCCAGTCCCACACGTTCGCAGGACCATCCGCCTGCCGCCACGGCTGAATCCGCGGTGACCCTTTCTGGCGGCGCGCTGGGCACTGCCGCCTCTGGCCGCAGACGAGGTCTTCCGCGGACCACCGAACGCACTCCGGTGGTCCATTTTGCCTTCCGTCTTCGCCAACAGTCGTCCCGGGACCGGATCTTCACTGCGAAGACCTCAAAATGCCTTTACGGCCTGATTCGTTGCTGCCCGTCGAACCGCACACCATGAACAAAGAAATGGTGGGTTCAGACTTGTTCGGTGGTCCGCACCCACCGTGTTAGCAGTTCAAATGACTTACCACAATTAAACACATGTCGAGGATATTAATCACATAGATTTAATTGAAAAAAAAACCCCTACCTCAAGGTGTTTATGAACAAATATCATCGCGGGAAAAGACACCACAGGAGACGGCGTCGCGGAAGAGGATCGTCGGCGTTGTGGAAGGAGGATTGTCAGCGTTGCGGTATATGGCGTCGCGTCGTCGATCTCCGAGGAACTAGAATTTTTCGTCGTCTTCCGTCGGCGTATGGCGTTCTTCATCATTCCTCACGTTCTTTAACAAAGAAGATGAAGATTCAAGGATTTGTGTAATTCCTCCCCCAAATCACTCACACGACACAACAACTATAATAAAATAAGGCCTTGGCTTATTTTATTTCCCACGCCAACTGTTTTTGAAATTCAAAAACAGATCACGCTTTAATTATTAAGCGTTTCCCAATTAATGAGGCGTTTAATAATTAAATAAACGAGAGAGTTGACTTGGCATTTAAGAGGGGGTGTGGGTGAGTTACAAAATTTAAGGCACGTGGAAGGTAAAAGGAAATAAAGGGGTGGGGATCTTGTGGGACCCACCTCACTAATATCACACCTAGGAGTTTGGATATCAGTGGGTCACACTCCAACCGCCATGACTAGATTAACACTGCTTAGAATAAAAATAAAATCTATTGCATAATTTTATTTTATTCTTTAGTTAACCTCAAAAAAATTAATAGCCTCAGTCGAGCAAACGCAACTCTGGAAAAGGTGTTCTTAAGAAACTATCGGCACTGCGGTCCCATCACTACCCTTGGATTTTGATTTCGAGCACCGGTTCAAATGTTAAGAAAACCCGCTCATTCGTTTACTGAACGTACCCGAGCCAAACTTCGGAAATTGATTCCGGGAAAACCGGGACTCGGAATCAGGTGCCGCCAGAAAATGCATTCTTGTAAAATTCCAAAGAAAATTAAGAATAAAAATTTTCTTGAATTTTAAGGGTCTTTAAATTACTCCCACCTCAGGCCTTTATGTCCCCGTAATGATACATCATAAACTACGGGAACAAATGTGGGTATTGAGCATCCATCTGAGCCTCCCTCTCCTAAGTGCTCTTCTGGAGGTTCCCGTGCTGCCATCTGATGCGCATTAGAGGTATCGACCATCCACGTAGGACCTTCCCCTGTCGATCCTCTATCTCCACCGGGACCTCCGCAAAGGTCGCCCCATCATCAAGGTCTAGCTCCCCATGGTCGATGATATGTGTCGGGTCATGCATGTATCTCCTCAGCTGAGATACGTGGAAGACGTCGTGCACCTGTTGCAACTGAGGTGGTAGAGCCAAGCGGTAAGCCACCTCGCCTACCCTGCTGAGGACCTGGAATGGTCCGATGAAGCGCAGAGATAACTTTCCACCTCTTCCAAATCTCTGTAATCCACATCGAGGTGAGACCCGCAAGAAGACGTGGTCACCATCCTCGATCTCCAGTGGCCTTCGCCTCCTGTCAGCATAAGACTTATGCCAGCTCTGAGCTATCCTCATCTGCTCCTGGATGACCTAGACCTTCTCTGTCGTGTCTAGGACCATCTCCGGTCCCACAAGTGCTGACTCCGCAGGGTCTGTCCAGCACAGGGGGGATCTGCAAGGTCGTTCGTACAATGCCTCGTATGGTGCCATCTTGATGGTGGAGTGGTAGCTGTTGTTGTACGCGAACTCCACCAAGGGTAGGTGGTCCTCCCAGCTGTGACCAAAGTCAAGGAAGCATGCACGAAGCATGTCCTCGAGAGTCTGAATGGTCTTCTCCGTCTGACCATCCGTCTGAGAGTGAAAGGCGGTGCTCAGACATAGCTGCATCCCAAATTCCTCTTGAAACCCCTTCTAAAGCCAGGAAGTAAAGAAAGAATCTCGACCAGAGACGATAGATGATGGCACACCATGAATCCATACAATCTCCTGAACGTAGAGACGTCCCAAGCTCTTTACTGAGTCCTTCTCTTTGATGGGTAAGAAGTGGGACGACTTGGTGAGTCGGTCGATAATCACCCAAATGGAGTCGTGACCTATGGAAGTATGTGGAAGTCCAATCACGAAATCCATATATATCCCATCCCACTTCCACTATGGGACCTCCAAGGGCTGTACCGAGCCTGCTGGTACCTGGTGCTCTACCTTCACCTGCTGGAAGGTGAGGCATCAAGAAACGAACTCTGCCACAACCTTCTTCATACTCGGCCACCAGCATTGTCGTCTGCGATCCTGGTACATCTTGACCACTCTAGGATGTACCGCTAAAGGGGAAGTGCGAAACTCTCTCAGCACCTCCTCCTGCAAAGTAGCTGGTACCATGGTACATCCTCTAAAAAGGACATCGTGTTATCCTCCTATAGAGAATCCATCAGGTGCATGTCCTGAGGATATCTGTGCACACCACGTCTCACAGTTAGCATCCCCACACTGTGCCTCTCTGATCCGCTGTAGTAGTTGAGGAGTGACTATGAGTGACTGAAGAAAGGTTGCACCATCTCTATCCATGAAGGATATCTACAAACCGGCTAGCTGCTCCGTCACCTCCCCAAGTAGCTGGATGCCCGACCTCCTGCTGAGATCATCGGCAACTACGTTCCCCTTACCAAGAGTGTAGACTATCTCAAAGTCATAATCCTGGAGGAACTCAAGCCATCACCGCTGTCTCAGATTCAGGTCCTTCTGTGAGAAGATGTACCTGAGACTATGGTGGTCAGAGTAGACTGTAAAGTGCTCGCCCATCAGATAGAGTCGCCACATCTTCAGAGTGAAGTCCACTGCTGCTAACGCCAGGTTATGGGTAGCATAGTTATGCTCATGCTACCTTAACTAACGTGATCCATAGGTGATCACGGCCCACTCCTGCATCAGTACACATCTGAGCCCGGTACCTAATGAATCACAGTAGTCTTCGTACCCTACTCCCTCCTCCAGTAGCCTCAAAATAGGCACGCTGGTCAATCTCCATCTCAACTCCTGGAAGCTCTTTTGACATCTGTCTGACCACACGAAGGGTTTCCCCTTCTTTGTTAAAGCTGAGAGTGGTGCCGCTCCTCTAGACAAGTCTGAAACAAATATCCGGTAGTACCCAGCTAGCCCCAAGAAACTCCGTACCTCCGTCACGCTCCTGGTAGGCTCCCAAGCTAGCACATCCTCGATCTTCATGGGATCCACCGCAAATCCCACCATTGAGATGACATGTCCCATGAAGTGGACCTCACGTAACCAAAGCTGACACTTCGAGAGCTTTCCATAAAGCTAGTGCTCTCAGAGTGTGTCTAGTACAACCCGCAAGTGGTAGGCGTTCTCCTCCTTAGTGGTCGAGTATATCAAAATATCGTCGATGAATACCCTGAAAAATTGATCGAGGTATGGATGAAAGACCCTGTTCATGAGACTCATGAACACAGCAGGAGCATTGGTTACGCCGAAAGGCATAACCGAGAACTCATAATGGCCATACCGACATCTCAAGGTCATCTTCTGCACGTCCTCGTCCCGAAATCTGAGCTGATGATAGCTTGATCTGAGGTCTATCTTTGAGAACCACCGTGCTCCATTGAGGTGATCGAAGAGGCCATAAATCCTCGGTAGTGGATACTTGTTCCTCACGGTCACCTGGTTCAGGTGACGATAGTCAACACAAAGTCACAAGCTCTCGTCCTCTTTCTTGGCGAACAATATCAGGGAAACCCAGGGTGAAACACTGGGTCAGATGAATCCATTTCTCTGTAAGTCCTCCAACTATACTCGTAGCTCTCGAAGCTCAGCGTGGGCCATCCAATATGCTGGAGTGGATATCGAGGATGTCCCGAGGAACATGTCAATATAAAAGTCTTCCTCTCTATGAGGAGGTAGTCCTGGAACGTCGTCAGGGAAAACGTCCTCATACTGATCCACCACTACAGGAAAACTAGGAATCTGCATGTCAACTACTCCAAGGATGAGGCTAGCCAACTGATGAGTGATGGGCTATCCTCTCCTCTGCGAGAGTCCATCCTGTGCTGCAAAGGCTCCCTTCTCACCGATGAAGGTGAACTTGCTCCCGTCGGTGCGTACACACCGCACCATGCGCCTAATACAGTCGATCTGAGCATGAACTATAGATAAGAAATCCATGCCCAAGATGACGTCGTAAGGCCTCAACACCGCTACAAGAAGATCTCAGCCGAAGCTCTCGCCTCCCAGAGTAAGCTCACACTGTCGGCACCAGTGCCGGAAATGAAAGAATTACTCGCTTCTGTGTCTATAATAACTACAGCAAGGGTGGAGTAGACACAGATCGTACCTTGAATCATCTCTGGTGCACCGTGGTCATAGGCCTCCGCTGCCTGAAGTTGTGCCTGCCTCTGCCCACTAGCTCCCTGTGGTCGGGGTGGACCTCCTGGTGGGGGTGGGGGTAGATCCTCAAAGTGTCGCCCACCACCTGGTGCTCGTCCAGCTCCTCTTCCTCGTCCGCTTGCTCCCTGCGGACTGCCACGGTCAACCCTCTGCCTCTGCCTGGGTGGTCCCTCAACCATCTGCTGCTCCTCCGCACGGCGGGTCAGGTAGTCACAAGCCCTGTGGCCCTACACGCTGCATGTGTAGCACTGTCTGCCTCTCGAAAGATCGGCACTATGCTGAGTGACCGCACCTCTGAGCCAGTGTCTTGATGTCGTCCGCCCGGACCCATGTGTCCTCCGTCGACTGCAAACTGTAGAAGACTGTACTGCGTGCCACCCTCTGGTAGGTCTCGCTGCTGGTGTAGGATCAGAAAGAAATATCTCAATGAGAAGGGCTCGCTCCAGTACTTCTGCCTATGTCAGAAAGCTGAGGGAGATCAGCGATGCCCTGATCTCATGCCTCAATCCCTGCTCGAAGGTCTGAGCCCGGATGAAAGGGTCTCGTACCATGTCCGTCGAATAGTGTGAGAGATCGGTAAATCTCACCGAGTATTGGGAGACTGTCAAGCTACTCTACTGCACCTGTAGAAGCTCCTGGATGCGCACCACATGGAGGGTGGCTGGGACAAACTTCGAGCGGATGAGGCTCTCGAAGTCTGTCAGAGGAGAGATACCTCGTCGTGCACTTGGAGCATCAGGCTCCACAATCTGCCTGCTGCCGCGTGCAGGAGGCTCGCTGCGAGGATCGCCATGAGGTCGGCTGGTGTCCCCACTAACCTAAAAACTCGTACAACCGCCTCCAGCCAATCCTCGGCTGCCTGAGTGTCCGTCTCCCCACAGAACCTTGGCGGTCGCTGACGCTGAAACTCGTGCAGTGCACCAAGGCGACGTGGACTCTCAGCGGCTGGGGCTGGTAGCATTGGTGGCTCGGCGGGTAGAGGTACCGCTGGTGCCTCTGCTGTCAAAGGGCTCTGCACCGAGGCCTCGTCGCTCGGTGGGTTGTCGTCACGTACAAAACTCGGAACCCAAGCTGGCTACCGTCATGGGGCCATCCTGAAAAGAGACATGTTATCCACGGTCAAAACAGTATACCTGGGGAGATGAAAAAAAGTAATCACAAATAAAACATGAAACACATATGCAATCAATGTTTTCATGCACTAAGTCGGAAATCAAAAGTCAGGGTCCTAGTGTACAGATATGTTGTTCGCCGCACCAACACTGGACTCCCTGGACTGATAACCACACTCAATACTCTTAGCATTATTGATTCACATATAAAAAGATCAGAGTCCAGAGTTTTGCGGTAGAACCGAACTCCTCTGATACCAATTTGTCACGACCTGTCCTCGGGGCCCGTGTCATGAATACCCCAAGCTTGATTTCCATAGGCCAGGGGCTGGTGACTAGCACCAAGGCGTAAATCCCGATAAAAAGGGGAAGACATTTCCTTTTTAAAGTAAACAAACACACAAAGTAAGAAAGAAGAAGTAAACACTAAGTGAAACTGGGTACAGAAGTGAGTGCGGAAAAGTAAGTGGGCCAGAATACAAACTCAAACTAAAAGTAAAGTACAACTAGAAAGAAAGTACAGCAACTGAAAAGTAAAGCCGCAACGTCGAGCCGTCCACTAGAAGTCCCACCTGAATGATGGGTACAGATAGCCACCTCAGCTCCACGGGTCCAGCCGTCCGCTCTGTGTACGTCCCTCCCAGTGGTCCACCTCCAGGTACCGACTTGCTCCACAAGCCTCCACCACGATCAGCGTTGTCTTTCATCTGCATCCAAAACAACGTAGTGCGGGCATTGTCCGTGCAGGGGTGAGTATAAGCTACTCAGTAGGGACCCAGAGACCCCCGAAGGTCTCCCAGAATCCAAAAGGGCAATCCACAAAGGAAAGATACAATCACGAAGTGACATCTAACAGTACTTAGGTATATGCCCATACATATACCTAAGTCTTCAATTCCAGATTGGCTCCAACATCCGAGCCCGAGTTCGATCACGTCCACAAAGGATAACACAAAACAATCCACATAGGAAAGAAAGTCAATTATATCGAATATAATGATTGGAAGTCAAGACTCAGCTCACACAGGAATACTTCTTCGTAAGACGATATAGATGATCAGATGTAGCCACTGATTCATCTAAGCCATTGGACCCACACACAATCGATAAGTATTAACCCCCGCAATGACCTACAAAGGATCGAAAGGTACTAACCCCCGCAATGACCCACAAAGGATCGATAGGTACTAACCCCCACAATGACCCACACAGGATCTGACCACACAGGATCGGTATGCGCTGGCCCACACAGGACCGCTGAGCACTGACCCACATAGGATCTTACCCACACAGGATCGGTAGCACTGATCCACACAGGATCGATGAGTGTTATAGTCGTCGCGGTCGAATCCACGGAGGATTTTTATACAGTCGTCATCGTCGTCGTTGTCGCAGCCAGCTCTAGAGTTCCCACACACAGAAAACTCATTCGGGGAGGGTCTGCTCCACGAGCCAAAGGGCAGATACATCAACTAATGTGAAATCTAGATTTGATGTATCCAGAAGTTCTGTATCGTCAAAAGGAACTCAACATGACAGACGGCGTGTCAATTAGACGTTCGGTTTGAGCGTTATTGGCTTTTTTGTTCTAGGGGCCCGGTTGGTTTTTAAGTCAAAACCAACCTGACCACACTCCAACTGTGTCCAAACCTTGAGTGGAGTAATCCAAAAGGTCCATCTCACTATTAAGAATCCAACAAAGTCGACGGCACGTCAATCGGACGTCCAGAGCCCAAGTTATAAGCATTTCCGCTCCAAGGGCCCGGTTGGTTTTGTGTTCAAACCAACCAGACCATACATAAAGTTCTTTGAAACATTGAGTTTAGTATACCAAAACGACCGTCTCGATCCAAGGATCGCATCTCAACTGACGGTGCATCGATCTGAGGTCTGTAGCCCATTATATGGGAAAAAGACCGGAAGTGGTCTGAAAATGGGGGGTCTGGGCCCGGACCGACCCGGCCCAACCCCCCTGGGCGGCCCAAACCAGGGCGACCCAAACCGGGTCCGGGTATGGCCCATTATGGCGCGGCCCGGCCAGGTGGGCGTGGCCCGGTCCGGCTCGGGGCGGCTCGACACTGGCCGAGTGGGTCGGCTCGGCGCGGGCCGAGCGGCCGCGCAAAGGGGGCTCTGCCCCCTTGATTGGAGCTGCGGCCCCCGTGTGGGGGTTGCTCCTTGACATTGGATGTGGCCTGGCACCGCGTCGCCCTCAGTCTTGCATGTCCGCGAGCCCAACTGCCTGCCGCAGCGACTTCAGCGGTGGCGACGCGCTGGCGGGGTCTTCTGCGGACCACCGGACGCGCTCCGGTGGTCCGTTTTGCCTGCCGTCTTCGCCAGCGGTCCTCCTGGGACCAGCTCTTCACTGCGGATACCTCAAAAGGCCTTTGTGGCCTGCTTCGTCACTGCCTATCGATCCGCACCCCAAGAACAATGAAACGGTGGGTTCGGACTTGTTCATTGGTCCGCACCCATCGTGTTAGCGGTTCAAAAGACTTCCGACAATTAAACACATGTGGAGGATATAAATCAGATATATTTAATTGAACAAAAACCCCCTACCTCAAGGTGTTGATGAATGAAGATCATTGCGGGAAAAGATGTCGCGGGAGACGGCGTCACGGAAGAGGATCATCGGCGTCGTGGAAGGAGGATCATCAGTGTCACGGTACACGGCGTCACTTCGTCGAACTTCGAGGAACTAGAGTTCTTCGTCGTCTTCCGTCGCAGGTCGGCGTTCTTCGCCGTTCTTCACATTCTCCAACGAAGAAGATGAAGATTCAAGTCTTTGTGTAATTCCTCCCCCAAATAACTCACACGACACAACAACTATAATAAAATAAGGCCTTGTCTTTTTTTATTTCCCACGCCAACTGTTTTTGAAATTCAAAAACAGATCACGCTTTAATTATCGAGCGTTGCCCAATTAATGAGGCATTTAATAATTAAATAAATGTGAGAGTTAACTTGCCATTTAAGAGGGGGGGGGTGCGGGTGAGTTACCACATTTAAAGAATGTGGAAGGTAAAAGGAAATAAAGGGGTGGGGCTCATGTGGGACCCACCTCACTAATATCCTACCTAGGAGTTAGGATATCAGTGGGTCCCACTCCAACCGCCATGCCTAGATTAACACTGCTTAGAATAAAAATAAAATATATTGTACAATTTTATTTTATTCTTTAGATAACCTAAAAAAATTAATAACCTCACCCGAGCAAATGCAACTCCGGAAAAGGTGTTCTTAAGCGAATACTATCATTTCGGTCCCATCGATGCCCTCGGATGTCGATTTCGAGCGCCGGTTCAAAAGTTAGGAAAACCCACTCGTCCGTTTACTGAACGTACCCAATCCAAACTTTTGAAATTGATTTCGGGTACACCGGGCCTCGAACTCATGTTCCGTCAGAAACCGCGTTCTTGTAAAATTCCAAAGAAAATTAAGAAAAAAAATTTACTTGAATTTTACAGGTCTTTACACACACATACCATTATGAACATGTAATCAGGTTCACACATAAACTTATGGGCATTCAACCATGTCTATTCATAACATTGTGAATATGTAATCCAATTCACGCATAAAATTTATACTCATGAGTCATCCATCATTACTGAATTCATTGCAAGGAGATATATTTCCAACCCATTTAATAATAAAATAACTCATAGAAATGGTATAAGATAATTAAAACATTCAACATATCATAACCTTTTAAAAGATATGGGTTTATAAACATCAAATCATAACCCACAAAATTAAAGGGGTATCATAATATTCCATCACATCCTAACCTATGGAAGAGAATTAGGTTGTATAATCATTTCATCAAACAATAACCTAAGGAAAGAAGTATGTTTGAAAATCATAAAACAATTTGAAGATAAACATATTTCATAAATGTATAAACCATGAAAGAGAAACGGATTTAATAAAGACCATGACATTAAGAATAAACCATTCATAGAGATGATATGAATGAAACCATAAATAATTTATTATTAGGGAATGAGTAATATCAATAGATGTTATATTAGATGGAAAATTATTTTGAAATACCTTTCAAAAAAATTTCTTTAAAAAATAACCCTTCTTCTTTGAAGGATTTTAATACATAAAACCATTTGAAAATAATTTTTTAGAAAATACAATAAAATATTATAAAGAAGAACTATAATCATTTTGAAAACCTTTTTCCTCAAAATTTTATAAAATAATATTCAAAACTTTTTAAAAAACATTTTCATTGAAATTTTTTTGAAAGATTAAAAATAAATCTGGAAAATATTTTGAAAACAATTTCATTGAAAATACATTGACATTTTCTAAATAAATATTGAAAATATTTTGAAATAATTTTCAGTAAAAAATATAGAAAAATGTTTGAAAAAATAAGTAAATAATTTTACTTGAAATTAAATTTAAAAAAATCATAAATATTTACATTTTAAAAAATATTCAAAGTAAGAATCAATGAAAAGATGATGAATAAATCAATACATGTCTTACAGGGTAAAAACGAGCATTCCATTTTCTGGGAAAAAAGGTTATACAAATGCCTTGTTCGGAAAGAGACAAAAAGATTAATTTGAAGAGATTGGTGAAAGATGAAAGGTTAAAATGTATTTTAAATATTATTTGATAATGGAGTAATTTACTTAGAAACCCTTTTTTAAAACATTTTTTGAGGGAACATAAACTTCCAATCAAAGAGAGGGTAAATCGGGCATTTCATAAAAACATTCTTAAAAATATTTTATATAAAATAGTGGAGTAAATGGTACCAATATATGAATAAATATTTTAGAAACATAGGATATTAAAATTCATGACTTGTTTTGGGATATGGATTATAATATTTTCTGAAGGGGAGCATAAATATAAACAATCTCTAAAAGCAATGAGACTATCCCAATAAACTCTTATAACATGGTAACTTGGTATCATTCTTTCCAGGTAATAAATATAATTACATGAAGCTTAAAATATCATGAAAATATTTATATTCATGATATAACATGTAAAGTGGAAGTATATACACCTCGAATAAAATGTTTATCTGCATAACAAACCACATGTATCAAAGAGGAAAAATTGAGACACAACTATTTTACAAATTTTGTAAATTTTGAAACATAATCCCCATGAAATAAGGATCATAAAATGGATATGTGAATACCCAGAATTTTAATTATAATATATATAGAATAAAATAATGGTAATTTCATACACCACACAAAATTAAATAGTGGCGAACATAGCATGTATCTCACGGAAATAAAAAGTGATATGAAATCCCCTTACCTTATGTCTTGACTCTCGTTGAAGTCATACAATATTTATTTATAATAATTATAAGTTTATTACAGTGATTTTATAGAATAATATTCTTATTTATAATACCATATACAGTTTTATTACGACCTTATATTACTATCTTGTTAATGATCTTATGTTAAGGTTTCACTTAGAGTAATATTCTCTTTGGTCTTCGCATGCGTCTAAATTTTTCATATCTTTCATCCATATATATATATATATAATGATTTAGAGAACTTATTTCATGATATGAATATCATATATATCTTTTATATTTATATTATAATAAATATTATAATAATGATGTAAGAAATGGAATACGTCATTCATAGAGACGGTAAGTCGTATGTACGCATTAACGTTGTTTCCATTTTTATTGTCATATTAAAAAAAAGAAAAAATGTAATATAAGTGTATAAATATATAATATAATTAAATTATAATTATAATGTTTTATATATCATATAATTTCATTAAATCCATCCTTAATACATAACATGTGGTGTGTGAATGAATCATATCGCTTTGAGGGGGAGGTAGTCCACACTCCCTCAAACGAAATTATCGCATTTACACCAAATAAATTGTAAAAAGATATGCGTTATAAAATGAATATAGAAGACTAAATAAACAATAAATATAATATATGAAATAAATAAATATATTTTCCATCATAGTGGCCACCATTATAGGTGTTAAATGATGAATGAGCAATCATCATTTTGTGAGGCAATAGTTCATCGTACACCGAAATAGTTTGCTCGTTACCCATTAGATGGATGTTTGTGTAAGTGTAGGTATAAATATTTAGATAAAAAAATCATAATATATTTATTATACTATTTTTAAAATATGAATGGAATCAATTCACGGGTTTGATAATCGAAACGAAACTAGAGATCTTGAGAGAATTTGTTACCTCTTAATCGGGTATATCCTTTTGGTTTGTTCCAAAAGGCTTCCTTGGAAGACTTTATGACGAAATTGATTCTTAGAAGAGGAATGGAGGTAAATTTAGAGATTATTTTATAATATTTTGGGTGATACAAGGTACTTTAGAGGTGTGCGAAAGGGGGAGAGGTCGTGGCCTTTTATAGGGAAGGAAAAGGACTCACATGAAATTTTTTAAAACAAGTTAGGGGTACACATGTTGTTACCTAAAAAAAGTCATACCAAACCCAAAAAAATAATTCATTGAAGGTTTATTTCAAATTTATGTCCAGTAAGTTTCTTTTGGAAAAGTGGATAGGTTATTTGGGCCTCTAATATTAAGGATTAGTCACTAATTAAGCTTATTTTTTACCTTAATTGCTATGATTAATTTAAATCACTTTTACTAATATTTTTATTCAAAAATTAAGATGATGTTATTAGAATTTAAATATAATAATTATTAAAGTTTTTTATTTTTGTTTTTTTAAATTCAATATATATTAGTTTCAAATGAATATTAATAAGAATCTTGTAGAAGTGGCGAGAGAGCGGGTTTTTAAAGTAAAAAATTTAAATGTTTATTAGGTTTTTATATTTAATTTAAAAATGAAATTGAATCTAATGACCTAAATTGTTATTATAATTGAATCACTGATATAATGTGACCTTGAAAAAAATTTAAAATATAATTTAACATTAATAATTATTCAATCAATAAAGCCAATTTTTAACTAAAAAGCCTTATTTTCACTATTCCTCAAAAAATGATGTTTCTTAGAAAAATCAAAAAAGTTCACCCTAAGATAATTTCATAATTATAAATTAAAAATTGAAGTTTTATTTATCAAAATAAATTTATAGATTTTATTTAAAATTAATTTTATCATTTTTCAAAGAAGGACATGATCTATAGTTCATTTGAGATAATAGTGTTTTTAAACATATACGGACATTAAAAAAATGATATCATTTGTTATCAATATGTTTTATTTATATAAATCCATTATAAAAAATATTTTAAAATATTTTATTACAATTCATATTACTAGGATTAATATCTATGTTATAATTATCTTGATTAAATAATCCTATCAATAAGCCAATGTTTCATAGGAAACATCGGGGTTGTGTGTAATGTACACCAAGTTATTGTTGTGGCTAGAGAAATATAGTTAGGTATTTCACTTAACATAATTCGTTTTTGTGTGTATCATAAGAAAATATGGTATTATGTGTATCACAAGCTAAGTTAGTATAGCGTGCAGCGCAAGCCAAGTCGGTATTGTGTGTAGTGCAAGCCAAGTCATTATTATGTGTGAAGGGAATTTTTGACTTAGTGTTGTTAATATATAAATATATATAAGAACTATTTATAGTGAAATGAGAAATAAAAAGTATCATAAATATAAATCAATTATAAAAAATTAATAATTCTCAAGGTGCTACAATCTACCCCCCCCCCCCCATAAAATGAATTTCTTCCTCGAAATTTTTATATGTTATAAAAGGCTTAATACATGAAATTTTCACTCATAGAAACCCATATCGCAAAAAAAAATGAAAAATCCCATGAATGTGGAGAGTTGGTACTATAACCATTACCATAATTAACATATAACTATATTTATTGTAGGATAACATTGGTTGGGAGTAATGACTGGACGTGGAGGAAAAACATAATTTTTTATATGAAGTGATTGAGGTCATAAATCATAAACAAGTGAATGATAAAACAAAATGTTAATGGACTCAATGTCATAAATATATGATGATTTAAAAGTCCATAGGTTCATCAAAAATTTAGGTATTATTGAAATACATTTTTTATCATTATCCCATCATTATGTAATTATTTTCATTGAATAAGAGCCGAAGGAAATATACTTACTTGGTGAGATTATTTTTCTTATAAAAAATCTCATCATTTGGTTATTCTTGGATAGATTTCCACTTCACCTCTTACCTTAAAAAATGATTGAAAATTGTTTTTTTATTCTTAATGTATGAAAATATCAGGATATATATGATAATTCAACCAATTTATCTTTAGTAACCATCCAAAAAATATAGTTTGAACAATCTATCCAATATGCATAAATCCTCGTATGTAGAGATAATAGTTTAATATTTCTAACTTCATCTGATGTTTAACTTATACTATCCAAAAATGTATCAAATTATAACCCTTCTAAAAGATTAAAATTAAATGATTTGGAATCAATTTCATGAAATCAGATAAATATTAATCCTTCATATATCACAAAGTACCACTTGGTTTTCACATTCCACACATGCGACTACCTTAATTGTATATTACCTTGAAACATGGTAACAACCTAATTTAGCATAAATACTTTTCGAAAATATTCATGCTTCCTTATTACAAAGGTTACTATATATATATATATATATTAAATCAAAGAAGTTTTAAACATCATCCATGATGACATAGACATATTTTTTAACCAATTAATAATCAGATCCAGAGTTATTAATTCTATCAAATTTACTTTATCCAAATCAATCATCTCGTTATCTTAGAGAAACAGAATTTTCTCAACATCTTGAACCGATTACATGTTACCTTCCCTCAATCAAAATATAACTTTTCTATATATTCATCACCATTAACCATACCCTTTTCAATCTATAATGAAAAATTATACTAAAAATACTTATATATTTCATGATTCATAAAACATAATCTTTGAATTCCAAAATAAAAGTACTACATTCATACAACTTTTTTTCTAAAATCATTACACATTCTCCATCTACTTATTTCATAATAATTCATTCCTATAATATGAAATATGAACCATCTCTTAATGTTACCCAACCACAATCTAATAAAGGTTTTTATGATTAATGAAAACCATACTTGTAATAACATCACATACCTTTCACATGTTGTCCGCAGTCACTTTATCTTTAGATGTATAATCAAAAGTCTTAAAATCTTCATTATTCTATTTATGATATTTCCACATGTAAAATCAATTTTCATAATTCCCATATTTACACATCTTACAAATTCAATTTTAACCATGTTTTTTTAGTTCTCTCTGTTGACAAAACTTGTAAATCACAAGGTAAGAAACACATATCATAGAAGAAAACCACATAATCATGAAAAAATAATAATAGGAATTGTAAATCATGACACATACCATTAATCTATGATGCCTTAGGTGTATAATATGTTATTAAGTACCAAATTCTATTTAAATTTTTTTTGATGGTTCGTGAAGAGTTTGTGAATTCCCAAATAATATCCCCTAAGAGTGTTAAACTAGGTGTTCCGAAAGGCTCATTATTTTTTACCAGATTGCCCCAAGTCAGGCCCAGAACATCTTATCATAGCTTTAACCCTAGGTTAATCTATTCAAAAGCAACATCCACTAATAGTTTCCAGAAAGGGATGTATTTCTTGTAATCCACTAACTCTATCCTTTTCCAAAATTCCAGGATATTTATCTAAATATTAACTAATCGTTATAATTATCTGTATAGACAATCCTAGATAAATCCCTAGAAATATGCCCAGGGATCCCAATAATGTTTTATCATCATATATTAAAAATATTGAATAAATCATTCCTTTGATACCCACTATACCACCATAGTATTAACATACATGGATATTACATCATTCTAGATGAATATTTAGTACACTGCAAAACTACATGTCTGGGGACCATAATAGTTTAGTGTCTTTGGAAACATGGAAATAAAATCTTATAACCTGGTGAAAGATCTTCAACATCTCCCATAAAAATATACACCTTTATTAGTTGTACCTAAAACCTTTCTTAATAACTTAAATAATGGAAACATAAGAAGGTGTGAGATCAGATGCTCAGTAATGATAAATAATGGAAATGTGTTTCCATAACAGGAAGAAATAGTGTATGGAACTTGAAAATAGAATTTGAAAATAAAAACCTACATATTAGAGATCATAATAACTAATTTTTTTTATAAGGAATGGATCATAAGATAATTAATATCATAAGTCATAATGGCATAAAATAGGAATAAAACATGGAATTTGTGGCAAGCACATTGGTTTATAATTTTGTAAAAATGTATAAGTAGATTTAGATTCACAAATTAAGTTGAGGACATGAAATCAATCCCCAACATCAAATTGTGTATATGTAACAAGTTCCATTCATAATATTGTGAACATGTAATCAAGTTTCATGCATAAAATTATGTTAATGAAACCAAGTCCATGCATAACATTGTGAATGTGTAATCAAGTTCACGCTTAACCTTATAGACCTTAAACCGGGTCCATGTATAATATTTTAAACATATAAAAAGTTTATTACATAACATTGTGAATATGTAATAATGTTCACACATAATATTGTGGACATAAAACTAGATCCATGCATAATGTTGTGAACATGTAGTCACATTCACACATAAAATTTTGAACATGTAATCTAGTTCACACATAATCTTATGGATATACAACCAGGTTCATTAATAACATTGTTAATGTTTAATCCTATTCACACATAACATTTTCAGTCAGGAGTCATATATCATTACCCAATTTGTTGGAGGGAGATATAGGTCCGACCCATATCAAAATAAAATAGTTCATATATGTGGCACAAGAAAATCGAAACATTCATCTTATCATGACCCATAAAAAGAGATGGGTTTTATAAACATCAAACCATGCCCCATAAAATATATATGGGTTTAATAAACATCAAACCATAACCCATGAATTTATATGGGTATCAATAAAATTTCATCACATCATAACCTATGGAAAAGATATAGTTTTAATAATAATTTCATCAAAGCACCACCCATGGATAGAAGTGGGTTTCAAAAGAGTATAACCCATGGAAGAGAAACAAGTTTCATAAATGTATAACCCATGAAAGAGAAATAGGTTTCATTAACACAATGAAATTATGAATAACCCATTAATAGAATGGATATGAATGAAACCATTTAAAAATTTCTTAAAAGGTCGTGAGTGATATCAACAGATGTCATATTAGACGGAAAATGATTTTGAAATATTTTTCAAAAAAATTTCTTGAGTAAAATTTCTTTTCTTATTTGAAAAATGATTTTTAATATATAAAACCATTTAAAAATAATTTTCATATAAAATATATTTAAAACATATAAATAATACATATAATCATTTTGAAAACCTTTTTCAACAAAAAAACTATAAAATAAGATTCAAAACATTTTAAAAACATTTTTCATTAAAAAAACTATGAAAAACTATTAAAAACATGAAAATGTTTTTAAAACCATTTATTTGAAAATAATTTGAAAACATATAAATAATGATTAAAAAAATTTGCAAAACATTTTCCGTGAAATTGTTTTTAAAAATTTGAAATCATTTTGAAAACAATATTCCTTGAAATTTACTTTTAAAAAACATTTTTTAAAACAGTTTCCTTTTAAAATTTTAAAAGTATGAATCAAACAAATGATGGAAGATAAATATGGACATTTCATATGAGTTAAAAAACATTCCTTTCTCATGGTAAAAATGTTATAAATATTCTTTATTTGAAAAGTGACAAGAAGATTACATTGAAGAGATTGATAAAACAAAAAACTTTAGACTTTCAAATATTATTGGATAATGGTATAATATACCTAGAAACCCTTTTTATAAAAAATGTTTTGAAGTAACATATATTTTCTACCAAATAAAGGATAAAGATGGGATTTATTAAAAATAATTTATTAACTATATTATATAACAAAGAGTTTAATAAATGGTAAAAATATTTGAATAAATCATTAATAATTAGAGGATAATAAAATTTATGAATTTCCTTGTGATGTTGGTAATAATATTTTATCAAAGGATTCATAAACATAAACAATCTTTAAAAGTGATGAGATTGGCTCAATAAACACTTATAACTTGGTAACTTGTGATCATACTCTCCATGTAAGAAATGAAATTATATGAAGAATAAAACATCATGAAAATATGCAGATTCATGATATAACCTGTAAAATTTATGTATATACACCTCTAATAACGATTTTTTTTGTGCATAATAAAACACGAGTCTCAAAGAATGAAAATTGTAACATAAATATTTTACCGATTTTGTAACATTTGAACAATCAAACCCATGAAATAAAGAACATAAAAATGATATTTTAATGACCATAAATTAAATATCTATAAAAATAAAATAAAATCATGTGGTGTTTATACACCACACAAAAGTAAATAGGGTTGAACATAACATGTATCTCACAGAAATAAAAAAGTGAGATGAAATCCCTTTACCATGGGCCTTGACTCTTGTCATGCTTGTACAAGCGTCCTGTATAATAAATATAAGTCTATTATACAGATTTTAAATAATAATTTTTTTATAAAATACCATATATGGTTTTATTATGATTTTATATTACCCTCTTGTTAAGGATCATATGTTAAGGGTTTACTTCGGGTAATATTCTCTTTGTTCTTTGCATGCATCTAAATTTGTTATATCATTAGTCCTTATATTTGTATCATGATTTAAAAAATAAAAAAAATGGTTGAATATTTTTTTATATTCAGTATATTTATATTATAATAATCTGTATCAAAAATAATAATGAATGGAATACATCGTTCATGGAAATGGTAATCCGTACGTATGTGTGAACGTTGTTTCTGTTTTAATTGTTGTATTGAAAAAAATAACATATAATTGTATATGTATATCATATCACAATAGTATAAATATAATGTTTTATATATCATATAAGTTATCTAAACTCATCCTTAATAAATTCCATGTAGAGTGTGAATGAATCACATCACTTTAATGTGGCGGTAGTCCACACATCCTCAAATTAAATTATCGCATGTACACCAAATAGATATTAAAAATATATGTGTTGTAAAATGAATAAATAAGATTAAATACATAATAAATATAACATATGAAATATATAAATGTAGTTTCTATCATAATTGTCAACATGATAGGTGGTAATGGAAAAATGAACAATAATTATTTTTTGAGGCAGTAGTTTACCGTATACAGAAATTGTATGATTGTTACCCATTAGATGGATGTGTGAGTAAGTTTAGGTAAAAATATTTACATTAAAACATTGTAATATATTAAATATAATTATATTGTTAAATAACAATGTAAAAAATATTTTACTAGGTGGAGAGTGAAAATGAAACAGCAGATCTTGAGAAAAGATGTTACCTCTTAATCGGTTAACTCCTTTTGATTTCTGCCAAAAGGCTTCCATGGAAGAAATTTTGCTGAAATGCAGGCTTCAAGGAGGAAGATAGGGACTTTTAGAGAATATTTTAGAAGTTATTGGTCGATCCAAGGGACATGAAAGTTTTAAGGAAGGGGGAGAGGTGGTGGCCTTTTATAAGGAAGGAATATGACTCACTTGGAATTTCTAGAAAAAACAAGTTACGTGTACACATGTTATTACCTACGAAAAGTAATATAGAACCCATATAAATCATTAATGTAATTTTATGGAAAAAATATGTCTATAAAATGGGTTTTGAAAACGATTCATGGTCTTTTGGGACCATAATATTAAGGATTAGTCCCCAATTAAGAATATTTTGACCATAGTTGATGTGATTAATTTTATTCACTTTTACTAATATTTTTGGTCAAAAATTAAGATTATATTATTATAATCTAAATATTATAATTATTCAAATTTTTTACTTTGGGTTTTAAAAATTCAATTTATAAAACTGGAAATATTATGATTAATGTTAACCCTATAGACGTGGCGAGAGAGCGAGATTTTAAAGTAAAACGATCAAAAGTTTATTATATTTTTATATTCAATATTAAAGTTAAGTTGCATATAATTATCTAAATTGTATTAAAATATGTATAACTTATATAATATGACCTCAAAACAAATTTTAATTTTAATTTATCATTAATAATTATTTAAAAAAAATTAAATTTTTAACCAAAAAGTATTATTTTTAACTATTCATCAAAAATGATGTTTCTTAGAAAAATCCCAAAAAATAATCCTAATATAATTTCATCATCATAAATTCAAAAATCAATATTATTTTATCAAATTGAGTTCTTATATTTTTCTAAATTTAATTGTTTATTTTTCATAGAAGAAATGAAGTGTAGTTCATTTGAGAAAATTGTATTTTTAACCATATAAGGAATTTACTAAATATAATACCATTCATTATAAATATGTTTTATTTCTATAAAAACATTAGAAAAATATTTGAAAAAATAATAATTACTATTAATATTGTTTTTTTAATGACTTGGTTATAGTTTATTTGAGTAATTAATTTTTAAAATAAGATGATGATTTGTAGGAAACATCGGGGTTCTATGTAATGTATGCCAAGTTAGTGTTGTGGGTAGCAAAATCATAGTTGATATTGCATATAAAATAAGTCCTTATTTTTTGTAGAAAAATAAAATTTGGTGTTTTGTATGAAAGTAATGTTTTACACAGTGTTTTTAATATATAAATATATATATGAAGAATTTCTAGTGTCATTTGAAATGGAAAAATATCATAAATATAAATTTATTCAAAAAAACTATTTCACAAAATCTTGGGGTGTTACACATACCAATTCACACTCAATGGTAGTGAACACTGATGAAATAAAAAATAAGAATCTTGATACATACATGCCCTTTAAATCGCACTCTCAATCCTCCAAAAACAATACAACATGAAATAGTGGGTGGATAATAGAAAATAATAAAATAGATCATTAGAATGGTGAAAATGAAGCATAATGAGCTCAAAAATTCAATTAAAGGTTAACATATAAATCCAAGAAATCATGGGGTTCATTATTAGCCTCTAAATCCATTATGTCCATCATAAAAATTTTGAGGGCCAAAATAAAACATTCAGAGTCGAAATAAGGCATCAAGGTCCACCACAAATGGTAATTTTTCTCTACCTAGACAACATTTTTTAGTTGGTGGGCGTCACTGGCTAGCTTATGGAACCTGAAAATAACCTAATATATATATATAAATATATATATATATATTACATTAGATGGTTATTAGAACCTATATAGAATCATTTTTTGTCCAAATTTCATTCTCCATCTTGTGTACTCCCACATGTAGTCATCAGTGCCTGGGGTGGAGAACTAAAAAAATGTCCTTCATGAGTCTTTTGAGCCATCTTCTTTATCTGGTATCTTCCTTCAAAAATTCATAAAATAAATTAAATTAAATTTATAAAATGAAATGGTTAGAAACACTTTTGGGTGTTTATGATCATTATAACTAAAGAGAATGAGTGACAAAATTTTCCATATTTTTTGTAATCACAAACACTTAAGCAATTAATCAATATAAAGATAAGAATGATTTAATTCTCAGGATTGTTTCCGATATAAATTTCATTATTTAATAATTAATTTATTGTAATAATTTGTAATACGTTAAAAAAATTGTAAAGGCACCCAACAATTAAACAACTTAAAAATATCTCCCTCTTCGATAATATCAAAAATTCAATATCAAAAACAATTCAGACTTAAAGAATAATTAAATTTCAAAAACCATTTTATTTTCAAAATAATTTAATCAACTCAAGGTAACCTTGAAAATATTATTGTTACCCCTATAAAACAAAAAATTTCCTTGGAAGAAAAATATATTCCCTCTTTTGAATATATGAAACCATAAATATGAATTTTTTTTTAAATTAAAACAATTTAAAAAAATCTTAGACACCATTTGAAAATAAATAACAAAACCTTATATTTCATATTCATATCACCTAAAATAAGGTTAAACAAGGTATTATAGAAATCATAAATTTAATTACACACCTTCTTCCGTATATTAATTATCATAAATATCCTAAGTTTGATTTATTTATAATAATATGAGGTTTAATAATAAGTGAGAAAAAATAGAAATTAAAATTTCATAAACCATAATGTTCAATCAAGAGTGTTAAAAGTTGAATAAGGAATTTGAAGTACTGAAACACAATAAACTTTTGGAAAAATATTTATAAAACTAAAAATAAATCAAATTACACATTTTCATGCTCATGAAAACATTCCTTAAAATTTTAAAACAAATAAAAATATGACTATGTTTTTAAAAATGACCACTTTTAAATATTAAAATGCTTAAAATTGGTTCTAAAAATAGTGCCTCCCTAGGAATATATGTAGATTTAAAAATAGATTTGAAATTCCCTTTAAATTATATCATTAACATCATAAAAGGAATAAACTATATCAAATGCAGTTCAAAAGAGACAAAATTACTTTAAAAATGAATAATACCACCACAAAAGTAGATGTAAAAAAATTCAAATTCCAAAAAAAATAAAAATATAAAAATTGGTGTCTCCCTTTAGGAATTTTTTATATTATAAAATGTTAGTATCTCCCTATGTTCTTGTTTCCTATGAATGTGTTGAGAATCCACAAGAAATCTAAATACAATGTTAAAAAATTAAATAAAACAAACTCAATTTGGAGAGTGAAATAAATCAATCGATAAATTCATTATTGAAATAAAGGATATAAAATGATCAATTCACATAAGGAATAAATAAAAGAAACTAATCAATGAGATCAATAAATTCAACAGATAAATATAAATCAATTATTTCCAAAATTAATAAGGGAAATTATATCAAATAAATTAATATTTCAAATAAAGTGCAGAATTAAACAACGATCACGATTGAAAAATTAAAATAAATGTAAAAACTCTTTATTTCTAATGATCGAAAGTGAGTACTACTAAAAGGATATTTTTTATTTTATATTAATAAAATAAAAATGTTATAAATCAAGGTATTTTAGATACTAAAAATATTGAATGTGTTATTACAATCATTATTTCAAAATAATATATCCAATATAATTTCATTGAATTAGAAGAATTTAGTAAATAATTTATATTATGTGTTCATATTTAAATGTGAAATATAAGATTGAATTTCAGGATTTCAATATTATAAATTAATTATAATAAATAATTTATAAAATGAAAATAAAAAATTATAACGTATGGATAACAAAAATAATCATAAAAAACTCTCCTTGATTAAGAATAATTGAAAACATAGCTTTGAAATTAAAAAATTAGTTCCAATTCTCTATATTAAGAAACATTTGACAATTTATTTCTCATAATATAAAAATATTCTTGTTTATAGGAGATAGAGAGGTAAAGAAAAGGATATGTAAATCATAAAATCAACATTCCCATTGTGAGAGTCCAAGATTGCATAAAATAGTCTATTGGATAGCTAGTAATTTTTACCAACTGGATGAAAGATAAAAAAGGAATCCTAGTTTGAGAAATCACCACTTGTTATCCAGTAAGGATGAACCAGGTAAATAATGGAAATAGAATTTTGAAATTTGAAATTTCAAAAAAAACCAGAAATTGATGAATAATTTCCAATGATTTTTTATTTTAATACTAACAAAATTAAACATCATAAAATCTCACAAGATTTTAAAACTAACATATGTAATTAAATAGTCAATTCAAGATGGAATTACAAAATTAAAAAAAAGTATATCATTTGAAATAGAAAATGAATAAAACATAAAAGGATCGACTTTGTTCTTTTATTGTACTTTTCAAAAGAAATTGATAGTATTCAATCTAAATTTAGAAAAAAAATGACAATTTTATAAATCAAAATTTCAAAATCAAGAAATGGTAAAACCTTATGCTTATAAAATGTAAATACCACAAGATATTTATACCTATATTCCCCTTAATAACATTAATGAACTATACTACACTAGGTTTTTCTCTTAAGACTTATACAAACAAATCAATCATGATAATATATATATTGGTAAAAACAATTTGTGTCAAAAAACGTTTAGCTAAAAAAGGATTTGGATGTAACATTTTATTAATAAATTACTTTCTATAAGAAATTTTAGATTTTCCTGAAAAAATACTTGAAGTGAGGTGAGTATATTTTGGGCTAACATAAGTGGAATTTTTTCAATCACTCAAAATCCATGTTCCTATATTTCTTACAATAAATTAATATTTTATATTGAGAAATACCAATTACAAAAGTAATTTTTTTCTTGATATTACAAGATGGTCATGCTTTATTAGAGTATCCAACCACGTAATTATGTTTCTTATATCATTGGGAAGACAAATTCAAATTCAAATTCTTATCACCTTTAGATAATTTGGAAAGAGATTCTTTAATCTCTTTAATTTTATTTTCCAATATTTCAATATTAGGATGTTCCTTTAAAAATTAATTTTTTTTAACTTTATTTATTTAATTCTTAAATATTTTATTATCATTAAATTGTAAATTTAATATAATTTATTGATTTTAATTTCAATTTGAATGAAAATACTTGGATTTCTTATTTTACTCCATTAGTTTATCATCTTCTTTGGTAAGTATATATTTTTCAAAAACAAATTATTTTATTTATTTGTACGATCTAAATTTCATGGTGAGTTCATGAAATCATTATCGTTTTTGGTCTCAAGATTATCTAAGATCTCTATTATTTAAATGAATATGGTAATAAGAATAAATATAAGAACAAGATGAAGTGGAAGTATTTAACTTAGTATTTACTTCACTATTGTTCATGATAAATTTTGTGTTTCTATCACTTGAAGATGATAGTGAGATGGAGTTATCACTTGCACTCCATATTGATATATTTAAATACTTCTCGCCTTCTTTCTTCTCTTTTAAATTGTTTTAAGGGGAACTTCATCTTGATGTAACCATTTTTATTACAATCATATCCCATTATATTGGGTTAACCTTATTGATTATCATTCTTATCATAGTGTTAAGTTTTATTTTTATTTATTAATTTTTATATATTCCTATCTAGGTTCTTTATTTCATCATCACTTATAGATGTTTCATCATCTGATTCCTTAAATGCAATGGTATTCTTTTCCTTATCCAATTTGGCTTCCTTCATGGATTTTCTCTTCAGGGTTATCTCTTATTTCTTAAGATATCTAATTAGTTATTCATAAGGAATATTCTTTATTCCATTTTCCTCTTGTATTATCATCTCTTTGGGTTCCCAATAATTAGAAATGACCAAAAGGATATTCTTCGCAAGCATACCCATTATAAGATCATCACCTAAAAATGCATTCCATTGAAAATATTAGTGAAATGTGTAGTAATTTAAATTATAGAATTGTTAGGATACATACTATAGATTCCAAAATAATGGTGATAAATATCAATCCTATAATAAATTACGTTATGGGTACCCTCATTAGTAATTTCAAAAAAATTCATATTTCATGAGAAAATTTTCAAATGTAAACTATTTAAAATTCATTCCTATATAAACTAAAATATAGAGCATTCATGTATATTCAATAAATCCAAAAATTAAATCTATCATCAATAATCTATTTTTCTTATTTTTCTTATGTGGGAGTATATCCATGTATTAAAATTTTCCAAACCATATTTCCTTTAAATTAATGAAATATATAAATACTAGTTTCTCAGTAACCATATTCAAATACATAAATGTATGGATCTCTATAAATTATGTTTTTTAGAAGAAACATAGGTATTTAAGGTATAATATGATAGTTTCATGCACAGTGGAAGAATGTGGAGTTGGGTGAGATATTAAAATATATTTTAACATTTATTACTCAAAATAAATAATATGGATCTAACATGTCAAATTTATTATTAATTTAATTAATATTTGAATAAATAAATATTAGGACTTAGTAACTTTCTTCATTGGTAAATTTTTCTCATCCAAAAATAACCTTTCATATTACATTCATTTTACTATAATCATCCAAGGATATAATCCCAACAGCAGTGATGCCCACATAATCCTATGATCTCCTAGCAACATCAATCGATCTCCTGGAGCTAATGCTGTGAGATGAACATCTTGAGTTATTCATTATTGAACACTAATTCATTAGTCTTAATAAATTCCCTCTTGAATTAATCATTCTTGATAGGGATAGATAATAGTTATTTGAGGGAGAATTTTTTGTGTGCAACAATTCTCTATTTTTAATTATTGGATGGTCTACGCAATAGACATAGACGCCTACTTATAGAGTTGGGATTTAAGTGAAAATATTTTTTAATTACACATCTGCCATAGTATAATATTTACTAACTTAAATAAATCCCATGAAGCATAATAAAAATTATGTAATTATTATTTTTTGGTGCACACCAACATGCACAATAACAAATATTGAATAACAAAAACACTTATTTTGGGACTCTCTAGTGTTTATTCTCATTGATATTAAGTGGGAGTTCCTAAATTCGAATATGACTATTTAAAAATGGGTGAATACATCCAATAGAATGAAATTAATGTCACAACGTCGACAAAAACATATGAACATGCATTGTGTAATATAATCCCTCATTCAAAATATCTCATCAATCATGTTTCACATCCATGTCCCCAACCTATATGCTTTATATGTATTTCATTGACTGTCTGAAATAAACACACCATTATAATATGGTCATAGAATCTAATGTAATGGTTCTATTCCAATCAAAGCCCTAAGATATTAGCCTCTATAAAGATGAAAGGGAAAAATCATTCCAGGAATTGTACATTAATGACATGTCCCTTGTGACACAACCAATACATCTAAATTCTTCATGAACTATTATCATCATGATTTAAAAAATACATATATGTAAACAATTTGTAACTTGCATTAATAATAATATCATTTTTTGAGAACCATATGACAAGATCATATATTAGAATATTTGATGACACCAAAACACGAATAATTCTTACTGGAAGGTATTTTCTTGTAATATTCAATATTGGAGGTTACAAATTGCAAACTTCATGAGAAAAATCCTTGTCTACTTATGAGTACTTAAACCTAACAATCTATGTACTATGTGTCCAATCATATTACGTTATCCAACCTTAGAACAATATTTGAGAATATTGTTACAGCACATCAATGTTATCATCATACCGAGGAACTGTTATTACCTTATCAATAAACTGTATACTATAGGATATTATTAAATTATATTCATTCAAAAAAAACAATATATAATTATATTTTTTATGAATATTCTACACATAAAATATACATGTAATAAAAGTATAAATAGTTAGTCAGAGGACACCAACTACAAAAAAACCCATTTGAACTAGATCCAACTTTATATGACCTTCAGTCTGGTATAACACACGTGATAGACATCTTTCTACTGAGTCAGACTTTTATTCAAGGGGTACACCATAATGTCTTCTTTGGAAATAATACTCACTTAAACATCACCTCTATAAATAAATTCCTCAAGGGATGATACTTCCAAAGTATGTGTTATTTCTATTTATTTGACCTTGTCTCTTTTCCAATATCCACTACAGGAGTATTAACAAAATATAGTGTGATATGATATTTAATGATAGATACCACATCGAGATCTTGGAAGAATATATGAATACATGATAATTGTTTAGCTACCTTAGAAGATGTAATATACTCAAACTTTGTAAGGGAATATACAACCACAAACTTCTTTGAGTTCTTCAAGATCATAGTACTCCCATTCAAAGTAAATATTTATCTTTTTTGTGACTTCATGTCATCTTGATCAGTTTTGAAACTAGAATCCCCATGTCCTATGATTAATAGTTCTAAATATCCTCTATAAACCAAAACATGTCCTTAGTATGCCTCAAATACTTAAGGAAGGTCTTGGCTCCCATCCAATAGAGGTCACCTAGACCGGTGTGATATCGTCTTACCAAAAATAATACATAGGATAAATCTATCCTAGTACATATAATAATATACATGACCAACCCAATCACTGATGCATATAGAATCCTTTATATTTTTTTTCTTTTCACATGTATTGGTGGGAACATTTTCCTAGAATGTTAGATTCCATGTGACTTTAGAAAGAATCCCCTCTTAGATCATTCCATACAAATTGTCTTCAGTATCTTGTTAATGTATGTACTTTGACATAGGCTGACAAACCTCTTAGATCTATCATGATGGATCTTTATCCCATGGATATATGTTTCCTCACACAATTCCTTTGTATGGAAGTATTTTTTCAACCACCCCTCAATAGACTGTAAGACTGGTATTTCATTTTTAATGAGTAAACTTTCATCAAAATTTATGATTAAGTAAATGAATTCACTCCGAAAAAACCTTTTATATACACATGGATCGCATTCATTCTTTATGAAACTAAATTCTTTTATAGACTCATAAAAATGTATGTTCCACGACTTAGATGCAATCTTTAATCCATAAATACATCCATTCAACTTGAAAGCCTTTTTTAATTCTATATAGTCACAAACCATTTGGTTCTATGTCATATATATATCTTCCTGGAGGTTACCATTAAGGAAGGCTATTTTTATATCAATTTTCAAAGTCTCATAATCATGTAAAACTATAATGGCATGTAGAATTATGATGGATTTCATCATTGAAACTAGTGAAAATATTCGTTATAGAAAATTCCTTGACAATATTTATACCCTTTTCCAACCAATCACACCTTATGGGTACTAACTTGTCTATCCATATCCAGTTTCTTCACGAATAACCATTTCCTACCAATGGTCTTTATATCTGGTGCAAATTATACCAAAATCTAGACATGATTTTCGTATATGGAATCTATTTCAGAATTAAAGGATATTATCTGCTTAGCAACGCATGCTCCACTCATTGATTCCTTGTAGGTATGAGGATCATTATTATCAACTAATAATGAGTCACCATCCATGATTACTAGAAAACCATACCATTCTATTTTTGTATACTCTCTAATACTCCTATGAAATAATTGAGTCCTTGGAACAATTTCTTCTTCCATAGGGATTTGTTGAATTTTTTCCTCTTCCAACTCTTGTGTATCTTGAGCTAGGACATCATTGAAGTATATATTATTCCCAATATCTGTTTTATAGATATGATCCTCATCAACAAATTAGGGACTTCATTCAACCACAAAATTTTTTCTAAAAGATTGTATTGGTTGTATCCATTGGTTTCTATGGTATATCCCATAAAGATACACTTTGTATCTTGTGGTGGAATCTTGTTACATGAAGAGGCCATGAAAAATGATTCACAGCCCCACACATGTGAGTAACACAACAACGGTTTATTTCCATTCCATAACTTTTATGGTATACATCTATTTCTTTAGTTGGAACTCATTTTAATTTGTATGTTACCATTTTTAATGAGTGTCCAAAAAATAATAGTGGAAGACTTGCATGACTCATCGTTTATCTAACCATGTCCAACAAGGTGTGGTTATGCCTTTATCTTACACCATTCCCTAGAGTTGTGTAAGGAGGAGTGTGAACATATAAAATCCCAAACATCTATAAATAATAAATGAATTATTTATTAAGATATTACCCACCACATTTTTAGTTAATTTTCCTAATCTTTATACCATTATGGTTCTCAAATCCAATCTTGTATTCCTTGAAATTTTCAAAATTTCCTAACTTATACCTCATTAAGTAGACATATCCATATCTACTAAAATTATCAGTAATAGTTATGATGTATGCCCCTTTTTCAATAAGAAATGGTCCACCCACATCAGTATGAACTAATTCAATACGTTCTGTAGCCCTTTAACCATTCCCAATAAATGGGGGTCTGATCATTTTTCCTTGTAAACATGCATGAAAAATTCCAGGTGTTTTTAGCTCAAAATACAATAAATATCCATCTTGATGTAATTTATTCAATTGACTTTCATTTACATGACCTAGATGGTGATTCCAATCATTGGTGTGGTGTGAGTCATGTGAATAAACTTCGTTATCTATTTCCATTATTTGGTTTGACGATTATAGCACATAAAGACCATTATTTAAATGATCCTTATAATAAAAAATGATACCTTTATAAAATATTCAACATTTATTACAATGTTTGAAAAAAAATCTATCTGTATCAAGTCAGGATATAAGATTAATGTTTTTGGATACTGATGTAACATAATAAAAACTATTTAAAAGCAAGATCCTTTCAGTCATAAACATGATGGGGTAGTCCTCAATAACTACAATAAAAAGATTAGCTCTTTTTCCTAAATGATGACCTACCCCTCCCTGGTCAATATTTCTGAAAATATTTGGTTCATATATTTAAACAAATATGCGAGCACCAATAATTGAATCTAATTCCCAATTTGTAGAAAGAAATAAATTTCACTTTCTTAAAAATAACATAAATCTTCCCATTTCTTCTTTGGCTCATTATAGGTTTTCTTACAATGGACCATTCGTTTCCCATGAAAAACATTATGCATCATGTCCCATTTCTTGGCCCTTGATTTTCATCTTCATAGAATGGCCGGAACAAGCATTAGGATTAAAGATATTTTATAGCCCATTCCATTTGTTCACCATATGGAAGGAAGGTTTTTTATGCTTTTTATCATTATCTACTTGGAAAATAAGAGTAAAAAGATCTGGTAGATACTTCACAATGTTACCCATATAAAAATTCAAAACAATGATATAGAATCTATGAGGAATTTATTCCAGAATGAGTTCATCTACCAGTTATTTAGGGATATCAGACTCTAAACCTTTAAAATCACTATGTATCCAATGAACATATCTATGTGAGGCCTAGCTAGGTAACCCTATACAAGATTGTAATGAAAGAGATCCTTGGAAGTCACAAACCATCCATTACATTCTCTCTCCTAGTAAATAAAAATGTGGTTCTCAAGCATTATATATGCATCCATGTTTTCTTGAGACTTCAACAGTTCATGAGAAATTGATGAAATCATCAAATATTCAACATTTACTGCCTCATTCAAATGTTTTTATTAAATAATGAAATCTTCATCACTTTCCACTTTAGTAGGTCAATGTAACATTTACGTCCATTGTGTAGCAGAACTTGTAGGAATATAAATCACTCCTATAATGTGCTTCTAGTTAAGAGGTTATATTTCTCCAATATTGATCATTGGAATAGTGTGGATGATAAACTTTTCATTTTATTCTTCAATTTAAAGTAAAATATTATTTGTAATTTTCTAGAATTAAAAATACGTCAGATATAATAAATTAGATTTTATTTATTTATTTATTAATTCTCCTATTAATTTATTGAGTCTCAAAATACCTCAACATTGAACTCGGAATGTCTAGTTTCTTTAGCATTCCATTGGAAAGTATCCTCATTACATTTCTTAATGATTCAGAATCTAGGCATAAAATGATAATAATTAAATTAGGTAGACAGTCTTGTCAAATCTGAAATTAAAACTCATTTATCCATTGAGTGGATTCCCATATCCAAAAATCATAACATGTATTTCCTCAACACTTTCCTCTAAGATTGTATTGAATATAATTTTCCAATTAAACTCTTACAATTTTGGTTAGGTCAACCTGAAAGTATTATGAGAAATCCCTGATAAAATTAACTATCTAGACATTGGCCATGTACTACACATAGTTTTATGGTTTCATTCCAAAAACTTTTATGGAAGGATTAGTATTAATTAATATTTAAATCATAGATTTTATTTTATGATTCTGAATTTTGATATTGTTTTATACTTTACACATCTTTTTCAAATTAACTAGATTTTACATAATTAAATAGTTGTGTTGGATAAAACATTTACGCATAATTAATTAATTTAATTCCAGTATGTGCACATTAAATCATTTATTTATGTGATCAAATACTTTTATCCATAAAATAAATAATTTCATTGACAGAAATAATTAATTAATTAAATGACCCATTCATGAGATTTATCTTGTGGATGATTTTTTAGAGGACATTAGATAAACCTTTGACCTATGGGAAATAACTCTTATTATCCATCTTGGCATGAGTTACATCATTCCAACTATCCACCTATGTGTTACTTGGGTCGGCGTCATTGTAGTCCAATCTTGAACCGAATCCATGTGCCTTAAGATTCTCCATTAATTACAAATATATTTTACTCACACATAGGTGAGGGGAACCAAAGAATTGGTTAAAGTGGTTTTCATAAATATCCCTAGACATGTAGGTCCAACATAATAATGGAGGGAGGGATGCATCAAAGTTCATCATTTAATTTAATATTAAATAATTTAGAAATCCCGAAAAAAAATAAATTAAAATATCCAACACATACACGTGTCTTGGTGAGTCTCACTAGTGGTCATACATGCAATGAATACACAGAACCTAATGGATAGCATTCAAATCCTTATTTTTTATTATTATTTAAGGTAAATGTTCTTTCATTATTTAATTAGTAAATTAATTTATTAATTCACATTCATTTTTAATGATCATATGGTATTGTTTGCATATAATCATCATTAACGACATTCATAGAAAATAGACAGTATAGCCAATAATGAAATATTAATTACAATAAATTAATTGAGCGTTTTAATTTTGTTAAAACCATTACTAAATTTTCAAACACACAATGGTGTGACAATCAATAAAATAAGTTTTTAATGATGTAATTTTAAATTTTGATGTAATTTTTTTCAATTAATAGGAGACTACATGGAGTCCACATGAAGAAACACACCATATATCTCTATTATCATTTATCTAAGCCACAAACCTAGGGATCCAGCGTGTTAACTCAATTAGACAACACAGTGTGTACATGCCAGCTACACATCCTATATCCGCATACTGTGTGTTAGGTTTTCCCAATAAACAGATAGTATGCATTAAAATCACCATGTGTAATTAATTTCTTGATGTATCTATATGCAATAATCATGGTTATATAAAAAGTGCTCTGACCGCATCCCATGTAACCAAGTTTTATGGGCCAACGATTTTTCACTTCCCGATGGAATCTTCAGTAGTTCTTCATGTTTTATTAAACCTTCATGAAATTGAAATGTTGAATGAAAATGATTAATATTTCAATAACAAGTTAATTCAATTTAGATTGAAGGATGAATAACTTGAAATTAAAGTCTGACCAGAATTCCACATAGATCAAAAATCAAAAAAGAAATTATACTCTTAAACATGACCAGTCTAATACCAGTTGATGGTTCCGTGTATGGTTGAATAAATAAATACCAAGGATTAAGACATTTATTTATTGGTTAATGTTGATCATCTGAGAAGCCCCGTTCAGATTACCTTCATTTCTTTATGAATATCCAAGGAAATAATCCTTGTAACAGTAATCCACACATTATCCTATGATCTTCAAGCAACACCAATTGATCACCAAGTTATATCAGGGAGATAAGAATATCATGCACTATTTTTTCTTGATCTCTTGTTCTTCAGTCTTCATAAAATCTCTCTTTCACTTCTCATTTTTTAGAGTGATAGGGGAGGAGGACTTGAGAGAGAATTCATTGTGTACAATAATTATATATTCTTAATTTTTGGATGTTATACATAATAGACATACCACTTATTTATGGAGTTGGTATTTAAGTTAAAATAATATTTAATTATGCACCATCCATTAAATAAATACTACTACCTTCAGTAAATAACATTCCACATAATAATAATTATATAATTATTATTTTTCGGTGGGCGCTAACTTTCCCATAGAAAAATATTGTATAACATTATTTTTAATTAATATTTGTCATTGGGATCATTCATAGTTTGTTCAAACTCCTATGGATTTTATTGAACAACTGAATAAATATTATATTCATAAATTAATATTTTACTCACAATAAAGAAAATATATATTTATTAAAATATTCAATAAATAAAATAATTATTTTATTCACAATTGGGTCAATAAATATTTATTCAGTTAATGTGATAAAAATAAGATGAATAACATTATTCGTCAGAATTTAAAATAATATTTATTCTATTAATTAAACTCAAATGGAATTTAATTGACATCAACTAAAACACCTAAAATGTGACCCTCTAGGATTCTTTCTCATTGGAATTAGGTGGGATTTCCAAAAGTACAATATTACAGTCTAGAAATGGGTCTATGAATGAAAGAGAAATAATATAATGATGCAACATCGATAACCACATTGGAACAGTTATTGTGTGATATAATACCTTTATCCCAATATCTCATCAAGAAGTTTTTATATCCATATCTCAAACCAGTAATCTCAATATATGTTTCTTTCACTATCTAAAATAAACACATCGTTACACCATGTCCATGGAATTTAATGTGGTGGTTCTATTCCAATCAAGGTGTCATTATATCAGCTTCTATAAATAGGGATGGGACATAACCTTCCTTGGCTTATTCATTAATGACATGTCACTCATGACGCACCCAATATATCAAAATTCTCCATGAAACTTTATAATCGTGCATTATGAAATACATTTATGTAAGTGAGTAGTTACATGCAATAATAATAACTATAAATTATAAGGACCATCAAATGCACTCATATATAGAAATATCTGATTACACCAAAACATACAGAGTTCCAACAACTGTGTATGTTTTAATAATCTCCCATTTTGGATATTACCAATTGAGAACATCATTATATAAGCCTCGTATTCTTACGAGCACTCAAACCGACAGTTTATGTACTATGTTTCCCATCATAGTAGGTTATCCTACTATTTAACATTATTTGAGAATATCATCATAGAAAGTTAATATTCCCATAATTTTAAGGAACATCTATGAACTTATCAATGATGCATATAATCTAGTAAATTATTAAATTAGTGTGTCACGACTCTTCCCTCGGGGCCCATGCCGTGACAACCCAAATCCCACCTTCCATAGGCCATAGGCTGGCGACTAGCACCAGAAAGGCATATCCCTAAAATGGGAAGGCTTTTCTTTTAAACATGTACTAACATATAGAGTAGAATGAAACAAGAAGAAACCACAATGTAAACTGATGTAGTAAAAGAGTGATGAAAGTAAAGGGGTTGTAATACTAGCCCTACATAAATGTACAAGTACAACTAAAAAAAGGAAAACATCCCCTGGATCATCCACTGAGGATCCTACCTGAAGAGTAGGTATATATTTCCTCCACAACACTCCACGTTCGCCCGTCTCCTATACGTACCACCTGGTCCTGGCTCCCTCAAACCTTAGTCCAGCTTCTCGTCGTCTACACAAGACACAAAAAGGTACATGTGAATCTCATGCAAGGGTGAGTATAACAATACCCATTATGGACCTCGAGACCCCTAATTTTTTCTCATAATTCCACAAAGGAAAACCACAAAGCATGATATCAATCCTGAAGCACAAAGCAATAGAAACATCTCAAAAAAGAGTCTCAACTCAAAATAGGTTTTCAGTGGAGTATAGATGTAAAAATGATTAGTCGCAAAACTAGATCATCCTATTATATAAAGATCCACAAATTCTGACCATACGGATTATGACCCACACAGGATCAAAAGGTACTAACCCCCGCAATGATCCACATAGGATCTGACCTTCTCAGATTCGATAGGTAACTAACCCCCACAATGAACCATACAGGATCTGTTCCGCCCAGGATCGGTATATCGTTGAGCCATGACAGGCCGCTCTAAGGATGGTCCCCATCGGTTTGTGAGCTACTGATCCACATAGGACCACTAGTTTCTAATCCACACTGGGCCACAAGGTACTCACCCTCCTTATGGTCTGTCTCTAACCTCCGCCTCAATACCAACCACTGGATTCCTCACACCTGGTGCGCTCGAGTTCTGTAGAGTCTTCCATTTTAGATATCGTTCATACCTAGACCACATATAATCTCTACAAAGGAGTATCCCAAAATACTTCCATGTCGTAAGGGTTACAACACGACAGACAGTGCATCAATTAGAGGCCTGGTTTGTGAGTCTGAAGCGTTTTAGTTTCAGGGGGCCAGTTTGATTTGGGTTTGATCCAACCCGATCATATAGTATATGTCTCAGAAACTATATTGGATTATTCCAAAAAGACTATCTTGATCTAAGGGTCCTAGTTCTAAAGACGGATCATCAAATATATGCATGGTTTCCAAGATATGGCCCTTTATGTGATTCTAGGCCCGGTTGGGCCCAGGTCCGGTCCAAGCATGTTGGATAGACCTGGCCCGACCTGCAAGGGGGGAGGCCCGTAAGGGTGGCCCAAACATATTGGGTGGCCCGCAAAGGGGTGGCCAAGCCCATAAGGGTTGGCCCGCTAGGGCGGAGGCCCGACCACGGTGGAGCATGGACCGACCCGGGGTGGGGCGCGGTCCGACCTAGCCGGCATGAGGGGTGTGACCATGTGGTCTCCCGAACACCAAAACAGCCCAAATTCCATTTAGTTTGCAAAGCGGTGGTGCTGTGTGGGCACCACTCAGTTGCAACGGTAACCATGTGGCAGGTTCCGTCACTGCGCCTTTGGCCGCGGCGCGCTAGTCGCGCCGCCTCCCACTCATCGACATCTCACTGGTCGTGTTGCCTCCCTATACATGGATAGCTGATGGGACATCTTCCTCGTCCATCTTTCATGGAGGATGATTTGTAGCTCTCTTCTCATTGGCCGTGTGCGACGGCGCGCCACACATTCTCTGCAACCTGCCAGTGTCGGCTGCTCTGATGACCGTCGCGGCTTTGTGTCGCGGCCTCCTCTTGTGGCATGAAGTGATGGGTTATTCCCAACATAGCTGGTTGGTGCCACCCCGCTGGCAGTCATCCATGGAGGTTCAAGGATAGCAAGATATTGGAGGGTTTGGGCCAGGTTCATTAGGCCCGCACCCTTTGCATTATCTTGTAAACATGAGGGGGATTAAGGGTTTAATAATCTATTGAATTAACAAAAATCAAAACCCTTCAATGATACCTCACCACAACCTCCTGCAAAAATGATTGAATCACAGATCAACCTGTTAGTCGATTGGTTCTTGTTCTTTGTGTTATTCAGGAATGGGGAATAGGAAATCATTTAAAATGTGAAAATGAATAAACCCCTACCTCAAAACTAGTTGGAGAGAATCTGCGCTTGAAGGTAGATCGTGTTCTTCATTTCTGCAACTGGTTCCCAATAATGGAACTCACACGCCATCCTTCGGTTTGTGGTTCAGTGCCACCCATCACCTCCCACTGGGATCGTCTCTATCTTCTAAGGTTTTGGCCTCTCTGTTCTCCTTCAGCACTTCAATGCTTGGGGAAGCTGTGCCGATACCCCTCCCCATGATCCATATATATAGGAGAGGGCGAGGGTAAGTAACGAAGTGGGATATTAATGGGGGCTCATAAATTAGGAACCTTCCTAATTCCCCAACATTGTCATTACATAAGATTATCATGTGAATCCATTTATGGGCTTGACACATCGCGAGTCCCAAACTCCACTGGTCTGTCCGTGGAGAAGAAGAAAAATAAAATAACAAAATTATTTAATTTCTTTTATTTTAAAATTCCAAAAAACATAAATTTTCCTCGAAACCTATAGAAGTCAAAGTAATGAATCACTTAATCAAATCCTGGAATTGTGGATTCAACGGTGCCCTTATATTTTTAATTCAATCACTGGTTCAAAATTTAGAAAATCCCACTCATGCATTTACTAAACGTACCTTAAAAATGTTCATAAATTCATTTTAGGCACACCGAGCCTCAGAATCACGCACTTTCAATTTTCACAGAATCATAATAATTATACATAATTAAAAAATTACATGGAAAATATGGGTCTTTATCTTCTCCCCCCATAGGCATTTTCATCCCTGAAAGCGATGACCTAGACTATGAAAAAATGGTGGTACTGAGCACAAATCTGAGCCTGCTTCTCCCATGTTCTCTCCTAGAGATTCTCGTGCTTCCATTAAATGCGCACCAGAAGTATCGACCACCCACGAAGGACTCGCTCCTGTCGATCCTCAATCTCCACTGGACCTCCGTAAACATCACCCCATCATTGATGTTCAGCTCACTGTGGTCGATGATGTGATATGGGTCATGCACGTATCTCCTCGGCTAGGATACATGGAAGACGCCATGCACCCTCTCCAACTACGGTGGAAGTGACAAGATGTATGCCACCTTGCCTGTCCTTTGAAGTATCAAAAATGGTCTTATAAATCTCAGTGATAACTTACAGACTCTGCCAAATATTTGTAGTCACCATCGAGGAGAGACTCACAAGAATATGTTGTCCCCTTCCTGAAACCCCAAGGGTCTCTCTCTCTTATCAGCATGAGACTTCTGTCTGATATGTGATGTCTTCATCCACTCCGAAATGATCTGAATCTTCTCAGTGGTAGCCCGTACCAACTTTGGACCCATATGTTTTGACTCCCCTGTGTCTATCTATCATAGAGGCTATCTGCATGGTCGACCATAAAAAGGCTTCAAATGGTTCCATGCCGATGGTGGAGTGATAACTATTTTTATATTCCAAATCCTCAAAGGAAATTTGATCCTCCCAACTGCAGCCAAAATCTAGGACGCATGCGCCTAGAATGTCCTCTAGTGTTTTTATGGTCCGCTCTGTCTGACCATACATCTGAGGATGAAAGGCGGTGCTCAAACACAGTAGAGTCTCGAACGCCTCCTATAATCCCTTCCACAACCTGGATGTAAAACGTGTGTCATATTTAGAGACTATCATCGATTTCTCCCCATTAAGTCATACAATCTTCTGTATGTAGAGGCATCCCAAGCCGTCTAATGATCCCTTCTCTTGGATGGGTAGGAAATGGGCCGACATGGTGAGTCGGTCAATGATCACCCAGATCGAATCATGTCCCCTGGATGAACATGGAAGCCCTGACAAAATGTCCATGGATATTCCATCCACTTCCACTCTGGCACCTCTTGTGGTTGTGCTAAGCCTGCTGGTACCTGATTCTCGGCCTTCACTTGTTGACAAGTGAGGCATCAGGAAACAAAATCTTCTACAACCTTCTTTATCCCTAGCCATCAATTCTAACGTCATAGTTCCTAGTACATCTTATCCACACCGGGATGTACTTCCAGAGGGGATGTATTTAACTCCTTCAACACCTCCTCATGTAGCGCCACTAGTACCATGGTACATCCTCTGAAGATGATGAAGTGCTCCCCCATCATAAAATCCATCAGGTGCATGTCCTGAGGATATCTGAGCACATCGAGCCCCACAATCAATGTCCCCAAGTTACACCTCCCTTAATCACTAAAGGAGTGTGGGAATGACTATCATAGACTGGCAGTAAGCTGCTCCATATCTATCCACAAAAGTTACTAGCAATGTGGCTAACTTCTCTGTCGCCTCACTCAATAACTACATACTAGACCTCTAGCTGAGTGCATCTTCTACTACGTTTCCCTTCCCAAGAGTATAGACTATCTCAAAGTCATAGTCTAGGAGGAACCCTAGCCATCGTCGTTGTCTCGGGTTTAGGTCCTTGTGAGGGATGATATACTTGAGACTCTTATGATCGGAGTATACTATAATGCATTTTCCAATCAAATAATGTGGTGACATCTTCAAAGTGAAGACCACTGCTGCTAACTACAAGCACTGCTATAAATATTTCCTTTATTTGTGCTAGAAAAGTGAATTAACAATGCTAAAAAAGTGATTTTAATCAAGGAGAAGATACAAGGGGGATCCCTTTTATCAGCGCCCAGAAAAGAGATGATAAAATCCACTTTTATCAGTGCTAAATAAAGCACTGATAAAAGGGGTCCTTTATCAGTGCTCTTTTTAGCACCGATAAAGTGAACCTTTTATAAGACCTTTTCAAAAGCATTGTTAAAAGTTAAAAAAAATAAAAATAAAATAAAAAAGAATATATTATGCGGGGGAGATTTAAATAGTGCTTGACCCCCCCCCCCCCCCCCCCATTAGTGCTAGGCAGACCCCCTCCCACTCTCTCACGTGCTGCCCTGGCTCGTGCATCGCTCGACATGCCAGTGTGCTTCCACCCAAAATCACATCCACACCCTCCCCCCTTGTGGGCCTGCACCTTTACCACTATGCCATTTCATTTTGTTGTCAATTTAATGATATATCTACATACATATAGTTTTATTTATTCGAATATTGTTATAGATTCATATTTATATAAATATATTTAGTTATATTAATACATATATATTTATTAATTTATTAATATATATATATATATTTATTTATTTATTCTAATATTAATATATATTTATACTTATTTTTATATATAGTAATCTTTATTCATATATTAATATATATTCATATTAATATAAATAAATTCAGTTATATTAATACTTATATATTTATTCATATATTACTGTATATATATTTATTCATATATTAATTTATATATATATATATAGTTATAATTTTGTATCCATACATTTATTTGTATATTAATGTATATGTATAAGATTAGTTTTAAATACATCTATAAAATATGTTTTTACATATGTTTATAAATAAATACATACACACATACATATATACAACTAACACATACACATAGACACACACACACACAGATATATATATATATATACACCTATAATTACAAATAAATACATATATGTGTGTATTTGAAAAGCCAGGAAAAGTTAAAATGACCATAAATTCTGATCCATAAGTTCGTTTCAACTTCACAACTAGTCAAATTGAACAAAATGAAACAATCTTCGATATGATATGTGGTACAGGCTTAGAGGACATTAGGATCAGTGGTTATACCTTTTTGAATGTTAACAAATCGGGGTATCCCGATTAAAAAATCAGTTTTAGTGGCCTTCTGGGCCTTTTTGGTTCTCAAAAAACATGATAGTAGGTTTTCTTGGATCACTACTGCATAGAGCTCATCACAAGCTTCAATTTGATATGTTGTAGTGTTCAAACAGACACCCGGATCAAAAGTTAAAGCCTTTTGAAGTTTGAGTTATATTTTCAACTAATTTTAGATCTTTTATTAATTTTTTTGATTTTTTGGGACTAAAGATTGTTATTAAATGATTATTAATTGATTATAATTATGATTTTTTTAATTAATAATATTTTTTAATATATCTTAAATCTATTTTCAATAAATTTTTTATATATTAAATGTAATTGTCTATTTATACTTATCTAAAACATAGTTTAAAAATATATATTATATTTATATACATATAAATAAACTTATATAACAATATATTATTTTTCATTATTTTTTTAAAAATATAAATTTTATCAGCAGTATGAAAAAGCACTGATAAAGCCCCCCTTTATCAGCGCTACTAAAAAATCATTCATATAGGGGTCCCATTTATCAGCACTAAAAAATCGATGATAAAGGGGGGGGGGGGCTTTATCAGTGCTTTTTTATCGGGATGATAAAGGCCCCACCTTTATCAGCGCTTTTTTAGCGTTGATAAAGTGTAGCGCTTCCCTTGCCTGTTTTTTGTAGTTGTGAGGTCATGGGTAGTGTAGTTCTTGTCATGTTGTCTCAGTTACCATGAGCCATAGGCAATCACTACTCACTCCTACATCTGGACACACCAATGTCCTGTCTCTGATGCATTGTAGTATACAACATACCAAATTCCCTCTTCTGGTAGACTCAAGATGGGGGCACTCATCAGTCTCTACCTCATATCCTGAAAAATCTATTTGGCATCTCTCCGTAAAAACGAAGGGAATCCCCTTCATCATCAATGCTGACAAGGGTGTCATAACTCTAGAAAAGTCAGGCACGAATATCTGATAGTAACCATCCAACCTCAGGAAACTCCGCAACTCGGTCACACTCCTTGGAGGATCCCAAGAAAGTATAGCCTCTATCTTCACTAGATCCACTACAACTCCAGCCTTCGAGATAACATGTCCTAGAAAGTGGACCTCTCCTATCCAAAGATGGCACTTCGAGAGCTTTCCATAAAGCTGGTGCACTCATAGTGTATCCACAAATATTTGTAGATGATAGGCATGCTCTTCCTCTGTCGTTGAGTATATCAATATGTAATCGATGAACGGTGCCACAATGTTATTGAGGTATGGCTGAAATATCCTATTAATTAGTCCCATGAACACTACTAGGGTGTTGGTCATGCTGAAAGGCATAAGAATAAATTATAATGGCTATACCTACATCTGAAGGATGTATTCTGTACATCCACATCTCGCATCCTGAGCTAATGATAGCCTGATCAGAGGTCTATCTTCGAAAACCAACCAGCTCTTTTCTGTTGATTGAAATGATAATCGATCCTTGGAAGTGGACACTTGTTCTTAATGGGGACCTGGTTCAGGCATCGATAGTCCACACAGATTCTCAAATTCTCATCTTCCTTCTTGGAAAACAAAATTGGGGATTCTTATGGAGAAACACTGGGCCTTATGAACCCCTTTCCCTACAAGTCCTCCAACTATACCCATAACTCACGAAGCTCTATGGGAGCCATCTGATATGCTGGTGCAGATATCGGTGTTTTATCGAGCTATAGTTCGATGTAAAAGTCTACCTCTATGCGTGGAGTTAGTCCTAGAATGTCATCAGGAAAAACATAGGCATACTTAAACTCCACTACAGGATAGCTCCGACTCTCAATATCTACTACTCCTAGTGTAAGGATGGCCAAATGAAGTGTGACTGGCTTCACCCAGCTCTGGGAAAGTCCATACGGTGTAGTAAAGGTTTCCTTCTCACCGGTGTAGGAAATAATGCTCCCGTCTGCACAGACAGACTGCACTTTGTGCCTAATATAGTCAATCAGAGCACGGAATGTCGATAACCAGTCTATACCCAAGAAGGCCTCGACGCTGCTACTAGAAGATCCTAGTCTAAGCTCTTGCCTCCTAAAGTAAGCTCACTCTGCTTTCACCAGTGTGTAATCGTCTAATCTTCTCTCGTAATAGTCTCTAGATATAAGGATCAAGCCAACTGCTCCACCGGAATCCCAGAGCTCCGAACGAGGGTCATGGAAATAATGGAGTGACAGACACCTGTATCTATAAGTACTATAGGAAAGGTGGAGCAGACATGGATCATACCTTTAATCATCTCTGGAGCACCGTGGTCATAGGCCTAAGCTGCCTGGAGCTGGGTTCATCCTTGACCACCTTCCGCCTATGGTCGGAGTGGGACACCTAATGGTGGTGTAGTAGAACCTCAAATCTCCACCAACTTCCTACTGCCCGACCAACTCCTCTGCCATCTCTACCTGCCACCTGCGGACCTCCTTGTATAATCCATTGACTCTTCCTAGGAGGTCCTTCGATCATCTACTTTTCATTCGTATGACAGGTCGAGAAGTCACAAGCCATGTGGCCCTGCCATCCGCACGTGTAACATTGTTTGTCCCTCACCTGACTTCCCCTGCCTCGCGAGCCCCACACCTTCGACCCTGCATCTCGGGGTCGTCCACTAGAAGGTCTGGATCACTTGGACCTATTTTTCATTTTCCTACTGCCATCCATAGATGATTTTACTACATGCCTCCAAGTGGTGGGTCTCACTATCAGTGTCTGCAAACCTAGTAATCTCTCCTCCAAAAGCGCTCGCTCTAGCACCCCAGTCTATGTCGGAATGATGATTGATATCATCGATGTTATGATCTCCCATTGGAGACCCTGCACAATGGTATGTTTCATGAATAAAGGTTCCCATACCATGTCGGTGGAGTAGTGGGTGAGATTAGTTAACCTTGCTGCGTACTGGGCCAATGTCATGCTAACCTACTGTAAGTGTAGCAGCTCTTGTATATGCACAAAGCGTAAGGTCACTGGGAAAAACTCTTCCATTAATGGACCTAAAAATCTTCCCAGATAAGGGTCAACTCTTCATGTATCTAGAGCATCATGCTACACCATCTCCCAACTGCTCCCTAGAAGATACTGGTTGTTATGATCACCATAAGTTCAGTTGGTGTCCCAATAAGGCAGAAAACTCTGGCCACAACCTCCAGCTAGTCCTCATCCACCTGTGAGTCCATATCATCTTGGAACCTTGAAGACCTATGCTGCTGAAACTAGTAAAATTAGCTCAATTGGTTTTCACCCTCTGCTGGTGGTTTTGGTGGAAACAGTTTCCCAAAAGGTATTTGTGTTGATGGTACACCACATGAAGGAGATAACACCGTAAGAGGGCCCTACACCGAGGCTTCATCGCCCGGTGGGCCGTCATCGCGTACCCTCTCAAGAATAATGGTTGGAAATCTACATTTTGTCATCCTAAAAGAAAATAGATGTGCCATAGTCAATAATTTATACCTATTGATCTAACTCAATGAAGTCACAAGAAAGTCTTTTCAAAATACACACAGTCAGTGTTTTCATGCACTGAGTTAGAAATCAGAATTCAGCATATGGGTGTATGGATACATCTGCTGCCGCACCAACACTGGACTCCCCGAACTGAAAACCACACTCATAACACCTAACACTATTTCTGAACAGAAAATATCAGATTCCTAGTTCTTCGGTACAACTGACTCCTTTGATACCACTTTGTCACGACCTGTCCCTCGGGGCTCGTACCATGACTACCCTAAGCCGGCCTTCCATTGGCTAGAGGATGATGACTAGCATAGAAAAGGCTTATCTGTAAAATGGGAAGGAATTTCCATTAAAATAGTACAAACACATAGATTATAATGAAACAAGAAGAAACCACAATGTAAACTATTGTAGTAAAAGAGTGATGAAAGTAAAGGGGTCGGAATACAAGACCAATTGAAATGTACAAGTACAGCTGAAAAAGAGAAAACATCCCCAGGATCATCCACCGAGGATCCAACATGAAGGGTAGGTACATATCTCCTCCACAACACTCCATGTCTTCCTATCTCCTCCACCTATCTCGTATTCTTGGCTCCCTCAAACCTCAGCCCAGTTACTCGTCATCTGCACAAGACACAACAAGGAGCGGGCGAAGCCTTTGCAAGGGGTGAGTATAACAATATCAATTAGGGACCCCGAGACCCCCGAAGGTCTCTCAGAATTCCAAAAAGGGAAACCGCAGACCATGATATCAATAATTAAGCACAAAGTAATAGAAACAACTCAAAAAGAGTCTCTTCTCAATCCTGGTTTTCAGAGAAGTATTGTAGTACAGATGATTAGTCGCTAAGCTAGATTATCTTATTCTGTCAAGAGGCACTGCTTCAAACCATAAAGAGTCTGACCCATAGAAGATCAAAAGGTACTAACCCCCACAAGGATCCATAGAGGATTTGAACAGCCTAGAGTTCATAGGTAACTATCCCCCGTAATGACCCGTAGGTGATCTGATCCACCCAGGATCGGTATATCGTTGAACCAGGATGGGCTGCCCTAAGGCTAGTCCTCGTTGGGTCACGAGCTATTGATATGCACATGACCATTGGTTGCTGATCTACATAGGACCGCTTGGTGATGATCCACACAGTACTGCTACATGTTGATCCACACAAGACCACTAGATACAAAAGCACTCTATGGTTTGTCTCCAACCTCTGCCTCACTGTCAGCCACTTGATTTCCCACATCCGGTGCGCTCGAGTTCTATAGAGTCTGCCACTCATGATATCGGTCATACCTCAACTACTACTAAGCTCCAAAATTGAGTAACACAAAGGTCATCCATGTTATAAGGGTCCCAATGCCTTAAACAAAGTGTCTCCAAAACTCAAGTAGAGTATACCAATAGGACCATCTTGATCCAAGGGTCCCAATGTCGTATACAGTTCATCAAATGGATGCCATGTTCCCTTGACATGACCTTTTATGTGATTATGGGCCCGGTGGGGCCTGGGTCCGTTCTGACCCTGTTGGACTGACCCAGCCCAACTTTGTATTGGCTGGGCCATGGAAGACTCGTCCTGATGGGCCATGGTGGACTCAGCATGCTGGGTCGTGGTCTGGATCACCCCTCAAGGGGGGTGTCCCGGCCCGTAAGTGTCGTCCGGTGATGGCGGCGGCCCGGTAGGGTGACAGCCCGACCACAGTGGAGCGCAGACCGGCCTGAGGTGGGGATCCGTCCGGCCTAGCCAGCATGGGGGTGTGACCCTCTGGTCTCCCGAACGTCCAAACAGCCTAGATACCATTCGGTTTGCGAATCAGTGGAGTTTCATGGGTGCCTCTAGGATGTCGCGGAACTCGCACGATAAGTTCCTTCTCCGCGGCTACTGCATGTCTATGGTGCGCTGGTCGCGCCGCCTCCCTGTCAACGGCCGACCGTTGGGCCAGCCGCCTCCTCTATCCACTGTGGTAGATGATTCGTGGATCTCTGCTCTCTAGTGGCACGTGACAACATTCCACATTTCCCCCATGGTCGGTCGGTTCCAGCCACTCCGACGACCACTCCGACATTGTGTTGTGGCCTCCTCTTATGGCATACATCGATGTGATATTCCTAATGTATTCAGTCGGTGTCGCTGTGTTGGCGGTCATCCATGGAGGCACAAGGATAGCAAGATAGCGGAGGGTTTAGGATGGGTTCGTTAGGCCGGTGGCCTCTTCCTTAGCCCGTAAACATTAGGGGGCTTAAGGGTTTAATAATCAATTAAATTACAACAATCAAAACCCTTCAAATAAACCCCACAAAAATCTCCTGCAAAAACGAATGAATAGATAATCAACCCATTAGTCAGTTGGTCCACGTTCTTTGTATTATTCAAGAATGGGGAAGAGTAAATCATTTAAAATTTATAAATGAATAAACCTCATACCTCAAAAGCCCATTGAAGAGCATCCATGCTTGAAGTTGTATGGTGTTCTTAATTTCCGCAACAGGTTCCCAATGAAGGCACTCGCACATCATCCTACGGTTCGTGGTTCGGTGTCTCATATCACCTCCTCCTAGGATCGGCCCCGTATTCTAATGTTTTAGTGTCTCGGCACACCTTCAACACTTCATTTCTTGGTGAAACTATGCCGATACCCCTCCCCAAGATCCATATATTTTGGAGAGGGTGAGGGTAAGTAACGACGTTGGGAATTAATGGGGGATCATAAATTAGGAACCTTCCTAATTCCCCAATGATTTAATTTATTAGGATTGATAGCTCAAGCCATTTATTGGCGTGACACATCGCGAGGCCCATGCTTCACTTGTCCATTGGTGGAGAAGAAATAAAATTAAATAATAATAATAAAATTATTTCATTTATTTCAAAAAGTCACAAAACATAACATTTTATCTAGACCTACTACAGTCAAAGTATAGTCTCCCTTAAGCGAATCCCGGTGGTGTGGATTCAAAGTTACTGTTGGATTTTTAATCCAAGCACTGGTTCAATAGTTAGAAAATGCTGCTCACGGGTTTAGGGAACGTATCTTAAAAAAAGTTTAGAAATTCATTTTGGGCACATTGGGCCTCATAATCATGTGCCATCAATTTTCACAGACTCGTAATCATTCCATATAATTTAAAAAAATACATGGAAAATTCGGGAATTTATTGAGTGTCATGTATTAAAATGAAAAATATATAATAAGAAGTTTTATTAATATTGAATACAATGAATATACATATAATGAAAGTAAAAATAGTTAGTCATAGGATACCAACTCTAACAGAAGAAATTTTAAATGATCATTCCATGAAATTGGGACTTAAGAGGTCAATATAAAATTAAAGGTGTCTTCATAATCATGTTCTTAATCATTAATAAAGTACAACTACTCAACTAGAATATTTTCATTTAGTGGTTTTTATTCTATAATCTCAACTTCATCAGTGTTGGGCATCCTACTTAGTTGTCCAACCAATATTTCTTGAGTTCCTTTCATGTATATGATATTTAAAAATAATACATAAAGTAATTATAGCCATTTGATATGCCTTACTTGGATTCATCCTTCTTGATCAAGTACCCAAGTGTTGTATGGTTAGAAAATATAACATCCTTAGTTCAAATAATGTAGTATATAAATTTATCTAAAGAAAATAAAATGATAAACATTACTGTTTTGTGGTCATATGGATGATTTTGGAGACATTAAAGCTTCTTAAAGAATAATAAATGAATTTTATTTCCTATTATCTTTGGTAAATATATTCTCACATGTTTTTATTATAATAATAATAATGTAAGTCAATGTGGTTCTCCCAGTTGGGTGGATATATCACTAGTGGGTTAATTAATTTACCCTTATACTCTTGAAAAGTTTTTTTTTGGAATTCATAATTAAAATAAAATAAGAATCTTTCAATATTAATCAAGAGTTTGGATGATAAATATTTATAAATTCCTTGATAAACCATTTTTTATAACCTATCATTCCTCGAAAATTAACAAATATTCTTTACACGAGTTTCATAAGGAAATGCGTTTTTCACTTCAAGTTTTGACTTTCCAACATTAATGGATTTTTGTTAAATAAAATGACAAGAAATTATTCCACTTTCCACCATGAAATGAAACCTTTTAAAATTAAACAACAAGATTCTTTTCAATTAATTTTTTTTTAAATTCTCTATATGTTTAAAGAAATGATCATGTAAGGATAAGAAATTACATATATGAAGTCATCAATGTGATAATAAAATATACATACCATACACCTATGAAATCTACCTAGGGTATTAAATAATCCAAATTTAACACATTTGAACAATGTTTCCAAAGGGATGGGTAAATTTTTTCTTCTCATAATCCTATAGAGTAATGGGTACATGAAAATATCATAAAGACTCTTCTAAAAACAATAATAAGTTCAACCTCATATTCTCTTAATCGCTGGATCAATAGATGGGATGGTAAAATTATCCATCATAGTGACCAAATTTAATTTTCTATAATATATATGGAGACTCCAACTATTCTGAATTATTATGAATATTTACTCATTTTTTCACTTCTCAACATGGTTATCCTAGTTTTCATAGGAACTAAATGGATGTGGATAGCCAATTGTGAGTCGAGTATGGGGTAAATGATGTTTCTCACTAAAATTTCTCTTTCTCATTCTTCACTACCTCCATCATGGTGGGATTTATCCTTATTTTGGGCTTCCTAAAAGGGTTAGTATCTTCCTAGGAGAAATTCTAAGTAATCATATTTCGGTATTAATTCTCAAAATATCACCTAAACTACAACCTATGTGTAACAATCCATGGTTTTTTTAAATGAAATTCATGAACCATTGTTTTAAGTAGATATTCATAACTTGCCTTTAAACATAATTCTACTGCTTCTGTGTTTTGAATTTCGAAAAATGGTTATCTAAAATTTTGATCAATATGTTATTTAGAGTCTTATAAGACCAACATATATATATATTGAATAGTAACATACCCTAAAGAATAGTAATGTACCCTTATGTGTTGTAATGTACCCTTCTGAGTAGTAACATGAACCTAATGAATATTAATGTATCTTTATGAATAGTAATTTTACCATTATAAGTAGTAACATATCCATTTGAATATTAATCTCACCTTTGATAGTGTATTTTCATGATTTAATTGAAAGTATGGTCCCCCCAAATTGTTGAATATGTAAATAAATGCTTTAAAATTGTTATTTTCTGAATAAAGAATTATTTTATTTAAAAATTAATTTACACATAATTATAATATTATTTTGATAAAATTGAGTTCATTTCTGGATTATTTGCATCGAAAAATGGTTGGGGTGAATTTTTGGTAATTTTTTGAAATACTTGATTTTTTTGGTGAATAGTGATTTCGGGTATTTGATAAATAAATGAATTATTGTATCATGGAGGTGTCATCGATGATGTGGGGCTGATGTAAGCCCATTAACTCGAACTCACATTCCATTATTACTTTTTTTAGTCACGGTAGACTCACTATTTCTTGTCTTGAGGCAAACTAATAAAATAATAATTAAAATAATGTGAAATCTCTCCCCTCCTCCACTATAAATACCACCCATTTTCCCCCTCTTACTCCCACACCTCTCAAGCCTTGAGAATTGTCTAGTTTATTCCAAATTCCCTCCCTAAAATCATTCTTCACGTTCAAGACCTACTTTTCTCACCCAAAGGCCAAAATCAAATGACTTAAGGAGGATCTCAAGGAGAAGAGATCAAGAGGTAAGAAACCCTCTGCCTTTTTCCTGTGGTTTCCTTTCCTTTCCTTATCTTTTATTATAATATCTTCCAATATTCTTATCCAAGAGGCATGAAATTTAATGAAACATTGTATATTCAGGATGTTCTCATGTTCATGTAAAATCCATTATCATTTTTCCTCTCTTATCCCACTTATTCAAGGAATAAAAACATTTTCTGTGATGTGTTGAATTAGTGACATCTTGGACAATGTGATTTAAATTTTCTTTAATTCCTTAAATTATGGTCATGAAATAATTTTTATAGAGGAACCAGGTTATAATATATGTATTATTTATCATCAATGGTTCTGGAATTCGTTTTTACACATGGTTTTAATTTATAAATCAATATAAGGTTGTTATTATCAAAGAACCACTAAATTGATCTAAACGAACATCATTAATGTTTTAACTTCTGAATCATCCTCATTTAAGAATTAAAAATGAAAAAAGGTATAATTTATGGTTTTGGAAATATGTAACTACAAATCCATTCCAATTATATAGTTTCACTTCTAATCTACAAGAACATCCATCATGATCAGATCATGGAATCATGTAAAGAACGCACTTGAAACAATGGAGGGAACAAAATACTAATAATTAAAGGATGAATTGATGTTATGAAATGATCCTATAAGATGTTATAATGAGGAATATGTTTCTATAATATAATAATAACACTCTTTTAACCATTATATATTAGGATTAAACACTTTTGAAGTAAGACAAACAAGAGTTAAGGGAATTCTTAACCCAATTTCAATTCAATGGGTTAAAATTCTACTTCATTATTTATGTGGTATTCAAAATGTTTTTTTGATGGTTTTTGTATATAATATGTTTAATTATGTTTATTTATATGTTTTATAGATATTCTATCCACTCTACTAAGTCACACATCAATTATATGATATCTATAATGGACTTTCCTACTAAAATCCTATTTTAAAATTCTTTTATACAAAATTCATAAGAAATGTTTTTATGTTATTATTCATGTTGTATTATTATGTTATGGTTATTGGTCATTGTTTATGATTAACTGTGGGAACTATATATACCTATAATAAATTTTTTATGTGTACTTTGAAGTTTGGGTGTATGGTTACTTCAAGTGTAACTTCGATGGTTACACAAATTGTTAGGCAGCAGTGAGGGTTACAAATTATAATGTAGCTGAGAGGGTTAAAATATTGTGCATTTAATTCCCCAATATAACTTTATGGTTATATTTATTTTCTTTTTTTATGGGAATCTTTTATAAATCTCATGTTTCACAATGTAAGTATATATGGGTGAAAATTATGTCTTTTGAAAATGATTTCATATCTTACAAGTATTCATAGACTAATTTGTTCTTTCCTTATTTTTGTATCCCTTACTGAGCTTTATGTGATCATACCATGTTTTTAAATTATTTTCAAAGGTGATAAGGAAGTGTATAAAAAATAAAAATCCATGTAAAATGATTTCATATTTTTCAATGAAAATCATGTTATATTCCAAAAGTTTTATGTTTTCAGAGAAATGAAAACTGTTCTTTTTATGGTATCCACTCTATAATAATGTGTAATGTAATGGATGTGTTATGCATTTTTTATCTAAAGATATAAACATTAAAATATCCTCAATGTGAAAGGAAGTTATTTCTTGACTAAATCCATGATTACGTAATGTAATAAGGTCATGTCCTTATAGTTGGTATCAGAGGATGGTTTAGATAACTTTAGGGGTTAGGATGATGTTAATATATTACCATAAATTTTTATTACTATATGGTCAATTTGAAAAGATATAGAATTTAAATATTACCATGTTGCTTCGAAAAAGATATATTTGTTCAGAATGGTTGTTAGTAGAAGAAACAGATAAGCTGAAGAGGAGAGGCACCGAAAGAACGACATCCTTCCTAACCTGTAGCTCTGAATGGTAGGGAGTGGAACCAAGAATTTTTTGAAAGTAATGGATCAGCTAACATAGTCAATAAATGGTGGTGGAATCCATGCATGAGAATAAGTAGATGTGCCACAACGGAACATGACTATAGTGGAACATTTTATGTGACAACAGCCTCCTACTTTCAGTGGATATTCTGACCCAGTAGAGAATGATGGATTGATTAAAGACCTTGAAAATAAATTTTATATAGTGGGTTGTTCAGGTAATCAAAAGGCATGTCTTGAAATTTATCATTTTGAAGGTGAATCTGATCAGTGGTGGTCAATTTTAAGGAATATCTGGGATAGAGAGAATATAGATTCCTCGGAGTGGAATGAATTTTAAAGTCTTTTCCTTGAAAAATATTTTCCAAAGGTGGTGAGACATAGGATGGAGAAGAAACTACATTAATTGAATGAAATGGTTAAAGATTCAGTGGTTGTTTATGACGCTAAATTCACCTAATTGGTGAGTTATTCTCCAAATTATATTCTGGATCTTGATTGAAAAATAAATGACTTTTACTCTGGATCGAACCCAAGTTATCAAAGGGCGTTGGCCTCCTGTGAATTCAAAATTTACAAGAAACTTGTACAATGTGATCATAGGGTAGAGATAGAGTTTTCTGATGATAATGTTCATTTTAGAAACAAGGGGAATAACAGGCCCACATGGAAAGCATTGGGTAAGAATTAACAAAATAAATCGGATGGTAAGAAAATCTAGTTTCTAGTTTGTGAAAAGTGTGGTAAGAAGCACCCTGAGGAATGTATTACAAAAACTGGGAAGTCTTTTTGATGTGATAAGTTTAGACATATGGCCTGATATTGTAATGAAAATGATTCTAAGACTAATCTAGATAATAAAACTGTAATGTTTTTTAATGTGGTGAGATGGGCCATTATGAAAATTCATACCCAAAGAGAGATCCGAATGAAACAAAGAAGCCATACTATAAGAAAAAAAATTTAGTGAGATCCTTTGTGGCTACATCTGTAACGACCCGGACCTGAGCAGCCACTCGAACAGTGCTAAATAGGTATAGTGTTACAACCTTAAGTGCACCTACCTGAACACCAAAGGCTACTGACTAGCAGCACGGGTCTGATAAGTATAGGGGGAGGCTATACCACCTCGGAGGACAATAATAATGGTACTGGTCCGAGTATGAACAAAGATGTAGTGGTATAACAGACTCAGCAGACTCGAACCAAACCTGCAGAGCAGAAGTACAATTAGTATCAATAAACAACGGAAGAAATAAATATAACAACAGTAGTAGAAATAAATACAATAGTATACTAAACACACGTAACTACTACTAAACAATAAAACATGAATCCGAAGCAGTTCATGCATATCTGAATATAAAAATGGGTGCCAATGGCTAACCAACAGTAGCTACAACAATTAATCGTGCTAATACAGAAAAGAAAAAAAACAAGGTAACTCCACATTCGTAAGACCCCAAGGTCCAAACCATCTCCATGCAACAACTAACACAGCCCAACTCCTGAAGATGGTCTCTTTCCTGCACGTAAATCCATAAAGTATGCACATGTCTGGAAGGGCCCGTGCAGGGTGTAAGACAAATATCAGCAGGATACCACCCAACGGTGCATACCTAATATAAGTGTTTAAGCATTCATACATTTATAAGGAAAACAGTAAACAATACGATGCACAAATAAACACAAACTCCACTGGTGCTCAGTGGCCAACATGGAGGGTCACCTGCTTCAGCCAACACAGAAATCTCTGTCGTATAACCCAACACCATGTGCCCCCTCACAACACGTGTCTCAAGTACCGACATCCTGAAGGTACTCCCAAGATTAGTAACCTGGCACCTTGTACCTCTTGAAACCCCGTCCCTCATGTACTGACGTCCCAAAGGCACGCCCAAGAAGTAACCCAAAGGAACAGCGATGCCTGTCCTCAAATAAATAACTGGAGGGAAAACGATTTTTTACCTCAAATAAAGTAACCGGAGGAATGGTGATATCTTCTCTCAAATAAGTAACCGGAAGGACAGTGATACCTGCCCTCAAATAAGTATCTGGAGGGACAGTAATACCTACCCTCAAATCATGGCGATCCTCATCCCCCATCCCGATATCCTCAAGGATATCCCCTGGAGGCTCCTCACCTCCCACGTGGCTTTCTACGAAAATCACCCACAACCAAAGTACCTTAACCACATATACTGGGGCCTCTACCGACATGAGTGGTCAAAACCACCTCATCAAGGAGTATCTTTGTGTGCACACTACTCAAGTCTGGGTGAGCAGTAATAACCAAAATAGTACCTAATCCACCACACATCTGACACCTCGTGTCCCTACGACCATGACGCTCGAGTCTGATGGCCTCGTCATCCCAGTAACCCAAGCCATGCCCATGCTGACAGTCTCACTACCTCAAACCGACGTCTATGGAACCCGATATCATGGTCAAAACCACCCAATGTAACCCCAGGCCAAGCCCAACCTGACTGTCGTACTGCCTCAAACCGATGTCCATAACGCCCAATCCCGTGGTCAAAACCACCCAATGTAACCCGGGTCATGCCCATCACAACCCGAAGATCCCATCAGATGTAATTCAGAAAATAAATATAAAACAAATTTAAACAAAACATGTAATAGGAAAACCTATCTAAACAGATGAATTACACTAAGCAAGTGTTGTCCCATACCAACACTGAAGTTTCTATGGTCTCCAACAATTCATATAATGTATTAAATAACTAAACTTAGTAGTATAAACTGATACAATTCAAGTGTTATCATTTTGGAAACCCCGGACCAAATGCCCTATATGTGCAACGACCTCTCGCCTGACCCTGCCCAATCAAGATAGGACAAAGGGCATACCCAAGGTATCCCATAGGTCTAATAAGAAATTTAAAAAGAAATAAAAGAAAAATTAGGGTCTCCCTCAAAATACCCAAAAATGGGCTATAGGATGCACCACACAAATGTCCATTAAAACACGAAAGAAGATATGCACCACCTACATCATACTAGTATGATATTACTCCTCCGATAAGAGCCTCCAATTAGGTCTAAAATGCAGTAGATCTACAAAAGAAACAAAACCTCCCAAACCAAAACAAATCATTCTAGGATAGAAATCAAGAATAATGGCTCAAGAGGAATCAAAGCCTTACCGAGGGGGTTCCAACGAATCCAACGGTGCTCGAAACGGAGTTCAAAAAAAGATCCGGGAGGGATTTGAAGGTCTGATCGGCTCTCCCTGAGTAAGCCCTGAGTGGAAGGAAGAAAACATAGGACAATGGGAAATCCTGAGTGGCTCGGAAATTTAAAACCCCAATTTTAAGTTGATGCATAGTTAACCCACACTGTTTATCAAACCGTATGCCAGCCGTGCAGTTCCCACTGCCTTACCCAGGAACTTTGCATGGCCAACCCACGCGGTTTGGCAAACTGTGTGTCGCCCATGCGGGAGCCCACTCTCTCACCCAGAGACTTCGCACAGTTTTTCCGCATGTTTTTTTCAAACCGTGTGTACCTGCAAAACCTCCCCAACTTCAAAAGTTTAACCCAGAATTGTCCAATTTCTCTAGTTTTCTCAAAAACGAGTCAAAATTTAAACAGGGTTTGGATTTTGACCCGTTCTAAAAACCGAGGTTCTTACAATCTCCCCACCTTAACATAGGTTTTCCCCGAGAACTCAAACAAATCCCAAGGATGGCACCAAACATACCACCCAGATCAAAGCAACTCAGACATCCCCGGTCACATGGTTTTGGCTAAATTCTTCAAGGGGCTCCCCACCTTAGGAATCTCCTAACTCGGTCTCAACCTGACAAAACATAGAACAAGCAATGGTTCGAAAACATGTGTTCCAAACTCATGGTCCTCCAATGAAACATCGTCACCCCTACCCCTAATTTGAGCTCCCATGTTGTTTCCAACACCAAAACTTATCATGCACTGCATCGGTGTCCACTACCATGAGGGCCTTCATCCCATGGATGCTCAAAACAAACCTTGTGTCTAGAACCTCGAGTAACTCGCATCCTTGATGCCCCGATTCCCATGGCACCTCATGTAACCCGCATCCCCGATGCCCCGATGCCTATGGCACCACAAGTAACTCGCATCCTCGATGCCCTGATGCCCATGGTAGCTCATACATATACATATATAAAAATATCATGCACATGATATGGCACTAATCCCACTGACCAACATCTGGTCATTCCACATAGGTCTTGTGCATCACGTGCACCCAAAACAGACATACCTCTAAAATTTATTCCAAAAGGGAATGAGGGAATCATGGACACACCCATGGTGTACCTCTAACTGTCATCGGCTCACCATCCTGCTCAGCCTCTGGAAGCTCCACGGTGTGCACCTGGCTTGAAGTACAGCTCTCTGATGCCTGACCACCCTACGGTGCTGCTCCAGCCACCAGCCACTGACCCCTCAGCTAGATCCTGATGTCTCTGTCACGTCCGCCACGTGCAGTTGAACCTCAGAAACCCTCTCCTGGAACCGAACCTGAACAAACATTATATGCTACAGTCAGTCTTGGTCCCTGCCTGTTGGCTCTCTGAGAAGGCTGCCTGCAGAACCTCTCAAGATGCCCAACCTGGCCACATGCCTGACAGTCCTTTGGAGGCATATCACACTAAGTCTGAACATGTCCCGACTTTCCACACTGGAAGCAAACCACTGCAGAACTACTACGAGGTGGTCTAGCTGAGTCCTTGGCCTGACTGCCCTGCTATAATTCATCCCGTCCTCGCTTCCTTATATCCGAATTGTCACAGGAAGCTATCACCCAGATAACATGGGGCCTATCTATCTGGTTTCCCTCCGCTATGAGTGCCTGATTAACCGTCTCTGAAAAGTAACTCTCCCTGAAAAAATTCACCTGGACCCAAATGGCGTGTCGTAAGCCATCCTCGAAGTGTCTCACCCTAGCTGTGCCATCGCTTACCATACCAAGTGCAAAGAGTGACAACTCAGAGAATGTAGCTGCATAGTCCATCACGGACATGTCTCCCTGCTAAAGACTCAAGAACTCCTGAGCAATCTCAGCTCTCAGAGTCTCTGGGTATAAGTTATCAAAGATCCTGTCCTCGAATTCCTTCCATGTCAGTCCCTTGTGCCTACAATCTTGAACCTTCACATCCCACCAATGCTTAGCCAGTCCCCTCGGCATGTACATCTCTAGCTTGACACTCCTCCATGGAGGTGTCTTGAGCTACTTAAATATCATATTTATACACTCTATCAAGTTATCAGCTTCCTACAAACCGCCCTCTCCCTGAAAAAGTGGCGGGTGCTGCGACTGGAACTCCCGCATTAGATATTCCCTAGATGGATCTGTACCCTATGCACCTCTATCAATCCACTACAAGACATGCACTAGGCTAGCTCGGAGCTGCTCGTCGAGCCATGGTCCGAACGTGGCCAAACCTGGCTGTTGTCCTGCCTGCACTGGATCCTAAACCTGATCATGTCCCTAAGCCTATACCTGTGGCTCCTGCTCTGCCTGCACTGGATCCTGAACCTGATCCTGCACCTGCGACACTGTACCATCTCCCGTATGACGCTTCATCTGAGTCTCCCAAAAAGGAACCCACTGATTATCATAAATGGTCAAACATCTCATATATATATATAACAATATATATTAAACGCAGATAAGAAAGCAGTAAAAGGCAGTACACAACTACCACCCTTAATCTCCCCCACAAAAACCATGCCCCACGGAATCCTAGCCTCTTGGCCTCCTTACCAGCCCCTAACATAGCCATGTATCAAAAGTAACTCGGGCCATGCCCATCATGAAAACTAATGTTGCCTCAAACTGACGACCGAGTTGCCCAATCCAGGTGATCAAAATCCCCTCAACTGATAGTACCTTCCTGTTTATACAAGATCTAGATCCAAAATTCCCTGCCACATGCAATTCTATAAATATAAAAAGCAGGGCATAACACATTGCAATAAACAAGCAATTGTTTCATGAATTTCACCAATTCACATTTCAGATCATACAAACATACGTGCAATTATGAAATTGAAATACCCTAAAATGCGCCTATCAAAAGCCAAGAAAACAAGCCTTTCCATATGGGGCCATGGTCCAATTCTCCCTTACTGCACTGGGTCAAGGGTTACATATCACAATGAATAACATCACACACCATGTGAGCCACCGAGGTGGAAATCATATAAACTGTAATCTGTGAAAAGGAGAAAAGTAATTCCCACACATGGAAACTTGGTCCATCCCCTGTACCTGGGGCTATAGGCACCCAAGCCTTAGATAGAAACCTTGTCCCAGTAATAACCTATATATAGTCTACCATATCTCAAATAGTAAAACCAGTAGATAAAAATGTGAAGTTTCAAAGTCATTAGTAGTCAGCAAAGCACTGCTATTAAATCCCTATCAAGAACTCCTCTGATACCACTTTAAAATAACCCAGACTCGAGCAGCCACCTGAATAGTGCTAAACGCATCGGGTGTTACTACCTTAAGCGCACCTCCCCGAATAACAAAGGCTAAAGACAATAACAAGGGTCTGATAGGTATAGTTGGGAGGTTATACCCTCTCGAAGGAAAATAAAAACGGTATTGGTCCGAGTAAGAATAAAAATATAGTGGAATAAAAGACACACCATACTTGAACCAGACCCGTAGAGCGGAAGCACAATCAATATCATTAAACAACAGAAGTAATAAATATAACAACAAATTTGGAAATAAATAAAACATCATGACGAACACATGTAACTACTACTGAACAATATAACATTCATCCAAAGCAGGTCAAACATTTCTGAATAAAAAAGGGGTGCCAATGGCTAACCAAAAGTAGCTACAACAAGTAAGCATGCTGATACAGAAAATAAAACAAAATAGGGTATCTCTAGCAAGTTAATACCCCAAGTCCATACCATCTCCATGCAACAACTAACACAGCCCAGCTCCTGATGATGGCCTCTTTCCTACACGTAAATCCATAAAGTCTTCACGGGTCCCGAAGGGCCCGTGCAGGGTGTGAGACAAACATCAGTAGGATACCACCCAATGGTGCGTACCTAATATAAGTGTTTAAAAAGGCATGCATTTATAAGGAAAATAGTAAAAAGTACGATGCACAAATAAACACAAACTCCACTGGTGCTCAGCGGCCACCATGGATTTTCACCTACTTCAGTCAATGACAGAATCTCTGGCATATATCATGGCACAATGTGCCCCCTAACACCACGTGCCTCTAGTACCGAAGTCCCAAAGGCATGCCCAAGAATAGTAACCTGACACCTTGTGCCTCTTGACACCTCGTGCCTCAAGTACCGACGTCCCGAAGGCATGCCCAAGAAGTAACCCGGAGGAACAGCGATGCCTGTCCTCAAATAAATATCTAGAGGGACCGTGATGTTTTCCCTCAAATAATGTAACCGGAGGAACGGAGATATCAGCCCTTAAATAAATAACCGAAGGGACAGCGATACCTACCCTCAAATAAGTAACTGGAGGGATATCTATACCTACCCTCAAATCATGGCAAGCCTCATCCCCCAACCCGATAGCCTCAAGGTTATCCCTTGGAGGATCCTCACCTCCCACATGGCTTACTACGGCAAGCACCCCAAACCAAAGTACCTAAACAACATATATGGTGGCATCTACCCACACAAGTGGTCAAAACCACCACATCATGGTGTATCTCTGTATTCACAATACTCAAGTGCAGGTGAGTGGTAATCACTAAAATAGTACCTATGCCACCACACATCTGACACCTCGTGTCCCTATGACCCTGCCACTCAAGTCTGATGGCCTCTCCATCCTAGTAACTTGGGCCATGCCCAACCTGACAGTCGCACTGCCTCAAGCCGACATCCATGACGCCGAATTTCGTGGTCAAAACCACCAAAAATAACACCGGGCCAAGCCCAACCTGACTGTCATATTGCCTCAAACCAACGTCCATGATTCCCAATCTCGTGGTCAAAACCACCCAAAGTAAACTGGGCCATTTCCATCACAACTTGAAGGTTCTGGTAGATGTTATTCAGCAAATACATATAAAACACATTTAAACAGAACACATAACAGAAAAAAACATATAAATAGTTGAATTTCACTAACCAAGTGTTGTCCCATACCAGCACTGATGTTTATAAGGTCTCCATCAATTCATATCATAGTTTAAATAACTAAACCTAATAGTTTAAACCAATATAATTCAAGTGTTATCATTTTGGAAACCCTGGCCAAAATTCCCTATATGAGCAACGACATCTCGCTATGTCCTGCTCAATCAAGACAGGACAAAGGGCATACCCAAGGTATCCCATAGGTCTAATAAGAAATTTAAAAATAAATAGTAGATAAATTAGGGTCTCTCTCAAAATACCGAAAAATTCGCCATAGGATGCGCCACAAAAATGTCCACGAAGACATGAAAGAAGGTATGAACCACCTACCTCGTACTAGTATAATATTACTCCTCGGATAACAGCCTCCAATTAGGTCTAAAATGTGGTAGATAAATAAAAGAAACTATACCGCTCAAACCACAACAACTTGTTCTAGGACAGAAATCAAGAAGAACGGCTCAAGAGGAATCATGGTCTTACCAAGGGTGTTCCAAAAAATCAAATGGTGCTCGAAACGGAGTTCAGACGAAGATCCGGGAAGGATTTGAAGGTCCAATCGGCTCTCCCTGAATAAGCCCTAAGTGGAAAGAAGAAAAAATAGGAGAATGGGAAATTCTGAGTGGCCTGGAACTTAAAAACACCAATTTTAAGTGGTCATACGGTTAAACCACATGGTTAAGGAAACCATGCGCCAACCGTGCAGTTTCCACTGCCTCACCCTGGAACTTCGCATGACCAACCTGCATGGATTGGCAAACCTTGTGCTGCCCGTACGAAGCCCAATGTCTCACCCAAAGACTTCGCACGGTTTGTCCGCATGGTTTGTTCAGACCATGCACCAACCGTGCGTGCCTACATCACCTCCCCAACTTTAAAATTTTAACCCAAAATTATCCAATTTCTCTTGTTTTCATAGAAGCGAGTCAAAATTCAAATAGGGATGGGATTTTGACCCATTACAAAAATGTGGTTTCTTACAACATCGGTAAACGTCAGGACATCCAATGAAGTTGTATCCAGTACATTTATTTTTTACTCATATTTTCCTAAAGGTTTGTTTTATACAGGGTCTACACATTCCTTCATCTCTGAGAAATTTTATGGTAAATTGGAAATATCACCTCAACAAATGAGACCAGGACTTCTTGTTAAAACACCATGGGGGAATTTTATTTCAATGATAAATTATATGAATCTTCCTATTGTGGTTTGTGGATAGACTCAACCATCAGACCTTTTTGTTCTTTCATTAGTCAATTTTCATGTCATTATGGGAATGGATTAGCTTTCTGTGTATTATTCTAAGATTGATTGTAGAGCTAAAGAAGTTATTTTTTATAAAGAGATTCAGTTGGTATACAAGAAGGAAGCCATAAAATTTATAACTTATTAGGAAGATGAGAAACTGTTGAAAGATAGAAATTGAAGTAATTTTTCTCATATTTTTGAGAACACGGGAACTGTTCAGATTAGTGATGTGCTAGTGGTAAATGAATGTCTGGATGTTTTACATAATCAGTTACCCATTGTAATACCTGATCGGGAAGATGAAATCAAAATTCACTAAGATCTTGATGCTAAGACATTTCAAAAACCCTCATATCATATGGATCAAATAGAAATTCTTGAATTGAAAAATAAATTTCATGATTTTCTTGATAAAGTGTTCATTTATCCTAGAACTTCACAATGCGAAGCTACTGGTTTGTTTGTAAAAAATAAAGGTGGTTCCATGAGACTATGCATTGATTATAGTGCTTTGAATAGTATCGCAATTAAAATAAGTATCTTTTTCCTCATATTGATGTCTTTTTTTATTAGATCTGGGGAGATCGGTACTTTTCCATGATTGAATTCAGATCTTGATACCGTCAGCTGAAGGTGAAGGAGGATGACATCCCAAAATCAGTTTTTCATTATAGATATGGGAATTATGAATTTGTTGTTATGTTGTTTCGGTTAACTAATGAACCTGCAATATTCATGATTATTATGAATAGAATATTTCATGAGTTCTTGGATAAGTTTGTGGTTGTGTTTATTGATGACATTCTAGTATTTTTTAAGAGTAAAGAAGAGAATTAAAAAAATATAAGGGTAGTTTTACAAATCATAAAAGAAAATAAACTTTTTTAAAAATTCTGCAATTGTGATTTTTGGTTAAAACTGATTTCTTTTCTTGAGAAAATTGTAAATAAATATGGAATAACATTTGATACTGCAAAGAAAAAAGTGGATGATGAATATCCAAGACCTACAAAGGTTAAATATATTTGTATTTTTTTGGATTATCATGTTATTACCAATGGTTTGTTAAGATATTTTCGTGATTATCTAGCCTGGAAACTAAGATAACACGAAAAGGGGTTAAATATATTTGGAATGATGAATGCGATGTTTATTTTTGGGAACTGAATAAAAGATTGATAAATTCTATGCTTTTGGCCTTGCCTTCTGAAAATGGTGAGTTTGTAATCTACAGTGATTCTTTGTTAAAGGGACTTGGTTGTGTTCTGATGAAAAATGATCAGGTAATTTATTATACATCAAGGCAACTTAAACCTCATGAGTTAAATTATCCTACGCATGATTTTTAATTGGAATCTATGGTTTTTTATTTGAAAATTTGGAGGCTTCATTTATACAGAGCCAAATGTCAAATATATAAAGACCATAGAATTATGAATTATATATTCACTCTGAATGAATTAAAGATGAGGCAGAGAATATGGATTGAACTAATAAATGATAATGATTTCACAATAAATTACCATCTTGGAAAAGAAAACAAAGTGGTGGATTCCTTGAGTTGCGAACATCATGCATCATTAACCATGATACGTTTGGAACATGATTCCTTGATTAATGATTTGATGAATTTTTGGTTAGAAGTTGTTGGTGTATGAAATACACCTTTTTTGTTTCATGTTTTAGTGTAGTCATCATTATTAGACAGAATTATGTGAGCACATAAGGAAGATAATGAGTTGCAGAAAAAGGAAAATTTGTTTATAATGGGTAAGCTACCAGAATTTAACATTGACAAAGATTATGTTTAAGATTTGAAAAAAGGTTGTGTGTGCCTTATGATTCCAATTTGATGAAAGATTTTTTGTGTGAAGATCATATTTCTCAATTTTCAATTCATCCTGCATGTAATAAGATGTACAGAGACCTTTTGGATTATTACTGGTGGGATATAATAAAAATGGATATGTAGAATTTATTTTGAAATTTTTGACTTTTCAACAGGTTAAAGCAGAGCAGTAGTTACCTAAGGGGATGCTTCAGCCTTTTCCAGTGCTAGAGTGGATATGAGAGAATGTATCCATGGACTTTGTGGGGGGACTACTTGAGACATTTCGAGGTAACAATTCAATTTCAGTTATTGCTGATCGGCTGAGAAAATCTACACATTTTCTTTCTATTTGAGATATAATGTATTTGGATCATCTTTCTCGATTGTAACTCATAGAGATTGTCAGGTTACATGGAGTTCCTCTTTCCATTGTATCTGACCGAGATCCCATGTTCACTTATAACTTTTGTAAGGTCCTTTAGAATTCATTGGGAATAGAATTAAATTTCAGTATAGCTTTTCATCCTCAATCAAATGGCATTTAGATTGAATGATTCAAACAATGGAGGATATGCTTCGAGCATATTCAATATACTATCAGGGAAGCTGGGATAAACATCCTTATTTAGGTGAGTTTTCTTATAATAACAGTTTTAATTCTAGTATTCAGATAGATCCTTTTGAGGCATTGTATGGGATGCGGTGTCAGACTCCAACATTTTGTGATGAATTTGGTGAAAGAATGTTGGTGGGTCTGGAATTAGTAGAGTATGTGTCTGAGAAAGAGAAGATGATCTAGAAACACATGAGGACAGCTCAAAGAAAAAAGAAAAGTAATGCAGATAAGAGAAGAGAATACATATCTTTCAAGGAAGGTGACCATGTTTTCCGTAAAATATCTCCTTGGAAAGTGTGGTGCATTTTGTTAAGAAACGAAAGCTAAGTCTGCGATTCATCAGTCCTTTTGAAATCCTAGAGAAATTTGGACTTGTTGTATACTGAGTAGCTTTTCCTTTGAGTTTGTCTAAGGTGCATAATGTTTTCCATGTTTCAATGTTGAGAAAGTATGTTCCAGATTCAACTCATGTCATGAGCAGAAAAGCAGTTTAGTTAGAATAGAACCTTTCATAGAAAGTGGAACCAGTTTATATCATTGATCGAAGGGAACATGAATTACAGAATAAGGTAATCCAGCAGGTAAAGTTTTTGTGGAGAAACCACATGGTTGAAGAAGCAACATGGGAATCTGAAAATGTTATGAGGGAAAGGTACCCTTACATTTTTAATGAGTAAATAAAGTTCTAAGGACTCAATTTCTAGATGGTGGGGATAATGTAACACTGCATGGTTTAAAAAATGAAATGCATGAAACTTTTTATTAATTAGATATTTATAACTGGCCTTTAAACATAATTTTTTATCTTCTATGTTTTGAATTTCAAAAAATGGTCATCGAAAATTTTTATTAGTAAGTTATTTAGAGTCTTATAAGACAAACTTAATTTTATTGAATAGTTACATACCCTTAAGAATTATTATATACCCTTATAAATAGTAATATACCCTTCGGAGTAGTAACATGACCCAAATGAATAGTAATATACTCTTATGAATAGTAATGTTACCCTTATGAATAGTAACACACCCTTATGAATTTCAAACCCACCAATGATAGTGTATATATAAGATTTAATTAAAAGTATGGTACACCCATAGCTTTGAATAAGTAAATAAATGATTTAAAATTTTTATTCTCTGAATAAAGTATTATTTTATTTAAAAAATAATTTTCCCATTTTTGTAAAATTAATTTGATTAAATGGAGTTCATTTCTAAATTAATCATGTCGATAATTGGTTATGGTTAATTTTTTATAATTTTCCGAAATACTATATTTTTTTGTAAATATTGAAATTTTGGTATTTGACAAATTAATGAATTTCAGCACCATGAAGGTGTCATCGATGAAGTGGTGTTGATGTAATACCATTATCTCGAACTCACATTCCATTATTACTGTTTTTAGTCATGGATTACTCAATATTTCTTATCTTGAGAAAAATAATATAAAAATAATTAAAATAATTTGAAATCTCTCCCCTCATCCATTATAAATACCACCCAATTTCCCCTCTTCCTCCCACACCTTTCAAGCCTTGAGAATTGTGTAATTTATACCAAATTCCCTCCCCAATCTCCTTCCCCACATCTAAGACTTTCTGGTCTCACCCAAATGCCAAAATCACAGGCCTTCAGGAGGATCTCAAGGATATTTATAACAGACTTTCCTTCTAATATGTTTAATTATGTGTATTTATTGTGTGTATAAAAATTCTATCCACTATACTAAGTATAAATTCAATTATATGATATTTATAAAGGACTTCCCTTCTAGAATCCTCTTTTAAAATTCTGTTTTACAAAATTCAAAATCAATGTTTTTATAATATTATTCATTTGTATGATTATGTTATGATTATTGGTTATTGTTTATGATGAAGGGTGGGACTTATATCTACCTTAAATTCATTGGGTATATGTAATTGGGAGGCTTCCATTATGGGTACTCCAAGTATAACTATGATGGTTACACAAATTGTAAGGTAGTCGTGAGGGTTACAAATTATAAGGTAGCTAAGAGGGTTACAATATTGTGTGAGTAATTCCCCAATATTCCTTTATGGGTACATTTATGTTATTTTATTTTGTCAGAATATTTTGGAAATATCATGATTCACAAAGTAAGTATATATGGGTGACAAATATGTCTTTTGAAAATTATTTTATATATTACAAGTACTCATGGAATAATGTGTTCTTTCCTTCTTTTTATATCCCTTAATATGCTTTTTGGTGATCATCCCAAGTTTTTAAAATATTTTCACAGGTTATAAGGATGTGTTGGAAAAAGAAGAAGCCATAGTAAATGATTTAATATTTTTCAAATAAAATCATGTTATGTTCAAAACGTTTTATATTTCGAGAGAAATGAGTACTGTGTTTTATCTTATCTGATCTGTAATAATGTGTCATGTCATGAATGATTTATGTACCTTTTCTCTAAATCTTTTAACTTTAAAAGATCCTCAATGTGAAAGGAAGTGATTTCTTAACTAAAGTCAAGATTATGTAATTTAATAAGGTCAGGTCCGTATACTATGGCTATAATATTTTTTCTCAATAGATAAATCTTTGTTTTTACCCAAATTTTTGACGTATTATTTGATATTTTGATAGGAAAATTTCCTTCTTCTATTAAATAATGATATTTCAAATCAGTGGGAATGAGATTTAATTACAAAATTGGGGGGTTTTTTTAAATGTAAATAAAAATTTATTTCCTCACTTCTAAATATTTAAATATTTACCCACAAGATAATATATAATCTACTTATCCATGAATCAAACAAAACAAATTCATCAAAAAACATAAAATTTACCTATTCCACTATTCTAAAAATAGATTATCCAAAATTATAAATAAATTCATTCTATAAGTTATTTTCCAGGATTAAAAGCTTTCATAAGTTCACAAATTTATATAACAAAAATTCATCACTATATTATAATTCTCATCAATATAGAAAAGTATAATAATAAAATCATCAACTTAAGAGTTCCTCAAAAAGTCAAAACGTTAAAATAAATAGTGATGTTTTTAACTTCCATGGTTAGGGTTTCCTTTTAAACATTGATGTATGTATTGTATATCTTCGGTAAATGTCTTCCCCAAACGATGGGTATGTTATATGTGATTCTATATTTATGCATGTTGTGTACATAAAAGTCTTCTTTGAAAATCAGATATTGGACTCTAACAAACACATATTCTAGGACACTAGTAGCAATAGTTATAAATCATTTTGAAATTCTTACCACCACACTAGTGAGTGTAAATTATCCCGCATTCATGGAAGTAAATGTATAGTGTGGAATAACATTTACATAACCAATTATATCAAATAAGGAATTAGAAAATTTTATATAACCAATGGTGATAGTGTTAAAAAATGTACCTATAACTTGAAATTTTGTGGGATACTGGTGTGTGATAAGAGAAGATAAAATTTTTCCTAAAATATTCATTTATTTCCTCTAAATTCTCCTATTCTTGGTGAAAATTTACTTACGAAACATTACATACAAGAAATTTTTTATTTTCTCTAAGACAGGTAAATTAATATCAACTTTCTTGAATGTTTCCATAATTTACCTTTGAGGTTCTTCCTACAAGATTTTCTTGGATTGAATCATCATTGATCGAAATAAGGTTGGTAGTTCATTATTGTTCCATTAATACCATTTTAGTGGTTTTTCTTATTAATTTATTATAGTATCGAAGTTATCCTTATCTACTTTCTTTTCATTTTTGGGTGGCTAGATTTCAAGAATCTACCAAATATTTTTCGATTTGGTCTCTTCCGGTTTTCTTGTGATTTTCTCATGTTCAGGGGTGAAATTGGATTCAATATATTTGGAGTTTATTATTTTTATCATAATAACATATTCCATTGGTTTGGAAAATATTTTTACTTAGATATTACCTTATTTTTTGGAAAAAAATCCATTAAACTATTTTATTTGATTCTCAAATCCTCTATTTTAGTCTTCAGTTTTTCACCTTTTTATTTTTATTTGTTCTATATTGAGGGTTGTGAATTGGTGGATTATAGTTAATAGTGTCCATTTTTATTGGAAATTAGTGTTTTTTGTTAGTAAGATGGTTTTCTATAAGTTAGTTTAAATGGGTTTGGTTGCTGGATTGGCAGGATTGGTTGGAATTGGTTTTATTATTGGTAAGGAGGTTTCTGTTGTTATTTGTTTTTATAGGGTGATATAATATAATACTTGTGGTTTGGAAATCCATAATAGTATTGGTAATTTTATCATTATCCCAAAGTTTTCATAAAAAAAATACTTGGTTGAAATACTACTAAAAACTAAATATTCATTGTACTTTAACACAACGGTCATTATAATGTGTGGTCGATAAGCACAAACCACATACAATAACTAATGTTTATTTTTTACTAGTAAATTTTAAATTCAAATATCTCATAATTTTATTTGGTCATTCAAGTATATTAACAAAATGGATATTCTTAGTATTCTCTTACCTCATGAATACATCTGGAACTAGTACCATTTTTTGAATTATTTAGAGTTTTTTTATTACATTCTCAATAAGTCCCTTTACATATATTGAGGAATTTTCTATCTGGGATTCTCCTAATGACGAATTTAATTAGTTTTCATCATCATTGAAAAATAATTTATAGAAAATGATCCGAAAATTATTCTCTTTAATAGCTTGATGTGGGAAGATAGCACACAAGTTCTTGAAACGATCCCATTACTCAAAATGGGTTTCTCATGTATATTGTCATGTGTTATAGAATTCATTTATTATAGTAGTGCCTTTAGAGGTTGGAAAAATATTTATACGAAGATTATTTATAGGTCTTTATAGTGATGGACATCATTGGATAATAGTTTTTATGCCATTATTTCTCATCTCCTTCATGTGAAATGGGTAATGACCACCACTGTACTTGCTCCTCATCAATTGAAATAATGTAATGAGAATGGTATTTCATTAAGGGTTTTCTATCCTATTTCAATATTATCCAAGTTTTAAAAACATTCCACCCATATTCTGGATGACCGATAACTAATAGGTTTCAATATCACTTCCCATGTCACCCCTAGTAGAATGTTGATGGAGAGAAAATTCCAAAATAAAATATCATCTGGGTCTACCCTCCTTAATATAATATTAAGTATTAAATAAAACCATCCTAATTGGATTATAAAATTCCCCATTAGGACCTTTTCCTCCCAAATAACCAAAATTCATCACTTCCACTTAAATGAATTTTAATTATTTCCAAAGTCTTCATCAATTGACATTATTCAATTCCATCGTATATTGACCTGAACTAAGTAAAGGGATAATATAGATCATAATCAAAAGAAATAATCAATAAATATATTTAAAATCAAATAAAAGGACACATCAAAATATACACAACTAATTTCATATAAAAATAATAATAGAAGAAATATTATTTTATTAATTGAATTAAAATGACTCAATTATTATAAAAGATCTATTATTACCTTCTCCATATCACTCAAAATTTACCCCTCAAGAAAAATAATAAAAAATGTGAAAGAATAAGAATATAACATTGTATAACTAAGATATGAAAGGGACATAAGTAAAATATTAGAAGTCATGTCAGCCTGGACTCTTTATGTTTAATCACCAATCCTTTCATTATGGGTTGTTTGTTTTTCTAATCTTCCTATATTTCCTAGTTAAATATTTTTTTCATCAAATTCTCATTAAATTCAACTCAATTTCTCCTTGAAAATATCACTGAAAAACATTTAAACCATGGGACTTTGTTATTATAATATATTCTCATCAGTATACTCATGAGATGTCATGTTCTTATTTTTCTTCTTGCAGCTTATCCTCTCATAGTTTTTTCTTTCATATTGTAATTTCTTTCATTCTTCAAATTAATTTTATTATTTCAAAACAATCATACATGATGTGTAATCTTCTCTATTAATTAACCATTTTTACATTTCACGCACATTTATATTTACATAATAAGGATATTATTTCCATATATAAATATAAAAACTCCATAAATAGTTCTAGGATACTTCAAAATGTTAATGTAATAAAATATTCATGTTAAGGTATCCATTGTAAATCACTTTAAGACTTAGCTTGATTCCCTCAAAATATATTTTAATAACATAGTTCATAAATTCTGAATAAAATCTTTAACACCTAATACATTCAATATTTCCAGGTATTCATGTAATCAAGAATCATTTCCACCTAGATCTCTTATTTTTTATGTGAGAAACTCATCATCATAAATCAAAATCCACATGATTGATTGTGATGTTAATTATATAAATAAAATATCATTAGACTTAATTGATTTAAATTAATAAAAATAAATAATTCTTGATATCTTACTACTTTAAAACATACACAATCTCAAAATTTTAATTTATTTTACTCCTTAAAAGTCTTATTTCTCACATATAAGGTCCTAGTAAGATTAATTTCCTAAATCGTGACACTTTTGTAGTCCATATGGGACTCTTATAAAAGTTGACTTTTTTTCTCTTCAAAACATTAACTTTACTCTTCCATTTTTGTACCCGAATCTTTTGAATTCATTCATTACACTAACGAACACATCCTTAGTGAATTTTAAAACACATGTAGAGGAATTAAAAAATTATATATCTTAGATTAGATGTTATTTCACTCAACTTTAGGAACTCTAAAGCACTTCAAACTAACTCAAAAAATTTCTAAAGAGTCTACATCACCTAACACAATAAATTTCATACACGGTTCTCAATGGATGAAACTATTTCACCTCAATAAGTTTTTATTATTTAATAATAGTTCTTTAATATATCCCTTAGCTAGATTCATTTAAATCATTATCCAACCTATTTTAGATTTTGTGACTTTATAAACACTTGTTTTAAAATTTATTAATATATCATCAATCATCGCATGTCACTAGAATTGAAAAAAATTACAAAATCATATTAGAGAGGGTTCAATAGATAAAAAATATGGTTTTTTTCTTCATATATTTTTGGTGTGATGCGAGAAATTTCATATGTTTATACCTACCAGAAATAGTAGATTAAATAGTTAAGAGTTGATTGTAAGGGTGTTCTTTTTTTACCCAATGGTTATATAGGTTTATGTATGCAATGATTTCGACTTTCAATTCATTTAGTACATGCATACACATATACTATATTTTTAGTTAGGGTATTATTGGTGGTTTCCTACTAATTTTCATGATGAAACCTTGATGGATGTGAAAAAATTAAGGTTGGAATGTAGATTATGGAATGAATGCTAGTACATGTGATCAATATTGAGGAATTTTTTCATGATTTAGAGATAGTTCTAAGGTGTGGTTGAGGATTGTTTTATGGGTTTCCGTGTTATTATATTCATCAGTTTTATTATATATTATATATGATCTGACACTATGTGATATTTTTTATAAGTATGACTCTATGCATGGGTATCATTGTTTATAGTGTTGTAGTAATTTATTTATGTTATTCATGTAATGAAATTCCATTGTACTTTGATGTTATACTATTATTATAATGTATTTGCATTTATATGTAATTTTATATTATGTTATTATGGTTATAGTCTCCCCTTATTGAATTAGTAGACCCTCATAACTAGTCTGTAGCCTCTGGTATATGGGTAGGTGTTCTAGAGTTCATATAGAAATCCATATCGGTTCTATTCCGAGGAACAAGGATGGTAATGTTACAAAGTGGTATTAGAGATTTTTTTTTTAATTTTTGATATAATAAATATAGATAGTTGTGGTTAGAACTGGGAATATATGTTATATTTTTGCAGTCCTAGTATAATTATGTGTAAAAATACAATATTAAAGTATTATTGATTGTTGTTATTTATTTTCATTATTACATTTGAGTTTTCTAAAAAGTATTATGTTTTTTGTTATTATTTTATGGATTTAATCATGTTCTATGGTTGTAAGAGGCTTGTGTTCATGCATCATTTTTGGAAAATAGGATTTTCCTAATATTATTGTACTTGAATATGATATTTATCTATGTTAAAAAATGTGGTTTGGTTATTTAAAGTGATCATTATAAATTATATAGTTTTTTCTTAAAGAATTTATTGGTTTCATTTCACTTAACCAAATATATGGTTACTGAGTCTTTCACTACAACTATATAGTAATTAGTTATGTGTATCACAATCAAATTATAAGCATATCCCTAGAGGGAGTGGTTTGGTTTTTGTATGTGTATACATGATATGTATGGAAGACCTATGATGGGTGTTTAGGCATGATATTCCAAACGGTTTATGAGATAAAAGTAGTGTAAATTTTTTTTGTGTTACGTGAACATTATAGGATATAATTTTTATACTGTAAAGGAGGGCCTGTTAATGATGATTCATAACATGAAATATCAATGAGTTGAGTACGTTCATAGAATAGGGGGGTGAAACCCTATTATTTCTAGATATTAGTTCTGATTATATATGGTTTACCTGAGAGAGAATTTTTTTCCCATGAACCTATATTCCTTTAGTAATAGAATCATTAGTTAATACTTCATGTGATAAGATTAATATAAGAAAACATTGTTCAATTATATACTCCAATCATGTAGGATTCCACAGATGTGAATAGGATATAGAAGTACAAATTGTGGATTAATAAAACTGATGTATCTGACATGCATGATAGGCATAGTTAGATTTTAATTAATTCCATGAGTATAGGATTTATGGGAGGAAAATCATAGTGGAATAAGTAAATCTGTATGGAATGGTTGAATAAGGGTGAACGCCTACTTTTTTGATTTGATAGTCAATAGTGATAATCATGAACCACTTTTTGGTTTATTGAATTCTCTCTTACCTTGTAAATAATAGATAGTGGTAATTATCTTACATATATAGTAAATGGTTTGGCATAACAAAAGATCATCCTTAGTAAAATGATCATATTGATTAGTTGGTCATATTCATTCTTAGAATCCATCAGGGGTATGTTTATTAGAGGTTGATGAAAAATATCACCACAGGTGACATCATTTTGGTGTTAAGTACTCTTAATATGTCCTAACTTCTTGAAGAAAGGTAATTTAATTATAGTGGGAAAAGAATAAATCATCACCCTTGGGGTGTGATCGGTTATAATATTAACCATAAATAGGGTTAGTACTCCTTGATATGGATTATATAATGGGTTAATCATTTTGACTGATGAATTTGTAATAAATGTGAGATTTTTCAGGAGCTATATGCAGAGTGGTCAAATATGGTTGGCTCGTGAGAGTTATTATATTGGGATATGAATAGTTAGGAATTATTATCTTTTTAATATGATGATGAAATGATATATGGTTAATAATGATCATGGGTTAATCATGACTATTATCTTATAGGAGTGCTGAGTTTTGGACTTCGTTGACCGTGAAATGTTGTTAGATGATTATGGGGTTCTTTGGAACATTGAGGATATGAAAGCATTAATGTGGATGTTGTGTAAATTGAAGTGTGACTTAACATTAGAGAGTTATTCATTGGTAAATTATCAAACTACCAGTAGAACTGTGTGGAGTCCATAGTTATTTATAATGTGAGGATCACATTGAAGGTACCAAGGAATAATGGATGTGGTTAAGACCATATCTAATAACAGGATTTCATTCATTTCCAAATATTTCTCCAAACAAAATTTTGAACAGAAACCCCAAAATCCAATAAATTGGATCTTATATATATATATATATATATATATATTATTTTATATAAATAATAATTACCTCATCTTATAAATTAATCCTTGTTGTTGAATTATCTGACTTCTTCTTATTGTATCATCATTGTTTCAAAGTATTCAAGTGTAGAATCCATTAAGAGATATCAATAAGTTCTTGAGAAACCTCAAAAAATCTCCATAAAATATATGAGCTCTAACATGGATGACTCTTAGTACTTGAATCATTACCATTTATCATAATAATGATTCCATTAAGGCCTAAATAATTCTTATTGTTCTCTCAGATCATTATTGAGATGAGGAGAATAAATAAATACCATTTATGAAAAACCAAAAATTTATTTTTAATAAATGTGTATTCAATTCACACATGCATTGAAAGTCAATAAATAAATATCATTTATTAAATAAATAAATTAATATATATTAGATTTATATTTAAAAAATCATTTCCAATTGTACCATTAAATTGGGTATGTCAATACTCAATATTTACTAAGCCATCAATAATGATAATTTATTTAATAAATAAATACCACGACATTATTCACCATTAAAAAATAACAAATATATATTTACTAAATATTTATGTAACCAAATTAATTTTTTGTATCTTACAAATAAAACAAAATAAATAAATATTATATTGATGTAATTAAATAAATAATTACCTGATAAATAAAGGGATAATTAATATTTAGCTCACATAATACTCAATCAAATAACTATTGATTAAATACATGTGATCAAATCAAAAATAATAGTTACTAAAACATAAATGGGAAAAATATTTATTCAACTAGTTTAATTCATATATAATTTAATTGAGGTAATGGATACACTAGTTAGTCGACCCTCTGGGCCAATTTCTTAGTGGAATAAGGTAAAAAAATCCAAAACTCTATGGTTTGCATCTAGAAACATGTAATGTAACCCATAACGAAAAAATTTAATGTATCAATGACATGAAACTGCATATGAATGATCACATTGTTATATAATCTCATTATCATGGTATCTCTAACCAGTAAGGTTTTATGTCGGTTTCATCAACCTATATACTGGATTTCTGTTTTCTTGAACTTCTGGAATTTAACATTCTAATAGAAAACTATGTATGTTGATTTAATTAGGCATTTTATTTTACATAAAAGGGCCTGAGATTTCAAATTATATTAAATAATATAAGGCTAAAATCATTTCTCTCATTCAACATTAATCTATATGACTCATGATACTCCCAATGTATGTTAATTCCCATCAAAATATGGCATTACGGTTTTGGTTTTCACATCAAACTACATGAATCATTATATGCATCAATAATAATCGTAAATTTTAAATATGATTTCAAAAATTTGTAGATATGAACATCTAATGAAACATTTAAATGTGTATTTACTTCAGTAAGGTAATGTTATCATAACCTCTGTTAATTATATTTGCAAGTGCGTACCCAATTAGATTGTGTCACAAAGTCCAGTGAATATCCACCTTGGATGGATGATATCGTATGTGTCCCATAAAATTACATAAAAAACCATTAGAAAATATATTGTGAATATTTTCTTTTCACTACTAGGTTCTAATCATATTGGAGATAATGTATGACCTTTCAAAGTGACTATTTCACTTAGGATATTATCACATACAATTTCACATAGACGATAAATCATGATGTGATAAGATATTAACAAACATTAAATACTATGAATGTTCTGGTAATATAATGTGCTTAGTAGTTGATTATATGGAACTAAATCCAACAAATTATCACATCTAATATATGAAAATACTAATGACTCAATTGGTTTTTATAACATGATAAACATGTTGCTTCTATGATTTGGCTATAGATGTTGGTCCCACCACGATACATGTGGTTGATCGGCTTACTATGACCTCATCTATTTTAGAAAATCCCTCAAGATATGATATGACCAAGTGTAAAAAAATATATGACCTCCCTATAATTTTGGATAAAACCATTTCTAAATTTCAATCATTATATAAGGTTACATTTCTAACTAGTTACAACTCTAAAATCTAGAACAAAATATTGCGAAACGTGATTATTAAGCTCCATCATAAGTCTCAACATAATCGATCTAATGTAAATTTTAAAAATATTGGTTATAACATGTTTATACCATTCATTTTACTTAATCCTTACTATAAAAATGGATCAAATTACTTAAATAAAACTAGTCTTACATCCCATACGAAACTAGTATTCCCATTATTTCTAATTTCTAAGAGATCATCCAGTTTTTTTCTCAAGAAATTCCAAAAGGTTTTGACTACCATCGTATAAAATTCTATTAGCCTATTTAGAAATTTTCATTCTATGACTTATGCATAAGTAATATAAAACTTCTATACATATCATGTTATGATAAATATATTTCCAATGTAATCTTAGGAATATGTAGTCTACACAACACAATAATACTATGTGACACTAGAATTTTTTTTATTATACAATATTTTATTTTAAATATCATATAAGATAAGTATGATGACTAATATTATGCATCCAAACTGATCTATGGTAGTATATAATTTTCAAAAGAACATGGGTTTCTACTTAAGTCGTATTAGTGAAATTAAGTTTATCCTTAAGAAACCATTAGTCTAATCACTTGTTTTCTATATGTTTTCAAACATATTAAAATGGAAAGTATATCACTCCCACTGGCCTCTTATAGACACATAGAAATTTTTTATTTAAAATGAATATAAAATTAACATTATAAATGTTTTGAACTATAAATGGATCCTTGAAACATGTATTCCATATTGAATTTCTTTGATGTCATCAACCTTTGTGGTCATGTAATTCAGACATGCACGATATTGTAAACCCCAATGGAGGTGTCTTTGACATAAAATTCCTAATATAATTATCATAATAGAAATTATGAGTATAAGTCAAATGGATTTATGCATGGTGACTTGGCATAAATTTTCAATCCTTATTGGTACTTTTCTCATACCATCCATGAATTGTTTCTATTTAATACTCATAAATTTCATCAAATCAAACACTTATTTACAAAACAAATTTTGGTACATGGAATCTACAATTGAATTCATATAAACATTCCAATCATATTTATCCACATATTACCACTACCTAATGGATTTATTATTTTTATAAAATATCATACCATCCACAATATTTAATATAAAAAATAGCACTACGGTTTTAGCATTCCTATATCATATGTCTATAGAACAATTCCTCCCACTAAAACATGTTTATTTTTTCATTCATATGAAATGTTTTTCATCAAGATCCCTGATTCAATTAAAGACGCACCTACTCCCACTATCTCAAAAGAGACTTCCTTCCCACATAGTAATATACATAGTATGATTACTACCCTTCTAGCTTTGGGATGTTAATATCATCAGTAGTTATTAGATAACAAACTGGGATGCACCTTGTGTTTTAATTGACTTATATTTGACGTTAATATTGATTTAACAAATAATTCAAATTAGAACATCATATGTTGTGATATTAATGGACTCCCACTATATAATGAATTATATGAAACATATTAGTCAATTTATTTATCAGATATTTTGTTTTCACACATATATTTTATGAAACAAGTTTTTAAATAAATTATGGAATACTTGGAAATTTTTTAGACACTTCATTAATATTCCTGGAATCACTATCTTTATTATGTGAAAATGGTTATGTGAGTTTAGGAAAACCCTAACTCTACATTTAATGATCAATACGTACTTGATTATGATATTCTATAACATACTAGACCAAAGGATCAAGTATCTTTTTACCAGGAATTCATTAATTTCATTTATAATTATTAAAATATGTTCAATTTAATGAAGTATATGATTCTTCCTATAAATATACCATGTAATTATTCATGATATGTTGATAAATAAATTCATATTTTTAATTGAATACCTTCATTTCTAATGTTTTATTAATCTAAAAGTCAGTAAATATACAAATCATGATTAAATTATAATTTAGATTAAAATATACTAAATATTGTTTTGGTTATTTCATTGATAAAAAACCTTTTAGTTTTACAATAAAAATAATTATTTTTACACAATTGGTTAGGGATTTTATGATTTATATTAATCATATATTCCCAAAATGTGATATTAATGATTTTAGTAATATTGAACTATTAATTAAGTATAGAATACTATAACAATATTAATTTTTAAAGAAATAATGACTTAGTATTTATAATAGAACACTATAATAAATTTATAGGTAATACATAATATAGAAAATAGTTTAACTCCAATTTATCCATTGGGAAAAAACAATTTGTGAAATTATCATTTATGGCATAAAAATTAGCATTTTTACCATCAATGAGAATTCAAATTTACTTCTTGAGGTTATGTTCTTCTCTTGACTAAAATAGGAATCACTCATCCTCCAATCCTGGGAGAATACATGAAATTTCTAGTAATGTTTCATTCTTGGTTTTAGTATTTTAATACAAGACACTATTTCATTAAAATTAAGTAAAATATAATCATTAAAATCCTTAATAAATATATTTTAAGTAGATTAAATTTCTTGTGTCCAATTCAATTTGTTATTATTCCTATTTAAATGACACTTTATATCCATAGGGAAGCTAATGGACTTCTATTCTCTATAATTCTTCTAATTCCATTGTCTCCTTGAAAGATATTTCAAGTGTATCATTCAGTATAAACAATTCATTGGATTTTTAACATTACATTTTGTTTTTTTTTCACCATAAATATTTAGGAATCAACTTCCCTGTAACTCTTTTTTACACAATAAAGCTACACCAAAATATTCTTGAGTTTTTCATCAAACACTTCTACATAAATATAGAGAACCCAGAAACAAAGGATGAATAACATGATATTAATGGAAACTTTATTAGTCATATAGAAGACCAAATATTCTAAGTGATCAATATAATACATTATATTGAATTCATGTTGAATATATAATCAACTTATTCTAGTATACACTAGTATAGTGTAGTCAAAATCTCATTTATATTAATACTCTCATTCTACTTCTGAAGATATGGGAGACAAGATATCATGGAATGGGAACTCATGTCCTTGTTTTTTGTTACAAGTTCATAGGTATAACATATATTCTGAATCAATAAATAATTTAATAATACCCATATAATGCTTGTTATCACCTTTTGGTTCCTTCCTTACTCTTTGAAGTGGAAAAACATTTGTAGGGAATTCTAGTACATTGTATAAATTTTTCCAATTTTATTATATATATGAACACCTATAATACACATTTAAATTTGTATTGGTGATTATACGGTTTTATCAAAATTATTAGTGTTATGATGATTTTCCATTCAATATTCTACATTATTGAAATCTAAATGCATGATGTTATCTTGTTTGTTGAAAAATATAATGTAACAATTTTTTTATTGTTTTTCATAATACCCTACTATTTTATCGAAAATAAATATCCGTCATGATTATTTTTCCAATACCCTATTGCGTGGATATTTTGGGGAAAGGATCCATATTCCTCTTTTGATAACCAATAAAAGGGCCTGGTTAATCACTAAAATGTATTTATGTAGGCATCCCTTTGATAATTGTATGAAATCATAGCTCTTTGTTTTTTTGATTGGACTCCCCAATCCATAAATTTTGTGTTTATATTTCCTCAATACTTTCCTCCAATGTTTCACCAAGTATGGTGAAAGATACACTTATTAATGTAAATTTGATTAATTCAACCCAAAAACATCTTTAAAAATACCCATATAATGGTAGTTCCCCAACGAGGGTTGGATCAAAAATTATGATTCAGTGGATTCATTATAAATTATTTAATGGAAGGTTATATAATCATGATATTAATATTTTATGTATTTTGTCTTTTATGTATAAAATTTACATTTTATCTTATTACATTCATGTTAATATTAAGTGGATTTTACTTAATCAATTAACCATGTCTCAATAAAATCACACATAATCCTATTTATTAATTCAATCCTTAAACATATTAATTTATTTATCTATTGTTAGTATCATCCATTAAAATAAATAATTAACGATTTAACTTGATGAAATAAATAAATATAGTGGTATGATCCTGAGATTCATCAAATAGTTAGTTTATCCAGTGGATGGAAAACCAACTCTGGCCTAAGGAAATAACTCATCGAACCTATATTGGTTTGAGATATAGAATTTTACATGTCAAAATATGTACCTGATAGATTTGTTTCACCTTGATTCCATATTAAACCACCTATAATCACTTAGTATGACCTTATATTATATAATAATTAATCAAACGCATGTTTGGATAGCATAAAGATTAGTTAATGGGTTTTTATATTAATGAAATTTTGGGCATGCATTCCCTTTACATAATTAGAGGGAATTATACATAGCACATTAATTTAATTTAATATATTATTATAGAATCCTTGAAATAAGAATAAATTAAAAGAAACCAATCACATACATTTTTTTTTCTAGGTTCATGATCATAAACACACATTAAAAGAATATACATGTTCAATCTATCTAGTAACCACTTCAATCCATTATTTAATTTTGATAAATTGCCATAAATTAATCTCATTAATTTTCTAATTAATGAATCAATTTATTCAATCTTATCTATCCAAATCATCATGGAATATTCCATCATCCAAAATTTTAAAAAAAGAAAAAAATTAATTGTATTTAAAATTAATAAATTACACAAGTGTACATGTAGGTAACACCATGTACCCTTTTAAAATACCTAAGATAGTAATTGAAAAATATATTCACATGGAATCCAATGCACATGTCATTGAACATAATTATAATGATTTTTTTAAAATAAATGACACATAGTCAAGTGTAAATTATGAATCATGTAATGTTATTAATGTATGTAGAGTACACAATAAGTAAAGACCATACATGACTTTCAGTTCATAATTTAATATAGAAATTAATTTAATTTATAATTGATAATCATTTCACACGGCCATTATTATAACTAAATGACATAGAAGAATGTTGATAAGGTTTAATTATATCATTAATGTTTTGTTCCATGTCATGTTAATCACCTGAGTTATAGAAAATTACATGGCCTATATTTGGGCTACATGACATGTTAAATCTTCTGGTCATGTTCATAACACACACCTAGGGACTATGTGTGTTTTTTGTTCTCATATATTCATGAGGTACACAATGTTTAAACTAGTTACATGTCATGTGATCTCTAAGTTTTATGGTTTTTCAGATCCCATATTGTGTTATATATACATGACATGTAATAGGAGATCCTATATTTTTTACCATGAAAACAGATGGACTATATGGCATGTAATCATGTTACAAAACATGTTGTCTAATATAACATGTTCTAGCTTAGCTAAGTAAACATGCACTATTAATTAAATGAATTCAGTGTGTAGTTAAAGAACTATTCTCAAAATTAATTTGGGAATCATTTTGTACACTACATTTATTGATGGGCGATATGTTTTATAGTCTCTTTTTATCGGTGCAAAACCCTTGGAACCTCACAATTGTTTCTTGGAAAAATCTTCTTGTAAATTTAATCATTTATTAGTTACATAAGTGAGGTTGGATATGGGATATAAAGGATTCGACATTCATAGTTTGTGAACAAATAACCAATTAATAAAAACTAACAATAAATTTATATCATCAATCAATGACTAATAAATAATTATAAAATAGTATAAATTAATTATGTGATAATTATAATGCCACTAGAAGGTTCCAGGCACAATATAATCACATTTTAAGATGTTTCCATATAAGAATTTTCTAGTAATTGATGAAAAATATAAGATGTACAAGAAAAAAATTCATCACTAATGGAATCAAGTTGAATATTAATTTACTACTACATGGAACCGAGAAAACATGATTATCACATAAAATTAATAACTAATTAATAGATGGATTACAAATTTAATTATCTTTTAATTCATTTTTTTAATTAATTTATTTATGTTTTTGCATCAAACTATCATTTTATTATAAAAATCATAAGTACATTCCCTCTAATAGTGATCCACATGAGCAACAAAAATTTTGGAATGTCATTGATGGATCATTGAGTGATAATAAAGTTTATCATGTTCTCTTTAATCGTATTTTATTAATTGTAGAAGGATTATCTTCATGGGTAAAGGATTCTTTGAGTTCCCATGAATACTTGATTGAATGGAGGAGGATCAATGGTCTTGTTCTTGAGAATTATCTTAAGAGGTTTCTCTATTTGGGCATGAGATAATTATCTATTGGGTTTGTCATGAAAAATAATAAACACACCCTATAATGTGATATGAATGTATATTTATAAAGATGGGTTAGGGTTGGTAATTGCAGATATTCCCTTATCCAATTCCTTAATCCATAGAGAACCCTATGACTCATAATAAAATACATTATATTATTATGTGATTAACGTGAACAATTTATGAGGATAAATAAATATAATTTTTTTTAAATAAATACATATATATTAATTTATATGATAATCAATATATCATTTCCAACCAGACCATTAAACTCAGCTCATCAATCCATATCTATATTTATCCAGCCTTGAATAATGACTATGTGTTTTTTTAAAAAATTCACCACATTATACACAAATAAAAAATATAAAATAAATATTCATTAAATGTTTCTTACCTTATGAATAATTTAGATTGAATAAATATTATATTCATGTACTTAAATAAATAAATACGTAAAAAATAAACTTGTGTTTAATATTCAACGAAAAACATATTATCCCTAATAAAAGATGTTTAAATATGTGCAATAAACTGAACATTTATAATTATTAAACCAAATATGGGAATAATATTTATTCAATGAGTTCAATTCCTACTAAATTTGACTGAGGTTCTAGATATAATTAGTGTCTGGCCCTCTACACCTCTTTCATAGTGGTATTAAGAAGAACTTCTTAAATTCCATGGTTAGTGCCAGAAAACAATACAGGTCTCTCATATAGATATAAGTTGATTCCAAACAAATATAAACACTCATAGGAATGATCACTGTGTAAAATAATCCATTTATTATGATGTCTTCTATCAAGCAGATCGCATGCTTGAATCATCAACCTATGCACTCAATTTATCTCTCTTTGACATTATATAATTGATATTTTCTATAAAATACCATGGTAGTCGGTTTAATTAAGAATTTACATTTCTATAAAAGAGGATAATATATCACCTTACATTAATAAATATAAGATATAAATCATTTCTCTCATTATTCATTAATATATATAACTTGTGATGAACCCTACACACCCTACTCCCCATGAAAAAATTTCATCATGGTTTTTTTCAGCACATCAATGTACATCAAAGTACATGACTCATAATATGAATTAAAAATAATCTTAAAGTATAAGAATCGTCACACATGATATTATATAGGAACATCAAATGAAACAAAAAAATTTGGATTTCATAAATGTGCATCAAATTCCCATAACATTTTTCCTTGAGATTACCAAGGGGTTACACCATGAGATAGTGTCTCAAAGTCCAATTAATCTCTACCCTTGATGTACTATATAATTTGTATCTCATAAAAGGATATCATTGACCAATAGAAAATATATTTACCAATATTTTCATAGAACTTCTAGGTTCTCATCCTAGTAGGGAATGACTATGAAAATTCAATGCAATAGATAACTTTAGGACATTGTCACATACATTGTCATACAAAATGACAATAATGAAGTGAATTGATATTAAGAAATATTCAATAAATTGAATATTCATGTTAATTACAATTTATATGTTTTGTTTCAAGGAAAAAAACTCCAACAATATTTTTTTTATGATTAGGGGTCCTGAATATCAATATTTAATTAATAATGGATTTTGGGTTGTTCAATTCACGTGGAATTAAGATGATGAAAATACTATGGTGGGAATAACACCGCTAATGTATTGTGGGTTTGAACAATGTTTTGATTGATAATTTGATGAATTTTAGGAGTGAGTCATGTATGAACCATATAAAAGTGGCAGTTGGAGTTATGATTGAATTTTTGATATAAGTGGCCTAGATGTGTATATTAATTGGAAAATAATCAAGTCTAAATTTTTGTATGGATTGATCTGGTGAGTAAGGTATATTTCTTAATTTTCCAAGGGTGAAATTCTAAAAATGGTCTAGTGGGATGAATATGTTATAAAATATTGAAACCTATGAAAAATTATGATGAGTTGAAAAATGGATCAAGGATTCATGTGATAGACTGAGTCTCATATTATATGTATGATTTAGGTAATGAAATGGTGTAGCTCCATGAGAGTAGTAGTGATGTCTTGGGTTAAACTGTCATGTAAGTGAATGGATAAAACCTGAATACTACTATTGTGTTTCATATCAATCTAATCATGCTTATTAAACATATTAAAATAAATTTGAAACAAAATTCAAGGATAATCCATGTAAGATATACAAAACATCAAATAAACCCATAAATGAAGTAATGTTGTAAAGGGTGGATGCCTTACATCAAAGAAGCCACTACATCATCTTCAAACCCCCACCAAATAGATTTCGTAGATATCACCAAAGAGAAAAACAAACCCATCATGCATTTATAGCTATCTATGGTCTAAACTAAATCATCTAATGTTTGAACGAGATTCACCTTTTTTTCATGGTATGCTAGTACCTCTATATGAAAAAGAGAAAAATGAAAGAGTGCATCATCTTCAGGAGTATCAGCCAAGAATGGGGATCTAAAACACAAACCCACTTCCATCATTCGGTAATATATTATATAGGCAATCAATGATTCCCCTTGTTTCATTTTTCATTTTTCTTTCATTAAAACACACGTATAAATCCCAGGGTCAGTTCATGCATCATATGCATTTAATATCTTTATATTTCATATAACTATGAAATGATTTAAATTAATGATAGAATATATTGGTGAAACATAAAATTTTAATTAGTTTTCATTTTTCTAGAATCAAATATTTCATAAAATAATATATCCTTACATGCATGTAGGTCATATTTTCATAAAGTATGAAATGTATACATATTCATGGTTTTAGGGCATATCTACATCAATCTCACACTTCCACTAAATCTAAAAGACTTTGTTCCATTTAAAATTATATTTTAACATATGTAATTACTTGGGAAACATTATCTGATTTTTTTTGGATATATTCAAAAAAAATTAAAAATTTATTCTTAACTACACCTTATACAATATGATATGAAATTCCATGTGATTACTCTCCAAAACTCTTTTGGATTAACTCTAAAACAAATTTTATAAAATCTATCTGAGTAAAACTCATTCCCAATTTAATTAACCACAATTCATGAAGCCACTGGATTTATAGAGATTAAAAAATATATTAATATATTGTTATATAAGTGTAATAATAGAGAAGCCTCTAGAAACGCATCAATGCTACTTAGGCTATAATGAAATTTAGTGTGGTCTCCATAAAACACATGTATATTAATACCTATGTCTACTAATATGAATCATATGAAAATGTGTATCTTAATATTTTTCCTTTTTCTAAGACACCAAGTGACCATGGGACAGGGAACATGTCCATCCCAAATTGCAAAGCCAACTCTTCTAGATTCTCATAATGTATACTAATATGATCGATGAATACAACACATTTCATTCATCCATATCGATAATTAAATCACATATTGATAAAACAATATTTTTTGAATATTTTATTGATAATAAAAGATATAATTTCCTCACATTGTGTTAGAAATGTTTAATTAGAAAGTATTTGGGATTAGATCATTCATTTGAATATTTGATGAAAATTCCAGTTTTACCCTTTATAGTTCACTGTAGTATTTCGAAGCTAAATATTTTTATATTTATTATTTGAATTTGAACTTTTGTAACAGTGTTACAGACATAATTATTTACAACTTTTATTCAGGACACTAAAGCTAAAGAGTGCATTTGGTTGTTGAAAATGGGTTGTCACATCAAAGTTGGGCTGGACTCACCAGAATGGAGAAGCTTCTATATTTCGGACATAACTCCTTCATCTAGGCCTGAATTATTCCCACATATTTATAGGAGATAGACAACCCATATCCGCACATATTATCCTTCTGGAAGGCCAGCCAATTCACGCGTTTTGGTGGTCAAATGGGCGGTACAATTTGCATTAAAATATTTGGCCGAATATCCATATTCACACTTGAAACCACTTGTAACCTCTCCTCCCCTCCCCTCTATAAATTGGAATTTTCCTCATTTTTAGGGGTTGGGACGTGCTTTGGGAAGTTTAGGGAAGAGGAGAAGTGGATCCACTCCAATTCTCCAACCATTTCAATAAGGGTAGCTCTTGAAGCAAGGATCCCTTCGACGAAGCCTTCTTCTTCTCCTTCATGTTGTAATGATTTTGTTTGTGTAATAAACTTCTTTGTTCTTGTTGTATTTATTCTATTTTCTTCTGTTTTGTTTAAATTTCTTATTCCCTTAATCTTCCTCTTTGAGCTGGAATTCTTGAGTAGAAGTGTTATTGGGTTATACCCATTATAAACCTTTGCACATGCAAAACGCTTCTACGATGATTACGCCACCCATGGAAGAGTAGTCTTTTAATAATCGATCTATCTTCTAACCTCTTCATTTAATTATTTTGAATCAATGAGATACTGTAATTCACATAATATGATCCATGAATTGTGTTTTTAAATTACAAGAAACTAAGCAAGCAATTGAACAGTTAACACAAAAACACGCGAGGTCGGGATTTTGTGTAAATTGTGACAGCGTAATATTAATCAGTAATACTAGACCACATGGGATAAATTTTTAGAGTTCAAATATAATCCCTAAACTCAATTCATCCTCATTTCCAGAATGGATATGTGATCTAATTAACCACTGACCATAATCTATCCTTAGAACAGCAATCAAAGCAGGGTGCTGCGATTGCGTGTTCCGAAGCTAGCCTAGGGTTTTTTCATATTTGTGGTTAAGTTAACTCTTGTAGGGTTCGAGGGATAAAAAATTAGGGGATCATAATTAAGTGGATATTTATTTAAATGATAATTATTAATATGTGAATGAATAGGTAGAGTTAGATCAATTATGCCTTTTAAAATAGATTTCTAAAAAAACATCTTTTTTGTTGTGTCATTTCATTCGAACTTCATTTCAAAACTAAAAACAAAAAAATATACAATCTTCTTCCAGAAAACATCTTCTAGATTCATAAACTATAAAAAAACCGTAATCCTTTAAATTAGTGTTTTTATTCTATTCTATTTTATTTTTTTAGAGTACCTTTAATAAGTTGTTAAATTCACTTCCACCTTTGAGAGACGACCTTGGTCAGCCACTCTGCTGCACCTAAGTACCCCAAAATCACATTAATCAATTGAGGGCGCCCACGACAGCACTCTATCAAATTGGCGCTATTTCCGGGGAGCCAAGTAATTATTTCAACCAATTAGAGGTATTTATTTTATTTTACATTTTATTATCTTCCTCTCTTATTTCTTCCTTCTTTACCCAATCTGATTTTTCTTCTTCTTCTTTTATTTTATTCTACTTCTTTTTGGACCATCAACTCAAAGTTCTCATTTTTATTTTACTATGGTCCACAGTCTTTATTTTCATTTTTATTTGATTTATGACACGAACTAATCCCAAATATATCTTAGATCATGACTCTGAGATTGAACGTAGCCTTAGGGCATGAATCAGACATTCTCAATCTACGGGAAGTTTCAATATTCAACCAGTTGGTGAATTCGTCTCTTCTGAAAACATTGAAATTGGAAGAAATTCAAATTCAAACATAAAAGAGGAACCAATGGCTGGAAATAATGGAAATGAACTTAATATAACCATTCGAGAATTGGCTGCACCAGATATTAACTATTAACCAAATTGTATTGCATACCGAAATCTCGAATCAGACTTTGAACTGAAATCTGGGTTAATTCACTTACTTCCAAAGTTTCATGGCCTCTCTGGTGAGGATCCTAATAAACATTTGAAATAATTTAATGTGTTTTGCTCAACCTTGAAACCAATAAATATATCTGAAGACCAAATCAAATTAAGAGAATTCACATTCTCACTTGATGGAGCTGCGAAATATTGGATGTATTATTTACAACCCGAAGATGTAACATGTTGGAATGATTTGAAACATCTTTTCGTTCAAAAAATTTTTCCATCATCAAGGACCACATCCATTATAAAGGTGAAATATATGATCAAGCAAGCCCAAGGAGAGTCAATATATGAGTATTGGGAGAGATTCAAGAAGTTGTGCGCAAGCTGCCCACATCACCAAATCAGTGAGAAATTACTCATCCAGTACTTCTATGAAGGACTCACACCTATGGAGAGAAGCATGGTAGATGCTGTAGCTGGAGGAGTATTTGTGGACAAGACACCAGTATCTACACGTGCGTTGATCGACAAGATGGCCCAAAACTCCCAACAATTGGGCGATAGAGGTACACCACATATCAGGGGAGTACATTAGGTAAGTCATTATTCTCTTGAAAGTCATTTGATTGATACCATGTTGGAAGAATTAACCACTATGGTGAGGCAGATTGATTTGGCTCAAAAGACATTCCAACCCCCTCCTTCAAGGCCATGTCGCATTTGCACTGAGACAAGCCACCCAACTGACTGTTTCCCACAACTCCAAGAAATAGAAGATTGTGCAGCAGTGTTCCCTGGGAGACCATATCAGCAGCAACAACAACAACCATATCCCCAAAAGAAGTTTGATTCATTTTCTCCAACATACAAACAAGGGTGGAAAGATCAGTCGGACATGAGGTATGGCTCTGGACAACAACAAAGGCCCACTTTTCAACCAAACTTCCAGCAGCCTCCACCTTACCAACAGAGTTTCCAACAACTCCAAAGGAGATTCGAAGCTCAAACATCAATGAGTCAGAAACAAGGGAATCTCCAACAAAAGGTAGACTCTAAGACTGATGATCTTTTGAAACAAATTGTTCTTAATCAACAGAATGAGCTAAAGAGTCAATGTTCGGAGCTGAGGGAGTTAAAAACTCAAATGAGCCAGATTGCCACTGCCCTCCATGAACTTGTAAGTAAGAATTCAGGAAATCTACCTTCCCAACCCACTCCAAATCCAAAGGGGAATGTTAGTTCCATCACATTGAGAAGTGCGAAGAAAATTAATGATACATCTATACCTACCATTCCCCCGTGATTCACCTCTTCTCCAGAGAAGCCGCATTCCATACCAACTGATGAGAAATCCAAGGAGAAAGATAAAGGTAAGAAAAAGATTGAGGATATTCCTACTAAACCCCTTACTTTTCCAAACAGGGTTGTTCAAACCAAAAAGATGGATTAAGAAGCAACGAAAAAGGAGGTTTTGGACACATTCAAGCGTGTGGAGATCAACATTACTCTACTTGAAGCCATTAAGAAAATCCCAAGGTATGCCAAATTCTTAAAAGAACTCTACACCAATCGAAGAGGGCTCAAGGGAAATGAGAGGATCAACCTTGGAAGGAATGTCTCGGCACTCATTACACCAACTCTAGCAATTCCAACAATGTGCAAGGATCTCGGGACAATCACCATCCCATGTACCATAGTGGAGTTGCACTTCTCTGATGCTCTTTGTGATTTAGGAGCTTCAATAAATGTGATGCCTCACTCTGTATTCTCTTCCTTGCAGGTTGGTGAGTTGAAGCCAACAAGTGTAGTGGTGCAATTGGAACATAGAGCTACGACATATCCAGCGGGAGTCCTTGAGGATATACTTGTCCAGGTAAGAGACATGATCTTCCCAGCAGATTTCTACGTGCTTAACATGGAGGACGATCAGGTAAGTTCTCATGCCCCCATAATCTTAGGTAGACCCTTCCTCAAAACTGCAAAAACTATCATAAATGTCAATGAGGGTATACTTTCCATGGAATTTGGAAATGAAGTTGTGATATTTAATGTTATGGATTCCATGAAGTAGCCCTCAGAGGACTATTCTGCTTTTTCTATCTCCCATTTTGAACCACAAAGTAAAAACACCATCGAATTGGATTGTCCTATGCTTTGGGAGATTATGAGTATTGGTTATATTTTGATGTCTAAGAGTACTTCCACACCCATTTCTAAGGAACAAGACTCTCTAAGATTTGATTCTGAAATGGAATCATATTCTGATTTTGATCATGTGAACTCTGATTATGACATGGCTCTTGAGTATGCTGATGGATTTGGTGCTTTATTCTCGGATTGTGATGGTTTTTATTATGATAATGATGTTCATTGTGCATATATGTCTGTTGTATCAATTTCTCCATCCATACATCACCCCACTACATTGGAACTCAAGCCAGTGCCCCCAAATCTTAAATATGTATACTTGATGAGTGGTGATAGATTACCTGTTATCATTTCTAACAATCTCTCTTTTGAACATGAAGAAAAATTTTTGAATCTATTGAGATATAACATTAGGGAAATTGGTTGTACATTGGAAGACATATCAGGTATTAGCCCCTCCATTTTCATGCATAGGATTCTCTTGGAGGATGGGGCTAGACCGGTGAGGCAACCACAAAGAAGACTCAATCCAACACTTTTGGAGGTTGTTAAAAAAGAAGTTTCAAAATTGCTCGAGGTAGGTATAATCTATCCTATTTCAGATTCTTAGTGGGTAAGTCCAATTCAGGTTGTGCCTAAGAAAACTGGTTTCACTGTTTTAAAAAATGAAAATGATGAGTTAGTTCCTGTGAGAGTTCAAAACAGTTGGCGAGTGTGTATTGATTATTGGAAACTGAATCAATACACTCGTAAGGACCATTTCCCACTTCCATTAATTGACCAGATTCTTGAGAGACTTGTAGGTAGGACGCATTATTGCTTCTTGGGTGGTTTATCTAGCTATTTTCAGGTTCCCATTGCAGGAGAGGACCAGGATAAGACGACATTCACCTACCCATTCGGTACCTTTGCTTACAGAAGGATGCCATTTGGACTTTGAAATGCCCCAGGTACCTTCCAGAGATGCATGGTGATTATTTTCTCAGATTTCATTGAGACCTTCTTGGAGGTATTTATGGGTGATTTTACAGTTTATGGATCCTCATTTGATGAATGTCTCTCTAGTTTGGGTGATGTGTTGCATCGTTGTATTGAGAAGAATCTGGTCTTAAATTTTGAAAAATGTTATTTCATGGTCGAAAAGGGAATTGTCTTAGGTTATATAGTCTCACAACGTGGCATTGAAGTTGATAAATCTAAGGTAGACATTATTTCATCCCTCCCATATCCTACATGTGTGCGTGAGGTTCGATCATTCCTTGGACATGCTGGATTTTATCGACGCTTCATCATAGATTTTAGTAAGATCGCTCTACCCTTATCTTGATTGCTTCAAAAAGATATTGAATTCAAATTTGATGATTCATGCAGGGTATCATTTGATGAGCTAAATAACTGTCTGACCACTCCACCGATCATACAACCACCGCGGTGGGACCTTCCTTTTGAGCTTATGTGTGATGCCTCCAACTTCGTGGTTGGAGCTGTCTTATCTCAGAGGGTGGAGGGACGTTCACATGTGATCGCCTCTGCATTGAGGACACTGGATTCAACAAAATCAAATTACACAACTAAAAAAAAGGAGTTTCTTGCTGTCATATTTTCTTTAGATAAATTCCGTTCATATTTATTGGGCTCTAAATTTGTTGTTTTTTTCTGACCATGCAGCTTTGAGGTACCTCTTGAAGAAGCTAGATGCAAAGCCACGACTTATCCATTGGATGCTCCTTCTTCAAGAGTTTGACCTTGAGATAAAGGACAAGAAGGGGTCAGAGGATTTGGTGGCGGACTACATGAGTAGGCCTACTCACACACTAGAGGACAACACCTTATACCAGGTACCACTTCGGGACACTTTCCCCGATGAGCATCTTTATTCTATCTCAGGTATGCATCCTTGGTATGCAGATTTAGTTAACTACATTGTTGCCTCTGAAATCCCTGAAAATTTAAAGAAACATAAAGTCCAAAAATTAAAAGGTGAGTCTAGGTATTATGTGTGGGATGATCCTTACCACTAGTGCATGTGTAGTGACCAAGTCATTAGGAGGTGTGTTCCCAATCATGAGTTTGAGTCTGTTTTTCATTTCTGTCATACACTTGCTTGTGGTGGACACTTTGGACCCCAACGGACAGCTAGGAAGGTTTTGGAATCTGGATTATATTGTCCTAGCTTCTTCCATGATGCCCATGTGTTTTGTAAGTCATGCTCTCGTTGCCAACACACTGGGAACATTTCTAGGAGACATGAGATGCCCCAACAACCCATACTATTCTGTGATATTTTTGATGTATGGGGAATTGATTTTATGGGTACTTTTTCTAGTTCCTTTGGTTTTTTTGTATATTTTGGTTTTTGTTGATTATGTGAGTAAATGGGTGGAGGCCAAGGCCACCAGGACTGAAGATTCTCATGTTGTTGTGGAATTTTTCAAAGCACAGATTTTTTGCAGGTTTGGAGTACCAAAGGCCATCATCAGTGACCAAGGGATACACTTTTTCAATAGGAATTTTGCTTCCCTCCTTCGGAAGTATGGGGTGACACACAAAACATCAACACCATACCACCCCCAAACAAATGGCCAGGCTGAGGTTTCAAATGGTGAGCTGAAACAAATATTAGAGAAAACTGTGCAGCCAAATAGGAAGGATTGGAGCATGCGCTTGGATGATGCATTGTGGGCTTATAGGAAAGCATACAAGACACCAATTGGTATGTCCCCATTTAGGATTGTTTTTGGGAAAGCATGCCATCTCCCAGTGGAAGTCGAGCATCAGGCATATTGGGCTATAAAGAAATGCAACATGGATTTGGCCCAAGCTGGAATTCAAAGGAAGTTGCAAATTCAAGAGCTTGAGGAGATTCGACTTTCATCATATGAGAACTCAAGGCTCTATAAGGAAAGATCAAAATCAGCTCATGATAGAATGATCCAACAAAGGGAGTTTCATGTTGGAGAGAAAGTCCTTCTCTATAGTTCACGACTGAAGCTGATGCCTGGTAAGTTGCATTCCAGATGGTTAGGTCCTTATATTGTATCTAATGTTTTTCCTTATGGTGTAGTGGAGATCACAAAAGTGGAAACTGGAAGGATATATACAGTTAATGGGCAACGTTTGAAGAGATACATTGAGGGACTTCCTACTGATGCAGTGGATTTTATCACACTGCATGACCCCATCATCACTTGATCACATCAGGCTGTTCCTAACACTTTCACTTTTATATTATTTTTCCTATTTTAAAATTCTGCATTTCATGTGCATATATCATCTCATAGGTTCATATTGAGGACAATTCAATATTTTATGTTTGGGGGAGGGTACCTTTTAGTTTAGTAATTTCAATTGTTTTCTTGATAAAAAAACCAAAAAAAATTGTGTGTTTTTCAAATTTTGTGTCTGTATTTTTTCAATTTTCTTTGTGTATTTGAAATTTTTGAGCTAAAATGATTCTCATCACAATTTTGAAAGTCATATCAATGAGTGAAAAAATTTATCCCATGAAACTGAGCTTAAATGATTGTTGAAAATGACTTTGTTTCAAGTTCAAATATTTAGTAATTTCATGAAAAGTACACTGAATTTTGAATCCCATTCCACATATCACTGTCTTTATATTTGAAATCACTTTCCTATGAGGCTTCTGAATCATTATTTTCATATTCTTTACATTCACCTCACTTCTTGAGAAAACCAAACCATGCTTGATTTAACCATAATTTGATCTATTCCTGTCAAAACTTGAGGGTTTGAGGAACTTATGTTTAAATGATTGAGGCATTTGTTTGGTATTAAAGCCCCTATTTCAAAGAATCATTTCTTATAATGGCCTAACGTGAATATTTAATCCTTTTATCCCTTATAATCCATGCACAGCCTGTTAGGTTAGCCACATTACAAGCCAATTTTCCCTATCCAACCAACTCTTGAAGTGAAATTGCATAATCTAGTTGAGCTTAAGTGTGGGGGAATCTATCTTGTGTTTTTCCACCACATTCTGTGATACTTTGGGTGGAAAATTAAATTCTTAAGATATGTGTTTGCTGCTGAAGAAAGTCATTATATTGAAAGATGTGCTTTTTCTGGAGCTTTCATGACAAGTGAAGTTGTTCTTTTTCTGGAGCTTCTAATTGAGGTGGAAAGTTGTGCCCATCTGGAGCTTTCAAGAAAATCATGTTTGAGAAGATTGAAACTTTTGATGCTAAAATGATGAATGGTGTAAACCTTTCATGACTTTTTCATGATGATGGAGCTTTATTGATACTATGTGGATTGAGGAGGAGACCATATTTAAGTGAAAATTAGATTAATGAAAATTTTCTTCAAAAAGAGTCAAGCCCTCCTCATTCAGCCTCAGAACTTTTCACATCTAAATCCTACCAAACGAAAGCCACAGAAGAAACCTGAAAAGTCCTCATGATAAACATATGTCCTTGACTCACATCGGGTAGCGATGTATGAATCTATCAAGCCTATGGTGACCCTTTTATGAGTTTGGATGAGAAAGACATTGCAAAACAAAATTGATATTTGAGTGATGAGAGAAAATTCAAGAGGGGTAAGTGTTTTGTGCATGGGAGGATAAATAAAGTGGAAATATATTGAATGATATAAATGAAGAAATTGAAATAATGTTTTTTTATGAGGCATGATATCTTTTGTTTCTTGGTGTGTAATTGTTTGATCTTAAAGATATGTGTTTCAAAATTGGTTTTGATTTGATATTGATTTTTACTTGATATGAGGTTTTGCTCAGGAGTGAAAAAGGGTAAGTGTGGGGGAGTTGATAAAACACTATTTTATTGAATATTTTATTGATAATAAATGATATAATTTCCTCATATTGTGTTAAAAATGTTTAATTAGAAAATATTTGGGATTAGATCATTCATTTGAATATTTGATGAAAATTCCAGTTTTACCCTTTGTAGTTCACTGTAGTATTTCGAAGTTAAATATTTTTATATTTATTATTTGAATTTGAAATGTTGTAACAGAGTTTCAGACATAATTATCTACAACTTTTATTCGGGACACTAAATCTAAAGAGTGCATTTGGTTGTTGAACATGGGTCATGAAGTCAAAGTTGGGCTGGACTCACCCGAATGGAGAAGCTTATGTATTTCGGCCATAACGCCTTCATCTAGGCCTGGATTATTCCCAAATAGTTATAGGATATAGAACACCCATATACGCATATATTATCCTTCTGGAAGGCCGGCCAATTCACGCGTTTTGGTGGTCAAATGGGCGGTGCAATTTGCATTAAAATATTTGGCCGAATTTCCACATTCACACTTGAAACCACTTGTAACCTCTCCTCCCCTACCCTCTATAAATTGGATTTTTCCTCATTTTGAGGGGTTGGGACGTGATTTGGGAAGTTTAGGGCAGAGGATAAGTGGATCAACTCCAATTCTCCAACCATTTCAATAAGGGTAGCTCTTGAAGCAAGGATCCCTTCAACGAAGCCTTCTTCTTCTCCTTCATGTTGTAATGATTTTGTTTGTGTAATAAACTTCTTTGTTCCTCTTTTATTTCTTCTCTTTTCTTCTGTTCTATTTAAATTTATTCTTCTCTTAATCTTCCACTTTGGTCTGGAATTCTTGAGTAGAAGCGTTATTGGGTTATACCCATTATAAACCTTTGCACATGAAAACGCTTCTACGATGATTACGCCACCCATAGAAGAGTAGCCTATTAGTAATCGATCTATCTTCTACCCTGTTCATTTAATTATTTTGAATCAATGAGATACTGTAATTCACATAATATGATCCATGAATTGTGTTTTTAAATTACAAGAAACTAAGCAAGCAATTGAATAATTAACACAAAAACACGCGAGGTCGGGATTTTGTGTAAATTGTGAGAGAGAAATCTTAATCGGTAATACAAGACCACACGGGATAAATTTGTAGTGTTCAAATATATTCCCTAAACACAATTCATCATCATTTAAAGAATGGATATGTGCTCTAATTAACCACTGACCATAATCTATCCTTAATCAAAGCTGGGTGCTGCGATTGCGTGTTCCGAAGCTAGCCTAGGGGTTTCTCACCTTTGTGGTTAAGTTAACTCTCGTAGGGTTCGAGGGATAACAAATTAGGGGATCATAATTAAGTGGATATTGATTTAAATGATAATAATTAATAAGTGAATGAAGAGTTAGAGTTAGATCGATTATGCCTTTTAAAATAGATTTCCAAAAAAAACATCTTTTTGTTGTGTCATTTTAATCGAACATCATTTCAAAACTAAAAACCAAAAAATATGCAATCTTATTCCAGCAAACTTCTTTGAGATTCATAAACTATAACAAACACCAATCCTCTAAATTAGTGTTTTTATTCTATTCTATTTTATTTGTTTTATAATACCTTTAATAAGTTTTTAAATTCACTTCCTCCTTTGAGAGACGACCTTGGTCAGCCACTCTGCTGCACTTAAGTACCCCAAAATCACATTAATCATTTAAGGGCGCCCATGACAGCGCTCTATCACATATCCCTTATTAATGTATATATATATATATATATAGTATATAGGTATGGGAACACTCTCCCATAGTCTATTTCAATCGATGGACCATATATTGTACTTGTCATATGAGAGGAAAAAACTATCTTGGTTAAGATCAAACTAAAGACATGATTATCATCATACTCAAACACCCCTCTATAGGAAATGTCAATATATAGACTTGATTATATAGTTTCTCAAATAATTAAGGTTCCCATTTAAGGTATCTATCCAACATTTTATAGTGGGGACTCAAATATGATATATGAACCCCTAGTATAACAAATCATCTGTATGAAACTCTATGTAGTTTAAATAGTAGGCCATGAATAGCACAAAAAAATAATATTCTTTTTTGGCTCATGAGCATATTTTTTTATCTCTATACAAGAATCCATGTTGTTCTAACCTTAAAATTTTATAATATCATGTATTTCTCTCTGATGAACATCAATTAGGGATAAAATCGTAGCCATACATTGAGAGGTAAATTATCATTTCACTTCACAAGATTTATATTTATATATAGATTTAGGTATCCAATATGAAATAATGATAAAATATTGTTTTCCATTAATATTATATATTTTAGTATTCATAACTCTTTAAGAATATATAACAAAACCAACATAAGCACTTTTTTTCACATCTTATATGATAAGATACTATATCAATCTTATTATTTCTATATTCTCATATTTTTTTAAAAATTAAATCATATATAATTTCTATCACATCTCAATGTGTCTGTATGATAAAATACACCCACTAAACTCTTTAGTGGGAATAATCTATGAAGTAAGCTAGTTTGAACACTGGTTAGACATAGGAAACATATTACTAACAGTTAACTTAATTTTATATATCCAAACTTCATAACTTCCCAACATCAACTGTTATGATGTAAACTTCAATTGTCTACTTAGAACACTTCAAAAGTGCATCATCATAATCCTTGGAACTATATTCCATCAAACATTTTCCATGATAGAATTTATCAAACTACATTATTTTTTACTAAAAATTAATAAATCTCTTAAAATATTAAGTAAAATTAACTTTAAACCTAGATTGGTATAATTCATAATATGTTCACTATGAACTTATTTAAGACCATACACACTCCCACTATCCTCTTATACATTATATTTTCTTCATAATATCTTGTTCATATACAAAAACCCTTTTGTGTAAGAAATAACAATTATTTATTTTTAGAAGAAATATAATGTAAATAAAATATATCATATACGGGATTCTATGTCATTAGAAATTTTTTATTTTGAAATAATAATTTATTAAAATACACATTTGGTATCACATAAAATTTAAAAATAATTTCAATAAAAATTTTATCTAATAAAGACATTCCACAGAGTTTCTCAAAATATTTCAAATATATCTTCAATAATTCAATCATATTAAATAATAAATATTCCTTCCTAAAATCTCTAGGTTTCAATGACAATGATTAGCTACTAAATAAAATATTGAACTTTGAAACCAACTTCTTTTCATGAGGTTTAAAATATTACTAACTAGTTTTATAAAAATATTACATTACAATATATAAATCATATTCCTAGTTCATATATATTCACAAAAAATTGACAATTTTGGATAAAAATTCATTGAATTGTGTTATTTTTGTTGGGAAATTTCAATAAATGAAAATAGGATAAATTTTTGTACTAGAAAAAAATCATTTTTAGCTTCCCCTTAAAGCATGTTATAGATATGAAAAAATAAAAACTATATTTATCACTAAAATTGTCTAATTTTATTAAAAAAATATCATGATATTAACAACAGAAAAATAAGATAAAAAACACATATTATAATTAGTGTGTTCAGTATTGAATCTTCTAGGTTATCAAGGCATCAAATCCATTTTCCATTACATAAAAAATTAATCTACCATTATTTTCAACATTTTACCTTTTGTATATTTATAAAAAAATGTAAATAATATAGTTGATATCATATATCATTTAGAATAATATAATTTTTTCATATAAAAAATAAATATTTAAGGAAAATTTTAGTCTCATCCAGTCACCAACATATTCAATTATATTCAATATCAGTTAGCATACCAAATCGTATTGATTATATGAGACTAAAATTTATGTACCCAATAATATTGCGTACATGAGTGGAGACCAATATTCCTCTAGTAATTTTTCAGCTCTTGCCTTTGAATTCTTTAATTAATCACTCTATGCATCTATAAGCATACAGATTCACTTGTTGAACAATTTCAACACTTGGTTGTTTATGATGGACCAACCCTAAGATATGTAATTTTCATTATGATCTATTCTTAAATCACTAATCATACATAGTAACTTTACATTATTTTTCATATATTGGAGTATTTAATGTTAAGACTCTCATATTAAGGATTGATAATAATTATTATGTTGACAATGATGATGATATTTATCCAAACAGAATAATTTTTCAAATTAATATCATGTTTTATTAACAATTTTATCAGGACATTTTCTAAATGGGATCCCACAAAAAAATTTCCCTTTGAAAATTCATCATAACCATTAGTGAGTGAAGATCTTTATTTCACTATGAAAGGAGTCTTTTAGAGAATTCCTATCATCACTTAATTATTTAGGTAGGGTATTATATGAATCATATCATATATGAATCTTGTATAGTTAGGAATATGAGTCTTTGTCCAATCCATCATATGGGTAAACTCAATTCTACTAGAAACCTAATCTTATTAGGGTCTCCTATCTAACCACCAAATACTTTTTTCATTTTCTAAATAAGACACTTTAAGGGTGAGTGAAAACCTTATTGAAACTGATACCTAAATTCAAAACTCCCCTAAAAAACAGCAACATATCATTACACCATTCCGAAATCCCATTCAAAGTTCAAAATTATAAAATTCAAAATCAAAAATTGAATCCCTATTTCCGCGATCAAAGTGAGCCGCCCGAAAAACCCTAAATTAATGACACCTTCATGGTCATCGCACACCTATCATATCGAAACCATCACCATTGTTACATCGATGCATCACCGTCATCGTCATCATCCACTTCCCCGCCCGCTTCGCCGCCCGCTTCACCGTCGACCACCACTAACACCAAAAACCCAAGTGTCGTCATCTCGCCGACCAAAATACGTCGCGAGCCATTGTAGACATTATCCAACAGAACCACATAAGAACCTCCTCGATGAATCGAGCGACCACCAGAACCCTCCAACACCGTCTAAAAACGAAAATCACCTTCAATCATGAAAATCACGAACCCCGCAAAACCGGTGAGCCATTTGAGGAACCCATCACCGTAGTCAATCGACACCAACATCCACGAAACAACCAACACACCTCCATCCAACGAGTAGAAACAAAAACCCAAAAAATGCATGAAGACACCAAGAAGTAAAATAGAGAACCACATAGAAGGAAGAACAGAACTGAGTATGAAACCCTAAAGGAACTGGGAACATGGGGAAACCGGGGAGGAAAACCTGAAGGAAACAGGGGATAAAACCCTAAAGGAAAGCCCCATGACCGCCAAACCACATTTCTCAATATCTCAGAGTATCTATCGCTCCAGATCCAACCTAAAGAGGAGTGGTGGAATGTGAGATCAGAGCATGGATGAGGCAGCCGGGGGTATATAACGAGAAAGAGTAAAACCGGGATTGAAACCCTAGGGGAAACCATAGATTGAAACCCATAAACTGGAAAGAGGATGGCCAAAGAATTCAGAGGATTTTCATCTAGGGGACATCGAAACCTGAAGAGGAAGATGGCGAAGCCGAAAGATGAAGAAGTCAGAGGAGGAAGAGAGGTCTGTCGCCGCCGGGAAGATCTCAGAACCCTTGGAGGAATCAAACAAAGTTGATAACTGGAGCTGAGAGTGGGTGCTGGGAGAATGGGGTGCAATTTCCATCTATCGTCTCTTGTCTAGTGTAACCCAAAAAGCACTAAAAATAGGTTAACAAATGAAAATCATGGGTCACCCAAATTTGGGATTACCTACCCAATGACCTCCCAATGTCACTTATCCTTTATTTTCTAACACGAGATAATCTAGAGGAACACATATTTGGCATGACCAACCCGGTTGGATGATCGAGGTATTGAAAAGTGCTACTTTGGAAGGAATATCCTACTTTTTTTGAAGGCTAATTTATTGCAAACTCTTATGTCAGGTCATTCTATTTTATGTATTCATGATTCTATTAATTTATTTTGGAATCAATTCCATCCAAAAAATCAATATGGTCAAACCATATTGTTATCTAACTCTTTACACAGCCCACAGGCTTGTGTTAGTCACCTAAAAAGAAAAGTCAATTATATTCATATATATCTGAATTAATCCAATAAATATGTTAGATTAACACTTCCTTTGCAGTAATAGAGTTATTTACATGAGAAATCTCAAAGAAATATATTTCTGGCCCCATTCACCATCCAAAACATGACATAAGACTCTAGGTAGAAAGGTAGTCCAGCCCCAAGTCCCTCTACCAAGGGATACTTTTCTCAAAAGAGAATTAGAGTCTTCATAACTCTAAAACATAATATATATAAAAACTATATTCAATCACTAAATTTATTATAATGACATCAATTACAAATTTCGGTCAAGGTGGATGGAAAAAAATTCATTATAAATACATTCCTAGCATGTGATGCAAGGATAAATCTAGAATAATTTAAAAAGTTAAACTAATCCATAAAAATATTCACATTTCATAAACTATTTCTAAAACATTGTTATATAAGGAAATAAATTATTAAACAAAAGAACATTTTTGATATATAAACATGATATACACATTTTCTAAACAATTTATAAATATAATATAATTTATGAATATAATTTATTTTCTCACTAACATTATGGAAATTCTCTAATTTTGAAAAGAAATAGTTTATATTCATTTCAATATGTACTATTTTTTATTTATCCTTATATGGAATTCCCATTTTAAATATAAGTCATTTTATTAATTATAAACTATTTCCAATCCAATTTCTATTATATAAACATTTTACATATTCTAAATATCATATACATATTCATTATTTAAAACTTAATAATATAGATGATTAAAAAACCTTTTATGTGGCTTAAGTAAAATCCAAATATGGCCCCATTTTATTTTGAAAAATAAAAAATATTTATTATGAATAATTAATAATTTAAATATTATAATTTTATATTTATGACTTCTTTCATAATTTATAACCTTTTATAAATTATAATTTATGACTTCTAAATAAAAACTTTTATTTATAGATCATAATTTATTTTATACAATTTAGTTAAATGGAATTTCAAATATTATAATTTAATATTTAGGAATAACATATTTAAGAAAAATATAATTAATTAGTTATGAAAAAATTAATAATTAATTTTATTTTAAAACTTTTCTAAATTAAAATATCCCGAAATACATTTTATAATGATCTAAAATCATTTTTCGCACCATTGAAATAATTTAATAATTTAAAAATAAATTTTAAAATATTTTATGTTTATCCTTACACATAATAACTAGTCTTTGTAAGGGTATAATCATTCTACCCTTACATATATAGTCTATATAAGCGTAAATAGTATTTAACCTTATGTAGTGAATACCACATAAGTTTATTGAGTTGTTACCATTATATAAACTAATTCTCATTAAGGTAATTCATACATTAAATTTACGTTCTAGTATCTCATGTATGGGTATATTGCAGATTACACTTATATAACCATTTACAACCTTATACAAATATTATTTATGAGGTTCATCCATATCATACCCTTATGTATCACCGTTAAACAAACAACTTACTTAATGGTTATGCTACAAACTACATTTACATGAACCCTTCATGTAAAGGTAGGCCTTGGGATTCCATGTTTTCATAAGGGTAAGATGATGTGATACTTACATAGACCAATCAACATAAGTATAAGGACAGAATAAGCTTTCATAGAACTTTCTAGAGAAGGATAAATCCCTAGTTACCATTACTTATCCCACATGCACAAGGGTATAATAGATTTTCCATATTTTCATAATACCTGAAAAACCATTCTCTATTATTTTTTTATTCTGTATTTTAATGAAATGTTTCATAAATATAATACATGAATCACTACTAGAAAAACAGGTATTTGCGACGGGCTATTTGCGACGGGATCCCGTCGCAAATGGCTTTTTGCGACGGGACCCCGTCGCAAATAGCCCGTTGCTGAAAACGCCGTCGCAACTACACTTATTTGCGATGGGCCCGTCGCTATAGCTATTTTTTGCGACGGGCATTCTCCCCGTCGCAAATAGTATTCCGTATTTTTGTAAAAAAAATTTTAAAATAGTTTTTGCGACGGGTCCCGTCGCAAATACCTTTTGCGACGGGTCCCGTCGCAAATACCTTTTGCGACGGTGCCGTCGCAAATACTATTTGCGACGGGACCCGTCGCAAAAACGTTTTTAAAAAAATATTAATAATACTAGTATTTGCGACGGGCATCGCCTCCCGTCGCAAATAATATTGATAGTATTTGCGACGGGACCCGTCGCAAATAATATTTTTAAAAAAAAATAAAAACTATTAATAATACTAGTATTTGCGACGGGCATCGCCTCCCGTCGCAAATAATATTGATAGTATTTACGACGGGTCCCGTCGCAAATAATATTTTTTTAAAAAAATAAAAAACTATTAATAATACTAGTATTTGCGACGGGTATAGTATCCCGTCGCAAATACTATAAAAAAAATAAAAAAAATAAATTTTTAATAAATTATTTTAATGAATATAATAATAGAATTATAATTTACAAATGAAAATAATAAATTATTTTAATTACTATAATAATAGTAGAATTATAATTCAAAAATAAAAAATAATAGAATATTAATAAATGATTTAATTAATATAATAATATTACAATTATAATTCATAAATAAAAAAATATTAATAAGTTATTTTAATTAATATAAAAATAATAGAATTATTTTACATTCAAATATTAAAATAATTCAAGTATTACAAAAAAAATAATTAAATTATAATATTATAAAATTTTAATATATATATAAAATTTAATATTATAAAATATAAATAATATTATTATTCATATTAATATTGTTATTTAAAAATATAATATTATTAATTAATAATATTACAATTATAATTCATAAATACAAAAATATTAATAAGTTATTTTAATTAATATAAAAATAATAGAATTATTTTACATTCAAATATTAAAATAATTCAAGTATTACAAAAAAAATAATTAAATTATAATATTATAAAATTTTAATATATATATATAATTTAATATTATAAAATATAAATAATATTATTATTCATATTAATATTGTTCTTTAAAAATATAATATTATTAATATTTTATAATGAGACAGAAACTACGAATAGAAAAAAAAAATTTGATTTCTCAAATTTTATAACTGAAATACAAAATCTAATCTGAAGGAGGGGGGGAGGTGGGGGATCTGCAGATGGTGGTGGAGGAAACTCCACCCCTAAAGCATGAGTGAGTCAGCGCATGTACTCCATCTGCTCCTGATGCTGCTGCTGCCACCGACTCGTCTGCTCCTCGTACAGCTGCTGCTGGCGTCGACGCTCCTCCTCATGCTGCTGACGCATCTGCTCCTGCTCCTGTCGGAGACTCTCTATCTGTGCAGTCTGAGATCGCAACTGATCCTCATACTGTGTAGAAAAAGATGCACGAGCTCCTCTCGAGCTGGACGCCGACATCGCAGCACTGCCATAATAATCTCCGGGAGTCAGTCGAGAGCCGATACCAACTACCCGGCCCTTCTCGAAGGCATACTGGGTGGCCTGCATCCATGCCGCCTCATCAAACTGACGGGCAGTGGTCTGATCTGATGACTCGGCCTGACTCTCAGGCCGGGTCTGTGACGCTGCGGCCTCATATGACTCCTATAGTTGCAATTTAAAATTAAAATTGTGAATATATTATATGCAGTTAATTTTTAAACTTGAAAACAAATTATACTGACCACGATGTGATGCTGACGATCACCTCTGAGCTCCCCAGTAGCAGGATCACTATACATCCTCCAATATACGTCATACTCTGTAATATCGGGGTGCTCGACAGCCTATAAGAATAAAAAATAAACTGTTAATATTTATAGTTATATAAAATATTTATAAATAATGTACGTACCAGATGCTGTCTATGAGTACTGAAAGAACGACTCCCAGCTCGATGAGTCACCTCCTGTCTCCCCCGATTCTGCCTCCCCAGCGATGATCTCCTCTGAAAGGCACCACTCAACCAGTGCGCACATAATCCATCCCATACATGGGATGAAATATACTCTGGTCGGTGTGCTCTACATGACTCCTCAAAATCTGACACTCCTGCTTTCTTCATCGCAGCTTTTCTTAAATTGTGCAAAAACTGACGAAGGAGATCACGCATGGCCACCTCCCATGCCTCGTGGATGGCGTCACGCATGGTATCCTCGATCGGATACCATAAACCCTACAAAAAAAATCAAAATATCAAGTTAGAAATGAAATAATTTTCAAAATAAAAATTATTTATTTACGTACGTACCAGCCAATGGTCGAACATGGCCTGCTGCACATCAATGGGAATCTGCTCCCATGTGGTCCACGGCTGAGAGAAATAGTTGCGCAAAATAGTGTTGCCCTGTCCGACTGCTATATGCGGAAAACTAAAAAAAATAATAAACATTTATTATGTGAATAGATTAATGAAATCTTAGTCAAATCCACGGGTTATCACACAGGTTATCACACCTCCGGGTGCGCGGATCAAACCCAAGACGTGGACGTCGCTCGGGGACGGGGTCAGGAATCATCAATCGTGCTAGACCGCGCCCCCTCCGCGTACTCCCTGGAGCGCCTGCAGGCTGAGGGTCATCTGCCAGCAACTCATCCGCATCGAAAGGCAGGTCAGCATCCGCCAACTCACGAAATGTGGCCTTGTCCATCTGAAACAGAAAATGTTAATGTTAGCAAATAATTGATAATTACTATTATATATACATATATACATATTATGATTGTATATAAATACCATGGAATTCTATAAGTGTTCATCTTCATCATCATCTTCATATATGTCAATGTCATCTTCATATTCCTCCTCAACATCATCGATATCCATTCGAGTTGCAGTTGCTTCATCTCTTACCATTTCAAATTCATGTGTGACATCATTAACATCATCGTCATCACCGACTCTTAAATGTGGGGTGTCGTCATCGATACTCATGTCTCTTTGTAAAAAAGATTGATTTTGAGTACTCTCTTGAAAAACTTCCATTTTTTGCACATCAGTGAAAGCACATTCACTTTGACTAAACTGATTGTCTCGAATTTTTATTTTTATTACACTCCACCAATCAGTCAAGTCTCTTGATGTTGCACGGTACTTTGCATAATAAACTTGATATGCCTGTTGAGCCAATAAGAATGGTTCATTTACTGCGAGAACACTTTTACATTTAATATCGATGATTCCATGAGTCGGATGAACACGCACGGCTCTCTCTGTATCCAACCAACGACATTTGAACATGGTTATGTAATGTTGTCCAAGATAACAGAGTTCAATGATTTCATCAAGTATGCCATAAAAGTCAACTTCATTTTCTCGATGATGAGATCCTCTCAAGCTAACTCCACTGTTCATTGTTTTTTTTTGATTCCCCATATGCATGTGTGTGGAATCGAAATCCATTCACCACATACGCATTATAAGTTTTAACAAGTTTGGAAGGTGGGTTACTCAATACACACAGCCGTTTGTCAATTTTATCAGCATGTCGAGACACCTGAAAATTTGCGAAATAATTATCAATATAGTAAACTATACATTGAATGAGTTGCTAAAAGATAAAGAATTTATGTTACCAGTTTTTGAAACCACTGAGAGAAATTTTTCAGTCGACATTCTTCGAGAGCAGCTGCTGTAATTTGTGGAATTTGTTTCTTGATATGATTATCATACAACCTATAAAAACCAAAGTTATTTACTGTAACATAAATGATAGAATAAGTGATATAAACACTTACAGTACAACTGATGTCATCTCTTCACAGTTGAGCAGAACATACGTATGAGCTGTATGATGTTCATCATCTGAAAGCCAGCGTTCAGAAACTCCACCAAAACCAAGCTCTGACTGGTTGAAAACAGATAATTGATTGTCAATTTCATCAATATTTCTCTCATTCCGTCCCATTCGGTTGTGTTTTGAAGGATACTCAGATTCAAAATAATGGGAGTAGAAAAAAGATATTTCCTCTTGCAAATAAGCTTCTGCAATAGATCCTTCAACAGATGCTTTGTTGCGTACTTTTCTTTTCAATTTTTTCATGCATCTCTCAAATGGGTACATCCATCGAAACTGTACCGGACCTCCACATTTGGCTTCATATGGCAAATGTAACATCAAATGTTCCATTGAGTCGAAGAAATATGGCGGAAATATTTTTTCCAGTTTACATATAATTACAACAACATCTTTTTCAAGTTTGCCTAGAGCATCATAATCTGCCGTAGCCGCACAAATTTCCCGAAAAAAATGAGACATGTCTGTTATGGAATCCCAAATCACAGAATTCAACAGACCTCTTAATCCAATGGGTAGAAGTCTCTCCATTATAACATGACAATCATGACTTTTTAATCCAGTAATATAACCATTCTTTACACATCTACCCAAATTGGAAGCACAACCATCTGGAAGTCTCAAATCTGCAATCCACTGACAAAATAATAAACGGTTTTCTTTAGACAGTGTATAAGCTGCTTTTGGTTTTAGTAACCTTTCTGTTCTGACATTCTCAAATAGTTCCAATTCTGGACGCCTGCAAATTTGGGCAAGATCTAAACGCGCATTTACATTGTCTTTGCTCTTTCCTGGCATATCCAAAACTGTATGAAACAAATTATCAAAACAGTTCTTCTCAATATGCATGACATCTAACATGTGTCGGACCAACAAATCAGACCAATATGGAAAATCCCAAAATATGCTACGTTTAATCCAATTGTGTTCTTTCCCAAAACCAGAAATTTTCTGTTGGTTTATTGTGGGACCAAAAGTGATGGGAGGTAATGAAAATACAACCGATTTTAACTCTGAACCTGATAGCATTTTTGGAGGTACATCCCTTTCAGCTGTTCCTTTTCTGAAATGAGATCTGTTTCTGCGAAAAGGATGATCAGCTGGAAGAAATCTGCGATGACAGTCAAAATAACAAGGTTTCTTTCCATGAATGAGCATAAATGCTTTGTTCTCTCCCATACAGTAAGGACATGATTTCTGACCATGTGTACTCCAGCCAGATAACATCCCATAAGCCGGGAAGTCACTTATTGTCCACATCAATGCTGCTCTCAGTATGAAATTCTGTTTCGTTGCAACATCATATGTACTGACACCAGTACTCCACAGTAAATTTAATTCATCAATCAATGGCTTCAAATAAATATCAATATTTTTCTTCGGATGTCCTGGAATTAGTAAAGTCAAAAAGATATATGGCTCCTTCATCAACATCCATGGAGGTAAATTGTACGGAGTTAAAAAAACAGGCCAACATGAATATTGACTACCATAAGATCCAAACGGACAGAAACCATCAGTGGAAAGGCCCAGTCGAACATTTCTAGCTTCTAAAGAAAAGGATGGATGCACTCTATCAAAATGTTTCCATGAATCACCATCGGCTGGATGATTCAAGCTTTTATCGGTTGAACTATTCTCTTTATGCCATGACATCATTGTCGCTGTATTCTTAGACATGAATAAACGCTGAAGTCTGGATGTAAGCGGAAAATATCTCAACTGTTTTACAGGAATCAAACCAGACTTCCCGTGTTGTCCTTCTTTATATCTCAGTTGCCCACATGTGGGACAACTATCCAACGACTCATTTTCCCCTGAATATAAAATGCAGTCATTTGAACATGCATGAATCTTCTGACAAGTAAGTCCCAAATTTCGAACCAACCTCTTACTTTCATAGTAATTTGCAGGTAAAACATTTCCTTCGGGTAACAGTGTTTTCAGCAAAGAAAATATCTGGTCAAAACAGGTGTTTGACATTCCGTTATCTGATTTGATAGCCATAAATTTTGCAACTGCTTCTAATTTGCTCATCTTGCAGCCAGGATATAATGCATCCTCAGCAGACTTCAACAACTCATAAAATTCAGACGGTCCCAACTCAGGATTTGAAGCTATATCAGCCGGAGTTTCTGTATGTTGAACAGATGAACCTGCAACATCATGTACTAAATCTTGAAACTGGGATGGATCCGGAATCAAGTTGGTATCACCTGCTCTAGAACTGCGTTCACCGTGTTGATACCAAAAAACATAATCTGCTTGAAAACCAAAACGCAAGAGATGTTCCCCCACTTTGTCAAATGTGTCAAACGTTCTCAATGCACATTTTCTACAAGGGCATTTTATCTTTCCTTCTGAAACAAATTCTGGATTTGATGCCGCAAATGATAAAAAACTCTCCACACCCTCTATATATACTGGATTTAAACCAAAACCATTTGGATTTCTACGTTGATTTATCCATATGCGGTTATCTAATAATGACTGTTGACGACCTCGTTGTTCCATATTTTTCTATAAAATATAAAAGCATTACTGGTTTTGAATAATTTGTTAGAAAAAACACAAGCAAGGATTGAATATATTGAGAATAAAGCAAAACCTGTTACAAATATTGATAATTTTAATATTATATTGATTTTTTATTTTTTTAATAATACTAATATAATTTTTTTCATAAATATTAATTATATAATAATAACATCATTACATTATTAGTATATTTTATTATTAATATTAAAATAATATAATTTTATATATTATATACAATTCTCCTTTCATCTGTGTGTTTCACATTCTGTCTCCACATGTAATATTGGCATTCACTTTCACCTCTCCATTGGCGAGTAGGTTGATAATTTTGAAAAAGAATGCCAATATTACATGTGGAGACAGAAGAAACACAGAAGAAAAGAGAATTGCATATAATATAGAAAATTATATTATTTTAATATTAATAATAAAATATACAAATAATGTAATAAGGTAATTATTCCAAATTATAGGTAAGTATTTCAAATTATTGGTAATTATTCCAAATTATTGGTAATTATTCCAAATTATTGGTAGTTATTCCAAATTATTGGTAGTTATTCCAAATTATTGGTAGTTATTCCTAATTATTGGTAAATATTGGTAATTATTGGAAAATATTGGTAATTATTGGAAAATATTGGTAATTATTGGTGATTATTGGTAATTATTGGTGATTATTGGTAATTATTGGTGATTATTGGTAATTATTGGTGATTATTGGTAATTATTGGTGATTATTGGTAATTATTGGTGATTATTGGTAATTATTGGTGATTATTGGTAATTATTGGTGATTATTGGTAATTATTGGTGATTATTGGTAATTATTGGTGATTATTGGTAATTAATACTAATTATTGGTAATTAATAATCATTATTACTAATTATTGGTAAATATTACTAATTATTCTTAATTAATACTAATTATTCCTAATTATTCCTAATTATTACTAATTATTCCTAATTATTACTAATTACTGGTAATTAATACTAATTATTGCTAATTATTGCTAATTATTGCTAATTATTGCTAATTATTGCTAATTATTACTAATTATTGCTAATTATTACTAATTATTTCTAAGTATTACTAATTATTGGTAATTAATACTAATTATTGATAATTATTACTAATTATTCCTAATTAATACTAATTATTCCTAATTATTCCTAATTATTACTAATTATTGTTAATTATTCCTAATTATTACTAATTATTGTTTATTATTCCTAATTATTACTAATTATTGGTAATTATTACTAATTATTGGTAATTATTACTAATTATTGGTAATTAATACTAATTATTGGTAATTATTACTAATTATTGGTAATTAATACTAATTATTGGTAAGTAATACTAATTATTGGTAATTAATACTAATTATTCCTAATTAATGCTAATTATTCCTAATTAATGCTAATTATTCCTAATTAATCCTACTTATTCCTAATTAATCCTACTTATTCCTAATTAATCCTACTTATTCCTAATTATTGTTAATTATTACTAATTATTGTTAATTATTACTAATTATTGTTAATTATTACTAATTATTACTAATTATTACTAATTATTGTTAATTATTTCTAATTATTGTTAATTATTTCTAATTATTACTAATTATTGCTAATTATTACTAATTATTGCTAATTATTGCTAATTATTACTAATTATTGCTAATTATTCGTAATTATTGCTAATTATTGGTAATTATTGGTAATTATTGCTAATTATTGGTAATTATTGCTAATTATTGGTAATTATTCCTAATTATTCCTAATTATTGGTAATTATTCCTAATTATTCCTAATTATTGGTAATTATTGTTAATTATTGGTAATTATTGGCAATTATTGGTAATTATTGGCAATTATTGGTAATTATTGGCAATTATTGGTAATTATTGGCAATTATTGGTAATTAATACTAATTATTGGTAATTAAAACTAATTATTGGTAATTAAAACTTATTATTGGTAATTAATACTAATTATTGGTAATTAATACTAATTATTGGTAATTAATACTAATTATTGGTAATTAATACTAATTATTGGTAATTAATACTAATTATTGGTAATTAATACTAATTATTGGTAATTAATACTAATTATTGGTAATTAATACTAATTATTGGTAATTAATACTAATTATTGGTAATTAATACTAATTATTGGTAATTAATACTAATTATTCCTTAATTATTACTAATTATTCCTAATTATTGGTAATTATTCCTAATTATTGGTAATTAATACTAATTATTGGTAATTAATACTAATTATTGGTAATTATTACAAATTTTGGTAATTAATACTAATTATTGGTAATTAATACTAATTATTGGTAATTAATACTAATTATTGGTAATTAATACTAATTATTGGTAATTAATACTAATTATTGGTAATTAATACTAATTATTGGTAATTAATACTAATTATTGGTAATTAATACTAATTATTCCTAATTAGTACTAATTATTGTTAATTATTCCTAATTATTACTAATTATTGGTAATTAATACTAATTATTGGTAATTAATACTAATTATTCCTAATTATTACTAATTATAGGTAATTATTACTAATTATTGTTAATTATTGGTAATTATTACGAATTATTGGTAATTATTACGAATTATTGGTAATTAATACTATTTATTGGTAATTAATACTAATTATTGGTAATTAATACTAATTATTGGTAATTAATACTAATTATTGGAAATTAATACTAATTATTGGTAATTAATACTAATTATTGGTAATTAATACTAATTATTGGTAATTAATACTAATTATTGGTAATTAATACTAATTATTCCTAATTAATACTAATTATTCCTAATTAATACTAATTATTCCTAATTATTACTAATTATTGTTAATTTTTGGTAATTAATACTAATTATTGGTAATTAATACTAATTATTGGTAATTAATACTAATTATTGGTAATTATTACTAATTATTGGTAATTATTACTAATTATAGGTAATTATTACTAATTATTGTTAATTATTGGTAATTATTACGAATTATTGGTAATTAATACTAATTATTGGTAATTAATACTAATTATAGGTAATTAATACTAATTATTGGTAATTATTACTAATTATTGGTAATTATTACTAATTAATACTAATTATTCTTAATTATTGATAATTATTAGTAATTAAATGAATAATTATCAATAATTAGAAATAATTACCAATAATTACAAATAATAACATTATTAATATATTTTATTATTAATATTAAAATAATATAATTTTCTAATTTATATACAGTTCTTTTTTCATCTGTGCGTTTTCTATCTCCACATACAAATAATACATGTGAAGACAGCAAACACACAGATGAAAAAAGAACTGTATATATATAAAAAATTATATTATTTTAATATTAATAATAAACTAAACTAATAATGTAATAATGTTCTTATTCCTAATTATTGGTATTTATTACTAGTTATTAATATTTATTCTTAATTATTAAAAATTATTACTAATTATTCCTAATTACCATATAAACAATACTAATAATTTAAATTTATTAAGTAATAAAACAATGTAAACATAATTAAATTACAACTAATTAATAATAATAAAAACTAATAAAAAATTAAAAATAAAAAAAAATTAAAATGAAGATAAATACCTTGAAAATTGATCTGTTCTGATCGTTCTTCAAAACTTTAATATCAGCTCCGGAGAAAAAACTTAAACTGGAGAAAAACTCAACTCTAGAAATATGATTCTGAGAGAGAGAGAAGATAAGGAATGAGAATGAAATGAAAAAAACGGATGGGGGTATTTATAGGTTAGATTAGTTGCGACGGGCCCATTTGCGACGGGATTCCCGTCGCAAATAGTATTATTTGTGACGGGACCCGTCGCAAATACCTTAGCCAACATTTATTACGGTCAACCGGTAAATAGTTATTTGCGACGGGTCCCGTCGCAAATAACCCTCTGCCGACATAGTATTTGCGACGGGGGAATATTCCCGTCGCAAATACCATTTACCGCCGCCGGTTATTTGCGACGGGATTGCTTGCCCCGTCGCAAATACGTTTCCCGCGATTTGGCACGCATCGCGGGAAAACTATTTGCGACGGGGCAAGCAATCCCGTCGCAAAAGCCTCCTTATTTGCGACGGGAAAATACCCCCGTCGCAAATAATTTTTTAACATGACTATTTGCGACGGGATTTATTCCCGTCGCAAATAACCCGTCGCAATTGCTCATTTTTCCCGTAGTGAATGTAATGTCCTGACCTTAGAGCCACTAAATTATCAACTAAAATGGTGGCTCACACATACTCAATTATTCCTCCATATATTCCAGATGATGTCAACTATCAGCGAGGGTATTAGGTAGTATAGTGGGGAGACTGTACCCGCCTATGTTTAGTGACACAATGGTGAAATAAATAAATTTAAAATTCATAATCATAATATAAATCAGTGACATGAGAAAAAGCAACCATATGATAGTATTAGTAAACAAAGTTGAAGGAAATATTAATATAAAATGAAGAATATGTCATGAGTTTATATAAGAATACAATAAATATATAAAAATAGTAAAATAGTAAAATAAATTTTTAAAAATTTCCAAAAAAAATCTATAAACAACATCATGATCATAGATTGGTCCTGTGACCCCCTACTCCTAATAATAAGGAATCAGACATCGTAAAGTGGGCTCTTTCCCTTGTCCATACCTACATCCAAGAAGTTTTCATAAGTACCCAATGGATTCCCATATAGTGTGAGAGATAACACTTACTAGTTCACCACAAATAGTGTCTATAAAAATTCTAGTTTGTTTGTATAAGATAAAAAATCTTGTAATATATATCAGTAATATAAATGAATAACTAGGAGTGATGTTTTCCATCCCACAAGGAACATTGTAAACAAGAAATTGTAAACATGGGCTAACTACAAAGCCTGATAATGTGGGAGTGATATTGTCCAGTCTAACAAATGCAATCAGAAACCCATAACAAGGGTTATATATAAAGACTGATAAACATCCAGGTCATCCTATTCCAAGTAATATAGTGTCACACCTACATTTGTTGGATCCAAGGAGTAAAAATGTCCAAGGATTCCTCATAAGCCTATTCCATGTAATCACGTGTTAGGCCTACAAGGGGTAAACCTAAGGTATAAAATTAACAAGGCATTTTCATATATTCCATGGAGAATCTCCATAGAAAAATCAGTACAGACTTAGCTAGAGCCCAAGGAGCATGACCAAGGTGGTCCAAGAAATCCAGGTCCAAGGAGTAGAAATGTCATTAGCATCCAATATAATCTAGATCTAAGGAGTTGAAATGTCCATGGCATCTAATGTAATCATAACCATTTCATTTATTATTTAATAACACATTACATAATCATAAAAATTCCATTAGTTCAACCAAATCATTCCATATATTCCATTTAAACAATTTATTCATTTTAATAACATATAATCACATGAAAAAGGAGACATAAACACTCTCTAATTTTCCCATTCAATTCATTAAGGATCTCACTAAGATCGAGATCTCACGTGCACCCAACGGGGAGGTATATCATTGTTAATATACACAAACACACCTCATGGGTGGGTTGGGTTTATAATGATAACCTATAACCATCACATGGTGGAAAAAGAGAAACCTATCAAGGTTCAAATAGTTTATTCAATGAATTTACTAAATTTAGTTATAGTGCCTAAAAGATATATTGTAAGGCACCACAAAAACAAGTTATAAAACAAATTGGGTTTCTAGGAAAAAAATAGACCACCTTCCCAATTTTCATAGTCGACCACTTATCCAATATCGACTCCTAACTCAATTCACATTGGAATAAAATTAAATAACGGATGAATAATCATTAATAGGTAATATTATCCATCACCAAAATAGTGTAATAAATAGAAATAATAATGAATAAATAATCTTAATGACTAAATAACTTACGAGAGGAATCCAATGACATGATTGACTCTTGATTCTGAGTCTAGACGGAGGACTTCCTTCAATCGCTGGGAGATGTTTGGAGGGTAGGTCAGCTAGGATGAGAAAGGGATGTCGTTAGAGGAAAAATAAAAAAGGAATATAGTTTTTAGATTAATATCATTATAAGGGATATAAATTAATTTTACCCCTCTTTAAAGGGATCACACAGTTTGTCAGCATAGTTTTCCATGATTTTCACCAACTGTGCTTATCCCACTATATAAAGAGGGGGACCACATGTTTCATGTGAATGGTATAGGAAACTATGCACAGAATATGTGATTTTACTTTTATAAAAATTTGAGAGCCTCTGTATAGGTGTGTGCCACTAGTTTCATGGTTCTATTAATCATTCATCCCACTTTGGCTCCCTGAGACACCCTACAAGGTTATTAGTAATTGTGCATCCTAGGAAGCACAATTTATACTAATTGTAATTTCCAACTACTTCTTCCAGAAAAATGATCCTCTAGATTTAGAACAATCCACATACACCCCTAACCCACCCCCCTCCAAAACAAAACTCTCATGACCTCATTAAGAACTCACATTTGGCTAAATATATGGAATTAAAATGAAATTCAAAATATTCATAACGCATTGAAAAAACTCATGATCTTATAATAATCTCTTCTAATGCAATTATTGGTTGTTGGAATATTTATACCTCATATGATCACATATAACATGAAATCCATATTAACCTATTGAAGGGATCCATTTGTCCGACTATTTGGGCATGTAACACTTTGCATCATAATGAACCTCTTAGTTGAAGATCCACATTTCGTCACCAATCATGTGTGAGAGTTCCTAGAAATCAGTTAAATAATTACCCTTTACTTTGACACCACTATTGGGTCTCATATTAATCTAATATCCCTTATTATACACAGTCTAATTAATTAGAAACCAAATTATAGGATCATCCAAGAAAGAAATATGACAATATGTATAAAATCATAAATAAAGAAACACTGTAAAATTTGTGTATATTACACCAAATATTACACTGCATCATCTTCAAACACTAATTCATGGGTTTTATTGAGATCAAAAAAGTGGAAAACAAAATCATCCCACCATTTTTGGTACTCATATTCCAAACAAAATCATCTGACATTTGGATGGAATTCACCTTTTCTCCATGGAATACTAGTACCATTATATGCAAATGAGATAGATGAAAGAGGACATCAGGATAGGGAGTATCGAAAAAAATAATGAGGATCTAAAACTCACACCCACTACCATCATATGTCAGTAGATTATTTAGGAAATCAAGAGCATTCCTTTATTTTTTTTTAAAATTATTTCATGCATTAAAACACATGTAAAAATTCTATGATCAGTTTATCCATTATATACATTTACTCACCATAGGTTTCATATAAATATGAAATTATTTCATTTAATGATAGATTACAAGGATGAAAAAATTATAATATTTTATAATATTTTTTCAATCACATAGTGCGTAAAATAATATACCATTTATGTGAATAAATGTCATAATTTTCCTATAATACATAATTTAGTATATATATCATGTATATATATATTGGTGTAGGGAATATCTCAATCAGTCACTAGGATTGAGACATCTTTTTGAAGCTATTGAATTTACATGGTTCTGTCATGCAAGAACTAGTAAGATTTTAGAGGTTTTCATTATAACAAGATAATGTACAACATTTGTTTCTTAGGGTAGATGTCAAGGATGTTGAATTTGATCTAGGTGTGTTCTTTGAATTAATATAGTGAATTTTTTATTAAATTGTATGGTGTATGATGATGATAATGTATTATAGATTTAGGTGTACTAGTGGAATGAACAAACCAAAAGAATACTAATATTTGGAGCACTCATCATATTTTAACTGCCAGTGCAATTCACATGAGATGAGTTATGAATCTTCTTGAGAATAACAAGCAGTATTGTATGATTCTTGTAAAAAATAACATTAGTTTTTTTAGTGGAGTCAAATAAATCGAGGTTCCAACAGATTATGAATAAGGCCTATTTTTAATTTTTAAATTTATAACAAAAATAAATCTTAGTAATATATTTTAAATGATTTAACGGATTATTTGGGTATATGCTAGTAGGAATCCACCAAATCCTTTGTGGGATTCCACCAGAGTTTCAATGGTCAAGGTAGTGGTGATACACCACTACCTCTATGATCAATGTATTATTGTTATTCCACTAGAATTCAAATGATAATAACTTCCCCGCACTTAATGTGGTGGTATTATTATCATTGTTTTAACTCTTATATGGTTTCACCTCCTGAATTTATCCATTTGAGGGTGGCGACTCCTCAAATTATCCCCATTATTCATCCCTTATTCCTTCATTGGGTTAATGGAAATTAAATTTTGTTGGTTCACCTATAATAGGATTTGTATTGAAATTCTCTAAGATCATAGAATAATGTCTTGCAAATACATAGCATTTATGAGGATTTTTTTGTGAATACTCAAGGAGGTTTAAAAGTGAAAAAATCACATGGTTGTATATTCTTTTATTGGACATTTGGATGAATGTAAAAGATTATGAAAACTTATTGTTTTGAAATTTTGGTGGGGATTCATTTTTTGAGGACATATAAGTATGACTACATGATGGTGATGACATGGAAAGGGAAACCAATTGATGGAATTTGGAAAATGTTAAAGGCCCAATCTTCATGATATCTTATTTATGAGATAACCAAGTGAAAAAATCTTAATAATAAGTCTCAATTCTTATAAAAAAACCCATCACCATATATTGATATATCAACTATATAAAATCAGAATGATTTTTTTATAAAAGTAAATATGTTTAAGATTATTATCATAGTAGTTATATTATCTCATTATATTTTATAAACAATATAATATATTGATATGAAATGTAATCTAAGGACATTAATATATATATAGTATATATATATTGTATATTAATATCATGTAAGTATGAATCATGTATGTATAATATTTTTCATAATATGGTGATCGAATAGTTCAAGTTTGAATTGGGACTAGGGTACCCACTCTTATAAAACACCCTATATATTAAATCCAATTGATAAATTTTCAAAACCGATTATCTATCATATTAAAAATCATGATTAAATTTAGATACTGATTTATCTATTGGTAATTCCATGGTTTTTCTGGGGATACTCTATTTCTTGTGACTTCACCTACTGGAGTAAAATCCCTCAATAGATGAAATATCCATAGAATATACATTTTTTCCACTATCATATTCTATACTTATTAGCCAGAACCATCATTGTAATATTATAAAAATTTATATTTTGATAAATCTATATATGCTCAGTATAGTCCCAATATTCAAAAAAATATTACTTATTTATGTTACCTATTTAGCTACATCAGAAGTCATAACATACTTGAATTTTTATATCATTAGCTACCACTAGCTTAAATAAGCTTATCTTTATCATTTACATATATTAACTGCAATTCTAGATTAAATTTATCTAATTTAAGGCTGGATTTTCTTAAACATGATAACTATAACTCACTCTTCTCTGAGTACTAAGAACATGCCCAATTTACTTCCTCAAGTACTATTGGATAGTATCATTTACTACCCAATGCATTGATCTTATACTTTTTTAATATTTTAGAATAATTCATTATTTCTAGGTAATATTAAACCCAATAAATATCATGGTATATGTGATAGATCCCATCACTGAAGCATATATGTTTCTACTCATCATTTTAATCTCCTTATGTATTTTAAATGCATCATGTGAGAGATATTTATTCCACATGATATATGAAAAAATATATCTTTTTAATTATTCCAAATTATATAATTTGGTATCATGTAAATTTATGACTTTAAATTTAGATTAGGAAAACCTTAGATAAATATTATTATGTCATGTACCCTATTACATGGGTTCTTACTTCAATTTTTTTATTTGAGATATATTTTCAACTTCATCGTATCTCAATGTATTAATAATTTCTATTTTAAATATTTCATCAAATTATATCACATACATATCAATATTACTCCCACTAAACTCTTATATACTGAATGAAAAATAATAATCCCCTGATTTAATTCATTATTTTTATCAAAAAAATTAATCCTTGAGTCTTTCCCATTATATTGGATAATTTATTTTTAGTGAAAAAATATAATACTGATTGTAAGCTTCCATGGAATTTAAAATTACAATAAATTTAAACATCATTTTGGGTGAAAAAATTACCTGATAGTAAATTTTCTAACATAACTTAAACGAGTAACAAACATTATTGATTTTTATTTGTTCACATTACCATCAATGTCTACCTCTTTCTTAAATTCCCTTTTGAACTCATTGTATTTTACATGAATTGGAGAGACTTCCAAAATCAAATATGATTTATGTACATGGAATCATTTTCTAAATTTATATCCTCTTGTAATTTTCATCTTATTCAACCTTTACTATTTTCTTATAGGATAATGATTCATTATTATCAATTAATAATACATTACCCAACTTGGTGATTACAAAAACCATATCTCTTTGTTTCTTAAATTTCTCACATGGTATATGTGTTTATGGAACATTATTTTCATTGTTATCTTATAGAGCTTATTTATATTTCAATTACCTATGAATCTCATGCCTTGACATTATCAAAGTCACTCCTGCTACCACTATCTCAAATAGAGATACTATTTTCCAATAGGAATATATTCTCTCACTTGACTATTACTTATCATTATTAGATATATAATTTCATATCCATTGTAACATTCAAAATAATTCAGAGAGTTAAACCTTTTGTTTCTTGATGAAATTTAATTATTATAATTACACATAATAAATGATTACCATCTTACCAAAAAGTCTTGTAAAATACAAGATTTCTTTCAAACCATACATCTTATGAAAACCCATTTTTCATTATAATTGGAATATATATTACTGGTAATAATATTATTTGTGAATAATATAATAAAATTGATAGTTAAATACATTCAAGACTCATCATCCATCTCACCATGATTATAAAGGCTTTATTATATCCTTTAATAGCACCATTAATTTGATGTGTATAAGGAAATGTGAGTTTAGAAATAATATCATGTCTAAATTTTATGATTTATGAATACATCTTCAAGATATTCTCATATTCACCCAAATCAATGTATCTTTATCTTTTTACCAAACCAATTTTCTACTTCTGATTTTATTGTTTAAATATCTTAAAGGAATCTCATTTTTGATCTATTAATTAGATATGTATATATCCACTGACGATATCATCAAATGATATGAAGTATGATAATTTACCACTTTATTTTAAATAAAATATTTCACATTAATCTCATTGAACTTGTTCTTGAATTTTTATGGATCAATAATTTGGAATTAAAAAATGTTTATTGGTTATCATATATAATAACTAAGTCTATAAAATACATAATAGTCTTATCTCAATGTGTATAAACACCCTTCTTGGTATGTTTTTTATACATTTTTCATCTATAATTCTTTATCCAAGTATTATATTGATAAATAGAGTATAATTTGAGTCTTATTAAAAATTGATTACCAACATACGATATATCTTATTCAAGTATTGTCATGTGTTTAACCAATTGTGGAATTCTCCAAAAAAAATTATTTCTAAATTGGATATAATATCCCAATTTGTCTAGAAATGAAATTTATAAAAAAAAATTGGAAAAAAAAATTCTTTATTATAGTTCTCAAATATGATAACCAATCTAATATGCAATGTGATGAAGTGATCATTTATAGCTGACATAGGATTCAAGATCCTTCAATAAAATATTGATCCAATTTAACTCCAAAAACAATTCAAAACATCCTCATTTACTATATCTACATAAAAATATTTATGTCATAAATATTATCAAAGAACTAAGAAATAAAAATAAAAATATTAAATTCCATAATAAATATACCTGAAGTATAGGTTTTTGGTTTCTTATTTTTTAATTCTTTATAATTTATCTTCTAATGGATTTTCATTCCATATTTAATGTAGATCGGCATTTTTGGTTCTCCCCATCTTATTCATTGATTTTATAAATGGAAAATATAAAAGGTGACTTTAAATTTATTCCTGACAGAAGACTTTTTTTCTTTAGATTCTTCTTTTTTCACCACAAGGATAGAATTATTATATAACTTTATATCCTTAAAACCCAATAAAACGTCATATAAATGATATTTAAGTGATTTATTTTACGAAATGAAGGTAGTATTAATTGTTTTCTTATTTAACCAAAATGATATGTCTCTAAAAGATTGAGTGGTGTTGATGTTTTTTATTGAGGGAGTGGGAACTCTATATGAAGGTAGATCATTTAGATGTTATTTACATCCATTGGACATGTGATGATAGTAGTACCAAGTAAATTCACCAAAAGGAGACATGAATATCTTAGGTCTGGGATCATCCAAGTAGTCTTTTCAGTAATGGATAAAGCATTGGATATCTACCAAAATCGATGTTCATGATGATGAATTGAATTTTGCATCACTAATTTACTGAGTTCAATGGAAGGACACCCACGAAATTCATATGTTGGTGCTACAATTTTACTGATTAGACAAATCTATAAAAGAGATAAGGGACCACATGAAAAGAACATCACTTATGACTCAAAAAAATTATTCTTATATGAAAATTTATTTATTGGGATGTAAACCTTTGTATCATTTGAGTAATGAAATCTTTCATAGTATTCTCCAATCGAAATAGGACTTAAAAAGTGAACCATGTAAAGCTTTTTCACAACTGTTATTATTTATTTTTCCCTTTATTGAATATTTTTTGGATGTGTGACTCGAATGAAGTATCTGAGAGGTTTGAATTTGTTTGGTGAGTAGAGTTTGTAATATTTCTACCTTCTAGTACACTAATATTGGGGTGATAATCAAATTATAGAGGATTATTTTCTATTTTGTTTTTTATTTTATAGTGGATTAACTTTTAAGTAAATGAATTTAGTGCAATGTCTTCTTATATCAACAATTTTTATTAGATCTCATTTTTCTTTCACATAACACACACATTATCCAACTCAAGTATTTTCAAACTATTCACATGGTTTTATTTGATTTCCAAATAGAGATTGACTTTTTTGGATGTTATGGAATTATAAATATGAAGTAATATGGTTTATATGTTTGAAATAGTATACCATGGATTCTAGGTGGTACATATGGAATTTTATTACATTCAAAAGAACCTATAATATTTTTTAGCTAGTATGAAATAAAAATGTATGTAGAACGATGAATGAGATATGTTGGATTGCAAAACACATGGATTGGTTAAGATCTCACAATACATGAACATGAAATTTAACATATTAGTGAATAATATAACAGTTGGGCTTATGTAAACCCCGATATATATGTGTTTGAAACCTATTGAAATTAACTAGGTGTTCCTAATGTGAATATTATTTCGCATGATATAATCATGAATAAGGTGACTTATTCCATTTGTGGTCTGTGGGAAAAAAATTATTCCAAGAATAAATTTAGTAGTGGTGGTAAACATTGGGAAATATTTTGAGATATGTTCTATAAATTTATTATGACTTTAGTTATAAAAGGTGGATGTTTTGAAAAATTTTATTCTAAAAAAAGAAAGTAATAAAGATATTGAAAAACGTTAGATAGGAAATTTTATCTAGTTATGGTTTGTTAACCTATTTCAATGTTGTCATATTGTTAAAATTATTCCTCCCTTGTTTGGTTTTAACTAGTACGTGATAACTTTCACAATGATTCCCCTCTCACCCATAGTTGAATAGTGATAGTGAGAATATTCCTAGCTAAAATCGCAACATGGCATACCCTCCTTCCAATGTGTATAAGTGTTGAATTGAACCCTTATAGTTGAATTAAGAAATTCCAAATTGGGTTTTATTCTTCCTAAAAACACAATATTTCCCCCTACAACTTCCACATGTGCTGAATATTCCAAAACACATCACCACTCATTTCATGTTTAATACATCATATATAGACAATAATGATAGATAGAGACATTAAAGATCATCGACCTAAGTGATAATTATTAATTCAAATTAAAATAAAATATAGTCTCACTTTAAAATAAAAATTTATATTTGAATATCAATAGTAGATGATAAATAAAAGACATTATTATTATGAGAAGTAAATAAGAAGCAAACAATACAAAAGGTCTATCCATACCATCTCTAATCACTCATGATATATAAGCCTCCATGTGAAGGGTATAAAAAGTTAATGAATAATAAATGTCATTATAGAATTATCAAGATAAAAATAAATCAATTAAATAGTAGTAGTCATTCCAGCTCAGACTCTCCAAGTAAAATCACCAATCTATTTATCAAGGGTTGTTTCTCCTTTTATTATTTCTCTATTTATTATGGGTAAATTCATCAATCAAATTACCTTTAAATTTTATCTTTTCCTATCATAAAATATCCATATACACTCTTAAAAATATTACTTTTTTATTTTAAAAACATCTCACCTATCTATTTATGTGGTGTGTCCAAGGGAACTATGGAATAAGGGGTTTCTCCTGGACCAATACTTCAATTTTTTCCAAAACCATAATGGTTTATGGAAATCCACAATGGTGAAAAATAAAAATTAAAATTATATCTAAAAATGATGGAAAACCCATTTCTTTAAACTCTTTGAAATCGAAAAAAATCCTTCCTCTTCCCTTAGATATCAGTTATAACTTGAATTTAATTCTTCCTCAATGCACCATTTTGTGGCATAACTGAAAGTCATTTTTCAAAACCTCATAAAAATTACATTCCCACACCACTACCATTTCATATACATCAACATCACAAGTAAACCCATATGTCACAGCCTCCTACACCGCGAAAACCTATAATTGTCCATATATTCATTGATGGTGAAAGTATTTCTCTCATGATATATGCCTCACAATCCAACCAATACAATATTCTATCTATTTTAGGTGATCCATGGTCCATGAAACCCCTTACATAACAGCCACCTAGACTTTATGTAAATAATCATCTTTATCTTCCTCTAATAGAGAAAATAAATACCAGATGCTAGAATAATCTTCATGCTACCCTCCCCATGTTAAACTAAGGTTCATGAAATATCTATAAATTGTTAGATATTCATTTTGAGTAATGGTGATCATATCGGTATAGTTCATTTCATTACCCTCACATAGAGCTTTACTATATGAAGGTATTTTCTAAGTTATTATTTCCTAGATCCCCTCTTCTTCATTACCTATGACATAACACAAGAATATGACACATACATTATCTCTTCCTATTAAAAACTTATAAACCCTTATATAAATATTACATAACCCTTATGAAACATCCTCCTTAACCTTATATACCCAACCTACCAACCTGTGAAGCTATTCGAACCCTCATGAATTTGAATTTACATGTCGTATAAGATCCTTCATGTAATATACATTTCCATAATTTTAAATGTCCTCTTATAATGAGAATAAAAAGGGTGTCCCATGGAACATAAAAACATCATTCAATTATCATATTGAAGGAGTTAATGATTATCCTTGAAATTTAAATTTGTTTTTTAAGGTGGTATAATATATTTAATATTTCATGATTGGTTACAGTTGACCTATGATGTAAAATGGGAAGTGATGAGAAGAGTCTTATTGAAGAAGAAAACATTGAATCTATTTTTAAATGTATAGTCATTCATGTTTTAAAATAATGAACAATGGTCGTGTTAATGAATCCTGCATTATAGCTGAGTTTATTTGACATATATTATATCATACTTGATATAGCATCATGTCACTATATGAGAATCTCCTTTGTTCACCCATATAGATCCTCCTGCCCAGAACCTCCCCGTGTTTTGGGTAATTCTAGTACTATTTCATTTATCAAGTACCAAACGATGCTTGAAATTATCCTTTATCACCAATTCTTGGAAATTTATTAATGATTATCTAGTTTTCCGAGTCTCTTATGGTTTTTTTATCTCTGTGTGTACCATACATTTTTAGTAAACTAAATAATCTCAGAGTATTCAATTCAAAATGATATGACACCTTCTGAGGTGGGAATTTAGAAGATGATGCATACACAGGAGGCTATAATTTACCCTTATATAATAAATGATTACCCATTATTAATGAATACTAAAATTCACTAAATAAAACATTTATAGTCTAGTATTGAAACCTACACACATATCCTTTTCCAAATACTAGTAATGAAATCCTCTAGAAATTCCATATTATCATTTTAACACATTACCAACATTATTTTTTTAGTATCAACTTCACCAACCTAATATAAATAAAAAATATTCGAAATAATTTTTAAGTTCCAATTAATTAATTTAAAGATAAATAAAAACACTTAAAATAAATAATCATTCCTTTTCTATTGTTAAATCCAAAAAAATATTTTATATCAAATTTGTAACAATTTCACCTTAAACATGTAAATTGTTGGATTAAAATAATTAAAAATAAAAATTGTAATGTATGAAAATATTATGTTTTCCCACACATTTCCCTTGGACTCCTGAAAAGGCGAAGTTTAAGAAAATTTCCAATTTAAAATTCAAATACTAAGCTAATATAAATTGCGTTTTCAAAACCATGGTCCTAAATTTGTCATCTCTTAATAATGATCGTTAGTTACTTTCCATCATTAAATTAATTCAATTAATTTCAAATTATTTTACCCTATCATGCACACTTATACCTTCCATACCAAAATTATTTCTCTGAACACTCAAGTATGAATTTCACATTAATTTTTTCTTATTCCATTTTCATTGATGTTTCACCATGAGGTTGAAGAATTTGTTCATCTCAAACCAATGCGTCATGTTTTTTTCTTATATGGAGATTTTTTTTATTATTATGGGGTTAAAGGGTTAGTGGTTTCTATTGAGAAAATTATAATTCATATTCAAACTTCTTCCTCTGTATTTAGAAATTCTATATGATTTTAAGTTTATTTCAAGAATGGTATCCTCCCCCTCTCAATATTCCAGTAATATATCTCCACTCCCCTATGTTTCGAATAATATATCCCAAAACCTTATCATTTCATCACTAGTATACATCCCCCTATTATATTTGCTTCGGTAGGGTGTGATTGATTTTTTTTATTTTACTTTGGTTACGCTCTTGAAGGAAGACATATTCATTTTATTTCACTTAGTATGTGTGAGATCTACATTTCCATAATATTTTATGCATTTCCATTACATTGAGGTGTTCTAAGTCATTTATTCTAATAAAACCTCAAAAATTCCTTATAAACAGATCCTATTGGATAGAATTCACATATTTTAGTATCATTGTGAAACTTTTACCTCCTAAAAACCATCTATTATCCTAAAAACACACACATATATATCCTTATAAGACATATCCTTTGAGAACAGTAGTAGCATCAATTATTTATTCCCTCTTTCCTCCATTTCCCACAAAATTGTTTGATATTTTCAAATATATAATTCATTGTGTTTTTTAACTTTTTTGGGAAAGAAAATTAATTTTTTTCTTCAATAAATGATATACAATAATGATCAAATTTATATGACTTATTGTCCATTTTTCTTCCATATCATATTATTTTTATCGAAAAATAGAAACAAAAAATTTGAAGTAATTCCTTTGTTTATCTCAAATATATTATGTCAAAACAAATATCATTCTAAATAAATTTCATCTCTCCCCAACTCTTGAATTCAACCAATATAATTCATCAACTTATTGAGAAATGTAAATAAGTTTTTTTATTGAAATTTTGTTTCATTTAATATTAATTCATATATTATAAGGTCTAAAAATACATACATCTTAATGTGGTATGGTACATAGAGTTTATTAAAAAGACAGATGTTATTTAAAATAATACCTCAATAATATTAAAACAAATTCATTAAATACTCTAAGGTTTTGATTGAATTACAATGAAATTTATTGTTATTAAATTTTGTCTTAGTTCTCTAAAGACATAGGTTATTGTAAAAATGATGAAAAATTATTTGATAAGCCTCTCAAAAAGTGATAAACATATAATAAAATACTTTATGGAATATAATTCAACATTTAGTGGTCCTTTATTGAACGTTCCACTCTTAGAATTTGAAACAATGTTAATTTTAGTATTAATTTATGGTTATTTAATGGTTGAAATTAGTTCCTCATCATTGGAATAGATTTAATGTCATATATGTATTCAATTAAGTATTGGATGTTTTTAAAAACAAACATAAAATATAAAAATAAGCACATAAAATATTAAAAAGGAAGAAAAGTTTCAAAAAAAAATTTATAATCATAAAATAAAACATTTTCCTCCCCCAAACTTAAATGATGTAGTGTATCAAATGAATTATAGTTGATTTAACATGTAATAAAAATCTAAATGGAATCATAGAAAAAAGTGGATGTTAAGAAGAGGTGAAATATAAATGTTTTTATTGATAAATATGTTTATGGAGTGTGATATCAGATACTTGTTCATAGGTGGAAATTTTATTGAATATGTTTAACCTATTACCATTAATAGTGAATGGTTATTATCTTTATCCTATATAATTTTTATACCATCAAACGGATAAACTTGAGTAACTATAAATGTACATTCCCATATAGAATGAATTTTAACTAACATCATTTTGGGTCTTCTATGATATAAATAAATCTCCAAAATTTAATTCCTTTTATTAAATCATCATTTCAAGATTCACACCAGTCTTATATTTTTGAATTATAGGATTTTATAAAGCATCACTTCTGATTTTCTTCTGTTATTATAACTAAAATCTTTTCTCTCTTTTAGATATATCGAATTCTAGGTTGAATTAATTCATATCTAGGTAGTCCTTAAGATCTAACTTTACAATTATGTGATTAGTATTTCCATAAATAAATTATAATGGAATCATTCCAATAGGGGTTTTATTGGTGTTCATTGAAGCTCATATGGTGTCTTACAACCTTTAGCACTAGTATTTTTTGTTTGGTTTAACTATTTTCTCTAAAATTTCATTTATCTCGCTATTTGACACATTATCATTACCATTTTTATGTGGATAGTAGGGTTTGGATGTCTAGTGATGCACTATATATTTCCTCATCAAATTCGCCATGTTCCTATTGAAAATATTTTTATATTGATCACTGATGATGTCTCTTAGAACTACAAACCTATGGAATACTTTATCTCTAACAAAATCACACACAACATAAACATTATCATTTTTTATTCCCTTGGCATCCAGCCATTTTGAAACATAATCGATATCCATTAAGATGCCTGAAATTATAAAATACATGGTAAAGGGTCTCGTAAAATATATATTACATAATTTAAAATTTTCAAAAATACTAACTGGTATTTAAAAATTTTCTTACCTCCATAAAATACTTCTAGAGAATTCTAAATTTTCACATTTCTTAAAAAATCATGTTTATCTTTAAAAGATATAGGAAAATTAACTCCATAGTCTAAAACATTTTCTGATACAATCTGATGTCTACAATTTCCTCCATTGGATAGTGTGTGAAAAAAATCAAAAAAAGATTCAATCTCATTTACATGAAAACATATTATTATCACTTGGTTTTTACAAATTTTCTAGATAAATTTATCTTCCTAAATATAAAATTTCCATTCATATTTTAGTGGTTTAATTTTGTGGGGGTTCATGTCACATGGGAATGAAGAGGTTACTATATAATTAACCATGTCAGAAGACTAGAGTAATTCATCATTGTTTAAGTATAACTACTCTCATAGAATATTTTCATTCAATGGTTCATAGTCTATAATTTCATCTTCAATAGTGTTTGGAATCCTAATTAGGTATCCAACCACTTGGTTTGGAGTTCCATTTGTGTCTTTTTTTCACAATTTAATTCATGCAGTAACTATATCTTTCTTACAATCCCTACCTTTGATTCATCCTTCTTCATCAAGTACATAAGGGTTGTATGATCAGATAATATTGTAATTTTAGTTCCATTAAACTAGATATAAATTTATCTAAAGAAAATATAATGGTAAGAAATTATCTTTTGTGGCTGTTTCGTTGATTTGATAAAATTTTAAGGATCTCAAATAATAATCACAAACTTTTTGTTTTATATTAATTATTTGGTTAATATATGATCCCAAATCATGATTTTAAACATCAAAATGTAACTCAAATTGGTTCTCCCGGTTTAGTGGCTGCATCACTGGTGGGGTGAAAAATTTACTTTTCAAATGAAATTTTTTTCTTCATACATTCAGAATTAAAATCAAAATGTAGAATAATTTATAATTAATCATGATATTAAAGGATAAATCTTACTAAATTACATGATAAACCATTTATAAAATATGGATTTTCTTAAAAAAATATCTAATATGGTTCGCTTATGTTTTATAAGGAAAAAATTTTATCACTCAATTTTGGACTTCTCTACCTCAGTTTATTTTTATAAGAAAACATTCCCGAAAATTATTCATCTTTCCACCATGAAATGATGCAATTAAAAATTCAAAAACTATATTCTTTTTGATGAAATTATTAAAAAGTTCCTCCATATTTTTAAAATAAATTATCAAATAAGTCTCAAAAAAATACCCCATGGTAGTACTTAATGTGATCTTAAATTATACATATCATAAACCAATGAAATGTACCTGGTGAATTACCCAATCTGAATGAAATCCTATTATAGAAAAAACGTTCCAATGGTATAGGTAATGCTTATATTCATTTAATCATCCATAGTACTGGGTGACTGAAATATCATGAAATCCCATCTAAGAAAAAATAATGAGTTTAACTTGATAATTTCTATAAAATTTGATTGATGAATTTAATGGTAAAATTATCCTTTATAGTGACATAATTTTGTTTCTTATAATCTCTACAGATTCTCCAAATTTTGTTAATTATTATGAATATTTACTCTTTTTTAAAATTTATCACAATGGATAGCCCAATTTTATTGGGAACTAAATGGATGGGGATAATCGATTAGGAGTTAGTTATGGGGTAAGTGATGCCTTTCAATAAAAAATCACTATCTCCTTCATTACTACATCCATCATTATGGTATTTATCCTTCTTTTTTATACTTAAAAGATTTAAAACCTCCCTAAGAAAAAATCTTTGTAAGATTTTTCTATGATTAATTCTTGGAATATGACCAAAACTCTAAACTATGGCTTTCAAATTATTTCCTAAAAAGATCAATATATGTCTATTAATGGATTTTTGATATTTTATTTTAAATTATTGCTGGATGTTTTTCTCCATCCATTAAATAGACATATTTCAAATCATAAGGAATGGTATTTAATTCTATAATTGGGTTTTTGTTTCTAATGATGAAATAAAATATGATTTCCCCACTTTTAATTATTGAAATATATATAGAAAGGATAATATATTTTCCTCTTATACATGAATAAAACAATCAAATTCACTAAAAACATAAAATTTACCTCTTCCTTTATTCTAAAAATTGATTTTAAAAGATTCTGGGTAACTTCATTCTCATTGTAATATTAAAGGATTAAATGTTTTCCAAAGTCAATAAATTCATGTAACATACATTTCTCATTATATAGTTTATTATTTTCAATTTTGGAATGTGTATGAATAATATTATTAATTTAAGGGTGCATCATAAGGTCAAAATGATAAAAAAAATATAGTGTTGTATTCAACCTCCATGGTCAGGGCTCATTTATATACATTGATGTCAGTCATGGATATATTTAAGAATGGTCTTCCCAAAATGATGGGTAGGTAATATGAGGGCCTCTATACTTCCATGCTGAGTATATAAATGTCTAGTAAGAAATCATATAATGGAATATGACAAAAACGTCTTCCAGGGAACCGGTTAGAAAGGTTGTAGATCTGCTTTCATGTTTTACCACCACACTAGTGAGGTTAAATTATCAAATATAATACAAAGTTAGCAGAGACTGAGGAATAACATTTATGGAATCACCTAGATCTCATAAAGCATCAGAATAATTTATATTCCCAATGGTTCAAGGGATAGAAAATTTCCCTATGACTTGACTTGTTTTGGAAAACTAGGGGTTAATCAGTGTTGATAGACTTATTCCTAAACTGATCATATCATTCCCTTGAAGCATCTTATTATTGGTGAAAATTTATTTAGGTAACAGAAAATTAATGTCGGTGTTTTTAGTTCCTCTATGATTGGTATATTAATATCAAAATTAATGAATGTTTCTTAAATTTACCTTTGAATTTCCTCCTCTAAGAGTTTCTTGGACTTAATCATTGTTAATGGGAATTGGGTTGGAAGTTCGTTTTTTCATCCTTTAATACCATTTTATTTAATTTATTCATTGTATTTTTAATATTATCCTCCTCCTATTTTCTTTCGTTTAATGGTGGTTTGATGTCAAGAATCTACACATAATTTCTAGATTGGTTTTCCATAGGTTTTGGAGGAATATTCTCAAGTCCATGGGTATATTTGAGGTCAATATACTTGATCCTTATTATTTTTATCATAATAGAATTATACATAGGGATATTAAATATTTATAATGTAATGTATGCCTTGTTTTTTAGAAAAAAAACATTCATTAAACTATTTAGTTTGGTCCTCAACACCTCTATTTTTGTCCTTAGATTTTCAATTATAGTTCATTGTTTCATCTTTAGAGGGGGTTATTCATTGGTGGATTCTTATTAACAGGATACATTTCTTTTTAAATAGTTGGATGTTGTTAGTAATATGGTTAGATATATGTTATCTTAAATGGGTTTATTTTCTAGCATGGCATGAGTGGTTAGAATATGTTTTTTACTAGTAAGGGTGTTTATATTGTTATTGGTTTTAATCGTGTTTTCTAGATTGATCCTGGTAATTTAAAAATGTATATTTTGATTTGGAATTTTCTCAAAATCCCTAGTTTTGTTGTAGAAATTTCCTTGGTTGAAATAATATTATAAAACAATATACTCCTTGTACTTCAGAACACTATTAAGAATAATGGGTAATAGGTGAACATAAACCACACTCCTTAAATATTGATTATTTTTCACAAGTCTAATTCAAATATATATGTATCACAAGGTTAGTTATTTCATAAATTCTTGATTAATGAAATGGATATCAGTTGAAAAAACATTCATCATAAATTCCAATGAAATTAGTTCCACTTGTGTTGCATTGTTTTTTAATTTTATATTAAATTTTAAATAAGTCTTATGCCCATTATTAAAGAATTTACCATCAAGGATTCTCCTCATGATGCATCAAATAGGTTTTTATAACCATTAAATAGTCATTTATAGAAATTGATAAGAAAATTATTCTTATCAATTAGTTGATGTGCACAGTTAGCACACAGTTTCTGGAATGGATCCTCGTACTCATAAAGGGTTTCTCATGATTATTTTCTGAGGGAATATATTTCATTTCTGATGATAGTTAATTTGGATTTGGGAAAAATATTTATAAGAATCTTCCACATAGGTTTTCCCAGTCCTGAACATCTTTGGATTATTGGTTGTACAACCATTCTTTCACATCTTCTTCAAGTGAAATGGGGAATTCCCTCCACTGGACTTACACCTCGACTACACATCTTTGATTAAAAGTTAATAAAACTTATCGTAAAAGAAATAATAGTGTAGTCTCTAGAGAGGAGTGCTCTTAATATACTATCACTTTAGTTATAATGAAGGGCGTATTTTGGAATAATTTTATTCTGAAAATTAATTAAATAAATAATTTAAGAGATTAAAAACAAAGGGATGATAATGGTGTTCAGGTAAGGGTTCAATATACAATTGAAATATTTTTCTAATGTTAAAATTATTCCACCATTTTTAAGGATAATTAATATTTGATAGGTTTCAAAATCACATCCCTTATCACCTACAGTAGAATGTTAACGGTGAGAAAATTCATAACTAAAATATCATCATGGTCTACCCTATTTTTTATAACTGTATGTGTTATAGGGAACCATCATAATTTACTTATACAATTCCTAATTGGGTCTTATTATTCCAAAATAACCAAGAGTTCCCACTATCACTTCTATGCATGTTATCTATTTTCAAGAACATCATCACTCAGCACTAGCCTACTCCATCGTATATCAACCAAAACTAAGTAGTGGGATGATGTAGATCATCAACCTAATAAATATTCAATAAATATAATTAAAATAAAATACAATCACACTTGAAAATAAACACTCCAATTTGTATATCAAAACCATATATATGAATAGATGAAATATTATTTTATGAAGTGAAAGGACTCAAACATTATAAAAGATCTATTCTTCCCTTCCCTATGTCACTCAAAATTTACCCCTCCATAAAAAGGTAGAAAAAGTGAATGGATAAGAATAAATATTATAGAACTATGAAATGAATGGGAAATATGTAGAATATATGCAGTCATGCCAGCCTAAACACTTCATTAATAATGTTAAAAATATATCTAATCAATCTATAATATTTATTTTTACATATATTTATTTACTATACATGTAATATTTTCAATATGTTTGTAACTTATATGAATAATATAGATTCATTTTTATTTAATAAATTTTATGATTTAAAATATTTTTGAAATTTCTATAATTAATATATTTAAATGATTTTTAATAATTTTTAAATTTAAATAGATAATTATACAACTATAAATATATATAATTTTTTAAAAGACTAATTTATCAAATTATAAATAAATAAATATACATTTAATTAACTATAAAATTATATTAAATATATTTAGTATATTTTTAACTGTATATTAATAAATATATATATTTATATAAATACATTTATAATTATATATAAATATATTTTAAATAACATTATTTATAATTATAATAATAAATAAGTAAATAAATTTTTAAATAACTATAAAATTATAATAAATGTATTTAAAACATTATATTAAAATAATTATAAAACTATAATAAATATATTTAAAAAACAAATATAGTGATAATATTTATAACGTTATATATTGATATATTTATTTAAATATATATAATTTTATAAATATATATATATATATATAATTATAAAAAAAATTATTATTAAAATTATTTATTTATAATTTTAATTATAAATAAAGAAATATATATTTATATATTAATAGATATTTATATATAATTATATAAATAAATATATAAATATATAAATATATTTTTAAGTATACCAAAATATATATACATATATGTATTTATAATTATAATTATAGGTATATATATATCTTTAAATAATTAAAAATTTATAATAATTATATTTAAAGAATAAATATATTTATTACATTTATAATTTTATAAATATATATAATTATTTAGATATAAATAATTAAATAATTATATTTACTAATATTTACAAATATTCATAAATATATTTCTTTATAATTATAATTAGAAATAAATATAAATATTTTTAAATAATGATAAAATTATAATAAAAGTATTTAAGTAATAACTGTATTTATTAAATTTGTAATTTTAGAAATATATATTTTAATATAAATATTTTATTAATATTAGATCTTTATTAGCGCTAAAAATGTTGATAAAAGTATTGTTTATTAGCGCTATACTTTTAGCACTAATAAAGACTGGTTTTATCAGGGATTGTTTAACGCGGATAAAGGGGTATCTTTATCAGCACTAAAAAAGAGGATAAATGGTAGTTGTATCAGCTCTTTCTATTTTAGTGCTGATAAAAGTACTCTTTGATGGTGATTTATTTAAAAGAGCTGATAAAAGACTTACGAGTTCTAATAAAATTGGCCCTAACAGAATCAACCTCTCTCACGGCTTCCACCTCTCATGAAACCCTACTGTTGTCGCTACAGCTCCCCCTATCATCGATGCACTCTATACTATTTTTGTTCAGCTCTCCATATCATCATTATACCTTCCATAGCCACTCTCCCTATTATCGCCACACTCCCTATCATCGCTCCATACCATTGCTCCCTTATGTCATCATCACTCTATGTCATCGATTTCGCTCCATCGCAACACCAAACCCTCATGGAAATGATCCCTCATAGAATCGAACCCTCGATGCTCTTCATGAAGAAATCGACCCTTCTCACAAACAATGGTATGGGGATATTTATTTTCATCTTCAAACACTTGCATATTTTTTGTGTGCAAGTGTTTCCATGTTTTTAAGTGATATTGAAATAATTTTAAAAAAAAACATCATGGAAAAAATAATATTAGTGATAAGTAGTATAAAATATGTGATATCAAACAATTCCGAGCTACACTACCAAAAAAAAATTGACATCTACGGATTTGATTTTGTTTGATAACAATTAAAAGAGTCTATACCTATCATTACTCTTGATGATGTGATTTGAAAAAATAATTTTTTTATTCCTACAAAACACTATAATTCAAACTTGTGAAAAAAAATAAAATAAGTGGTAGAAATTAATTTCTTTAGTAAACAAGGTTAAAATAATAAATGATGGTAAATACATTTAATTAGTGATTTCAAATGCATTTAGGCTATAATATATACAATTACAGAACATTAAGCACTTATAATTGTTTATTTTTAAAAAGTAATATTTTTTTTGTTTTTATAAATAATATTTATAATGAAATTCATTATGAAAATCATTCAATGCATACACTTTTTTATTTTTCTTGAATTCTGTAATTATTATTTTATGATGAAAGAAATTATTGATTGTGAGTTAACCAAACATGTTTCATCATTTAAAAAATAATTTTTTTAAAAAATATTTTCACAATATCGTTGTTTAACATTTTTCATCAATAAAAACATCTTATATGGAAAAAATGAATTTTATGAAATTATTGTTTATTTTTTCTTCTCAAAAACATATTTTAGAAATAGAAAATTCCACCTTCAAATAATTTATATTGATTAGTTTTTCCTTATAAAAAACATTTTTTATTATCTTTTTAAATCTAACTTTTTATTTGAAAATATATTGTTTTTTATAATTTAAACACAAATTATTTTTTCCATTTTCAATATCATTTTTTAACTTATATTAATGTTTTTATGTTTTTAAATTTGAAAAAAGAGAGTTTCATGAATAAAATTATTTTAGTAGTATGAAACAATTTCATTTTATTTTATAATAATGAAATAACACTTATTCATTTAAAAATTGGAGAAACAATGAAAAACATTATTACATTGACCAATACTCTAAGACCCTTTTTTTAATACTTTTACTAAAATAATGTACCATATAGAATAAAACATTCTAAAAAATCTATAACCAAACACTCACATACAACCTTGATAATATTTTAAAATATTAGTCCAGGAAACTAAAACACTTGAATAATGTTGAAACTATATTTATAGAGATGCATATCAAGATAAACAACTCAATATAAGTATTGACTACAAATTTTAAACTAAAGAGAAAATATATATGAAAAAACAATCAAAAAGATTGATATTAGATAGATCCATAACCCCGTTATTTAAGCATTCTAAAACTATATATCAAACTCTATCATATTCTATCTCATTTCACTAATTTAAAAAAATTGAACATGCAATGATTAACATCCATCGAATGTGATGTTACTAGAACATAAAAATATTCAATATAGATAACTCCAAAAGTGTTGTAAAATATGTTCTTATTTTAGTTATATGGATGTCAAGGTCATCAAAAACTTGAAAAAATATTTAAAAATATGTTCAAAAAAGGTAAATACTTTATTTATAAAAATATATTATTAAATACTAGACATGATAAATATATAAAATTAAAAATTAAAACTAATATGAAAGTTATAGGATGCAACTATTAAAAAATGGTCCTGGATAGATGACTATATTAATTCATTATAAGAACTAATAGATTTGTAACACAAACTCCTTATGAAATTCAATATAAACCGTGTAATTTCAATTACACAATAATAATCCCACTATATTATAAACTTTATTGGTGTAATATATAAACATACCTCACATGCACTAAAACATAAACCTTCTACCATGTTTACCACTTTTTCTTCACCAATAATCATATATCACCATCAAAAAGAGAATTAAATTTTAGCCCCATGGAGACTCCCAAACCTAATTTCCATCCAATATCACCTGTTTGGTTAAAATTTGGGGAGTCCTACACAATTACATATTCTCTCTAATTTTGTGTTAGCTTCTAATGTGATGATACCTGTGAAACAAAATGTAATAATAACTATCATCCTCATCTTATTCTTCTCTCGAATAGTTTCTATTTAATTTTATAGCCCAAGACTCATACCCCTTCTCTTCAAGATATAAACCTATGATTCTTGAACTACCCTAAGAAATATTCATCGCATACCAGGTACCAGTGATCATTGTGGATGAATTCGAAGGATAACACCTAGAACCGGTGTAGTAATTATTTTCTTAAAATCAATTACCCATTTTCATTAAATCATTATAAAATTATTCAAAACATTAAAATGTTGGGTTCCATTTATTTTAAAGGTCCCTTGTGTGTAATTATTTATTTTTTTGAATATTTATTTTATAAAATCAAATACGATGGATATGAATTGAGAATGGATGGATTCTAATCATATGAAAAATGTATATGAGAATTGGGTGAAATATTTCATCATGTTTGAAAAAAATCAGGCCTAAAATTATTATCAAATTCATTTTCCATGTTTATGCTATTTTTATTCAAGACTAATTAGTCTAGAATAGTCAGAACCACACTTGATCATTCACAGAAAAGATAAAAGTTATAAATGTTCGACTGACCATGGGGAAAAGTGAATGTAACTAGTGATTATGACAACACTCTGTATTATGAACCATCTCGTATGATTATAAGTCTGGACAATAAATAAGGCAATATTGAGTTTGTGATTACAGGTGTGAATGATGATGAAGATCATATTGACAAAATGAAATTGACATTTTAATATGAACTTTATGATTATTTAAAATTGTTTGAGAAGTTAAAGAGTTGTGAAAACATACCATTGTATGCTAGTTTTTCAAAATATATAGCATTGTCAGCCATACTAAAGCAGTATAATTTAATAACTATATATGGATAGAGTGATGATAGTTTTACTAAACCACTTTCTCTATTGAATTATATGCTCCAAAAAGATATTGAGATTCCTATTTGAATATATGACACTAAACGAATTCTACATCCAATGGGAATGATCTCTAAAAGAATAAAAACCTATCCAAACGACTGTATAATATTTCTCAAGGACCAAGAATCAATTAAATAATTCCCAAAGTGTGTTTATTATCAATATAATAATTATGAATTTGGTCTTATTAAATATTTGTGGTAATTTATAATCATTTGAATGTTTAGGAACCTATATGGATGTAAAGATATTATTAGTAAATTGACGTGGCACGAATATACAAGAAATAAACATGGGAAACTTACTCACCCGATAGACTCTTCTTAGTGTAATAGTATTTATCACAATTATCCTAAATTTGGAAATAAGATGAGAATCCTTTGTCTTGTGCTATCAACAGTTGGACTGAATCCTTTTTGGTTTTGAAAGAATCACTCACAGTACATGGCCAGTTATGTTGTAATATTATAACATTACTCCATGGTTATTCATGGAACAAAAATACATTTTGTTATATATACTTATATCAAGACAAATACAATTGGGTAATCATGTTGATGTTTATTTGTCTCCATTGATCAAAATTTTGAAATTATTATGGGATTCATGTGTTAGGTTGTATGATTCTTACAATAAGGATGGTTTCACATTGATATCCATGTTTTATGGGATGATAAATGGCATTCCTTCTTATTGAAATTTTTTAGGATATATAATTAATGGAACTCATGGGTGTCCCATTTGTGAACAAAGTATACAATCAATTAGGTTGAAACATTCATTGAAGACTATGTTTCTATGACATCATAGATTTCAATCTCAGTGACATAAGTACCAATTATGGAGGAAATTATTTGATACTATTTTATAAGAACTTACAAAACCATCTCCACTAACAGGTGATCAAATGTTAGAAAATGTAATATATATAGACACTTCTTTTGGTAAGCCTCTTTAAAAAACCATATGAAAACTGGTTTGAAAAAAAGATCATTTTATTAAATTACCATACGAGAATAGTCTTTATGCCGATAATTCTCTTATTGTTATTGTAGAGACCCATAGCTTGATGTAAATAGACATTACATTAGTTTTTTGGAATACTTAATACATAACAAAAATAGACACCAAAGGACTGTAATAGTTTAGTGTCTTTCGAAACTTAGAACATAATCTTCTAATCTTGGTGAAAGATCTTCAACATCTCTCATAAAGATATTCCCATTTTTTGTCTTACCTCAAACCTTTATTTATATCCTGGGGAAAAGAAAATATAAAAAGGTTTATCTCAAATTCTCAGTAAGGGTAAGCATGGAGAAAATAAACCAAACAATATACATTTGAACTTCAAAACATGAACATAATATTTAACCATCAAAATCATGAGCGATGACATAAAACATGGTAGTACGTAAGGAATAGATCATAATGGAACATCAATCATGATAAAATAGCTTGGAAATAAAACATTTAATTGTGTAAAAACATTAACCACATGATATGATTTCCATATTAGCCAAGGCATTTCTGCCAAGACCAACTTAGTGGACATTGTCCCTTTCTGAATCGAGTTCACTCCTTGTTCCAGTCCTGTAACACTGAACCAGATTAACTTACCATTCCAGACATGTCTATCTCATGAGATATAATTCTTTACCCAATGAATTGGAGGGAGATATAAGTTCCACACATCTCATAATGCTATCATTCTTACTTGTTCCCCAATATGAACATAAATCATTCATCATAACCCAAAGAGTAAAATGGGTTTCATAAACATCATACCATCATAACATAATCCATATAAAACAAATGGATATCATTTCATCATAAGAAAATTGAAACCATGTAAATATAAGAGAAATTATACTTGAAACATAATCATACTGAATAATGTCATCTTAGAAGGGAAATAGTTTTGATAAAACACTTGAAATGAATTCTTGTGGAAAATATCCTTTCTTCTTCAAAATCATTTTCTTTTCACAAAATTCCATGAAATTTTAAAAGAAAAAGGTTTTGTTGAAAATAATAATTAAATATTTTAGAGCAATAATCAAGAAAATTAGGCGTTATGAAACTGTAAAAAATCCATTCATGTCGTATAAGTTAAAAAAACATTCTTCTAGTACTTTTGTCGGAAAAGTCAAAAATTACATCACATGGTAATAAAAAAAAAGATTCCTTACATAACACATAGAAAAAAGTATAAATGGGTAAAAATTAATTTAAACTTACATGAAACCATTTTTAGAAAATATGTACATGGATGATAAATATAACCTCATTAAATACTTATGAGTAAACAATCTCATATAAAAACGAGATTGTAAAAGTTGTCCCTTACCTTAGGTCTGATATGCTTCGTACGTATCAAAACCTCCTTTATAATGATTTAAATAATGTCATTTAATTATTACAGAATCATATTCATTATTATGATATCATATATGGTTCACTTATGACTTTATATTACCCGTTCTTTTGTACATTCCATGTTAAAGCAGCGTCTTGGGTAAAATCGTTTTATTTATCGTACGTGTTTGGACTTGTTGTTATTTATATTATTATTACTTATATTATGATTTAATTACTTCCAAAATTTAAATCATGATATATATAACATATATATTCACAATATATATATATATAATAGATAGATAAATGAAATGAAATACACCGTTCATGGAGACGGTAGGTCGTATGTACGCATTAATGTTGTTTGCCTTTCCTTATTAACTTGAATGGACGTAAGTAGATGACATATATAGTTATATATACATAAATCCAATAGATTTATCATGTCATATATTTCATTATTATTCATTATATATACTTTATAATCATTCTTGAGTGGTTAACATAAATAATGAATCTCATCGCATCTTGGAGACGGTAATCCGTACGTACGCACGAGCGATGATATCATTCCCATAATTACTGAATTGAATTAGAGTGGATTATATAATACATCAGAATCATTATGATGTTATAATTACTATATATATTTATTCTTTAAACCATTATACCCATCCAAGTAAGGTGGTGGTGGAAAAACATATTACACCACGACATGGAGACGGTATTCTGTAAGTACGCACGCACGGTGATTTAGTTTTCCGTAGGATGGATAGAATATGAAATGGGGTAGTTTCATATTTATAATAACATATTAGTATATTAGTGATACTGATGTTTTACTTTATAATGAAACAAATAAATAATAATACGTTGAAGAAGAAAGAAACTTAAAAGAATCCGTAGAAGAGATTACCTCATCTTCGACACACCGCTTTTAAGATTGCTCTTAAGGCACTATAGTTGGTATTTTGAGGAGACCATAACCTCAATAATGTTTATAGGGAATTCGATAAGGGAAATGGGTAGGGTGGTGGCCGAGCTTGACGGCTCAAAATTGTGTAAAGAGAAGAGGGGGTGCCCTTTTATAATGGAGGAGAGGGGCACCTTAGGAAAAACATAAAATATTATTTTATAATAAAGTCATATGCAGTTTATAATAGCTAAAAATTGATTTATTTAGAAGATAAAGTGGGGATGGGAAGAAATCCGTTCAACCAATAGGTTTTAGACAAGTTTAGGTTACAATTTTAACCTTATCATTTAGATTTAACTCTAAGTAATATAATTTAACTGTTACCATGTCTTCTTGTTTTCTTACACTACATGGTTAATAAACTTACATTAAAAAGCCATACGGACCCCAGGTGGTTTATTATTAATATTTATAACCTTATCTAGGTCATTTTTCTGAAACATGGATTTTTAAGAATAGAATAACAATTAATAATATAATATTTTTCTGAAAAACTATTTTATGTCAATTTTGACACAGTTTTGTAATTGATTTTTGTGAAAATCATAACAGCATGATTAGTTCGAAAAAAGTTACATAAATCAATAATAACATGTCATATTAACCTAAACAATTATTGGAATTTATAAAAATTCTCAAATTACATTTATTTGGGTATTTATAACATCAATTATGTTAATATTTCATTAATAAGGTAATTACTGCATCATCATTGTGTCATAAATAAATTATATTAATTAATTTCTAGAAAATATAAATAAAAAACCATTATGTAAGATATATTTTTATATTTATAGTGAATATTTATAGATGAATTTATCTAATGTATAGCCCTATATTTAAAATGTTTAGTTATTAAACTATGATTTTATCTCTTTTAACTCTTCTTTGAATTAATGAATAATAAATGTCCTAATCTAATCCAAGTGGACCTAAATGATAATATTATTATCCTAAGGTTGTTTTTGGTAGAATTATACTTTTCCAATATAATTAGTACTGGTGTTAGGGTAATAATAATATCATTTTTACCCTTAATTACCCTATTTACTTTTAACCGTGGTAAGTAAAAGTAAAAAGTGACTATTCACCAAAAATTATTTTTATCTTACTGAACCAAATTTTACACCTTGATATTAACCGTGTCTTTTGGATTTTTATAATTCCACTCACAGAAGAGGTAAAATTAAGTTTTATGTAAATTTTCAAATTCTCCTAGGAGGTGGGTAAAAGACGGTGAAAAGTTCAATAAAATTTTATATATCTAAAATTATTATAAAATGACTCCAATAAATTACATTAAACTTTTATAGGTATTATGTATCAATTTTAACCCAAAATAATTTTAAATAAAATAAATAACTATTTAAAAAAATTAGTTTTTTAATAGTAACCCTGTGTTTTCACTATTCATCCAAAATTGAAAGTTTTTAGAAAAATACCAAAAATTCAACATAGGATAATTTCGATATTCCAAATTCACAAATGAAGTCCATTTTGAAAGATAAAATTTATAAAATTTTAAATAGTGGGTATTACTATTCATAACGGCTAGTTCATAATAATATTATAATAATATATCGTTTAGTGAAACTCGGTATTGCGTACTACACACGCTATCAAGGAAGGTCTTGATTGTGTGTAATGCAAGCCAAGTAAAGGCTGCGTATAGTGAAAGCTTCGTTTGGTGTTGCATATAACATAATCAAAACTTATTTCATTTATACATTAAACAAAATCTATACTTAATTTTGCGTAGAATAATTTCCACAAAACGAACCTGAAATTGTGTGCAATACGAGGCAAGAATAGTGTTGTGTATACTGAAAACTAATACGGTGTTTTGTATAGTACAAGATAATCTTAGTGTAGTGTATAATAGAAGACATCAAAGAAATTAAAAATAATATATCTCATAAAATCTCGGGGTGTTACATTCTACCCCCCTTAAAATGATTTTTTCCCTCGAAATTCGTCGGGGTTATAAATGGTTTTCTACTTGTATGTTTCATTCGTAGAAACCCACATCGTAAAAGGAATACTAAAACTTAAATTTAAAAAGTAATGTAAGAAATGTAATGGTTACCCAGATTAACTCATCACTGGGTTTCCACATAAGAGAACATAGGTGAAAAAATGTATATGGAAGAAAAACCTAACCATCAAGTTATGATGGAGAGTGGTAGAGGACATGGCTATGAAAAAGCCAAAAATCACAAAGCCATACATTTGAGATGATTTAAGGTACCATCTAATTCATTGGATATGAGGACACTAGGAAAACATTTTTTGTTTTCAAGATCCTTTCCCTAAAGTTGAATAATTTGAATTATAAGAAATACTTTCTTTATTTTGGTACAATCTCACCTTTTTTCGTTCCTTGAACAATTTCCACTTCATCTCTTAAAGAAATGAAGTTGAATTTTTCATTCTTGAATTGTTATCAGATCATGTGATAGAATGATGGGTCATTTCATCTGTCTCAAACAAAAGGGTAGAGAAAGTTATTAAGTATACATATGTTCATCTATGGTGATATTAATCATATGTGGTTTCTAAAATAGACTTATACTTCGTATATCATACCACATAATAAATTGAAACTAATTTATACTGGCCAGGGACTTCCTATAGTCCAGTGGTATGCGATAAAGGCATGTCGCTCTTCAGTTTTGGGTTCGATTCCCACAACCTTGTCCGACGCGATGGGGTGTCGCCCGTCCTACGAGTTGTCCATTTTTCTAAAACAACATTATTATAACATTCCTTCAATAATATCTGAAAAAGTTATAGCCTTAAACAATACTATCTTATGTCTAACATAATTCATTCCAATCTTTAGGATTATCCAATATACTTCTATCCATGCTCATAGTATAATGAAAACAATTACTAGAAATTTCATCTACCTAGCATGTGAATACCATAATTTATCCCCCATATATCATATGATATATCTTGTTAGTCACATTCAAACATGTAAATACCTTAATCATGTATTCTCTTGAAAAATTAATACCCGTTGAACCTTAGTGAAAAAATGAATGCAGTTAAAAGATAACACTTTCAATATACCAAAATCCCAATAATTCTGTATACTCAAACCATGATATAACTTAGTACTTATATCAATCATGAGCTTATGAATACTATCAAACATATTATTTTATCCTTATCCATTCATTACGCGCATATCATATAATTTCTAAAAATATCTGAATAACCTTTCATGGTTACCGGTACCATTCAACATATACTTTCAAATACTTTAGGAAAAGCAATAGTGTAAAAATCCTTAGATGCGTCTTTATTCCATAGTACCATTACCTATACAATATAACTCTTGATAAACATAAATCATTCCACTACCTTCTTAAACCAAAGACCAAGCATCAAAAATTCTTTTATCTCACATATCATTTGTAGTCTCTTCATCATCATCAACATAAATACTACCCATATGACCATGTTGATTCTCTTCATGAGACTTTCCCTTATGGAATTGGTTTTCATAATGCACGTACCTTCCACATTTAAAAAAATTTACCATTTTTTATGTCTTGGAAATACTATTATTCTTTTCCATGGTGTTAACCGATCCTTTCCTTTGCAATTACTGGATTTGTGTCCTTCATTTCCACACTCAATGCATCTTCCATTTCCTTTGAAACATTCTCCTTGATGTCTCTTCCCACACGATTCACATGTGGAAAGTTGAACTTTCTTTCCTCTATGATCATCATGAAACTCCTTCTTTCTCTTATTCAGTAAGTTAGGAAACTTACCAAATTTTAGATTATTGATCATATTATGAGATTACTAATTAGGCATAATAACGATGTTTCACCTTATAAATCCCATTTCATTTTCTTGATCATGAATAATATCATTCCATTATCCATCACATTCTCCATTAACATGAATCTTCCGGTTTCTAGCCATTTTCTAAAACCCGAAAAGAATAGTGTGAGAGGAAAAAATCATGCTAGGGAAAAGAAAATAATAAAGGCGATGGTAACTTCAATATCTAACATCTTAGGTTTAACTCTAATATCGTTACTAAAATTCTAGGACTATAACCTATACTTATACTTAATATTAGGGACATCCCTAGACATACCTTATAAATATCTCTAGGGATCTCACTAAAGATTTCGCATCCTAGTTTCCAAAGGATAACTAAAAAATTCCTCTAATATCAACTGTAGCAGTCTGGAATTACTTCCATTGGACTATAATTGATACCTATCAGGGCACCCCATGGGCGGATACACCCCCTGGGTGGGACACACCACCATCCCCAGTGGCAGCCATTTCCTCATGAAGCCCTTCGGCGGAGAGCCATGCCTCATCCAACGCTCACATGTGAGATTTCCCAAGGATCGAATTCATTCCTACCTCCTTTCCTCTAATACCAACTGTAAAGACCCATAGCTTGATGTAAATAGACATTACATTACTTTTGCGGAATACTTAATACATAACAAAAATATAAACCAAAGGACCCTAATAATTTAGTGTCTTTGGAAACTTGGAACATAATCTTCTAATCTTGGTGGAAGATCTTCAACATCTCCCATAAAGATCTTCCTTTTCTTTCTTACCTAAATCCTTTATTTATATCCTAGGGAAAATAAAACATATAAAGGGTGAGCTCAAATTCCCAGTTAGGGTAAGCATGGAGAAAATAAAACAAACCATATACATTTGAACTTCAAAATATTTAAATATCAAAATCTTGAGCAATGACATAAAACATGGCATTACATAAGGCATAGATCATAATGGAACATCAATCATGATAAAATAGCTTCTAATAAAACTTTTAATTGTGGAAAAACATTAATCACATGATATTATTTCCATAGTAGCCAAGGCATTGTTTCCAAGACCATCTTAGTGGACAAAGTCCCTTTCTGAATCGAGTTCACTCCTCGTTCCAGTCCTGTAACACTGAACCATATTAACTTACCATTCCAGCCATGTCTATATCATGAGATATAAATTTTTTCCAAATTCATTTAGAGGGAGATATTGGTCCCACCCATCTCATAATGAAATCATTCTTACTTGTGCCACAACATGAACATATATCATTCATCATAACCCAAAGAGTAAAATGGGTTTCAAAAACATCATCCCATTATAACATAATCCATATAAAAAATGGACATCATTTCATCATAAGAAAAGTGAAACCATTTAAATCATAGAGGCATTATACTTCAAACATAATCATACTGAATAATGTCATCTTAGATAGGAAATAGTTTTGATAAAACACTTGAAATGAATTCTTGAGGAAAATATCCTTTCTTCTTCAAAATCATTTTCTATTCAAAAATTACCATGAAATTTTAAAAGAAAAGGATTTTTTTGAAAATAAAAATGAAATCCTGTAGAGTAATCTTCATGAAAATTAGGCGTTATGAAACCGTAAAAAATCCATTCATGCTGTATAGGTTAAAAAACATTCTTCTCGTAATTTTTCTAGAAAAGTCAAAAAGTACATCGCATGGTAATCCAAAGATAGATTCCTTACATAACACACAGTAAAAGTAAAAAATGGGTAAAAATTACATTAAACATACATTAAACAATTTTTAGAACATAGGTACATGGATGATAAATATAACCCCAGTAAATAATTACGAGTAAACAATCTCAGATAAAAACGATATTGGAAAAGTTATCCCTTACCTTAGGTCAGATATGCTTCGTACGTATCCGAACCTCCAGTATAGTGATTTAAATAATGTCATTGAATTATTACATAATCATATTAATTGTTATGATATAATATATGGTTCACTTATGGCTTTATATTACCCGTTCTTTTGTAAATTCCATGTTAAAGTTGCATTTTGGGTAAAATCGATTTATTTATCATATGTGTTTGGACTTGTTGTTTTTTATATTATTATTACATATATCATGATTTCATTACTTCCAGAATGTAAATAATTATTTATATATCATATATATACATTATATATATATAATAGATAGATAAATGAAATGAAATACACCGTTCATGGAGACGGTAGGTCGTACGTAAGCATGAACGTTGTTTTCCTTTCCTTATTAACTTGGATGGAAGTAATTAGATGAAATATATATTTATATATACAAAAATAAAGTAGCCTTATAATGTCATATATTTAATTATTATTCATTATATATATACTTTATAATCATTCTTGAGTGGTTAACAAGGAGAATGAATCTCATCACGTCTTGGAGACGGTAATCCGTACGAACGCACGAGCGATGATATTGTTCCCATAATTATTGAATTGAATTGGAGTGGATGATATAATATCTCAGAATCCGTATGATTTTATAGTAACTATATATAGTTATTATTTACACCATTATACCCATCCATGTAAGGTGGTGGGTGAAAAATAGATTACACCACGGCGTGGAGACGGTATTCTGTACGTACGCACGCGCGATGATTTCATTTTCTGTAGGATGGATAGAAGGTGAAATGGGGTTGTTTCATATTTATAATAACATATCAGTATATTAGTGATACTCATTTTATTGCTTTATAATGAAACAACTAAATAATAAGATGTTGAAGAAGAAAGAAACTTGAAAGAATCGGTAGAAGAGATTACCTCTTCTTCGACGCACCTCTTTTAAGCTTCCTCTTATGGCACTAGAGTTGGTCTTTTGGGGAGATAAGAACCTCTATAATGTATATAGGGAAGTGAGAAGGGAAATGGGAGGTTTTGGCCGTTATTAAAGGATAAAAATTGTGTAAAGAGAAGAGGGAGGAGGTGCCCTTTTATAAGGGATGAGAGGGGCATCTTAGGAAAAACATAAACTATCATTTTATAATAAAGTCATATTCAGATTATAATAGATCCAAATTGATTTTTTTTAAGATAAAGTGGGTAATGGGTCTAAATTATATCAACCAATATGTTTTAGACAAGTTTAGGTTACTATTTTAACCTTATCATTTAGATTTAACACTAAGTTAGATAATTTAACTTTTACTGTGTCTTCTTGTTTTCTTACACTATATGGTTAATAAACACACTATAACAAGCCAAAAGAACCCCAAGTGGTTAATAATTAATATATATAACCTTATATAAGTCATTTGTCCAAACATTATATTTTTAGGAAGAGAATAACAATTAATAATATAATATTTTTTTAAAAAACTATTTTATGTCAATTTTGACACTATTTGGTAATTTATTTTTGGGAAAATCATAACAGCATGATTAGTTATAAAAATGTTACTTATATTAATACTAACATGTCATATTAACCTAAAAAATTATTTTTATTTATAAAAAGTCTCAAATTATATTTATTTGGGTATTTATAAAATCAAATATGTTAATATTTCATTAATAAGGTAATTACTACATCATCATTGTGTCATAAATAAATAAATTAATTAATGTCTAAAAAATATTAATAAACTACCATTATGTAGAAAATCATTTTATCTTTATAATTAATATTTATAGTAGAATTTATCTTATGTATAAACCTATATTAAATTTTTTTTATTTATTAAACTTTGATTTTAACTCTTTTAACTCTTCTTTGAATTAAATAATAATAAAAGTCCTAATCTAATCCAAGTGGACCTAAATGATAATATTATGATCCTAAGGTTGTTTTGGGTCAAATTATACTTATCTAATAGAATTAGGACATGTGTTAGCGTAATAAAAATATCATGTTTACCCTTAATTACCCTATTTACTTTTAACTGAGCAAAATAAAAGTAAAATATTATTATTCACCAAAAATTCTGTTTATCCTATTGAACCATATTTTAGTCCTTGATATTAACCGTGTCTCTTGGATTATCGAAACTCCACTCATAAAAGTGGTAAAATTAAGTTTTATGTAAATTTTCAAATTCTTCTAGGAGGTGGGTAAAAGACAGTGAAAAGTTCAATAAAATTTTTATATATCCAAATTTATTAAAAAATGACTCCAATGAATTACATTGAACTTATATAGGTATTATGTATCCATTTTTACCTAAAATAAATTTAAATAAATTAAATAATTATTTAAATAAAATGTCGGGTTTTAAATAGTAACCCATTGTTTTCACTATTCATTAAAAATTAAAAGTTTTCAGAAAAATTCCAAAACATCACCCTAGGCTATTTTTAATATTCCGAATTCAAAAATGAAGTCCATTTTGAAATATAAAATTTATAAAATTTCAAAAAGTGGGTATTACTATTCATAACGGCTAGTTCATAATAATATTATAACAATATCTCATTTAATGAAACGCGTTATTGCGTACTACACATGCTATGGAGGAAGGTATTGATTGCGTGTAATGAAAGCCAAGTCAGGGTTGCATGTAGTTAAAGCTCCGTTTGGTGTTGCATATAACATAGTCAAAACTTATTTCATTTATACATTAAACAAAATCTATACTTAATGTTGCGTAGAATAATTTCTACAAAATGAACTTGAAATTGTGTGTAACACGAGCCAAGAATAGTTTTGCATATACTGCAAGCTAATAAGGTGTTGTGTATAGTACAAACTAATCTTGGTGTAGTGTATAATAGAAGACATCAAAGAAATTGAAAATAATATATCTCATACAATCTCAGGGTGTTATAGTTATGCATGTTGATAAAAATCTATGTGATACTATCATTGGTATATTACTTAAAGAACCCAGAAAACAAAGTATGAAATTATGTCTAGCTTGGACATAATTGAAATGGGATTATGGGAACAATTGGTGCAGTTGAAGGATAAAAAACAAACATTTCTTCCTCCAACTACTTACACTCTTTCAAGGAAGGATAAATATTTGTTTTGAATCTAATTAAATGACATAAATTTTTTCATGGGTATTCATCTAATATCAAGATTATCATCTCAATGGATAGTTTAGTGCTAAAGAGTCTAAAATCACACGAATATCACGTTTTCATGAAATATATAATGCATGTAGCTTTATGATGATTATTTCCAAATAATTTTCACTATATATTAACTTTTCTCTATTTCTTTTTCAAAGATTTATGCAAAACATTTATCGACCCAAAAATATTACCATCTTTAGAAATGGAGATCTTCATTATATTATTTCAATTGTAAATGTTCTTCTCATTAACATTATTTGATATCATGGTTCACTTATTAACTGATATTTGAAAATTTGTTCCTATAAATTATATATGGATGTATTGATATATAAATATTGTAAAAGGGTATGTTGGAAATCAAATTCATCTAGAGGGTTGTATTTTAGAGTGATGTATTGTTGAGGAATCCATTGAATTATGTACCTACTACCTATATAGTGTCGAATGCATTGGTCTACCAAAATCTTGTCACATTAGATGCCTTGTGGGTGAATGAAGTTTTGGAATAGATATTTTCACAATTACTATTACAGTTCTGGATCAGGCCCACATGTATGTTTTTTAAATATATTTAGAGGTTTTCTCATGTGTTCAAACCCACAAATAAATTATTAGGCATTTGAAACCATTAAGGGATTAATGTTGGATTTCAAATAAAAATAATTAACAGTTTATATGATGGTTTTGAGACATTATTTTGTAGGATTCATTTGAAAATCTAGATTCAATGTCTAAATGACTTCAATGGAGAGCCATAGGACCATGTGTGCATTAATTATCTTCAGATTTTAATTTAGTTAATGGCTATATGTTCTATAAAAATGATCCTAATGAAGTAAATACCATAAAAATATTGGACTTACACTTTTGGCTAAAGTGATGCATGTATCTAGTACCAAGTATAAAAATCCAATTTATTTGGATATGTAATATTATGGAACCATTAAAAAATTGGGAGTTTAATTATACAACATTTTAAATGATGATTTTTCAAAACTAGTGGGATGATAAAAAGAGTGATATTAAAATAGATGAATTGGAATTTGTCAAATTTGATTTTAGTAAGGAATGAGCAAAGAAATATTTTTCATAATGGAATCATAGACAATAAAATTATTTTATATTATAGATCTCATAAAATACAACGGTTAAATTGTTCTGTTCTCTTCCAGAACCACTAAAGGATCAGATGAAAATTCAACTTAGAATAACCCTTTCTTTGGGATGTTGTAATCATTTTTCAATTGTCCCAATGTAGACAGGGTCATGTATTTCATAGGAGACCACAATGAAGGGATTTTGATACTCGATAGAAGGGTAAAATCCATTCAACATTTAAAAAATATAATCTAGAAGTTATAATTTATTTATTTTTAATATATGTTTTTTACCTCATGTTATTATGTGTTCACTAATATATTTATGTAATCTAAATTAATTTTTGAACCACTTCTATAGATAATTACTTATGCACATGCACATGCTCCCAATCTTAAGGAACAAAAGGTTTCTAAACTTATTGGTTCTCCCAATTCAAAGGAACAATAACCTTTTACACATTCAAATTCTATTAGTTGTTATGAACAATATGTCGTGGATGTTGAACTCGAGGAAATGGAAGATGGTGAAAAACTGATGTCTCTAGAAAACCAAGAGTTTCATAACATGATGTTGTTAGAAAAACATATTATGGTGAGGAATAAAGGCATTAAATTTGAGGTCACATATAATTCATGCAGCCAGCCTTTTACCCCCAAAAGGCCATCATCAGTAATTTCATTTGGCCCACCACTCTGTAGTTCATGACGATTGACGTCGATTCATGGCACCATGTTGTGATCGCACTTATGATAATGATTTGGTAAGATATTAGGGAAAACCCTCAATATTCTTCCTTATTTTACTAAAAACAAAATAATGAATCATTGGAATTCTCTTCACTATCCATTACAGAGTCCATTTATAGTAGATGACTATGGAAATAACATTGTATTAATTCATATTGTAGAGGCTCATACATAATTTTCCACAATTATAACAAATTTTAATTTCAAATATGTCAAATGGGAAATAAACCCACACCCACACCGACAACATATGTGACCACAACAAATAATCCAAGAATCATGAGAAGGTTTTACTGTATGTCAGGACGATATATCATTTCAGGTACATTGTCAATGGTAATATATTATTTTTCAGTACATGTATTAATCAATTTTATTAAGAATTGTTAATTCTTGATATATTAAATGAGTGATATAAATAAGAAACAGGAACAAAACCTAACATACTCCTACTGTAAATCCAGGATAGTGTATGATTCACTTGAAAAAAAACTGGTGTCATTTTTAAATCTGGCGTAATACTTTTATTTGACATAAAACATTAACATAATAAGTTCCTCTATTTATATGAAGATTGATGAATCCAAATCCAAATCCACATCCATCCCATGTCATGTGTTATAGATGGATGAACATGTAATAAATTGTGGGATACCAATATAAGAAAATATAACAAAAGTGTGGGTAGCATGTGTAATTATAAAATAATAATAAAAATTACATGAAATAGATATTAAATTATAGTGATTACTTATTTTAAAATACTTTTTATCTAACATAGACACAAGAATCATCATCAGTTTTTTTGGATCAATTACTACTACAAATGGCATTGAATTGGATAGAATAATAGGGTTGTGTCACCACTTTCGGTTATATGGTGACACCACGAACATATTGTATGAAAATAAAAGAATAAGGGGACATAGATAAACAAATGGTAATTTTTTATGCATGATTGGATTATCTTGGAAAAAAAATCATCGGAAGTTCAAGATATAATAAAATTATATAGAGGGAAGAAAAGAGAATAAAAGAATCTGGAAAGCCCATTATGAGTTGACCCCCCCCCCCCCCACCTTCTTTGAGGAAAACTATTACCCTCAAGGAGCTGAATTTGTTGAGGTAATAAATATTATCATAGTTTTTTCATTGAAATTTGAATAAATAATTCACTGATACCCTTCTTTTACTGATATTCTATATAGTTAAAATGACTATTATTTATATATATCAACACTCACTCATTACGTTTTTGTGAGGGATACTATGTACAATATCTAGTAGACACTCTTCACAATAGAAATCTTCAAATAGGTCATGTGAGAGTGGGGATTTGAATACCTCATCAGTTGAGTAAAGATCACCCTATTCAACTTGATGATGCATATATTCATATAGTTGAGAACATTATTGGAGTATTTTTATCATGTCCATCAGATATTGTAAAAAAATGTTGACAATGAGTTATTCATTTACAATATATTTTTCATGACAATCCTTTGACAATTAATCTAAAAAGTTTGGAACCTATGAATGTTATTATAGATGGGAAAAGGGAAGTCATTGAAACGAAAGTTCAAATAAAAATTATCTAAAGGATCAGCTGACCATTCTAAAAGATATTCAAAAAGCTTTTTTATCCTACCCATTGAATATTTTCATTTACTAACATTAAAGGTTCATGTAGATACAAAGTTACAAAGTGGTAGTAATACAATAGTTGATTTTGAAGAAAAATTATATAGAGATTAAATTATAAACTTTATTTCCCTTTATAGTGTAACTAAAACCCTGACATATGAATAACTATGATTCTCAGTTGTAAATGTATATATGAGGTGTGTTTTCATGATTTGTTTTCCCAATAGTTTATATATTATGTCAATTATGAATAAATAAAATTCATATTTATTTTCTCGTATCTATGTCAATACAATTTGAAGGGAAAATCTATTAACATAAATATGGAATCATTAGTCCTCACATAACTTCTACAGACCAAACAATAGTGGAATCAACTAAATTTGATGAAATAGTGGCAAAACTGGATGCGTCATTTGAAAGAAAATATATAGATGATAGAATACTCTTATTACCAATTACATACGTGTAAAACACTAAAATTTAATCATATAAAATATATTTTCATTCATTCCCTTAATTTTTACTTTTTAGGCATTGTTTAGTACTCATTATACTCAATTTGGATACTCAAAAATATTTTTTTCCCAGATTCACTATATGGACACCCAACAAGCTGACCACCTGTTATGAAGTTTTTTAATTTTTAATATAGTAAATAAAACTTTTTAGAAGAAAATATCAAATTATATATTTAAAATTATAGTTTACTGTGAATTTTTTATAATAGTGAAGTTTTTAAAAATAATCAAAATCATGGCATGAGGATTGTCTATGCGTACAAGGATCCTATTAGATTCTATAAATGGATAACTATCAGGGTATATATATTAATATTTCACAATCAAAACACATGTCAAAACAAATAACTTGTTTTATCAATGTTTCTTCAATGTATGAAAAAACTAATTGAGTGTATTGGGATTATTATGTTTGAAATTTTTTAAGAGATATCATATACAATCAATAAACTAGCATCACCAAAGTGTCTTTATTGAAGATAATTTTCATTTAAAATATTTATTAATCCTTTGTGTATTTAATTTTTTTAATACTAACATGAATATTGAAAGTCCTCAAAATTATAATAAGAAATATATTTGATTATAAATGATTGGGTAGTATAAACGATGTCAGAATTTATACATATATCATGAAGTTGTTACGTACCACTACTTATTTAGTTGATTTTATCCTCATTTATATATATATATTAATTAATTTCATCATAATTTTTATCTAATACTTATTTTGATAATTTTCACATAGATCATGAAGAAATTAATTCTTCAAAAAGTATGGTTAAATATTATACTATTATCATTCACTATATCATAAAAAGACATTGTTCAATCAACCATACCTCAATCAAATACACGGTGGACCCGATATGACTCAAATTTTGTGGTTTTAGTTTAAAATTTACATTTGATTAATGTATTTTTTACATATTTATATTTAATTTATTTCATTATAGTATTAATAACATAATAAATGTTTTTTATAAAGGTGGATTCTTTTGGGAAGTCATATTATTCCTTTAATTGTCTTAAACCAGCTAAAAAGGCAAAAACATGTTACTTTTGGATGAATTGTTTCTAGAAACATGGGGTTTAATTTTCAACACAAATGGAACTACATTATCATTTTTAGATTGGTTTAGAGCATTGAAAGGAAATCATACATCATTAACTAAATCAGTCGCACCTCAATCAAAAACATGGTATGCTCAGTATGACTTGAACACTGTGTTTTTAGGTTATAATTTACATTTTTGTTCAAAACACGCCTCAAATAGAGAAAACTAAGCAAGCACATTCAGGTTATTTTCAATATTTATGATGAAAATAGAAAATTCATTTTCAATGTGTAGGAATAATTATCACCTCAATTATAGATATGGTGTTACCGGTATGACTCCATGTGTGTATTTTTAATTATAATTGACATTAATTTTAGTAAAAAACAGAACTGACATACTTAAAACTGAAACAAAATCATTTGGATTATTTTGATACTTTTATGAAATAATCCATAAGTTATTTTTGATGTATATTAATCACTTAAACCTCAATTTGATGCACTATGTGACTGATATGACTCCAAGTGTGTCATTTTATTTAAAATTGACATTAATTTTTGTGAAAAGAACTTGTGAATTTCTCAAAACTAATCGAACACATTCATATTTTTTTGATACTTTAATATAGTGAATAATATGTCTTTTTTGATGTGTAGTAATCAAACAAACAACAATCTGATGAACGGTGTGACTGATATTTCAACAACTGTGTATTTTTATTTAAAATTGACATTAAGTGTGGAAAAAAGAACAAGTAACATACACAAAATTGATGAAAATTCATTTTCATTGTCTTTAAACATTAGGAAAATGATCCGTAAGAGTTTCTTTATGTATAAGAATCAACGAAACCTCAATCTAATCCTTGGTGTGATTGTTATGACTCTAAGTATGTCCTTTTATTTAAAATTGAAATTAATTTTAGTACAATGGAGAATTGACATACTCAAGATAGAGAAAACTCATTCATATTGTTTTGATGAATTAGGTAAATCATCTATTAGTCATTTTTGAGATGTAGGAAGCTACCACACTAAAATTCAATACATTGTATTATTGGTTTGACTCAGAGTGTCAGTTATTATTTTAAAATTTACATTTAAATTCAAAACACATGTCACTCTGTGAAAACCATGAAAATTCACTCTTGTTGTATTTTTAATATAGTAAAATCATTCATAAGTCATTTTTTACCTTTATAAATCAACCTTGCCTAAATCTAACAAACATTGTGATTGGTATAACTCAACATGTCTATTGTAACTTTTAAATCTACATTTTAGTTCTAAATGTGTACCACTCATTGAAAACTTATAAAATACACTCTTGTTGTTGTCATAATTTAGTAAACTGATTTATAATTCATTTCTAATGTGTAGGAATTAGTCCCATAAAAAACCCACACATGATGTGACAAGTCTGACTCAATGTGCATGCTTCTAATTTTAAATGTCATTTTAGTAAAAAAAACATGTGACTTAATCAAAACCAAGAAAATGAATTCATATTATTTTCATAATTTTTAAAAAAGAATCCATAAATTACTTTTGATGTGTATAAATCATCTTCACAGAAATTTTATGCATGATGTGGCTGAAATGACTCTACGTGTGACTTTTTATTTCAAATTGACATTATTTTATCAAAAAGAATAATTAAAATAATCAAAACCAAGAAAATGAATGATGATTGTTTTGATAGTTTAATAAAATAAACCATAAGTCAATTATGACATGAATGAATCAACCATACCTAAGTCTAATGCACGGTGTGACTCATATGACTCCAAGTGTGTCCTTTTATTAAAAATTGACGTCAAGTTTACTAATAAAAACAAGTGACCTACAAAAAACTGAGAAAATGCATTTTTATTGTTTTTAAACCTTAGTAAAATTATCCATATGTCATTTTTAACATATAGTAATCATCCAAACCTCAATATAATGCATAGTATGACTGGTATGAGTCCAATTATGTCTTTTTTAAATATTGTCATTTATTTTAGTAAAAAGGAGAATTGACATATAGAAGACTGATAAAATAATTTCTTTTTTATTTATTTATTATTTAAATTACACATAAGTCATTTTTTATGTGTATTAATCAACATCAGGTCAATAAGATACATTGTGTGCCCATTATGACTCAATCTATACATTTTCATTTTAAAATCGACAGTTTAGTTCCAAAAACATTTCACGCATTGAAAAATAATTAAAAACACTTTGATTGTCTTTATAATTTAGAAAAATGATTCTTGAGTCATTTATTACATTTTGGGATCAACCAAACCTCAATCTGATTCATGGTGTGAATATTATTACTCAAAGTGCCTGTTATCACATTAAAATTGATATTTTTGTTCAAAAAATGTTTCAACAACTGAAAATAGAAACAATTGACTCTGATTATGTTGATAATTTTTTAAAATGATTCATAATTCATTTTATACTTTTAAAAAGTAGACTCGCATCAAACTGACACATGATGTGATCAGTGTAACTCGATGTGTTTGTTTCTAGTTTGAAATGAAATTTTAGTAAAAAAAAGTGACATACTCAAAAGTAATCAAACACGCCCAGATTGTTTATAATGATCCATATTCCATTTTGACATGTATACGTCATCTTTTCCTCAATCTAATTCAGCATGCGAATGATTTAACTCCAAGTGTTTCTTTTTTTTAAAAAAAATTTACATTGATTTTAGTAAAAAGAACAAGTGGTATACTCAAAAATATGAAAACACATTAGGAGTATTTTAATAATTTAATACAATGATCTATAATTCATTATTTATTTGTAAGAATCAACCACAACTAAATCCAATGCACGGTGTGACCGATATAACTCCATGTTTTTCTTTTTATTTAAAATTGACATTAATTTTAGAAAAAAGAAAAAGCAACGTATTAAAAACCAATAAAACACATTCTTATTGATTTGATACTTTGTTAACATGATCCATAGTCATTTTGGATGTTTATGAATCAACCAAAACTCAATATGACACACGGTGTGGCCGGTATGACACCAGGTGTATCCTTTTCTTTAAATTTGACATTTATTTTACTAAAAAGGAAAAATGACATTATCAATACTTAGAAAAATTGTTTATATTATTTATAAACTTTATTATAATCATACATTAGTCATTTTTGATTTGTTCCAGTCAACCACACCTCAATCTGATACATCAACTTCCTGATATGACTCAATGAGTGCATTATCGGTTTAAAATTGAAAATTTAGTTCAAAACATGTGTCACTCACTATGACCATAGAAAAGATTCTTTGATTATCTTAATAATTTAGAAAAACAAATAATATGTCATTTTTTATTGTTATAAATAAGTATCACATCAAACATACACATGATGCGACTAGTATGACTGAATGTCCGTGTTTCCAATCTGAAATGAAATTTTAGTAAAAAAACACAACTGATATACTCAAAACCGATCAAACACATTCATATTTTTTCACACATTAGGAAAATAACAGATAAATCATCTTTGAATTGTAAGAATCATATACACCTCAATCCAATGCATGGTGTGACCAATATTTCACAAAGTGTGTCTTTTTATATAAAATTGACATTAATTTTCATAAAAAGAACCATTGAAATACTAAAAACTGACCAAACAAACTTAGAATGTTTTTTTTACTTTAAGATAGTGATCAATATGTCATTTTTGAGATGTCGGAATCAAATAAACCTCAATATAAGGCCTTGTATTGTTGATATGACTCCATATGTGCCTTTTTATTAATATTGATGTTAATTTGAGTAAAACAATATGGTACATACTCAAAACCAATAAAATTCATCTATATTATTTTTATAATTCGGGAAAACAATACATAGTTCAATTTTTATGTGTAGGTATCTACCACTCATCAACATGATGTATGGTATGAACAGTATGACTCTAATTGTGTTCTTTTATTAAAAACTAATAATAATTTTAGTAAAAAGGATCAGTGACATACTCACGACTAAGGAAAAACATTTATATTATTTTTATAATTTTGAAAAATGATACATAAGTCATTTTTGAGGTGTAAGAATCAACCTCATCTCAATACGACACTCTATGTGCTTGGTATGAGTCAAAGTATCTTCTATGAGATTAAAATGTAAATTTTAGATAAAAAAAATGTGTCAATCATTGAAAACCCTAAAAAAATTATCTAATAGTATTTATAATTTAATTTAATGCTTCATAAGTCGTTTTTGTTGTGTAGAAATAAAATTCACATAAATCCAATGCACTGTGTTACTGGTATAACTCAAATTATCTATAATCAATTTAAAATTGACATTTTAGTTCAAAATATATTTCACTCATTAAAAAATCATGAAATAAATTCTTATTGTCCTGATAATTTTTTACAATCCTTTATATGACATTTTTTAGCTATATGAATCAGTCTAATGTCAAACCAACATACGATGTGACCAGTATGGGTCAATTTTAAAGATACCGATTTGAAATGAAATTTTAGTATAAAACACAAGTGACGTGATAAAAATTAATAAGAAATATTATTATTGTTTTGATGCTTTTAAAAAAGGATCTATAAGTCATTTTTGAGGTGTATGAATCATTCTCACCTCAATGTAATGCATTGTATGACTGATATACAGACATGTGATTACTTTTATTTAAAATTGACATTAATTTTAGTAAAAATAATAAGAGATATACTCAAAACCAAGAAAAAATATTTTTATTGTCATGATAATTTAATAAAATGATCCATAATTCATTTTTTATGTATATGAATCAACCAAAACTCAATCTGACACACTCTGTAACCAATATGATTCCAACTATGTATTTTTACTTAAAATTGAAATTAATTTTAGTAAACATATCATGTGACATACTCAAAACTAATAAAACTTAGTTTTATTAGTTTAATATTTTATTAAAAATATTCATTTGTCATCTTTTATGTGTATGAATCAACCAAATATCAATCCAATGAGTGGTGTGATTGTTATGACTCCAAGTGTGTCTTTTTATTTAAAATTGACATTAGTTTTATTAAAAAGGAATGGTGACATACTCAAGACTGATAAAACACATTCATATTGCTTTTATACTTCGCAAAAATGATCCACAAGTCATTTTTTGACTCAAAGTCTGTGTTTATAGTTTTAAAATATATTTTTATAAAAAACAAAATTGACATACTAAAAACTTGGAAACCACATTTGGATTGTTTTTATACTTTAGTAAAATAATCCATAAGTCATTTATGACGTGTAGCAATCAGTAAATACTTGATCTGATGCACTGTGTTACTGATATGACTCCAATTTTTTCTTTTTATTTAAAATTGACATTAATTTTAGTAAAAAGAACAAGTGACATACTCAAAATTGACCAAACTCATTCATATATTTTTATACTTTAAGAAAAAGATCCATAAGTCTTTTTTTCACATGTAAAAATCATCCACACATCAATCTGATAAACGTTGTCCCCTGTATGACTTTAAGTTTTCATTATCCATCTAAAAATAAAATTTTAGTTCAAAACATGTACCACAAACTAAAAACCCAGAAATTAAACCTGAATTCTCTTGATAATTTAGGTAAAAGATTCATAAGTCATTTATGATGTGTAAGAATAAGTATCATGTTCAAATGATATACAATGTGACTGGTATGACTCAATGTTTGTGTTTTTATTTTAAAATAACATTTTAGTAAAAAAAGAAAGTGACATACTCCAAACAAAGCAAATGGGTTTGGATTGTTTCGATACATTAAGGAAATGATCCATAAGTTATTTGTAATGCGTAGGAATATGCTCAATCTCAATACAACTAATGGTATGACCTGTATAACTCTATGTGTGTCATTTTTTTAAAACTGACTTTTTATTAATGTATTATTTCATATTTATGTTTAATTTATTTCTTTATATTATTAATAACATATGTTTTTTTCTTATATAGGTGAGTTATTTTGATCATGTTGGGGTTGTTTTTTAGCAACTTATATCTTTTTGGGATTTTTTAGAGCGGTTCATTGGTACCAAATATGATGAAACATTAATTCTTTTAAATTTTTTTGATAGTAATTACAAATTTAATTATAAAAAACATTTCTTGAAATGTATATAGTAGTGTTTTTTTGTATTTGGAATCTAAAATTTATTTCAATTAAATTATGTATTTTCATAAATCTATATTTACATACAAGTTTATATAGGTTTATTTTATATAGTGTGATTTTATATAAATTGCACACAACAACAATATGGCCTTTATCATCACAATTTCTATGGCTCATAAAGTACTCACTTTATTAGCGCTAATAAAATCATTAATAAAAGAGGACCTTTATCGAGGTTTTTTAACACTGATAAAGGGGCCCCATTAATGGTGATGTGGACAACATTTCAATTTTGGAACTATTAAATCACTTTTTCAAGATGTTAAATAGAAAAACTATGGTAGTGAAAACATCTTTGGAGTGTCCTCTTGTATCTTTCATTCCATGGCCACTTCATTTTTTTGGATCTCCATGTTATGAGATAACCCTATTCAAATATCTCTTGTACCATGAAGACCTGTAATTTCCCACTTCTTTATTTATTTTACAAGCAGGTTCCTCATGTTACATGCCTCATTACCTAACCCCCTATAATTTTTTCAATTCTAGGTTACCCACTGTTTAAGGAAACCCTTACTCCACAACAAATGGAAATTTCGTGATAATTATCTCTTTCATCATCCTCCTCTGGTATGACCAAATACTACATTCCAAAATAATATTTTTTCATGATTCCAAATATTTATATATAGTATTGTAAAAGTATCCAAATCACAAGATCCTCGTTTTTCATAAGGGAAATCATATTCATAAATGAAATACTTTCTACCCTTAAATGAGAATTCTTTCCACAAAGGTAATGTTTATGGAATATTTATGTAGCTCTATACTTCTCCATAAACTACTATGTAGCACTATACCAAACTCTAACCTTCATCTTTTCCTCTAAAAAAGTTCCACACCCTTACATAACCATTAAATGAACCTTATGTATACTCTTCTTTAGCTTTATATAACTAATATGGTACCTATAAGAAACCAATTGAGTCTTTATGAATATATATATCCATGTGATGGAATAACATTCTCATCATATGAATTCACAACATTTGTAATCTTCTTTGTCTTTATGTTGAAAAAGGGTGGCCTATGATATCGGTGAATTTCTTTATTCGAACTTCATTGTGGTGTTATAGTGCAACCTAAAACATGAAGTGTGTTTATTTTCATGGATAATGTGTACCTCCAAGGTCACATCCTAATCTATAGAGGAAATAAGGTGTATCTTGAGGAACAATGAGAAGATCTTATGTCATCCCACATTGGTCCTTCCTAGTGCCTCCCCAAATTTAGCATTCTTAAAGTCCTCTTGTCCTCATATAACACCATCCCATTTTCAGATTTCTCATTCCTCTCCCATATTAGGAACTATGATGATTATTAGATTATTTTCCTGATACTTTTTAGCTGGTTGGATTTAGTTAACCCATATTTTTTTTATCAAATTGATTCTTCTCGACATTTTTAATTCACAAATACATGAAAACTATGTATGATATAATTTTGTAGATAATGGATACACATGTGGATGGAAGTAACCCTTACAAAAGAAAAATTTACTCATATACCTGGAAGGCTGAAATTTCATCAATGACATATACAAAATTTGGTACTATCACATATATATAAATCCATTCCAAACAAAAATAATAAAATCCTATCAAGATTCTAGATTCATATTTTTACATAGAATCTCCTAGATTTATTTAGAAATAAATTTACTCACCTAAAATAATTATAAAATAATTAAAAAGTAAATTTAGTTTCCATTCTAATTATTCTAAAGATAAATTAAACAATTAGAAGTAAACAATTATCCATTTTCCATAATTAAATCCAAAAACAATATGGTATACTAAATATGTTACAATTACCCCTGAATCATGAATATCCTATGATTAAAATTATTAAAAATAGAAAGTGAAATGTATAAAAGTAGTATCTTATTTTAAGGTTAGTATAAGATCATGTGAAGAAATTTAACATGATATAGAGTCATCCTGAATCTACGAGGGAAATATTCACAAATCATGTTTGAGAAATTATTCTATAGTCATCACTAATAAAATTATGGAATGTAGTGGTCATAACATTGAGTACATCCTATGGAAAACTAACATGGTGTATTTGGATGTTCAAAAAATGATCTTCAATGAAGAACTCAAGAGAATAGAATTTTATATTTTTTATACTAATACATTGAATAATACTGAAAGGGAGAATTGCCTCATAGGAGAATTCTATAATAATGGGAAGATTTATCATGAGATAATAGTTGAGGGAAGTTAGCTGGACATGATATTGATTTCTATAATTATGGGAAATTTGGGAATCATAAAAAAAATTAAGAGGATTCAAGGAGGTAATTGGAAGGAAAGATACTAGAATTACAAATATTGCAAGCTCAATAGAGGGATCCAACATCCTATTTCTAAGTGACTATATTCTAGTGGATACCTGGGTGGTTGACTCTGGATCCTAATTTTATTCAATAGAATAAAATGGTTGAATAGTAAACTTTATGTCTCCTATTTTTTCTATATTTAATCTAGTGGATTATTAAAACTGTGATGTAATTAGAATGGGAGATGTATACATCTGATTAATGACTATTGGAGTCTTGAGACTCGAAGAAGTTACACACATATTAGGGTTACAAAAGAAAATTATTTTCAAAATATATCTTATTGAGTAAGGAAACATGATGATCATTTCCAATAGATTCTATAAATTTAATTAAGGGTCTATGGTGGCGGAACTAGTAGTAAAGAATTTAATGCTTTATTTTAATAAACGATCATGTGTAATTTCAATTGTTGGAATAATAACTTCAAAAGATCGAAAATTTTGGAACTATAGGATATTTTTTCTCTGTGATAATTGTATGAAGGTTCTAAAAGGGAGAGGCATGGTGAAGCTTGATCACACAAATATTGGAATTTGTGTGATTTATGTGTGGGGGAAATTTACTTGGGTTTCATTCATTCTAGAATATCGAAACCCTAAAATGTTTACACTAGAACTAGTTCACTCATATGTATGAGGGAAAACCCTAGTCCAATCTAATTGAGTATATCATTACATAATCACATTCATAAATGATGAAATATTGAAGGTATGGTTGTATTTCCTTAAATAAAAATAATGACTTACAATCATACCAATAGTGAAACTATATGGTTGAAATGGAATGTTTCTAGAAGTTTAATTCCCTTTGATTTGATAGAGGTAGAAATTATTGAAAAATATTTTAGATAAAGGGATCTGGATGGAGAATTCCATTCTTGGAATCTAACAACAAAAATATTATATCAAAAATAATGGACCAATCATTGATTAAGAATGCATTACGCATACACATAAATTCCAGAAATCACATGGAAATTTTGTCAGAATAAATCATCACAGTTTCATAATAATCCAACTAAATTTTGTCATCTATTGTTAGAAAGAGTCCACTAGAAGAGATATAGTAATGAAATATACCAGAATATTTCCACTTCCAAGTCTTCAGAAGCTTTTCTATGTTCATATTGATTTTTAGGACAAATAAAATCTTAAACCTGAGGCATGTGTATATTTCCTTATTGGATATGGAAATAAGTTCTTTGGTTTCCAATTGTGTGATGATAAAAAGTTATAATTCAATAGGATTCAAAAACAAATCTTCTAATAAATGTTTATGTGGAAGGAACATAACTATAATGGATCAAAATTTGAGGTTATGGAGTCTTATATAGAAATTTATTTTGATCTAGTAGAAATTACCAAAATTTAAATGTTCTGGAGAGATCTCATGAGTTCATATGGAAAACATTTTCTAGAAGTTATTGTGTTGGAATATATTCTATAATTTTCTATAAAAACATAACATTAAGTTAAATATTAAAAATATAGGACATAATAAGATGGAGCTCTGAAAGCAATATCATTGGAAAATGAAGTATCTAAAAGATAAATTCATCAATTTGGGACAAATATGTCTTCCAAATCTAGGATTTATGTCCAAAGGTTTGGGGTAAAAATAAATTTTTTACATTTAATAAATTTTGGAGAACCTGAATTCCTAAATGAAGTAGTGATACATAGTGAACCTAAATAATTGGATTCTGTGGTGAAGCCAGAAACTACTTCCTTAAAGTCCAATGGAACTTTGTATCTCACCAAAAATCCATAGGGTAAAAGGGAACTGGTAAGAAATGGGTCATATGTATAAAATAATAATCCAATGGAAGTAATAGTTATAAATTTGGGTGATTAGTGAAGGGGTTGTAATTGATATAAGGAATAGACTTCTCAAAAAAATCGCACCTGTAGTTAAACGTGCTATTGTCCAGATAATGCTTAGCATGGTTGCTTCTAATGATTTATACCTAGAATAGATATATGTAAAAATACCATTACTTCATGGGGACATAGTGTATGGTATTTTAATGAATAAAATTAAATTTTATAAATATCATCAAAACTATGGACAGATTTGTATGTTGAAGTCAAGCCTATACGACTTGAAATGAGCACCTCAGTGGTGGAATTGGATGTTTAACATATTCAGAGTTGAATAAGGTTTTAAAATGAGTGACTCGGGTCATTTTTTATATTTTAATACATCGTATTATTATACTTAAATAATAGTTATAAATTATGTTGATGAAATGCCTCTAGACTGTTCATAGGTTTTATGGATTCAAGAGCTTAAGAGTAAGTTGATTGGATGGTTTAAGATGAAAGATCTCATACAAGATAAGAAAATATTATGGATAAGGATAAAGTGGGAAAAATAAATCACATTTGTTTTATCCCTAAAGGGAAACAAAAAAAGGATTGATGAAAAGTTTGGGATATCCAAATGTAATCTCATCTCAAATCCTCTAGTTGGACAATTCCTGTTGTCCAAAACGAAGGGGCAAAAAATAAAGGGTGAGATATTATATATAGAGACTTATCTATTTTCATCATATGTTAGATGTTTGATATAAATTATGATATGTATACATTTGTATATTACCTATATAGTAGGAGTGGTGATCTATTTTATTTCAAATATTAGAAGGGTACACAGGGAGGCTATGAAATTGATCATATGGTACTTAAACGGATAAAAAGATACAATATTGTTCATTGGGGAAGATGATCGACTATAAGATTTTATTGATGTATAATTTTCTAAATATTTTGATTTCTATTAGTGCATAAGAATATTATGTGTTACTAATGAAGGGATAGCAATTAGCTGGATGTTTAAGTTGAAACTGATAGTTACTATTTATACCATTGATACTGAATATGTGGAAGTAATGGTAGTGATAAAGGTATTTATTTAGTAAATGTGATTTATAATGTAACATGGAAGATGTAAATAGGAGTTATTACTCTACATTGGTAGTCAATGTGAGATTCACAAGGAACATATTCATGTGTTTTATGAATGGATGAAACACATTAACATGAAATTGTATTTCATTTAGAATTTTCTATAAGGAAATGTGTTGGAGTTGTTGAAGATAATAGGGAAATAGAAAAAGAATGATATGTTAACAAAGGTACTAGTCTAACAAATCCTATGGAAATATTCTATCTTATTGGGACAAGGGTGAAAGATATAAAAGGAGGGAACAACATGTTGTGGAAGATAGGATGGATACTTGGTTTTTCCAAGGTTATGGAGGTTTATAATAAGTTTATTGATACATATTTTCACATTGGATATTTTTATGAAATGAATATTGTTTAAGTTTTTGTTTATTTAAAAAAAATAACAGGTCAACATAAGATAATGTGGTGTTGATATTGGGTCTTATAGTAGCCTAATATCTAGTGAAACACAGGTTAGTAATAAGTTAATAAATTCTTACGGACATGCGAATACAGTGGATATGGGTTAGTTTATTAGAATTGGAAGAGTGAATATTACATTGGGTATCATATAATCATACATTTTTTAAAATTAAAAGGCATTGGATATCTACTATAAGTGATGTTCATGCTAAGAAAATCAACAATGTTTCGACATTCACCTAAGTTCAACGAATGAACACCCAAAAAATTCAGTGGATAGCAGTTCCAGTTAATGGAGTGGACCTATCTATAAAAGAGAGGTGGTACCACCTACATATAAATGTACTAGTGATGTGGGAAAGGGTCATTTAATTTTAGAAATAACAAATAGGGATTTTAGACATATGTATCATATGATTAATAAAAAATTATAAACATTCTCTTATGTACGTAGTATTTAATGTCTCAATCAAGTAAAATAAAATGCACTTTTATTATTGCTTGTTTTTACTATTCTTTAATGTTGTGTGAGGTGTGAGTCAAATGTATTGTTCACAAGGTTGGAAGAATTTTGGTGAGTAGGCTTCTCATAAATCATATCTTTCGGTACACTATGATTAATGGGGGAAGTCCATATATATGACCAGTTTCCACTATGTGTTGTATTTTTTAGTAGAGTGAAATTTGGTAAAATGAAGTTAGAGGGGGTGTATCTTTATATAAATAATTTGTTCATATTTTCATTTTATTACTTTCAAAAAACCTAGAGAATCTAGGTGATAAGTATTCTGGTTTGAGGTGTCTATAAAACTCTGTATACAACTAGAATCCTTACTCAGACAATTGATTAATGTAATTTATCATCCTGTGTACATAAGGAACAACCTGGATTCGATCCTCTATCTTATAAATAAAATGTATGATGATAATACCATTACTATCTTATGTTACTTTCTCCTCATAAAGAACATGGATATGAGACAACATGGTGTAGGCATCTATGCCCTTATATTTCATTCACAACTCGTTAAACACTGATTTAGCACATTGATGTATACATAAAATGAATCATTGTTATGTCTCTTATAGTCATCCATGTATCCCTCACATTATTTCAATGGTTTATAATCAATTAATAGGAATAAAACCTAGTCTCAGAATCCATAATCTTGAGACCCAAGTTGTAACTCCATATGACCTCAAACATGCCCCTTAATCACCAAAGGCTGTCAAAATGTAGTGAAGAACAAAAATAAACTGTAGAGAATAATTTTCCATGATGATAAAACCATAAAGGACGAATTCAAATGTAAATATACAGTCAAAACAAACCATTTTAAAATAATATTCCTGTTTCAAATAAACAGGCTATATGAAAACAAACCAAATCCAATGTTTGAGATAAAATAAAGTGACACATTCTCAAACCAAGGAAAAAACAAAAACAATGAGTTACCCCACCTTTACCCTAACCTTAACATTAATCTATGTCATCCCATTCCCCACATCATGACCAACAATTTCTATATATCCATAATGGTGAAAACGTATGAGTGAGTATAAACGTACTATAATTTATCCTACACTCTAATACATGTCTATTCAATAAAAATCTCAAAAAAATGTTAATATACTACAAGAAAACAAAATTAGTTTTAAAATTTGAATATTTGAGGTGTCGAAAGTTTTGAAGAAAAATATTTTTCACAAATAATTCCATATTTTTAGAAAATTAATTTCATCAAAACACAAATTCATTAATTTTCTATTTGTCTTAAAATAAATAAAACTCACGTTTTTATAAATAAGTGGAAAATTACCAATTTCCAACATCAATCATAAACCTCCCTTACCCCCATAATTTAATAAAAATTTATTATTTTTATCATCTTATAGAAAACTTATCATTTCTATAAATCCATCTAGTATTTTTCATTTTTACAAAACAAAAATCCAATGTGGTATGGCATCATGGGTTTCCATACAAGGGAACTTCCTATTCTCTATAATATTTTAGTAGCTAGCATCCATAGTGTGAGAAATGCATTAATTTATACACCTCCAAACCCAATCTAGTATAGGTGACACCCTTTTTCTACCAAAAAACATGATCCCTAAGACACTCATTTTTTTACATTAAAGAAAATTCATTTACATGAGTGAAACATAAAGTCTTTAAAAATTATATAGTAGACACAGTTTGAAACACATTCAAACCCAAAGAGAATCCACATCCAAAATTCAAGCTCAAAATGACACTTTTAAATCCATTCTAATTTCATAGAAAGAATATAAATTAATTTAACAAAAAATATATAATTTACATAAAAAATCATCTTGAAATCAATAAACATAAAAATGAAAACTACATCTTCAATTTCAAAAACTAAATATAATCCATTACAATTGAAAATCTTTTATTTCAATTTTTTAAATTATTTTAAAATGGCCATGGTTAATTAAAACCCCAATTCGTTTAAAAAACAGATATTCCAAAATAATTATTTTACATAAATTCAAGATTTCAAAAGGATAAAATGAATGAAATATTCAGTATATCACTCTGAATAAAAAATTCATAAGGAAAATTTTTAATATATTAGATATCAGAGCCACCTACCTAGTCGTTTCATTCATGGAAATCCCCCCAATTCCACAGTCCAATTCAATAACAAAATAGATGAATACAAAAACTCCTTTAAAAGTGAATGATAATCCACAATCTGTGGCCATATATTTGAATATCTAACAACCCCATGTCTAAATTCAAAATATATAATGAGATTAAATGAGGGGAATATAGATCTAGGTTTTACATAAGATCCATCATCTCACCTAAGAACCATGTCTTTGATATAATTATGAGGGGTGGGATGATAACTGAATTCCCTCATGAAAGTTTCTATGGTTGGTGGGTGATAAATAATTTATATAGTAGTTTTTGGTTCTAAGTGATGGTTCAAATAAACATAAACTTTGACACATATTCCCCAAGACCTTTTAGTAACCATATAAGCCTCTCTATAATAAAAAAATAGTGTGAATGGCCCCAAAGGTGATGTTAGGACAATGAAAATATAACTGTCCATAAATTACCATATTTCACAGCCTCCAAGACTATTCATGAGAATGTGCATCTTAAATAAACATCTATCATATTCTATCTAGAACTTGAGTTCCCATTGAACTTTTCTCCATGGGTAAGAAACCAATTATGGATCTAACTATATAGTAAAAACTGACTTTTCAAATCATCTATACATCTATGTATCAGAACCAATCAGGAATACCCCATAAAATGCACACTAAGCATCAAAATTACAATCTCCACCAATAAACAATAAATCCCAAAAACCAAAGTGTTGCAATTATTATAACCATTATAATTTCAATACCCAAAAATTAACTATAAAATATCATCACTGAATAAATATAACCACTAATATCATATTTTATCCTCCCTCGCTAGATTCCATTTTTAATCATTCCATGTTACAATTATGAGGTCTCCCATCTCATTACATGAATAAATCTGATCGGTAAATTTTCAATTCAGTTACAAAGAAAATGTTATGAAATGTTTTATAATTTCTTGAAAAATCTATTATGTATGCCATATCACTAGTCTTCTCAATGATTCCAAATAGGCCCATATTCAGTTACATCAACCTTCCATATCTCCTAATCTTTTTGTTATAAAATCAAGTATAATAATTATAGAATAAATAATACCCAACATCAAACCTCAAGGTACATCAATGATGATTGCAACCAGATTTATAATAACTTTGATTAAAAATCTTAAACATTTTAATCAATTCAACACACTCATTAATCTCATTCATGAAACGGGGTCCCAAAAGACTTCTCTCAACAGTCTTATCCCAACACAAGGGTAATTGAAATGGTAATCCATATAAAGATTCAAAATGTTCAATATAAATTGATGTATGATAACTATTATTATAAAAATATGTTACTCAAGGAATATGATCCTAAAAAGACCATCTAAAAATACATGATTAAATAATATCTCCAAGAATAGTGATAATATGATTCATCTTTCTGACTATGCCTCACTCTCTTGTATCTGTTTTAATGATCACAAACACCTATTATTGATCTAAACATTCCATATTGTAACGTCCCGGACCCGGGTGCCACGCAATGGGTGCCCCGGGCTCGGTTCGGCACATGACCTCAAGCACATTTCCCCAAACGCCAGAGGCTACCGACTTGTAGCGAGGGACCATGTATGATAGTGGGGAAACTATGCCCTCATTTGTCAAAGTGTAACACAGCGGAATACCAAAATAAACATACAACGATAGTGGAAGCAGTAAACATACACAATTGAAATGACTAAAATAGTGGATATAACCAACAGTATATAAGTGATGATGCTACATCTTTCATGTTTTAAGAAAACAGCCAGAACATGTTATACATCAATACATTACAACAAAATACAAAGTACAGCAAACAAGAAAAACAGCTGGCAGTGGCATCACGAGCCTAGGCTCGGTCCCATGCCCTCCTACTCCTCAGCAACAGTCAAGTACCTGTATAGGGACTCTTGCCCCTATCTACACCTGCAGCAACGTAATCTATTTGGACCGAAAAGCATGAACCAAACAGGGTGTGAGAAATATATCTCAGTAGGAACCCACCAAAGTCTTGTTCCCAACTGTGTGTAAAGCATGCAACAAGTGTGCAACAGTGAAAAGAAATAAACTAAGCAGTACTCAAAATTAACTAACATAACAGTTAAATTTCCATTTTATTATTCATTTAAACCATTTAATTTAGTGACATTATGTGCTCAACAACACCAATCCATCAGGCCATCCATAACCGTTCCCTCGGGCTAAAATTGTAAACCACGCCCTCAGGTTTGCCCTCAGGCCATACAGAATTCAACCTACAGGTATTTCCCTCAGGCGTATCAAAAATTACCCTCAGGCATAGGAAATGTCGCCCTCAAGCATAGAAGTCGGTCCTTCATGCATGAAAGGTTACCCTCAGGCGAAATACTACAGCCCTTGGGCTAAATAGTGCAGTGCCCTCAGGCTAATCACAACAATTCCCTCAGGCTAAATACAACAATGCCCTCAGGCTAAACAGGTAACCGATCCATGCCCAACAGGTAAACAAGCAGTAACAAGCAATTCCTCTTAAGTCAATTCTACAATTACTACTTTAAAGGCATACCCTCGGGTATCCTGGCCAAACGTCTAAATAGTGGAACACACCCCCGAGGTGGTTCCGGATCCAAGAAAAGATCCCAACCAGCATTTTATTATCAAAATTAAATACATAATCAATTCTAGGCATTAAATATAGCAACAGAATCAGCCACATGACACCCCAACATGGGTTCGTGGCACGACAGCTGGAAAATAAACACAAAGCCACCTACCTTATACGTCATCGAGCGTTATACATGAACACCGACTCCAGAAATTCCCAAGAAAGACATAGATCTGATGAATAACAAAACCCATTTAAACATAAATAACATACGTTAGGAGAATAATTGGTAAGAAAGGTACCAGGAGAGTAGAGGGCTCACCCGTATGGTTCAAACGAGATCATCTGAAGCCGAATTGGATTCTAGACGAACTCCCGGCAGATCTTTAAAGGTCTGGCCTCCTCCTTTGGCTCCAAAATTGCTCAAACGCCTCCTCTGCCAAATGAGGAGGCTACTGGCTGTTTTAAGATGAAAAAACAAAGTACACAATGTGTAATTCTGAGTACATGGCGTGTACTTCTTTCATTTAACTGTTCATTTGGAGTCACAACCACATTGTTCACCCGTCGACCTGAGTACACGGCATGTACTCCCAAGTACACGGCATGTACTTTCACCCAACTGGCGACGACTCCACCGCCTTACTATTCAAGCCTGCCGACTGACTTCACAGCGTGTAATGTACCACTACACGGCGTGTAGTCGGTTCCTACACCCCTCGTCGCCGACAAGGCTACACGCCCCATGTACTCAACCAAACATTACCAAAAGTACACGACGTGTGGACAAAGTACACAGCGTGTAGTTTCGAAATTTATCATTTTTTCCCATTTTCCATATTTTCTAAAAAACACGTAAGGAAAAGGAAAAAGAAGAAGCATGTACCTCAAAAATAAGAACCAGGATCTTACAAACTTCCCCCCTTATAGCAATTCATCCCCGAATTTCCCTTACCAGGGTGGCGAAGATAAAGCTCAGAACAGCTCTGGCCACTGAGCACGTACATCGGCCTCCCGCTCCTAGGTCTCTTCCTGCACTCGGCCATGCTGCCATAGCACCCGTACGAGAGGAACTGACCGGCCTCGAAGAACCTTCATGCTCCTATCAACGATATGGATTCGATGCTCCTCAAAGGATGCATCATGATGAAGCTCAACCTCCTCAGGCTGAAAGGTGTGAGATGGGTTTGAATGGTAGCGACACAACTGAGACACGTGGAAGACTTCGTGCATGGCTCGGTACCGTTGCGGTAACTGAAACCAAAAGGCAACCAACCCGAATCTCACCAGAATCTCGAATGGCCCCACATACCTCGGTGAATGTTTACCCTATCTCCTGATCCGCTTGTGTCCCAGCCTCGGCGAAACATGTATAAAATCTTGATCCCCAACCACGAACTCCAAAGGTCATCTGCGGCGATCAGCATAATACTTCTGACGAGACTGCGTGGTAGCCATCCGCTTCCGAATCAACTGGACCTACTCAGATGTCTCATGCACGAGTTGTGGCCCCAGTAAAGCTGCCTCACCTGCCTCTAACCATCACAAAGGTGATCGTCATGGCCTACCATATAAAGCCTCGTATGGTTCCATATTAATAGTCACCTGAAAACTATTGTTATAGGAAAACTCGACTAAGGGTATATGATTCTCCCATAAGCCCCCAAAGTCTAGGACACATGTTCGTAGCATGTCCATTAGCACTTATATTGTCCGCTCTGACTGGCCATCTATCTGAGGGTGGTATGTTGTGCTTGGAAGCACCTGTGTACCCATCGCACTCTGAAAACTCTGCCAGAAATGAGACGTAAAGCGGGCGTCCCTATCTGAAATGATAGAACGAGGGCCCCCATGAAGACGTATGATCTCTCTGATATACAACCTTCCGAGCTCGTCCACACTGAAGGTCTACTTGATCGGCATGAAGTGAGCTACCTTTGTGAGTCTATCCACAACAACCCACACGACGTCATTGCCTTGAGGTGACCTCGGCAATCCCGTCACGAAATCCATCGCGACATCATCCCATTTCCACTCTGGAATGGGTAACTTCATTAACAGTCCAACTGGTCTCTGATGATCTGCCTTAACCTGCTGACAGGTGGAACACCTCGTAACAAAACCAGTTATCTCTCTCTTCATACTCAGCCACCAGTACTGACGTCTCATGTCTCGGTACATCTTGGTAACCTCGGGATGAACTACCCAAGATGAAGCATGAAACTCCCTCATCAACTCCTCGTGTATATCCCCTGGAACCCATACACGTCCATGGAAACACAAAACCTCATCATCGCCTATCATCCAACTGGGAGGATGGTCTTTATTTTCCACCGACTCCCATAGAACAAGGCCTTATGAAATAGATAGTTGTCTCATCCTCACTCTGTCCAGGAGGGTAGAAGTCACAGCTAACAAGGAAAGATAAGTCTGCCCCTGACTGTCATGCACCTTCAGATGCATCTCAGAGAACCAAGCCATAAGCTGCAACTCATGACTAGCCTCATACACTGCCTGTATCTGAGTCTTCCTGCTCAGTGCATCAGCTACTGCATTACCATTACTAGGTGTATTGGCAAGCTCAAAATCGAAGGACTGTAGGTACTCAACCCACCTTCTCTGCCTCAGATTCAGGTCACACAAAGTAAAGATATACTTGAGGGTTTTGTGGTTGGTGAAAACCACAAAATGCTCTCCCAATAGATACTGTCTCCAATAGCCCAACGCATGCACAACTGAAGCCAACTCGAGATCATGCGTCGGGTAATTCCTCTCATGTGGCCTCAACTGCCGAGACCCATACACAACAACTCGGTCACCCTACATCAAAATGGCTCCCAGCCCAATCCCTAATGCATCACAGTAAACTGTATAGCTCTTTTCCTACTCTGGGAGTATCAGGATCTGTGATGATGTCAACCTTCCCTTCAAGTCCTGAAAGGCTACCTCGCAAGCTTCCGACCAAACGAACATCACACCATTCTTAGTCAGACATGTCAATGGTGCTGCTAAGCAGGAGAAGTCATGTATGAAGCGTCTGTAGTAACCCGCTAGCCCTAATAAACTCCTTATCTCAAACAAGTTTTTAGGATGATCCCAGGAAACTACTGCTCTCACCTTCTCTGGGTCTACTGCCACTCCTTCCCCTAATATAATGTGACCCATGAAGTGAATCTGGTCCATCCAAAAGTGGCACTTCGAGAGCTTAGCATATATCGGATGCTCTCTTAGTGTACTCAATATGATCTCATGATGGGTGGCATGGTCGTGTCGAGTGTGAGAGTACACCAAGATGCCATCCATGAATACTACCACAAAAGAATCAAGATACAGATGGAACACGCAATTCATCAGAGCCATGAAAACTGTTGGCGTGTTTGTCAGTCTGAACGGCATAACCAAGTACTCGTATAGACCATACCTACTCTGGAAAGCTGTGAGAGGTATATCGGATGGTCTAACTTGCAGTTGATGATATCCAAATCTCAAGTCAATCTTTTAGAACACTCGTGCTCCACGAAACTGATCAAATAGATCATCTATCTTCGGCAAGGGATATCGGTTCTTAACCGTCAACTGGTTCAGCTTCCGATAATCCACACAAAGTCTGAGGGTACCATACACCTTCATCACAAAATGGACCGAAGAACCATAATGAGAAGTACTGGGTCGGATAAAGCCCTTTGCTTGTAGCTCCTCTAACTGCCTCTTGAGCTCCTGTAACTCAGGCGTGGCCATCCTATAAAGAGTATTGCACCCCAGTGCTGGTCCTTGAAAAATCTCAATAGAAAAATCCACCTCACACACCGAAGGTAGGCCTGAAGAGTCGTCTGGGAAGATATCCCTAAAATGATCGAAAACTGGAGGGAAATATGTCTGAGAAGTCCCCTGATCATCCAGATATAAGCTCGATATTTGGGCTGTGACTCCACCTCGCTCGTGATGCTCTGGTCCAGATCGACTCGCCTGAACATCCCATTCACCCTTGTATAGAAACTCTCCTCCCTCTGGTGACGTGAAACGCACCCTGCGATGATAGCAGTCTACAAAGGCTCGAAAGGGAACCAACCAGTCCATCCCGAGAATGACGTCATAGCTCGTCATCTCTAAGACACAGAGGTCCCAAGGGAAGTGACACCCTCCAACCTCAAGGGGGCACTCCTTGCACTGACGCACACCAGCCATCCAAGTCCCCAACGGAGTGTCTAGCATCATGATATCCAAAGAAGTAGAAACACCAAGCCCAAGGCTCTCCACAATGGGTATAGATATGACACCCTCCAACCTCAAGGGGGAACTCCTTGCACTGCATATGCCTGCCCAGTGTCGCGGCCCTGTGACATGGCCTGGCTACCCTAAGCTGTCCTACCCTGCTGCCTCTGCGATCATGGTGTATGGCTACCACGGCCACGACCACAATCTATGCATGCACGCCCTGACGTATTCCAGTTCCCTGACTGGTAAGAAGCCACTAGTTCTTCTCCCGCACGCAGAGTCTGCACAGAACCCCTCTCACTAGCCACTGGTAGAAATTCCCTCCAAAAGAGCTGCAGATGACCCATATTTCCGCAAGCTCAGCACTCCACTGGGTCTCGTGGACACTGCGGCCTCTAGTACCCCTCTCTGCCACACTCGTATCACCTGATCGGGCCACCTGAAGCAGCTACCTGGATGTTACTTCCACCCTGATAGAAGTCTATCAGTCTCTTCCTCTTTCCAGAAGAAATAGTACCAGTAACTGGTGCTGAACTGCCCTGGACCACACCACTCGATTCCCACAGGTTACTCTTTGTAATCAGTGTCTGGTTCACAATCGCGTGCACAGTAGGTAGCCTGAAAACATTCACCAGTGCTCGGATGTCATACCGAATACCATCCTCAAAACGTCTGGCTCTCAACGTCTCATCACCCACCAGCACGGGTGCAAAACGCTGAAGCTCCGTAAAACAAGCAGAATAGTCCATCAATGACGCAGCGCCCAACTGCAGATTCATGAACTCTTGAGCTCTATACTCCCTCAACGTCTCGGGAAAGAAAACTTCATAAAAGACTACCTGAATATCTTCCCACTCCATGTCCCTGTGATGCTTTGACTGGGTGGTAACATCCCACCACCTCTTGGTGGAATCACGCAGCATGTAAGTCACGAGCTTGACCCTCCACCCTGGAGTCATCTCTAGATGCTCGAAAATAGTCTGCATCGATACTAGCCAAGACTCTGCAGCCTGTGGTCCGCAATCCCCTAAAAACGTAGGCGTATGCTACTACTGAAAGATATGCGTCAGCTCGGCCATAGATGTGGTAGCCTGCGGTGCTCCCTAAAAGGTCTTCATGAACCACAATAAGCCTTCATGGAACTGCGCCTCCACGCCTGTGTCCGGTATAACAGCTGGCGCCGCATCTGGCTCTGCTGGAGGATCAACCTGTAGCCCCTGGCCCACCATCTCTAGAGTATAATCATCGCCTCTCTCCTGGAGAACAACTCACGGTCATCTAGGCAGCATGACACTACAAGGTCGAAAGCACGCCTCAGATTCAAGATTATTAAGATGAGAAAGTGAAGGAAACTCAAAGGAACAAGAGGAAGAACGCATGTCAATATTTTCAAAACAAGACTACACGGCATGTACAATATCTACACGGTTTGTACTTGACTTCCCTTCCCCTGCCCGAGTCCTTCAAACGGCTAAGCCACATAGCTTTCGTCAAACAAAACTACATGGCATGTATAATATTTACATGGCATGTACGGTGTTATTTTCTAACTGCCCGTGTCGTCTGTGACATGGAAGACTACTCGGCTTAACACTACATGGCATGTTACACCTGCATACGGCGAGTAAACCACCCCGTTTCCCAGCCACACGGCTTACTCCACACGGTCTGTCCGCAGACCAGACTACACGGCATGTCCCATAGGTACACGACATGTTTAAAGGGAGAGGTGACACCGGCCCGTGTTGTTAGCTACACGGCCGAGTTCCCAGGTCACACTACACGGCATGTGCATCATTGACACGACGTGTTCTGTCAAGGAGTTCACCGACCCGTGTTGTTAGTTACACGGCCGGACACAGGGTCACCTTACACGGCATGCACAAAAACTACACGGCATGTTTTACCCAAGACTTTCCCTACCCCGTGTCGTCGTCCACACGGTTTGTGACACGGGAAGAGACTACACGGCGTGTACTCTGGGTACATGGCATGTACACAAAAAGTTCATTTTTCTTCTCGAACAGAAGAACACACACGGCGTGTATGAGGTCCTACACGGTGTGTATTCTGGGGTTTCCTGACAGTATGCCTCAGAAACATCCCCAGAACCTAGAAAATACTAAAAACCAACACCTAAGTGTCAAATTCCAACCTGTGTGGGCCATACTCCCCACGCATCAAAGTTTGACATCCTATCTGTGTTATAACCAATAACCAGTCAATGATCCACCAAATTCCGGTCAATGGGGGCCCATACTCCCCAAAAACCAAAGTTTGTCTTCCATTCTATAAACAAGCTCAAACAAAAACACCATATCACAAGGCATGTATTTATCAAGCAGCTATCACAACAGCATGCTTTATTAGCACAACAACTATCACAACAACATGAAAATTATAATGCACCTACATGGCATGGAAACTATGCATGGCATGTGATATCTACCATGTGCCTATATGACGCATGAGATGGCATACCCCCATCTCATCGGGTTGCAACTAAATAGAACCCACAGATAAAATATAAACAGCACAATCTCATGTGCGTCAACCAACGATGATTACATATAAACGGTAAAATTGAAAAATCAAAAGAATGAAAAATACGAGGTAGACTGGCTTTTCCCTGTACACGGGTTAGCTATGCCTGCGTATAGCTTATTCCCAACTACCATTCCGTCCTATCCCTGACTACGGCTCCAAATAGTAAGTCAAAGAAAAGAAACTCCTCTGATACCACTTTGTAACGTCCCAGACCCGGGTGCCACGCAACGGGTGACCCGAGCCCAGTTCGCCACGTGACCTCAAACGCATTTCCCCAGACGCCAGAGGCTGCTGACTAGCAGCGAGGGCCCGTGTCTGATAGTGGGGAAACTATGCCCTCATTTGTCAAAGTGTAACACATCGGAATACCAAAATAAACATACAATGACTGCGGAAGCAGTAAACATACACATCTAAAATAACTACAGAAATGGATATAACCAACAGTATATAAGTGATGATGATACATGTTTCAAGTTCTATGAAAAACAACCAGATCATGTTATACATCAATACAGTACAACAAAATACAAAGTACAAAAAACAAGAAAAACAGCTGGTAGCGGCATCGCGAGCCTAGGCTCAGTCCCATGCCCTCCTACTCCTTAGCAATAGTCAAGAACCTGTATAGGGACTCTTTCCCCTATATACACCTGCATCAAGGTAATCTGTTTGGGTTGAAAAGTATGACCCGAACAGGGTATGAGAAATATATCTCACTAGGCACCCGCTAAAGGCTCGTGCCCAACTGTGTGTAAATCATGCAACAAGTGAGCAACAGTGAAAAGAAATAAACTAAGAAGTACTCAAATGTAACTAACATAACAATTAAATTTACATTTTATTATTCATTTAATCCATTTAATTTAGTGACATTCCGTGCTCAACAACACCAAGCCCTCAGGCCATCCAGAACTGTGCCCTAGGGCTAAAATAGTAAACCATGCCCTCCGGCTTGCCCTCAGGCCATACAGAATCCAACCCGCAAGTATTTCCCTCAGGCGTATCAGAAATTTCCCTCAGGCGTAGGAAATGTCGCCCTCAGGCACAGAAGTCAAGCCCTTAGGAACGAAAGGTTTCCCTCAGGAGAAATACTACAGCCCTCGGGCTAAATAGTGCAGTGCCCTCAGGCTAATCACAAAAACGCCCTCAGGCTAAATACAAAAATGCCCTGAGGCTAAACAGGTAACCGGGCCATGCCCAATAGGTAAACAAGCAGTAACAAGTAATTCCTATCAAGATAATTCTAGAATTACTACTTTGAAGGCATACCCTCGGGTATCCTGGCCAAATGGATAATCAGCGGAACACACCCCCGAGGTGGTTCCAGATCCAAGAAACGATCCCAACCAGCATTTTATTATCATAATTAAATACCTAATAAATTCTAGGAATTAAATATAGCAACGAACTCAGCCGCACGACACCCCAACATGGGTTCGTGGCACAAAAACGCACGACAGTTGGAAAATAAACACAAAGCCACCGACCTTATATGTCAACGAGCGTTATACTCGAACTATGACTCCAGAAACGCCCAAGAACAACGTATATATGATGAAGAAAAAAACCCATTTAAACGTAAATAAATTACGTTAGGAGAAAAATTGGTAAGAACGGTACCGGGAGAGGAGAGGGCTCACCCGTGCGGTTCCAACGAGATCGTCCGAAGTCGAATCGGATTCCAGACGAACTTCTAGTGGATAATCAAAGGTCTGGCCTGCTCCTTTGGCTCCAAAATGGCTCAAACGCCTCCTCTTCCAAATGAGGAGGCTACTGCCTGTTTTAAGCTGAAAAAACAAAGTACACGTCGTGTACTTCTGAGTACACGGCGTGTACTTATTTAATTTAACAGTTCATTTGGCGGCACCGCCACACTATTCACCCGTCGACCTGAGTAAATGGTATGTACTCCCAATTACATGGCGTGTACTATTGCCCAGCTGGAGGCGACTCCGCTGCCTTACTATTCAATCCTGCCGACTGACTACACGGTGTGTAAGGTACCACTACACAGCGTGTAGTCGGTTCCTACACCCCTCGTCGCCGAAAAGGCTACACACCCCATGTACTCATCCCAACACGGAAAAAAGTACACGGCATGTGGACAAAGTACACGGCATGTAGTTTCAAAATATAGCATTTTTTCCCATTTTCCATATTTTCTCAAAAACACGTAAGGAAAAGGAAAAAGAAGAAGTCTGTACCTCAAAAATAAGAACCGGGTTCTTACACATATCATGATACAATATTATTTATGTATAATATTGAAGATAAGTTTTCCATTGACCAAAAAACATAATAAAAACACGTGTAGAGGGCCACTTTAAAGACCCTCACCAAGAAAACACATTGAATACTTAGTAGAAGACCACTAGCTAGCTATTAGAAGAAAAAAAAACTTCATACCTTTACAAATCTCACAAGAACCGAGTGGAGTGTAACGTAACACCATGTGTAAACAGATAAAAGTATCATAATTATTACAATACTATAGACAACATAGTATATATCACTAGATACCTAGTGGAGTCTTGAAAGAACTACATACTTCCATGTTTTCAACCAGCTTCTTAGTGGAAGCCTGGGGTGTAACATCCCAAGTAAATAATGAATATGACATTGTCATATTTATTAATATTTTTAAATTAAATAATATTTTTAATTTAAATGGGACTCTATGTTCGATGAAGTACCTATTATAAAACAATGCGTTTCTCCAAAATCTCATGTTTCACAGAAGGCTGAGTCACACTAAAAAATAATAATATAATATTATTTTAAATTGTATTTAATGCCTAGCCATTGTATTGGCGGGAATGAACAGACCTAACTAAAATATTATTACACATGTTTGTTAAATGTTTTTACATTTATCCAATAAAATTTAAAGGCTTAAAATGAGAATGAATACAATTTTGAGCATAAATACACTAATATTTTTAAATGGTGGTTTTTCCATTTTTTGATGGAGAACCCCATTTAAATCATTTTTTTGTTATGGTTAAATGCCCTATTTGAAAAAATAAACATCTTATTTTTAATAGGGACATCCAATTTTACTTTGGGTTAAATTTTGGGTTTTTTAACAAATTTCATTTTTTTATGAATAGTGAAAAATACTGCATTTTAATTCAAAACTAAATTTTAATATAATTAATTTATATTGTTATATTGTTATGTTTATTTGATTTAAACTGTAATTGGATTATATTTTAACCATTTAATTTAATTTTGGTCATTGGAAGTAATTTCACTCAGAAATTGAACTTAAATAAGTGTCAATCTTTTTATAGTTATTATTTCTTATAACATGTTTTTTGTTTTGACAGGAGTAATTATTTTTAGATTAATTTATTCCACTTATGTGTTTTTGAATTTTGAAAAAAAGGATTCCATATTTGGAATCTGGAGGTACAATTTGTGTTAATAGGTAACTTTTATTTTTAGACATTATGAATATTTACTTCCGTAAATATTTTATTTACCATGGATAAAGGGTAAATCTGCTAAATAAGGTTAAAAAATAAGATTATAATAATATTAAATTACCATTACACTTGTTATACACCTATTTTATGAGATATTTCTAACCACGGGAATCCGTGGGTAGATATCTGGAGACCATGGATCCACTTGGGAGTCATAATGACACATTATATAAATAAATTAAAATTAAAGACAAAAGTAACAAAAATATATATCTTTTAGTAAAAAAAAATTATATAGGTTTATATAAGTGATATCTTCGACTATAAATATTAATTTTAATGCTAAAAATATTTCTTACATCATGTTATTTTATTTATAATTTTCAGACATTAAATAAATAAACATAATTATGACACAATGGTGATGTAGTAATTGCTTCAATAATAAAGGATTAAAATAAATGACATTATAAATATAAAAAATAAATTTATTTAAAACTTTATATTCCATCCAAAAAAATTTAGGTATAATAATGACTTTTTATATTTTAATTAATGTGTTTTGTTCAAATAATAAAGTTATTATTTATTTTGTTAAAGTCTTTATATGAATAATTTATAAATTGACATAAATGAGTTTTTAAAACAATTAATATTTTATTAAATGATTAAATAATAATAATATTTTAAGATTAGCAAAAATGACTTAAATAATGTCATAAATGATTCATTTTGTGTCTTTAGGCATTTTATAGTAAATATTTTAACCATATAGTATGAATATATAAGAGGACATGGTAAAAGTCAAATCAGTTAACAAAGGGTTATAAAACCCGTTAAGGATTAAAAAGTATCTAAACACTATCTAATTTTTATTGTATGATTTTATTTGGAAATATATGTACCTTATAATCTAATTAAAATTTTTTGGGCCTTTTGAAACTGAAAATCATTTTATAATAAAATAATACTTTTAAACATTCCTGAAGAGCCCCTCGTCCCTCTTATAAAAGGAAACCACATCTAACCCATTACTCACACCACTCAAGCCCTTTGGATCATCAAAACTATACTATAATAAGCTCCAAACATCCCTATATTCCTCCTAGAATCATTTCCTTATGAAGAAGACAATTCTAGAAATATCTTTGGTTTAATCCAAAGGGAGTTACCTGATTTAAAGGTAACATCTTCTCTCAAGTTCTTTTCTTTTATTTTCCTTATCCATCCCCCTAAAATTTATTTATAGGAAAGGTGAGGGAATTCTTTATTATTTAGGTTTGGGACCCCTTATATTAAAATAATCCAAACCACAAACCATCCAATGGTATTTGCCCATGGTTTCTGGAAAAGGAAAGAGGAAAACAATATTTTAAAAGGCCAAGGTCCGAACTTATTAAAAAATTAGGGTTGCTTATGTGGAGGTGAGTCACACTCCCATGGAAATTAATTTAAAAAGGCAAAGTGTTGAATAAGTCTTGAGGGCTCCATCAATGCTTTGAAAAGTAAGTCAAAAAAACCCAAAACCTCATTATTTTAATGATAAAACACATATTTTGTCCGAACATAAGGATTATGGTATTTTATTACATCACCATTGGGTCATTATGATGTCATAAAACACATTATATATTTAAATTGTATTTAATTTTTACACAAAACTTTGACTGTCTCATAAAATTATGAAAAATTCACCGTTGGATAATTTCGACATCCTGATTCCAAAAATAATATTTATTTTATCTAAATAATTTTCTAAATATGTGAATTTTCACATTTAAAATAAAAACCGACATTTATAAAAAATTCGCGGGTTTTGACAGAAATGGCTTTCAAACCTTAATAAAAAATTTAATTGCATTCATAAAATTATAAGATCATTTATATTTAATAAAAATTAATTTAATATTAATAATAATATTTTACTAAAATATTATTAAATTCAAAAATCCTTTAATTTAATAAAATATAATTCTTAATTAAATAATAACTAAAAACACCATTTGTACTTTAAAAACTAATTACAATGTATCAAAAATGACTAGAAATTATATTTATTATTATATACAAAAATAATGTACATGAACATGGTGCTACTTATTTGTTACATAACCCCTTTAAATAGCCGCATAAGACCTAAGGGTAAGGTGTGCGATGGTGACAGACTCTTGGGGCGGCTCGGATAACATCGCTCGAGTGGTAATCTCTATCAAATTCCACTTTTCCCGTAGACGGTCTCGTTCATGCTTGACATAATGAAGCTCAGCTTGGGCTTGGTCAAGGGCGAAGCCCAAAGATGCCACCTCTTTTCCAAGCTCCGACAAATGGGCTTCGTAAGGGGCAATTCTACTAGATGAGGCCATCGCTTCCTTTGTCTGAGTAGAAATGGGTTCGTTAAAGCCTTATATTTATACTACTCAGATGATCACTGTTCAACAGCTATAAAAGTAACGGTCACAAATATTAACGTAAAACTAAAGAACTTGACATCTTATAAAAACATTTTTCATAAAGAAACATTTAACTGGATCGAGAGGGATTTTCTATTAATGAAGCTTTGGGTCGTTACAATATTCCCCCCTTAAGAAATTTCGCCCTCAAAATTTTCCTTTTCCCACACTAAAACAAATGTGGGTAGCTCAGCTTCATCATATCCTCTGACTCCCAAGTTTCTTCTTCAAACTTGTGGTTTCTCCACAACACCTTGACGAGGGGCATTGTCTTATTTCGTAGAACTTTTTCTCTATGATCTAAGATCTTCACTGGTTGCTCCTCATAAGAAAGATCATCTTCCAATTGTACCACCTTGGAAGAGAGTACATGTGAAGGGCCTGGTATGTACTTCCTTAAGAGGGATACATGAAAGACATCATGCACCTTGGCCATATTAGGTGGAAGTTCTAGTCGATAGGCCACATCCCCAACACGATCAAGAATCTCGAAGGGGCCGATGTACCTTGGACTTAACTTCCCTTTCTTTCCAAACCTCATAACCTTCTTCCACGGAGATATGCGTAAAAACACCATGCCTCCGACTTTAAACTCAAGGTCTCATTGACGATTATCTGCATAACTCTTTTGTCGACTTTGGGCTGCCTTGATATGTTGCTGAATGGTTTTCACCTTCTCCACCATTTCTTCGACCATTTTTGGTCCAAGCAGTTTACGTTCACCGACCTCATCCCAACATGTCGGTGTTCTACACCTTTTCTCATACAGGGCTTCATATGGTGCCATTTGGATGCTTGATTGGAACTATTATTATAAGAGAACTCCACCAGAGGAAGATGTTGATCCCATCCTCCATTAAAGTCCATTGAGCACACTCTCAACATATCCTCAAGTGTTTGGATAGTCCGCTCGGATTGACCATCAGTTTGAGGATGATAGGCCGTACTGAAGTTCAGTTCAGTATTCAGAGCTTGTTGAAGACTCTTCCAAAACATAGATGGGAATCTTGGATCTCGGTCAGAAACAATAGATAGTGGTACTCCATGCAACCGTACCACATCCCTGATATATATCTGTGCCAGTTGATCCAAAGTGAAATCCTCTCGAATAGAAATTAAGTGTGTAGTATTTGTAAGATTATCCACAACAACCCAGATTTCATTGTTGCCTTTGGATGTCCTTGGAAGTCCAGTGACAAAGTCCATGGTGATGTTCTCCCATTTCCAATCTGGTATGGGCAATGGTTGCATCATCCCCTTAGACTTCTGCCTCTCTGCCTTCACTTGCTGACACACCAGGCACTTTGATGTATATTCAGCGATCTCCTTCTTCATATTATCCCACCAAAAGGTTTCTTGGAGATCTCGATACATATTTGTTCTCCCTGGGTGAATAGAGAAATTTGAACTATGTGCATCATCCAAAAGTTCCTTCTTCAGCTCCGAACTTGATGGAACACATTGTCATTTCCCAAACCACACAATTCCTTCTTCATTAACATTAAACTCTGAGGATTTTCCCTTTTTGATAGCTTCCACTTTTTCTTGGATTCCCGCATCATCCTTTTGAGCATCCTTTAACCTTTCCAAAAGAGATGGTTGAGGAATCATTTGTGAAAGGATTGATGATGTTCCCTTCTTTATGATTCCCACGTCCATCTTCATCAAGTCTAAGAAGATTGGATCCTTCTCAATTCTCATCATTGATAGAATCGCTGGATCCTTTCTACTTAGGGCATCCCCACCTTGTTCGCCTTCCCAGGGTGGTAATGTATTGAACAGTCATAATCCTTGATGAGATCTATCCATCTTCTCTGGCGCATATTAAGCTCTTTCTGTGTGAATATATATTTAAGACTCTTGTGGTCAGTATATATCTCACATTTCTCTCCATAGAGATAATGCCGCTAGATTTTCAAGGCAAAGATCACCACTGCCAACTCCAGATCATGCGTTGGATAGTTTCTCTCATGGATTTTCAACTTCCTTGAGTCATAGGATATCACTTTATCATTCTGCATTAGCACACATCTTAAGCCCTTCTTTGAGGCATCACTGAATACCACAAAAAGTTCCCCACTTGTGGGTAAAGTGAGCACGGGTGCAGTGATAAGCCTCCTTTTCAACTCCTTGAAGCTTTCGTCGCATTCATCACTCCAAGAAAACTTTACTCCCTTTCGAGTTAGCTTGGTAAGAGGGTTGGACAATCATGAGAAATTTCTCACAAATCGTCGATAATATCAAGCTAACCCCAAGAAGCTACGGATATCAGTTACCGATGTTGGCCTCGGCCATCCCTCAATTGCATCTGTTTTGGAGGGGTCCACAGATATCCCATTGCTTGTGATGATATGGCCCAAGAATGAGACCTCCTTCAACCAGAACTCACACTTTCTGTACTTGGAATAGAGCTTCTCCTTGCGCAAAGTCTCCAGTACAGTTCTTAAATGCTCTTCATGGCCCTCCTTGGTTTTGGATTATATTAGAATATCATCTATAAAGACTACCACAAATTTGTCTAGGTAATTTCTAAAGACTCTATTCATCAAGTACATGAATATTGCTGGGGTATTGGTGAGTCCGAAAGGCATTACTATGAATTCATAGTGCCCGTACCTTGTACGAAAAGCAGTCTTGGGGATGTCTTCCTTCTTCACCCTTACTTGATAATATCCCGACCGTAAGTCCACCTTGGAGAAGTATTGTGCTCCACACAGCTGATCAAACAAGTCATCGATTCTTGGGAGAGGATACTTGTTCTTTATCATGATTTTTTTAAGTTCATGATAATCGATGCAAAGCCGCATTGACCCATCCTTCTTCTTGACGAAGAGGACTGGTGCACCCCATGGTGATGCACTTGGGCATATAAACCCTTTATCCAGATTCTCCTGTAGTTGTTTCTTCAGCTCTTCAAGTTCAATAATAGTCATTCTATATGGATTATTGGATATTGATAGCGCCCCAGGTATAAGTTCAATTGAGAACTCAACATCTCTTCTTGGAGGAAGACCAGGAAGTTCCTCGGGAAACACTTCAGCAAATTCCCTCACAATAGGCATTTCTTCAAGGGTGGTTTCTCCTTGGACTCAATCATCTGAGCCAGATATGCGTTCTCATAAGGCAGTAATATCCATGCTTGAGATGATGGAGCTAAAGGAGATTCATTTTCCTCCTGACACTTGTAAAGAATCGGGGGTCGATTCTCCATATGGAGTGTGATTTCCCTCTCCCGACAATTTATGTTGGCTCTGTATAAGGAAAGCCAATCCATTCCAAGAACTGCATCAAATTCCACCAAAGGGAGTATGATGAGGTTTTCCGGGAAATTCAATCCACAGATTATAACAGGGGAGGACTTATACTCATGGGATGCAATGATTGCCCCATTTTACGTACTCACCGACATCTTTACTTCCATGATTTGTGGTGGTGCAGGGATTGTTCTACTAAACTTTTGAGATATAAAAGAATGCGTAGAACCTGAATCAAAAATTATGCTTGCTATTCTTGAATGAATAACTAGCATACCTGTCACCACTTCGTTGTCGGGGTTCACTTCAGCAGAAGTGATGGCAAAAGCTCTTCCTTGTTGTCTTGGAGGTTGCTGGTTGCCTCCGATAACCCTTGGATTAGGGCACTGATTTGAAAAATGACTCGGTTCTTTACATTTGTAGCATTGAACAACGCGTTGAGGTTCGAACGGAGCGTTACTCTCCTTTTTCGCAGCCGCGGGTCCTTCTTGCTGACAGTTAACAGCTAGGTGCCCTTCTCTTCCACACCTGAAGCATTTTCTTGTCCCCCTAAGGCAATTTCCAGGGTGCTTCTTTCCACACTTTTGGAAAGTGGGGTGCTAGAACTTCTTAGTGCCGTTGGATTTATCCATCGGCCCACCAGCATTGAAGTCCACCTTACGCTTCTTGTCCCCATGATACCCCTGTGATTCTCCGATCTCCATTTCATCCTTGAGGGAAAATCGGACAATTTCCTCATAACTGTCGAAGTCACAGATCGCTAATGCTTTCCGCAAACTAGGCTTCAGCCCACCAAAGAAGCGGTTAACCTTGCATTCGGGGGTAATGACAAAGTCGGAAGCGTATCGTGCAAGCCTTGTGAAGTTTTCCTCGTACGCTCCCACAGATTCTTCATCTTTTTTCTTGAGGGAAAAGAAGTCCCTTTCCATCTTAAGACGGAGGGTGCGCGGAAAATATTTATCAAAAAACATCTTCCGGAATTCTTTCCATTCCAAAGCCTCGATCTCCTCCTCAGACTTTGTATTTTTTATCAACGTCCACCATTGATCAGCTTCACCCTCCATACGATAAGCCGCCAGGAGAAACTTCTCTTGTTCAGAACATTGAAGGATAGAAAATATCTTTTCAATGGATTTGATCCATTGCTCAGCGATCGTGGGATCAGATGATCCACTAAAATTAGGAGGCCTTTGTCTCATGAAGCTCTCGATAGCGACTTGTTCTTTCTTAGGGGGTGTTGAACGTTCCTCTTGACCCGTGTTTCTATTCAAAACTTGAGTTAGCTGCGAGAGAAGCGTGACAAAGTTCACGATTCCCACTCCCATTGGATTGGGCATCTCATTAGTACAATCATCACACTGATCTTCACAACAGTTGTTAGCCTGAGTTCTCCTATTACCGGCCATTGGCTGGAATAAAAGGAAAGTTAGGGGTAACACATAAAGGGTAATCCAAAGAAAAAAGTTGATGACTTATAAATAAACTTTAATCTCTTTAACTCATGAGTCTATAGGATTCAATCCAGGCTTTTCATGATCTTCCTTCTAACATATATTCTTAGGGGCATTTTTTCCTTAATAAGGGTTCATACTAAGATTGTGAATTTATCAAAACATATCCCCTTGGGAGTGTCGTAACCAAGAGTGCAGCAAGGGCCGTTGTCATGCACCAGTTCCCGTTTGAGTCTAGCTCAAACCGGTGTTTTCGGGTTTTACCCCTAGGATACATCTATGCCAGAGCCGCCTCTACCTGCTCGTATCCAGACAGGGATGTATTTGTTTGATAAACCACTTACTTAGTATTTACCAAAACTTTGGGATGTTTTTATTATACTTAGTCTTGTATCTAAGGCTTTACTAGGGTTTCCTAGTCCCAAAAATAACTAAACCTATCATGTGATACCAACTATGACAACCCTTCTTTCTATTACAACTTAAACATGCTTTATTACATATAAATTCACTTGATACAACAAAAAAGATTGAGAGGTTTAGTGTCTTTGGGGCTTAGGATCATTACATAAAAACTTTAAACTTGAAATACAACATCTTTATTGAAAACTTCCTTTACATTACCACTACATTCCTTCGTACATAGCATTGCATGGGATAACGTGAGGACATGCATAAGAAAAGGGTGAGCTATAAAGCCCAGCAAGGGAGTACACAATGAATAACATGAGGAGTTCAATACATGTTAGGCAATAGGAATATCAATAGAGCATAAGAGTAACATGAACATAAAGGCATGATAAAGCATGATAATCATAACATGGAAATGTGGCAAAAACACTTAACATTGAATTATCATGAGCCAAGGCACATTGCACATGGAGCATGAGTAAACCCTCATTGCACTTGAAGCACGAGTAAACCCTCATTGCACTTGAATTAGCATGATTCAAAACTCATTTCACATGACGTATCATGATACTATACTTTACCCAATGCATTGGAGCGCTATAAGGGCGCACCCTTCTTAAACATTTGCTTTCATGCATAAGTGTGCCACATGGATCATAAAACATGGATTCATAAAACATAATCATTTATTCCACGATAAAGGAATGTGGAATTCATACATGAAACTTTATAATCAATAAGTAAATGTTCATAATGGTGAATACCCTTGATGGAGAAATGGGCATGGTATTCACTACACAATGATATTGGCTTAGAAAATCAGTGTGATTTCGGCAGCGTAACGGCGTGACATAAGAATTCATAAAAATGGTTGATGAGAGAGAAAGGGGTTCCTCATCATATTTACATGTAATGGACAGTAAGGAGGTCATATAGATACATTTCCCAATAATTGAAAAGGAATTTAGATTCATGATACAAAAGTATTGCTTGAATATAAAAGAGGAGAAAAAAGTTCCTTTCAGAATTTCGGCATAGTAACGGGTGTACATGGGAGGCATTTAATGAGAGAGAAATGGGTCTCCCATCATTCAAACAATAAGAGGTCGGTATTGGGGAGGTTCGAAACCATACCCCAACATTCATAATTGAAATTAAAAGTGCAATACAACTTAAAGAAAATTGACAAAAATGAGAAAGGAAGAAAAAACCCTTACTTGGAAGTGTGCTTCCAAAGGCTAGAGAGAGGCTTGTGAGAGGATTCTTGGGAGCTTGAGGAACCTTGAGAGGATTCTAGAGAGTGCAGGGCAGAGGTTGTACGAACTCCAATGGCTTTGAGTGAGGAGGAAGTGGGATCTTGGGTGGGTTTATATAGGAAAGGTGAGGGAATTCTTTATTATTTAGGTTTGGGACCCCATATATTAAAATAATCCAAACCACAAACCATCCCATGGTATTTTCCCGTGGTTTCTGGAAAAGGAAAGAGTAAAACAATATTTTATAAGTCCAAGGTCCGAACTTATTAAAAAATTAGGGTTTCTTATGTGGAGGTGAGTCACACTCCCAGGGAAATTAATTTAAAAAGGCAAAGTGTAGAATAAGTCTTGAGGGCTCCATTAATGCTTTGAAAAGTAAGTCAAACAAACCCAAAAACTCATTATTTTAATGATAAAACACATATTGGCCGAACATAAGGATTATGGTATTTTATTACATCACCATTGGTTCATTATGATGTCATAAAACACATTATATATTTAAATGGTATTTAATTTTTACCCAAAAATTTGACTGTCTCAAAAAATTATGAAAAATTCACCGTTGGATAATTTCGACGTCCTGCTTCCAAAAATAATATTTATTTTATCTAAATAATTTCCTAAAAATGTGAATTTTCACTTTTAAAATAAAAAAAGATATTTATAAAAAATTCACGGGTTTTGACAGAAATGGCTTTCAAACCTTAATAAAAATTTTAATTGCATTCATAAAATTATAAGATCATTTATATTTAATAAAAATTAATTTAATATTAATAATAATATTTTATTAAAATATTATTTAATTCAAAATTCCTTTAATTTAATAAAATATAATTCTTAATTAAATAATAACTAAAAACACCATTTGTACTTTAAAAACTAATTACAATGTATCAAAAATGACTAGAAATTATATTCATTATTATATAAAAAATAATGTACATGAACATGGTGCCACTTATTTGTTACATGACCCCTTAAAATAGCCGCATAAGACCTAAGGTTAAGGTGTGCGATGGTGACAGACTCTTGGGGCGACTCGGATAACATCGCTCGAGTGGTAATCTCTATCAACTTCCACTTTTCCCGTAGATGGTCTCGTTCAAGCTTGACATAATGAAGCTCATCTTGGGCTTGGTCAAGGGCGAAGCCCAAAGACGCCACCTCTTTTCCGAGCTCCGAAAAATGGGCTTCGTAAGGGGAAATTCTACTGGATGAGGCCATCGCTTCCTTTGTCTGAGTAAGAATGGGTTCGTTAAAGCCTTATATTTATACTAATAAGACGATCACTGTTCAATGGCTATAAAAGTAACGGTCACAAATCTTAACGTAAAACTAAAGAAGTTTACATCTTATAAAAACATTTTTCATAAAGAAACATTTAATTGGATCAAGAGGGATTTTCCATTAATGAAACTTTGGGTCGTTACAGTATGGTTCTATAAAATGTGTATAATAAATTTATATTTATTATACATGTGGTTTTATTGAGTACCATGTGAGTCAAGACACAAGGTAAAGGGATTTTATCTCACTTTTTATTTCTATGAGATACATGCTTTATTCACCACCCAATCCTTTAGTTTAGTGTGTGTACATACCATGGAAGAGTTATATTTTTTTATACTTATATTAATTTTTATTTACATAACCATTTTATGATATTTATTTCATGGGTTTTAAGTATCAAAAGTTATCAAATTAATAAAATGTTTTTGCCTGAATTTTCCTTCTCTGAGACACATGTTTTATTATGCACCTAAATTATTTTTTGTGGTGTAATAATTTCATTTTTACATGTTATATAATGACTATAATTATTTTAATTATATTTTATTATTAATTTTATTTCATTTTACTACATGGATAGTATGGTCCCATGTAACCAAGTGGTAAGAGTATATTGATACAATCTCATAATTTTTTGAGATTGTTAATGTTTATGCTTCATTGATGAAATATTATGATCCGCATATTATAAAAAATCATGAGTTTATATATCCTCTGTTTATTAAACATATATCCATTTATTATTACCATTTTTCCACTCTTTAAAACTTAATATAATTAATATATTTTTTTAAATCTGACCATATTTCTCTATTCGGTCAGAAATATGTTTTATTTCAAAAACCATGTTTTCCAAAAAAAACAATTTTTTTCAAGTGATCCTTGATGTTAATTTTCAATAAAAAAGGATTTAAAATTTTTTAAATTTTTTATAGAGCATCCTTTATATGTTCTGAAATCTATTTTCAATGAAAAAGGTTTTCAGGTGGTTTATTTTTATAAAAATAATTTTTCAAAGAAGAAAGGATATTTTCCTCACGAAATTTTTTTAAAATATATTTCAAAATTATTTACCATATAAGATAACATCCATTTCTGCTAATCATTTCTTTTTGGGGAAATTATACAATGTTTCTATTTATATTATTTCTACAAGTGGACTACATTTTGATGGTATTATGTTTAAAAAATCCATTTCCCTTTCATAGGATAAATGATTTTGAAATTCGATTCTTTTCAATGGTTATTTTTATAATAAAATGATTATGTAACATGTTTTTTTTTCAAAGGTTATGATATGATTAATGATTTATAATACAAATTTCATTTCATGGGTTATTATATTATTATTTATGATCTTGTAGAACATGTGTGTATGATTCCATTATGAGATTGTTGGGACCTATATCTCCCTCCAATGCATTGGGTAAATATTTATATCTAATGAGACATAAATGGATGGAATGAGAAATGAACTCTATTAAATATTATATGTCTTGAATGGGGAGTGAACACGGTTCATTAATATGGGGTTGGAAAGCGGTGCCAAACTAATTTAGTAAAGGAAATGTTCCATTAATATGGTCTTGGTTGCAATGCCTTGACTGCTATGGAAATAATTATATGTGTTTATATGTTTTCCTTAATTATAATTTTGATTCCTAAATTATGATTTCATGGATTACGTTCTATATTTCCTTATGATTAATGTCTTATAAACTGCTAATCTTTATGTCATGGTTCATTATATGATCTTTGATATGTAGGGTATGAACTTCTAATTTCATTAACATGTTCTCTTGACCCTATTCTCATTATTATGCTAACTTATATCCCTTTCTTACCCTTACTGAGCATCTTACCTCACCCCTTTTTATGTTTTCATCCCCCTAGGTTATGAAGATATGTATAATGTCTAATTTTTCATAGAAGGTTCAAGTCAATAAGAACCTCATGGGAGATGATATAGCACATTTATGTTCTTGTATATAGGTTTCCTTTTTTCTAATGAACTAGACTAGTATGATTATAACGACCCATACTTTACATACATTGTTAGTACTTCAAAAATTGAAGCACACTTATTACAACATATAACAAAACCAGGAAAGGACCGTATAGATATAGTCTTTAGAAATTGGGAAACATAAACAACTAGTTCATAAAGCATCAACTTTCCCTCCCACTTATTTCATCATATCTAGAGTCCCTTTTTGGCATATCCTACTTAATAACCTTCTTCCTGACCTGGGGAAATAAAACATACAAAAGGGTGAGCTCAAATGCTCAGTAAGGGTAAACCAAAGAAATATCAATCACATCATATACTTAACAACATAACTTTTGGAAATCTTAACCTGCAAAAGAGATCGTCATTTCATAACATGGGATAAATCATAGTAGTGAAATGTAATCCCAATAATAATAACTTAAAACATAAAAACTTTTCCGCATACACAAATAATCATAGAGAATCATTTCTTATTAGTCAAGACTCCTTTCCATGACTATCTTAGTGGACAAAGTCCATTTCTGAACTGAGTTCACTCCTCGTTTCAGTCCTGTTTCACTGAACTGGTTTAACCTACTGTTCCAGCCATGTCTATCTCATGAGATATAAAATCTTTACCCAATGAATTGGAGGGAGATATAGGTCCCACCCATCTCATAATGATACCATTCTTATGTGTGCCACAAAATCATAAACCATACATCATAGCATAACCCATGTAATAAAAATGGTAATCTTAAACATCATGACATCATAAAACAATTCATATAATATAAAGGAATTCATAAAAATAATTCCATCACAACATAATCAAATCAATTTAATAATAGGGATAAAAACAGAACCCTTTATTATCTTAGATGGAAAATAATTTTGATAAAACACTTGAACTCCATTCTTAAGGAAAATATCCTTTCTACTTCAAAAACATTTTTCCTTTCTTAACATGTCATAAAATATTAAACTAAAATAAGTTGATTAAAAATAAACATGAAAACATGTAAAGTAAGTTTCTTGGAAATAATGTTTTAAAAATCCATTGTATAAGTTAAAAAAACATTCTTCTCGTACTTTTGTCGGAAAAGTCAAAAAGTACCTCGTACGAAAAACGACAAAAGATTCCTTTCATATATTTTACTAAAAACTCACCAAAGGGTAAAATAGGTTTTAAAGAATTGTAGGTGGATGGAAATAATATTACATATTGAGGGAACATGAATGTGGATGATAAAATACACCCCAGTAAATACCAAAGTATAAGCAATCTCGGATAAAAATGAGATTGTGATATTTCCCTTACCTTAGGTCTGATTTTCTTCGTAAGTGTCCGAACCTCCAGTATAATGATTTAAATAATGTTATTGACTTATTTCAGAATCATACTTATTTTTATGATATCATATATGGTCATATTCTTAGCTTCTTATTAGTAATATTTCATTACTACTTGTTATTCGGGAGTTTATTAGTTTTTGTTCTTATGCGTGTTTTGTCGAATAAATTCTTATTCTTATCTTTAGGTTATAGATACCTCATTTCCAGAATGGTATTAGTGTAATATATATCATATTCATTTATTCAATTCATTTATATAATCATTATGCAATGAAGATCTTGTAGAATGAGTCGCATCACATCGTGGAGATGGTATTCTGTACGTACGCACGAGTGATGATGTCGTTCCTATGATCAGAATCAATATCACTTTATAATAGTCATATATATTCATTATTTACACCATTATACCCATCCAAGTAAGGTGGTGGTGGAAAATAGATTACACCACGGCGTGGAGACGGTATTTTGTACGTACGCACGCGCGGTGATTTCTTTTTCCATAGGATAGATAGATGGTGAAATATGGTTGTTTAATACTTATAATAACATATCAGTATATGAGTGATACTGATGTTATTACTTCATAATGAAACAACTAAAGAAGAAGAAGTGGAAGAAGAAATAAAGATGAAAGAATCGATAACGGACATTACCTCTTCTTTGAAGTGCTACTTTGAGACCTCCTTTTAGGGCACTAAAATAGGTCTCTGAAGAAGACCAGAACCTCTATGATGTTTCTAGGGAAGTGGAAAGGAGAAATTGACAGGGGTTGGCCGAGCTTGAAGGCTCAATGTGGTGTCAGGAAGAGGGGGAGGAGGTGCCCTTTTATAAGGGAGGAGAGGGGTACCTTTGGAATAACTAAAACTATTATTTTATTGTAAAGTCAAATTCGGTTTTATATAGCTCCAAATTGATTTATTTTGAATCTAAGGTGGGGATGGGTCGAAATCCACTCATCCAATAGAATTTAGACAAGTTTAGGTTCCTATTTTAACCTTATCATTTAGATTTAATATTAAGTTAAATAATTTTACTTTTACCGTGTCTTCTTGTGTTCTTATACTATAAGGTTAATAAACTTACTATAAGCAGCCAAACGAACCCCAAGTTGTTTATTATTAACATATATAACCTTATATTAGTCATTTGGCCGAACCGTAGATTTTTAGGAATAAAATAACAATTACTAATATAATATTTTTTTTAAAAACTATTTTATGTCAATTTTGACACTATTTAGTAATTTATTTTTGTGAAACTCATAACAGAATGATTAGTTCGAAATAAGTTAATTAAATCAATACTAATATGTCATATTAACCGAGAAAATTATTGGAATTCATAAAAAGTCTCAAAATATATTTATTTGGGTATTTATAACATTAATTATGTAAATATTTCATTAATAAGATAATTACTGCATCATATTTGTGTCATAAATAAATTAAATTATATAACATCTAAAAATTAAAAATAAAATATCATTATGTAGGAAATCTATTTAGATTTCTAAGGAATATTTATAGTCTATTTTATCTTATGTATAACCCTATATTAAAAATGATTTTCTTATTAAATGTTGATTTTAACTATTTTAATCCTTCTTTAATTAAATTAATAATAAATGTCCCAATCTAATCCAAGTGGGCCTAAATGGTCATATTTTATTCCTAAGGTTGTTTTTGGTCGAATTACACGTGTCCAATAGAATTAGTACATGTTTTAGGGTAATAATAATATCATTTTTACCCTTAATTACCCTATTTAATTTTAACCGTGGTAAAAAAAGTAAAAAGTCACTATCCACCAAAAACTATTTTCATATCATTGAACAAAATTTTACTTACTGAAATCAATCGTATCTCTCAGATTTTTTAAATTCCACTCACAGAAGCGGTAAAATTAAGTTTTATGAAAAATTCAATTTTTTAACTACCACTTAGTGGTTTCACTATTCATCAAAAATTGAAAGTTTTCAGAAAAATACCAAAATTTCACCCTAGGCTAATTTCGATATTCTGAATCCAAAAATGAAGTCCATTTTGAAAAATAAAATTTATAAAATTTCAAAAAGTGGTTATTACTATTCATAACGGCTATTTTTAATAATATTTTAATAGTATATCATTGTTTAGTGAAACTCGGTATTGCGTACGACGCAAGCTATCGAGGAAGGTCGCGGTTGCGTGTAAAGCACGCCAAGCTAGTGTTATGTGTTGTGAAAGATTCCTTTGATTATTTATTTAACATAAAAAAAATATTTCACATAAAAGTCTCGGGTGTTACATTCTCCCCCCATTAAAATGAATTTCGCCCTCGAAATTCGTCACTTTGTAACAAACAGATGAGGATACCTCTCCCTCATCATATCCTCAAACTCCCATGTAGCTTCTTCTAATTGGTGGTTCCTCCATAAAAATTTCACCAATCGAGTGGTCTTGTTTCATAGGACTTTTTCACTACGATCCAGAATCTCTATCGGTTGTTCTTCATAAGAAAAATCTTGCTCCAGCGGTACAACTTCTGAGCTAAGTACATGTGAAGGATCAGGTATGTACTTTCTCAGGAGAGATAAATGGAACACATCGTGAACTTGCGAGAGATTCGGTGGAAGCACCAATCGGTAAGCTACCTTCCCAATACAATCCAGTATTTCGAAAGGACCGATATATCTAGGGCTCAACTTCCCCTTCTTCCCAAATCTCATGACCCTCTTCCAGGGACATATTCGTAAGAACAATTTATCACCCACTTCAAACTCTAGGTCTTTTCTTCGGTTGTCGGCATAACTTTTCTATCGACTCTGAGCTGCTCTTATGTGTTGTTGAATAGATCTGACCTTTTCTGCCATTTCATCAACGAGATCAGGCCCTAATAGATTTCTTTCCCCAACTTCATCCCAGCAAGTTGGAGTCCTGCATTTCTTTCCATAGAGAGCTTCATAAGGAGCCATCTGAATACTGGAGTGAAAGCTATTATTATAAGAAAATTCCACCAAAGGTACGTGTTGATCCCAACCACCTTTCAAATCCATAGAGCAAGCTCTCAACATATCTTCTAGAGTTTCAATTGTTCTCTCAGACTGACCGTCTGTTTCAGGATGATAAGCAGTGCTGAAACTCAACTCTATATCCAGAGTATACTGAAGACTTTTCCAGAACTTTGAGGTAAACCTCAGATCCCGATCAGATATAATAGAAAGTGGTACTCCATGCAATCTTACAACTTCCTTCACATATATCCTGGCAAACTGATCCAGAGAGAAATCCTCTCTAATAGCGTTGAAGTGTGTAGACTTTGTAAGATGATCAACTATGACCCAAATAGCATTATTTCCTTTGGATGTTTTAGGAAGTCCTGTGACAAAGTACATAGTGATGTTTTCCCATTTCCATTCGGGTATGGGTAATGGTTGTAACATCCCCTTAGACTTCTGTCTCTCAGCTTTAACTTGCTGACAAACCAAGCATCGAGAGATATATTCAGCAACATCTTTTTTCATGCCATCCCACCAGAAGTACTCTTTCAGGTCCCTATACATCTTCGTGCTTCCAGGATGAATAGAGAATGAAGAACTATGGGCCTCATCCAGCAGCTCCTTCTTTAATTCCGGGATGGGAGGAACACAAACCTAATTCTTGAACTTTATTATCCCATCACAATCAAGGTTGAATTCAGGAACATTTCTCACCTTCTTTTGTAACTCGACATCTTCTTTCTGTGCCTCTTTAATCATCACATGTATAGATGGTTGAACATTCATTTTAGAAAGATAATATTTTTCCCCTTCCATTATAATTCCAAGATCCATCCTTTGTAAATCAATAAATATTGGATCTTTTGTGATCCTCATCATGGATAAACTGGCATGGTCTTGTCGACTTAATGCATCTGACACCTTGTTTGCTTTCCCAGGGTGGTAATGGATTGAGCAGTCATAATCCTTAAACAGCTCCAACCATCTTCTTTGGCGCATATTCAGCTCCTTTTGTGTGAAAATATACTTTAAACTTTTATGATCAGTATAAATATCACACCTTTCACCATATAGATAATGCCTCCAAATCTTTAATACAAAGATTACCATAGCTAACTCCAAATCATTAGTTGGGTAATTTTGCTCATGGATTTTCAACTGTCGTGAGGAATAATCTATCACCATATCATTTTTCATAAGAACACACCCCAATCCCTTCTTGGATGCATCACTGTAGATCACAAACCTTTCTCCACTACAAGGTAGTGTGAGCACAGATGCACTGGATAACCTTCTTTTCAACTCCTTGAAATTCTCTTCACATTCCTTCGTCCAGACAAACTTAACTCCTTTCGGAGTCAACTTGGTGAGTGGATTAGATAATCGTGAAAAAGCTTTCACAAAATGCCGATAATATCCAGCCAAAACAAGAAAACTTCGGATCTCAGTTACTGTTGTTGGTCTCGACCATCTTTCCATAACATCTTTTTTTGCTGGATCCACATATATCCCCTCTTTTGAGATTATGTGACCCAAAAATGCAACTTTTTGAAGCCAAAATTTACACTTTGTAAATTTTTCATAAAGCTTCTCCTTTCTTAGGGTCTTCAATATAATTCTCAAGTGATCTTCATGTTCTTCCTTTCTCTTTGAATATACCAGAATATCATCTATAAATACTACCACAAACTGATCAAGATAATCTCTAAAGACTCTATTCATCAGATCCACGAGGATAGCATGGGCATTAGTAAGACCAAACGGCATCACTATAAATTCATAGTGTCCATACCTTGTACGGAAAGCCGTCTTTGGTATATCCTCCCTTTTGACCCTTAATTGATGATACCCTGAACAAAGATCAATCTTGGAAACGTATTGAGCTCCTCGTAGTTTTTCAAATAAGTCATCAATGTGTGGGAGAGGATATTTGTTCTTGATAGTGATCTTGTTAAGTTCTCGATAATCAATGCAGAGTCTCATTGATCCATCTTTCTTCTTAACAAATAGAACAGGTGCTCCCCAAGGTGATGCACTAGGGCCTATGAACCCCTTATCAAGATTCTCTTGGAGTTTCTTCTTCAATTCCTGCAACTCAATTGGGGTCATTCTATAATGTGTCTTTGAAATAGGCAAAGCACCCGGTACGAGTTCTATTGAAAACTTAACTTCACGATTTGGTGGAAGACCCGGTAATTCCTCCGGAAAGACATCATCAAACTCCTGTACAATGGGCATATTATTAATCGTGATTTTCTCACCAACCATTTGAGATAAATAACCTTCATTTAGTGGAATCAAGACCCATAAGATGGAAGGAATTTCCACTGGAAGGTTATGTTCATCCTTGCATTGATAGACGATCATAGATTGATCTGAAATATGAAATGTGACTTCCCTTATTTGGCAATTGATATGAGCTCCATATAAAGAAATCCAATCCGTGCCAATAATAACATAAAATTCCACTATAGGAAGGATCACAAGATTTACAGGAAGAACTTTCCCACAAACTTCGATCAGAGAAGAATTATAAACTTTTGATGCGACTGTTGTGCCATTAGGGGTTGTCACAGCTAACTCAACATCTAATTGTTGAGGTAATATGGTGATATCATTAGAAATTTCTTCATAAATAAAAGAGTGGGTGGATCCAGAATCAAATAAACCATTTTCTACTTTAGAGTGGATGGTAAGTGTACCTTTCACCACATCGTTATCGTACTCCACATCGCTGATAGAAATTGCATGTGACTTTCCTTTATCTTTAGCCTTAAGAGTTTGTTGACGTCGACCATCATCATCAACCCTTGGATTTGGGCATTGATTGGAATAATGCCCCATCTCCTTGCACTTGAAACATTGAAGAGTAGTAGGTTCATTCTGTGTATCCCTCCCATTGTTTGCATCATTTGACATCTTCTTCCCATCATTGCGGCATTCAAATGCCCGATGACCTTCCTTTCCACATTTGAAACATTTACTTGTCCCTTTAAGACAACTCCCTCCATGTTTCTTTCCACACTTTGAGCATAAGGTAAATCTCATCTTCTTTTCAGTGTGCTCTTTATATTTTCCTTTGAATTCCATTTTCCTCTTCTTATCAAACACATATGACTGATGGGTTACTTTAATCTTCATCTCGACTTTGGGAGCACATCGAACGATTTCCTCGTAGCTATTAAAGTCCCTTATGTCTAATGCCCTTCGAAGACTAGATTTTAAGCCACTAAAGAATCGATCGATCTTACTCTCAGGTTGGATAATAATAACAAAAGTGTACCTTGCAAGTCTTGTAAAATTTGCTTCATAGGTACCAAGAGATTCATCATCCTTTTGCTTCAGTTCAAGAAACACTTTATCCATCTTTGTTCGGAGAATACGAGGGAAGTACTTATTGAAAAATAAGTTCTTGAACTCGTCCCATTCCATGGACTCAATTTCATCCCTTTTCCTCGTATTCTTAATAAGATTACACCATTGATCAGCATCACCTTCCAATCGATACACTACTAAGATGACTTTATCATGCTCAGAACATGGAAGAAGTGAAAATATCTTTTCAATAGTACTAATCCATTGTTCAGCAACTAATGGATCAGTAGACCCACTGAATGAAGGTGGACGCTGTCTCATGAAGGATTCAATAGAATATTGCTCCTTCCTTTGCTTGTTTGGAAGTCCTGCATGATTCATAGCTTGAGAAAGTTGTGTGAGCATGGCTACAAGATTTTGCATTCCAGCTCCCATAACATTTGGGTGCTCATGGGGACAATCATTGCATTGCCCGTCGCATTCCGCATTAACACGGTTCCTTCGGGTTCCAGCCATTGACTAAAACCAAGAAGAATAGTGTGAGCAACACTAATTATAATTGGAAAACCACATAATAAAGAATAAAATTTCACACTTAAGGTCTTATCCTAGGTTATTCATGGCCATTTCTAAAACACTAAGATTGTGTTCTATTCTTAGACTTATCCTTAGGGTTCTTACTAAGGCTTTCACATCCTAGTTTCCAAAGGTTGAATATAACTTTCCTTTGATACCAACTATAACGACCCATACTTTACATACATTGTTAGTACTTCAAAAATTGAAGCACACTTATTACAACATATAACAAAACCAGGAAAGGACCGTATAGGTATAGTCTTTAGAAACTGGGAAACATAAACAACTGGTTCATAAAGCATCAACTTTGCCTCCCACTTATTTCATCATATCTAGAGTCCCTTTTTGGCATATCCTACTTAATAAACTTCTTCCTGACCTGGGGAAATAAAACATACAAAAGGGCGAGCTCAAATGCTCAGTAAGGGTAAACAAAAAAAAATATCAATCACATCATATACTTAAGAGCATAACTTTTGGAAATCTTAACCTGCAAAAGAGACCGTAATTTCATAACATGGGATAAATCATAATAGTGATATGTAATCCCAATAATCATAACTTTACACCTGAAACTTTGTGGCATACACACATAATCATAGAGAATCATTTCTTATTAGTCAAGACTCATTTCCAAGACTATCTTAGTGGACAAAGTCCATTTCTGAACTGAGTTCACTCCTCGTTTCAGTCCTGTTTTACTGAACCGGTTTAACCTGCCGTTCCATCCATGTCTATCTAATGAGATATAAAATCTTTACCCAATTCATTTGAGGGATATATAGGTCCCACCCATCTCATAATGATACCATTCTTATGTGTTCCACAAAATCATAAACCATACATTATAGCATAACCCATTAATAAAAATGGGAATCTTAAACATCGTGACATCATAAAACAATTCATATAATATAAATGAATTCATAAAAATAATTCCATCACAAAATAATCAAATCAATGTAATAATAGGGGTAAAAATATAACCCTTTATTATCTTAGATGGAAAATAATTTTGATAAAACACTTGAAATCCATTCTTGAGGAAAATATCTTTTCTACTTCAAAAAACTTTTTCCTTTCCTAACATGTCATACAATTTTAAACTAAAATAAGTTGATTAAAAATAAATATGAAAACTTGTAAAGGAAGCTTCTTGGAAATAATGTTTTAAAAATCCATTGTATAAGTTAAAAAAACATTCTTCTCGTACTTTTGTCGGAAAAGTCAAAAAGTACCTCGTACGAAAAACGACAAAAGATTCCTTTCATATATTTTACTAAAAACTCACCAAAGGGTAAAATAGGTTTTAAACAATTGTAGGTGGATGGAAATAATATTACATATTGAGGGAACATGGATGTGGATGATAAAATACACCCTAGTAAATACCAAAATATAAGCAATCTCGGATAAAAATGAGATTGTGATATTTCCCTTAACTTATGTCTGATTTGCTTCGTAAGTGTCTGAACCTCCTGTATAATGATTTAAATAATGATATTGACTTATTCTAGAATCATACTTATTGTTATGATATCATTTATGGTCAAATTCTTAGCTTCTTATTAGTAATATTTCATTACTACTTGTTATTCGGGTGTTTATTACTTTTTGTTCTTATGCGTGTTTTGTCGAATAAATTCTTATTCTTCTCTTTAGGTTATAGATGCCTCATTTCCAGAATGGTATTAGTGTAATATATATCATATTCATTTATTCAATTCATTTATATAATCATTATGCAATGAAGATCATGTAGAACGAGTCGCATCACATCGTGGAGACGGTATTCCGTACGTACGCACGAGTGATGATATCGTTCCTGTGATCAGAATCAATATCACTTTATAATAGTCATATATAGTCATTATTTACACCATTATACCCATCCAAGTAAGGTGGTGGTGGAAAATAGATTACACCACGGCGTGGAGACGATATTCCATACGTACGCACGTGCGGTGATTTCTTTTTCTGTAGGATGGATAGATGGTGAAATAGGGTTGTTTCATAATTATAATAACATATCAGTATATGAGTGATACTGATGTTATTACTTCATAATTAAACAACTAAAGAAGAAGAAGTGGAAGAAGAAATAAAGATGAAAGAATCGGTAACGGACATTACCTCTTCTTTGAAGTGCTTCTTTGAGACCTCCGTTTAGGGCACTAAAATAGGTCTTTGAAGACGACCAGAACCTCTAGGATGTGTCTACAGAAGTGGAGAGGAGAAATTGGCAGGTTTTGGCCGAGCATGAAGGCTCAAAGTTGTGTGAGGAAGAGGGGGAGGATGTGCCCTTTTATAAGGGAGGAGAGGGGTACCTTTGGAATAACTAAAACTATTATTTTATTATAAAGTCAAATTCGGTATTATATAGCTCCAAATTGATTTATTTTAAAGCTAAGATGGGGATGGGTCGAAATCCTCTCATCCAATAGAATTTAGACAAGTTTAGGTTCCTATTTTAACCTTATCATTTAGATTTAATATTAATTTAAATAATTTTACTTTTACCGTGTCTTCTTGTGTTCTTATACTATAAGGTTAATAAACTTACTATAAGCAGCCAAACGAACCCCAAGTTATTTATTATTAATATATATAACCTTATGTAAGTCATTTGGCCGAACCATAGATTTTTAGAAATAAAATTACAATTAATAATATAATATTTGTTTTAAAAACTATTTTATGTCAATTTTGACACTATTTAGTAATTGATTTTTGTAAAAATTATAATAGAATGATTAGTTCAAACGAAGTTAATTAAATCCATACTAACATGTAATATTAACCTAAAAAATTATTTTAATTTATAAAAAGTCTCAAAATACATTTATTTGGGTATTTATAACATTAATTATGTAAATATTTCATTAATAAGATAATTACTGCATCATAATTGTGTCATAAATAAATTAAATTATATAACGTCTAAAAATTACAAATAAAATATCATTATGTAGGAAATCTTTTTAGATTTCTAATTAATATTTATAGTCGATTTTATCTTATTTATAACCCAATATTAAAAATGATTTTCTTATTAAACGTTGATTTTAACTATTTTAATCCTTCTTTAAATAAATTAATAATAAATTTCCTAATCTAATCAAAGTGGGCCTAAATGGTCATATTTTATTCCTAAGGTTGTTTTTGGTCAAATTACACTTGTCCTATAGAATTAGGACATGTGTTAGGGTAATAATAATATCATTTTTACCCTTAATTACCCTATTTACTTTTAACCGTGGTAAAAAAAGTAAAAAGTTACTATTCACCAAAAATTATTTTTATCTCATTGAACCACATTTTACTTACTGACATCAACCGTGTCTCTCGGATTTTCGAAATTCCACTCACAGAAGCGGTAAAATTAAGTTTTATGAAAAATTCAGTTTTTTTTACTACCACTTAGTGGTTTCACTATTCATCATAAATTGAAAGTTTTCAGAAAAATACCAAAATTTCACCCTAGGCTAATTTCGATATTCCGAATCCAAAAATCAAGTCCATTTTGAAAAATAAAATTTATAAAATTTCAAAAAGTGGTTATTACTATTCATAACAGCTAGTTTTAATAATATTTTAATAGCATATCATTGTTTAGTGAAACTCGGTATTGCGTACGACGCAAGCTATCGAGGAAGGTCGCGGTTGAGTGTAAAGCAACCCAAGCTAGTGTTGTGTATAGTGAAAGATTACTTTGATGATTTATATAACATAACAATAAAATATTTCACATAAAAGTCTCGGGTGATACAATGATATTTGGGCATCTGTTTGTATAATTTTTTGTGTTTTCCAAAAAAAATTATGTAATGTAATTAAATGAAAAGGGAGGGTCACTGTATTATTACTATAACGTATTCTTTAGTACATTAATAGATAAGGACAAAACACATGAATATGACCAAAAAATATTATAGGTACCTATGAAAAATTTTATTCACTAAGACCATAAAAATAGAGGGTATATTTATAAATACAAAAGGAATAACCAAAAACATTCAATGGTTCTATTGATATTTGAAATAAATTTTTGGAATATCCACTTCTCTAACACCTAGTTGATAATAAATTGAAAAGTGGTTAGTTTTATAAAACCGATTATCTCTCTTCAACTAGTCAAATAGGTCATCAATTCATGACAATAGATATTGATTATTCATCATCACTTAGTTCAGATTCTGATAATCAATAAAATACTTTAGGATACCATTGGACTTCATTATAAATAAAACCTATACTACCTAATGTAAATACTTAATAAAATCAATCCCTTGAACTAAAATGCATCCAATTTCTCCTCTAACTCACCTAACTCCACTAGGACACAAAATAATTGTAAAAAAAATAGGATTTATTCCATTCACTAAGACAATTGAAAATCCAAAATTCACACTCAGTGGAAATATAGATAAATCCTCTATAAAAAACCCTAAACTCTAATCCACTACCCTTAAATTGAAATTAACCTTTATGTATATAAAAAATTAAGTTCTCTAACAAACATTCCATTGATCAGAAATTTTTATCAATTGAATGTACCCTACTCACAAAAATATTTTACTTGTTTCTTCACCCAGTGGAATTTTTGTATTCATGAAATATAGAATAAAATATACAAGAAATATAAATAGATTAACTGGTCATGAAATGATAAATTAATTTGTTGATAAAGTATAAAGAACTTATAAACAAAGGTAAAATTTATAAAAATCATGATTTTCAATCTACATGTTCCATTTTTACTCTCAACTTCATTTGATGTATTTTCAAATACATATAGTTTTACCATATATTTCATAGGCACTAACCACTCCTCTAAATGAGATATTCTCAGTGTGTTTTAATTCCCTTACTTAGTTTCCCTCACTCAATCAATTTGAAAATATTAGCCTAAACTTTACAATAATAATTACCACTACTCACCAGTGAGTCCCAATTATAATAATTCTTCACCTGACCCATATTCCCACACTAAATTCATTCATGCGGTGTAACTTGATGATTCAGTGATTCCAATCTTTTGTAATGAAATAATTCCAGTAAACACTTTATATTTAAAACACTATGCGGTTCTTCATTTCAACTATTTGGGAATGAGGGAAACTTTCTTATCATATGAATGTTATGTACACCTCTACAACAGTTATAGTACTAACCACCTCTATATAATTAGATAGTTCTTGGGACACTATATTTGATCATATCAATGATTTAAACTACATCTTGAAACATATATCCTTTAGGTTCTCATTAATCACTTATTTTTGTGTGTATTACACAATGTTAACAAACTTCTATACATACCCCTTTACTAAAATAACACCTTGACCGAGTTGTAGAAACATTGATGCCCAAATATTCCACCTAAACATTTCTATATTAGCCTATCTTACCAACACTCGAATGGACATTATTATCATTCTCTCCAAAAAGGTATCTATTGATATAGATTTCAAAACTCACCATATCTCTTTAATAAAAAATCATCAATGAAACATATTCTATAACACACCAAATATCACATTAATTGCATTCACATCCTCTAACATTCAAAATACACATTTTTTACTGTAAATGGGTTGAATATTCTACTATTGGTTAATTTAATTTCAGTCCATTTTTCCCACAGTTTAAAATTTTTTAGAATAATTTAATATAACCCATATCAGACAATCATTCAAAAATTCATTTTCAAATAATAAAACCAAAAATTCATTGAAAATCCATTTTCATAAAAGAAAATAAATTTCAATCAATACCATACCATGTGATGATTTTTTAACCATAAATACTATGAAGCATGAAATATTTCAAATTTCAACTTAATACAGATTAACTCAACACAAATAATGGTTCTATGAGTTCATTACCAACCTATTAATTACACATACATCCTAGTCATTAATAGTTCATTATAAAAATCTTAGTTATATATTTTTGGGGTAAATTTCTACTCCTAAGTATCTTATACAGCATTCTTACTATAATTCCCAAGACATCAAAAATATACCTTATTTAAGGTGATTTCATAACACTCTAACATAGAATCATAAATATCAAGGCTTGAGTTAGGATTCCCCGTGGCCTTTGGAATGTCCCCATGATCATCGAAGGCTACCAGAAGTGGTGACAGATAAAAGGAAATGGTTTGTAATTATTTCCCCTCAAGTTAAAACCTTAATTCGTTCATGTTAATATATAAATACCATTTAAATAATCTATTTAAAAAATCAGTAGTATAAATAACTAGGTTATATTAAAAAACCGAATACAAATTAAAAAATAAAATAAAATGGAGCATGCCCACTCCAAATAAAAAATCTAAAACTACAAGCTATTGCCTCCACTCCTATAACATTGAAATAAGAATATGGCTCACCAATAATGAATAATGATTTATTCGCTTTAACTACATCATGACCAATACTGTCTACAACTCCAACAAGGTAAACATATTGGGGATGAGAAAAAAACATAGTGGGATTTACCTAAGGCTCAATTTTAATCCCTTCTAATTATAATTTCAAAAGAAATATCTATAAATAAAAATAAATAAAATCCTTAAAAACAAATTATTTTATTTATCCAAATTTACAAACCCAAACAATCATTTAAAAATATTTCCACAATTCACCAAAAATAATTTTATTAGAAACCCAAATCATTAATTTAAATTTTCCAATTTCATTGAGAACTCCCAATTCGATAAACCATTGGAAAATTTCCATTTTCAAACATTCATTGGAAACTTTCCATTTCCCTGAGTACTCGATGGAAAATTATGTTTTCAAAATCTAGTGAAAACCAATTAATTTCTGAAAATTCATCAGAGAAATATTATTTTTTTTTTAAACAAAAAAAATATAATTTTTTAATGATTCCCCAGTTTCCACTAGTGCAAACATTATGTTCTCCATAATCCATCTCTATTTATAATCCATTGAATAAATTATTTTTCACTCACTACACATCAAAACTCACTTAGTTATGATTGATACCCTTTTTACATTGACATATACTCAATAATCCACTCATTTGTTTCCATAAAAGAAATATCATTTCCATGGGTAAAACATAGAGGTTATGAACATGGTCTCACAAAATTGTTTTAGCACACATACACCTGCTAAGAATCCACATCCAAAATTTATATTCAAAACCAAAAATTCTAATAAATTCTAATTTGAAGTTGCATCCATGTAAAATAATTTAATATAAAATTCCATAATTTACATCAAAAATAAATTATCTTGAAAGAAATAAATTTGGAAATAAAAACCACATTTATTGTTTCAAAAAATAAATCCAATCTATTTAAATTTAAAACCACCGTTTTAAAATTTCCAAATTCATTAAAATCCCATTATTAATTAAAAAGTTTAATTATCATTAAAATTGGTTGTTAAAAATTACTATTATTTGGATATAGAGTGTGTATTTTCTAAGACCATAATTAGGATATAAATATATCACTTACTAGAAATTACATTATTTCACTACATCTAAGAACATGTTGTGGTCATTCAACGGGCCATGTATCCAAGAAAAAATTATCACAACTTCTATCTAGAAGTTGGATTCATAAAAAACATATTCCTTATAGAAATTCACTATCCTTGGTCAAATGGTGTATTGAAACTAAATTTTTGAGATCATATAGGTATCAATGTACCAACATTAATAAACAATACACCATGACTGAATGAAACTTAATTTTTTATTATGAAAACACTTCTTAAGGATAAAGTAAGAAACTGCAAGTACCATACAATGCATCCAAACAAAACCATAAAATATGTTAATATGGATCATGACTATAAGAGATGCCCCTTCCCAGCAACAATAATGTGATTTCAAGTCTCCACCTTTGCATTATCACTCATCTAGATGTCTCCTGAAGGGTTTCATGGGCCTAATACTGATGACATATCCATACCCTCTAAAACTACAAAATCCGAGTGACAAGGCTCTGGTGAATGCTTTCTGCTCTGATCCTCAGCTTGATCCAACAATACACCATGGATACCAATTTAATAATCAAAATTGCATTCCATGTTCATAAATAATTAGTCCCCAAAACTTGGGTGTTAATGTGGAGATGCCAGTATATAACGTTTCCTTTAATATGGCACTACTTAGTTCATGTGCCTATACCACTCTAGAAAATCTGTGTTAGTGAACACATGCCTGTTTTTAATAATTCATCTCACTAATTTTGGGGTATTACATTCAATTTTTTATTAAATAAAACGTATTATATTATTAATCATATCATGGTTTTCAATTATTTTAACATTTTTTATTTATTAATCTTACATTTCCTTCACTATTTCATTTAAATAATAAAATATATCTTTCTTTAGTATTGTAATATTAAAATTCAGAAATATGTTAATTGTAAATAATCCTTAAAACCTCTATTTATAGTCCATGTTATGGTTACAACTCTACATAGAGATTTTTCATATAGTATTTTGATAAGACAACAACATTAACTCACATATTCTTAATATTTCAAGTTTCATCATATCACCTGTAAATCCTATGCTGGGATTTACTCAGTGATTTTACACAAAAATTTTCATTAATCTGGATATGGATACTTATTTAAAAAATTATTTAGATATTTTGAACCACCATTCATATTTTAACATCCATATAGTAAAATTCACCCTAAATTATAGCTAATTAGCACTTAAAATAAAGGTTTAATTTAGATTTGAGTGATGTAATTCATTATAAAATTAATATTTCATTGAGGGTATTATAATTTTTTTCATCTATAATGAAAAATAATTCGATTTAACATTATTTTTAACTAACTATTCAGTAATTTTCAAAAAATAATATTGTATAAATTGAAATATTACAATATATATATATATTTTTACATGTACAATAACTATCCTTTAAGATAATATAACATTCAACCATTCACAAAATAATTAATCATACCTGATAAAAATAAATAATGTCTTTATTATGAGCTATATTTTTTTGATTTATTAATTGATCAGATGATATATCAACTAATAATCTAGGTTAACTCCATGAGTTATATTCTAACACACGGTAGTGTCCATTTTCTCTAGTGTATCATCTCCTATTTGGATTCACACTCGTTATCAACTCAAAACATGTGTTCATGTGGACCTTCATATTTAAAATATTATACTAAGATGTGGGTTAAGGGAATTTGGGATATTATAATTAAATATAAATATAAATGTGGACAATAATACCCATATATATTATAAAGAGGGAGAGATGATAAAAAGATCATCAAATAATATTTATTATTTATTATTTATTATAAAACAATACTCATTGTAATAATTAAAATTAAATAAATATTAAACTATGTATACATGGGTCGATCTTAGATCATGACTAATCAAATTGCATTTATATTTTGTAAAAATAATTAAAAACTAAAAATCTACTCAATGAAAATTTTAATGTATTGATGTGGGGATCAAGAGTTATGTGTGCTAGATAGGTCAAGCGGGGCCCAACCTGACCCAAGCCAGGGATGTTCAATTTTTCTTCTTGGTATCCCAAGTCACATAATATAAACAATTTCGAAACACTGCTTGAATTATTTGAGGAAAAAATTGCTACCTCTGGTCTGTGGGGGGAAACCATTTGGTGAAAAATAGTGAGAAATATGTTCTTCTTTCCAATTTTATAAAAACAATTGTTTCAAGTTATGTTGCATGGATATACTCTCCCCCCCCCCCATATGTGAGATCCATGTGTTATTTACCTCTCCCATAATAGATATTTATTCTCCTCTATATTTTCATATCTCAACCATCAAGACCCTGATTAATGATTATTTTATGTCATTAGGGATTTACCAAATCCCTTTACTAGAATCATATAGAATTTAAGAAAGAGTATCAACTAAAATTGGGCACATCCACTCTAAAGTCATTTGAAATAATCATAGCACAAAAAATATTTTTCTGCTAATATTTTGAAAAAACATTTATCAAATCTATATTACAATATAGAATGTAACACCTCAATATTTGGTGAATTATTTTTTACGAATTAATTGAATATTTTTGATAATTTTCATTACACGCAACATTAAAAATTGTTTTAAAGAAATATGTTTGGATTTTATTATATCCAAAACCAAGTTGATCATTAACTACACATAATATAAATTTTTACTTTCTATACATAGAATACTAAGAAAATATTGCTTTACATGCAACGATGGCTTTCCTTGATGTCTTGTGTAACATGAAATACAGAGTAATTATAATAATAAACATTAAAATATTATTTCATATAACCTATATGTTAAATTAATAGTTATGAAAAGGGTCAACTAAAATTTTAAAATAAATGTTTTACAAAAAATGTAAAATTAATTCTTTGGATAAAAATGAATTATAAATGAATATGAAAACCAATGGATTATAGAGAAAACTATTATTATTTTTATCCCCCCCAAAGTTGATCTACTCTAATAAATTAAATTAATTTTAATTATAGAGGGATATTGTTTTGATATATATCTTACATATTAAATAATATATTTTTATATTAATTCAATAAATTTAATATGCTTAATATAAAAACAAACCCTACTTTATGCATAAAATATTATATTTTTATTAAGGCGTTTTCACTAGCTTTTAATGAAGTACCTATTTTAAATCTATTTTTTTGAAATTTTATGAATTATGTATTTTGAAATAAACTTTATAATTTAAATATAAACATATAAATTAGATCATGGTAAATTGTTTTGTATTTTTCTGTGAAGTTTCATTTTTTAATAAAAAGTGACGAATACTAATATTTAATTGAAAAATGATTTTTCATATAATTTATTTATAAGGATAAATTACATTTTAAATTGGTTTTAAAGTTTAATTAGATACTATTTTTGTAAATTAATCCATTTTAGTTAAAGAGACTCTATTTCACTTTGAAATTCAATATAAAAATATATCAAACTTTTCTAGGTTTTTACTTTAAAAACTCGCTTTGTTGTCCCATCTGCAGAATTAAATTTAAATTAATTTATGCCGCTTATGTGATTATAATTTCAAAAAATGGATTAAATATTTTTAATAAGTATAATTTATAATTTTTAAAAACTTAAAATTATTTTTTGATGAAAAATATTATTGAAAGTAATTAAAATTAATTACATTGATGAAGGAAACAATGAGCGTAACAAGGGACTAAACCTTAAACTAAAGGGTTTAAATGACCTATAAACATTAAAAAAACCCTATTATTGAACTATTTATGCCATAAAACACACACTATTGAGTTTGGTTGGTTTTGGATTACTTTTTTATGGAAAAAACGTTTGTACACCAAACTTATTTTAAAAAATGCCAAGTTTTCCCCCACCTTCCCTATAAAAGGCCACCACTCTTATTCTTCTTTACATCTATGATACCTATTACGTTTTACCTATATATACCCAATAAAATTCTCAAAATTCATCTTTTCCTCCTTGAATCCTCCCTTTGGGAAGAAATCAATCCAAGGAATCCCTTTGTTGAAAAGCCAAAGGAGTTACCCAAAGATGAGGTAACATACCTCTTTAATATCCACGCTTTTATTTTCTATTTTCCACTCCCTCAGATATTATTATTCAATGATTTCATAAAAACATAAATATAATAAATATAATATTATTTTTTATATAAATTTTTATAACTACACTTAAACACACTTCTATCTAATGGGTAACAACTTACTATTTACGTGTACGGTGAACTATCTCCTCATGAAATGATGATTGTATGTTTTTTATTACCACCTTTCATAGTTGAAATTAAAATAGAAAATATATTTATATATGTTATTATGGAATTTTTAATTTTTTTATTCTTTTGTAATTTTTATTTATGACATACCTTTATTCTTTCCATCTTGTGTAAATACAATAATTTCGTTTAGGGAAATGTGGACTACCACCCCCTCAAACCAATGTCATTCATTCACACACTACATGGAATGTATTAAATATGTGCTTAATATAATTATATAATATATATGAAATAATAATTATATAGAAATTTTATTATATACATATATAAATATATGTATTTTTCTTTCTATCTTTGACTACAACAACAAAACGGAATTAGTGTTCATGCTTATGTATAGCCTAACATCTCAATGAACAGTGTCTTCCATTTTCATAATTAAATATTCTATATATTATTATAATACTCATATACTTAATATAAATGATATTTATATCATGGTTTAAATTATTTGAAACATTATATAATTATAAGGACCAAAGATAATAAAAACTAAGACACATGAGAAAAATAAAGCAAATATTACCCAAAGTGAAACCTTAACGTAGAAATGTTGATAAGAGGGTAATATAAAGTCATAATAAAACAATATATGGTATTTTATATAAAAATATGGTTATTTTATATATTTATCATAAACTTATATTTATTTTACAATGAGGTTTGAATGAGTGCGACAATACTCAAGACAGAAGGTAAGGGGATAACATCTCACTTTTTATTTTCATGAGATGCATGCCTTATATACAACTAATTTATTTTTGTTTTATATATAATTCTAAATAATGTATTATATGATTATAATAATTAAATTTATGGTTTTTTACATAACCATTTTATGATCTTTCACTCACGGGGTTTATGTTTCAGAAGATACCAAATCGGTAAAGTATTTTCATCTCAAATTGCATTATTTGAGAGACATGAAATGTTATGCACATATATTATTCCATGAGGTGTATATAATACCTTTTACATGTCATATAATCAATAAAAATCTATTCATGATGTTTTAATCCTCCTATAATGTTATCCTTTCCAATATGTTATGATTTAAAGTTACCAAATCAGTCAAGGTTTATAACTACAATGTCACCATTTATCGACATTATATATGATTATGTTACCATTAATGAAATATTATGATAAATAACTAAATATATATAAGGTATTTTATTAATCACTTTTTATTTATGTTATATCCAATTAATGGTACCATTCTTTCACTATTTTTTACATGAGGTGACCAATAAAGTGTTTTTAATAAATTCTGATTTTAACTCTCTGTTCAATCAGAAATCTATGTTCCTTCCAAAACATGTTTTCTAAAAGGTTTCAAAAAAAATTATACTATTATCCTATGATCATTAAGAGAGATTTTTACCAATGTTTTAACTTTTAAAAATGGTTTCTAAAAAGTAATCTTCTTTTCATTTTTTGTTTGAGGAACTTTTCAAAACTTTTTATTATGAAAAATAAATATTTGTCATGTACTGGTTTATCCACTGTCATGACTATCATTCCCATTAAGATTAATTTAAAATAATAAATTTTTATTTTTATTAAAAAGAAAAAAATTTCTTAATATTACGGAAATTTTTTGTTTTAAAGTGATTTTTTAAAGAAAAACATTTTCAAAAATGTTTTATGTTCTGGACCAAAACAACTGGGAAATGGTATTGATTTGTATCTTTCACCATTGATTGATGATTTCTAACTTCTATGGGGGGAAGGTGTTAAAGTTTTCGATGCGTACAAGAAAGAGTATTTTCTTTTGGGTGTGATGATAATTTTCACTACAAACAACTTTCCTGCATCTGGAAACATATCTGGATATAGTGTTAAGGAACATAAAGCATGTCCAATTTTTGATGAAAAGACTTCATATTATCAATTGCAGAATGGAAGAAAGACAGTTTACATGGTACAATGAAGATTGTTGTGAATTGATCATCCTTATCGTATATTGAAAAAAATAATTTAACATATTACAAGAATACAACCTTCCCCCTCGACCATTGCCAGCTGAAGAATATTATGACAGGGTGAAAGTTATTGATTCAACATTTGGGAATAAAAGAAGTCATGGTCATCAAAGAAATATCTGGAAGAAGTAGTGTATTTTTCTCGAACAACCTTATTGGAGATTCTTAGAGATAAAACATTACATTGATGTTGTGTATGCTGAGAATAACATATGTGACAGTTTGATTGGAACTTTTTTAGACATAAAATGAAAGACAAAATATGAATTTCATGCTAGATTGGACTTGATATTAATGAGAATACATTTGGAGTTATCCCCAACTGTGAATGGAAATAGAACATATCTACCTCTGTCTTGTCACACATTAAGCAAGATTGAAAAGACTAATTTATTTCAATGTCTTCATGGTATTAAAGTACCCGGTGGATTTTTCTTCAAATGTGAATAATTTGGTGTCATTTAAGGATTGTAAATTAATAAGTATGAAATATAATGATTTCCATCTGTTGATGTAAAACCTTTTACCAACAGCATTGTGTGGTATATTGAAAACAACTATTAGAAATACAATCATCAAATTATGTAATTTTTTTCAAATTCATTTATAGTAAAGTCTTTGATCCAAATTTGTTATATGTGTTTGATAATGAAGAAAATATTATTATTTTTCAACTAAAAATGTATTTCTCACCCCCGTTTTTTAAAATAATGGTTTATCTATTGATTCATTTGGTGCATTAAATAAGAATATTTGGGCCTATTTCTTTAAGATGGAGGTATCCTTTTGAAAGATATATGAAAATTTTGAAGAGATATGTTAAAAATATTTATTGACCAGAGGCCTCTATTGTTCAAAAATATGTATCAGAAGAGGTTATTGAGTTCTATACTAATTATTTTTAGAAGGTAAATCATATTGGTCTCCCTTTATCTCGACATATGATAATTGATAGTGTAGTTAGAGGGGTTTGAGGCTTAAAGATAAAGTTCAGTCTATGTGATGAAGTCATGTAGGAACATTTATACATTTTGAACAACACATATGATGTTAAATCATATATATCCTCACATATTGCTGAATTAAAGTTACGATATTAGAAAAGAAATGAAAAGTGGTTGATGATTGATCATAATAAAACATTTGTTTCGTGGTTTAAAGAGAAAGTCACCGTAGATATATCTACATCAGAAACATTGAAGTGGTTAGTAGGGAGACCGTCTCGTAATTTGATCACATGGTCATGTTTCGATATCAATGGATACAAATTTTACACAAAAAACCAGGAAGAAAAGAGTACCATTCTTAATACTGGTGTGATGGTTTTCAATGAATCAGTGAATTTTATTGAGTTCCAAAGATAAGAACCCAATTTCTACATCAATGCCATATTTTGGAGTTCTAGAAGACATATTTTAAATTAATTATGTTAAATTTTGAGTCACTATTTTTAAGTGTAATTGGGTTGATAGTAAGAGTGGTGTGAAATATGATGAATATGGGTTTCAACTGGTTGATTTGAAAAGATTTAATTATAATGAGGAACCATTTATCATGGAGACATATGAAAAGAAAGTATCTTATGTCATTGTTCCCTTGAATGATCATTGGTCAGGTGTTTTTCAAGGAAATAAGATACCATTTGGGTGATAAGGATGATGTTGATGATGTTGGTGATTTACATTAGCCTTATTCATCTATTATGCAAATTATGGATGACTAAAATGAGTATAAGATAGACACAATTCATATAGTATGTAATGATCATGATGAAGGCATGTCGGAAAACCCTAAATTAGTTTCTTAATTTGCCTAGTAAATATTTATATTTTTTCCTTTTTTGAAACTAACAAATACATGCCTTTTTTAACTTACTTATTTTTTTCTTCCTTTTTTCTAAATATTTAGTTTTCTAATGATATGCAGATACACAAAATTTCATTACACCATATTATAGAAATGTCAGATATAGATAGAGAAGAGAAGTTATTGAGGTATTTCTATTTTTACATATTATTATATATTTAGAAATATATTTCTTTAATGAAATAAAACTATTAATTTAGAAAAGAAATGCAGGACTATGGATGCATCCTCAGCGGAGGAGAAATCTACTGTTACTATTACAAAATAATGTTTTTGAGTTAGTAAACATGGTATTACATGTTTTCCAAAACTATTACATGCTCATGATAAGGACAAAGTACACATCCATTTTGATGATGATAATAATGCAATTGGCCAAAATGCAGTTCAGTTTTTCAGTTATATAGTGATGTAGAGCCACTGTAGGATTATTATTTTATATCTTAATTGGAAGTCAGTGGACAGGATAGAGAAGTTACAACTTTTTGAGGTTGTGAAGGTAAAATATCTTAATTTATTTCTTTTATATAATTTTTTTAATATTATATATTTTAAGTGACATATTTAATTTATTCAATTATAGATGATATTCAATTATGATGAAACTAAAGAAATTATGAAAAATAAATCTCTCTCTAAAGATGGTTCGATGGCGAGATTTTAACACAAAACTAACAAAAATTATGTTTTTGGAAAGAGAAGGTTTGAAAACCCTTGCCTCAAGTATCCGTTTATAGATGAAGACACATTGAAGTGATTTGTTGACAGTTGTAATGAGGAAAAATTTTCGGTATAATAATTTTTTATATTAAAAAATTTATTATATTTTTTTACTATTAAGTAGTATTTTATTTTTATATAATAGGACTCTAGGAGATCTCATCAGTAGATCTAGTTGAGATTTTTATACCCTCATACTTTATCACATGGAGGGTACTCGTATTTGGAGCAGAAATGATTGAATAAAAATTTTAATCATTAAGAGCTCTATATAGTAGTAGTTTAGAAGAGGTCCAATTTGTTCCTCCATCTTCTCCCACTCTCCATGAAAAATGGAAACAAGCAAGAAGAAAGAAAAATGAATAGTATCTTATAGAGGAAGCTAATCAAGTAGATGATAAAATTGTATGTAAATATTATATATTTGTTGTCAGTTTTTCTATTTTAAAAATTATAAGCACTAAAATAACTTTTTTATTTTTCATTTCGGGATGAACTTCAGGAGCAGGAGACACATGGATGTTTTATCCTCGAGGGTAGGATGGACATCCTAGCCACTACTTTGGGAAAGGCGGAACACCCTGGTTGTGTTAGAGGATATTAGGTGGGTGTTAGTATTCGAAAGGTTTTTGGTAACACTAATTAATCAAGAGACTCAGAAATATATTCCTTAAAAGTATAGCTGAATGATATCAAACAGTCTATGGGTGATCAAATTCAAGGAGCAGTGCAAAAGGATTTGTTAGATCACATGGTAAGACAGTCATAGTATACGTAGCACTTCCTTGTATATTATTTATTTGTCATCAATTTTCCTATTTTATAAATTATAAACACCAATATAATGTTTTCATTTTTTATCCTTTTCATCCTTTCCAGCCTGATCACCCAGACTACCCTTCCCTATCTCTCTACCCTGCCCCATATGAGTAGCCATTCCAGGTATATTATTTATTTTTCCTCAATTTTTCTATTTTATAAATTATAAACACTAATATAACTTTTCCATTTTTCAGGATTCCTAGCCTTCTCACCCGGACTACCATGCCTCAGCTTCCTACCATGCCCCGTATGAGTAGCCTTCCCATGTTTATTATTTATTTGTCATCAATTTTTCTATTTTATAAATTATAAACACTAATATAACTTTTTCATTTTTCCGTCTTCCAAGCCTGCTTAGCTCGACTAACCTACCCATTCTTCCTACCCTGCACCGTATGAGCATCCTTCCTAGGTATACTATTTATTTTTTCACACTTTTTCAATTTTATAAATTATAAACAAAAATATAAATTTTTCATTTTTATCCTTCCTAACCTTCTCACCCAGACTACCCTAACCCATCTGCTTACTTTGATTCTGTACTACCTCATTCGGACCAAAACATATATTGTGAGTTGTTTGCTGGAGATCCTCACATACATATTGTTGTGTTAGCACCTGTGCATTTTTTGGGGATTTTTTACATCACCAGCCTATGCATATGGGTCTGGTTAGAGTATCAGTACTTGATATTATAGATCGTAATGCTCTTCTTCCCTTTCCTAACCTAGAGATCACCAGAGTTGGGGATTGTGTGGGTAATTTTTTACTTTGACCAACTAGTTTTCTTTGTTATATTTCATATGAGGTTTGTGTTTTTTAAAATATTAATTACAAATTATTCAAAATTATTTAATATGTTTTCTGACAATTAATGCACATTGGATTATCTGAAAGAAAAAGAAGCTGCACAAATGAAACAAAATGTCCATGAAAAAAACTATAGATACTTAAGATATTCCTTATGGGATAAAATATTATCTCAAGAATCCTCTTCATTGAATTATATCTATGAGTTTCATATGATGACTGATATATGCGGAAGAGTATATCTATTGAGATTAATCAATGAATATTTCTTATATCTAGTAGATTTTGAAGAGATTGACCTGGATGATGTGAAGTTGTTTACCATATAAATAAATTGACATTTGAATTTGTATTTCTTTAATAAAATATTATTTTAAACTAACTAATTGTATTTTATTTTTAAATTAGGTAACTATACATGCTTCTTCTACAAAATGAAAGTATATAAATTTACTATTTTATAGATCCAGAATTCAATTCTATAAAACTGAAACCTATGAAGAATAATGAGAGAGTCGCATATATGTGTGAGAGATTATAACATATGATGATTTAGTGATGGTTTCTTCCATTTTTTCATAAGTAAGACTAGAAATATAATTATGAACTAATTATCATTATAATTTCATTAATTGTGAACTTTTGGAACTATAGGGGCATTAGATTTTAGGAGTATTGTGCCCAAGTGAATGCACTATATATTGTTTTTTATATTTATTAGAGAATTTCTGTAAAAGATTTTCCACCTTATTAGAAAGGTATGTTGTTTTGTTTTTTGATATGCTCATTATGTTTTATTCCCATTTTTAGATATGTATTAATAGTTCATATATATGAAAATGCAGTTCATGGAAAAAAATTAACAACAAATACAAATCGATAAGGACACATAATAAAATAAAATATGTGGAAGTACAGGTAATTAGTCTTTATATAGAATTTGTTCTGATTTTTTTTTATATTAATTATTATTAACAGTTTAATGCTTCATAACTGTAGTTTCATCGTCAAACAAGACATGTTGAATGTTTTTTTTATATTCTACGATTCATGTATGAGATAATAACAATTGGGGAACATCGGATTTTGATAAGGTTAATTGTATTAATTTTTTTATATTTTCTACCATATTATTATATTTTTTATCTCACATCATTCAATGTTATGGTAGGTATTAAATGACTTCCAGTCTTATTCCCAATCTGATATGACTCATATTCAATCTATTTTTACAAACTATTTGTTAAGTCTGATTAGGATTTGAGGTATGTATATTCTAATAATTATAAATAATATTATATATGGGTTAAAAAAACTAACTCTTTTGATATATTTAGAGTTTAAACCTACTAATAATCAAATGAATGATTTAATAATAACCAATAATGAGAATGATGAGAATGATAGGTACACATATTTTAATTCTAATTTATTTTGAAATATTATAATTATGAATTTTCAAAAACAAATTGTAGCTTTTGGTGTCATTTTTTTTATTAATTCTTGGTATATGAAAGAATAAATAATCAATAAAAAAATTCTTGAGAAGCTATGTACTATCCAAGATGAGATGAACCCATGTCTTACCTGCTAAAAATCCATGACAAAATGATAAAAAATACATTATAAGAGACCAAGAAAAAATCTAAAAGTTCATTAAACATATTACATGGTATCCTTAAGGCATTGAGTATTGATTCAGGACACAATGATGATGCGTGAACATGTACTTGATATCAACATGGCATCAATTTATTAAATGGTACAAGTTATCCCTAATGAATTGAATTTTAGTTCTAGTCATAGGCCTATCATAGGTACATCGTGGTTGTTCTCTCATGTGAGGTCAACCACACTGGTATAATCATATCATGATGGTCCACTTTCTCTAACTACCAAATAATTCTTCCTTAGGTATGGTAATAGATTCAACAAGAAATATCATTAAATGAAGAATAATGCATTTCACCATGAGATATCCATAGAAATATACATAAACATGTGATAATTATGTAACATGGTTACAATTTACATAATAATTTTTAGGGAATCAAACATCAAATATAGTCTCATCGGCTACCCATGAACATAAGTAACCATATCATAAAGCATCTCTCAAGTCCATACACACACACCACTATGCATAACATTAAAATCATGGACACATTGGAAACACATATATTTCAATATATACCAAATCACTATATGTCAAAAAGAAAATAACATACATGGAATTCACGTCATGCCATAAAATGTATATGATCACCCCAAGTGGTAACAGAGTGATGAGGTATCTTATTCAACTAGTTTTTCAGCATATCACTCAAATAAAAATGAAATGGAAGATATTTATCAACTTCTTCACTAATTATTTTTAGCATATCACATATTTCTATGAAATTGGAAACATTGTAATTTGGGTATTAAATCAAAAAACTGCTAAATATATATCCGAGTATACATATATTATAAGAAATTTACATACACTCATTAATCATGGGATATCAACACACACATAAAAGGAAAAAAATCTCTAATTTGAAATGAGAAATGAATTTCTTCCACTGATTATATTCCTTATCCATCTCATTGTCATCCTACATTATCTAATCATCCATTGTATCACAATTTACTGTCAAACCATACCATTCATACTTAACCACATATGCCTCATTTCCTTGAGCGGTATATTCTACCAACATTCGACACAAGAATTCATTGAGTTCTCTCAAGTTCCTCTGCAATGTCTTTGTATAATTTTTTTTAAGATTTATTGATGCATTGATCTTTAACTGGAATCCATGAAATTTTTTTGGAGACTCGAATGTATTGTCTTTGATATCAAAGAATAGTTGGGCGGTGTGAGAACTAGAAATGCTGTAGTCGTGGGACTTTCAAAGGTCACAATATTTTTGAAAGAAGTCATTGATTTCAGGTATATGTATTTTAATTCTAATTTATATTACAAATGAATAAATAATTTTTTGATTAACTAGAAAAAAGTATGTATGTTATAGATTTTTATTGAATTATATATATTGTTTGATTGTTTTATATTGTGTTTTTTATAGGGGTTTCATTTTTATTGGAATTGTATTTTTTCTGATTTTCCTAAAAAAATTAACTTACACCATTGGTTATTTTAAAAATAAACGTTGATATTTAAAAAAATTGGGTTTACGGCGTCGATTATACCTAAAACTGATGCTAAAATCAGTTATCAGCATCGGTTTATTTAATAAACTAATGTCAAAACCCTTAATGAAAATCATTTTCTGCATCAGATTTTAGAAAAACTAACACCAAAAATAATATTATTTACATCTCCATTATAAATTTCGGTTAAAAACTGATGTCAAAAATAAAAAAAATCGGCGTTAAATTGTGTTTTTTCACTACTGTTACTTGAGTTGAATATCCAAAGGAATATTTTCAAAGAAAATAAAAATTAATTATTAGGATAAAAAATTATAAAAAACTTCTACACCAATGGAATGTTAGTTTTAATTTTTCTTATATTTTTTCTACTTTTCAACTAAGTGTGGGGGAATTTCCCTGGATTTTTTGAATTTTTTTGACATGATTTTCTCAATGTGATTTCAAGATTTATTATTTCTATAGTGTTAAAAAATCAATTCTATATGAATTTCAAATTCTTCTAGCACCCTGAACAAATACTATTTTTTATTCATTGTTCACCTTGCTTCTATTTGAACTAAATTAAAAAAAATTATATGCCCAATAATAAATAACATAAACTAACAAAAAATTATATTTTTAGAATCTATTTGGATGTTTGTAATGGTGATTTTTTAACTTTCATATTACCCCCTTAACATTATTTTAACTACTTAATTATCAAACTATTCGGAATTAAATCGTCTCCTATATTAGGATTCAATATTGAGGAAAATGATGAGTTTCAAGTGTGGGGTGATTTTCTATATTCCTTATATTTTATTTAATTATATAAACATCAAAATAGCCCCATTTTTTCAAAATTTATAACCTTTTTAACATTATTTCATGATTTTTGTAAATAAAATCTACTATTTTTTGGTAAATTAAACTTTTGTATTTCTATAGTATAAGAAAATAAGAACCCCTTATGTCCTTACTAGTGGAAAATGTCATACTTGTTTTTATGGATTCCAAAAAGTATGGTTTTGTGAGAATTGAGTTATTTCAGAGTGATGTGGACAACTAAACATTCATATACACTATTAAAAACTAGGTAAATAAATTTTGATTGGTTAATTTTTGTCAAATTGGAAATATTACTTGAGAATTATTGATTTCAAACATGAACCTAGGTACTGATCCTTGGTGAAATGGAATGCCTTAGGGATACAAATCAATTGAGATTAATTTAAATCCATTAAATATTTAGTAAAATGAGAAATGAGGATCCCATAATGAGTCAATGAGATAAGGGAACTGGGGTTTTTTTTATAAATAAATCTTAATTCAATAAGTGTTTTGAAAAGTCCAATTCATTAATTTATGGATGGTAAAAATTCATATAATGTTTAGTATTAAAAATTGAGTTCATTAAGTTGAGGTTAATACTGAACCCAAAAAAAGAACAAGGATACATATAATTTTTAAGAAAATCATTTTGATTTGTATAAGTAAAGTGGAAGTGGAAGTATGGTTTAAAGAACCTTGGGGAGAGTAAAATCTGGTTGTTCCTATTTTTATTGGATTAATTAAAATCAAGTATCCCTTTTCTATACTTGTAACACCCCAAGATTTCATAGTACGTTATTTCTTCAAAGTAATTCAGTAACTTGCACTACACACAACACCGAGTTCAAGCGCACCACGACTTACCAAACTAGCCGTCCAAAAGCACTTATGAATAGTATTAACTAAATTTTGAACTATATATAATCTTTGGGATTTTAGAATCCATATTATGAGTTTCTTATACCTAATCTAAGAACTAATTCATTTTTTTAGATAAAATAAGTATTTTTCAAAAAATGCACGTTTACCTCCTTTTAATGGTGAACCCTTTTTAAATCCAATATTTGAAACTTTAATATATTAAATTTGACAAAATAAACTTCTTCTTTAGAATAGGGACATAATAATTTAGTTTCAATAAATTTTTGGTGTTTTCTGATAACTTTCATATTTGGGTGAATAGTGAAAAATACCTTATTTTAACTGAAAACAACCTTTTGAATCAAAAATAATTTTTAGTGTTAAATTATAAATTTCAATGGTTTGTAAGAATAAATAGATTTTATTTTTACCATTTAATCCAATGCTAGACATTGTAAGTAATTTCACTTTGAGATTGGACATAAGCAAGTTTCAATCTTTTGATAGTTATTGTTTCTTAAAAATATGCCTTTTGGTTTTGACAACGTGAATTAATTTTAAATTAATAAATGAAACTTATTTGTTTTGAATTTGGTAAAATAGACTTCATTTTGGAATTTAGAATATCAAAATTAGCTTAGGGTGAAGTTTTGGTATTTTTCTGAAAACTTTAAATTTTTGATGAATAATGAAAAACGCTGAGTTATTGTTTAAAACCGACTTTCTATCTAAATAAATATTTATTTTATTTAAATTTATTTTAGGTAAAAATAGATACATAATACCTATATATGTTCAATTTAATTCATTGGATTCATCTTGTAATAATATTAGATATATAAATTTTTATTGAACTTTTCACTATCTTTTACCCACCTCCTAGGAAAAATTGAAAATTCGCATAAAACTTAATTTTACCACTTATATGAGTGGAATTTCAAAAATCCGATAGATATGTTTGATATCAGTATGAAAAATGTGGTTCAATAAGATATAAATAATTTTTGGTGAATAGTAGCTTTTTACTTTTATTTACCACGGTTAAAAGTAAAAAAGGGTAATTAAGGGTAAAAATAATAATATTCTTACTCTAACACATGTAATAATTCTATTGGATAAGTGTAATTAGACCAAAAAAACATTATTAATAAATTATGATCCTTTAGGTTCACTTGGATTAGATTAGGACATTTAATATTATTTAATTCAAAGAAGAGTTAAAAGATTAAAATCAATGTTTAATAACTAAAACATTTTTAATATAGTGTTATACATAAGATAAATTTGACTATAAAAATTAATTATAAATATAAAAATAATTCCTACATAATTGTATTTTATTTATAATTTTTATACGTTAAATAATTAAATTTATTTAAGACACAATGATGATGTAGTAATTACTGTATTAATGAAAGATTAAAATAATTAACATTATAAATATCCGAATAAATGCAATTTATAAGGCCCCAGCCTTAAACCTTACTTAATCTTGAGTTATTACAAGATTACACATTGAGGATCTTTTCGGGTTTAGAGTTTTAGAGAATTAGATTATAAAACTTGCATTACATTCCACATATAAACAAAGTGGTTACATAAAGATAGTATTCTTCATTCCCATCAATGGAAACACATTTAAAATAAAACATGGATTATTTCTTGACACATCCTTGACTCTATCATCTTATCATGTACCTTTCCCTTGACCTGTGAAAAACATTTCAAAAACTTGGGATGAGCATAAAAACTCAGTATGGGTTATAAAAAAACATGGAAAGGAAACATGAGTTCATATATACATAAGAATGAAATCATACTTTACCCATAAAACATATGAACTTTAACATACCTCATAAAATCATGAATAAATCATAGAAATCATAAGACATAAAGGTAACTTGAGGCATTCATAACATTCTTACGTAGGGAGTAACCCTCTTGGTTACATTTGGAATACCCATCACAGTATATTCCCTAAAATCTCTTTGGAGAAACCTTAACGTTTCACTCCTTCGCGTTACCCAATGCATTGGAGAGCTATAACGGGCTCACCCGCCATTAGTTTATCACGGAACCACCCGTCTTCATAATAATGCCCAAGAACCATAACATAATCATATCACATAAAACATGCATAAAGGAAACATAACATTTCCACATTTCAATCACGAGATATCAATACAACACATTGATATAATAAAAACATTATGAAAACCATTTTCAATACCAAAGTAAAACATGGTATTTATTTTTCGTTTTTAAAAAAAGGTATGGCTTGTAGAGGAAGCCGAAACTCAAATAACGGTCACGACGGCGGAGAAGTCGTTGTCGCCGCATACATACGACAAAAACATTCCGTTTTGTCGTTTAGTAAACGCTTCTTATAAAAAATATTCCTTTTGAATAAACTTAAAAGTCAAAGGGGTTTATACACCGTATAAAAGAAAGTTGTGTATAAAATAAAATATGTCTCAACGAAAGGAGATTGAAACGAAGTCCCATACCTCGTATCCGACTTGACCCAACCATTCTTTAATCTCCTGAATAATAAACTTGAGTTAATCTCTACTTTCTTAAGAATCTTTTTCAAGTTCATTATTCCTTTTATACCATGTTATTCACATCATGTAATCATTTAAGTTAATAATGTTCATTTTGTCGGTATTTGGTTCTTAAGTCAAAAATAGACTTCTTACACTTACATGTTGTTAATTTGGTCAAAGTTTCATTATATCCAGAATGGTATTCATGATGTAGATATCATATATGTCATATATATCCAGTACATACATGCATTTATAATATTACATAATCATTTAGAGCTAAGAAATGAAATGCACCGTTCATGGAGACGGTAAGCCGTACGTACGCATGAACGCTACTTTCATTTCTATTTCGTATTTTATAGGATGGAATCATAATGATATAAAGGTATATTATAATTCCAGTATAATATCATATATAATATCATAGTTCCATCCTTTATATGTCCCACATATGGTATTTAACGAATCAAATCACTTTGAGGGGGCGGTAGTCCGCACTTCCTAAAATGAAGATATCGTGTTTACCCATAATGGAAACCATAAAGATATGCCCAAAATGAAAAAAACAGAAGCTTAAGGAAAACATAAACATATTATATATCATATATAAAAATAGTTACATCATAATGGCCACCTTTGAAGGTGTTAAATGAGTGTTGAACAATCATCGTTTCGGGAGGCAGAATTTTGCCATCCACGGAAACCGTATGTTCATTAACCATTTGATGTATTTGTGTGAGAGTGTATCTCAAATAAATCTTATAACAACATCCTAGTATATTGAAGATACTGGTGTTGTTACAAAAGAAGTAAATAAAAAGAGTTTAGGGGGTTGGAGAAGCAAAATAAAACAAATGAACATGAGAAAATGAATTACCTTTAAAAGTGTAACTCCTTTTGATTTGAGCCTAAAGGCTTCCTTTGAAAGGATTCTTCCCAAAGGGAATCCTCTAGGATGAGGAGAGGGATGTGTAGAGAGTAAATGGGCATGGGTTGGCCGAGCCAAAGGCTTGATGAGTGTGTGAAATGGGGTAGAGGTGGGGGCCTTTTATAAGAGGAGAGGAGGGGCACTTTTGGAAAGTAAAGAAATATTACTTTATTTGAAAATGTTTTTCGGTTTAAAAAGGTCCCACATTGATATAGTTCGTGGATAAGGTGATAAGGGTTCGCAATCCACTCATCCAATTGGTTTTGGACATGTGTAGTTCATAGGTTTTACATTATCTTTCCATTTTATTTAAATCGTCAAATGATGATTTCATCGCTGCATCATTATTATGTCATAAATAATTTAATTTATTTAATGTCTAAAAATCATAAAACAAAATACTATGATGTAGGAAATCTTTTTAGCTTTCCAATGAATTATTATAATCAAAAATCTGATCTTTATAACCCCATGTAAAAATTGTTTTCGTAAAACATCTCTTGTTTGTGTCATTTTTACTTTAACATTTAATAAAAAGCTATTTATGTCATTTCCAAACCAAAGTGTCTCCATGGGGTCCCCAGGTTGACCCATGGCTTGTCTTGGTCGGCCATGACACAACCAATAAGGTTGGGACATGTTTCTAGGTCATTTCCTATTATTAAAGCATTATTTATACCTTAAACTACACTAATTACCACTAATCGCAATTAAGAACTTAATAAGTTACTATTCACCAAAAATTATTATAATCTCATTGAACCACATTTTACTTCTTAATGACAACCATGTATATCGGATTTTCAAAATTCAATACACATTAGTGGTAAACTTTCATTTAACTGAAAAATCAGTTTGCTTGATTACCACTTCGTGGTTTCACTATTCATCAAAAATTGAAGTTTTTCAGAAAATTACCAAAAATTCACCCTAAGCTATATTTGATATTCCGAATTCAAAAATGAAGTCCATTTTACAAAATTCAATATTAATTAATTTAATAACTAATTCCCGATGCTAGAGCAAATAGCGTGTTTTTACAAAACAATAAGTATCAAAAGATTGACACCAGTTTAAGTCTAATTTCAAAGTGAAATTGATTCCAATGACCAAAATTGGATAAAATGGTAAAAATATATTCTAATTTCACTTCAAGACCAATTCAAAACATAATCTAATCATATAAATAAATTAGATTAAAAATCAGTTTTGATGTAAAATGCAGTATTTTTCACTATTCATTAAAAAATGAACATTGTCAGAAAATTACCAAAAATTCACAAAAGGTAAATTTTGATGTCCCAATCATAAAGGATAATTTTATTTTGACAAACATAGTTTATAAAATTGTCAAAATATATATTCAAAAAGGGTTTCCCATCATAAGGCACTAAAATAATCTTTTAAGAATATTAGTGTATTCCATGCATACGGTTGTATTTATTTTCATTTTAAGCCTCTATAACACTATCTTAATCATTATTAGACATAGATAAAAATATATATTATTCATTACTTACTTGGGATGTTACATCCTTCCCCCCTTTAGAAAATTGTGTCCCCGCAATTTATTTACTTATCGAATAAATGGGGGTACTTATCTCTCATTGCATTTTCAGATTCCCATGTTGCCTCTTCAATCATGTGGTTTTTCCACAAAACCTTTACCTGATGAATCACCTTATTCTGTAACACTTGCTCCCTGTGGTCAAGAATCTGGACCGGTTGCTCCTCATAAGATAGGTTCTCTTCCAGCTGAACTACCACTGGACTCAAAACATGAGATGGATCTGGCATATACTTTCTCAACATCGAAATGTGAAAAACATTGTGTACCTGAGATAAACTCAGAGGTAAAGCCACTCGGTATGCAACTGATCCAACTCTTTCCAGAATTTCGTATGGTCCAATGAACCTTGGACTCAACTTTCCTTTCTTACCAAATCTCATCACACTTTTCCAAGGAGAAACCTTGAGAAAAACATGATCACCTACCTCGAAAGATAGATCCTTCCTCCGGTTATCTGCATAACTCTTCTGCCTGCTCTGAGCTGTTCTCATGTGTTTCTGAATCAACTGAACTTTTTCTGCCATCTCTTCTACCAATTCTGGTCCCATCAACTTCTTTTCACCCACTTCATCCCAGAAAGCTGGAGTTCGACACCACTTCCCATATAATGCCTAAAATGGTGCCATCTGTATACTGGAATGAAAACTGTTATTATATGAAAACTCAACCAAAGAAAGATGTTGGTCCCAACTTCCCTGATAATCCATAGAACAAGCTCGTAGCATATCCTCCAATGTCTGAATTGTTCGTTCTGACTGCCCATCTGATTGAGGATGAAAAGCTGTACTAAAATTTAATTCAGTACCCAACGACTTCTGAAGGCCTTTCCAAAAGTTAGAAGTAAACCTGGGATCACGATTCGATACAATGGAGAGAGGAACTCCATGTAACCTGACTATCTCTTTAAGATACAAACAAGAAAGTTGATCAAGAGAGAAAGTATCTCGTATAGCAAGGAAATGAGCAGATTTGGTCAAGCGATCAACAATAACCCAGATTGAATTATTACCTCAATATGTCTTTGGTAATCCAACAACAAAGTCCATGGATATATTCTCCCATTTCCACTCTTGAACTGGTAAAGGCTAAAGCATCCCTTTCGGTAACTGCCGCTCTGCTTTAACCTGCTGACAAGTCAAAAACTTCACACTAAAATGACCAATATCTCTTTTCATTCCATCCCACCAGTAATACTCCCGCAGATCTCTATACATCTTAGTACTGTCCGGATGAACTGAAAACGGAGAACTATGAGCTTCACATAACAACTCTCTCTTCAACTATGAATCACAAGGCACACACAATCTCTTCCCAAATCTCAAAACACAATCATTATCAATGTTGAATTCAGGCAACTTACCTTTCTGAACCAGCTCTACCTTTTTCTGCAACTCACTATCTTGCTTCTGTGCTTGCTTGATTCTATCTGATAGAGATGATCTCATTGATACCTTTAACAAAACAGAAGGACTTCCTGCACCAACAACTTCTATGCCGAAGATCATCAAATCGTTAACCAAAGGATCACGTTCCAAACGCAACATTGTTAATGAAGCATTACTTTTTCGACTCAAAGCATCAGCCACTTTATTTGCTTTTCCCGGATGGTAATGAATTGTACAATCATAATCTTTGATTAATTCCAGCCATCTCCTTTGTCTCCTGTTTAACTCTTTCTGAGTGAATGTATACTTTAAACTTTTGTGATCGGTATATATTTCACACTTTACTCCATACAAATGATGCCTCCAAATTTTTAAAGCAAAAACAACAGCAGCTAATTCCAAATCATGTGTAGGGTAATTTACCTCATGAGTTTTCAACTGTCGTGAAGCATAAGCGATTACCTGATCATTCTGCATTAGGACGCAACCAAGTCCTTTCAATGAAGCATCACTGTATATAACAAACTCACCATTCCTGGAAGGTAGTGCCAAAACTGGAGCATTCACGAATCTTCTTTTCAATTCCTGAAAACAATCATCACATTCTTTTGTCCAGATAAACTTAACACCCTTCCGAGTTAGCTTAGTCATTGGACTAGATAACCGTGAAAAATTTCTAACAAACCTTCGGTAATAGCCCGCCAAACCAAGGAAGCTATGAATCTCGGTTACATTCGTGGGTCTTGGCCATTCTTCCACAACTTTTGTTTTTGCAGGATCAACAGTTATTCCATCTTTAGAAATAATGTAACCAAGGAAAGAAATTTGTTGCAACCAAAACTCACACTTACTTAATTTCCCATACAGTTTATTTTCTTTTAAGGTTTGCAAGATAACCCTTAAATGTTTTTCATGCTCCTCTTTACTTTTAGAAAACACCAAAATATCATCAATGAAAACCACCACAAACTTATCCAAGAACTCATGGAAAATTCTATTCATTAAGTCCACGAATACAGCAGGTGCATTGGTTAGCCCAAAAGGCATTACTACAAATTCATAATGGCCATATCTCGTACGGAACGCGGTCTTCGGAATATCTGCCTCCTTTACCTTCAGCTGATGGTACCCCGATCTCAAGTCAATCTTTGAAAAAAACTGAGCTCCCTGGAGCTGATCAAACAAATCATCGATATGAGGCAAAGGATATTTGTTCTTAACATTGATATTATTCAAGGCTCTATAATCAATACAAAGTCTCATAGAACCATCTTTCTTTTTAACAAATAAAACAGGAGCACCCCATGGTGATGTGCTAGGTCTAATGAAACCTTTCTCTAATAAATCTTGCAATTGCTCCTTCAACTCTAAAAGTTCAATTTGTGCCATTCGATTAGGGGGTTTTGAAATTGGCTTAGCATCAGGAACTAAGTCAACCGTAAACTCAACTTCCCGATCTGGTATTATTCCAGGCAACTCATCAGGAAAAACATCAGGATACTCATTTACCATTGGCACATCATTAATCTGAATAGTTCCTTTATTTTCAACGACGTGTGCAAGGTAACATTCATTTCCATCTTTTACAAGTTTCTCGGCCTCTTGATAAGTTATCAAAAGTAAGGGTTCATTCTTGTAAACAAACTGAAAGTCTTTCTGAAAAGAAACTTCTTTAGCTCTATAGTCAATCTTAGCATGGTAAATAGAGAGCCAATCCATACCCAGGATAACATCAAACTCTACTAGAGGTAGAACAATAAGGTTTGCAAGTAGGTTCTTTCCACAGATAAGGATAGGAAGATTCTTATAAATTCTTGTTGCCTCGACACTTCCCACAGGTGTTTTTACCAAAAGTTCAGGAGTCATTTCTTGAGATGGTATTCCCATTTTACTAGAAAAGGTTTCAGAGATGAAAGAATGTGTAGACCCTGAATCAAACAACACACTGGCATAATCTGAAAAAACAAACAAAGTACCTGATACCACTTCATTTGATGGCCCGACATTTGCTGAAGTAGTTGCAAAGGATTTCACCACCCCTTTCTGCTTGTAGTCTAACTGCTTCCCATCACTCAAGCTCTTTGTCGGACACTCGTTTGCATAGTGACCCATCTCATTACACTTATAACATTTTACTAACTGTAAATCATATTTGTTCTTACCTTCACCTTGATCATTTTCAGTGCAATCACGAGCCTTATGTCCCATCTTCCCACATCGGTAGCACTTTCCAGAATTCAGAAGACATTCCCCAGCATGCCTTTTGCCACATTTATCACAAACTGGAAACTTAGTTTTCTTACCATTAGACTTTTTTGAAGAATTCTTACCTTTCTCCTGCCACCTCGGTCTCTTCTTCTGCTGGTTGTTATAGAAAACTTGGTCATCGGAAAACTCCATTTCCACCTTCTCAGCACATCGAACAAGCTTTTCATAACTTTTAAACTCACGAGAATCTAATGCCCTTCGATATTTTGGCTTTAATCTTGAGTAAAAACGATTGATTTTACTATCAAGGTCCCTGATAAAATTTGGAGCATACCTTGCCAATCGAGTGAACCTTTCTTCATAGGCAGCCACTGAGTCTTCCTCTTGCCTCAATTCCAAGAATTGCTTTTCCATCCTAAGTCGAACTGCCTTAGGAAAATACTTCTCAAGAAACATACCTTTGAATTCATCCCAGTCAAGAGCATCAATCTCATCGGCGTCCCTGTTATTTTTAACCATAGACCACCACTGATCTGCTTCACCCTCCAAACGGTAAATAGCAAGACTAACCTTTTGATTGTCTGAACACCCCATGACATCAAAAATCTTCTCCAGTGATTTAATCCACCCTTCAGCTAGCACAGGGTCAGATGATCCTCTGAATGATGGTGGATGTTGCCTCATGAAATGTTCCACCACTGACATGTTCCTCTGCGGTTGATCTGGCTGATCTCGTGCATGGATACCACCGCCATTTATCGCTTGAGTCAACTGCGCCATTACTGCAACAAACTGTTCAGTTCCAATTCCGACCATTTATGGATGCTGATTCGGAAGGTTATTTCCTTCTGTATGCCTTCCTAGCACAGTTTCCCTATTTCCTCTGCGGAAAACCATTCTGAACAAACATGTCTTAGATGAAGCAACATGGTAATCTTTAAATGCTATATCATTTCGAAAAAAAAAATATTTTTGGATAATCATTTAATAGAATTCTAACTCCTAATGTTATCTAAACAGACCTTGGATACCAACTATAAGGCCCCATCCTTAAACCTTACTTAATCTTGAGTGGTTACATAAAGATAGTATTCTTCATTCCCATCAATGGAAACACATTTAAAATAAAACATGGATTATTTCTTGACACATCCTTGACTCTATCATCTTATCATGTACCTTTCCCTTGACCTGTGAAAAACATTTCAAAAACTTGGGATGAGCATAAAAACTCAGTATGGGTTATAAAAAAAACATGGAAAGGAAAAATGAGTTCATATATACATAAGAATGAAATCATACTTTACCCATAAAACATAGGCACTTTAACATACCTTATAAAATCATGAATAAATCATAGAAATCATAAGGCATAAAGGTAACTTGAGGCATTCATAACATTCTTACGTAGGGAGTAACCCTCTTGGTTACATTTGGAATACCCATCATAGTATATTCCCTAAAATCTCTTTGGAGAAACCTTAACGTTTCGCTCCTTCGCATTACCCAATGCATTGGAGAGCTATAATGGGCTCACCCGCCCTTAGTTTATCACGGAACCACCCGTCTTCATAATAATGCCCAAGAACCATAACATAATCATATCACATAAAACATGCATAAAGGAAACAAAACATTTCCACATTTCAATCACGAGATATCAATACAACACATTGATATAATAAAAACATTATGAAAACCATTTTCAATACCAAAGTAAAACATGGTATTTATTTTTCGTTTTAAAAAAAGGTATGGCTTGTAGAGGAAGCCGAAACTCAAATAACGGTCACGACGGCGGAGAAGTCGTTGTCGCCGCATACGTATGAAAAAAACATTCCCTTTTGTCGTTTAGTAAACGCTTCGTATAAAAAATATTCCTTTTGAATAAACGTAAAAGTCAAAGGGGTTTATACACCGTATAAAAGAAAGTTGTGTATAAAATAAAATATGCCTCAACGAAAGGAGATTGAGACGAAGTCCCATACCTCGTATCCGACTTGACCTGACCGTTCTTTAATCTCCTGAATAATAAACTTGAGTTAATCTCTACTTGCTTAAGAATCTTTTTCAAGTTCATTATTCCTTTTATACCATGTTATTCACATCATGTAATCATTTAAGTTAATAATGTTCATTTTGTCGGTATTTGGTTCTTAAGTCAAAAATAGACTTCTTACACTTACATGTTGTTAATTTGGTCAAAGGTTCATTATATCCAGAATGGTATTCATGATGTAGATATCATATATGTCATATATATCCAGTACATACATGCATTTATAATATTACATAATCATTTAGAGCTAAGAAATGAAATGCACCGTTCATGGAGACGGTAAGCCGTACGTACGCATGAACGCTACTTTCATTTCTATTTAGTATTTTATAGAATGGAATCATAATGATATAAAGGTATATATAATTCGAGTATAATATCATATATAATATCATAGTTCCATCCTTTATATGTCCCACATATGGTATGTAACGAATCAAATCACTTTGAGGGGGCGGTAGTCCGCACTTCCTAAAATGAAGATATCGTGTTTACCCATAATGGAAACCATAAAGGTATGCCCAAAATGAAAAACACAGAAGCTTAAGGAAAACATAAACATATTATATATCATATATAAAAATAGTTACATCATAACGGCCACCTTTGAAGGTGTTAAATGAGTGTTGAACAATCATCGTTTCGGGAGGCAGAATTTCGCCATCCACGGAAACTGTATGTTCATTAACCATTTGATGTAGTTTTTTGAGAGTGTAGCTCAAATAAATCTTATAACAACATCCTAGTATATTGTAGATACTGTTGTTGTTACAAAAGAAGTAAATAAAAAGAGTTTAGGGGGTTGGAGAAGCAAAATAAAACAAATGAACATGAGAAAATGAATTACCTTTAAAAGTGTAACTCCTTTTGATTTGATCCTAAAGGATTCCTTTGAAAGGATTCTGCACAAAGGGAATCCTCTAGGATGAGGAGAGGGATGTGGAGAGAGTAAATGGGCAGGGTTTGGCCGAGCCAAAGGCTTGAAGAGTATGTGAAATGGGGTAGAGGTGCGGGCCTTTTATAAGAGGAGAGGAGGGGCACTTTTGGAAAGTAAAGAAATATTACTTTATTTGAAAATGTTTTTAGGTCTTAAAAGGTCCCACATTGATATAATTCGTGGATAAGGTGATAAGGATTCGAAATCCACTCATCCAATTGGTTTTGGACATGTGTAGTTCATAGTTTTTACATTATCTTTCCATTTTATTTAAATCGTCAAATGATGATGTCATCGCTGCATCATTATTATGTCATAAATAATTTATTTATTTAATGTCTAAAAATCATAAAAAAAATACTATGATGTAGGAAATATTTTTAGCTTTCCAATGAATATTTATAATCAAAAATCTGATCTTTATAACCCCATGTAAAAATTGTTTTTGTAAAACATCTCTTGTTTGTGTCATTTTTACTTTAACATTTAATAAAAAGCTATTTATGTCATTTCCAAACCAAAGTGTCTCCATGGGGTCCCCAAGTTGACCCATGGCTTGTCTTGGTCGGCCATGACACAACCAATAAGGTTGGGACATGTTTCTAGGTCATTTCCTATTATTAAAGCCTTATTTATATCTTAAACTACACTAATTACCACTAATCGCGATTAAGAACTTAATAAGTTACTATTCACCAAAAATTATTATAATCTCATTGAAACACATTTTACTTCTTAATGACAACCATGTATGTCGGATTTTCAAAATTCAATACACATTAGTGGTAAACTTTCATTTAACTGAAAAATCAGTTTGCTTGATTACCACTTAGTGGTTTCACTATTCATCAAAAATTGATGTTTTTCAGAAAATTACCAAAAATTCACCCTAAGCTATATTTGATATTCCGAATTCAAAAATGAAGTAAATTTTACAAAATTCAATATTAATTAATTTAATAATTAATTCCCGCTGCCAGAGCAAATAGCGTGTTTTTACAAAACAATAAGTATCAAAAGATTGACACCAGTTTAAGTCTAATTTCAAAGTGAAATTGATTCCAATGACCAAAATTGGATAAAATGGTAAAAATATATTCTAATTTCACTTCAAGACCAATTAAAAACATTATCTAATCATATAAATAAATTAGATTAAAAAGCAGTTTTGATGTAAAATGCAGTATTTTTCACTATTCATTAAAAAATGAACATTGTCAGAAAATTACCAAAAATTCACAAAAGGTAAATTTTGATGTCCCAATCATAAAGGATAAGTTTATTTTGACAAACATAGTTTATAAAATTGTCAAAATATATATTCAAAAAGGGTTTCCCATCATAAGGTACTAAAACAATCTTTTAAGAATATTAGTGTATTCCATGCATAAGGTTGTATTTATTTTCATTTTAAGCCTCTATAACACTATCTTAATCATTATTAGACATAGATAAAAATATCTATTATTCATTACTTACTTGGGATGTTACACAATTTGAGGCTTTTTATCTATTACACTAATTTTCTAGGTTATTATGACATGTTAGGGGTGGTTAGAACATTTTTTTTCGATGTAATCATGCTATTAAGATTTTAACAAAAAAACAAATACCAAATAGTGTCAAAATTGAAATAAAATAGTTTTTAAAACAAATATTTTTTTATTAATTGATATAACATTCTTAAAAATCTAAGGTTCAGAAAAAAAAAACTTATATAATAATATATATGACATTAATGAACCAATTGGGGTTCTATTGGCATTTTATTGTATGTTTATTAACCATATAATATAAAAATACAGAGAGACATGGTAAATGTCAAACTATTTAACTAAGAGTTAAATCAAAATGTTAAGGTCAATATGGTGACCTAAACCTTTGTAAAACCTAATGGTTGAGTCATTTTAGACCCATACTCACCTTATCCTTTAAATAATTCATTTTGGAGTCATTAGAAACCGAAAATGGAATTATTATAAAATAATATTTTATGTTTTTTCTAAGGTGCCCCTCACCCCTCTTATAAAAGGGCACTTCCCCGTCTCTCAAATTCACAATTCCAAAGCCATTTGGATCAGCCAAACCCTGCCCAAATATCCTCCCAACTATCCTACCTTCATCATAAAGTCCTTCCTTTGGTCATAAAGCCATCTTAAGGAGACCTTTGATCAAATCAAAAGGAAGATCTCGAAGAAGAGGTAATGATTTCACCACCCTCATTCAAGTTCTCTTATTCTTGCACTTACTCTTTCTTTGTTCTTTAAATTATAAAATATAAACACTAGTATATTATATATACTGTGATGTTATTATAAATATGGAACAACTATATTCATTGTTCTATCCATCTTATGAATGGTAATGTCACCATGCGTGCGTACGTACGACTTACTGTCTCCACATCGTGGTGTAATTTTTTATTCAACCATATGTTATTTGGATGGAAATAATGATGAGTAATATGTATATAAATAATGAAAATAACATGATAATTTATCTTTAAAATTAATATACCATCCAATTCCACACCTTTAAGGAAATGATATTTTCACTCGTGCGTACGTACGGATTACCGTCTCCACGACACGATGAGATTCATTTCCATGTTCATCATTCATCAAAGATTATAAAAATATATATTACTAATAAGTATGTAATATATGAAATAATAACGATACTGGAGATATATATATTTATATATATGTGTTTTTACTTACATATATCTTATTCACTTAGTTCTGTTCAATACGATATGAAAACAGAAACAACATTTATGCATACGTACGGACTTCGGTCTCCATAAACGGTGTTTTTCATTTCATATATATGTCTATTATAAATATTTATATTCTAAATATATATGATATATATAAATCATGTTTTATATTCTTTAAGTATTAAAATCATGATCTAAGTGATACAATCAAGAGTAACAAGTTAATACACATACGATAAAGAAAGCAATTATTACCCGAAATGTTAATTTAACATGGAAATTACTATTAAATGGGTAGTATGAGGACATAAATGAATCATGTATGATATCATAAATATTAATATGGTTCCCTTATAATTTAATAACAAACTATGATCTTAATACAGGAGTTTAAATGTACCCTCGACTAAAGGAAAGTGCAAGGTAAGGGTTAATTTCTCAATCTCATTATTATCCAAGATTTTTTATGTGTAAGTATTTACTAGGACATTTTTATCATCCATGTCCATTTTTCATAAAAATGATTTCAAAATGAATAATTTAAGGATTTTTTAAAGGTACTCTTTATCAAGATCATAATTTTATATTTTTTAAAGATTTATCTTTCTAAATCGTTTTAATTAATTTCCATGTTTTCAAAATGATATTAAGGATTTTTTTATATGAACATGAATGTTTTGAAATGATAATTAGTTTCAAAAGTTTCAAAGTGGTATGGAACACTTTGATTCGAAAAATATCTTTTAAATTACTTCCTTTATAAATGTGTAACTTTTAAATGATTTTACAAAAGGATATTTCTCTCAAAAAAATTTACTCATCATTTTCAACTATGTCAGCATCCTTTACATGATATTAGTTTTTATTAAGGTTGATTTATTATAACACAATCTTCCATATTGTATTGAATGAGTTATGATATGTTTGACTATGGATGTTCTATTTTTATACCATTCATCGTTTATAGTTAATGTATTTACATTTTGTATGCTAGTTTTAATACGAATGTTTATGTTATGTTTCAACTTTTTCATATGACGAATGCAGTGAACTTAGTAAGTGACGGGTGGAGCCTGCTATAGCTCCTTGATTCATCGGTAGGTCTCATGAGACAAACTACTATCTTGGCACAATTCCTTGACAAAAAAATTTTTGTAGTCTCTACACAAGGCCTTGACGATGTGGTAATGATGTCCAGCGTTAGGCATTCCCTTATTATGAAATTAGTTATTACATGTGATTATTCGACTAGTAGAATATCCATGTGCATGTTTATATAGTAATGTTTGATTTATTTTTTCCATATTCGTTTCATGTTTATGATTAAAAAGTATGGTGTTCTTATCACACATCTTTCCTTAAATGTTTTTAGCTTATGCTAAATTATTTACCCCTACTGGGCATCTGAGCTCACCCCTTTCTTTTTTTTATTTTCCCAGGATTCCAAGAAGAGTATTATGATTGATATGCAGGGTTATGCTAAAGGGAATAAGAGCATTCTCAAAGAAATATCTATGATGTGTTTTATGTTTGAAATTGTAATGTAAAGTTAATTTATGTAATCTCTTTTCCAATAATGCTAAACTGATCAGTCCTTCGGGACTTCATTCCTTGTAATTATACCAATGTATTAAAATAATGCACCGGCTCTGAGTTACTGGTGTCAGGGCGTTATGGTTGGTATCAGAGGAAGTTTATAAATAACCTTAGAAACTATATTATGATAAAATCTGATTAGAGCACATTACCCTAAGATAGACTTTGGGGATTAGTATATAATAACTTCATAGAATTTTGGTAATGTAGAGATTTTGTGAGTTTTTCAAGAAAATACATTTTTTTCTGGATATGAGTAGGTAGATGCGGCTCTAGCACAAGTGTACCTAGGCATAAAACCCGAAAACACCGCTTTGAGGTAGACTCGAATGGGAACGGGTGCACGACAATGGGTCTTGCTGCACTCTTGGTTACGACACTCCCGGGGGATAGGCTTAGGATAATTCTCATTTTCATTACAAATATTTATAAATTATTTATGAGTATATACCTCCTCAATGAAAATATTTTCATGGATTATATCCATAAACTGTTCAATTTACGTTAGGTATTTTACAAGTTTGATATTATTCATTAAAATTCATGAACTGACCTAGTGCATTCCATTGTATAGAAATGGCACCCAGTAGAAGGAATGTGAACTCCATCAATACGTATGATCCAAAGAGTATGAAGGATCATATCCTTCATGGTATTTAGCCTACATTTCTAAGGAAAATAGTCTCCCATATATTGTCAACATATGAATAAGTATTATCATGTGTTAATAAGATAGGTAAAGAATTCTCTGAGTCATATGGCATTGAAGGGAAGAAAGAGAAGAAAAGGATAGAAGAGAGAAAGATGGGTAAAGGAAAGAGGGAAAATAAGGATTTTCCCATATGTGATAACTATAGAAAGAATCACCTTGGTAAATACTTGAAGGGAATGGGAGTTTGTTATACGTATGAAAAAAAGGACCCTAAGTACGTGATTGTAAGGGTAAGAAAGAGGATTCAAATGTACAATGCTTCAACTGTAAGGAGTTGGGACACTACACGAATCAATGGCCAAATCATTAGAGTATACCCCAAATGCTGCTATTGGATAAGAATCAAGTTAGGATACTACTGAAGATGAAGAGAAATTATTAAGAGTTCTTATGCTGTTATTAATGTATTTTGTCATTTGAGTGTTGTATCAATGATGTACTGGTTATATGAATTATGGAAATAAATACGGATTGTAATACAGTACTCTTTCGTTGGGAATTTGAGATTATATGGTCCTGATACTAAGTTAGTAATTTTGGAATAATAGATGGTTGATTTGGATAAATTTTATTTCATATTCTTGACTATCTTGGAACTGATTAATGGTTCATTTATTTCATGATTGTTTGAATATTCAAATTTTATGGATATACGGAATATATCCAGTTTTATATAAAGGATAAGGGATCATGAAAGTAATAAATAAGGTTTTATGGTAATTCAGGTTGTTACCATGTTTTAAAATAATACATGGTTAAGGTGTTCACATGTTATTACATGGAAAAAATGATTTTCATTGTGTTTAACTTCCTTATAAATTTTGGACTGTGAGTTTGGATAGAAGTATTTTGGATAAGTCTAAAGGTTGGAATAGATTATGTTTGAAATTGGATATTATTGTTAAGGTTATTTTTGGATTGTTATAAAAAGAACAAAACGCAGACCATGTGACAATCTATAGCGTCGGACAAAGCTATGGGAATCAAACCCACACCATAGAGTGATTGGGATTTATTGCCTACCACTGGACTATATTAAGTCCTTGGATGGTAAAATCTAGTTTTTTTAAAGGGTCTGATAGGTGAATTATAAATTCATTATTTTTGGAACCCTATACGATTAGGATAAATAGAATATTTTTTTGAAATCTTTAGGAGTGAAAGATGATTTTGTGGTATGAATTTGTTAAATGATGTAACTCTACTTGTCAATTATATATATATATATATATATATATATATATTCCCTCTTATTCAGCCTAAATTTTATCAACCAAATTTCCGATATGATTTCTCCACAAAGGTATTTATTATATTTTCAACCTTTTATTTTTGGAGAACAATTTCAAATTGCGAGGACGAAATTTATTGATGTAGGGAAGAATGAAACACCACAAGATTTCATAGTATGTTATTTTTTCAAAGTAATTCAGTTACATGCACTACACACTACACCGAGTTCAAGCACACCACGACTTACCAAACTAGCTGTCCAAAAGTAGTTATGAATAGTATTAACTGAATTTTGAACTATATATAATCCTTATAATTTTAGAATCCATATTATGAGTTTCTTAGAAATAATCTAAGAACAAAATCATTTTTTTCAGATAAATAAATTATTTTTCAAAAAATGCATTTTTACTGCCTTTTAATTGTGAACCCTTTTTAAATCCAATATTTGAAACATTTATATATTCAATTTGTAAAAATAAACTTCTTATTTAGAATTGGGACATAAGAATTTACTTTCAATAAATTTTTTGTGTTTTTCTCATAACATTCATTTTTGGGTGAATAATGAAAAATACTATAATTTAACTGAAAATAACATTTTTAATCAAAATAATTTATAGTGTTAAAGTATAAATTTTAATGGTTTGGAAGTATAAATAGATTATATTTTTACCATTTATTCCAATTCTGGTCATTGTAAGTAATTTAACTTTGATATTGGACATAAACAAGTGTTAATCATTTGATAGTTATTGTTTCTTAAAAATACGTCATTTGGTTTTGACAATAGAAATTAATTTTAAATTAATAAATGAAACTTCTAGGTTTTTAATTTGGTAAAATAGAATTCATTTTTGAATTCAAAATATCAAAATTATCTTAGGGTGAATTTTTGGTATTTTTCTGAAAACATTCAATTTTTGATGAATAGTGAAAACAGTAAGTTATTGTTTAAAACCATATTTTTATTTAAATAATTACTTATTTTATTTAAATTTATTTTAGGTCAAAATATATACATAATACCAATATATGTTCAATGTAATTCATTGGATTCATTTTGTGATAATATTAGATATATAAAATTTTATCGAACTTTTCACCGTCTTTTACCCACCTCTTAAAAAATTTACAAATTCGCATAAAACTTAATGTTACCGCTTCTATGAGTGAAATTTAAAAAATCCTAGAGACACGGTGGATATAATTAATAAAAATTTGATTCAATAAGATAAATATAATTTTTGGTTAATAGTAACTTTTTACTTTTATTTACCACGGTTAAAAGTAAAAAAGGGTAATTAAGGGTAAAAATGATATTATTCTTACCCTAACACATTTCCTAATTCTATTGGATAAATTTAATTCGACAAAAAACAACCTTAGTAATATAATATGATCCTTTAGGTCAACTTGTATTCGATTAGGACATTTATTATTATTTAATTCCAAGAAGAGTTAAAAGAGTTAAAATCAATGTTTAATAACTAAAACATTTTTAACATAGGGTTATACATAAGATAAATTAGACTATAAATATTAATTATAAATATAAAAATATTTCCTATATAATGGTATTTTATTTATAATTTTTAGACATTAAATAATTAAATTTATTTATGACACAATGATGATGCAGTAATTACCGTATTAATGAAACATTAAAATAATTGACATTATAAATATCCAAATAAATCCAATTTGAGACTTTTTATAAATTACACTAATTTTATAGGTTATTATGACATGTTATGGTTGGTTATATCAAATGTATTCTAAGTAAGAATGTTGTTATGATCTTAAAAAAAACAAATACCATACAGTGTCAAATTGACATACAATAGTTTTTAAAACAAATATTTTATTATTAATTGATATAATAGTCCTAAAAATATAAGGATTGGAAAAGAAACTTATATAATAATATATATGACATTAATGAACCAATTGGGGTTTGATTGGAATTTTATAGTAATATTATTAACCATATAATATAAAAATACAAAGAGAAATGGTAAATGTCAAACTATTTAACTAAGAGTTAAATCTAAAAATTAGGGTTAATATGGTGACCTAAACCTGTCTAAAACCTATTGGTTGAGTGGTTTTGAGAACCATACTTACCTTATACTTTAACTAATTCATTTTGGAGCCATTATAAAGAAAAAATTAATTTATTATAAAATAATATTTTATGTTTTTCCTAAGGTTCCCCTCACCCCTCTTATAAAAGGGAACTTCCCCTTCTCTCAAATTAACACCTACAAATCCATTTTTCTTGGCCAAACCCTTCCCAAATATCCTCCCAATTATCCTAACTTCATCCTATAGTCCTTACTTTGGTCATAAAGCCATCCTATGGATCCCTTTCGATCAAATCAAATGGAAGAACCCGAAGAAGAGGTAATGATTTCACCACCCTCTTTCAAGTTCTCTTATTCATCCACTTACTCTTTCGTTGTTATTTAAATTCTAAAATAATAACTTCAGTGTCTCCTATAGACTGTGATGTTATTATAAATATGTCACAACTATATTCATTATTCTGTCCATCTTATGAATTATAATGTCACCATGAGTATGTACGTACGACTTACCATCTCCACGCTGGGGTGTAATTTGTTATTCAACACTATGTTATTGGGATGGACATAATGATGAGTAATATGTATATAAATAATGAAAATAACATGATAATGTCTCTGTAAAATTAATATACCATCCAATTCCACACCATTAATGAAATGATATTGTCACTCGTGCGTACGTACGGATTATCGTCTCCACGACGCGATGAGATTAATTTCTACATTCACCATTCATAGATGATTATAAAAATATATATTACTAATAATTATGTAATATATGAAATAATAATTCTACTAGAGATATATATATATATATATATATATATATACAATTACATATATCTTTTTCACTTAGTTCTGTTCAATACGATATGAAAACGGAAACAGCGTTTATGTGTACGTATGGACTACCGTCTCCATAAATGGTATTTTTCATTTCATATATATGTATATTATACATATTTATATTCTAAATATATATGATATATATATATATCATGTTTTATATTCTGGAAGTATTTAAATCATTATATAAGTGATACAATCAAGAGTAACAAGTTAAAACACGTATGATAAAGAAAGCGATTATTTCCTGAAATGTTAATTTCATATGGAAATTATTATTAAATGGGTAGTGTAAATACATAATTGGATAATTTATGATATCATAAATATTAATATGGTTCTGGTATAATTTAATAACATACTACTATCTTCATACAGGAGGATAAACGTACCCTCGACTAAAGGAAAGTGCAAGGTAAGTGTTAATTCCCCAATCACATTATTATCCTAGATTGTTTTTGTGTAAGAATTTACTGGGAAATTTTTATCATCCATGTGCATTTTTCATAAAAATGATTTCAAAACGAATATTTTAAGGATTTGTGAAAGGTACTCATTATCAAGATCAGAATTTTAAATGTTTTAAAGATTTATCTTTTTAAATCTTTTTAATTAAGGTCCATGTTTTCAAATTGATTTTAAGGATTTATTTATATAGACATGAATGTTTTGAAATGATAATTAGTTTCAAAATATTCAAATTGGTTTGGGATAATTTCATTCAAAAATATCTTTTAAATTACTTCCTTAATAAATGTATGACTTTTAAATGATTTTAAAAAAGGATATTTATCTCAAGAAATTTTACTCATCATTTTTAACTATGTCAGCATCATTTACTTGATATTATTTTTTATTGAGGTTAATTTATTATAATAAAATCATCCATTTTGTATTGAATGAGTTAAGATTTTTTTGACTTTGTATGTTCTATTTTTATACAATTCATGGTTTATGGTTAATGTATTGAAATTTCGTATGCTAGTTTTAATATGAATGTTTATGTTTTGTTTCAGCTTTTTTATATGAGGAATGCAGTGGACTTAGTAATTGATGGGTGGAGCCCGCTATAGCTCCTCGATGCATCGGTAGGTCTCAAGAGACAAACTAGTGTACTGTCATAAGGCCTTGACAAAAAATTTATTTGTAGTCTTGGAACAAGACCTTGACTATGTGGTAATGATGTCCGGCGTTAGGCATTCCCTCGTTATGAAATTAATTATTACATGTGATTATTAGACTAGTTGAATATACATGTGCATTTTTATATGGTAATGTTTGATTTATTTTTTCCATATTATGTTTAAGTTTATTTTTAAAAAGTCTGTTCTTTTTACCACCCATATTCCCTTAAAAGTTTATAGCTTCCGTTAAATTATTTACCCTTACTGGGCATCTGAGCTCACCCCTTTCTTTTGTTTTATTTTACTAGGATTCCTAGAAGTATATTATGATTGATATGCAATGTTAAGATAAAGGGAGTAATGGAGTTCTCAAATAACTATCTATGATGTGTTTTATGTTTGATATTGTAATGTAAATTTATTGTATGTAATCTATTTTCCAAGACTGCTAAACTGATCGGTCCTTTGGGACTTGATTCCTTGTAATCATGCCAATGTGTTAAAATAATGCATCGGCTCTGGGTAACTGGGGTCAGGGCGTTACAATACTCTTAGAACTATAACTTTAATTTTTTTTGAATTATAGTAGTGTAATGAATTCATAGAGGAGGAATTACATGTTTTACAATAGATGATTTGATGACTATCTTTAATTAGAACATATATAGTTGAATCTATATAGGATGATCATCATTGTTTCTCTCTTTCTAAATTAACAAATAAAATAAATTTTATTTACGTAGTAGTTAAATTAATTGTGTATGGGGGAATTGGGTGGGTAATAATTCTATCACACTTTTTCACATCTATTTTGGTGAAATGAATGGATTTGTAATGTAAATTTGAGATTATAATAGAGAATCATTGAATCTGGAAGAAATGTGGTAAAAAATTTTATTCATAGGATATTTTGATGGAAATTTATATTTTGGGTGATTAATTAACTAAGGTTCTTTGTATAATATTTCATTTAATTTATTAACTATTTTTTTTATTTTAAATATATAATTTGAATTATGATTAATTCAAAAATCACATTTTTTTTAGGGTGTGGTAATTAAAATCTCCCAAAGGGTTGGAGTGATCATGGGAGTTTTTAAATCAACTAATTCCAAAGTAAATTGATTGTGAGTGAAAATGTGGAAAAAGAAAATCAAACTTACATGAAAATTTTGATCAATCATGCACCTACACAACAAAAGTTAAAAAATGATGATCGATGAAGCTATAGTGGGTGTATTCTTATTGACCATATATTGTACCTCCATTTTTGGAACCATTCTAACTTTAGAGTGATTTATGGATAGCCATTGTGGGCCACCAAAAATCCAATCCATTAGACTATGGGGAAAATTCAAGTTCAGATCAACCACACCGCTATGGGTCGACCGTGCGAAAACCACAAGTGGCTGCAAGTTAATTCATTCATCTGAGAGAAATTTAATCGACCATGAGTAAAAAATTGACAAAGGTAGTTGAACATGCATCCACACTCAATCGACCACAAAGTAACCACCATCAACTACATTACAGTCTTATTTTTACCATATTACCACCACCGTCAACGATTGAATAGCATCCCATATAAGCCACTCTATTTCTTGAAAAGATGAAGATAGAATCTGTGGCAACTTGAACTGCCTTGAACCGAGATTTGAGAAGATCCCACACCACTGATATGAGTCAGTTGTGGAATTAAAAACATAACACCCACACTAATCTATAAAAATACAACCCCCGCCACATAGTGCCTATGAATATGGATTGATGCCTCCTTGATTAAGCTTCCGCACAAATTTCGCCAACTTTTCCCATGTGCCACCATATATGGAGAAACCAAACCTTGAAGAAACTAGATTCATGTGAACATCTCAAAATAAAACCCATGAAAAATTGATCCTCTACATATCAGAAACAGAGACATGCCTCTGCTTATAGTCCCATAGAAATAAGGGAAATGTTCGACACCAACACACAGACCTTGCCGAACCACATGAAGGATATGAGTTTCATCCTCACTTCACATTCCTTGCCCATGAACCCAATGCATAGTGAAGGAAGGAAAAATATGGGAAATATTTATATCTACATATAATAATAATAATAATATATAACAGTAGTATTGAAAGAAATAAAAATTGTTTGATCCCTGTCAACTAATGATGTTTGAAACCAAAGGAATGTATATATATACAAATATTTAGAAAAATGTTACACAACAAAGGCCTATAAAACTGTATTTTCCCAAGCAGGCCTAAAATCATTTCAAAATTCAGTAAAATTCCAAATATTGAAAATAAATTCCAAAATAAGCACTACTAGATTCATCATATTATTCTTTTTGTCTAAATGAATCAGTAAAATGTAAAAGTGAATGAAATGGGGACATTAGTAATTTTGGATTCCAACTATCATGGTATTTAAGCTTTGCACACTGATAAATTTGATATGGTGTATCTTGAACACGTTTTGGAATTGAAAAATTGTAAGGGAAGTGTGTTTTAGCCCCAGAGTTTGACTACCCTCATAGGAGCTTCATTAGGAGTCGGTCGTGAACATGTCAAAGTGCACCATGTGGATCTCACTTCCTCTTATTTCAAAATTTCACTATTATTTTGTATAATAGAAGGTGTTCTCCATTGTTTTTTAAGATACCTATATATGGGAATAAAGCTATAAATTTTCTTTTCCTTGATTGTTTCTACAATAATTATTTTTTCTATTTTGTAAATTTTTGTGTTTTCTCGTTATTTTCTCCTATATGTGGTGGGATCATGAACCTTTATAGATAAAGTTCAAATTACAATCCTGGTTCTAAGAAGTGAAACCCCAATGCAGTATGTAGATCTATGAATCTTCCAGATAATCATCCTTTTACATTACTCTTAGAGGATAGTGACTATGTAAGTGGTGAAGCGAGAGCATTACCACCCAAGGTAAGTGTTAATCCCTCTTTCCACTTCATCTATATTCCATTATTTTCTTGGAAAGCATGAGTGAGTATCTTAGTGGGGTTATTTAATTAAATATATAATGAAGATCACTTTTATAAATAAGAGATTATTTTATGGATTTATTTTTTTGGGTGATACTTTCACATTATAGAGAGTAGTTATGAACTGGAAGAGATTACAAAGATAGGTGGTCTACATTTTTGAGAGAGATATGATTGAATTGGGAGATCGAGCATCCACTAAGTGGGTTTATAAATGATATAATCCATATGAGATCAATTCTAGGTAATAGATGTATGGATCAACCTGAATCAAGTCTTGTTTCGACTTACTTTTTCTCCTTCTCCATTTCATTCCTTATTTTCTCGATTTCATATTTTTTTGCACTATTTTTTCAATCTACTAACTACCACACCCTGTGATTTTTCCACTATTATATTTCTTAATACTTTTAAAATTTATAAAAATTCCCAAGATATTTTTGAGAAAACCAATTGAAAATTTGATGTTTCTTCCTTGGGATCAACCCATGATCTTGACAGTATAATATATTTAATTTTTCAAATGTATTTTCAATCATCCTCCAAATAAAGTAATTCCCATAAAAATTAGGATGACTTTTATGAAAGCAACTTATGGCCTTTATTTTATTATTGTACTAATTGACTTGAGGTAGAATGAGTGTGTTGGCCCTACCATCAATAACTACTAAGATGGGAATTTTTTCCCACCTATTATATTGGGAGGTTTTTTCTTGGGATTTACCGATTATTTAATTATGATATTAATTGTTGGATTTTTATGTTCATTTTATGGTTAAATAACCTCGGATGGATGATTATAAAGCTCCATTTTTTGAAACTTCTATGAATGGGGGATTTCCCTCCTATAATAAAAGACAATATATTTAATATGGTATATGATTCCACTTATATTCTTGCAATGTAATTCCATAGGTGAGAAACTTGACCACTTGGGAGATCGAGATATGAAATTTTCTAGGCTGTATTTTTCATGAGCTACTGGTATGATACTGGATGATCGAGTCAGAATGACTTTCTATCGTGGATTATGTTATTAGATTTCATGGGTGGGATTCCTATCCAGACGATATGTGGTTCTTATGATCAGGTTGCAGACTATGTTAATCAAGATATTAGTCCCTCTATTTGGGTTAGATTTAATTCCAACAGGGTAGAGGTGATCCCTATGAATATGTTAAAAACTCATAAAATTGGGATTGTGATTATATGGGTTAGATTATATACCAATCTAGGTTATTATTTTATATGATTTGGATTATATGTTAACTAAGATTTTTGTTATACATGATATACAATTTGTTAACTATGGTTGTTCTATTATATCGGTTATAATCTATTCCAACTGACATTGTGATTAAATTTGTAAGCTATTATTCTACCCATAGCCACTCTATTATATTATCTGGGAACAATGTCATATAATATTGTGATTATATTGGATGGATACTAATCCTACTAGGGTTGTTTTGTTATATAGGATGGTGACTATGGAAACTGGGATTTTGATTATATAGGTTAGGAAATATTCCAATTGATGTGTTGATGGTCTATTATATGGGTTTTGTATAATTTGAAACGTGTTTCATTCATGGTATTAAAGTTGGGTTTAATGTTAAAAGTGGTCGTTGTTTGGTATACAGGTGCATGGGGAAAAGTAGGTGTGAGTTGACTATGGGGGTGGGCTTTTAATACCCAATGTTTTGATATATATATATATATATATATATATATATATATATATACATGGGATGATTATGAATTTCATTTAATTCTTTAAATTAATGAACATATATCGATTTTTTATTAGAAGAATCCTTGCTGGTAGCCTGTTGGGTTTTAGGCTCACACTCTATATCTGCACCTTGGTTGATGTGAAGACCTTATGGGGGTATAACGATTAAGACATAGACCCTAGTATCAATGAAAAATATGGAGAGTGTCACGACCCGTCCTCGGGGCCCGTGTCGTGACTACCCCAAGCCCGCCCTCTGTAGGCCAGGGGCTGGCGACTAGCACCAAGCCATAAATCCCGATAAAAAGGGAAGGCATTGCCTTTATAAAAGTAACAAAACCCACAGACTAAAAGCAGAAGCAACACTAAGTACAAAATAAAGTGTTGAAAGGTAAATGGGCCAGAATACAAACCCAACTGAAAAGTACAGCTACAACTGGAATTAAAGTACAACTCAAAGGACAATAGCTGAAAGGTGACAAGCCACTCCTAGTTCTTCCTCCGGTTTCCTACCTGAAGGGTTGGTACAGATCCCCTCCTCAGCACTCCACGTCTGTTCATCTCCTCTGGGTACCGACTCGTCGTGAAATCCACCTCCGGGCACCGACTCGACGTGATATCCACCTCTGGGCACCGACTCATCGTGAGATCCTCCTTCAGGTACCGTCCAGCTCTACAAGCCTCAACCTCGATCAGATATGTCCGTCGTCTGCAACCAACACAGTGAAGTGCGGGTGAATCCCATGCAGGGGTGAGTATACGATACTTAGTAGGGACCCCGAGAATCTCGAAGGTCTCCCTGAATCCACATAGAATAAACCACAAAGTAAATATACAATCACGAAGTAACAACTAACTCTACTTAGGTATATGCCCATACATATACCTAAGTCGTCAAATCCAGTTCAGCTCCAACTCATGAGCTCAAGTACAACCCAGTCCACAGAGGAAGGTATAACCCAGTACACACAAGAAAGTACAACCCAGTCCAAAGAGGAAAGTACAACCTAGTCCACATAGGAAAGTACAACCCAGACCACCTAGGAAAGTAAAACCCAGTCCACACAGGAAAGTACAACCCAGTCCACACAGGAAAGTACAACCCAGTCCACACCGGAAAGTAAGTCAATCAAATCAATGATAAAGATTTATAATAAAGACTCAACTCACATGGGAATACATCATTTGTAAAGAAAAAGGATATGATCAGATGTCCTTACTAATTCATCTAGTTGGGACCCACGTAGGATATTAGACCAGCTAAGCTGTCGGACCCACGTAGGATACTAGTCTAGCTACTCTGTCGGACCCACATAGGATACCACAACACAGGTCAATACTATCGGACCCACGTAGTATATAAGTACATTAGTCGTCACCGCCGAACCCACGGAGGATTCCAGTATGGTTGTCATCGTCGTCGAACCCATGGTGGATTCCAGTACGAAAGTCTTCACCGTTTAACCCACGGAGGATTCCAGTACGGTTTTCATTGTCTTCGAACCCACGGAGGATTCTAGCACGAAAGTCTTCACCGTCAAACCCACGGAGGATTCCAGTACGGTTGTCATCACAGTTGCAGCCAGCTCTAGGTTTCCCGCACACAGCATGCTCATGTCCGGGAGGGTCCGTTCCATGAGCCAAGGGGGCAATACATCAACTGACACTTAGTCCGGATTTGATGTATCCCAAAGTTTTGTCTTGTCGATAGAAAATCATCACGACAGACGGCTCGTCAATCGGACACCGAGTCTGAGAGTTATTGGCTTTTTCGTCACATGGGCCCAGTTGGTTTTTAAGCCAAAACCAACCCAACCATTTTTCAACTATGTCCAAACCTCGAGCGGAGTAAGGAAAAAGTTCCATCTCATGATGAGGAATCCAACAAAGTTGACGGCACATCAATCGGACACCCAGAGCTCAAGTTATAGGTGTTTCCGCTCCGAGGGCCCGGTTGGTTTCGTGTTCGAACCAACACGGTCGTACACAAGGTTCCTTGAAACATTGAGTGTAATATACCGAAACGAATGTCTCGATCCAAGGATTGCGTCCCAACTGACGGTGCACCAATCGGAAGTCCATACCCCATGTTACATGCGTTTGAACGAAACTGCCCGCTTTTAGGAGGGTTTGGGCCCGGACCGACCCGGCCGAAGACCCCCTGGGTCGGCTCGAACGGGGTCGACCCATCCCGGGTCCGGGTCCAGCCCCCTAGGGCGTGGCCCGGCCTAGCCGGCGCTGCCCGTCCCTGCCGGTGCGACCCGGCCTAGCACAGCCGGTCCGTGCGGTGCGGCGCCCGCGTGCAGAGCGCACGCAGAAGGGGGGAGGGGTTTCAACCCCCCGGTTGAACGAAACTGGCACGGCTTAATGCCGCACAGCCCAATCGGGAACGACTTCTGTCGTTCCGGTTCTTCCTCTGCCGCCGCCGCGGTTTGCTCCGGCGGCGCGCCGCCGCCGCCCTCTGCGGACCACTGGAAGCGCTCCAGTGGTCCGTTTCTCTTTCCATCTTCGCCAGTGGTCCTCCCGGGACCCGATCTTTACTATGATGACTTTCAGACGCCGTTGCGGTCTTGTCTCACCATCGTCGTCAATCCGCTCACCAATAACAAACTGCAGAGGGCTTTCGGGCCGTGTTGGTTCGGCCCGTGCACTCCGCGTTAGGTGTTATCAAATGGAAAGATTTAAAAAGGATTTTAAAAAGAACAAAAATTCCATTTTACATAAATAAAATTGAATCAAAATTATACCACATCCTCTTAAATGAGTTGTAGCATACTAATTTTCCCATCCCACAATTAAAAAAAGAATCATTCATAGATCAGCTCAATGTTGATTTTTTCTGTGTTCTTTGATTAGAAGGAAACAACCATGGGATATAATATCACTCTCAAAATAATCCCCTACCTCGAAGAAGTCGTCGAACGAGGATCATCGCAGGAAAAAGACGTCACAGAAGACGGCATCGCGGAACGAGGATCCAAAAGCATCGTCGTTGTTCGCCCGATGAAGGATGTGGCGCGTCGTCATTCTCTGAAGAAGGTGTCTCTCACCGGCTGCGGAGTGGAGAGGAGACGGTATGTCGATCTCCTCTTGCGGTGATGGAGTTCTTCGTCGTAGACTCGGCGTTCTTCGCGAAGAAGATGAAGTTCTTCAAGGCTCGTGTATTTTCACCCCAAACCGTCTCGCATAACAATTTAACAATAATAAAATAAGGCTTCCCTTATTTTATTACACATGCCAACTTTTTAAAAATTACAAAATGAAATCACTGAATTAATTAACGTGCGTTGTCAAATTAATGATCTGTTTTATTGGCATGTAATTTAATGTGGAGGAGATAAAAAAATAATTTCTAGAGGGGAAATAAATGGGGTGTTAGGAATTTTAAAGAGGTGAGGGATCGTGTGGGCCCCACCCCAACTTCCTCACATCTTCCCTCCCATAACACTTAAACCACATTAAAGAAATAAAAATAAAATTTTAAAACAATCTTTATTTTTATTCCTCACATTTTCGACATCTCCTCCAGAGAAAATGCAACCCAGAAAAAGGTGCTCTCAAGAAACAACTGGTGCTGCGGATTCATCGGTGCCCTCAGATTTCGATTCCGAGTACCGGTTCAAAAGTTAGAAGAACCCGCCCATTCGTTCACTGAACGTACCCGAGCTAAACATCGGAAATTGATTCTAGGAACACCGGGCCTCGGAATCAGGTGCCATCAGAAACTGAGCACTCATAAAATCCAAATCGATAAAAAAAACTTCCCTTGAAATTTTCGGGTCTTTACAGAGAAGGGTGGTGAGAATTTGTATATTGATATTAGGTGAGACTAAGGATAGTGTAGAGGTATTCTTATTGTCTTGTTTTTTTAGTTTTTCTTAGTATTATATATGATCTTCCATATGGTGGTGTCTGTTGGGATTTATGATAGTATGACATACATGAGTATCATTTTATGTAGTATGGTGGTTTTTATTTATTTATGTTATGACTTCTTCTATAATTCCATTATACTTTGATAAGATATTCTCTAACGTCCCGGTTCCAGAAGCCACCCAAAGGCACCCCATACCCAGTTGGACATATGGCATCAAGGAAATTTCCCCGAATGCCAGAGGATACCGACTAGCAGTGAGGGCCTTGGGTGTGATAGTGGGGATACTATGCCCTCATTGGAAGAGTATACATAGGAAGTAAACAAGTATATACAATAGTGGGAGCAGTAAATATCCAACAATAGTAAACAGAGGAATACTGGAATAATAAACAACTGGAGCACATATATATATATATAATGATACATGATACATATTTCTAGGAAAACAGCCAAACAGGTCACAATTCTGGAATAAAAATAGTACAAAACCAAAGTACAAAGTAAAAGATATAAAACTCCTCAGCATCATAAGAATATGCTTTGTCTCATACTCTCTAGATCCATAGCAAGTCAAGTACCTGAAGTAGAAGGGTGCTTTCCCTTATCTATACCTGCAGAAATATAATATGTCTGGGCCCAAAAGCATGGCCCAAACAGGGTGTGAGACTAAACCCAAGTAGAAAACCACCCAAATATCTATGCCTAATAGTCAGTGAATATATGGCAGGTAAAAGTACAGAAAATAGTAAACCGGAAGGTGCTCAGCAGTAAATAATTCCACAAGTCAGAAAATCAATCAAGCACAGTAACCCTCTAGGAAGTGCACACAACCTATCCTCTTTGGTTTTGTTTATGAAGACTCTCTGAGGAAGCACTCACAGTCAATTCCCCTTATAGACTAAGGTAGTCAGGAACTCTCTGAGGAAGCTCACGCGGTCAATTCCTCTTATAGCCCCGATGTCAAGGACTCTCTGAGGAAGCTCACTCGGTCAATTCCCCTTATATTCCAATTCGTTCATAGACAGTATGAGGAAGAAATCACCGTTAATTCCCTGTATAGTCTAAATATTTTAGGAATAAAAACAAAGAAGCTCACACGGTCAATCCCCTTATAGTCTAAATCAATCAAGGACTCTTTGTGGAAGCTCACTCGGTCAATTACCCTTATAGCCCCAAGTGGTTCTAGGCTCTCTAAGGATGCTCACTTAGTCAATCCCTCTTATATAAAAATGTTCTCAAAGACTCTCTAAGGAATCATGTCATTAACCAGCCTGGGTCGACCATGAGCCGGTCACCCGAGCCAGTCCACGGCAAGTTCCGAGGGGCATTCCTGATCCCCCCGGGATGGCAACCAGTGTTGGGAATCAAAACTTTAATAATTGGGAATGATTTGGCCCATTCGAAAGAGATAAATAGACAAATAAATAATAATAATAATAATAAGAAAAACCAGCAGCGGAAAGAAAAAAAACGGCACATACCTCTTTGTGACCATTTGGTCACCTCCCAACTAAGGCCTACCTTTCTCCCATAATGATCAACTCGGCCATGAAAACCTGAGCAAAGGAACCTAGAACTGAAATGATAATATAGGTGTGAGAATTTAAAAATGATCAGTAGAGATGCCAAAGTAAACCACAGGATCCAACCAATACCACTTTCCAAAAACAAACCCAATGAAACACTAGTTTCCACATACAATGATAGAAAATAGGTTTTTCACATTTTAAAGGAAAATGATCCTAATTTACCATTTCAAAACCAACACACACCACAACCAGTTTTTTCACAAAACAATGAATTTCTAAATAACTTGATTTCAAATCTATGTTTACCACATTATGCAAAAGACAAACAGGTAATAAGTAAATGTTGGAAACCAAGTGCAAGTAAAATTAAACAAGAAGAAGTAAGCAATAACCATGGGTGATCCTAAACATCCCTAGAAAACCCCTAGACGTACTCGGGTTCATACTACCTGTCGGCGTGGTACTCCATAGTCAATAACCAACTAGCCGCCCTAACAGCCAACCAGTGGCACATCATTCCTGGCATGTCCACGACTCCAGGGGGTACTAACCCGTCTAATCAGGGCTAGCAAGCAACCGTCACTCGATAATCTATAAGACGCCCAGGAACCGATGGTGTTTTTAGTAATACTGTGTAAGTGGGAGGCCCTCGCATGCGTGACTCATCTCACCACACTTGCCAACCCCTTACACGGACACCGCTACACGACAACCCTCAAGGGAAGTCCCCCTGTAGAGGTGCCCCGCAAGCATGCACACATCAAAAGTTATTTCACATTCAGTAAGGTGACAACCAGGCCTTCACAACCTTAGAACCTTTAAACATTTCACAAATGGGTTGGGTTGCCAATCGGGCACAATCCACCCTTTTCAAAATCCAACACAATCATCCCTTTACATTTTAAAATTTCAAATAGAACTTTACACCAAAAAACCATTCAACTCACACCAAAAGCCTACCGGGCCAACCACGCTTCCGCTCCCCTTTTTTTAAACACCAAACCATTCATCAAAAACCTAGTTTTAAGAAAATATAGTTTTAATGTGTCATTTTCATTTGGACGCACATCCATGGGAGCACCTAGTGCTCCCATGGATGTGCCAACATCCAATGGCACATTTAGTTTTTAGAAATATTGACATAAAACACATCTTTCATAAAACACTTTAGCATTGAAAACAAACTCAAATTCTTTCACAAAACTTTATAAAAACAAATGCATATTTCAAACCAACCACCATTTACAAATCTTTTCTAAAACAACTTACTGGTTCATCTTTTTGTTAAACAAACACACGAAAGAAATTTATTACATTTCAAAAACACAATCACTGTCAATTGAAACCAAACACATCACAAAGAAATTAATTTAACTTTACCAAGAACCTATGCATTTTATATAAACCAACATCAAAAGCCACTTTCAGAAATTTAAAACAGTAATATAACTTAGCTAGATGCTTTTCATAAATATGATAGAGGTGAAAACGATATAAAAGGATTAATTGAAAATATTCAAGTGCTCAAGGTTTGAATCTAAAAGGGAAATGGTTGGAAACACCTACCTCAAAAATTTGGTCGAGCCAAAGCTTTCAAAAACACACAGCCATCTGTTGGCATACACGCACTCCCACAAAAGCGCACGCACTAGAAAACAAATTATCGCCACACCCTAACAAGATAGTCGACACCCAAATTCAGAGTGGCGTGGACCAATGCACAACCAACAAATACCAGGGAGTCAAAAATATAAACAGGACACAAAAATAAAGTCTTCACAAAGCAACAAATTAAAGGCATCACCTCAGATAGCGGCGGTGATCATGAAAACATGTCGAAGCAAGATTGTGCACCAAAATAATTATCCATACAACAAATAAAATAGAACGAATTCAAAAAACAATAACAATAATAAAATAAATGAGTGAGCGATACTAAAACTCACTTTAGACAGTGGCGACGAACCTAGAAAACATGCGGCAAGCCGAGATCTCGTCCAAATAATTATCCGCACTTAAAATAAAATATCAAGGCTTCAAAACACAACCATGAAACTAAATTAATAGTGTAAAACACAAAATGAGACATCAAATTTCAGTTAAAAAAAAGAAGAAAAACCAATGTTGGAATGAGAGGCAAACCATGGTTTGATGGAGAGGGTATACGAGACCGTGCCTAAGTAGGGTGGAGGTGCTGTGAAGGGGAATTCAGGTCGCGCTGGAACAGGGCAGAGGCGCGCCCAATGGTTAGGGTCACACCGGAACAAGGCGGAGGTGCTGCGCAGGGGTTGGGGTCGCCGGAAACGTACCGGAAAGGGTCGGGTTCAACGAAAATGTGTCGGAAAGGGTTGGGTTCTCCCAAAATGCACCGAAAAAAGGGGGGTCGGGTTCGGAGGAGCACCGACGAACGGAAAGCGGCAGTTGGCTGGACCAGATTCGGACGGGAAGGGGCGGCGCCGGCACGGTCGGGAGGAGGGTGAGTCGGGAGGGTGAGCTGGAGAGGGACGGTGGTCAGAGCTGGACCGGGAGGCGGGCGGCCTTGAGTCGGCACATGAGAGGGGAGGCAGAGTGGCGTTGTGGGAGGGCGACGGAGGGATGCTAGTGGAGGGGAAACCCGGCGGAGGATAGCACGGCAAGGGGAGATAGGGAGCCGGACGAGGGCACCGGCGGACGATGCAAGGAGGATTCTGGCTAGGGGGTGTTTCGCGGCGGACAGAAGGAGCGGGGGGGGGGGGGGGGGGGTGCACGGGAAAGAGGGGGAAAGGGGGGGGCCAAGAACTAGGGTTTCATTCAATGTTTTTAATATAATAATAATAATAATAATAATAATTCTAATCAAATAAAAACAATAATAATAATAAATCATAATTATTATAAACATATATACATATATAAAAATATATATAACACATATAAACATAAATACATATATACATATATATATATATAAACATCTATATAACATATATAAACATATAAACTTATATGAACCAACATATAAACATGTATACGCATAAGAATATAACGTTAAAACATATTTATTTGTGAACATACGTGTATATATATACACCTATAAACATAAATACGCAAAACATATATATATATATTTACACACAACGTTAAAGCATAAACACATACAAACATAGATACACATATATATACACATATATAAAAATATAAACATAAATATACATATATATACCCACATAATTTTAAAAACGGGATGACCGTACGGTATTCGCACGCCATACGGTATCCAAGCAGACAGCAAGCGGACAACACGTACCCAAGGGGAAAGCACGTGCCCAAGAAAACTGCGCGTCTTAAGTGTACGGTGTTCGCGCACTATCACAAACCATAAACTCATCCCAACATTAAAAATTTAAACCGGGACTCACCCACACTTACAAAAAAACACCCGACTCCAAGAGAAATAAAATAAACAAAATGACTAAAAAAAGGTGTGACAATTCTCCCCACCACAAACACTTTCTGCCCCCAGAAAGTCTCCAAGCCAACAGTTAGCATACCTCGAGTCAGTGGCTAGGAAAAACCAGAAGAAACTAAGAGGCTAGGGGTGACCATTACCAACACAAGTCACACCTGACCAACTCAAGTAAAATTATTGTGCGAGGTTGAGGGGAGAACACAGGACAGTTCTCCCCACCACAGAATTCTACTAACACGAAGACCTTGAAACTCGAACACACCACCCCTGGGGGGAGGGCAACACGAGAACTCCCAAACTGAACCCATTAAATTCCTCCACATAGACCGAGCAACACTTGGAGACTTAAACGGGAATCTTTCTACGAAACGACCCAACAACTCGAGGATAAGGAATTAACTCAACCCCTCCCACACCGACCGAAAAAACTCCTCACCGAAACCAGATACTAGGGAATTCCTAGCCCGGACTCACCAAGTTCCTCGAAATACCACATGTTAATTTCAAGAAACCAAACATCCCCCTAACGAACAAAATTGAGACCCAACTCAAAATTAGAACAACCAGTTCATTCGCAGGTTCATCACCCTTCAAGGAGAACTGAACGATTTGAAAACACACTGAGAACAGATAAGACTTCTTAGACTGCGGTAGAACAAGTTCATCACATTACCACAACTATGATGAGATTACAACGGTGACAAGAACAGAACAAGGGAAACTTTGGATTTTTTTCCTTTATAAAGTTGGAAACATAATCTGAAGCGAGGTTCTACACACCCTCGGCAACTCCTGACTGTGCGCGAGCTTCACCTCGAGACCTGTGGCTGGGGCCCTGATGGCTGAAGCATCTACTGCCTCACAGTCAGGCATTTTCATCTCCTGGTCTCTAACTCCTTCACGAGCGACGCTTCTTCCAGAACTCTCCCTGGTGGCCTGAACAGCCACACGGTAGCAAGACTTCAAAGGGATGCGGCAAGGTGACTTAGAATGTCTGGATAGGCCATACTGGTGGCACACAAGAGAGCGGTCCGACGAATTATGAGCCGGTACCAATGAGGTTGGTTTCTTGGAGACAGTTTCCACTGGCCCACACTCCTTGCAAGGTGGGGAACCTTCACAGAAGTCGACCACCATCAATCACACCCAAAACTCCAACGACGATGAGACATCTCATCTTTACTAGTCTAAAACTGAACCCTCAAATAAACCTAAGACGGTACGCACCCTAACAACCCTGGGAGTTCCCAACAACCTGAAGACCCACTCCAATTTTACAACCACACAACTACCCCTCACGGACTTTGATTTATTTGATCGATAGGAAACATGCAAAAGAACTGAAAACTGGGTATGACTCATTAGCAACCTTAGTGACCTTTCTGGGCGGCATACTCATGACAACACGTGAAACATCATCGAAACCAGCATCAAGCCAAAACTCAATCAGGGAAACAACACAAGCCAATGTCAAAAGTCCCATAAGCCAAACATATACAAACACAAGCATAAATCACCTTCCAAAACCATTATTTCTTTAAAATTTTAAAACCCTCCCATGGCACCTAATGAACCATCACATGTGCGTTCATTCAATCTCACTCACATCATCTGCAAACAAGTGCCCCTATGCACCCTCTGCACATATCGATGCACATGTGACCCTCCATAAGGAATACCAAGGTTCGAACACCTCTTTCCTTACCAAATCCAAACACATTCCATACTGTTCTAAACCAATACACTTTCTCTTTAAAAACCCACTTTACTAATTTCAAAAACAATTTGGAAGGAACCCTTTTTTTCATTTAGAAATCACTTTCATTTTCAACACCCACACATAGTCCGAGTTTAAAACGAAACACAACCAACGATAAACCATCGTAATGAGGGACTAGTGTCTATACTTAACTCGGAGACATGGTAGTGGGTCATTCCCCAAGTAAGCATCAATAACTAGGAGGAATTCAAACCGTGTACCTGGACTCTACATGGGTCACTACTCCATTTGAGATCACAATGTAACATTGGTTTACCTCCGTTGTCATCCCTCAATCCAAAACAAACCAAAACGAAACAAAGACTCAAATCCCGGACTAACCCTGGTAACTCTGGTCTCGCCACGAGCAATGATGATCAGGCATCGGCCCGTAACTTACCTCCTGAGCCCCGAAAGTCCTAATCTCCTTCTACCAGACACCCCAAATAACAAGGGCCGCCTCTGATAACATTTTTTCTTGAACCAGCCCAGGTCAACCCTGAGCCGGTCACCCGAGCCGGTCCGCGGCAAGTCCCGAGGGGCGTTCCCGATCCCCCCGGGATGGCAACCAGTGTCAGGAATCAAAACTTTAATCCTTGTGAACTATTTGGCCCATGCGAAAGAGATAAACAAACAAATAAAAACTAACAATAAAAATAAAAAAACCAGTAGCGGAAAGAAACAAAACGGCACATACCTCCTTGTGACCCTTTGGTCACCTCCCAACTAAGGCTAACCTTGCTCCCATAACGAGCAACTCGGCCATGAAAACCTGAGCAAAGGAACCTGCAACTGAAATGATAATATAGGCGTGAGCATTTAAAAATGCTCAGTAGGGATGCCAAAGTAAACCATAGGATCCAACCAATACCAATTTCCAGAAACAAACCCAAAGAAACACTAGTTTTCCCCTATAATGATAGAAAAAAGGTTTTTTGGCATTTTAAAGGAAAAATGATCCTAATTTACCATTTCAAAACAAACACACGCCACAACCAGTTTTTTCCCAAAATAATGAATTTATAAATAACTGGATTTCAAATCTATGTTTACCACATTATGCAAAAGACGAACAGGTAATAAGTAAATGCTGGAAACCAAGTGCAATTAAAAGTAAACAAGCAGAAGTAAGCAATAACCATGGGCAATCCTAAACATCCCTAGAAAAACCCTGGACGTACTCAGGTTCAGACTACCTGTCGGCGTGGTACTCCATAGTCAATAACCAACGAGCCGCCGTAATAGCCAACTAGTGGCACATCCCTCCTGGACTGTCCATGACTCCAGGGGGTACTAAACCGTCTAATCAGGGCTAGCAAGCAACCGTCACTCGATAATCTATAAGACGCCCAAGAACCCATGGTGTTTTTAGTAATACTGTGTAAGTGGGAGGCCCTCACACACATGACTCATCTCACCGCACTTGCCAACCACTTACACGGACACCGCTACACAACAACCCTCAAGGGAAGTCCCCCTGTTGAGGTGCCCCGCAAGCATGCACACATCAAAAGTCCTTTCACATTCAGTAAATTGCCAACCAGGCCTTCACAACATTAGAACCTTTAAACATTTCACAAATGGGTTGGGTTGCCAATCAGGCACAATCCACCTTTCTCAAAATCCAACACAATCATCCCTTTACATTTTAAAATTTCAAATGGACATTTACACCAAACAACCATTCAACTCACACCAAAAGCCAACTGGGCCAACCACGCTTCCGCTCCCTTTTTTTAAACACCAAACCATTCATCAAAAACCTAGTTTTAAGAAAATATAGTTTTAATGTGTAATTTTAATTTGGAGGCACATCCATGTGAGCACCTAGTTCTCCCATAGATGTGACAACATCCAATGGCACATTTAGTTTTTAGAAGAATCGCCTTAAAAACAATCTTTTATAAAACACTTTAGCATTGAAAACAAACTCAAATTCTTTCACAACACTTTATAAAAACAAATGCATCTTTCAAACCAACCACCATTTACAAATCTTTTCTAAAACAACTTACTGGTTCGTCTTTTTGTTCAAAAAACACACCAAAGCAATTTTTTACATTTCCAAAACACAATCACTGTCAACTGCAACCAAACACATCATGAAGCAATTAATTTAAATTTACCAAGAACCTATGCATTTCATATAAACCAACATCAAAAGCCACTTTCAGAAATTTAAAATAGCAATATAACTAAGCTAGATGCTTTTCATAAATATGATAGAGATGCAAACGATATAAAAGGATTAATTGAAAATATTCAAGTGCTCAAGGTTTGAATCTAAAAGGGAAATGGTTGGAAACACCTACCTCAAAAATTTGTCCGAGCCAATGCTTTAGAAAACACACCGCCATCTTCTCACGTACACGCACTCCCACAAAAGCGCACGCACTAGAAAAAAAATTATCACCACACCCTAACAAGACAGTTGACACCCAAAGACAGTGCGGCGCGGACCAACGCACAACCAACAAATACCAGGGACTTAAAAACATAAACAGGACCCAAAAATAAAGTTTGCACAAAGCAACGAATTAAAGGCATCACCTCAGATAGCGACAGTGATCATGAAAACATGTCGAAGCAAGATTGTGCACCAAAATAATTATCCATACAATAAATAAAATATAACTAATTCAAAACACAATAACGATAATAAAATAAATGAGTGCGAGATACTAAAACTCACTTTAGACGGTGGCGGAGAACCTATAAAACATGCGGCAAGCTGAGATCTCATCCAAATAATTATCCACACTTCAAATAAAATATCAAGGCTTCATAACACAACCAAGAAACTAAATTAATAGTGTAAAACACAAAATGAGACATCAAATTTCAGTGAAAAAAAAGAAGAAACACCAATGTTGGAATGAGAGGAAAACCATGGTTTGACGGCGAGCGCATACGAGACTGTTCTCGAGTAGATCGGAGGTGATGCGCAAGGGAATTTGGGTCGCACCGGAACAAGGCGGAGGCGCGCGCAAGGGTTCGGGTCACGCCGAAACAAGGCGGAGGTGCTGCGTAGGGGTTCGGGTCACCGGAAACGCACCGGAAAGGGTCGGGTTTGTCGGAAACGTGACATAAATGGTCGGGTTCGCCGGAAATGCACCGAAAATAGGGGGGTTCGGGTTCGAAGGAGCACCGGTGACCGGAGAACGGACGGCGGCAGTTCGCCGGACCAGATTCGGACGGGAAGGGGCGGCACCAGTGCAGTCAGGAGGAGGGCGAGTCGGGAGGGTGAGCCAGACAGGGACGGTGGTCGGAGCTGTACCGGGAGGCGGGCTGCCTTGCGCCGGCACAGGAGAGGGGAGACGGAGCGGCGCTGTGGGAGGGCGATGAAGGGATGCCGGCGGAGGGGAAAACCGGCGGAGGACGGCGCGGCAAGGGGATATAGGGAGTCGGACGAGGGCACCGACGGACGGTGCAAGGAGGATTCCAGACGGGGGGGGGGGGGGGTTTCGCGGCGGACAGAAGGAGGGGGGGGTGCACGGGAAAGAGGGGGAAAGGGGGGCCGGGAGCTAGGGTTTCATTCCTTTTTTTTCTTATAAAAATAATAATAATAATAATTCTAATCAAATAAAAACAATAATAATAATAAATCATAATTATTATAAACATATATACAAATATAAAAATATATATAACATATATAAACATAAATACATATATACATATATACATATATAAACATCTATATAACATATATAAACATATAAAATTATATGAACCCACATATAAACATGTATACGCATAAGCATATAATGTTAAAACATATTTATTTGTGAACATATGTGTATAAATATATACACCTATAAACATAAATACACATACATTATATATATTTACACACAACATTAAAGCATAAACACATACAAATGTAGATACACATATATATACACATATATAAAAATATAAACCTACATATATATATCTACCCACATAACATTAAAAACGGGATGACCGTGCGGTATTCGCATGCCGTACGGTATCAAAGCGGACTAAAAGCGGACTCCACGTACCCAAGCGGAAAGCGCATGCCCAAGCGAACTGCGTGTCTTAAGCGTACGGTGTTCGCGCACTATCCCAAACCATAAACTCATCCCAACATTAAAAATTTAAACTGGGACTCACCCGCACTTACGCAAAAATACCCGACGCTAAGAGAAATAAAATAAATAAAATGACTAAAAAAACAGGTGTGACAAATCTCACCCGGTCAATTCCCTTTATAGTCTACTACACTAGGTTCTCATAGCCCTGTATTGGTCAACGAGCATAGAAATTCAATATGGCCAAAGTAAACATGTAGTACTACTTGGCTAAACAGTCTATAGCATATCAAGCATGTCAAAATACAAACTCTCTATCCAACAATAATAGGCATGGAAAATAGGAAAAGTAGCTGAACTGGCTAAACAGGACAAAATGGTCGTAAACAGAACATGCAAGGGCAATACATCCAAAGCATATAAATCAACTCTATTAATTATCCAAATTACCTCTACACAAGCATATAAGAATGGAAAGTAATCAAACGGGGAAAAACGGTAAACTCACAATACCCCATTCAAGGATATTAGTGGAATTTGCACGTACTACTCAAAGACATTGAACGGAAAGGCACAAACCACCTACTAAAATGATGTGGTAAAGATATAATTGATCCACGAGCCTTGAATCATCTTATACCGCTATAGATCTTCAAAAACGTATAAAACATTCAACCCATGATAACTTGGAAAATAAGAGTAATCACAAAACGAGGCTCAAGCAGAAGAGAGAACTCACAGATGTGATTCCAACACAACCAACGGTGTTCGATTCAGAGGACGGACTGAGGCTTGGGGGTTCATCGAAGATCTGCAGTCGTACGGGTTCTCTCGGTCGAACGGGACCTAAAACAACAGTGTTCTGTCCATCAGATGCGATCCCGATGCGTTTAATGAAAAACAAATACACTGTGTGTACTCTCTTTTTTCGTACTCTGTTTTATGCGGCCTACAAACACTCCCACATGGCTGTGTGTGTGGCTACAACATGGCCAGCACACGGTCTCCTGCGACATGGAAGTACACGGCGTGTACTCATAAAGTACACATCATCTACTAAGAAAATTTCCATAATTTCTTTTTTCCTAAAAAATGACCAGAAAAGGAAAAACATACCTAAAATGAAGATTCGGGTTCTTAAAAACTTCACCCCTTAGAGAAATTCGTCCCCAAATTTCCTTAGCACGACGTAGAAGAAGAAACCCTGAACAGCTCTGGCCACTATGATCGCACATCTTCCTCCCTCTCCCAAGTCTTGTCATGTACTCGCCCGTGCTGCCAAATCACCCGTACCAGAGGAACAAACTGGACCCGGAGAACCTTAGTACTATGATCGATGATCCGGATAGTATGCTCCTCAAAGGATGCATCCACTTTCAACTCAACATCCTCGGGTTGAAAGACATGAGATGGGTCTGAGAAGTAACATCAAAGTTGAGAAACATGGAAGATGTCGTGCATAGCACGGTACCTCTGAGGTAACTAAAACCGATAGACATCTGGCCTGACTCTCTCCAACACTTCTAACAACCCGACATACCTCAGAGAAAGCTTACCCTGTCTACTAATCCTCTTGTGTCGCAACCTCGGTGTGACAGACAAGAAAACATGATCCCCAACCACGAAATCCAGAGGTCATCTCCTCTGATCAGCATAAGACTTCTGTCGAGACTGCATAGTAGCCATCCTCTTCTGAATCAACTCTATCTGCTATGTCGTCTCCTGAACAAGACGAGGTCCCAGAAAAGCTGCCTCTCCTTCCTCCAGCCGACATAAGGGTGATCGACATGGCCTACCATAAAAGCCTCATAAGATGTCATCTGAATAGTTTCTTGAAAACTATTATTGTAGGCAAACTACACAAGATGTATATGCTTCTCCCAAGAACCTCCAAAATCTAGAATACATGCTTGGAGCATATCCTTAAGCACCTGAATCATACGCTCAGACATGCCATCTGTCTGGGGGTGGTAAGTTGTACTCAAAAGTATATGTGTACCCAAATACTTCTAAAGCCCATGCCAGACCCGAGAAGTAAAATGTGCAACCCTGTTAGAAACAATGGAGTGTGGAACTCCATGAAGACGTGCGGTCTCTCAGATGTACAACCGTCCAGGCTCACCAACACTGAAATTCTCCTTGATCAGCAATAAGTGAGAAACCTTCACCAGTCTAGCAATGAAAACCCAAACAGCATCATTCCCCTGAGGCGACCTCGGAAAACCAATCACGAAGTTCTTCGTGACGTCATTCCACTTCCACGCAGGAATGGGTAACTGCTGTAAAATACATGTTGGTCACTGATGCTCCGCCTTCACTTGATGGCAAGTGGAACACCTCTTGATGAAACCAACAACATCCCTCTTCATACATGGCCACCAATACTAACGGTGTAGATCACGATACATCTTGGTGACACCAGGATGAACTACCAAAATTGAGGAATGAAAGTCCTACATCAGCTTCTCGTGTATGTTTGCTGGAACCCATACGCACCCCTAGAAACGTAAGATCTCATCCTTGCCTATTGTCCATCTAGGAATAGGGTCCTCTCCTGATGCTCCCTCCCTTAGGACTAGGCCTTCAAAATCTGATAGCTACCTCATTCAGAGTCGATCAAGGAGAGTAGAGGTAATAGCTACAGAAGATAGAAAATTCTACCCATGTCTGTCTTGCACCTCTAAATGCATTTAGAGAATATAGACATAAGATTCCACTCATTGATGGCCTCCGGAACTACCTATATCTGAGTCCTCCTGCTCAATGCATCAGCCACTACGTTGCCCTTCCCAGGCGTATAGGCAAGCTCAAAGTCAAAGGACTGTAGGTACTTAACCCACCTGTGCTATCTCAAATTCAGATCACGCTGAGTGAAGATGTACTTGAGACTCTTTTGGTTGGTGAAAACCACAAAGTGACCTCCCAAAAGATAATGTATCCAGTAGCATAGGGAAAGAACAACAGCTACCAACTCCAGATCGTGCATTAGGTAATTCCTCTCATGTGGCCTCAACTGCCAAGACCCGTATGCAATGACTCCATCTCCCTGCATAAGCAAAGCTCCCAGCCCGATACCTGACGCATCACAGTAAACAGTATATCTATTGCCCAGCTCTGGAAAGACTAGTATGGGTGCTAAAGTCAAACTCCATTTCAGCGCCTGAAAGTATGACTCACAAGAATGTAAAAATAATAACCTCGCACCCTTCTTAGTAAGAACCGTTAGTGGTTCTGTTAAGCGGGAAGAGTACTGTATAAAATGTTTGTAGTATCCAGCCATACCTAGAAAGCTCTGCACCTCAAATATGTTCTTCGACTGCTCCCAGGAAACTACAGCTCTGACTTTCTCTAGGTCTACTGATACTCATGCCTCTGAGATAATATGACTTAGGAAGTGAATCTGATCCATCCAAAAGTGGCACTTTGAGAGCATAGTATATAACTGATGCTCCCTCTTTGTACTCAAAACAAATTAAATATGGGTATCATGGTCATGTCGAGTGTGAGAGTACAGCAAGATATCGTCCACGAAAACCACCACAAATGAATCCAAGTATGGATGGAACACTTGTTCATCTGTTCTATGAAAACTACATGTGCGTTCGTGAGACCAAACGAAATAACCATATACTCGTTTAGATCATACCTACTATGGAAGGCTGTAAGAGGTATATCAGATGGTCTAATGTGCAACTGATGATAACCGGACCATAAGTCAACCTTTGAGAACACCCAGGCTCCTCGAAGCTGATCAAAGAGATCATCAATCCTAGGCGAGGGATATCAGTTCATGACCTCCAACTGGTTCAGCTTTCGATAATCCACACAAAGCCTAAGGGTGCTATCTGCCTTCTTCGCAAATAGGACAGGCGAACCCTAAGGATAAGTACTGGGTCAGATGAAACCATTGGCCTGCAACTCCTCCAACTGTTTCTTGAGCTCTTTCAACTCTAGTGTAGGCATCCTATAAGGATAAATGGACACTGGTGCCACTTCTGGCACAAGATCAATAGAAATGTCTACCTCACGCTCCGGAGGCAGACCTAAAAAGTCCTATGGAAAGACATCTCTGAAACGATCTACCACTAGAGGAAATTCTAACTGTGAAGTCCCCTGGTCATCCAGATATATACTAGCAATCTGGGATGTAACTCCTCCCAACCCATGATGCTCTGGACCCGCTCTGCTCGCCTGGACATCCCATTCTCCCTTATGAAGAAAGGATCCACCCTCTAGTGATACAAAACTCACCCTACGGTGATAACACTCGATGACTACCTGGAATGGAACTAGCCAGTTCATTCTGATAATGAAATCATATCCTGTCATCTCTAGGATACAGAGGTCCCCTAGAAAGTGACATCCACCAACCTCTAGTGGGCACTCATTGCACTGATGTACACTAGTCGTTCTAGTCCCCAATGGTGTGTATAGCATCAAGAGATTGGAAAAGGAAAAGATACAGAGCCTAAGGCTCTCCACAATAGTAACAGATATAAATCTATGGGATGCCCGTATGTCAAAAAGAGCTAAAGATAAAACTGAGGCTACTAATATCGTACCTCAAACTATGGAGGGTTCGGGATCCTACTCTTGTTGGGTCTACTACACTGCAAAAGTCCGGACCATGTTGCGGCCCTGTGACCCGGCCTTACCACTCTGAGGTAGTCCACCCTACTGTCATTGAAGAATCAGTGGTTTAATACCAAGTCCACGACCTCCACCTCGGCTCGAATGGTCGGACAAACTCCAATTCTCAGACTGGTGAGAAACTGGTGGCGCTGCTTATGAACGCGGGGTCATAGAAGAACCCTTGTCACCAGATTCTAGTGAGAAGACCTGAAAAAAGTGCTAAAGATGACCCTTGTTGCCATAATATCAGAACTCTATAGGGTCTCTCGGGCAACGTGGACTTGTATTCCCGCTTCTCCCACACTGGTAGCACACCATTTGGCTACCGGAAGATGCATCCCACCTACTCTGATCTCCTCATGCAGTCTCCCCGTGGCGCTTCCTACTATAAGCTGGTGGGGCACTAACTCTGTATGTCAAACCACACTGGATCACAGCTCCGGAATCCCTCATATTTCACTATGTGACCAATGGCTAGTTGACGATAGAATATATCTATGTCAACCGGAAGATGTTCACCTACGATCGGATGTCGTGCCTCAGACCATCCTCAAACTTCCATGAAAGGAAAAACTAATCACATCCTGGAATAGGCATGAAACATTGCAGCTCTATGAAGCGAGAGGAATAATACATAAAAATAAGAGTACACTGCTCCAGACTCATGAACTCTCATGCTCAATCGCCCCTCAAGGTCTCCGGATAGAAGTAATTGTAGAAGATGCGCCAAAAATCTTCTCAATCCATATTCTGTTTGGAGGCTCGTCAGTCAGATCACATCCCCCCCACCTCTTGGAGGAGTCTCGAAGCATGTAAGTAGCGAAATTCACCCTCTTCTCTGGAGGTATCTCCAGATGATCGAAAATCGTCAGTGTGGCTTCTAGCCATGACTCTGTAGCCTGAGGTCCTCCATCATCTGAGAAAGTAGAAGGATGCAGTTGTTGGAAGAACCACATCAAATCAGCCATCAATGAGGTAGGAGGCGGTGCTCCCTAAAAGGTGTGCATCATCCTTATAAAACCCTACCAGAACTATGCATCTAAACCTATGTTAGGTACAGCAGCTGGTGCCAAGTCTGGAACAATTGGAGAATCTGTAGGTAGTCCCTTATCAGCCATGTCCGGTGTCTGATCACCGTCTAGAAACTGGCGCACAACTGAAGGACATATCGACGACATGAACCTACAAGGTCAATCACACGCCTTAGATCAAGATTATAAATTACTAAACCCAGGGAGTGAAAGAATGGAATAGGATAATAAATCACTCAGGTTTTACAAAACATGAATACATGGCGTGTATATTTCCTACACGACATGTTCCCTAACGTCATTTACATGGGCATGTACCCCTGCCTAAGCTGGTCGTGTAACACCCCAGAAAAATGGCGTATTGCCTTAACACACGGCGTGTACTTGAGTCCTATTTCCATGCCCGAGTCCTTCAACACAGTTAACAAACACGGCTCTCCGAAGAAAATACTACATGGAATGTGAAAGATCGACACGGCGTGTACTAAAAAAGCTTTACCTTTCCTGTGTTATTAGTGATACACCCTAACACATGGCTCACAATACACGGGATGTTCCAAATAGACACAACGTGTTCGTTAAGGGATAACACTAACCTGTGTTTTTCGTGACACGACCGGGTACCTGGGTCAGACAACACAGCGTGTTCAACACGGACACGGCGTGTATAGCTTAAGGTCTTATATATCTTTGTTTTTGGTTGCATAGGCGGACTTAGGGTCGACACTACATGGCGTGTTTGACTGGTACAAAATGTGTTCCCACCAGCTTTACCCCATCCTGTGTCTCTTCCCACACGGAATATGACACGGTTAGAGACTACATAGTGTGTACATAAAGTACAGGGCATGTACTTTTGAGAAACAGTTTCTTCCCAAATAGAAGAACACATGGGATGTACTTAACACTAAACAACATGTATTCTGGGTTTTTCTAGACAGTAAGCCTCATAAACTACTCTGAAACCCAGAAAAACACTGAAACAAGCATTAAAGGTGCCAAATTATGATCTGTGATGGCCCATAATCCCCACGAATAAAAGTCTATCATCTTATACATATTATAACAAGGAAAATAGAGCAATAATCCACGAAATTCTAGTCCATGAGGGCCTATAATACCTCAAGAACCAACGTTTTTCATCCATTCAAGAAAACCTCTACACAAACAATACCCTATCAAACAATAGGTATTTCTATCAAGGCAACTATCACAACAACATGCATATTTTACACATTATCTATCACAACAACATGCAATCACTAATTCATCCTAGATGGTATGGAAAAAATGCATAACATGTGATTTCTAGCAAGTTCATATACGATGCATGAGATAGAAAACCCTCATATCATCAGGTTGCAACAGAAATAGAACCTCAATAACATCAAAAACAATAGAACAAATCATGTGAATCACTCAAGATGAAATAAAATCAACTGTAATAATTGAAAAACTAAAAAATTGCAATTAAAAAGGTAGATTGGCTTTTCCCTATACATGGGTTAGCTACTCCCGAGCACAGCTTTTTACCAAGTACCTATTCATTCCTATCCCTGGCTAAAGGATCCAAACATTAAATCAAGAGAAAAGAATCCACTGATACCACTTTGTTACATCTCGGTTCCAGAAGCCACCAAGAGGTGCCCCGTACTTGGTTGGTCACATGGCCTCAAGCACATTTCCCTAAACACCAGAGGTTTCCGACTAGCAGCGAGTGCCTTGGGTGTGATAGTGGTGAAAATATTCCCTCATTGGCAGAGTACACATTGGAAGTAATCAATTACATAAAATAGCAGAAACATTAAATATCCAACAATAGTAAACAATGGAAGACAGGAATACTAAACAACTGGAGCACACACACACACATATATATAATGATGCATGATATATATGTCGAGGAAAATAGCCAAACAGGTCACAATGCTGGAATTAAAATAGTACTAAAACAAAGTATAAAATAAAAGATAAATAGCTCCTCAACATCGCAACCATATGCTTGGTCCCATGCTCTCTAGGTCCACGGAAAGTCAAGTACCGAAAGTAGAAGGGTGCTTGTCTTTATCTATTTCTACAATAATATAATATATTTTGGCACAAAATCATGACCCAAACCGGGTGTGAGACTAAATCCCAGTAGGCAACCACCCTAAGATCTGTGCCTAATAGTCAATGAATATATAGAAGGTAAAAGTACAGAAAATAGTAAACATGAAGGTGATCAGCAGTAAAAAATTCCACAATTCAAACAATCAATCAAGCACAGTATCCCTCTATGAAGTGTACACATCCTATCCTCTCTAGTACTATAAATGAAGACTCTCTGAGGAAGCACTCACAGTCAATTCTACTTATAGTCTAAGGTAGTCAGGAACTCTCTAAGGAAGCTCATGCGGTAAATTCTTCTTATAGCCCCAAGGTCAAGGACTCTCTGAGGAAGATCACTCGGTCAATTCCCCTTATATCCCAGGTCTTTCATAGACTCTCTATGGAATTACTCACCATCAATTCCCCTTATAGTTTAAACAGTTCAGGAATAAAAACACTGACTCTCTGAGTAAGCTCAGACGGTCAATCCCGTTATAGTCTAAAGTATTCAAGGATTCTCTGATGATGATCACTCGGTCAATTCCCCTTATAGCCCCAACTGGTTCTATGATCTCTGAGGATGCTCACTCTATCAATCCCCCTTGTAGCCAAAAGTGCTCAAATACTCTCTGAGAAAGCTCACCCGGTCAATTCCCCTTAAAGTCTACTAAACCAGGTTCTCACGGCCCTGTGTAGGTCAATGAGCAAAGTTGGGTAATATGGCCAAAGTAAACCTACATAACTACTTGGATAAATAGTCTACAAAATATCAAGTATGTCAAAATACAAACTCTCCATCCTACAGCAACAAGCATAGAAAATAGGCAAAGCAGCCACACTAGCTAAATAGGACCAAACGTTTGTAAACAGAACATGCAAGGGAAATACATCTAAATAATAGCAATAAACCCTATTAATTATCCAAATTACCTCTACACAATCATACAAGCATGGTAGGAAATCAAAAGGGGTAAAACAGTAAACACGCAATAACCTGTTCAAGGGTATTGGTGGAATTTTCACATAACACTCAAAGAGTTCAAACAGAAAAGAACAAACCACATACCTCAGTGTTGTAGGAATGATATACATGAACCATGAGGCTTGAATCACCTTATAATTATGTAGATCTAAGAAAATTTATAAAACGTTCAACCCATGATAACATGGAAAAGAAGAGGAATCACAAAATGAGGCTCATGAAGAAGAGAGAACTCATCAATGTGATTCCAATGAAACCAACGGTATTTGATTCAGAGGATGGACAGAGGCTCGGGGGTTCGTTGAAGGTCTACGGCTATACAGGTTTTCTTGGTCGAATGGGACCTAAAAGAAGAGTGTTCTATCTATCCGACACAACCTCGGTACGTTTAATGAAAAAAAATACAAGGAATGTACTTTTGAAGTACACAGCGTGTACTCTCCTTTTCTGTACTCCACATTAAGTGGCCTCCAGACAATCCCACACGGCCGTGTGTGTGGCTACTACACGGCCAGAACACTACCTCCTGTGGAAAGGAAGTACACGGCGTGTACTTAGAAAATTTCTAGAATTTCCCTTTTCCTCAAAAATGATCATAAAAGGAAAAACATACCTGAAAAGAAGATCCAGGTTTTTACATATTCATCTTATTATATTATATAATTTATATATAATTTCATGATATAATGATAAGGTTATAGTCTCTTTATGTGATATTATCAAACACTCATCACTAGTTGAAACCCTCCTATAGATAGGGAGGTGTTTTTTGCATGGATTTGGAAAATTCCATTTTGTTTCAGTTATCAAAAATTATTTTGTGTATTTAAATATCTTTTAAATTTTTTTAATTATTATGTTTATGAATCTATCCTAAAATAGGTGTTCATATACCTCACATTCATTAAAAATCACCTAAAGATGGTCAAAGATTGGGTTTTTCTACCTTTTCACTGGAAGGTTGTTAGGATACTACTATAGGTCTCATGGAAATAGAAATGGATTCTTCCACTACTACTAGAGAACCATCATAGATTAATTTTTAAAGTATAAAAAATGTTGTTATTCTACTTATGAGACTGAAAAGGTAATGGGACATAGTTGTTTTTGAAATATTCAGGGAACAATTATTTCCAAACATTGAATTAAATTATATAATATATCCTATAAACATCCCATGATTTGATGATGAACACTACCCTCTTCATAATGTAATAAAAATCTCATTTTTAGTGATTACACTATTTCATAGAACTTGAACCTAACAAAGTAAGACTTAGGTAACTACATTGTAACTAAACATTATAAATACCTCTGGCATGTTGTTTTTTATTATATGAATTTCATATTGTGGTGAGTTTTTGTAACACGCTGATATTTTATGAGATAGATTATTTTTAATTTCAATGATGTCATGTGTTGTATGATAAACCAAGATTATCTTGAGCTATACGAAACACCATATTATCTTGTTGTATATGCAACAATATACATGGATTTCATTGCACTCAAGAGTGACCTTCCTCAATAGCTTGCGTTGTACGCAATACCAAGTTTCACTAAACAAAGATATATTATTAAAATATTATATGAACTATTCATTGTGAATAATATTAACTGAATTTTTAATTCTATATAACATTAATATTCATCTTATTTATTTTCTAGAACATTATATAAGAACAAATTCAATTTTTCGGATAAAAAAAGATTTTTAAAAAAAATGCATTTTTGCAACCTTTTGATGGTGCACCAATATTAAATCTATTTTTTAACACTTTTTTATATTCTATTTGAAAAAATAAATGTATTATTTGTAAGTGATACATAAAAAATTAAATTCGTTGAAATTTTTTTATTTTTATGACGAAATTCAAATTTTGATGAATAGTGAAAAATACTGCACTTTAATTCCAAACTGCCTTTTCATTTAATTTATTTATATATTTAGATTATATTTTTAATTGGTTTTAAAGGGTAATTATATTATGTTTTTATAATTTTAATCCAATTTGGGTAATTGGAAGTAATTTCACATTTAAATTGTAGATAAACACATGATAATCTTTTGATAGGTTTTTACTTCTTAAAAACCGCTTTTTGGTTTTGACAACGGGAATTAATTTTAAATTATTTTATCCCAATTATGTATTTTTAAATTTGAAAGATGGATTAAATATTTTGAATTAGTGTTTCCAACTTATGTTAATAGGTTAATCTTATTTTTGGATATTATGAATAGTAACTATGGTAATTTTTATTTACCAAAGTTAAAGGTAAATCGGGTACATTATGGTTACTAAAAATATGATAAAAAACAAAATTACCCGAAAACCATCCAAAATTCTATTGGATGAATTGAAATCGACCAATATCACCTATGGGTTTGATTTGATTCATTTAATGGACTCTTTCCATGAAAGTAATGTAATTGTAATTAAAACAAAAGAAGGTGACAACGTGTCACTCTAATATATCTTATAAGTATAATAATTTTCATGTAGAGATAAACACGATAAAACTTCAAACATAAATAGTCTCCACAAATATATTTGAAATTATATATATAATGTTAATTTATTTATAATTTTTAGAGATTAAATAATTACCATTAATTATAACACAATAGTGATGTAGAATTTATTTTGTTGATATAAATATCAAATAATTGGTTTTATAAATATTAATATAAATATCATAAGAACTAATTAATGTTCCCCAAGAATTTTATAGGTGACTATGACATGTTATTAGTTTATTAAAAAAAATTGAATTTATCTTCTGTGTGGATTTTAGTTAAAGTGAAATAATTGAATAGTATCAAAATTTACACTATTGATATTTTATAAAAATAACATATTATTAAATTATTTAAAAACCACACAAATATTTTAAAAAATAAAAATAAAAAATTATATGGTCAAAAATACCATAACGTATCCAATTATGGAAAATTTGCATCACATAAGTAAATATTTATAACCATTTAATAATTAGAATTTTATTAACAAAAATAAAATTAAATATATTAAATAATAATATATCAAAATGATATGGTTGAAAATAAAATAAAAACTTGTAAAAATTTATTTTTTGATGATATTAAAACCTATACCATATCATATTTGAAATGGGTACATTTTGAAGGTTTTTAGTGGGGTTTGATTTTATTATAAATTAATATTTTTGAGATTTCCAAAATTATCCCTCACCTCAATTATAAAAGGGCACTTCCTCCCTCAACTCTTGACCTCATTTGGAGCCTTCAATATCGACCATAACCTTCTCATTTACCTTATAAACTTCCTTTTAAACATTTTATAGGTCATGGTTTTTTTCTAAGACCAACTTTAATGTTGTAAGATGAGATTTAGAGGAGGCACGTTGAAGAAGATGTAATATCACTACCTGATTCTTTCAAACTTTGTTCTTCTTATACATCCACCTCATGAGTTGTTTCATTAAAAATTAATAACTACAGTAGTATGTATATAATAATAGGTTATTATTATTATCAAAACACCATATTCCACCTTCTACTCATCCTAAGAAAAATGAATCACTGTGTTTGCGTACGTACAGCTTACCGTCCCCATTCCATAGTGTAATCCTTTTTTCACCACCACTATACATGGATGGGTATAATGATGTAATTAATATATATATATATATACAATTAGTATAAAATTATATTTATTCTTAGATACTATACACTATCCACTTCAATGTCATTCGATAATTATGGGAATGATGTCGTCACTCGTGCGTACCGACAGCTTACCGTCTCTATGGTGTGATGTGATTTGTTCTATAAAGTCTTCATTAAAGAAAGATTATAAAAATTAATTAAATGAATTAATATGATATATATTATACTAATACTATTTTGTAAATGATATAACTGTAATATAAAAAATGAATAAGAACTTATCCGAAAAAAAAAGCATAAGAACAAAAAGCAGTTAATACCTGAATAACGATAAACAGTGAAATATTACTAAAAAATAGTGAAAATATGATCATATAAGTCATAATAAAAATGATTATGATTTTGGAATAAATCAGTAACATTATTTAAATCATTAAAGAGCATTTTTGGATACGTATGAAGCATATCAGGCCTAAGGTGAGGGATAATTTTGCAATCTTATTATTATCCGAGATTGTTTATTCATAATAATTTTTTGGGGTATATTTATCATTGATTTCTATTTTTCCAAAATATATAATATTTTTTCTATTATTATACTACTTTTTAAATTATGTTTTACCCATCGGTTAATTTTTATTGAAGGGTATGGAAGGAATCCTTCTTTTTTTCCATATGAGGTACTTTTTTACTTTTCCCGCAAAAGTACGAAAAGAATGTTTTTTTAACTTATAGGGCATGTAAAAAAAATTTACATCTTCATAATTCCTTATTTCCATGAAGTTTCCTCTAAATTATTTAAATATTATTATCAATTAATTACTTTTATTTTAAAATTCCATGGCATTTTGAAAAAATAAAACAATTTTGAAGAAGAAAATATATTTTTCTCGAGAATAAAGTTCAAGTGTTTTATCAAAATTATTTTCATCTAAGATGAAAAAGGTTTATGTTTCTATCCCTATTATTAATTTCATTTGATTGTGTTTATGATGTAATTATGTTTTGTGAAATCTATTAATTTTATATGGATTATGATTGAATGGTGTTCAATAAACCCATTTTATTTCATGAGTTATGTTATGATGAATGATTTATATTTTTGTGACACATGTAAGAACGATTTCACTATGAAATGGGTGGGACCTATATCTACCTCCAATGAATTGGGTAAAGGTTTATATCTCATTATATATATATATATATTAATATAATGTAAATTAAAATTGGTTCAGTAATATAGGGCTGGAACGACAAGTAAATCTAATTCAGTAATACATGGATGTAATGGAAAGTAAACCTATTTCAGTAAATGACTTTTTCCACTATGATTGTATTGGATGAAATGCCTTGGCTACTATGTAAATCATATTATATGCCTATTTGTTTTCCATAATTCCATTTTTTTTCAAATGCTATTTTATCAGGGTTAATGTTCCTTTATGATTTATGCCTTACGCACTGCCAATATATATTTCATGACTTAAGATTTTGATCTTTAAACTTTATGTTCATGTTCTTACATTCTTATGATTATGGGTTTTTCTTTGTTCTCAATGTTTACCTTTAATTATTATTTATCTCACCCTTTTTTATGTTTAATTTTTCCCTAAGTTATAAATAAAGGTTTTATGTACGAAAAAAGGGGGAGATCTTTATGGGAGTTGTTGAAGATATTTCACCAAGTTAGATGATTATGTTCCACGCTTTTATAGACACTAAACTAATATGTTATTTGGGTTTACATTTGTGTAATGTAATAAGTATTCCTTAAAATAAATGTAATTTCCATGTACTTAAATCTTGGTTCATTTTAGTTGGTATCATAGTGAAGGTTTGGTCAACCATTGGAATCTAGGATGTGAAAACTTTAGTGAGATCCCTTGAGATATTTCTAATGTATGTCTAGGGATGTCCCTAAGGGTATGTCTAACTATAGGTTACAGTACTAGAATCATTTCAATGACCATGAATGACCTAGTATTAGACCTAATATGTTAGATATTGAACGTACTTCCCAATGATTATGTTGTTTTCCTAGTATGATTACTGTCTGTCACACTATTCTTTTTGTGTTTTAGATAATAGCTGGAACCCGAAGGAACCGTGTTAATGATCAATGCACTGGGAAATGAGATGCTTTTCCTCTTGAAAAAACAAGTGGTATGGGATATTGAATGAAAAATATTGTTAATATACTTTCATAAGATATGAATCATTCTGGACTTCCAAATGAACAGAGAAGGAAACAACATTTTGTTGAGTCCTTCATGAGGAAGCATCCACCTTATTTCAGAAGGTCTTCTGATCCACTTGTTTCTAAACAATGGATTAGTAGCATTGAAAAGATATTTTCCATAATTAACTATTCAGAACATAAAAAGGTCATTTTGGTTATTTATCATTTAGAAGGTGAATCAGGCCAGTGGTGGACTCTAATCAAGAATATCAGGCAACAAGAAGAAATTGAATCCATGGAATGGGATGAGTTTTGAAACTTTTTTTTCAATAATTTCTTCCCTCGTATTCTTAAAACATAGATGTAAAATGATTTCCTTGAGATTAATCAAAAGGATCATTAATCTATTGGTACATACGAGGAAATGTTTACAATACTTTCAATGTATACTTCATGTTTTATCATCCAACTAGAATGTAAAGTTGATGATTCTTTAGCGGCCTAAACCCAAGATTTCAAAGGGAATTACCTATAAGAGACATTATTCACTATGAAGAGATTGTGTTTTTTTCTATTAAGGTAGAAATGTAATTTGGTGTTATATATCAATCTCATGGTTTTGACAAGAAATGAAAGATGGAGTTCAAGAGAAAATCTCAAAACAATTGTGAAAATAAGATGAATGATTATGTATGTTTAATGGTTCGAAAGAAGCATGGTGTAGATTGACTTAAAGGGATAAGAAAATGTTTTGCGAAAAATAAGGTTATATATCATTTGAGTTCTGATGTAATGGAAATAAAATTGCTAATGATGCGAATATAAAAAATACTACAGAGAATTCACCACCCACACTTCAATTCTATAAGTGAAATGAAATGGGGAATTATGCTAACCAATGCCCAAATCTAAGGGTAAATAATGATGACCGAAATCAGAAACCTCTTATGGAATAATACAAATGAAAATCACATTTGATCACTACTAGTGATGTTGAGTATGGAAAAAACATGGTGGAATGATTAATTGTTTATGCAATAGGATTCCAAAATAGTGTTGTTGAATCTATTTTATAGTATTATATAATTTTAGAATATATATGTATTAGTCCATTGTGGTTTTCCATAATTATATGGTACTGTTATCCACGATACGTAATTGAAATATCATTGGAAAGCACATGATATGTGCATAATGAAGGTATAAGGAGATAATGACATGTTTGATAGTATTAATGAGCTCATGATTGATATAAGGACAAAGTGATATCATGGTTTGAGTTTGTAGAATTTTTGGTATTTTTGTTTTATAGAAAGAGTTTATGTTTACAGAATGCATGTTTCCACTAAGGTTCTACAGTAATTCATGTTATTACCATGTTTCATGAGAATACATGATTATGGTATTCACATGTTTGGAATTTGATAACCAAGAACTACCTTATGAGATATGGGAGATAAATTTTTTGTCAATTTAGTTCACCTCTTTATAAAGTTTTATATTTTTTTTATTGGTAGGATTGTAATGTTATCCATTTATAGATAGTATAAGTTATTTTATGTTTGATGTTTGTTGGATTAATGTATTATCTCACTATATGAGGACTCATGCATATTTGATTACCTATGTTATCCTTCTTGTTGAGATAGATGGAATAGTCTATCATACTATTTCATGATCTTATAATTCAAGAATGAAAAATTCAACTTGATTTATTTAAATAAGATAGGAAGGGGAAATTTTTCAAGACATAAACAATGGTTAGATTGTACTAAAATCAAGTGTCTATTTTTCTCATGAAAAAATTGTCATCTTTGTGGAATGGATCTAGAAAATAAAAATTGTTATCTTAGTAACCTCTAATCCAATGAATAATATGGTCCCTTAAATCATCTCTGATTTATGGATTTATGGTTGCTAACTTTCTCCACACCTTGTTATCTATCACTCTCTATCAGAACATGAATGTTATAATTTTTCTCCCATGTCCATGTTTTCACTTTCCACCTACGTTATCCTATGTGGAAACACTGTGATGAGTTACTTTGAGAAAATATTATGTTTTTAACTTTACTTTCTAAAATGAAATTTTGGTATTCTTTTATATGATGTGGTTTTTTATGAAATTAACTTTCAATTAGTAAACCTTTTACAACCCCGATGAATTTCGAGGGAAAAATCATTTTTAAGGGGGGTATAATGTAACACCTCAAGATTTTATGAGATATATTATTTTTAATTCCTCTGATGTCTTATATTATATGCTACACCAAGTTTAACTTTCATGATAGACAACACCATATTAGCTTGTAGTATACGCAACACTATACTTGGCTTTCATTACATGCAAGAGTGGCCTTCCTCGATAGCCTGCGTTGTACGCAATACTGAGTTTCACTAAACAATGTTATATTATTAAAATATTATATAAACTAGCTGTTATGAATATTATTAACCGCATTTTGAATTTTATATAACATTAACATTCATCTTAGGTATTTTATAGAACATGATATAAGAACGAATTCAATTTTTCGGATAAAAGAAGTACTTTTCAAAAAATGCAGTTTTGCCACCTTTTTATGGCACAGAAATTATAAATCTAGTTTTTGACGCTTTTATATATTCTATTTGAAAAAATAAATGTCTTATTTGTAAGTGGTACTTAAAAATTTTACTTTCTTTGAGTTTTGATATTTTTCTGATGAAATTCATGTTTTGATTAATACTGAAAAATACTACATTTTAATTCAGAACTACCTTTTCGTTTAATTTATTTATATAGTTATATTATATTTTTAATTGTTTTTAAAGTGTAATTGGATTAGGTTTTTATCATTTAATCCAATTTTTTTGATTGGAAGAAATTTTACATTTAAATTGGACACAAACACATGACAATCATTTGAGATGTTTTTACTTCTTAAAAACCCGCTTTTTGGTTTTGACAACGAACATTAATTTTAAATTAATTTCTTCAAATATATGTTTTGAATTATGAAAAATGGACTTAATGTTATTAATACGTGGGTAAAAGTTATTTTAATAGATTACTTTTATATTTGGGTATTATGAATAGTAATTATGGTAATTTTTATTTACCACAGTTAAAGATAAATAGGTATAATGAGGGTAACTAACAATATGATAATGATAATACAATTATCATAACACCTACAAAAATCCTATTGTATTAATTAAATTCTAACAATATCACCTATGGGTCATAGTTTATTCATTTAATGGACTTTTTTCATGAAAGTGATGTAATTATAAATAAATCAAAAGAAGGTGACAACTTGTCACTCTCATATATCTTATAATTATAATAATATTAATATAGAGATAAAAATGGTAAAACATAGAACATAAAAATATATAAAAATATAATTAAATTATATACAGCATGTGAATTTATTTATAATTTTTAGATATTAAATAATTACCATTAATAGTGACCAAATAGTGATGATTAAATTATTTTATTGATAGAAATATCAAATAAATGGTTTTACAAATTTTACAATAAATATCATATGAACTAATTAATGTTCTCCCAGAATTTTATAGGTGACTATGACATTATTGAAGTTTATTAAATATTTTGGTTCGAATTTATCTTCTGTATGGATTTTATTTAAATTCAAATAAATGAATAGGGTCCAAGTTGACACTATTGATATTTTATTAAAATAATATATTATTAAATTATTTAAAAATTACAAAAATATTTAAAAAATTACAAAGTGAAAATTATATGTTATATAATTTCATAAATTATAAAATTAAAGGCACTTTACAACCCTTATGTAAATAATTATAACCATTTAATATTTAGTATATAATTAACACAAATAAAATTAAAGATATTAAATAAGAAAAAATCAAAATGATAAGGTCTAAAATAAAATAAAAACATGACTAAATTTTATTTTATGATGAAATTACAACCCTATATTATCTCATATTCTAAATTTGGAAATTTTGGAGGTTTTTAATTGGTGTTTTATTTTATTATAAATTAATATTTTTGAGGTTTCCCAAAGTGCCCCTCACCTCAATTATGAACGGGAACTTCCACCCTAAACTCTTCACATATTTTTGAGCATTAAAGAACAAAAAGACCTTGAGAAGTTCCATTATAAACATACCTAGAAAAATTATATAGGTATTGGTATTCTTTAAAGACCAACTCTTGTGCTCTAAGAGGAGGTTTACAAAAGGCACGACGAAGAAGATGTAATATCATTTACCGATTATTTCAGGCTTCTTTCTTCTTATAATTACACATCATGAGTTGTTTCATTATAAAGTAATAACTCTAGTAGTTCTTATACTCTGAGAGTTTCTTATGATTATAAAATTATCGTATTCCACCTTCCATGCATCCTATGAAAAATGAAATCACAACTTGTGTGTACGTACAACTTACTGTCTCTATGCCATGGTGTAATCTGTTTTTCACCACCACATTCATTGATGGGTATAATGATGGAATTAATATATATATATATTATTAATATAAAATTATATTGATTTTGAGATACTATAAACCATCCACTTCAATACCATTCAATAATTTTGGGAACGATATTGGCTCTCGTGTGTACGTACAGCTTACCGTCTCCACGGTGCAATGTTATTCATTCTACATAATCATTATTAAAGAATGATTATATAAATGCATTGGATGATTAAATATGATATATATTAAACATGAAAAATTATTTAAATTATATAACTATATCCTAAAAGTAGGGTTAATAACTTATCCAACAAAACATGCATAAGAACATAAAGCAGTTAATACCCGAATAACGAGAAACAATGAAATGTTACTAAAAACAGATGAAAATATGATCATAAATTTTATCATAAAAATGAATATGATTCTATAATAAATTATTAACACTATTTAAATAATTATACATGAGATTCAGATACATAATAACCATATCATACCTAAGGTAAGTGATGATTTTGCAATCTTAATTTTATCCGAGATTATTTATTCATAAGTATTTACTGGGGTATATTTATCATTCACGTCCATATTTCCTAAATGTATAATAATATTTAAATTATTATCATATTTTCTAAAGTCAATTTTAAGCATTATTGAAGTTTTATTAAATGGTATTGAAGTAATATTTCTTACTTTTTCCACACGAGGTACTTTTGACTTTTCTGGAAAAAGTACGAGAAGAATGTTTTTTTAACTTGTACGGCATGAACAGATTTTTACATATTCATAATTACTTATTTCTATGAAATTTCCTCTACAATATTTCAAGTTTATTTTCAAATAAATACTTTTCTTTTAAAAGTTCATGTCATTTTGAGAAAAGAAAATGTTTTTTTTAGAATAAAGGATGTTTTCCTCAATAATTAAGTTCAAGTGTTTTATCCAAGTTATTTTCCATATAAGATGACATAAGGTTATTTTTATATCTCTATTATTAATTTTATTTGACTACGTTTATAATGGAATTATTATTTATGAAATCTATTTACATTATATAGATAATAATGGAATTATGTTTAAGAAACCAATTTTATTTCATGGGTTATGCTGTGATGAATGATTTTTTTTTGGAACATGAAATAATGATTTCACTATGAAATGGGTGGGACCTATATCTCCCTCCAATGCATTAAGTAAAGTTTTATATCTCATGATATAGACATGAATATAATATAATGTAAATCTATTTCAGTAATGTAGGGATGGAATGGAAAGTAAATTTGGTTCAGTAATACATGGCTGGAATGACAAGTAAACCCAGTTCAGTAAAGGAATTTTTCTACTATGATGATCTTTGAAAAAATTCCTTGGATACTATGGATATTATTTTATGTGCATATTGGTTTCTCACAATTACATGTTTTATGCCAATTTTATTTTACCATGGTTAATTTTCCTTTATGATTTATGCCTTATGTACTACCATGATTTATTTCATGACTCAATATTTTGATATTTAAAATTTACTTTTAGGTTTTTACATGATTATGTTTATGGATGTTTCTATGTTTTCAATTTTTACCCTTACTGAGCATTGATCTCACCCTTTTTTTGTTTTTCCCCAGGATATAGAGAAAGGTTATATGTTGTAAAACATAAGGTGGAGATATTTATGGGCGATTTTAAATATATTTCACCAATTTAGAATATTATTCTCCAAATTTTCAAAGAAACTAAACTAATACGGTCTTTGGGAATAAATTTGTGTAATGTATTAAGTATTCAGCAAAATAAATGAAAGTTATATGTATGTAAACTTGGGTCGTTATAGTGGTTATGAAATATTATTTTATCCATACTTCATAAATGATATAGATATTTGAGTAAAAAGAGGAGATAATCAAAATATAAAGTAAAATATAGTAAAATTAGGGAACATTGATTCACTTTCCCTCTTAGAGTCCTTGAACAATCCACTCATCACTTCAATTTGTATCAAAACTAAATAAGTATCCTCTTATTAGCTATAAATTTTTCCAGATTATTTTTATTTATCTATATAAAACAAAAATATGGAGAAAATTAATAATATTCTCAAATAAATAACTCAATATCCATTCCTATTAAATTTATGATAGACTCCATGACTATAAATTTGAAAAATAAGAAGATATAATATGTAATGAAATCGAGAAAGATATCATAAGAATGGGAAAAATGATTTTACCTTAAGATATATATAAGTGAATAAAATTATCAAAAAATAATCCTGATAATGGATCATAAAAGTATGTAAAAACAAAGTGGATATTATTCTACCATGGGAGAAAAGGTCGCACAATAGGCCATTGTAAATAGTCGAATTAAAAAAATAATGTAATCTATAAAAAATAATGGACTTATTACAAGAGAAAAATAAGATTATTGGTTTTATAGGATACATCCCCAATGAAGAATATGTGGAATCTCATAAAAAGGTTGACACAAAATGTTAAGATAAAACATGTGTGAAATCAGGATGGTTGGACATGTTAAAAAGGAATGTTTTACTATTTGACCATTTCAATTAGAAATGGCTATGAATATTGAGAATTAAAAATATAGTTCATGTACTAAAGGGAAACAAATATTCTTCACAAGAAGAAAAACTCTAATTTCATAATAGTTCATCTAATAGAGACAATCCAATCATTCTTGAGAACCTATATTGAAGTTGAAAAAATCATGTACATCCTCCTAATAATTTAATGACTTGGATACCTAGATATAATGTGTTCAAGGAAAAAAATATGAATCACTATTGGTTTCATGTGCTATATTATCAAAATTTAAAAAAACAAAGATCTAAATAATAAGAAATTTAAAATTATGAAGAATCACATGTTGTATAAAGAATTCTAAATCTAGGAAGAAAAGAGGTGCATAGATGAAGAGTTATCAATAATGTGGAGAAATAAAGAAAATATTGTTTGGGTATAGATCTATATCACAACATTGTTGATCTTACCAATGATTTGATACAAAACCTAACATTATTCCATTAGATATTTTTATGTCTGATTATGTGTAGGGAATTAAAGGTGATACATGAGATTTTATAGAATAATAGGAAATTTTTAATCTTTATGTAGCTAGAAGATTCCATCCATCATGGTTGTTTGAACCATAAAGTTTTGTGTTTGATATTATTACATGATATGTGGTGGATTTAGATTTATTAACAAGACATGTTGTGGATGTTTTGAGACAAAAAACGTGGAATTATTGGAACTTTAAGACATGTAGAAGCTATCATAGTGGACTCCAATCATGAAGGTGAATCTTGGAGGATTTTTATGGACCACGAAGTCCATAAGTTTAGAATAAATTATATTAAGAGAGTGTTTGTAAACTATTAGATATAAATCTATCGGTATGACAGAACCCACACCATAGTACCATAGCCAACACCATTGTATTTAATTGAATGAAAAAAATCAATCTCTATTTTCCAAGGTTTTCCCATAGAAGAAGTGTGCTATGAGTTTTGTCTCTAAAATTTTGGAATTTCATAATACATATCTAGATATTTCATGGTGGTACATGAGTTCATGGTATTCATTTTAATTATTAAGTGTTAATAGATAATTTATCATGTTATGTAGATGATGGTTTTCTATAAAAGGGTCCGGATAAATGAGAAATATGGTCAGTGAAATGATAGAGAAATTCAAGTTGCCAGCCACTAGAGGGAATTCAGTTGGGATAAAATAAATCCATGACTGAATAAAATAGTGTAGGTGAGCACCATCTTGGATCAACACCATTGTGAGTGAATAGATAACAATGGTATAGGGAAGCACTATGATGAAGTGGCTATTGCATGTTTCAATACCACGGTAGTTATGTGGTGAGTGGATAGTGTGACGTTTATGACATAGAAATGGAAATTTAGAAGCAATTATAATATAGGGTGAGGCTCAAATGGGATACATTGTAGAAAAAATATTATTCTATATATTTAAAAAAAGATCTTGTGTGTTTTTTATGAGGAAAATTTTCATCGTACAAAGGAACACTCTGTAAGAGGTGTTGAGCCAAAATTGCATGTCATTGAAGTTTCAAGGTTGCCTACACCATTGAGGGAATTATATTTCACGGTCTTATTGGAGAATATAATTCCATGCTGTGAAAAAAAATTCATCATGGATAGTGTGTTTTAAAAATAAAAGGATTGTTTAGTAATATCAAATCCTATAGGAATACATAAAAAATGAAATTATGGTGTGGTATATCTTATACTATAAGAATGGATGAATTAATATTTCTTATCCTATACGATATCACACCATAGTGTAATTTGTACATCATAGATAGTTTTTTGAGTTGGAAGAGTGGAAGAAATCATACTGTAATTCTGTGAGAGTTATGGAGAAGATCATGTAGGGTTTGTGGGAGCATTTAATTTGATTGAGAGTTATTGATCTTGTAAAATTAATGTTTTAAATCAAGGAATTAGTCCTCAATAAAAAAATTATCTCAAATTCAACACTACTGTGAAATATACAACACTATATATTTGGAAATAAAAAAGATGAAAGTTTTATGGAATCTTATACCATTCCATAGTAAAAGAGTTTTCATTCCATATTAAAAAATTTATAGGTAGCTAAAATAGTAGTTGAGGATATAAATCACATGTGATAATTTAGTTTTAATTACATTTTATGATATCAATAATGTCATGGGACTCTTGAAAAAATCATAGTAGAATTATATTCAATCTAAACCATTATATTAAAATGAATGAGAAAATAACTCAATAAAATGGTCGGTGGTAGTTCTAGAGAAAAATATTTCTTAATATAGTGGAAAAATGGAGATTAAAATTTTAACAAATGAGAGGAAATAATTACTACTATGAATTAAATAATAAAGAAAAGTGTATGGAAATTCTTGAAGATCTTGAAAAAGAAAAAAGAGAAGGTGATTCCATGAAATCACATCGAAATAATATGATATTTATCAAGGTGACATTCACGGTAGGACTACGAAGGACCATGAGGATATTCAAATACACTCATCCATACATAGTGTAATCATCTATAATAAGGTGATATTGTTATTACTCTGTGTTCCAACTTGTAATTCATTTCATATAGAAGTATTCCAATGGAGGTATGTGGGAGGAAGTGATATTTGGGTGGCAATTAAATGGCCCAAAAACATTATAAGGGAAGTAATTCTAGGATGTGGGTTCCAAGGAAACCCCCAATTAGTAAATTTATAGTTCATTTGGTGCATCAAAACATTGTCAATCACATGCTCCATGTACTATCCTATAGTGGTGAACTAAGTAAAAAATCAGTGTTTCTTGTGTGATTGATTTTTATATTCTACCCAACATATTAGAAACATTTTTCAAGTGACCATAGAATATATATGTTGAAAATATGTCAAGTGAAAATAAAATTAGATCTTATAATCATCAAGTGAAAAATAAGTTACCCTTCATGATAAGATGACCAAATCATTAAGGTTGTAAGGGATTTCAATAAAATGTTTTTTAATTGGAAATGATTTTAATACCCTAATTCTCTATTATTATCGTGGTATATCTCACCTGATACCCTTGAGTGACCAACATATATTATCAGAGTGTGGGTTTATTTTCAATTGAATTTTTATTTTCTATAACATGATTTGATGTTTTAGAAGAAAAGTGGAACACATAGTGAACACTCCTCTATTTTATGGAAAACATTTCAATAGGTGTAAAAAATGATTTCATTTTTTTGTGGAATATTATCTTGATGTTCATCACAATTTTATTTAGGATAGAATTATTCTACGAAGAAAACATTAAATAAATTTTGAGATAGGTCTAAGAAATATAGAGATTTATTTATGCTCAAAGAAGGCATTAAAGAATTATATCATGGAAAATATGTTCGAGAATATTATCATTTTATGTTGTTCGAAAACATATGTACAACACTATAAGATTAATTTATATATATATATATATATAAATTACCTTATGTAAAAAATAAAAAACAAGAATCCAAGACAATATGGATTCCCATATTATGGAAATGTTTTTAGAAAGAGTGAGATCCTACTAAAAGAATCTGAAATTACTCAAATGTAAGGTATTAATTATTTAGAGTGCAAATCTATTTATTGGGTTAATGATGATATGGTAATGAATAAATAAACTGATAGGATATGTTGAATTAGGACTAATAGTGATAATGAAGTCCTATGGAGGAAAAAAAGAAGTTTTACACTTATCAAAGGAGATGATCGGTAATTAAGATAAGAAAAAATTATCAAGATATTAGGATCAAAGTGTTGGAAATATAAATTGAAAATTTGAAAATCCCAAATCTAGAGGCTTGGTAAAGAATCCATAGATTTTAAGGATAATAATATTTCCCAATAAGAAACACTTGAAGTTATTTCTTATAAATTTTATAAACTCAAGGATAATATCAAGGGGAATAATTTCAACTCAATATATATTCATAATTAGAATTACAAGACTAATGAAATTGATTCTCATAGAATATAATTTGTTGAGGAGAGAAAAATTCTTAAAAAGTACCAATTTTCAGGAAATACTTCATTGCTTAAATTAATAAGAAGATGAAAAGGAAAAGTTATATTATATAAAAAATCACTCATTGCATTAAATATGAGATATCAACTGGGAAGGGTCTCAAAGAGGATCTAAATCCTCAACTTGAAAAAAATGAAAAAATATATTTTCTTTAGAAAATAATTAAATCTCAGTCAAGAAAGAAGTAGAAAAATATTTTCCTAAGTGTAATCCTAAAATCAATGATTATTTACAATTTTTATTTGAATATCCTTCTATATGATATAGTTAATTGAAAGGAAAATATACATCATATATAGAAAATAATTAGAAGATTGTGATGTCCCAAAGACAATGAATTATGGGAAAATTTGGTGTTGTATATTATGAGACTTATTAAATGAAATAAAAGAGGTGAAATATAGATAATCCTAATAAAATGGAAAATCTAGGAGATATTGGAAACAAACATAAAATAATTCTTGCAATAGAAATTGGAAAATAAATATTCTTTATAAGAAGGTTTTGAAATATGTTCTACTTTTATGGTGTTCATAGAAACATTTCTAATTTTTTAAGGCATGGGAACACATTAAATTCTATAAATATGTTTAAATGTATAAAATATGGAATATACAAGAATAAAAGAAAAGGTTTGGTTGATATTATAATAATTATTTTCATACTCGTCATGCCTTAAGTGTAATTTTATGAGGAAATTCAGTAGTGATTAAAGGAAGAACATGGAATGCATAAAATAATAAATTAGTCTATGTAAGAAATAGATTTTAGGGGATATATAAAGAATATTTTTATGATGAATTTAGTGAGAAAATGAACCCTAAAATTTTTTCTAAGGCACAACCATATTAGAGAGAAAATAAAATAACATGGAATCAAGAGAAGTGTCCATATTATGAAAAAATTAAAAGTAACATGATAAAGGAATGTCCTAACATGAGGTATGTTTTGAAATTATTAATAGTTCATGCAATGATAGATTGAGTAGTCATGTGTGGAAATTTAAAAGTAAAATAGTAGTGGAGAAATAAATAATCTATTGTAAATCAATCCAAGGAAAAAGTATTATATCTTGGTTTTTAATTAAGTTAATAATCCATGATAATTGAAGGGGTGATTGGATTCTATTAAATCTTATTCAGATTTGAAATAAGAGAATGAGATGAATGGTAAAGGGAAAATGGTGGCCAATAGAGACTCTCCAACCTTATTAGCTTCACGAAATAAAAGGTACCACAATCCCCATATACATTATATGTTTTTAATTGATTAAGGTGGCATATAAAATGGGGGGGGGGACAATCCATGGGGTAGTTTTTTAAGAATCTCATAAGAGTACGTGTAGAAGAAATATTGTTTTTATCTAAAGAAAGCTCATGATATGAGTGGTGTTTGATGTATTTCATTTCGTGATTAGTATGAAGCCCTGTATTTCTTGTATTGGTGAAGTTTTTATACTGAATTTGTTTTTGAAAATAATGAATCGGGGAAGAATAGGGTTTCTCATCATACCTAAGACAATCTATAGTATCACACTTTTTTTTTATTTTACAGTTAGTATCAGATTTAATATGATGGAAATAGAGCTATAGATTGAGTGTAATAATACCACTAAATAGGAGGAAAGATAAAATATGGACGTAGATATTTTCATAAATTTCATTTCTATTTATCAATTAATAAATAAATTTTGTTATTTTTTATTGATATAGGGTACTAACTATTGTTAGTTAGGGGAGTCAATGAAGAACCATAAAAGATAGCTAAGACTCATATGTGAATAATGAATCCTATGAAGAAATGGAAGTAATGTGGAATTATTGACTTGATATTTATGATTGGTATCAATTGATTTCCCAAGTGGTATGTCTCAAGACTATGTGCTTTATATTTTATATATTAACTTGTTGGGTGGAGGATGTGATGAGATCATAGGTTGTGTTTTTTTTGAAATTGGAAAGTCCAAAAAGGTAATATTGTATTTATTATGATTGTTGGGATACAAGTAGACCTTTTTAGAGGTTAACTTTTATTATTATTTCATATACTGATCCTTGTCTTAGTAGGGTTAGAGGTTCTATTTACAACCCAAGATTTAAGTGGTAAACTCACTCATTGGATTTATTTTTGTTTTTTTAGCTATCACAAAAATTATATTTAAGGATGATTCTAGTATTGGTAAATCAAAAAAATTGTTATGAAAAAATATTAAAAATATAATATTTAAATATTGGTACAGGAATAGGGAAATTTTCCTCTAGAGAAAGGATTAATTTATTTCTATGGAACTTGATTTTGTGAATGAGAAAAGTTGATGATATTTGATGGAGAAAGTAAGAATATGGAATAAGTAAGAAGAAGAATAATCCCAACTCTAATTTTTTGAAAATATTGAGTAAATAAGAAATTCTTGTACCCTTTATATTTAATAGACAAAGGGGGATACAAAGGAAATGTCATATTGTTAAAAAAAATCCAAAGGGAGATTGTTGGAACCCTAAAGGTTTATATTGGATTTTATAAAAATTCATGTGGTGAATTTTTATTTATTTACAAGGCGTGTGGAGGATTTGCGAAAATAATACATCTAGATTTATTAGAACTCTAATACATGTGAAAGTTATCATAGTGGATTACAAGAATGAAAGTGATGCATTATAAATTGAAATGGACCCCTTAAGTTCATAATTTTTGTATAATGTGGTTAAAGAGACTGTTTAAAAGCTACTGAAGAGAAATATATCAAGATGATTTAATCTATTTCACATTACCAAATAATATTTCATGGTATTTGATAGATAGAGTTTATCATGTTGTTGTTTCCAATTTGGTGCTATATAATAATCGTGGTAGGATTTGTCTCTCTGGAAGATGGGAATTTCCCATACTACAGCAAGATATTTCTCTATAATACATGAGTTCAAGGTATTCATATGACTTCTAAAGTATTATTAAATAATTAATCTTTCCACATAGTTGTTGGTTTCACCAAAAATAAGTTTAGGTAAATGAGAAATATGGCCATCCAAAGTCTAGCTCCATCTATGTAGACAATCACTAGGGAAAGCTGGCTTGTCTTAAGGAAATCCCCAATAAAAGGAGATAGTGAATGTGATCAATATCATGGGTCCAAACTGGTGAGTTTGAATATAGGAACGTGATATAAGGTGAGACCATGGTGAAGTGGCCATGGAATGGGTTAGTATCAAGGGATTTATCTTTTGACTGCATAGAAAGACTATATATATTTAGTAATGGAAATTCAAAGGAACATCTAGTGTAAAAGAAGGATTAAACAAGATATGAAATAGAATAAAACTATGTTATAGATTTCAAATGAATTTTTTGTGATTTATATGTGGAGATTCACCATATTGTAAAGTATCAGGACTTAGGAGGTGATCAGACAAACTTTCATGTTAATGGAGTTTCAGGGGTTCTTACTGCATAGAGAGAATCATGCTTGGTAATCCTATTGGAAAATTTGATTCCAAACTTTAGAAAGTTATTATGTGATATATAGTGTGTTTGTAACATAAATGGATGATTTTTTATCACATAAACTATAGAAATCCACATTGTATGAACATATTGTGGTGTGGAGGATTTCATATTGGAAGCATGGATGAATTAATGTTTCATAGCCTACATGAGCTCACACCCTAGAACAATGTCTATGCCACATCCATTTCGGTGATTTGAGAGGGTTAAGAAGGTCATGTCATAATCATGGGAAAGTTATGATGAATTTTTTGTAGAGATCATTGGAGCAATGAGTTCATGTGATATTTTTAGATCTCATCAAACTATAAAAGGCTCCACAACATGAAAGTAGTTCATGCTGAAAATTTTGATTGAGCTAACATTCCACATTGCATTGAAATATGTTAAACTATTGATGATTCATGAAAATATATATCTACACCATCAAATCATAGAACACAGTATAGTTAAATATTTTTCATTGCAAATTGAAAATTAACTAGTGACTAAAAGAGTAGTTAATTCCTGAAATTCCATGTGATCATTCCTTTTAATGGAATTTTTTTATCTCATTAAAGACAAGGGACACTGGGCATAATCAAAACATGAGGATATTAAATCCAGGATATTAGATTAAAAGGAAAGATAAATTATCTCTATAATGTTTTTAGTGGATCTTCTAGAGAAGAAGTACCTCTTAATAGTGTGTATATAGGGAGATCCAAATTTCAGATAACTAGAGAAAGGCATTTTTATTTTGTAGAAGATAATATAGAAAATAGTTTAGAGCATTTAAAAGATATTATAAAATAAAAAGGAGAATCTAATTCCATGACAGATGGTTCTTATCAAGGTGATATTAACAATAGGCCTATAAAGCAAGAAGGGAATATTCAAAGGCAATAATCTATACATAGTTTAATAATTTACAATAATATAATATTGTTGTTGTCCTTTTTTCTAACTTATAGTTCCTTTCCTAGAGTAGTGATCCAAATTAGGGAAGTGGGAGGAAGTGATATTTGGGTGGTAGTAAACCAACCTGAATCCTTTTTAGGTGAAGTGATCCTTGTAAGGATTCACCTAGAAAAACTCCAATTAGTGATCTTATATTTTTTGGGTACATTAACAAATTATTGACCACATGCTCCTTCTACTAGCTTATAGTGGTGAACTTCGTAAAAATAATTTTCTACCATGTTCTTTCATGTTTATATTATGTAAATAATAGTCTAAAAAGTTGTAAATAAACCACATATTATATCTATTTAAAGGATATTCAATTATAAGGGGAATCATATCATCTAATCATCAAGATAAAAATAAGTGGACCAACTATGTAATTAGTTATGACCACTAAGTAAGTGATGGTTTAAAAGGAAAAGTGATTATATTAGAAATGAGTCTCATATCCTCATTTACCCCTAGGGTATATCTCACCAAAACTCCTTGGGATACTAACAAGGGGGGACTTTAATCATTATTCCAATTAAAAAATTCTTAAATTTTGTCTTGAGGAATAACTTTCCTAATAAAGAGATGATGGTGTGAAACCCTTGAGGGGGAGAAAGTAAGAAGAATCTTCCATGGATGGTATTATTCCATGATAAATCATGAAATCTTGGTAGAACAAAAAGAATGTTTAAGGTTGAGGTAAACCAAACATTATTTCTACTTGATTTTATTTTATAAAATTTTATGATTATGGTATAATGTTGTTTTAGTGGAAAGATAATTGGGAAGGGAGAGAAAACATACTTTCACTTGAATGTTTTGATATGTTTGTTGAATATGAGTGATGGTTACAAATTTTATGATGAATATATTTAAAAAATAACTAAAAATAGATTTTATAATTTTTATCATATGCTTGAAATTTTTATGGATAATAGTGAAGTCATGATTAATTACACTTATTCTCCATACTGATCATGGTTTGCATAGACTATGAGTTGGTTAATTTTTAAATCAATCCTAAGTAAATGTGATACCATCCTTATCTCAATACAATTAGGATATTATTTTCATTAAATAGGATAATAGGGAATTTATAATCATAGTAAATGGTTAGAGATGATTAACACTTAACTTAACATTTAACACATTCTCATTTATTGGATATAAAGTGTAGAAAAGTGTTGAATTTAAAAATGATGTGGGTATTTTCAAAAAATTAAAGGGGGATGAAGAGCCTAATTGGATTATAATAAGGAGATTGTATTTATTTTTAATATGGTTGTATGAAGTAAATTCAATGCATGCTGATATTGGGTGATGTAGAAGACCATAATAAATAGATATTCTTCATATATACCAATAGATAAAGGATAGTGTGTTGTTTTTTCTATAGTATCTTTTTGGATATATTATAGGAAACTTCTATTATAAATGAGGATTGTTTAGCAAATATTCATGGAAATTAAATATAAGTGGTGTTGGAGGAATAATAATTGTTTAGAAGAGTCTTAATAGAGTTAGTAGAAACCTTATATTAGAAACAACTGGGATATTAGATATTAAAAGAAGTAATAAGATGGATGAATTAGTGATAATACATTCAATAATTGATTCATATGATGTATGATATGAATGTGGTGATAAATATTATAATGCCCCAACCCTAGTTACCCAAAGTTGGTGCATTATTACATAACATTGGCATGATCACTAGAGATCAAGTCTTTAAAGACCGATTAGTTTAGTAACCTTGGATGTACTAGATGCATACATAAGTTTTACATTACATTATGAAATAAAAAACATCATTGTGTATCCTTTTAACACACTCTTATCCCATAGCCTATCTCTGCATGTTGATCATAATAAATGTCTTCATCATCCTGGTAAAAATAAAACATAAGAAGTGGTGAGCTCAGATGCTCAGTAAGGATAACAATATAGAGGAAAATTTCATAAATAAGCATAATCATTGAAGGAAATGTATAAGACTAAAACACTAGCCTTTTAAAAATAATCTACAGAATAATATGGAAAATATAAATCAAATAATTCCATTTACTTATTCATATAGATATTCTACTAGTCGAATAATCACATGTAATATCAATACCTAATTTCATAATGATGGAATGCATAATGTTGGAAATCATAACCACATAGTCAATCCCTCTTGCCAAGACTACAAAGAATATTTTGTCAAGGCCTTGTTCCAAGACACTTGTTTGTCTCATGAGACCTACCGATGCATCAAAGAGATATAGCGGGCTCCACCCATCACTTACTATGTCTAACACATTCCTCATATGAAAATCTTGAAACAAAACATAAACATTCATATTAAAACTAGCATAAGAAATGTTAATACTTTTACCATAAAACAAGAATGGTATAAAAATAACACATCCCCAATATAACATTTCACAAAACCTTCAATACAATATTGAATATTATATCAGAAGAAATCAACTTCAAACAAGTGTAAAATCCATCAAAGGATGTTGACATAAATGAAATAAACAAATTTTGAGAAAATTATCTCTTTCTATTTTTGAATCATTTAAAAGTCACATAATAATAAAAGAAAACATTTAGTTTCAAAATAGGTTTATAATATTTTAAGGGAATATATGAAGATTTTATAATGGCGGAAAATAGTTGCACCCACCATATACGTTAAAAAACATTCTTACCTTAATTTTTTTAAAATGTCGTAAAGTAGCTTGTTTTGGAAAACGATGGAAATATTCCTTTCAAAAAAAATTATAAAAAGTAAATTAAGGTTATAAATTACATTAAACCATATTCTATGAAATATTAAAAATGTTTTCAAATACATTTTTAAGAAACACGGATGTGGATGATAAAGAGGTCCCAGTAGATAGTCACGTATAAACAATCTCGGATAATAAAGAGATTATAAATTAACCCTTACCTTGTACTTTTCCTTATTATAGGGTTGTTTAACCTCTTGTATAATGTTGAAATTATTGTTATTAAATTATTCAAGTACCAAATATATAAAAAGTATATCATATATGATCTTCTAATATTGATTTGTTAATGATATTTCATTAGTATCATCGTTTTGGGTAGAAACTGATTCGTTTTCCTTTATATGTTTTGTTACGTAAGTAAAGTTTGTAATGGATAGGATGTATTTGATTCATATCAATAATGATATTAAGTTCTTAAAAATTATTTTTTTTCATAAAATGAAAATTATTCCTGAATGGTAACGATGGAGAATGAATCTCATCACGTTCGTGGAGACGGTAAACTATGCGTACGAAAGAGCAACAATACCATTATATTAATAGTGAAATAATATGTAATAGGGTGGTATATAATATATAAATAAAAATTAAAAAGTTATATTTATTATTCAAATCAATTATATTCATTATTATACCCATCCAAACAATGAAGTGCTGAATAAAAAACTACACCACGATGTGGAGACGATAAGTTGTGCGTACACACGTATGGTGACTTTTTCATTCGTAGAATTGATATAATAAAGAATATCGTTGTAAAATATTTATAATAACATCACATAATGTATAGGGTACTATATTTATTACTTTTGTATGCAAAAAACAAAGAAATAATAAGTGGATGAAGAAAAGAACATTGAAAGAGGTGATGAAATTATTACCTCTTCTTCTGGTGCTTTCATTTGGTTTGATAAAAATGGATCTTTAGGTCAGATTTGTGATCAAAGTAAGGCCTCTAGGTTTAATTTATGGTATTAGGGAAGATATTTGATTAGGTTTTGGCCGATCCAAATGGATTTTTAGGTGTGATTGTGAGAGAAGGATAAGTACATGTTTATAAGAGTGGTGAGGGTCACTTTAGGAAATGATTGAAATATTAATTTATTATATAATAATTTTATGTTAAAAATGGATAAAAAGGATTTATTTATAATATAAGGTGGTTATGGGTCAAAACCTCTCAACCAATAGGTTTTAGACTTGTTTAGGTCACCATATTAACCTTATCTATTAGATTTAACTCTTAATTAAATAGTTTAACTTTTACCATGCATTCTTTTATTATTATAATAAATAGTTAATAAACATACTATAAAATTCCAAGAGAACCCAAAGTGTTTAATTATTTATTTAGATAACCTTATTTATGTCCTTTTTCATAACCTTGTAATTTTAGGAAAATTATATCAATTAATAATAAATTATCTATTTTAAAAACACATTCATGCCAATTTTGACACTATTTAGTAATTGGTTTTTTTGAAAGTAAAAAAAACTTGATTACTTTGAAAAAATTAAATCAATTAAATCCTAAAATGTCATATTAAACTATAAAATTAGTTAAATGCATCAAAAGTTTCAATTTACATTTATCTTTATATTTATAATATCAATTATTTTAATCTTTCATAAATAAGGTAATTACTGCATCATCATTGTATCATAAATAAATTTAATTATTTAATGCGTAAAATTTATAAATAAAATACCAATATGTATGAAATATTTTTATCTTTATAATTAATATTTATATTCTAATTTATATTATGTATAACCCTATATTAAAAATGTTTTAATTATGAAAATTTTAATTTAACACTTTTAACTCTTCTTTAAATAAAATAAGAATAAAAGTACTATTCTAATTCAAGTGGATCAAAGTGGATTATATTTTATTATTAAGGTTTATTTTGGTCTAAAAAATTATCAAATAGTAGTAGAACATGTTTTAGGGTAATTATAATATCATTTGTACCTTTAATTGCAATGTTTACTTTTAACGTGGTAAATAAAATTCAAAAATTACTATTCACAAAAAAAAATCATCCTATTGAACCAAATTTTACTTACTAATGTCAAATATGTCTCTCAGATTTTTGAAATTCAATTCACAGAAGCGGTAAAATTATGTTTTATGAAAATTTTCAAATGTGCCAAAAAGGTTGGTAAAAGACGTTAAAATGTTCAATAAAATTATATACATCTAATTTTATTATAAAACGACTCCAATGAATTACATTGAACTTATATAGGTATTAGGTATCTATTTTGACACAAAATAAATTTAAATAAAATAAATAAGTATTTAAATAAACATTAGGTTTTAGATAATAATATAGTGTTTTTCACTATTCATCAAAAATTTATGGTTTTTAGAAAAATACCAAAATTTTACCATAAGCTAATTTTGATATTCTGAATACAAAAATGAAGTCCATTTTGAAAAATATAATTTAATAAATTTAAAAAAATGGGTATTACTATTCATAATGGCTAGTTTAATTGGTCATGATGTGCTAGAACTCAAAGATGCATACAATGCGAGATATTTCATTATTCAAAGAGAAACGTATTGTGGAATATTGTGGTGTTACATTATTCCCTTCTTCAAATAATTTCATCCTTAGAACTTCTATAATACTACTGCATGCAAATATTTGGGTGGTTCTTCATCATTAGTTCCTCGGGTTCCCACGTTCCACCTTCCATCTTATGGTTTCTCCATAGAACATTTACTAGACGAATCGTCTAGTTTCTCAGCACCTATTCCCTGGTATCAAGAATCTTGACAGCCACTTCACAATAAGACAGACCGGGTTCCGGTTCTATTTCATCATAGGTCAATACATGCGTTGGGTCAGACATGTATTTTCTCAGCAGTGATACATGGAACACATCATGAACTATGGAGAGACTTGGAGGCATTTCCAAACTGTAAGCTACAACTCCAATTTGTTGTAAAATTTCGAAAGTTCCGATGTACATGGGACTTAATTTACCCTTCTTACCGAATCGTATAACACCCTTCCATAGAGATAACTTCACGAAAACATGATCTTCTGCTAGAAATATCAAATCCTTCCTTCAGTTATCGGAATAAAACCTTTGCCTACTTTGAGATTCATTAATGTGGGTTTGCATAATTTTCAACATTTCCATTGTTTCATCAACAAGTTCTGGGCCTATGAGTTTTCTATCACCAACATCATCCCAAAAATTTGGTGTGCGACATCTCTATCTATATAACGATTCATACGGTTCCATCTGAATACTTTAATAGAAGCTATTTTTGTAAGAAAATTTTTCCATATGTAAATATTGATCCCACATAACTTGAAAGTCAAGTGAGCAAGATCTCAACAGGTAATATAAGGTTTGAACAGTCCATTCTGATTTTCAATCATTTTGAGGGTGGTAGGAAGTGCTCAAATGATATTCAGACTCGAGGTCCTTTTGAATAATTTTCAATAATCATAATGTAAAATGGGAATCACAATCATAAACAATTGATAGTGTTACTCCAGGAAGTCTTAAAACTTCATTAATATATATTCTTGCTAAACATTCAAGTAGTAAATCATCTCTTATACTAATAAATTGTCCAAACTTGGTTAGAAGATAAAAAATGACCCATATTTCATCATTCCTTCTAGGAGTATTTGGTATCCCCATGACAATGTTAATCGTATTATCATCCCATTTCCAGTCAGGTATGGGAAGAGGTTTCATGAATTCTCTAGGATGTTGTCTTCCAGCCTACACCTGTTGACAAACCATACATCTTGACACATAATCAGCAATATACCTCTTCATGTTGTCCCACAAAAAATGTTCTTTCAAATCTCTATACATATTATTGTTACTATGGTGTATAGAGAAATTGTAGCTATGAGAATCATACAACAATTCCATTTTTAGATCAGGTATTCCAGGAACACAAAGCCTCTTCCCAAATTTAAAAATTCTATATTCATATATGAATTCAATTAATCTCCCACCATTCACAGCTTTAATTTTTTTTTGAAACTTCTCATCATTAGTCTGAGAACATTTTATCCTTTCTAGTAAAGATGGTTTGGTAACCATTTGAAAATGTATTGATGTTTCACCTTCCATGATTATTCCCATATCCATCTTTACTAGATCCATGAACTTAGGATCCCTTAAAAATATCATCTTGTTCAAACTTCCATGATACTTTCTAATCAAAGCATCTTCCACCTGATTTTCCTTCCCTGGGTGGTAGTGTATAGTGCAGTCATAATCCTTGAGTTGTTCAAGCCAACGCATTTTCCTCATGTTGAGTTCTTTTTGAGATAAAATATAATTAAATCTCTTGTGATTAGTATAAATCTCACATTGTTAACCATATAGATAGTGTCTTCATATCTATAAATCAAAGATTATAGATACTAACTCAATATCCTGAGTGGGATATTTTTGTTCATGAATTTTTAGCTTTTGTGATGCATAAGAAATAACTCTATCATTATGCATAAGAACACAACCATGATATTTCGTTGAAGAATCACTATAAATAACAACCCCATCATTCCCTAATGGTAGATTCAATCTAGTATCATTGAATAATATTATTTTCAGTTCTTCAAAACATTCTTCACACTCTTTCTTCCAAAAATAAATTAACCCCTTTACGTGTGATCTTGGTAAGGGGTTAGCCAATGGGAAAACAGTTTGGATGAAATTCCGATAATAACCCGCTAAACCAATAAAAATACATACCTCAATTATACTCGTCAATGCTTGACATTCTTGTATTTCTCTTGTATTAGAAAGATCAACAGAGATTCCATCCTTAGAGACAATATTTCCAAGAAAATAATTCACCTGAATCTAGAATTCACACTTGCTAAACTTCCCATATAATTCATTTCTTTTAAGAGTATTTAGAGAATTTCACAAGTGATTTTCATGATATTCATATCTATTGGATTAAACCAAAATATCAAAAATAAATACCACTAAAAATTCATCAAGATAATCCTTGAAAACTCTATTCATTAGATCCAAGAAAATAGAGGGTGAATCAGTCGATCTGAAAGGCATTATTGTAAACTCATAATTCCCATACCTGGTACAAAATGTTGTCTTCAGAATGACTTCCTTATTCACACAAAACTAATGATATCCAGATCAAAGTTAAATATTAAAAAAATATTAAGCTCCATGATGTTGATTGAAAAAATCATCAATGCGAGGTAGCAGATACTTGTTCATTATGTTTTATCATTGGTCTCTCTATAGTAATTGAACAACCTCATAGATCCATCTTTCTTTCTTAACAAAATGAACAGGGGCTCCCAATGGAGTAACACTGGGGAGAATAAATCATTTATTACTCAATTCTTCTAGTTGTTTCTTTAGTTCCACTAATTTCACAATGACCATTCTATAAGGGGTCTTCGATATGGGCCTTGAACCATGAATTAAATAAATAGGAAAAAATAATTTCTTGTTCTGGAGGATATCTAGGTAAATCCTCTATAAACACAACAACATATTATTTCACAATAGGTACATCCTCTATTTGAACATTCTATTCCTCACCCATAGTGATTTGACTCTATTCCTCACTAATAATTGGATTCAGTAGAGTTATTGGGGGTGGATCTAGATAAGAATCATATGGTGACGTTTCTGCTCTAAAGATAAGGTATTCTTTATCAACATCAAAAATTGTAACCCCCATATTCTTATAATAAATATTTGCATAATGGTCTGAAATCCAATCCATATTGAGGATTATAGAAAATTTAATCATAGGTATGACGATGACATCAGCAGATAAAACACGTTTATATGCCCAAATGGGAACTGATTCACAAAATGTTTTTGCAATGATACTTCCCTTAGGAGTTTTGACTAACAACTCCCTTGTTAAATCAAATTGGAAATATCTATGTTTTTAAACTGGGAAGATATGAAACAATGAGATGATCCTGAATAAAATAAATCATTGCCTAAATTTGAGGAAACCATTAAATTACCTTCCACCACATCATTCAGAGCTTCAACCTCAGCGGTAGTGATCACATAAGCTTGGCCTTTCTCCCTTGGCCTTTTCTGAGGTAAGTTTACTTGGAACTTGGGACATTCATTTTCATAATTTCCAATTTCTCTACAATTGCATCATTCAACATTGACAGCCTCTTTCTTTTCCTTGCAATCATGAGTTTGGTGGCCTTTTTCACCACACTTGTAACAAACTCTCATTCCCTTCAGGCAAGTACTGAGGTGTTTCTTCCCACATTTACTACAGGATGGAATTCAAACTTTTTTCCTTCATCCCCTTATTTCCATTTCCAGAGTGTTCATCAGATCTCTTCTTCTCTTGCTTTTCTCTAAATTCGTATGACTTAGATAATTCCTTTTTTGTCTTCATAGCACTTGAGACAATATCTTCATATAATGAAGAGGATTGTTAGAATAATTCTAAATAGATAAATGGTTTTAACCCATCAAATAATTGATAAATCTTACTCCTTGGGTTACTTATATAATATGTTCCATGCCTTTCTAACCTTGTAAAGTTAACCTCATACTTTGTGACATTCTCATCCTCGTTTTGCCTCAGACATAGAAATCATCTTTCCATTTCCACTCAATGGTCACGAGGAAAGTATTTTTCTAAGAAAATATCTTGAAACTCCCTCCATTCCATATTTGAAACTTATTCATCCTCCTTTTTGTTTTGAATTAATTACCACCATTGATCTGTATCTCCCGCGAGGTGATAAACTATCATGAAAGAATTTTCCCTTTCGCTACTCCCCAAATCATGAAATATTTTCCCTATGGAACTTATACATTTCTCATCTACAAATATATTTTTAGTCCCATTGAATGTCTGTGGTTGTATCCTAATGAAGAATTCTAACATTGATCCTCAGTGTTGTGGATCAGGGTGCTCCATACGGGTAAGATTATTATTAATAACATGAGTGAGTTGTCCCAGTATGGTTATAAGTTATCCAGCACCAGTTGTATCGCCATCTCCACTATAATTATCTTGATTATGAGGGAAGTCCCTAAATGGATTACGTGAATTGATATGGTTTCCATTCCTTCCACTAGGTGCCATTTATAAACAATGGAATACAATATATTAGTTTATGAATTGCAATACATAATTCCAAACTAGTAAAATACCTGGAATAAGTTGAACAGTTTACGCATATAATCTATAAAAAAATGTTTTCTTTGAGGAATTATTTACCCATAAATCCTTCATAATGGTTTTTAATTAAAATGTGAATTATCCTAAGCATATCCCACGGGATTGTTGTAACCAATAGTGCAGCAAGGCCCGTTGTAGTGTACTAGGACACCTCAGGTCTAGCCCGAAACTCATTATTGGATTTTTCACTCCTAGGTACATCTATTCCAGATCCACATCTACCTACTCGTATCTAGAAAGGGATGTATTTCTTAGAAAATACAAAAAATATCTACATTACCAAAATTCTAGGATGTTATTCTATACTAATCCTCAAAGTCTATCTTACGCTAATGTTATCTAATTAGTGTTTTTCTAAATCTTGCTTACAAGGTTTGTACTAAACATTCTGTGATACCAACTGTAATTCCATGACCCTAGATACCTAGAGTCGGTGCATTATTACATAACATTGGCAATATCACAAGAGATCATGTCTCTAAATACTGATTTGTTTAGTATCTTTGGAAGTACTAGATACATACATAAGTTTTACATTATATTATGAAATAAAAAAACCATTGTGTCTCCTTTGAAAATACTCATATCCCATAGCCTATCCTTACAGGTCAATCATAATATACATTTGCAACATCCTGGGAAAAATAAAACATAAGTATGTGGTGATCTTAGATGCTTAGAAAGGATAAAAATATAGCAGAAACATTCATAAATAAGCATAAACATTGAAGGCAATGTATAAAACTAAAGCACAAGCCTTTTAAAATTTAACTTTACTATAATATGTCAAAGATAAATAAAATAATCCCATTTACTTATTCAAATGGATATTGTACTTGTCGAATAATCACAAGTAATATCAATAGATAATTTCATAATGATGGAATGTATAATGTCGGGCATCATAATGACATAGTCAAGGCCTCATGACAAGACTACAAATAAGATTTTGTCATGGCCTTATGCCAAGACACTAATTTGTCTCATTAGACCTACTAATGAATCTAGGATCTATAGCGGGATCCACCAATCAATTACTAAGTCCAATGCATTTCTCATATGAAAATGTTGAAACATAACATATATATTTTATTAAAACTAGCATTCAAAATGTTAATACTTTAACTATAAACCATGAATGGTATAAAAATAACACATCCATAGTCAAAAAAATCCCCAAACCTTCAATACCATAGGGAAGATTGTATCATAATAAATAAACTTCAAACAAATGTAAAATCCCTCAAAGGATATTGACATAGATGAAATCAAAACTATTTGAGAGAAATATCTTTTTCTATTTTGAAATCATTTAAAAATCACCTATTTATAATAGAATGCATTTATTTGGAAAATATTATTATAATCTTGCATGGGAATCTTTAAAGATGTTATAACAGTGGAAAATAGCCACACTCGTTGTATACGTTAAAAAAACATTCTTACCTTAATTAGTTGAAAAGGTCATAAAGTAACTTGTTGGAAAACGACGGAAATATTACTTTCAAAAAAATTTATAAAAAGTTAAAAAAGGGTATAAATTACTTTAACCCATATTCTAGGAAAATATTAAAAATATTTTGAAATTAATTTTTAAGAAACATGGTTGTGTATAATAAAGATGTCCTAGTTGATACTCACGTATAAACAACCTCGAATAATAAAGTGATTGTAGAATTAACTCTTGCCTTGTATGTTTCCTTAGTCAAGGGTAGGTTAACATCCCATATAATGGTGAAATAATTCTTATTAAATTATACAATAACCATATACAAAAATATGATATCATATGTGCCTCTAATGGCCCAAAGGCCTTAATTTTCTATTGATTTTTTGATAATCCACATTTCAAGGGGTGATGTGGAACCCTTACAAGGCCTGTAGGCATAAGTATTACTTGGACCGTAGGCCTTAGAAAAATTCATTTACCGTAGGCTTCAAACATTACATACAACCCAGACTAACTACTTGGAACTGCTCCTCCACAACATCTTCATCGTGAAATCATCTCTCCACCTTCCAATGGATTTTCAGCTAGGTTTTCACATGCATGCACAAGGTTTTCCCAATGGCAGGTGACATACCCTCTCATTCTTGCAATCTGTTTATCTTATGTTATGGTGAAAGCTCGTTTCTCATCCTCCTTCAGAAGCTTGTTACTTATAGGTTTTTAGTTTTCATCTGCACATAAGGTGGCCTGAAGACCTTGAGGTGGACCGAAGGCCTTACTGACCCAAAGGCCTGGGTAGCATGAAGGCCTTAAAGGACTTAGGGACCAAATAAGTGGCCTGATGGCCCAAATGGGGGAATATTCCCTACTTCTACAGTGACAAATATTGTCTTCTACATTTCCCTCTACAGTGCGACACTATACCCAAAAATTATCCTCCTCCTGGATTAGATCCTTGGTCGCCTGGATGAACTTAAGGATTCCTCACCAACTAGGCTGAGGCTCATGTGATAATATTATATATGATATTCTAATATTTCCTTGTTAATGATATTGGAGTAGTATCATCGTTTTAGGTGTTAACTGATTCATTTTCCTTTATATGTTTTGTGACGTAAGTCATGTTTGTTATGGATAGGATGTATTTGATTTGTATCTAGAATAAGATTAAGTTCTTAAACACTATTTTTATAAAATAAAAATTATTCTTTAATAGTTACAATGGGGAATTATTCTCATCACGTTTGTGGAGACAGTAATCTGTACGTACGCACGAGCGAAAATATCATTCTATTGATAGTGAAATCATATTTAATTGGATGTTATATAATATATAGAGAATCATTAAAATGTTATATTTATTATTTAAATCCTTTATACTAATTATTATACCCATCCAAATAATGAATTGTTGAATAACAAACTACACCACGACGTGGAGATGGTAAGTCATATGTACGCACGTTTGGTGACTTTGTCCTTCATAGGATAGATATAATAAAGAATATGGTTGTACTATATTTACAATAACATCATAGTATTTAGAAGGTACTTGATTTATTATTTTGGTATGGAACAACAAATAAAGAATAAGTGGAAGATAAAAAACCCTTGGAAGAAGTGATCAAATTATTAACTCTTCTTCGGGTGCTTCCATTTTATTTGATCAAAAGGGCTCCATAGGTCAGATTTCTGAAAAAATTAAGGCCTATATGTTAAAGTGAATGTAGTGGAAAAGATATTTGAGCATGTTTTGTCCGAGCCCAATGGCTTTGGAAGTGTGATTTTTAGAGAAGGGGAAGTACCGTATTATAAGAGAGGTGAGGGTCACTTTCATAAATGCTTGAAATATTAATTTATTATACAATCATGTTCAGTTTATAATGGCTCCAAAAGGATTTATTTAGAAGATAAGATGGGTATGGGTAAAAAAACTCTCAACCAATAGGTTTTAGACAGTTTCAGTCACCATATTAACCTTATCTTTTAGATTTAACTCTAAGTTAAATAGTTTAACTTTTACTATGTATTCTTATATTATTATAATAAATGATAAATAAACATACTATAAAAAGTCAAAAGAACTGAAAGTGGTTCATTAATAAAATATATAACCTTATATAAGTCCTTGGGTGGATCCTTTAATTTTTAGGAATATTATATAAATTAATAATGTAGTATTTTTTTAAAAATCTCATTTATGACAATTTTGACACTATTTTGTATTTGGTTTTTGTGTGAGTCAAAAAAACTTGATTACATTGAAAAAATAAATTAAATCAATCAGAAACATTCATTTTGACCTATAAAAATTATTATAATTTATAAAGTCTCAATTTACATTTATTTGGATATTTGTAATATCAATTATTTTAATTTTTTCATTAATGAGGTAATCACTACATCATCATTGTGTAATAAATAAATTTAATTATTTAATATCTAAAAATTATAAATAAAATATAATTAAGTAGGAAATATTTTTATCTCTCAAATGAATATTTATAGTTTAATTTATCTTTTATATATCTATATATTAAAAATGTTTATTTATAAAAATTTGAATTTATCATTTTTAACTCTTCTTTAAAAAAATAATAAAAAATGTCCTAATCTAATCCAAGTAGATAAAAGAGGGTATTTTTTCCAAGGGTTGGTTTTGGTAGTAATAAAATTATCCAATAGAATTAGGACATGTGTTAGAATAATTATAATATCATTTTTACCTTTAATTACCCTATTTACATTTAATCGTGGTAAATAAAATTCAAAAGTTACTATTAACAAAAAAATTATTTTCATTATATTGAAACAAATTTTACTTTAAGATGTCAAGTGTTTCTCTCAGATTTTTCAAATTTAATTCACATAAGAGGTAAAATTGTGTTTTATGCAAATTTTCAAATGTGCATAGAAGCTGGGTAAAAGACGTTAAAGTGTTCAATAAAATTTTATACATCTAATTTTTTTATAAAATGAAACTAATGGATTAAATTGATCCTATATAGGTATTATATATCTATTTTTACCTAAAAAATTTAATAAAATTAATAATTATTTAAATAAAAAGTCGTCTTTAAACAATAACGAAGTTTTTTTCAATATTCACCAAAAATTGAATGTTTTCAGAAAAATACCAAAAATTTACCCTAAACTAATTTTGTTATTCTGAATCCAAAAATAAAGTCCATTTTGAAAAATAAAAATTTATAACATTCCAAAAAGTGGGTACTACTATTCATAATGGCTAGTTTTATTGGTTTTGGTGTGCTAGAACTCGAAGTTTCATACGACGCAAGCTATTGCATTATTCAAAAAGAAATGTACCGTAGATGCTTGGGGTGTTTCAAATATATCTTGAATGATGAATTTGATATGTATACTTAAAATATAAAGTTTTTTGGGAATTTTGGATTATTAATGTATTGAAAAATAAAGTATTTAAATATTTTAGTTCTTTTAAAATAGAGTTGAAAAGGTTTGGAAGAATTATATTTAATTTAAAAGATATTTAAAATGTTATTGGAGTGGTTTAGATTCCACCATTATGATTAAAATAGGTTCTGAGCTTATTTATTGAAGAGAAAGAATTCAGTAATTAAGATTGGAAATTTCTTAATGAAATAATGCATAAGATTTTCATAGGGTGAAGATATTGATAAAGTGTTGACATCTCCTTATATATACAATTAGAGACATTGGATGATATATATGAGGTTCCAGGAGTTGTTGAATTGAAAAATAGAAAATTAGAAGATACATAAAAACTGTTACAAGAATATATAATAGGATTTCACAGATAATACATAAAAGTAATTTACTAATTGATACTATATATCAACAAATTTTTAAATCATACATGATATGTAAAAAGAATAAAAATTTATTTGTTGGTATTCATATTGAGAAATACATCAAAGGAATGAATATAACAGAATGTTTAATATATTTAGAATGTTTTGGTTTGTATGTTTTTATAAATCATTTTATATAAGAAGAAATAAAAGTTACATAGTATTTAAAAAGAATAATATATAACATATTTGTTGTAATTTTTGAAAAAATTTAAAATTCATATGATGTCGACTCTTTTTTATAACAATTAATTTTTTCTGGATCTAATAGAGTAATTGAGTAAAGGGATAAATCTAACATGGTATGTAATAAAATTACTATCACACTTTGGTATTTAGGTTTTTTTAAAACTAATATAAATTCATTTTACATAAAAAATATGAAAATTATAAATAAAAAAATTATCTAAAATATCTAAGATCATGTATGTTAAATAATGATATTAATTATAGGAGTTTAAGTGTTATTAATTTATGGAAATAAACATCACAATAAAGGAGTTTTTAATTAAATTAATTATCTGACATAAGAACAATCCAAAACTTATTCTATGGAATAAGTTACTTCCACACCATGGAAACTTGTCAAATCCATGAAGAGAAATACTAATATTTTGCTGGTTTATACATGATTTCATGTATATGTGGAAGTAGTCTAAAATAAGTTATTTATTTCTATATTTTTAAAAATAGAATATTATAAGTCTTTTGGGATATTAATTGGTGATATGTTTTATTAGGATTTTGTGGAAGTTTACAATGGAAGTATCTACCAGTCTCAGTGAGAATATTTCATGTCATAAATCAAGGGGATTTTATATATTTGAATTATGGAAAGAATATTCATGATATTATTTAAATATTTAATGTAATTGAAAAACCAAAAAAGTAATTATATTTTGATATTGTGTTACCTAAATAAACCCATTATTTGTTTCCAAGGAAGAAAAACTAATATTGTATTCCTTGGGATCAAAGTGTATCTAATAGATAAACTAATACTAATGAAACTTGGATATAATTTTTTTATCAAATAAAGAGGAGTTCAATTAAATAAATAAATAATAATATACGCGTTAAAGAAGGATGAACAAGGATTTTGATATCATCATGGAAGAGAAGATGAATAAGAAAAGTCAGTTGTATTACTATCATTGTTGATAATTAATATGAGACTCTTAGAGATAGAAGGTCCACTATGAATGAATATTGTATTGATATTGAGTAGAAGAAAAAGGCTGACTTTAATATATAGATTATGAATATACTTTGATGGGTGAATACCAGTTCATTGATAAATATAATCTTAAGTTGATGATGTGATGACATCCAGAGTATAGGGAAAGTTTTATTCATGGATTTCATGGAGAACCATTAGAGGCTAGTGGTTTTAATGTAAAAAAATATTTCATTGTAGTCTAGATACTGAAGAAATATTTGGAGATAGTTGTTTCTATAAGACTCAGTGGATAATCTCTACTTTATCTTGTTTTCTTTTATTAATATATCCCAGGAAACATTATATTATTTGAGTATAAACATTTACATCTTCCTATTACAATACATATATCATTTTATTGATTTTTATATGTCTCATGACTCAACCCGAATAAAGAAATAATGTGCTAACCATATTTGGACTGAACCTTATAAATCTATGCATTTTTTCATTTTTGTTTATTTATAAATTTATGTTTTGGTGAGTCTTTAGGATGTATTAATATAACCATACCTTTAATAGATATAAATTTTCTAGTATCAATAGGGGATTTCCAAAAGATAAATTAATACTTTGTAAAATTAGGGAACAAAGTTTCACCCCCCCCCCCTCCCCTTAGTGTTCTTACTATTATGGCCCCCTCCCTTAAAAGGCACCCCTCCTAGAATGTTCATGAAGGAAGATGGATAATTGCTCCCAAGTACCACCCCCTTTTAAGCCCTAGGTGGGAACTAGAACTGAGGGTATACAGTCACACATATGGGAGGCATTTCCCTCTATATAATATAGCATTATGAGATAGGATAAATCAATCGAAAAGAAACTAAACAACATAATATAAAAGGAATGGAACAAAAATTGTCTTAATTGAATGAATAATGTAAAAAAATAAAAGAGTACCACAAAAAAATACCAAATGAAACAATCTTATTGAATAAACCCAACAACATCTCCAAGACCAAAGATAACAATGTCTGACTCGGTCCCCAAAGTCCTCCTAGAAACCTAAAAATCATTTTGTATAAACATGGGGTGAGTATAAAATATATACTCTATAAGATTTACCACATGTCTCTCATGCATACATGAAAAGTGTTTAACAATTTTCCCATGAGGAAATAGAAGATCCAACAGCACCTAAGTATGTATACTATAAAATCTCATCTTCACCAAGGCATGCTCACCAAATAACTCATCCTAGTGTAGTAACATAATATGAAGCATGTCAATAAAGAGTGTTCCCTACACCACATTTCCTATCATTTTCCTCACACAAATCCCATCTTTATACATCTTGTAACACCAATAGATTTCATGGAATCCTTCTCAAAGACACATAGGAAACCACATCATACAAAGAACCCCATGTGCAACTGGCTATCACATCCCACTTGAAGACACCTGGTTCATCACATAACATCTCAACCATATAAATATATCAAAAAATCATATGGTATCATGAAAATATAATACATCAACCTCATTCCCTTATCCTACCATCCATGACCCCCACCAAGAACAATAGAATCATCTCATCAAACATCACCACTAGTGAACTTTTTCCTTCTGGCCATCATAGCTTGTGCATATCTGACTCACTTGTAAGAGAGAGTGGGGAAGTGGGGCTAGGCATCCATCCATCCTTAGAATCTGAGTATTAGAAAAACACAACATCCATCTCCCCAAACATGTGGGGGTCATCACATGGTGCTCAATACAGGTTAGGAGTGTATAGAAATCAAAATGATATTAAAATATATATAATATTCACACAAAAAAACTCAACATATGGCTTAATAAAAAAAGTACCATACCAACTCACAAAATCACCATAAATCCCCACAACCCCCGCCACTTTCACTACCACCTCTCATACATATCACCATATGAGAAATCTATAAGATTGACTCTGTATTTTCTTTTTCAAGTCAACCCATTTCTAGATTTTCCAAATTAACAACCACTATCCTTATTAATCTGATTCATTCGCACATTTCAAAAACCACATTAACCAAACATTATATTTTATTTAAATATTTAATTATCTTTTCCAAAACATTCCATTTAAGTTCAATATTAACATTTATTCCATCACTAACAAAAATCTAGCACAATATCCCACAAACACAACAAACCATCCATCCCACATCAAAAATTCCTCATGCCACAAGTAAATCTCATCATAATATCCACATCTCATCTCAACCTCCACATATCATGACTAAATATCATCCCATGAAAACTAACCATCACATTACTACCCAAAACATATTAAATCCCAACTAATCGCCACAATAACTATAAAACATCACACAACACACAAGGAAACACAGTAAGCATAACCACACCATGAAACACATCGCATCTTCCAAATATTTCACAATTTTGTTTTATGGGGTTTGATTAATATATATTCAGTGGAATTATCATGCAAACTAATATTTTCCATTGGAAACATTTTATTTATCCATACATTTGTGATTATTAATTTCATTCAAGGTGATATAAAACAATCTACCAATGTGTTCCACAATCATATCAATCACCACAAACACAAGGATACCAAAATCTATGAATTTTAGCATGGCATAAAGAATGTATGATTCATCCAAAATAACACCTAAGTAATAAAACATGAAATTTATTTCATCCCCCCTTCAATTTCATTGAAATTGATTCTTATTATATTTATTAAGTAGGTTCATACTATCTCCCCAAAGGAGAATAAAATAATGACCTCCCACATCATCAATGAAATGAGGAAAGATGATCGATCCCCTCTCTAAAAGAAGTTTTTTAAAACACCATATACATATTGGTGAAGGAGAAATAAATATAAGATCAAAAAATGAACAAATAAACTTTGGATCAACCTAAACCAAACTAAGGGTTTATCAAAACATATCTCAAACAGACTCTAAACGAAAACATAATCAACACTACGATTTCCTGAAGGAAGAATAAGGAAGAAAAGTGATAAAAGAGGAGAAATCACCTTATATTTCCAAAATCAATGCTTTGGAAACAAAGTATCAATGTATAAGGAAAGAGGATGAAGGATCTCTAAAAATATAGCAGGGTTCACCCACGGTTTTAGAGAAAAAATAGATGAAGTATATAGTTCTGATGATCCCTAAAATTTATAGACATGCTCAAACATGGAACATTCACATTATGAAAAACATATTCACATCACCAATATTTGTGTGGTACTCCAATTCTGAACATGAAATAAATCCAAGATATGAATTTCTCAAAATTCAAACCTCCTGAGCATCCAAAAAATTTCATGGTTTATATCCATTTCATGAATAATTACTTCATTTCATGAATTATTTAAGTATTGAAATTTCATTAATAACTTCATGACATGAGTCACTAGAATCCTAGATGTGAAAAAACATCCCATGTCATGAACACATGTTTTTATGATGGGTAACTTACAACATCACAATTTCACCTTTAAAATCTATTGAATCCTCTTCAATCTTACTTCAAACATATTCATCTCCTAAAATCAAAAATTAATGAGCCAAGGTGGAATAGAATATTACATTAGATATCTATCAAATGGTTCTCATAATAAAGAATCAAAACTAAAACTAGAAATAAATGGTAAGGTTCTTAATAATCATCCCATCAGATACCACTTAGGGATCTCGTTGTATCCAAAACACTACAACCAACTAAAAACTCCAAGCTAATCAGAAAACTGCCAAAAAACATTCAACACAAGCACATAACCACATAATTGTACACTAATATCAAGCCACCAACTTTTCAAAAAATCATTATAAGCTCCACACAACCCAATATACAAAATATTTCAACCACCTCACACAACGGTGCCAAGAATATAAATTGAGGAATTCCACAGTCTGCATCAATATATTACCAACTTTTTCTAGCACTGAATCACGTGCATGGTTTTAAAATGTGTCATAATATGACATGTCTTAATTAGGAAGGGTTCTTCCTCACATCGTATGTTATAATTTTTAACACACATCACGTTATAATGTGAAAATTCACATAACATAAAACAGTAATATTCAAACATCATATCATCAATAAAAATATAATTAGGAAAAACTCAAAACATCTTAAGGTACTAGGAATTCATATGTGTCTCATGTTCCCAAGTACTCTACTCCAGGACACCATTCCTCTACAACACATGAACCAAGGGTATGTTTAATCCATGAATCTTGTTCTCTAGATGACCTTGAGTCTCTACTAGTCACTCTATGGATTTCATGTCATCCTCAATATCAAACTATCCCCAGTCAATTATGTGGGAGTCATCATGAAGATATATATTAAGATGAGAAACATGGTAAATGTACTAGATCTGGTACAGTTGTAGTCAAATCCCTAACCAATAATCCCCCATTCCAACATGATTCAATACCTTGAAAAGTCTAATGAACTATGGTTAAATATTACTCCCGTACTAAACCTTCATTTCCCCCATCGAAGGAAGACAATCAAAAACACATTCTCTCAGAACTCAAACTCCAGGGTCTATTACATATGATCATCACAGTCCTTCTAATGATCTTGTGATACCCTTATCCTCTCTTGGGTTGTCTGGATCTTCTAGGTCATGACATGCACCACATCAAGACCCAGAACTATTGACACTCCAAACACCTTCTTGCTCAACGGAGAACTACACATCTACCCATATGCCTCTACAAATAGAGCTATGACTATATATGATGGATAGTTTTTATAAAAAAACTCAAATATAGGTAGTTTCTTACCCATGATCTATAAATTCCAAGATGTAATCTCACAACATATTCTCCATAATCTTGATGGTCCCCTTCATATGCACATCTATTTGTGGGAGGAAAGAAATGATGAGGTGAAATGGAGTTCCAAATGTAAACTAATATTCCATCCAAACTGTTAAAATAAAAAAGTGATCCAAATCAAGGATGATGGTCTTTGGAACCTTGTGACCCCTAACCACATCATCTACATACCGGCTCACTAAAAAATTTATGTAACTTAATTCATGGATCACCAAAAAGTGAGATGAACTTTTTAATTGGTTACAATCACCCAAATGGAGTCACATAATCTCGGATCGCGGGTGACCTGGTGATGAAATCCATCGAGATGTCATTCAATTTCCTCTTATAAATATACAACCACTCTAAAAAACATTCAGAAACATGGTTTTCCACTTTCTCTGTTTAATAAACCAATCACTTTACCAAAAACCCTAGCACTAACAATTTCATCCCAGGCCACCAAAGCTGTCTCCTTAAGCCATGGTACATCTTAGTCACATCATGATGTATCAAAAATGGTGAACTATAAAATAGATAGAGAAATACCTTATTCATTTCCATTGAAATAAAAATCCTACCCTAAAACAATATATAGTTTTTACCATATTTTGGAAATCCCTAAAGAGCTTCACTGAGGCCAACATGGACATGCATCACCTCTACCTCTAATTATCCCAGTAGAGACTCATAAAACTACTAGTTTAGGGATTACTTCACAATTATCTAAAAAGATAAACTTATACATTTCTTTCCTTCATATCAAGAATCATCACTACAAGCTCCTCCATCCCTTTGCAAATATCCATAGACTCACAAACCACGTCTTCTCGGTACTTCTGACTCAACACATTAGTAATAGGATTACCCTTTATCAAGGTGTATGAAATCTAAAATTGGTAGTCCTAGAGAAACCCGGGCCACATCCATTATCACGAATTCAGATTATACTGATAAAAAAACATTATTTATTCTCTTGTGATCTATGAAGATCAAAAATTTGTCTCAGATGATGTAATGTGACCACAATATTATTGAAAACTCAACCACTAAAAACACTATTAAATGTGACGTAGTTCTTATCATGGGGATGTAACTAGATATATCCATAAGATATCAGAACATTATACTACATCAAGAAGAATCCCAAGCCCATATAGGAAGTATCATAGAACACCTCAAACATCACCCCTTCCTCTAGAAACCGATGCACCATTGCACTAATATTTTTCCCCTTCATGTAGTCAAATGATGAGTGAATCTAATCATCATAGATAAAAGTATGGTCCTTCCTATTTATAGATTTCAATAGGGAATTAATCCATGAGGAATCAAGCATGATGCTCTAATAATATCCATAAAGACAAAGGAAACTATGAACATATGCCACATTTTTAGGTGTTGTCAGAGAAACAACTACCTTAACAATTAATGTGTCTATAGACAAACCTTGACGACACACCACATGACTAAAAAAATAGCAAACTCTTGTCTAAAACATTTACATAGAAAACTTTTAAGAAATATTGTAGTGTTGAAGGTCTTACAATATAGATCTGAGATTATCAATATGTTTTGATACTGAATTCATGTATATCAGGATATCATCAATGAACGTGATGCCAAATAAGTTCAGGAACTCATGAAATATGGATTTCATGGTCTCCATGAACACAATTCATACATTTATGAAATAGAACAACATAACCATAATCTTGAAGTGTTCATATCTTCTCTGGAAGGCCGTCTTTGAGATATCATCCTCCTTTACCCTCAACCGGTGATATCTATTGAATTGATTGGTCTTAGAAAATCATTTATCACCTATAAACTGGTCAACAAGATCATAAATCCTTGAAAGAGGGTAAATATTTTCTATCATTATGAAGTTCAACCTGCTAGAGTCTATACATATCCTGAGACTATCATCATTCTTCTTAGATAATAACACTAGTTCACCCCATAAAGACACACTCAGATAGATGGAACCCTTCTACATTATATCATATATATGAATCCTAAAATGGAATAACTCAAGGGGGTCCATCTAATAAGGATCTATTGAAATCAAATAAGAATCAGGTTGTCTATATAACCCAAACTTGATATCATGTTGAGGGGTAGAATCCTAACCTCTTCAAGAAAAACATTCAGAAATTTCTTGTTGACACTAAAATCCTCTATTATCCTAATGTCTACAGATTACATACAAAACCCTACCATCATGGAATGAATGGGATCCACACAGTTATTACCAATCCAATAACCTTATTTATCAATGAAGACATCACATTGTTCATCCACATCTGAGAACATACACTTACTCTAGAAGTATTCAAATGTTTCATGAATGGTTTAAAACCAATCTGTAAGAGCCCGGACCTTCATTTTAGGTATGTTTTTCCTTTTTCTAGTGTTTTTGAGAAAAGAGGAGTTTCTGGAAATTTTTGAAGTACATGCCGTATACTTTGATGCTGCTTGAGGCAGGGTGCTGGTCGTGTCATGGCCACACACATGTCCATGTATGGGTGATGTGAAGACCGCTTAAATTGGAGTACATAAAAGTCCAGTACATGATGTGTACTTCAAAAGTACACACCGTGTACTTTATTTTTTCCATTAAACAGACGGGGGTGGCATCTAAACCCCAAAAATGTCTTCTCTATCTTATTCAACCAAGAGCGAGGGTACGTCCGTAGATATTCTCCAAGCCCCCAAAGACTCCATTTGTTCTATGAATCGACCGTCGTCGATTGCGTTGGAACCACAGCGGTAAGCTCTTCCTTCTTCTTGAGCATTGTTTCCCAATTCCCTCTCTTTTTCAAGTTATCATGGGTTGAATGTTTTGTGCATTTTCATAGATCTATGACAATATAATAAGATTCAGGCTTCGTGGTTCAAGTATATCGATCTCCTAGCATCAAGGTAGGTGTTTTGTTCCTTTTCGTTCAATGTCCTTGAGTTTTATGTGAAAATTCCACCAATACCCTTGAACGGGGTATTGTGTGTTTTCTGTTTTACCCCTGTTGTTTTCTTGCCCCGTTTTTATGCTTTTATAGAGGTAATTTGGTGATATATGAGGATAATTGTTGTGATTGGATGATTTTACATGCCTTTTTCTGTTTAAGACCTTTTAGTCTTGTTCAATCTATTGGCCATTATACTTGTTTTCCATGCCTTGCGACCGTAGGATGGATTATTGTTTCCTCACATGCTTGTTGTTCTATAGACTAGTTATCCAAGTAGATCTATAGGTTTACATTGTTTTTATAGCATTATTATGAACTGACTGGCATGGGTCCGTGAGAACCTGGTGCTATAGACTATAAGGGGATAGACCGAGTGAGATTCCATAGAGAGTCTTGAACATTATAGACTATAGGGGATAAACCGAGTGAACTTCCCAGAGAGTCTTGGATATTATAGACTATAAGAGGATAGACTGAGTGAGCTTCCTCTAAGAGTCTTTAGCTTTATAGACTATAAGGGGATAGACCGAGTGATCTTCCTTAGAGAGTCTTATCTTGTTTGAATTTCTTTAATCCAATCCAGGCTATATGAGGAATAGACCGAGTGATCTTCCTCAGAGAGTCTCTAGACCTTTGTGATATAGGGGGAATTGACTGCGTGATCATCCTCAGATATTCTACCTTAGACTATAAGGGGAATTGACTGAGCATGCTTCCTCATAGAGTCTTATAATTTCGTATGACCAAACCAGTGGGTTTAGGCTGAGTGTACTACCCAGAGGGTTTTGGTACTTCTTGGATATGACTAGAGGGGATGGCTGGGAGTACTTCTCAGAGGGATCCCTGTTTTTGGTTAGCTGTTTGATTCACTAATAGTTGTTGAATGTGGATTGTTTACTATTGTGTATCATCCTGTTTATTGTTACTCTTTACTGTTTACTGTACTATTACCTGCTATATTCTCACTGACTGTTAGGCACAGATATTTGGGTGGTTGCCTAATGAGATTTAGTTTCACACCCTATTTGGTTCATGCTTTTGAGCACAAACATATTATGTTGTTGTAGGTATAGACAAGGGAAATCACCCTTCTACTTCAGGTACTTGACTTGCTATGGAGTTGGAGAGCATGGGACCAAGCTATGGCTTGCGATGCTGCGGAGTTATTTGTTTATTTTTCTTTAGCACTTTGGATAGTACTATTGTATTTCCATCATTATGACTTGTTTGGATTCTTCCTAGACATATGTATCATGAATCATTTCATATACATATATATATATATATATGTATGCTCCAATTGTTATTGTTAGTCTTTCACTGTTTACTTGTGTAGGGATTGTTTACTGCTTCTATTATTGTTTATTATTTCTATTTTCTGTTGTGTACTCTACCAATGAGGGAATAGTTTCCCCACCATTACACCCAAGGCCCTCACTTCTAGTCGAAAGCCTCTGGAATTTGGGGAAATGTTCTTGAGGCCATGTGACCAATCGGGTACGGGGCGCCCCTGGGTGGCTTCTAGAACCGGGACGTTTCAAAGTGGTATCAGAGGGTTTTTTTTCTCTTGACTTAGTGTTTGGAGCCTATATCCAAGGATAAGATGGAATAGGTACTTGGTAATAAGTTTTTTCTGGGAGTAGCTAACCAGCATACATGGAAAATCCATACTACCTCGTTTATTGCAGTTTTACTGGTTTTCAATTTTACAATTGATTTGATTTCACCATTAGGTGATTCACAGGCTTTGTGTTTTTACCATTGTTGTTATTGTGGTTCTATTTCTGTCGCAACCCGATGAGATAGGGGTATGCCATCTCATGCATCATATTGGCACTTGTTAGAAATCACATTCCATGAATTATTTCCATGACATCTAGGATGCATTAGAATGTGTATTTTGTTGTGATAGACGTTGTGTAGATTATGCATGCTATTGTGGTAGATGCATTGATAGAACCTCTATTGTTTTATAGACAATTTGGTTGTGTAGTACGTTACTAGAATGAACGCCAAATTTTAATTCTTGAGGTGTTATGGGACCTCATGAATTGGAATTTGGTGGATCATTGACTTGTTTCACTTGTATGTGATATGTATGAGATTTCAAGCTTTGATTCACGGGGAGTATGGGCCCTCACGGATCAGAATTTGGCACCTTCATGCTTGTTTTCTATGTTTTCTGGGCTTCGGTGCGGTTTCTGAGCTACTGCCCGGAAAAAAACCCAGAATACATGGCTTGTACTTTAGGAATACATGTCGTGTAGTTTTTAAACAGTGGCACTGACTTTGTGGGTAGGAACACGGGGTTATGGAAAATCATCAGGAACACGCCGTGTACAATAGTTACACATCGTGTTGTAGTGACCGTGTGTCTACCCGTGTGACTAATGACATGGATCGATGATATTTTGACTTTACGCACCGTGTTATGTTTTTATACGGCGTGCCATGTAACCCAAGTACTCGGTCATGTCAAGAAAAACATGGGTTGGGTAAAGTCCTCCAAGTACACGTCTTGTTTCCATGGATCACATAGTGTAGAGAGAGAGTCGTGTAGCTGGCTGTGTAACTAACAACACGGGTTGTTGAAACCTTATCTAGTACACTCTGTGTCCTTCTGAAACATGTCATGTAGTCTAGGATTAAGAGGACTGTGTGGGTTAGCCGTGTAAGGATACTTGATCAGGGGAATAGAGTTCAAGTACATGTTGTGTGTAGGGACAACACACCGTGTGGTTTGGGAGTTACACGACCAGTTGTGGCAGAAGTAAACGACCATGTGAATGGATTAATAGAACACACTGTGTAGTTTTTATACACGTCGTGTAGTCATGTATTGTAAAACATGAATGTTTCTTTCTCCTGTTTCCCTCTTGTACTCTTGTGTTCTATCGTTGATAATCCTGATCTAAGGTGTTCTTTTGACCTTTCAAAGTTATACCACCGAGTCATCCTCCTGTTGTACGTCAGCTACTAGATGGTGATCAGACACCAGATATGGTCGATCAGGGACCTCTTGCAGATCCTCCTACTATTCCAGCCTTGGAACCAGTAGTTATACCAGTTGCAGGAGTCGATGCGTAGTTTAGGGAAGATTTTATAATGATGATCCAGACCTTCCAGGGAGCACTGCCTCCTGCCCTGTCGATGGCAGAATTAACACGGGTTTTCCAGCAGTAGCATCCTCCCTCCTTCAAAGGGGAAAGAGGACCTCAGGCTGCGGAGTCATGGATAGTGGCCACACTCACAATTTTCAAGCATCTTGAGATATCTCCAGAGAATACGGTGAAGCTCACGACCTATATACTCTGAGACTCTGTCAAGATATGGTGGGAGATGATCTCACAGTTAGGATGCCAGCAGGGTATGACTTGGGATGAGTTTCGGCACACCTTCTACGATTACTTCTACCTGAATACCTTGAGGGCCGATCGATCCAGGGATTTTATGAGTTTGGAGAAAGGTACTCTTTCGGTTATGGATTATTCGTCTTGCTTTATCGAGCTGCATCCTTTCATGACGAGTCCAGAAGGTGATGAGTTGTTCCTTGCGCGGAAGTTAGAGGATGGTATGAGGCACAACATCTGCTTGCAGGTGAACGTCTTCAGGTTGACTTCAATATCCTCTATCTTCAACCGGGCATTGATCACTGAGCAAAATCTTAGGGATTCTAGAGCAGTGAGCTAGGGAGGTTTGACATCCAGAGCTGGTGTTCTTCTTACTGATAGAAGGAAGAACCGCAGGGAGTCTACTCGAAGAGATCAGAGTAGGCAGAATGTATCTTCGGGGAACCTGGTAGTATGCTACAAATATGGGAGGAGTGGGCATACTAGGCCTCAGTGCAAGAGAGACCTGATGCAGTGCCGATATTGCAGCAGGATGGGCCATCTTTAGCATTTCTGTCAGTTCCTCTCACCTACAACTGCTGGTAGGGGTTCTTCTATGACCCCACATTCAGGAGATGCCTTTCCAGTTTCTCAACAGTATGGGATCTGGAGTTCTTCTGGCCGTTCAGGCTGAGGTGGAGGTCGTGACCGTGGTAGTAAATCACTAGGCTATTAGTGACAGTAGAGTGGACCAGCTCAGAGTGGTTAGGCAGGGCCACAGGGTCGCGGTACAGGCTATACTTTTCCTGTGGAGAAGACCCATCAGGAGTAGGATCTCGGCCCTTATACAGTTCGAGGTACGATCTTAGTAGCCTTAGTTTTATCATCATCTCTTTTCGATTCTGGTGCTACATATTGTTTTATCTATGTTACTATTGTGGAGATCCTTGGGCTCTTCATCTTTTCTTTTGCTGATACGTTGACTCTAGACACACCGTTGGGGACTAGAGTGGTTAGACTACGTTAGTGCAGAGAGTTACCTTTTGAGGATGCAGGGTGTCACTTCTTATGGGACCTCTACGTCCTAGAGATGATGAGTTGTGATGTAATTCTTGGAATGGACTTGCTAGTTCCATTTAAGGAAGTCGTCAACTGTTATCACCACAGGGTGAGTTTCGTATCACCATAGGGTGGATCCTTTCTTTATAGAGGTCAATGGGATGTCTAGGTGAGTAGAGTAGGTCTAGATCATCTTGGGCTAGGAGGAGTTACAGCCCAGATTTCTATTCTATATCTGGATGACCAGGGGACTTCACAATTAAACTTTCCTCCAGTGGTGGATCATTTTAGAGATGTCTTTCTAGAGGACTTTTAAGGTTTTCCTCCAAAGCGTTAGGTAGACTTCTCGATTGAGCTCGTGCCATGAGTGGCACTAGTGTCCATTCCTCCTAATAGGATATCTACACATAAGTTACAAGAGCTCAAGAAATAGTTGGTGGAGTTGCAGGCATAGGGTTTCATCTGACCCAGTAATTCTCCTTGGGGTTCACCTGTTTTGTTTTCGAAGAAGGCAGACGGTACCCTTAGGCTTTGTGCGGATTATCGGAAGCTAAACCAGTTGACGGTCAAGAACCGATATCCCTTTCCTAGGATCGATAACCTCTTTGTTCAGCTTCGAGGAGCCCAGGTGTTCTCGAAGATTGATTTGAGGTCCGGTTATCATCAGTTGCGCATTAGAACATATGATATACCTCTTACAGCTTTTAGGAGCAGGTATGGTCTATACTAGTATATGGTTATGCTGTTCGGTCTCATGAACCCGCCTGTAGTTTTCACGAAACTGATGAACCGAATGTTCCATCCTTACATGGATTCCTTCATGGTGGTTTTTATGGACAACATCTTGGTGTACTCTCACACTCAACAATACCATGCTACCCATCTTGAAATTTTTTTGAGTACACTGAGAGAGCATCAGTTATATGCTAAGCTCTTGAAATGCCACTTTTGGATGGATTAGATTCACTTCATGGGTCATTTTATCTTAGAGACAGGAGTATCAGTAGACCCATAGAAAGTGAGAGTTTTAGTTTCCTGGAAGCATCCGAAGAACATCTTTGAGGTACGGAGTTTCCTAGGGCTGGATAGATACTAGAGGCATTTCATACAGGACTTTTCACGCCCATTAGCACCACTGATAGGTCTGACCAAGAAAGGGGAGAAGTTCTTATGGTCATATTCTTGTGAGTCGGCCTTTCAAGAGCTAAAAGGGAGGTTTACTTTAGCACCAATGCTAGTCATGATAGATCCAGGAAATAGTTATATGGTTTATTGCGATGCTTCAGGTATCATGCTAGGAGTTGTTCTTATGTAGGAAGATGGAGTCATTGCGTACGGGTTTTGGAAGTTGAGGCCATAGGAGAAGAATTACCTGATGCACAATCTGAAGTTGGCAGCGGTTTTACATGATTTATGTTGTTGGAGAAATTATCATCTGGGAGAGCACTTTGTGGTGTTCACCGACCACAAGAGTCTCAAGTACATCTTCACTTAGCATGATCTGAATCTGAGACAGTACAGGTGGGTTGAGTATCTTTAGTCCATCGACTTTGAGCTTTCCTATACACCTGGGAAAGGCAATGCAGTGGCTGATGTGTTGAGTAGGAGAACTCAGATAATGGAGGTTTAGGAGGACAGTAGTGAGTGGAAGCTTATGTATCTGTTCTCTGAGATGCATTTTGAGGTGTATGAAAGTTAGGGACAAACGTTTCTTTCCTCTGCAGCTGTTACCTCTACACTTCTCGATTAGGTACGGATGAGGCAGCTATCAAACTCAGAAGGCCTCGTCTTGCGGGAGAGTGTGTCAGGATAGGACCTTCTTCCTTGATGGAAAGTGGGCAAGGATGAGGTCTTTCATTTCCAGGGACATGTATGGGTTCCAGCAAACATACGCGAGCTGATGTGGGATTTTCATTCCTCAGTTTGGGTAGTCCATCTTGGCGTCACCAAGATTTATCATGACTTACACCACTAGTATTGGTGGACAGGTATGAAGAGAGATGTTGTTGGTTTTTTCATGAGGTGTTCCACTTGTCAGCGGGTGAAAGTGGATCATCAGCAACCAGCAGGTCTTTTGCAGCAGTTACCCATTCCGGAGTGAAAGTGGAATGGTGTTGCGATGGATTTTGTGAGAAGGTTGTCGAGGTCTCCTCAAGGGAATGACACGATATGGGTTGTTGTTGATAGACTCACGAAGGTTGCTCACTTCTTTCCGATGAAGGAGACCTTTAGTGTTGATGAGCTGGGGTGGTTGTACATCTGAGAGATTATATGTCCGAATGGAGTTCTGCACTCCATCGTTTCAGACAGGGATGCATGTTTCACTTCTCGGTTCTGGAAGGGGCTTCAAAAGGCATAGGGTACACAGGTACTTTTGAGTATAGCATACCATACCCAGATAGATGGTCAGTTCAAGCGAACGATTTATGTGCTTTAGGAAATTCTACGAGCTTTCATTTTATATTTTGGAGGTTCTTGGGAGAAGCATATACCTCTTATATATTTTGCATACAACAACAGTTTTCAAGCGACTATTCATATGGCACCTTACGAGGCTCTGTATGGTAGTCCATGCCAATCACCTTTATGCTGGCTGGAGGCTGGAGAAGTAGCTTTGCTGGGACCTCATCTTGTTCAAGATACCTCAGAGCAGAAATAGTTTATTTAGAAGAGGATGGTTACAACACAATCTCGACATAAGTCGTATGCTAATTAGTGGAGGCGACCTCTAGAGTTTGAGGTCAAGGATTAGGTTTTCCTGGGTTTCGCACCAAGGATGGGACACAAGAGGATATGGAGACAGGGTAAGAATTCACCATGGTACGTCGGGCAATTTGAGGTGTTGGACAGAGTTTGGGCAGTTACCTCAGAGGTATCAAGCTATGCATGATGTATTCCACGTTTCTCAGCTCCAATGTTACATTTCAGACCTGTTTCATGCCCTTCGACCTGAGGAGGTTGAGCTCGAAGTGGATGCATCATTTGAGGATCATCCTATCAGGATTTTCAATCACAGTACGAAGGTTCTCCATGGTCGGTATGTTCCTCTGGTACGTGTAATGTCCTGGTTCCGGAAGCCACTCAGAGGCGCCCCGTACCCAGTTGGTCACATGGCCTCAAGCGCATTTCTGAAAATACCAGAGGCTACCAACTAGCAGCGAGGTCCTTGGGTGTGATAGTGGGGAAACTACGCCCTCATTGGCAAATTACATAGAGGAAGAAAAAATAAACATGCAATAGCAGAAGCAGTAATAACCAACAATATAAACAGCAGAGGACTAAATCACCAAACTCGAGAACATATGTATATATGAAATAATGCATGATACATATCTAGGAAAGCAAACAAAAAAGTCACAATGCTGGAAAACACTATAGTACCAAAACAAGTAAAAAAGAAAATAAAAAAACTGCTCAGCATGGCAAGCCCAAGCTTGGTTCTATGCTCTCCTACTCCAAGCAATCAAGTACCAGAAGTCGAAGGGCGCTTTCCCTTGCCTATACCTGCAACAACATAGTCTGTTTGGGCCCAAAAGCATGACCCAAATAGGGTGTGAGACTAAATACCATAAGGTATTCACCCGAAGACCTATTCCTAACAGTCAGTGAGTATATGGCAGGTAAAAGTACAATAAGTAGTGAACAGTAACAACAAAGCAGTAGACAGTAACAGTAAGTAGTAAAGAATGATGATACACAATAGTAATCTATCCACAACCAACAATAGCAGTGAAGCAAACAACTAACAAGTAAGAAACCCTCTAGAAAGTACTCACAGCCATCCCCTCTAGTCCTATCCAGGATGTACCACAACCCTCTGGGCAGTGCACTCAACCTAACCCCTCTGGCTTGGTCATACGAATTTATAAGACTCTCTGGGGAAGCTCACTCAATCAATTCCCCTTCTAGTATGGGGTAGTCAGGGACTCTCTGAGGAAGATCACATGGTCTAACCCTCTTAGCCCCAAGGTCTAGAGACTCTCTGAGGAAGCTATCTCGGTCAATTCCTCATATAGCCTCAGGTATACCATAGACTCTCTGAGAAATCTCACTCGGTCAATTCATCCTCTAGCCTGGGAAGGTTCTTAAAAAGATTCAAAGAAAGTAAGACTCTCTGAGGAAGCTCACTCGGTCTACCCTCCTATCGTCGATAATATCTGAAGGTACTCTAGGAAGCACACTCGGTCTATCCCCTGTGGCCTATAATGTCTATTACTCACTGAGGAAGCTCACTCGGTCCACCCTCCTGTAGTCTATAACATCAAAGACTCTCTGGGAAGTTCACTTGGTCTATATCTTATAGTATATAGCACTAGGTTTTCCCAGCCCCGTGCCAGTCAGTGCATAATAATACTATAAGGCCAAAGTACACCTATAGAGCTACCTGGCTAACCAAAGTACTCATAGGGAGCTACTTGGATAAACAGTCTACAAGGTAACAATCATGTAATTCAAAACACTCCAACCTATAGACACAAGGCATGGAAATAGTCATAACGTCAAAATTCTAACAGGTCCCAAATAAAAGAATTGGAAAAACATCCAAGAACAACAAATTATCCTCTAACATATTACATTTACCTCTATGAAATCATACAAGCAAGGCAGGAAAACAAAAAGGGAAAAAAGATAAACATGCAATACCCCATTCATGGGTATTGGTGGAATTTGCACATAAAACTCAAGGACTATGAACGGTAAGGCACAAACCATCTACCTTGATCCTAGGAGATCTATATACTTGAACCACAATGAATGATTATTCTTAGAATGATGAAGATCTGATCAAATTCCCAAAACGCTCAACCCATGATAACTTGAGAAAAAAGAGGAATTGGAAAACCAGGATCAAGCAGAAGGGAGAACTCACCGCTATGATTCCAACGCAATCGACAACGATCGATCCGGAGAACGGACGGGGGAATGGGGGCTCGTCTAAGATCTGCAGATTCCCGGTGCTCTCGGATGAAGAAGTTAGAGATGAAGACCTTTCTGTCGATTAGCTGCGACCCCGGTCCATTTAATAAAAAAAAGTACATGGTGTATACTTTTACAGTACGTGGCATGTAGTGTATTTTTCCGTACTCCGCCAAAATCATCCTCCACGTCACCCCTACACACCATGTGTGTGGCCCGGACATAGACAGTACACAGATTCGAGTGGGAAAAGAGTACACGGTGTGTACTCAGAAAGTACACGGCGCGTACTTCATAAATTTCCAGAAACTCCATTTTTCTCAAAAAAAACTCTAGAAAAAGGAAAAACATACCTGAAACGAAGATCTGGGTTCTCACAAACTTCCCCCCTTAAAAACATTTTTCCCTGAATTTCCCTAGAGAGGTGTAGAAGAAGAAACCCCGAACAGCTCTGGCCACTTCGATCGAACATCGGCCTCCCTCTCCCAGGTCTCGTTCCCTACTCGCCCATGCTTTTATAGAACCCGTACAAGAGGAACAGACCATCCACGGAGAACATTCGTACTTTGATCAACAATCCAGATAGGATTCTCCTCAAACGACGCATCCACTTCAAGATCAACCTCCTCGGGTTGGAAGACATGAGACGGGTCTGAAAAGTAATGTCGAAGCTGAGAGACATGGAAGACGTTGTGCATAGCCCGGTACCTTTGAGGTAGCTGCAGCCGATAGGCAACCAGACCAACTCTCTCCAACACCTCAAACGACCCGACGTACCATGGTGGAATGATTACCCTATCTACGAATCCTCTTGTGTCCCAACCTTGGTGCGACACGCAGGAATACCTTATCTCAGACCTCAAACTCCAGAGGTCACCTCCATTTATCAGCATAAGACTTCTGTCAAGACTGTGCTATAGCCATCCTCTTCCAAATCAACTATATCTTCTCTATGGTCTCCTGAACAAGACGAGGTCCCAGCAAAGCTGCCTCTCCTGCATCCAGCCAGCATAAGGGTGATCGGCATGGCCTACCGTACAAAGCCTCGTATGGTGACATATGAATGGTCACTTGAAAACTGTTGTTGTAGGCAAACTCCACAAGAGGAATATGCTACTCCCAAGAACCGCCGAAGTCTATAATAAAACCTCAGAGCATATCCTCAAGCACCTGAATCGTGCGCTCGGATTGGCCATCAGTCTGGGGATGGTATATTGTACTCAAAAGTACATGTGTACCCAAATCCTTCTGAAGTCCTGACCATAACCGAGAGGTAAAGCGTGAATCCCTGTCTGAAATAATGGAGTGTGGAACTCCATGTAGACTAACAATCTCTCGGATGTACAGTCATCCAAGATCATTAACACGGAAGGTCTCCTTGATCGGCAAGAAGTATGCAACCTTCGTAAGCCTTTCGACGACAACCCAAATAGCATCACTCTCCCGAGGTGACCTCGGTAACCTAGTCACAAAGTCCATTGCGACATCATTCCACTTCCACTCGGGAATGGATTACTACTGAAAAATCCCTGCTGGTCACTAATGCTCTGCTTTCACCTACTGAGAAGTAGAAAATCTCTTGACAAAACCAAAAAAATCCCTCTTCATACCTAGCCACCAGTACTGGTGATGAAGATCCCGATACATCTTGGTGACGCCAGGATGAACTGCCCAAACTGAGGAATGAAAATCCCACGTCAGCTCCTCATGTATGCCTATTGGCACCCATACGCGTCCCTGGAAATGAAAGATCTCATCCTCGCCCACTGTCCATCCAAGAAGGCGGTCCCCTCCTGACACACTCTCTCGTAGGACTATGGCCTCTGAATTTGATAGATGCCTGATTCGTACCCGATTAAGAAGTGTAGAGGTAACAGCCACAGATGAAAGGAGGGTCTGTCTCTGCCTGTCGTGAACCTCCAGATGCATCTCAGAGAACAAATCCATAAGCTTCCACTCACTACTGGCCTCTTGTACTCCTTGAATCTGAGTTCTCCTGCTCAAGGCATTAGCCACTGCATTGCCCTTTCCTAGCGTATAGGTGAGATCAAAGTCAAAGGACTGGAGATACTCAACCCACCTACGTTGTCTCAGATTCAAATCATGCTGAGTGAAGATATACTTGAGACTCTTTTAGTTAGTGAAAACCACAAATTTCTCTCCCGGAAGGTAGTGTCTCCAACAGTGTAAGGCATTAACAACTGCTGCCAACTCCAGACCATGTGTCGGGTAGTTCCTCTCGTGTGGAATCAACTGTCGAGGCCCGTAAGCAACGAACCAATCCCCCTAAATAATAACAGCTCCTAGCCCGATACCTGAAGCATCACAGTAAACAGTATAGCCCTTTCGTGGCTCTGGAAAGACTATTATCGGTGCTAACGTCAAAGTCCCCTTCAGCTCCTGAAAGGCTGACTAACAAGAATATGACCATAAAAACCTCTCCCCCTTCTTGGTCAGACCTATCAATAGTGCATCTAGGTGCGAGATGTTCTGTATGAAACACCTATAGTGTCCAGCTAGCCCTAGAAAACTTCTCACGTGAAATATGTTCTTCGGATGCTCCTTAGAAACTACAGCTCTCACTTAATCTTGGTCCACTAAAACTCCTGTCTCTGAAATAACATGACCCAAGAAGTGAATCTGATCCATCCAAAAGTGTCATTTTGAGATCTTATCATATAAATGATGCTCTCTAAGTGTAATCAGAAAGATATCACGATGTGTAGAATGGTAGTGTCGAGTGTGAGAGTACACCAAGATGTCTTCCATGAAAACCACCACAAAGGAGTCTATGTACGGATGGAACACTCTGTTCATCAGTGCCATGAAAACCGAAGGCACGTTCGTGAGACCGAACGGCATGATTTTATACTCGTATAGACCATACCTACTCCTAAAGGTTGTAAGAGGTATATCAGATGGTCTAACACGCAACTGATGATAACCAGACCTCAAGTCGATCTTCTAGAACACCCGAGCTCCTCGAAGATGATCAAATAGGTCATCAATACTCGTCAAGGGATATCAGTTCATGACCTTCAACTGGTTCAGCTTCCGATAATCTACACAAAGCCAAAGGGTACCATCAGCATTCTTTGCAAACTGGACAGGCGAACCCCAAGGAGAAGTTCTGGGTCGGATGAAACACTTTGCCTGCAACTCCTCCAACTTCTTCTTGAGCTCCTGTAATTCAGGTGTATCCATTCTATAAGGATGAATGGACACCGGTTCCACTCCTGGCACAAGAACAATTGATAATTCTACCTCAAGCTCTGGAGGAAAACCTGAAAAGTCCTCTGGAAGGACATCCTTGAAATGATCCACCACTAGAGGAAAGTATAACTGTGAAGTCCCCTGGTCATCTAGATAAAGACTGGCAATCTGGATTGTAACTTCCCCTAGACCGTGATGCTCTGGTCTAGCTCTACCCACCTGGACATCCCACTCGCCTCTATGAAGGAAGGATCTGCCCTCTGGTGATGTGAAACTCACCCTGCGGTGATAGCAATCGACGACTTCCTGGAAAGAAACCAACCAGTACATCCTGAAAATGATGTCATAGCCCGTCATCTCTAGGACATAGAGGTCCCATAAGTAGTTACACCCTGCAACCTCAAGAGGGCACTCTCTGCACTGACATAAGCTAGATGTCCTCATTCCCAACGGCGTGTCTAGACTTAACAAGTCGGCAGACGAAAAGATACAGAGCCCAAGGCTCTCCACAACCGCAACAGAGATAAAGCTATGGGAAGAACCAGTATTGAAAAGAGCTGAAGATAAAACTGAGGCCACTAAGATCATACCTAGAACTATAGAAGGGTTGGGATCCTGCTCCTGATAGGTCTGCTCCATGGTGAAATACTGGCCTACAGTGCGGACCTGCGCCCCTGGCTGAATGCTCTGAGCTGATCCACCCTACTGTCGTTGATGACCTGGTGACTGAACACCACGGCCGCGACCTCCACCTCAGCCTGAACGGCCGGAAGAACTCCTGTTCCTAGACTAGTTGGAAACTAGTGAAACATCCCCAGAACAAGGGGTCATAGAGGAACCCCTACCACCAGATGAAGGTGAGAATATCTGACAAAAGCACTGAAGATGGCCCATCTTGCCGCAAGACCGACACTTTATCAGATCCCTCGAGCACTGAGGCGTAGTATTCCCACTCTTACTGCACTGGTAGCATACAACCTGGCTACCAGAAGACACATCCCGCAAACCCCGAACTCCTCTAGAAGACTCTCTGCGATGCTTCCTACTATCCGTAGGAGGAACACCAGCTCTGGATGTCGATCCTCTCGGGCTCACTGCTCTAGAATCCCTCAGATTGCGCTCACTGATCAACACAGGGTTGACGATGGAGGATATAGAAGTCAACTAGAAGATATTCACCTGGGAATGGCTCTCCTGCCTAAGATCATCCTTGAAATTCCTAGGAAGAAACAACTCATCACCTTCTAGGATCGGTGTGAAACGATGTAGCTCAGTGAAGCAAGACGAGTACTCCATAACAGAAAGAGTACCCTACTACAGTCTCATAAACTCTCAGGCTCGATCAGCCCTCAGGGTCTCCGGATAGAAGTAGTCATAAAAGGTGTGTTAAAACTCGTCCCAAGAAATACCTTGATAATGCCCTGATTGTGAGATCACCTCCCACCACCTATTGGCGGTGTCTCAAAGCATATAGGTTTAAAACTTTACCCTCTTATTTGGGGGTATCTCTAGATGCTCAAATATAGTCAAGGTGGCCTCAAACCACGACTCTGCAGCCTTGGGTCCTCCATCCCTTGATAAAGTAGGAGGATGTTGCTGCTGAAAACCCCTCGTCAACTTAGCCATCAACGGGGTAGGAGGCATCACTCCCTGAAAAGTCTACATCATCCTCAGGAAATCCTCCCTGAACTGTGCATTGGCGCCTACGACGGGTAAAACAGCTGGTTCCAAGGATGGCACAGCATGGGGATCTACAGGAGGTCCCTGATCGGCCATATCTGGTGTCTAATCGCCATCTGGAAACTGACGTAAGACCGAAGGATGTCTCAGAGGCATAGCTCTGAAAGATCAAAATCACACCTTAGATCATGATTAACAAGGATGGAAAACACAGGTGTACAAAACAAGAACATGGGAAATAAACTATCAAGTTTTACAAAACACAACTACACAGCATGTATAAAAACTACACGGCGTGTCTTCTTTAGCCATTAACATGGGTGTGTACCCCTAACCGACAGGTCATGTAACACCCCAAACTACACGGTGTGTACTTGAACTCTAATCCCCGGCCTGAGTCACCATACACAGCTAACCCACACAGTCCAACTAACCCCAGACTACACGGCGTGTTCCCTAGGGACAGAGCTTGTACTAGATACGGTCCTGGTGGCCCGTGTTGTTAGTTACATGGACCTCTACACAGTTGGCACGTACATGGTGTGTTCCGAACCAAAACAGTGTGTATAGGAAAAGGTGACATCGTCCCGTGTTGTTTGTGACATGGCTGGGTACCTGAACAAGACTACGCGGCGTGTTCTGAAAACAACACGGCCTGTCTAAGAGAAGGTAACGCCGACCTGTGTTGTTTGTGACAAGGTTGGGTACCTAGACAGGACTACATGGCATGTTCCTTTACAACACAGCGTGTTCTACTCGAGCTTCCCTGACAGGTGATGTTAGTGACACGGCCGGGTACACGGATCCTAACTACACGGCATGTACCTACCGTACACGGTGTGTCCCTGAAGTTATTTCTACAACACCGTGTTCCTGCACACACGATCAGTAACACGGCCTGAAAACTACAAGACATGTAACCAGAAAGTACACGCCATGTATTCTGGGTTTTTCTGGGCAGTAGCTCAGAAACTACACAGAATCCCTGAAATACTGAAAACAAGGCAAAGAGGTTCCAAATTTCGATCTGTGAGGGCCCATACTCCCTGCGAATCAAAGCTTGGAATTTCTTACAGTTATATACAATAGAAACCCAGATCATGATCCACCAATTTCCGATTCAAGAGGGACCATAACACCTCGAGAATAAAAATTTTGCATTCATTTAAGAAAAGTACTACAAAATCAATTTCTCTATCAAAATAGAAGGGATTCTATCAAGCATCCATTACAACAACAAACATAATCTACACAGAGTCTATCACAACAGCATGAAATCACTAATGCATCCTATATGGAATGGAAAGAATGCATGGCATGTGATTTCTAACAAGATTCTATATGATGCATGAGATGGCATACCCTCATCTCATTGGGTTGTGATAGAAATAGAACTGTAATATCAGAACAACAACAGCACAAAGCATGTGAATCACTCTTGGTGAAATCATATCAACCGTAAAATCTCAAAACCAGAAAACCACAATAAACGAGGTAGTATGGCTTTTCCCTATACACGGGTTAGCTACTCTCAGGCGTAGCTTATTACCAAGTACCATATCCATCCTATCCCTGGCTAAAGTCTCTAAACAACAAAGCAAGTGAAAATAATTCCTCTAATATCACTTTGTAACGCCCCGGTTCTGAAGCCACCCAGAGGTGCCCCGTACCCGATTGGTCACATGGACTCAAGAGAATTTCCCCAAACACCGGAGGCTGTCGACTAGTAGCGAGGGACTTGGGTGTGATAGTGGGGAAATTGTGCCCTCATTGGCAGAGTACATAGCGGAAGAAAAAATAAACATGTAATTGTAGAAGTAGTAATAACCAACAATATAAACAGTGGAAGACTAAATCGACAAATTGGAGCACATATGTATATATGAAATGATGCATGATACATATCTAGGGAAGCATCCAAACAAGTCACAATGATGGAAAACACTACAGTAACAAAACATGTACAAAAGAAAATAAAACAGCTCCTCAGCATCGCAAGTCCATGCTTGGTCCCATGCTCTCCTACTCCAAGCAATCAAGTATCAGATATCGAAGGGCGCTTTCCCTTGTCTATACCTGCAACAACATTGTCTGTTTGCGCCCAAAAGCATGAACCAAACAGGGTGTGAGACTAAATCCCAATAGGAATTCACCCAAAGATCTGTTCCTAACAATCGGTGAGTATATGGAAGGTAAAAGTACAATAAGCAGTAAACAGCAACAGCAAATCAGTATGTAGTAATAGTAAGAAGTATTGTAGGATGATACACAACAGTAATCTATCCACAACCAACAATAGCAGTGAAGAAAACATATAACAAGAAGGAAACCCTCTGGAATGTACTCACAGCCATCCCCTCTGGTCCTATCCAAGAAGTACCACAACCCTCTGGGCAGTGCACTTAGCCTAACCCCTCTGGCTTGGTCATACGAATTTATAACTCTCTAGGGAAGCTCACTCGGTCAACTCCCCTTATAGTCTAGGGTAGTCAGGGACTCTCTGAGGAAGATCACGCGGTCTAACCCTCTTATCCCCAAGGTCTATAGACTCTCTAAGGAAGCAATCTCAGTCAATTCTTACTATAGCCTCAGTTATACCACTGAATCTCTGAGAATTCTCACTCGGTCAATTCCTCCTCTTGCCTGGGAAGGATTGTAAAAAGATACAAACAAAGTAATACTCTCCGAGGAAGCTCACTCGGTCTACCGTCCTGTAGTCGATAATGTCTGAAGGCACTCTAGGAAGCTCACTCGGTCTATCCCCTATGGCTTATAATGCCTGAGACTCACGGAGGCAGGTCACTTGGTCTACCCTCCTGTAGTCTATAATGTCAAAGACTCTCTGGGAAGTTCACTCGGTCTATCCCTTATAGTCTATAACACCAGGTTCTCTCATCCTCGTGCCAGTCAGTGCGTAATATTTATATAAGGCCAAAGTACACCTATAGAGCTACCTTGCTAACCAAAGTACACCTATGGAGGTACTAGGATAAATAGTCTGCAAGGCAACAAGCATGTAATGCAAAACACTCCATCCTATAGACACAAGGCATGGAAACAATCATAACGTCCAAAGGCTAACAAGATCCAAAGGTCGTAAACAGAGAAAATCTTGGGAAAAACATTCAATCACAACAAATTATCCCCTAACATGATAAATTTACCTCTACGCAAGCATACAAGCAAGGCAGGAAAACAACTAGGCAAGAAAGGTAAACATTTAATACCCCGTTCATGGGTATTGGTGGAATTTTCACATAAAATTTAAGGACATAGAATGGTAAGGCACAAACCACCTACCTCGATCCTAGGAGATCGATATACTTGAACCACGATGACTAATTCTCCTTATAACATCAAAGATCTCAAAAAATGCCCAAAACTCTCAACCCACGATAACTTGATAAAAAGGAGGAATTGGAAAACAAGGCTCAAGTAGAAGGGAGAACTCACCGCTGAAATTATAACGCAATTGACAATGATTGATTTGGAGAACAGACATGGGAACGGGGGCTCGTAGATGATCCGTGGATTCCCGGCACTCTCGAACGAATAATCTGGAGAAGAAGACCTTTCTTTCAATTAGGCGCGACCCCAGTCTGTTTAATGAAAAAAAAGTAAATGGCGTGTAATTTTAGAGTACATGGCATGTAGTGGATTTTTCCATACTCTGCCAAAATCGGCCTCCACGTCACCCCTACACACCGTGTGTGTGGCACGGACACGGACAATACACAGAATTGAGCAGGAAAAGAGTACACGATGTGTACTTCAAAAATTTCTAGAAACTCCAATTTTCTCAAAAACTCCAAAAAAAGGAAAAACATACCTAAAACGATGATCTGGGTTCTTACAGTATGGGTGTTATGGCAGCACGGGCGAGTACAGGACGAGACCTGTGAGAGGGAGGCTGATGTACGATCGTAGTGGCCGGAGCTGTTCGGGGTTTCTTCTTTCATGCATTGCTAGGGAAATTCGGGGATGAATTTCTTTATGGGGGGAAGTTTGTAAGAACCCAGACATTCGTTTTAGGTATGTTTTTCCTTTTTCTGAATTTTTTGAGAAAAGAGGAGTTTCTTGAAATTTTGGAAGCACACATCATGTACTTCATAAGTACACACCGTGTCCTTTGATGCTACATGAGGTCGGGTGTTGGCCGTGTCATGGCCACACACATGGCCATGTAGTGGTGATGTAAAGACCGCTTAAAGAGGAGTGCGGAAAAGACTAGTACATGCCCTGTACTTCAAAAGTACACTTCCTGTACTTTCTTTTTTTTCATTAAATAGACTGGGGTCGCGTCTTAACCCCATAATCATCTTCTTCTCCAGCTTCTTCGACCGAGAGCGAGGCTATGTCCGCATATCTTCTACAAGACCCCGAGCCTTTTTCCGTTCTTTTAATCGACCACCGTCGATTGCGTTGGAACCGCAGCGGTAATCTCATCCTTATTCTAGAGCATCGTTTTCCAATGCCTCCTCTTTTGCACGTTATCATGGGTTGAACATTTTGTGAATTTTCATAGATCTTTGACATTATAAGGAGATTACAGCCTCATGGTTCAAGTATATCAATCTCCTAGCATCAAGGTATGTGCTTTGTTCTTTTCCATTCAAAGTCCTTGAGTTTTATGTGAAAATTCCACCAATACCCTTGAATGGGGTATTGTGTGTTTCCTGTTTTACCCCTATTGTTTTCCTGCCTTGATTGTATTCTTGTGTAGAGTTAATTTGGTGATGTATGTGGATAATTGTTGTTCTTGGATGATTTTCCATGACTTGTTCTATTTACGACCTTTTGGTCTTGTTTAGCCTATTGGCCGTTATAACTGTTTTCCATGCCTTGCAACTGTAGGATGGATTATTGATTCCTGACATGCTTGTTCTGTTATAGACTGGTTATCCAAGTAGCACTGTAGGTTTACTTTGGAATTATAGAATTGTTATGCACTGAATGGAATGGGGTCGTGAGAACCCGGTGCTATAGTCTATAAGGGGATAGACCGAGTGAGCTTCCTCAGAGAGTCTCGGACATTATAGACTATAGGGGATAGACTGAGTGAGTGTCCCAGAGAGTCTTGGATATTATAGACTATAAGAGGATAGATCGAGTGAGATTCCTCATAGAGTCTTGATCTTTATAGACTATAAGGGGATAGACTGAGTGAGCTTCCTCAAAGAGTCTTGTCTTGTTTGAATTTCCTTAAACCATTCCAGGCTGTAGGAGGAATTGATGGAGTGAGCTTCCTCAGAGAGTCTGTGATAGACCTGAGGCTATAGGAGGAATTGACCGAGTGAGATTCCTTAGAGAGTCTCTATAACTTGGGGCTATAAGGTGAATTAACTGTGTGATCATCCTCAGAGAGTCCCTGACTACCATAGACTATAAGGGAAATTGACTGAGTGTGCTTTCTCAGAGATTCTTATAATTTTTTATGACCAAACCAGATGGGTAAGGCTGAGTGTACTGCCCAGAGGGTTATTGGTACATCTTGGATAAGACCAGAGGGGATGACTGTGAGTACTTCCCATAGGGATTCCTGTTTGTGGTTAGCTGTTTGCTTCACTATTACGTGTTGACTATGGATTGTTTACTATTGTGTATCATCCTGTTTATTATAACTATTTTCCGTTTACTGTAGTATTACCTTCCATATTCTCACTGACTGTTAGGCACAGATCTTCCGGTGGTTTTCTAATGGGATTTATTCTCACACCCTGTTTGGGTCATGTTTTTGGGCCCAAACTGATTATGTTGTTGCAGGTATAGACAAGGGAAAGCGCCATCGTACTTCAGGTACTTGACTTGCTATGGAGCTGGAGAGCATAGGACTAAGCTATGGCTTGCGATGTTGAGGAGTTATCTGTTTATTTTTATTTTTCACTTTGGATAATACTATTGTATTGACTGCATTGTGACTTGTTTGGATACTTTCCTAGACCTATGTATCGTGAATCATTTCATATATATATATATATGTATTCTCCAGTTGTTATTGTTTTAGTCTTCCACAGTTTACTTGTGTAGGGAATGTTTACTGCTTCTGTTATTGTTTATTATTTCTCTTTTCCACTGTGTACTCTTCCAATGAGGGCATAGTTTCCCCACCATAACATGCAAGGCTCGCTCTGCTAGTCGTCAGCCTCTGGCGTTTGGGGAATTGCGCTTGAGGCCATGTGACCAACCGGGTATGGGGCGCCCCTGGGTGGCTTTCGGAACCGGGATGTTACACAATAAATGGATAGGATGACATCATATGACTATACATGTATCGAGAAAATATCCCCATATGATTTATGTTTCCCCCTTATCATTATACACCCCTAAAACACATAAAAGAAGTTTGAATAGCCTCTGACTGTAGTAGTCAACATGAGGGGCACATGAAGCCTCTCAACATCTTGTACTAGAGCATGGATAAAAGTAAGTACATAAATGGTGTTAGACTTATACAATGTAATTAGAGTGACATTACCCTGATATGGGGGTGAATCAAGTTATCCACTATCCATGATAATTAAAACACTTACACCTTTAAAAGTATCACTTACCCTATAGGATCTTGACCTCTCAACCTTAAGGGTAACTTTTCCTTCTATATATAGGATATTTTATGGTTTCATGATTTGTATTAGTACACGTGAATAAAAAATATAGACATGGGTATTTACTTGGTTTACACTCATGGGTATATTCCCAAAGGGGATATATTAGTGTTGCGTGATACACCTAAATACACTATGAATCTCACTACTTACATAGGTTCAGACTAGGTCACTCCTATGCCATGTCTTACTACCTTACACAGTTTATGAATAGTTCACTTCTTTCAAAGGGTCACTCATTCAAACATTTCTTCGTAGGATCACTACCCATGGAAATAATCACCTACTTCCTCTCCCTTTTCTCACTAATCTAGAAAGGTTCCACACATAGTTTAGGTACATATGGGTCCCTTAATCATAAACACTGAATACATATTAAAATTTAGGTATATGCTATGTTGATGTTCCTTTTTCTGAATATTCACAATATATGAAAACAAAACATGATGTGGAACCTTATACTTTCTATAATACCTAGAACAAATCCACTTTTTCATAGGAGAAGAAATAATCTCCTTCTTTGGCTATGACTTCAATGGTTTCAAATTTTTCAGGACTTCTATCCCATCATCTAGAAAAACACCTACTTATTCCTATAAAAAATATATCTTCAACAATATCTATATTTTTATCTATTTTTCAAAATTTTCTAGATATATAGCATGTGCACAAATAATCCTCCTCTCTTTTGTTTCATTCGGTGGATCTAAACTTCTTGATATAAAAATGTTGATTTCCCCTCAATATAGATAAAAAGTGAGATCAATTATTGACATTGAAAGACTAACATAACTCCTCCATTAATCCTCCATGATTTAATTAAATAGATACCTAAAAAATAAATGATCATAAACATGGAAAACCTAGCTGCAACAAGGTTTGAAGGACTATGACATAGAACCTCCCATTGTGAAACTTCTTCACCATAGTCTTATATAACATAGTGTACACTTCAATTAACAAATATTCACTATGGTTTGGTCACACATATTGTTTCATGGACATCTTTGTTTGACTAGATCCAATTTTCCATGAGAAATAACTCCTCATTAACCTCTCATATTCTCCACCATGATGTCCTCAAACCGCTTCCAACACCAAACTAGTTGTGTGATAGTATTTCTCTCTGTACACCAATATCATTATTTTTTATACATGTTGGAGTACTATGGAATATCCCTTCTTCCATGGTGTAGTATGAACTAATTTTAAAAAACAAAAAAAAATAAGAATATCTTATTGTGTTGCAATCTTATTCATTATAGTATAGCACACTATAGATCGAGCTTGATTCCTATACTAAATTCAAAACCTTCCTAATTGTATAATTAAGCTACAGTGTATCCTCTGTAGAATAGGATTTTTCTTGACATCCATGCCTCTTTCTGTTTTGAACCCTCTATGATGCAAGGTGAAGAAGTGAAATAGAGAACTCGACATCCATAGAATTACGGTGAGGCAATCCTTCCTATGGGCTAGAAAAATAGTGGTATCAAAGGGCCCAGAAAAATATAGGATGAAGATGATGATGTGGAGGCTGATTGATTATCAGATCAATGATGATTAGAAAGATGATTTATGTCTATATGATTTTTAAACCTAGGAATATTAACCCAGGGATACATGTTCCACATCAATTTTCACCTTTGATGAGGTCCTATTAATAGTAAAATATTTGCAACAATTTCTTGAGTCTGTAGTGGTATTTGGAACCTACAACACCTTCACATACTACCATCATGGTCCATACCTCAAATGTGCGGTCCCTCAGGCACCCGGTCGACATCGTGCACCATTTTTCATCATGTCTACATGTTATGTTGGTACTATTATTTCCCCCTCACACCTCCCACCCATGACTAGACAAGTTGAACGTATCACACATTGTTGAACCCTTGGGTCTCACATATTGTTGAGGAGGTCCTTGTTTTCCAATTGGTTTCCCCATTTTATAAGTAAATTCCAACTCTTATATGTACTTAGTAAAAACAAATAATTTCCAACCAACACAAATACCTTTTCCAGGATAATGCTTCATAAAAAATACAAATTTTTTTTCTATTTTTTGAAGACCTTCAAAATTATTCAGGAAAATAAAAAATATACATATGAAATAATCAATATATGATTTATCTTTACTTTATATTATGTTGAAAACAGTGTGAAATACATTATCACATCTTTTTAAACCAATAAAGACTGATTCATCAATCGTCAAAGTTAAAAATCAGTATATTGGTCATATTCAAAATGCTTGTCATATTTAATCCGGCTTACCATGAATTTTACCACCTTCATCATCTATTTTCGACAATGAAATTGTCAAAAAAATCCATTCCAAAAATATTTTCTAAAAATCCATTCCACGTCCTTATTATTTTAATAATATCCCACCCCCCATTAAAATCTATTAAGTGTTAAAAAAATATCCCCCTTGGACTTAGTTGACAATATTCCTTTGACAATATCATCGTGATACCAATTGAAAAAAACTTTACATTCACTTTTACACCTTAATGTCAATAAAACATAAGTGGTAAGTCTATATACTTCTACTTTCACTAGATTGTTTAATTTATAGGAAATAATCTATTTATGCAATAATGTTATCCCACTATAAATCTATATTCTCACCTTTTCCTTTTTAAATCATTAACCCCTTAGTGTAATGGAAGAATCCATAAAATTTCAAATAAAACTTTAGGAATTTCTTCTCCACCTATTTTAAAACAACTTCCAACCAAATGTTGATTATCCATGTTCTTTTAAACCTCATGTCACACAAGGAAATATCATTTCTTATTGTATTTTTACAAGATATTCACTGAGTGAATTTCCCACTTCTAACATGTTTTTCCATAAAAATACTATATGCCTACAAATCTAGAAATCAGTGTAGCAAATAAGAGTTTTTATAGATGACAACATGGTTGTCCATTTCACCCATGAAAACATGGAAACAAACAAAAGAACTTTTTTTCCATTCTCATAATATAACCTGTGATCTCTATAAATTCACATAAAACCATTATTATATAACAAAAGTACTAGGTTTTGAGAAAAATACTACATGAAGAATAAATTAATACCATTAGAAAAACATTTAAAACCACTTGTTGAAAAACTGATTCAATGATATAATTTAAACTTCATTCATTTTAGATCTTCACAGGCCACAATAAAAACATATGATGAGAGTTAAAAGAATTTTTATTTTCAAAACAACATCCCATGAGTCTTTTTATCCTAACACAACTTCTTTATAACACTATTTAGTGTTCGGTAATGGGGAAGCATGACATTATGAAGAAAAATCTTTCAAAATCTTTTGTAATCATGTATAATCAATAATATTGAGACCAAACTCTAAAACACTTTTTAGAAAAAAATTAATATAAAATTTAATTTTGTATCTACTATATTTTTTCATAAAATATTATTTCTTTTTTAGAGAAAAACTATAAACAAAATAATACCATTTTTTTCACCACCCAGGCCTTATTTCCCTTTAATTTTCAATATAGAAATTCTACACAAGAATTCATATTTATTCTTATCCATATTTTCATTCAAATCTATCAAATTATTCTTTTATACCACAATCAACCATGTTATTTTCAATAAAAATTAACATGTGGATCATATCTCCCCCTTAATTATGCACCTTTTCAAAAATATTTAAAAATTATAAAGCATATAGAAAAAGGGGTAACTCAAACTACCTCAAGTTGAAGATGATTTAGAGTCACTATGGATCACCATTTTTCCATTTCCTTTCACTTTAGAATCCATATTCATATTTGAACATGATTTTATAGAATCCTAACACCTTTTATAATATTTGGTTTGTTCTATTTCACACAATATATTCTTTCTTGGGTAGATTTTCCCCAAATGTATTCTTTTTCAATAATGGGAATGTTTTTATTTCTCAAAACCTTCTTATTTTTTTGATTATACCTTTAAGGATTATTAATATTTGTAATTATTACCTTAATTTGGGTTGTCTCATTCTCATGGGACTTCTTGATTACATCATTAACTGTTCTATTTTATTACTTACAATCCCTTTTACAATCTATCTTGGAAGTATGAAGTTCAGAGAAAGATTTGGGGATTTTATCTACCTCATTAATAGTAAAGAAATATTCTTCATATAATCATTAAAATCATATTCTCAAGGAAATAGTTTTCCCCATGAATGCATCCCAAAATATTCCTTTAACCCCTACTGAATTTTATCTAAAACATCCAATTTAGACATGTTTGAAAATAAAATAATTATTATGATAAGACCCATAAATCGTTTTCTATGCATGGTGACTTGGTATTTTAATATTTACACCACTTAATAGAATTTGATATATCCCCATGCCTCAATAAAAAAATGAAGGTTTGTTTATATATCCCACCAAAGTAACCCTTGTTACCATGCCTTCCTTGAGTTCTCATATAGTTGCTTTTGCCTCTTGTGGGATCTATTTTATTTTAATTTCCATCACCTTCAGAATAATCCATTTTCTTGGGAGTATTTAAATATCTCTTCTTCTCTTTACTTGGTGGATATTCTTTATATCCAAAACCATCTTTATCGATGAAGCATGATCTTTGTGACATGAGAATATTTTCTTATTTCTCCATAGATCTTTAATAATTATTCATTTCTACATCATCACAAACTGAATAGTGTTCCAATAAAAAATGAAACAAATTATTAATACTAGGATTACCCTTGGAATCTAACTGGTTATTGGTTGAAACTAATTATTCTTAAAACTGTTGGATCTTCCTTCTCCTTGATTCTAGTTGAGCACTAAATTCTATCTTGAGATTCTACCCACTAGACTTAACCACTTATGTGTCTTGGTTATGATTATCCATCATGTTACCTTTCTTCTGAATTTCTTATTTCATTTTAACAATAGGTTATTTAAAGTGTGCATTTTCCAAATTATAAAAAACATTTGAGTTTAGACTCTTTTACTTTGAATATTTTTAAGTTGGTTACCCTTTCAAAATATTATCTTTAACACTTCCTATTGAGAATCATTATTTTCCCTTAGATCATTTTCAACTTCAATAAGCCTTTTGTTTAGGCCTATAATGTTTTCTACCTCATTTTCCAGCACTTGAATTTGGATATCTTGAGACTTGTTCCTATACTTCAAATTAATATTTTCTTTTCTTGATTGTTGATCCATCACCTCTGATAAGTGGACAACATATAATTTTGGCTTTCTTTGGATATCGTCATTATAAATAGTTCCAACATCACTTGGAAAATAATGTTTCTCATTCATTCAAATATTTTCATTATAAATAGATGCACATTTTAAATCATTCATACCTTCTTTTTGGAATTTTTTGAGCTCATAAAATTGATTAAAACATTTCCGAAAAAAGATCCACATAAATAGATTCCACTTTATTTGGGATTTTTATTTTATGTTATTCCTTTTTCCATGTCACTCTAAAATATTGGTTCAAAATGATACTTTGGATTCGACAATTAAAGGAACTAGATAAAAGAAAAAAAAATCCAATAAATTAACCAACCCTTTGATACAAATTTTTAGACTTATAAAAGTGACTTAGAGTGTGATTACCTCGATGGGGTGGGTGAATTAGGGTATGCACTATCTATGAAAATTAAAAATCATACTCCATTAAGAGTCTCACATTACCTATGGGATCTTGACCTCTAAACCATAAGGGTAATTTTTTTAATCCCTTTACCACATATGATTAGGTTCATGATCTGTTTTTGTTCACATGCATAAAGTAAATATGGACACAACTATTTACATGGTTCACCCTCACTTGGCTAAATCCAAGTATCATACATTAGCTTTGTGTCATGCACTAAAATACACTATGAATCTCATTACATACACAGGTTCAGGCTATGAATCTCCTATGCTTTGAATCGGTGCATTAAAAGGTTTAGGGACATATCACTAATTCTCAAGGGTTACTCCCTCAAAACCTTACTTCATGATCTCACTACTAGTGGTAAGAATCACCATCTTCCTCTTAATTTTTTAACTAATCTATAAATGATCCACAAATAGTTTACTAACATGTATGTAACTTCATCTGCATCATTGAATGCATATTAAACTATATATAGATGCACCTTTATAGTTCCTTTTTCTTCTTCTTCATAATCTATGAAAACACCTTGATGTATCCCCTTCTAGTTTCCAGAATACCAAAAATAACTCCACATTATTTTAGGTATATAAAAACATTCTCTTTATTTGGTTATGTCTTCAATGGTTGAAAATTCATCAATACTTATATCCCCTTTTCTAGAATAACTCCTTATTCTTCTTCTCAAAAGTAGATATTCAACATGACCTATATTTGGATCTCTTTTTCTCTATTTTCTATCTATTTAGTATGTGCATAGAGAATCATTCTCTCCTCAGTTTCTTCTAGTTGATCTCCATTTTTTGATATAGGAAGGTTATTCACTCCTCGATTAGGAAACTTGGTGAGATCAATTATGCACATTGAAAATTACCCATAACTCCTCTTTTATTCCTCCATCATTTCTCTAATGAACTGCTAAGGAATAAATGATCATGGACAGAGACCACATGGCTATAATATTGTTTAAATAACTATGTTTTAGAACCTCTTATTGTGAAACTATTGTGGAACATTCTTATCTACCATGATGAAGCCTTCAATTCCACATGTTCCACTATTTCATGGATGCATATATTGGGGAATGGAAATATTTGTTTGATCAGATATATTTCTCCTACATAAATAACTCATCATTAACCTTGAATTTTTGCGGCATGTTCTTCTTAAACCACTTCTCACCCCGAACTGATTGTGTTGTGGTATTCTTTTTGTACCAAACCCAAATCATTTTTCATACATATCGCACTACTACAGAATATCTCTTCTTCCACAGTTCACTATGAACTTATTTTCCATAACCTTAGAAAAATAGAATATCTTATTTTAGTGAAATATTATTCATTATGGAGTAGCACATTGTAGCTCAAGCTTGATTCTTATGCTGAATTCAAACCTTCCATGGTATAGGATTAAAGTATATAATATCCTATTATATGATAGGATTTTTCTGAAAATACCTTCCTCTATCTTTTTTAAACCCAACATGATATAGAGTAATGATATTTCATGGTAATATAGACATACATATAATTATAGTGAGGAACTCCTTCTTGCAGAATAGGAGAATAGTTGTGTCTAGAAGATCTGATGAATGGAGGTTGAAGACATTGGTTTTGAGTCTGATTGATCATCTAATCAATTTTGTTCAAATTGATGAATTATTTACATAAATTTTTAAAAAAGTAAATGGAAACATTCATATGAACATACCATATTGGTTTTATCCTTGTATGAGGTCCTCTTAATAAGTAAAACACCCTCACTGATTTCTTAAGCTTAAGTGTGGTTCAATACCTACAAAACCTTCACAAACTACACTAACAAGACATGCCCCACCTACAGGTCCCCCTGAGCACCATGCTAGTGTTATGTTCCCATTTTTCTCATGTTTATATGTTATGTAGGTTCTATACTCGCCCTCTCACACCTATCGCCCATGAATGGCCAAGTTGAACCTCTCCCCTGGGGGTCCAACATGTGGTTCAGCGGGTCTTTTGTTTTCTATGGGAGGGTGCATTTTTTAAGTAAATTCCCACTCAAATACGGACTTAGAAGATACTACATATTTATTACCAACTCAAATACCTTTTCAAATATAACTCTTCATTGAAAATTCAAATGTGTCTTCTCTTTTTTCATGGTCATCAAACATCTTCATGTAAATAAACAATATTCATATGAAATGATCAATATATGATTTACCTTAACTTATTATGATCTTTTAAAAAAATTGAAATACATAAGCACATGTTTTTAAAACAATAAAGACCAAGTCATTAATTTTTGAAGTTAAAAATAAATACGTTAGTCATATTCAATCATGTTTACAATGTCTTTGGCCACGTTCAATGTTTGTTGTCAACAATGATATTTTCAACAAATCCATTCAATACATATTTCCATAAAATCTATTCCCAATGATTAGGATTTCAACAATATTAACCATTTCACTCTCTTAAGATTTCATCAAAAGGATTGTGTGGCTCCTGAATCAAAAAAGACACAAGAAAGGGTAGAAGGCAAGTTGATCATTACTCTAACGATCTATGGACCCTCTAATGATAAAACCCATATGGTATGAAACCCCCAAAACTGGATCATCTACCTCTCTACTATTATACAAATCTATAACCACAATTAGATCAAGATCTCTAAATATAAGGGGAATCTAGAGGTCACCCATTGTCTACCCAATGTCCTCTCAATGGAGAATAATCCCGCAACCCCTGTTACTAAAACGACCTTAATAATTGATTTAGTTGAGGATGATATTCATCCTTGACATGTCCACTATAGTAAGCTCTAAGTACTATTTGAAACTAATTCTGATGATGACCACAACCCCATTGACAAAGCACATAGAAGCAAATCCCCTCATAAAAGAATAGAAACCATTGGCCCCAAAAGGTTGAAAAGGAAGATACTAAGGATGAATCCCTACTTCAAAAAAACTTGTTTACTATAGAAACCAAGTTGATTCCCCTATCATTATGGCCCTTATAATTATTGAATATGCTCGATCACCCATGCCTTCTTATAAACCTCCAAATATTTTGGCAATGTAAAAAATAAATGCATACTGGATAGATGGGAAGAGTTCCTCATTATTACATTTCATATAGGACTACTCATTTTGGAAAATATTTTTGTAGAAGCATAAAAATTACATAAAAGTAATCTCATGATCTCACACTGAGATTCCCCATGATGAACAGAGAGAAGATCTTACCTATTCACTTCCTTGATGGTTGATGATATGAAATCTACTCAAAATTCCTTTTGTAAGTCATCCTAAGAAACATCTACCACATTCCACTCACTGAGATATAACATCCAGAACTAAAGATATAAACCCATCACATAAATTACTATCAGTAGGACCTAATACTCTATTTGATCTAGAATTAGATTATAGAAGATCTCGAGATCCTCTAAACAATTCACTATCTCCAGATTAGAAAAGATACACCCATACTTATCCAAATCCTATTTTATTAAAATCATGCAACGTTCTTTAACAATTATCTTCCTCCTAAAATGAATTAACCCTCTGACAGTCAAAAAGGTCATCTTGTTGAACCTCGAAAACTAGAACCACATGTAGATGAAGTCCATGACACCTATATAAAAAATAAAATAAGGATGTCCCTTATCCAAATAGTATATAATTATAATAATATTAATTTGGATTGACTCATTTTAGAAACCCGAAACCACCCAATTCTAATAAGAATTAATACAATATTGATTAACAATATTATCCTAGTTATCTACCCTATAAGAGTAACTACCTCACTTGGTAATTTAGTAGGATCATGGTCCATTAATTGGATCACATATGGGGCAAAAATCATGTTTTCTATCCTTTCTTCCTTGTCCTATGTCATGTACCAAGATCTACAGATTTTAGTTCCCTAGTAACCCAGGTAAGTTTCCCTGTACCTAACTCCAAACTCCAACCTATCTATCAACCAAAATCCTTTGATACCACTGTGTCATGAACCCTCCCTCTAAATATACTACTCCTAGAAATGTAATGAAGTAAGAGGGATAATTACCCCTGATTCTCACTTCTAGTAGGCCTTGGGATTGTGACTAACACCATGGGTATAAAATCTCTCATATGGGAGGAATTACCCTCTATATAATATAGGATAATGAGATAGTATAAATCAGATGAAAAGAAACTTCATTGAATAATAAAAAATTAGGGGAACCAAAATCATTTCAAAATTCATGAATATTGTAAACAAACACAATAGTCCCCAAATAAATGCAAAAAAGAAATTGTCGTATGGAATGGCATCGATTGAATCTCCAAAACCCAAGCCATCAATGTCCAGCTAAGTCTCCAAATTCCTCTAAGAAACCTAAAAGGCAATTTTTATATGTTTTGGGTGATCGTAAAATTTATAATTAGTTTGATCATATCTAATGTACCTTGTGAAAATTTGAAAATAGAATACTAATAAACCTATGATAAAGATATCAGAACCAACAACACCTAAGAAGGTTAACTAACCAATCCCATCCTCACCAATGAATGCTCGTAAAATAAATAATCCAAGTATAGTAACATAATATGTAGAATATTTATAAAGAGGGTACCCCTCACAACTTTCCCACTAATTTTCCTATTTCACACAATGAACTCATATGTCATGGTGCTCCCATATCTTCAATAAAATCCAGTCCAATACACCTGGGAAACTATATCATACCAAGTACCTAACATACAGCTGGACGTCACATCCCACTCATAGACATGTGGGACATCACATTGCATATCATCCACATCTATATATCCATAATTGTATGGCATCATGAACATCAAGGAGATCAACATGGTTCCCCCTCTTACCATGCATGAACCCCCAATATGAAGCACCTCATTATCTCATCAAAAATCACCACTAGTAATATTTTTTATTCTGCTATAATATTCCACTCATATCAAACTCACATAGAAGAGATAGAGTAATATGGGGTATCCATCTATCCATACCCACCATTTTGATGTTTAGAAAAATCCCCCCGAATAAAACATATGGGTGTCTTCACATGGTGATCAAAACCGATGGGGTTCATATATAAATCAAAATAAAATCTCTATATATATATATATATATAATATTCATACACACAGGCCCAACCTATGAGTTAAAAAATTTATCATACTAACTCATAACATCTCCAAAAATTCCTCACAAACTCTTCCACTTTCACAACCACCTTTAATGCATAACACCATACGATCAATATACAAGACATGAGTAACAAAATAGAAACCATAACCCACATTACAGCTTTTCTTTTAAATTTAATCCATTATCAAATTTTATTAATTAACAACCATTATTATTATTAATCCCATTCATTTTAACATTTAACACACTTTAACCACATTTCCATTTTATTTCAAGAGTTTTTTCCTTTACATCTCATTACATCTTTAGTTTCACTATTAACTTTTATTCCATCACTACTAGGAAACTAACACAACATCTCACAAACATAATATATCATCCATATCAGGTCAACAAGGCCCAATCCCATAAGCATATATCATCACAAATGTCACATCTCATCTCAACCACCACATGTCATAACGACATCCCATCCCATGCCAACTAATTTTAGTATCACTTACCAATATGTAATACATCCCATATAGTCCCAACTATCACCATAAAATAGCCCAAACCACATAAGATAACGCAGAAGGTATAACAACATAAAGAAACACATCCCAGCTACCACATATTTCACACATTATTTTTAAGGGATTTCATAAATTTATGTTTAAGGGAATTCCTGTACAAACCAATATTTTCCATGGAAAACCATTTCTATATCCATATATAAGTGATTATCCATTTAATTCAAGGTGATATAAAACAATTACACCATAGGGTTTCAGAATCATATCAAATTCAACCCAAAAGGCTCCCAACAACTGTGATTTTTTGAAAGGCATCAAGCTTGTATAAAGTCATTGGAAATAACATCAAATCATTAAAACATGTGATTTCGTCCCTTACAGCTTTAATTTCAATAAATTAAATTTTTATTATTTTTCTTAAGCCTCTGCATACTCTCTCTCCAAAGGAGAAGAATATCATAATCCCCCATCCAGGAAAGTGAATAAAGGAAAGAAGAAGGATCCCCTAAATTAAAGTATATTTTCAAAACACCACACTCAAAGGGGTTAAGGATATATAATTAGAAGAGATAAATCAAAAAATTAAATCCCAAAATCAACCTGAAGAACACAAAGGGATTATCAAAACAAAACCCAAAAAAACTTTGAACCGAAACAATATCATCAATGTGATCCTCTAAAGGAATAATAAGGGGAAATAATAGATCAAAAAGGATAACTCACCCTATATTTCAAAAATAAATCATTTGAAAATCAGAGATAAAATAAAGAGAAAAGGGGCTGAAAGATATCCAAAAATTTCATAGGGTTTTCCTAAGTATCAATAGAAAAAATATAGGAATAAATTAATTCGGGTTAGCCATAAAATTTATAGACAAGATAGACCTTGTAAAAGTCACACCCTGGAAAATTAATTCACATAATAAATCATCATGAAGTTCTCTAATTTTGTTGGGGAAATAAATCCATTTGAAAAATTTGTAAAACTTAAAACCTGAAGAACGTACACTAAATTTCATGGCACCAATTAATGTCATGAATAATTCCTTAATTTCATGAATTATTGAAGAACAGAACATTCATCCATAACTTCAAGCTGTGAATCTCAAGACTACTATATGAAAAAACAACCTTTCACTCCATAAATTGATTTTCATGTTGTGAACCACCTTTAGAAATAGAATTTCAACACCAAACACTACTAAAACCTCTTAAATCCAACTTAAAATGTCTTCAAATACAAAAATTAGTTATGTAATAATCAATAAAAGTTATAGTTTGTTACACTTGGACTATCTATTATTCACTCTATTTGAGAGAATATATAGGTACACATGTGATCGGTTTTTGGATAAACTTATTTAAAAAATATGTGTTTATTTTTCCCTAATTGATACTATATTTTTTGAATTAATTTACTCTTAAATTGTTTTAACTTCAAAATAATTTTAAGGAAATCCCCCCCCCCCCTCATATGATCAAACCAATAATTACCATCAGAGCTCCCCATGATTTATAAAACATAATTAGTTTAAAGCAAATGATTTTGAAGGATGGCCTATATCTATTGTAACCATGGTTCTTAAAATGGAATATCAAAAATTAATGATCCATTCTTTTATGTAATAGGATATAGTTAATGGAAAACACACATTCCTATATATTCAAAAGAATTGGATATCATGTTTGGAAAATATATATGCATTCTTACATACCGAATATAGTAGCGGAAGATAAATTTATTTTTAATGATATAATATCAATTGAGCTTCATGAAAAATCAATTAATTTCCTTATTATTGTTTATATAAAATGATTTTTTTTTTCAATTGAAAAAGTTCTTAGTAAATATTTAAAATTCTTAAATTCACACACAAAGGCTAAAAAAATTAAGTATAATAAACAAGAAATATATATCAAATAATTTGAATTTTTTTGTATGAATATTAATAAATTAAATAACTAAATGTTAAAAAAATTACTTAAATTATAAATGGAATAAAATCTATTTGCTGTGATATATTTATATATATTATAGTAATGAAAAACATTTGGGTATTTCTATGTTCGGAATCTCTAATAGTAGTGATGATTCAAACAGAAAATGTAATCAAGAACATGTTCTTTGAAGAACAAATTGGATCTCTCATAAATAATGAGATCATAAAAAAGAGATGAGATAAAAAGGAAGCTAGGGAGTTCATTGAAAATAATATTATTAAATTCAAAACAATTAAAGAAATATCTTCTGAGAATGACATTGAGATTGCTCACTTTAGAAAAAATATTAACAATTTTATGAGGAAAATAGAAACTGTTTTTATAATCCAAAAGGGGGAATTAAAAAGGATTGGCCAAAGTTAGTTTATATGACAAAAATTAATTGTTTCACAAAAAAACTTATTATCCAATAATAAATAAAAAGAGGAATGAATATAATAAAATTAATAAGGATCTCAAAGTCTCAACTTATAGTGACAAGTGATATCTCTATTTAATCATTTGAATTATGTGGTGACAATAAAAATTATATCATTTCCTAAATTAATATAAGTGATGAGTAAAATTCTACTACTTATTCATGTTATTAATGTTATTTAAGTTGTAAACATGTTAAAATTTATCGATATCAACTAGGGGAAGGATTTTGTGAACCTACCACAAAATTCAATGAAATTAAAAATAAATATATTTCAATTTGAGATGATAAGGAATAACTCTACAAAATTGTAGGATTTACCTTGAAACTAAAATTTCAAAAAAAAATGGAAAACTAAATTCCACTATTATTGATCATAAAGAGGCTCCCGCAAAGCCCACTGAATGTGAATAAAATATTGATAAAATTATTGGTTCACAATGTCATGGGAATATCCATTTATTGTAATTGGTTAAACGATGAATAATAGTTCCTAAAAAAATATATTTTTTAAAGTAACTTCAAAATATAAAGTTTTTAATTAATTTAATAAAACTGGGAATCAAATATTTGCATGATATTCTAAAAATTCTCTATATTGTGTAAAAAAAATGGTTCAATTATCCTCTAAATTTTCTATAAAATTCCCACAAACTATGAAAATATGAAAACACAAATATATTTTTAATGAAATTAGTGGAATTGGTTTTAAAATAATTAATATCTTGATTCTTTTATATGAAAAATGTCTTAAGAGAAAATTGGTCATGCAATCGAATGCATCAAATTGGATGTTTATTTTTAATAAAATTTTTGTAATATAGAATAAAATATTGATCATCCATCTATGGATTCGTGGATAATTGATTTTAAAATAAGTAATTTATTGTGTAAATGAGAGAGTTTTTTAAATAAAAAAGGGTTAGGGTTAATTAAATAATAATTAATTTGGTTATTAATGTGTGAGAGTCAAAACAATTTGATTGAAATGTGATCACCAGAAGTAATCCACATTATTACCACATATCATCACTTAAAAGGATAGGGATAAATATTTAAATACTTGATTTTATCTTTTGAAAATATATTTTTAAATTATTTATTATTAGGGTATCTCTAAGGGTTCAATCCGAAATGCAATTTGATTTAATAGTTTTCACTAATGATCGGGTGAAATCTATCACACTTCATAACCCAAACTCATCAGGGAAACACATTGAGAACGTGATGTGTTTCCCAAATTTGTTTTATTGGTGCATGTTAAAAATAATTATATTTAAAAGTCTATGGGTGTTTTTATTTGGATTTGATCAGAAAATATGATCCATGTAAACACTATACTTGAGAAAGGGAATGGAATTAAAAATAGGGGCATGAATCATCACATGAATAGGATCCCCTTAAGATGGTCCTTTGATTTTGACTATTAAATATTCATAAAAAATAAAAAATAAAAATATAAGTTGAAAAAATAAATCTAAATCCTATAATTAAAATAAAATTGATATAATTATAAGTCGAATCTCAGGATATCATCATATTTCCACCTCAATTTATCACAAGGAGCTGAGCGCATCATTGTTTGGGTGTAATAAAATATGAAACATCCCAAATCCACCTCTAATATCTTATAGTATAAAATCATTTTATAATTATGGATAATAGTGATTTTCTTATGAATTACATGAAAGTTTTAATAAAATAATTCATGTATCTATGGGATTAGGCTAACTGTTTAAGGTAGACTTTTCTACTACACTTAATCCACCCAGATGAATAATAATATGCCTATTATTGACCTAAAATTAACTAGAGATGTGAAAATTATACTTATCTTTCATTTATAGGTTGAATAGTCTCACATTATTTTTTTTATCTCAATAAATGGACCAAATACAGATGTTTGGTCCAATCTTCCATGCCCAGTATTTCTTATCATTGAGGGCCCCCTTTGGGACTATTGTGGTTGTATCCATCTCTTGGTGAGTTATTAATACTAAAAATGAATTTTTAAATTTTTATAATGTATAAGATTTTATAATTAAAATATAATCATTCTTTCCAATTTTTTAATATTGTAAAATAATCTATTTTAGTGTGTTTTCAAAAAAATGATTTAAAATATAAATGGAGTTACGAAGGTTATAATGGATGGATTTTAAACCCCATAAAAATAAAAATATAATATAATATAAGGGAAAAAATAATAATATATCATTATTTCATTACACACCTACACATATACCCCAATACTTCTAGTAAAATTTATATATCCTAATCAAAACCCACACATAAATCAATTGTGAGAAACATTCCAGGAATATTTTCAAATTGAAAACCATCATGTCACTTTTATAAAAACAATTTAATATTCATTATTATTATCTCACATTAAAATTCATTTAATCTCACTTATTCACCTATGAAACATTTCATAACCTACTATACATCGAATTTTAAATCACGCATCACTATAATGTAAAATTTATAAAAAGTTATAATCATCTCAATATAACAAAATTCAAACCATAGGCTTGGTTAAATATTAGATCCCCAAACAAGAGATAAATAATTGTGTTCCAAACATAAGGATTTTCAGTTAATCCCATTTAGGATTAGGTTTGGTGGGTTTGATGTGAAAACATGAGGTCTCAAGGAGGATGGTTTTCTCATGGAATAGAATGAATGATCAATCACTAAAAAATAAGGAAGATTCCACACTCAAACTTCGCAAGTATAAATCACCCAACTAAACTTCCCCCATTAAAAGATATGTCAATAATTCATATCAAGTAAAGTATAATGAAAGATTTATCATCTTATTTTTTACATTTTTTTAATTTTTTTTATTTTAATAGAATGGGGAGATAAGAAAATATATTGAAAAACTAATGAATCTTGGTTGTTCATTTGATTTTGGTCATGATTAATATAAATAAATAATGAATGATTCAATCCCATTATCCAATTTATCACTTTTTTCAAGAGGATTCAAATAAATTATAATGAAATATACATAACTTCTATACCTTTACTGAAATTTCAACTCCACCCGCACACTCTTATAAAATATAAATCATCCTCACTATAATATATGAAATAACCCAACTGCCTAAATCTCAAAATGAACTATGATCATAAAATGTGTAAAATATTAACGGCTGGTAGTTAAAATAGGTCGTTAATGTAGTCATTTATAAGGAATTTCCTAGAAACTAGGGGGTTCCAAGGGAAAATGTATGAGTAGGTCACAAAATTATAGAAAAATAAGGGTTAAATATTAATTAAATACCTCAATCATAGTATTAATTTCCTCATTATCAATTTATTTCGTAAAACATACAACCAGATTCAAGATTCCAAATACAATTTAAGCACAATCAAGAATAAATAATACATGTAAGAGTATGAAAATATTAGTTTAGTGAACCTATTGGGTTTGTAAAAGATTAATACTGGTCAGTACTTGTAACATCCTGCCCCATACCATTCTCTTGAGAGGGAGGATGAATGCTACTTGTCCTTAAACGACATTCCCAAGGTGCTAAATGCTAGAAATTAATGTTGAGGACTTCAATAATAAATTGGGGAATGAATTTCCCTTGAGATAAAATCAACTAACCAGAAATGACATTACAAACAAAGCTACATGAAGTATGTCAACAAAACAATGTAACCCATACGTCTCCTAAATATAACCAAACTATAAATCAAAGTACCATGAGGAAGACTACACAAAAAGACCCCAAATAAAGAAGACACCATCCATAGTTCCACACAAAGTTCTATGCACCCAGAACCACAATATCACCAATGAATCATGTTGAACCACTATCAAAAAAAGATTCATTACCCTTACATGTGTCCTGGAATAAAACATCTGTAAAATCTCCCAAGTTCCAAAGAAGGGGGTGAGTAAAAATACTCATTAGGTTCTCCCCAAATGACTTCCCTACACATGCCACTAGGAAATAACCATTAGCACATCTATATAAAACAATTTTAATAAAACATTAAATATTTAAACCATTGCCTCATGCCAAACATAACCTTAACAATCCATGCAAGACAGGGTAAATCCAAATAACCATTCCATAATCTACTTCACCATTTTATATTATCACAACACATTCCATCTTGCAAAGTAAAAAACAACAAGGCAACCAAACAGTGGAGCTTCCATCCAACCCATTCACTATATTTCCAACTAGTGGTGCCTCTTGACCACTATCCATCATGGTGGATCTTCAATACACTATATATCACCTTTTATAGTGATACTTCCCACCCACTTACACACTATCAACACAATCCATAAAACATAATCCACCGACAAGCACAAAGCACCAAGGCCACACAATAAGTGCACAATCATTCCCATCGCATTCCAATTCACTTCAATAAATCACCCATTTATTGGAAACACCCTTTAACCAACATTCCATGCCCAAAAAAATTCAATAAATAAAATCTTAATTGAAAACCATCTTTCACAGAACATTTTTCATAATCACCCACCAACGAGTTTTAAATTCACATTTTAAAATCACACAACAAAGCCCCTTTTGCAACAATAACTCATTTTCCCAAAAATACCCCAAATCATCCCCAAATAGATTTCCAACAAGATTAGAACATCATTATCACAATTAATTTCAAGAAAACAAAAATTAATTGTAACAAAATCCACTAATTCTAACAAAGTGGAGTTGAGATAGAAACCACCTACCTTTAGGGTTCTAGTAAAATCGACCCACAAGAAACCGCACCACAAATCTGAACAAATGATCTACCAAAACCACTATATATCTTATTCCCTTTACTCAAAAAGACTTAATATCATAAATTAAGGCATAAAAAAGTTTATATCTACATGAAATGGATGCAGATCTATAAAACCAAGAGAGAGGGAAGAGTATATCTAGATAAAACCAAAAAACAACCAAGAGATAAGACTTACCCGAGATGAACTGCCTTCAAACCATCAATAAACCCCTTAAAATCATTTCCAAATCGAGTGTGAGAGCACCCCTAACCCTTGAGCAGAGGAAATACCAAGTGAGGCTCGAATGGGGGAAAGTTTGGTTGTCTTTAGGGAAATCCAGACTAATCCAGGATTAAAAATAAAATTATGCATTGCACAGTTATCTCGCATGGTTAGACAAACCATGTGCTAAATATGCACCTGGTACTACCTCAAAGGGGTACCTTTCATGGTAAGTATCCTCCTAAATCTAAACATGCTTCTAAAAAACCCAGAATAAATTGATTCTTTTACCATGCAATACTTTCTCTTGCCTATCCATAATATGCACTGGCACATGCACCAATAAAGCATATAGTTCGAGCTCAACATTATTCCAACAAATCACATGGTCATGATCCGGATGATGCATTTTCAACTCCGACACATGAGAATCGTTGTGCACTACACTAAACAATGGTGTAGAATCCAACGGATAATCCACCTCTCCAATCAACTCAAGTATCTCAAAAGGCCCAATATACCTCAAAGATAACTTACCCTGCTTCCCAAACTGACAATGTCCCAGCCTAGGAGAGATTCTCAAAAGCACATGATCACACACCTCAAATGACAACATTCATCTATGATAGTCCACATATGATTTTTGATGACTTTGATCCATCTCTATCCTCTTTCTAATCAAATTGATCTTCTCTATAGTCTCATTCAAAATTCATGGTCCAATCATCGAAGTCACACCCATTTTAACCCAACATAGAGGATAAAAACATGGAAACCCATACTATGCCTCAAATGAAGCCATATGTATTGAATCCTGATAACTGTTATTATATGAGAACTCCACCCATAGTAGGTGATCCTCCTATAAACCACCAAAATTCATCAAATGATCCCTTAACATTTCTTCCAAAGTTTTTTCCATCCTCTCATATTGTCCATCCATTTAAGGATTATACATTGTGATCATCATCAATTGTTTACCAGGGGATTACTATAAGTATTTCCAAAAACAATATGTGAACCTTGATTATCTATATGATGCAATAAAAACTGGAACACCATTCTTGTCACACTCGGTTTTTCATGCCTTTGTTTTGATTCGGTTAATTTGAAATCCTGATACTTTTATTGGGTCTTATGTGGGATTAATGTTTAGTTTTTAAGCTTATTCTATTTATAATCACCCTAATTTGGGTTCCCCATTTCTTGTTTAGGATTTTTTGTGAAAGGGTGGTTACTTCATGATTTGGGCCAACCGTGAGCCCATTTCCAGTTTTAAAAACCAAATTTGTTTCTTTTATAACTCATTTTGTTCAACCTTTTTCACCCATTACACTTCCCACAAGGCCTCAAATGATATATTAAAACTACCATATCCTTTTGGACCTCTTAAGAATTCATAATAATGGTGAATTGGGGTTAATTATTTAGGCATTGGGCCATCCCATGGGCCCATTTCCAGTTTTAAAAAAATAAATAGTTTATTTTATATCTAATTCAATATTTAATATTTTTCAGTGATTCCACCTCCAAACCTAAGAAAATATACCTCTACGCACCCCCAGTATCTATTTTCCCTTTTTGGAGCTCATAATATACACGGAGTGGGGAAACATTTTCAATGTCTCTCAAATCATCCAGAATTGGCAAGGTAAATTATATCATTCATAAATCAATAAATTCGTAATATTTTGGCCACCAATATTATTTAACTAGTTATTACAGACCTTAGGAGTCTCTCCAAGAAGTTTTAAGTCATTCCTTTTTCTCTAGGGTTGCAGATATAATGGAAGACGAAGAGTTTTCTAGGTGATAGGTGAGATTCCTTCCCCTTTCTCCTTCTTCTTCCTCCTTGTTTCATTATTTCTTGGTTTTATATTGTCCCCTAGTCATGATAGACCTAGGGTTCTATTATAACATAATATTTTATGGGTTTTCTGTTCTTTTAGGTCTTGTCTTTATAGTTTTAGGGTTTATAAACCTGTGACGGGTGATTTTGGGAGTGTGTTTCCATTACTCCAAGGATTTGAGGTTGGATATCCCTTGCAGTTGCCTTTATTATTTAGGTTTGATAATTTTATTATTGTTATCACCTGATATATATATATATGTTTATTATTATTTTTCAGCCTTTGGATAGTATTCTTGGTGTGCAAAATGGTTGTTTATGCCTTGTTTTGTGAAAGATAGTGTTGTTTTGTCAAAAAAGTGCACACCAAGTGTTTGTTTAAATGTTCTGCTATCTTTCAAAAATATTTTGTGAGGTTTATAAGATATTTTATGGTATTTTAAAAATGTTACAGTATCTTTAAAAAAATATGGCATTAAATTGGTGTTTTATTCCTTTTCAAGTTCTTAAAATAAATTGATTTGTTTAAAAAGGGTATGCCATGTGTTCGGTATATTGCCCAGTTGGCTTTTATGTGTGATTTGTGATTTAAAAATTATTTTTTTGGATTTATAAATGAATTGGAAGAATTATAAATTTTATTTTTGTTTCCTTATATGGCTTTCCAATTTGGATTTTTTCTTACAAACAAATGGGTTTTGGTTTACAACATTTTTAGGCCTGAGTTGTCGGAAAATGGTTTGTTTCACATTCTTATGAAAATGGTTGTGTTTTGAATATCTAACCTGAGTGTTTTAAGGGATTTATGAATTTGAGTCACTCCTATAAATGGTGTGTATACAACTCCTTAATAAAATTTAATGCATACCTTGGTCAAATGTTAGTTTTGAGAAAGTTTTAAAGGCCTGTTTGGCTTTTGTTTTGTATTGTAAAAATGGTTTCCATGTTTATTTCCTGATATATCTTTTTGGGAAATTTTATGGTCCTTGAAAATGATTTATTAATTGTTTTTTGGGATACCAAATATGATTTTTTATGTTATTGATGGTTTTTTTTTCTTAAAATTGCATCTTTGAATGGATTTTATGTGAAAGGCCCCGTGATACTCCTTGAAATTGTTTTACAAAAAAATTTACTAGTTTATTGATTCGTTAAAGAAATGTGAAGAAATTTTTTGGGATGTTTGTGTGTTTATGGTTTTATAATGGAATTTTAATGTGGAAAGTGTATTTGATAATATGTGTAACTTTATTTATCACCAAAGGGAATCTCAGGTGTCTATGTGGGTGGACGTGTACTAGTATGCTAGTGATTCCGTGGGATTTGGCCCCTATTTCATGTAGCAAGTTTGAAGATGAAAAAACTAACTAAACTATGATGATGATGATTTTGGGGTACCACTAGTTTATTGTTATGGTCCCTACTAGTGTCTCATGCACACGAGAATGGATATTTATTATGGTTACTTTCACTGAGATATGAGGTACCTAGGGCTCACAACAAACTAGTGCCTAGGGGTGTTCTCGTGAGTTGTGATCATTGGCTATTTTGTACTCACTTTCATCATACGGTGTGTTTGGTTGGAAAATTAAGTAGTGTGTGTTATTTATTTAAAATTGTACAATCTTTAAATCAGACCTCATTAAAACAATTTTCATTTTTAAGTTGCACCTCTTTGAAAAATTGTGTCTTGCATTTTTGTTTATAAAACATGAAAGTTTTTGTATGACAATTCTTATAGCCTAGAACCTCATTTGAAAAACATAATTTTATATATTGTATTTAAAACATGAAATTTATGTTTCTTTTATTTAAAAAGAAGTGCATTGGGAATAGAATATCGGGTTAACCTTCTGAGTTTCAATACTCACGCCTATAGTCTTCTTCTTTTTTTAGCCCATGCGTAGGTTTCAGCTTGAGTTCGATCGACTTGGGAGACATGTGATCATTGTCTTGGAGAGTGACCATCGGTGTCACATGAGGTTAGTTGGTTATCGGGTTTGTTCATTTGAGTTGTTGGTTTAGTTCTACTTTTAGTTTCTTGTACAAATAATGTTTAGTTAAATTTTTATATAAATGCATTTTGGGTTGTCCATTTATTTTTTCTGTTTGTTTAATTGCTTATATATTGGTGAAATTGTTCTCTTGTGTACTCTATTGATGTCCTTGGTGCTTGTCTCCATCCCGGGTGGATTGGGAACGCCTCTCGGGACTTGTCGCGGGCTGGCCTGGGTGACCGGTTCAGGGTCGACTCGGGCTGGTTTGTGAGAAAATTGTATCAAAGGAGGTTAGCTCTTAGAAAACCATTTTTTTAGAGCACCCTTATTATTTGGGGATGTCAAGGTAGATGGAGTAGTATTTTTGGGACTTTAGAGGTAAGTGCAGGAAGAGTGTCACGAACTCTTACTCATTCTGATCCTCATGTTTCCATGGGAAGTCTAGTTTTATTAGTGTCCTTTTTTCTTGTTGATTGTTTGGTGTTGGGATATGAAAAGGAGAGTCTGACTAATGGCATCTGTGAGATCACAGGTCCTGGAAATCCATGTGGAGACGGGGAATTGTCATAATAAGTCTCTCTGTGTTGGTATTGTGTTTGACATATGTACGCCAACCATATTGTCAAGTCACCCACCGAAACTAGTTCCCTTTTGTGGGTTTCTTGGACCTTTCATGAATTCTGAATTTTTTTTGAAAATCCTTGTGTGAGAAATATAGAAATGGTTTTTAAAGGAAGGATTTGATTTGTAAAAGTAGAAAATGGGTTTTCAAAAATTAAATATAAGAATCGTTTTGGTAAGTTTGTGTTTTTTCTAAACAAATTTTATGGAGGAAGTGGAAATGATTTAACAGGATTGGATTTTCCCTAATCTAATCTTGTGGTTTGTTTAAATAAAAGGTTTTGAAAGGGTGAATAATTTTAAAGTAATTCTGAACATTGTTTTAAATGGGGTGTTTTGGCCTATTGGAAAGTTTTTTAATATGAGGAATTGGTTTTGGAAATTTGTTTTTGAGCAACTAGTGTTTTTCTGGAAAGGGTTTTTTTCTTTTGTGGTTGTGAGATTATGAAAAGAGACCTTGCTGATTTTTTTTTAAAAATGGGGAAGGGTTATTTGGAATAGAATGGTTGTTTTCATAAGTTCTATTAAATTAAATGGATTGTTTTTTAATAAAATGGTTCTGGATGAAGTGTGGTTTTTTGTGTGGAATATGAAAAGCATTTTTGACTTGTTGTTTGGTGTTCCTTCTGACAATACATGATTTTTGGAAAGATGTTGTTTTGTTTTATCCATTGGTGTTTTCATGGGTTCTCACATGCATGATTTTATTGATATCTGGAAGTATGGACTATATGGAATGGTTTTTGAGTTCCTAGGGTGGAACATAAATGTTCATGTGAGTGAGACTTGATGAAACACCATTGGTGAATGTGAAAATCCACCAAGTCAATTTTTTTCAAAAGTGTTTTTAGCTGCATAATTGTGGTGTTTGTTTTGAACCAACGGTTATGTGGATGGTTTATCCTATGTCTTAGTAGTGTTGTCTATTTAGTATGATCCATTATGATCTAGAATTAATACTCTTGTTGTATCTTGAGATGGGATCTTGTTGGTCTCTTGGGTTTGGAGTAATGTTCAGTGGGTTTCTAAAGATGTGCTGGATGTTTTGATGTGGCCACAGATAGATCTATGTTTTCAAGATTTCCAATTGATAAACCTAAGGATTATTTCTAATGATTCACAAGCTAGATCCACCTCTTAAAATAATTCCTCATCCCATCAGTTTAAATAGAGAGCTGTTTGGGATCGATGAAAAGTGCATCCAGTTTGTGATAATCCTTATGGACATAGCAGTTGTGTTCTTTGATGTTGATGCTTTTCTTCATATTCGTTGTCCATTCTTCTCCTTGTTCTGAGTTAGATTAAATTTTTATATGTATCTATGTGTTCATATTTAGATGAAAGGGTTTTTTTGAGAAGGTGAGTTCTTTTTTGAGTGGTTTTATACTTAGCACCTGACTGTGGGGCAGCAGACGCTTCATGATTTAGGGCTCCAGCCATAGGCCTCTGAGTGAAGCTTTTCCCGCAGTCAGGAAATCTACAGAAGTGTGTGGCACTAGACCAGGATACTTCCTCCACCATTTTGGTAAGGTAGTTTCTATGACTATATTGTGGTTCCTCATTACGGTTAATTTAAATTTTTCACAACAAGTGTGGTCGAATTACCCCTCACACAGTGTCTATGGTTATGCCTTCATTAATGTGGATTTTCGATCAACGTCCATGTGTAGACCGCCTATGAAAATATAGTACAGTCTTGGTGTTACCTTTTTATAGGTGGAGTGTTTTGGGTAGTTCCTTTGTTTCTTTTTTGGTTTTAGTGGCCTAATTATTCGGCCCCCTTCCCTCCCCTCCCCGAGTGGTGGGGGTTTGGATCCATGTTGAAAGTGTTGGACATGTTCGTGTACCCTTTGTTTGGGAGTGGGTGGTTTATATGTTCATGTTGTAACCCTCTTAACTTGGGTTGGTGAGTTTTTGTGGGAGAGTTTCTTTGGACTTATGAAAGTGAGGTAATGTTGAGTTCTTGTTTTTTGTTTTGTTTCTAGTTGGGTTCTAATGGTGGGGAGACCCACCACAGGACTCATTGATTTTTCCTCCTATGAACATGTCTAGTGATAGTGGTTTATTAATGTTGGGGAGTCCATTATGTAATCCCTTATATTACTACATTTTCTTTATTGCTCTTTAGTTTGGTTTATTGTTTGTTTCATTGGGAGAAGGCCCATCAATCGGGTTCTTGGCTTGGTTGTGGAGGTGGTGGCTTGACCTTTCCGTTGATTTTCACAAAGTGGTTGTGAGTTGGTGTTTCTTTGGGAAATAGGATTAATTTATGTTGATGGAAAATTATATTTCACTAGATTTATAGGTTGGATCATGTTGATAATGAATCCTTAGGTGTTTATCTTTCATTTGGAAAGTGTTATGGTTTTCCAGGGGTGGAAAGCTTTAATTGTGGGGAGAATTGTTACACCTGGTAATTCATGTCTTTGTTTTGATCCGGTTCATTTGAAATCCTGATACTTTTATTGGGTATAATGTGAGATTAATGTTTAGTTTTTAAGTTTCATCTATGTCTAATCACCATAATTTTGGTTCCCCATTTCTTGTTTAGGAGTTTTTGGAGAAAGGGTGGTTATTTAATGATTTGGGCCAACCGTGAGCCCATTTCCAGTTTTAAAAACCAAATTCGTTTCTTTTATAAATCCTTTGTTTTTCAACCTTTTTCACCCATTCCACTTCCCCCATTGCCTCAACTGATATATTAAAACTACCATATCTTTTTGGTTCCCTTAATAATTCTTAATCATGGTGAATTTGGGTTACTTATTTAGGCATTGGACCAGCCCATGGGCCCATTTCCAGTTTTAAAAAAATAAATTTTTTATTTTTTATATAATTTAATATTTAATATTGTTATGTGATTCTACCACCCACCCTAATACAATATCCCTATAATCACCCCCATTATCTATTTTACATCTTTTGAGCTCAGAATAGTCTCGGTGTGGGGAAACATTTTCAATTTCTCTCAAATCATCCAGAATTGAAAAGGTAAATTGTATCATTCATAAACCAATCAACTAGTACTCTTTTGAACACAAATATTATTTACTGGGTTCTTCAAAAGCTTATAGGTCTCTAAAATAATTTTCAAGCCATTACCTTCTCTCTATGGTTGCATATCTAATGGAAGACGAAGAGTTTTCTAGGTGAGAAGGTGAGATTCCTTCCCCTTTCTCCTTCCTCTTCCTCCTCCTTTCATTATTTCGTGGATTTATATTTTCCCCTAGTCATTATAGAACTATGGTTATGTTATAACATAATTGTTTATGGGGTTTCTGTTCATTTAGTTCTGGTCTTTATAGTTTTAGGGTTTATAAACCCGCGGTGGTTGATTTCGGGTGTGTGTTTCCATTACGCCGAGGATTTGAGGTAGGATATCCCTTGTACTTGCCTTTATTATTTATGTTTCATCATTTTAATATTGTTAAAACCTGATATATTTATTTATTTTTTTTATTTTTTTCATCCTTTGGATAGTTTTCTTAGTGTGAAAATGGTTGTTTATGCCTTGTTTTGTGAAAGGTAGTGTTGTTTTGTCATAAAAGTGCACACCAAGTGTTTGTTTAAATGTTCCGCTACATTTCAAAACTTTTTTGTGAGGTTTATAAGATGTTTTATGGTATTTTGAATATGTTACAGTATCTTGAATAAAATATGTAATTCAATTGGTCTTTTATTCATTTTCACATTCTTAGAATAAATTGTTTCGTTTAAAAAGGGAATGCCATGTGTTCAGTAAACTGCCCAGTTGGCTTTTATGTGTGAAGTGTGATTTAAAAATTATTTTTCTGTATTTATTAATGAATTGGAAGAATTATAAATGGTATTTTAGGTTCCTTATATTGATTTCCAATTTTGATTTGTTTTTACAATGAAATGGGTTTTGGTTTACAACATGTTCTGGACGGAGTTGTCGGAAAATGGTCGGTTTCACATCCATATGAAAATGGTTGTGTTTTGAATATGTAACCTAAGTGTTTTAAGGGATTTATGAATTTTTGTTTCTGATGTAAATGGTTTGTATACACATCCTTAATAAACATTAATGCATATCTTGGTCAAATTTTAGTTTTGAGAAAGGCTTAAAGGCCCGTTTGGCATTTGTTTTGTGTTGTAAAAATGGTTTCCATGTGTATTTCATGTTCTATGTTTTTGGAGAATTTTATGGTCCATGAAAATGATTTATTAATTGTTTTGGGGCTGAAAAATATGGTTTTTTATGTTATTGATGGGTTTTTTCCCTTAAAATTGCATCTTTGAATGTATTTTATGTGGAAGGCCTCGTGATACTCCTTGAAATTGTTTTACGAAATTTTTTAGTGGTTTATTGATTTGTTAAAGAAATGTGAAGAACATTTGTGGTTTGTTTTTGTGTTTATGGTTTTGTAATGGAATTTTTTATGTGGAAAGTGTATTTGATAATATGTGTAACTTGATTTATCACCAAAGGGAATCTTGGGTATCTAGGTGGGTGGACGTATACTAGTATGCTAGTGATTCCATGGGGTTTGGCCCCTATTTCACATAGCAAGTTTGACGAAGACAATACTAACTAAACTATGACGATGATGATGTTGGGGGACCACTAGTTTATGGGTATTCTACCTATTAGTGTCGCATGCGCCTGAGAACAGATATTTATAATGGTTACTTTCACCGAGATACGAGGTACCTGGGGGTCACAACAAACTAGTGCCTAGGGGTGTTCCCGTGAGTTGTGCTCATTGGCTATTTTGTAATCACTGTCAACATATAGTGTGTTTGGTTGGTAAATTCAGTAGTGTGTGTTATTTATTTTAAAGTGTACAATATTTAATGCAGCCCTCATTAAAATAGTTTTCGTTTTTAAGTTGCACCTCTTTGAAAATTTGTTATTTTCATTTTTGTTTATAAAACATGCAAGTTTTTGTCTAGCAATTATTATAGAATGGAACCTCATTTCAAAAAAATACTTTTATATCTTGTATTTAAAACATGAAATTTATGTTTATTTTATTTTAAAGGAATTTCATTTGGAATATAATATCAGGCTAACATACTATGTTTTAATACTCACACCTATAGTCTTCTTCTGTTTTTATCCCATGTGCAGGTTTCAACTTGAGTTCAATCACCTTGGGTGACATGTGATCATTGTGTTACAGAGTGACCATTAGTGTCACATGGAGTTAGTTGGTTATCAGGTTTGGTCAGTGGAGTTGTTGGTTTAGTTTTACTTTTATTTTCATGTACAAATAATGTTTAGTTAACTGTTTATATAAATGAATTTTGGGTTGTCCATTTATCTTGGTTGTTTGATTGATTGGTTATATATGGGTGAAATCATTCCCTTGTATACTCTATTAATTCCCTTGGTGCATGTCTCCATCCCAAGAGGATTGGGAACGCCTCTCAGTTTTGTCGCGGGCTGGCCTAGGTGACCTGTTCAGGGTCGACTCGGGCTGGTTTGTGACAATTCATCTTTACCGTTTCTTCGATATATATTTTGGACAAATCCTACACCATATAGGATTCACAAATCAGAATGAAATGCGACGAATTTTTGAGTTTATCCATAATAACCCATATGACATCGTGCTTCCTGACCATTCTGGCAAGTCCCGTCACAAAATCCATCACTATTTTCTCTCATTTCCACACTGTTACATGTAAAGACTAAAACTTTAATACTAGCCATTGATGATCTACCATAACTTGCTGACAACTCAAGCATCTCGAGACAATCTTGGAAACATCCCTTTTATACCATCCCACCAAAATTACGCTTTCACTGCCTTATAAATCTTCTGGATTCTAGGGTGGACAACCCACATGGAATGATGATAATCCCTGAGAAGTTACTCCAAAAAATCCACTGGTACCACCATTTGATTCTAAAAACACAAGACTGAATACCCATTCAGTCCACAATCCTCAATGGTCCTCCAACCATTGAGTTTCAACCTCATTTTCATACACTCAGAATCAAATGCATGTGCCTCATTAACCAATCCAAAAATGTCATCATCCAATCATGCTAGAAATAAGACCACTCTGTCACCATGTTTCTCACATTCCACCCACATGTTGGTTATGACCAACATCAACTTCAACTAATCTAATACATGTTTCACCACTTGATTATACGATTTCCTACTTCATGCATCTGCCACCAAATTTCCTTTAACCAGTGTGTACATTAAGTAAAAATCAAATATTTGGAGATATTCCATCCACATATTTTTACTAAAATTAAAATCTATCTATGATAAAATATTCTCTATGCTCTTTTGATCGATAAACATTGTAAATTTCTCACCGAAGAGATAATGACACCAATTTTTTAAATCATGAACCATTGTCGCAAAATCCAAATCATATGTTGGGTATCTCTTCTCATTACACCTCAACTATTGTAAGCTTTATGAAACCATATTATCCCCTTTCTGGAGAACACACCCCATCCCTGATCCTGATTTGTCACAATACACCAAATACCCTTTCCTTGGTTCTGGAAAAACCATGATTGGTGCTGATGTAAGGAGACCCTTTAGCTCTTCAAAGCATTTCTAACACTACTAATCCCATTTTAATGGGATATTATTCCTTTTCAATGTTGTCATTGGTGAGTAAAATCATGAGAAATCATTAAAAAATCATTGATAATATCTAGTTAGACCAAGCAAGCTTTCTATCTCAAAAACATTCTTTGGAAGTTTCCATGAGATAACAACCTCTATTTTTCCAGATCAAATGAAACTACCCTCTCAAGAAATAAAAAGGCCATGAAAATGAACCTCTTCCATCCAAAAGTCACACTTTGACAATTTTTCATACAACCAATGATCCTCAATATCCCCCACACTATTTCCAAGTGTTGGTCATTCTCTACCTTTCTCCTCGAATACACCAGTATATCATCAATAAATACCCCCACAAAAGAATTTAGATATCTTTTAAATATATTATTCAATAAGGAAATGAATATTTCTAGTGAATTCATTAGACCAAAGGTCATAACCACATAATCATAATGTCATACCTACTTCTAAAATATGTTTTCAGAATATCCTCCTTCCTGACCCGCAATTGGTGATATCCATACATCAATTTAATCTTGGAGAACCACGGAGCTCCCCTCAAATGGTCAAAAAATCATCAATTCGTGGAACTGGATATCGGTTCTTTATCGTAACCTGATTAATTCTACGATAATCAACACAGAGCCACAGAGTTCCATCAACCCTTTTAACAAACAAAACATCCCCTTCCCATTGAGATGTGCTGGGCTGGACGATCCCTTTGTTTTCTAACTCTTCCAACTAAACCTTTAATTCCCACAATTGTAATGGTTCCATACAGTATGATGGAAGTGATATAGGACTGGTCCATGGAAGGATATCAATCATAAACTCCACTTCTCTCATAGGTGGAACCCCTGAGAATTATTCAGTAAATGCATCTATAAACTGATCCAAAACATCCTAAAGAAAACACTACTCAATACCTTCCACTGAAGAGAATATAAAATCCACTAACTGATATGAGATCATGCCAACAACTGGTTCCAACAAATACATTGCACCCAATTTTTCCTTCTTCACCCATCTAAGGAGATGTTTAATGCCATCCCCCATCATAAAACTAGTTGTTCACACATAGCAATTGTTTTGGGCCTTAAACATCTCCATCCAATCCATCCCTAGGATTATTTCATAAGCATCCATCTCAAGCACTAAGAAATCCCACATAAAATCAATTTCATCTACAACAAAGCATCATACTCTATAAGGGAAAGCTCGACACTCTCTTTCACCTAGAGGAGTTTGTAGTTTCAAAACAGAAGGGACTATTTTCACATGTAAACCCAACAAATCAATGATGCGAGAAGCAATAAAAGAATACGAAGCACCCGTATCGAATAAATTTTTCATCAACGTTGAATATAAAAGAACTAAACCATACATCATGGATGGTCCCAACTATTCATCCACCATAACTTGGTCATCTCCAAACAACTGCTTACTTTCTACACTCTCTTCTTTTTTTCCCTTCTGAGGAGTCATGGTGTTCCTTGAATCACCGAGATTAACTTTACTCTACTTCCAAGGGGGTGATTGTAACATCCCAGGTAAATGAAGAATAATATATTTTCAAATTCATTAATATTTGTGAATTAAATATTAATTTTACTTTAAAAGGGTTTCTATGTTTGATAGCATACCTAATACGCAACAATGAGTTTCTTTGAAATCATACGTTGCACACTAATAATATAATATTATTTTAAATGAAAGTTAACTTCTAGCCATTTTATTGGTGGGAATGAAAAAAACTAACTACAATATGATTATAAATGTTTGTTAAATGTACTTACATTTTTTCAATAAAAAAGTTAGAGGCTTAAAATGTGAATAAATCTAATTTAAAGCATAATTTACATTAAAATGTCAATTTACCACCTTTTAACGGAGAACACTCTTAAAATATAGTTTTGGTCACTTTAATACATTATAATTGTCCAAATGAAATCCTTCATTAGAATGGGGACATCAAAATTTACTTTGTGTAAATTTTTTGGAATTTTCCCAATAAATTTCATTTTTTAATGAATAGCGAAAATATTGTATTTTAATTCAAAACTGCGTTTTAATATAATTTATTTATATGGTTATATTATCTTATTAATTGGTTTTAAAGTTTAATTAGAATATATTTTTATCATTTAATTCAATTTTGGTCATTGTAATTAATTTCACTTTGAAATTGGACATAAACAAGTGTCGATCTTTTCATAGCTATTTTTTCTTAAAAACACACTATTTTTTTAAGAACTAGAATTAATTTTAAAATTAATCAATGAAACATTTATGTTTCAAATTTATAAAAATAAACATAATTTTTTAATTATGAATATCAAATATATCTTAGGTTTAATTTTTGGTATTTTTCTAAAAAACATCAATTTTTTGATGAATAGAGAAACCACATAGTAGTAGTTAAAAAGAACATACTTTTTCATTTAAATGAAATTTTACCACTTCTGTGAATTAAATTTCGATAATAAAACATAAAATTTTGTTATTAGGTAGTAAAATGTTGTTAAATAAGATGAAAATAATTTTTTATGAATAGTAACTTTTGACTTTTATTTACCGCAGTTAAAGGTAAATAGGGTAATTCAAGGTAAAAAGAATATTATAATAATTTAAAATTACCTTAAAACTTGTCTTAACCTTATTATATGAGTAATGGACGACCATGGGAATATTTTGGTCTATTTTTGGAACCCATGGAGCAACTTTTGAAGGATAATGTCGCTTTAGATTAATTAATTTAAAGTAAAGGTAAAATTGACAAAAACAAAAATATTTTAGTAATTAATTTTTATATTGTATTATATATGTAATATTTTAGACTATAAATATTCATGGGAAAGATAAAAATATTTCCTACATCATGGTATTTTTTTATAATTTTTAGACATCATATAAATTAAATTATTTATGACACAATAATGATTTTGTATTTACCTCATTAATAAATGATTTAAATAAATAAGATTATAATGATTAAAATATTATCCAAAACATTTCCAATTCTGATTGGATTATTTTATTTCAAATATGAGTCATCTTATATTTGACTTTAATGATTTTTGGACATTTTGAAACCGAATATATATTTATAATAAAATAATGTTTTCACACTTTCTTAAAGAGCCCCTCCTCTCCCCTATAAAAGAAGACCACTTCTAACCAATTCCTCACACCTCTCAAGCCTTTTGGCTCATCCAAATTGTACCCAATTATTCTCAACATATCCCTATACTCTTCTTATAAGCATTACCTTAGGCAGAGGGCACTCTAAGAAGTCCTTTGGATAAACAAAAAGAGCTACCCAAATTAAAGGTAACAATTTCTCTTGAATTGTTTTGTTTTATTTTACTTATCCAAACCCTAAACTCTTTTTATTCCATTATTTTATAACAACACCAGTATCCTCAATATACTAGGATGTTTTATGAGAAGTATTAGAACTAAAATTACACACACCTCCATATAATGGATGAAGTACATAATGTTTCTGTGGATGGAAAACTAATGCCTCACGAAACAATGATTGTCCAAATATCTCCAACTACCTTTCATGGTGTCCATTATGATGGAAATGTATTTATATATGATATATATTATTTTTATGTTTTCTTTACGATTCTTTAATTTCCATTTATAGCATTCCTTTATGGTTTCCATTATGGGTAAACGCGATAATCTCTTTAGAGGAAGTGTGGACTACAACCCCCTCAATCTGATATGACTCATTAATGCCATATGTGGGAAGTATAAAGGATGGAGTTAATGATATTATATATTATATTATAATGAAATTATAATATACATATGCATCATTATGTTTTAATTCCATTAAAATAAGAAATATAAATGAAAGTAGTGTTCATGCGTACGTACGACTTACCGTCTCCATGAACGGTGCATTTCATTTCTTACCTCAAAATGATTTGTACTGTTATAAATATAAATATATATATATATGATATATATATATGATATCTAAATAATTAATATCATTCTGGTTATAATGTACTATTGACAACATGGACAACTTGTAATATAAGGTGTTCCTTTTTGACTCAAGTACAAAATATCGACAAAATGAACGTTATTAACATAAATGATTACATAATGTTTATAACATGATAATAAGTGGTATAAAATTAATTATAAACTTTAAAAAGGTTCTTAATCGAGTATAAATTAACTTTAGTTTATTATTCAGGATATTAAAGAACGAACGAGTCAAGTCAGACACGAGGTAAGGTACTTCATCTCAATCTACTTTCATTGAGGAAAATTTAGTTTTATACACAACATTATTTTATACAGTGTATAAACCACTTTGAATTTTCATTTCATTCAAAGGGAATCTTTTTATACGAAGCGTTTTACTAAACGACAAAAATGAATGTTTTTTTACGTAAGTGGTGACAACAACCTTTCCACCACCGTGAGTATTATTTTTTCTTTGGATTCCTTAAAAAGCCGTAATGTTTTTAAAAAGAAAAATTAATACCATAAACTCTTTTTACATATTTTGTTATTGAAAATGATTTTGAGAATGGATTTACAATTTCAATATCTTGAAATGATATTTTGTTATTGCAATGTGGAAATTTTATCTTTCTTTATACTTATGTTATGTGTTATGATCACGTTATGGTTCTTGGGAATTATTTTTGTATACGGGTGGTTCCGTGATAAACCTTGGGAGGGTGATCCAGAGATAGCTCTCCAATGCATTGGGTAACGTGACAGAGGTAAACATGAATATTTCTTCTAAGAGATTTAGGGAATATACTGTGATGGGTATTCCAAAGTAACTCCCTATGTAGCTGTGATAGCTACATTGTAAGTATGTTATGGATGCCACAAGTTACCTTTTTGATTTATGATTTCTATATGTTATTCATAAAATCTTATGATTTCATGAGGTAAGTAAAGAAGTTCATGTTTTGTATGTATTTATGAACAAATATTTTCTTCCTTTGTTTAATAACCCTTACTGAGGTTTTTATGCCCATACTATGTTTTGAAATGTTTTTCACGGGACTTAAAGATGACTAAGGTCAAGGATGGGATCAAGGAACAGTCATGCTATCTAAAACATAGAACTAGACATGACTCATTTTTCACGATTTTATATTTTATGGAAAAAAATGGATATTGGGTAGAATTGTCTACATGAAATATTCATGTTGTTATGTAAATTCAATGACTTAATTCTCTAAAACTATAAACCTGAAAATATACTCAAGGTGAATTATTCATTTAATTAAATATTATGTAATTTTTAAGGTCGGGTCCTTATAGTTGGTATCATAGGTTGGTTTAGATAACATTAAGAGTTAGGTTATTATTAAATAAATGTCCATAAATTAATTTATGGTAAAATTGAAATGATATAGCATTTACAGATTACCATGTTGCTTCGCTTAAGATATTTCTGTGTTCAGAATGGTTTTCCATAGAGGAAACATGGCAGCTATGTTGGGACGACATCAAGAGGAATACAAACTTCCAAATCAGCAACCTGAGATGGTCAGAATCAGAATTAAATAGTTTTCTACAGTGATGGATAAGTTGAATCAGGTGATAAATAGTTGTTGTGTTTATTGATGATATTTTGGTTTATTATAAAATTAAAGAGGAGAATGAATGTCATTTAAGGGTCATCTTGAAAACCTTAAAAGAAAAGAAACATTATGGGAAATTCTGCAAGTGTGAGTTTTGGTTACAACAAATTTCATTCCTTTGTCATATTTTTTCAAAAAAATGCATAACTATTGATACTGCTAAAACAAAATTTGTTGAAGAATAGCCAAGACCCACAAATATAACCAAGATTAGTAGATTTACTGGTTTGGTAGGTTATTACCGGAGCTTTGTTGAAAATTTTGCACAGTTATCTAGTCCAATGACTATGTTAACCCAAAAAGGTGTTACGTTCATCTGGAAAAAATAATTTGATTATTGTTTTCAGGAATTGAAAAGGAGATTGCTGAATGCTCCAGTTTTGGCACTACCATACAGAAATGGTGTGTTTTTTATTTACAGTGAAGCTTCGTTGAAAGGACTGAGTTTTGTTCTAATGAAGAATGATTATGTAATTTCCTATGATTCACGTCAGTTAAAACCACATGTGTTAAATTACCCTACACGTGATTTGGAATTATCTGTTGTTTTTTTGCTTTAAAAATTTGGAGGCCTCATTTGTATGGAGTAAAATGTGAAATATATACTGATCACAAAAGTTTAAAGTATATATTCACTCAGAAATAATTGAACATGAGATAGAGTATATTTCTTGAATTAATCAAGGATTATGATTGCAAGATCCATTACTATCCGGGAAAATCAAATAAAGTGGCTGATTCTTTGAGTCGAAAAAAGTAATGCTTCATTAACCATGTTATGTTTAGAATAAGATACTTTGGTTTTTGATTTGATAAGCTTTGTCATATAAGTTATTGGTGCAGGAATTTTTTCTATTTTTTTCAGGTGTTAGAGAAATCATCTCTATCAGACAAAATAAAGCAAGTGAAAAAAGAAGACAGTGAGTTGCAGAAAAAGGTAGTGTTGGTTCAGAAGGGTAAGTTGCCTGATTTTAACGTTGATAATGATTGTCTTTTGCGGTTTAGGAATAGATTATGTGTGCCTTGTGATTCAAAGTTGAAGAATGAGTTGTAATGTGAAGCTCATAGTTCCCTGTTTTCAGTTCATCCTGGTAGTAAAAAGTTGTACAGAGATCTTCAGAAGTATTATTGGTGGGATGGAATGAAAAAGAGATATTGCTGATTTTACTGTGAAGTGTTTAACTTGTCAGCAGGTTAAAGTAGAGCGGAAGTTACCAAAAATGATGCTTCATCCTTTACCGGTGCCAGAGTGTAAATGGGAAAATATATCAATAGACTTTGTGGTGGGATTACCAATGAAATCTCGAGGTAAAAATGCAATCTAGGTTATTGTTGATCGATTGACTAAATCTGCTCATTTCCTTCCTATTCGGGATACATTGTCTCTAGATAAACTTTATCGATTGTATGTTAATGAGATAGTCAGGTTGTATAGAGTTCCCCTCTCCATTTTATCTGATCGTGATCACAGGTTTACTTCTAACTTTTGGAAAGGCCTTCAGAAGTCATTGGGTACTGAATTAAATTTTAGTATAGCTTTTCATCCTCAATCAGATGGGTAGTCAGAACAAAAAAAATCAGACCTTGGAGGATATGCTACATTCTTGTTCACTGGATTATCAGGGAATTTGGGACCAATGTCTTTCTTTGGTTGAATTTTCATATAATAACATTTTTCATTCCAGTATACAGATGGCTCCATTTGAGGCATTATATGGAAAGTGTTGTTGAACTCTATATTTTTGGGATGAAGTATGTGAAAGGAAGCTGTTGGGACCAGAATTAGAAGAAGAGATGGTAGAGAAAGTTTAGTTGATTCAGAAGCACATGAGAACAGCTCAGAGCAGACAAAAATGTTATGCAGATAACCGGAGGAAGGATCTTTCTTTTTAGGTAGGTGATTATGTCTTTCTCAAAGTTTCTCCATGGAAAAGTGTGAGTCCTTTTGGTAAGAAGGGAATGTTGAGTCCAAGGTTAATTGGAACTTATGAAATTCTGGAGAAACTTGGATTAGTTTCATATAGAGTGGCCTTACCTCCAATTTTATCCTGGGTACACAATGTTTTTCATGTTTCTATGTTGAGAAAGTATATGCCAGATCCATCTCAGGTTTTGAGCCTAGAGGTAGTTTGGTTGGAAGAGAATATCTCTTATAAAGAACAACCAGTTCATACTCTTGACTATAGAGAGAAATTGTTGTAGAATAATGTGATTCACCAGGTAAAGGTTTTGTGGAAAAACCATGTGGTTGAAGAGGCAATGTGGGAATCTGAAAATGCTATGAGGGATAAATAACCCCACTTATTTTGATAAGTAAAATTGCGAGAACACAATTTCCAAAAGGGGGGAAGGATGTAACATCCCAGTTAAATGAAGATTAAGATATTTTCATATATATTAATATTTGTGAATTAAATATTAATTTTACTTTAAAAGGGCTGCTATGTTCGATAGCATACCTGATACGCAATAACGAGTTTCTTTGAAATCTTACGTTGCACACTAATAATATCATATTATTTTAAAAGGTAGTCAAATCCTAGCCATTTTATTGGTGGTAATGAACAAAACTAACTAAAATATAATTATACATGTTTGTTAAATGTATTTACATTTATCCAATAAAACATTTAGAGGCATAAAATGTGAATGAATCTAATTTTAAGCATAATTTACATTAAAAGGTCGATTTACCGCCTTTTAATGGAGAAACCTATTCAAATATAGTTTTGTCCACTTTAATACATTCTAATTGACCAAATAAATTCTTTCTTTAGAATGGGAACATCAAAATTTACTTTGTGTAAATTTTTGGAATTTTTCCGATAAAGTTCATTTTTAATGAATAGTGAAAATATTGTATTTTAATTCAAAATTGTGTTTTAATATAATTTATTTTTATGGTTATATTATCTTTTTAATTGTTTTTAAAGTTTAATTACAATATATATTTACCATTTATTCCAATTTTGGTCAATGGAATTAATTTCACTTTTGAAATTGGACATAAACAAGTGTCGATCTTTTGATAGTTGTTTCTTAAAAACACGCTATTTGTTTTAACAATAGGAATTAATTTTAAAATTAATTAATGAAACTTTTATGTTTTTAATTTGTAAAAATAAACATCATTTTTTAATTGAGAATATCAAATATAGCTTAGGCTGAATTTTTGGTATTTTTCTGAAAAACATCAATTTTTTTATGAATAGTGAAACCACTTAGTAGTAGTTAAAAAGAACTGACTTTTTCATTTAAATGAAATTTTACCACTTCTGTGAATTAAATTTCAAAAATCCGACATACATGGTAGTTATTATGTAGTAAAATGTGGTTCAATAAGATGAAAATATTTTTTGCTGAATAGTAACTTTTGACTTTTATTTACAGCGGTTAAAGGTAAATAAGGTAATTCAAGGTAAAAGGAATATTATAATAATTCAAAATTACCTTAACAATTTTCCTAACCTTATTATATGAGTAATGTTAGACCATGGGCATCTTTGGGTCCATTTTGGGACCCCATGGAGCCACTTAAAAAGGATAATGTCGCTTTACATTAATTAATTTAAAGTAAAGGAAAAATTAACATAAACAAAATTCTTTTAGTAATTAATTTTTATATTGTATTATATAAGTAAAAATTTTGACTATAAATATTCATGGGAAATATAAAACGATTTCCCACATCATGGTAGTTTTTTTATAATTTTTAGACATCAAATAAATTAAATTATTTATGACATAATAATGATGCAGTATTTACCTCATTAATAAATGATTTAAATAAATAAGATTATAGTGATTAAAATATTATCCAAAACATTTCCAATTCTGATTGGATGATTTTATTTAGAATATTAGTCATATTATCTTAGACTTTAATGATTTTTGGACTTTTTGAAACAGAAGATATGTTTATAATATAATAATGTTTTCACACTTTCTTAAAGAGCCCCTCCTCTCCCTTATAAAAGGAGACAACTTCAAACCAATTCCTCACACCTCTAAAGCCTTTTGGCCCATCCAAAATCTGCCCCATTAAGCTCCCTACATCCCTATACTCCTCCTAGAAGCCTTATCTTAGGCATAATTCACTTCAACATGTCCTTTGGATAAAACAAAAGGGAGCTACCCAAATTAATGTTAACAGTTTCTCTTAAATTGTTTTCTTTTATTTTACTTCTCCAACCCCTAAACACTTTTTATTATATTATTTTGTAACAACAATAGTGTCATCAATATACTATGATTTTGTTATGAGAAGTATTATAACTACACTAAAACACACCTCCATCTAATGGATGAAGAACATAATGTTTCTGTGGATGGAAAACTAACGCCTCACAAAACGATGATTGTTCAAATATATCTAACCGCCTCTAATGGTGGCCATTATGATGGAACTATATTTATATATGTTATATATTATGTTTATGTTTTCATTATGATTCTGTAATTTCCATTTATTTCATGCCTTTATGGTTTCTATTATGGGTAAACCTGATAATCTCATTAGAGGATGTGCAGACTACCACCCCCTCAAAGTGATATGACTCTTTAATTCCATATGTGGGACATATAAAGGATTGAGTTAATGATATTATATATGATATTATATATGAAATTATAGGAAACCTATGTATCATTATGTTTTAATTCCATTTAAATAATAAATAGAAATGAAAGTAGCGTTCATGCGTACGTACGGCTTACCATCTCCGTGAACGGTGCATTTCATTTCTTACCTCTAAATGATATGTAATATTATAAATATATATATATACTGGATATATATTATATATGTGATATCTAAATAATTAATATCATTATGGATATAATGTACTATTGACCACATGGACAACTTGTAATATACGGTGTTCATTTTTTACTCAAGTACCAAATATCAACAAAATGAACGTTATTAACTTAAATGATTACATAATGTTCATAACATGGTAATAAGTGATATAAAATGAATAATAACATTGAAAAGGTTTTTAAGTAAGTATAAATTAAAATTAGTTTATTATTCAGGATATTAAAGAACGAACGGGTCAAGTCGGACATGAGGTAAGGGACGTCGTCTCAATCTCCATTCATTGAGGCATATTTAGTTTTATACACGACTTTATTTTCTACTGTATAAAACCCCTTTGGATTTTCATTTCATTCAAAGGGAATCTTTTTATACGAAGCATTTTACTAAATGACTAAAATGAATGTCTTTTCACGTAAGTAGTGACAACAACCTTTTCGCCGCCATGAGTATTATTTGTTCTTTGGATTCATTAACAAGATGCAATGTTTTAAAAATAAAAATAAGTACCATATACGCATTTTACATATTTTGGTATTGAAAATGATTTTGAGAATGGATTTATTATTTCAATATCATGAAATGACATTTTGTTATTACAATATGGAAATGTAATCTTTCTTTATGCTTATGTTATGTGTTATGATCAAGTTATGGTTCTTGGGCATTATTTATGTATACTGGTTGTTCCGTGATAAACCTAGGGCAGGTGAGACCGAGATAGATCTTCAATGCATTGGTTAACGTGATGGAGGTAAACATGAATTCTCCTCCTAAGATATTTAGGGAATATACTATGATGGGTATTCCAAAGTAACTCCCTATGTAGTTGTGATGGCTACATTGTAAGTATGTTATGGATTCTACAAGTTACATTTATGATTTATGATTTCTATGTGTTATTCATAAAATCTTATGATTTCATTAGGTAAGTAAAAGACTTCATGTTTTGTATGTATTTATGAACAAATGTTTTCTTTATTTGTTTCATAACCCTTTCTGAGATTTTTATGCTCATACCATGTTTTGAAATGTTTTTCACAGGACATAAAAATGAATAGGGTCAAGGATGGGATCAAGGAAAAGTCATGCTGTCTAAAACATGGAACTAGAAATGACTCTTTTTTTCAAGAGTTTTTATTTTATGGAAAAAATGGATACTGGGTAGAATTGTCTACATGACCATATTGTTATGTAAATGTAATGACCTAATTCTCTAAAACTCTAAACCTGAAAATATCCTCAATGTGAATTATTCATTTAATTCAATATTATGTAATGTTTAAGGTTGGGTCCTTATAATGATACTTCCCCATTCCCGTCGAGGCATAGGACCCCTACAACCCCTGGGGAGTGTCACAGACACCCGACCTCGGAGGATTCCAACAATAACATTGAAGATTCCCCAACTACCTACAATTATGACAAGCTTGAGGTTTTTCCCTGCAACCCCCTTGATGTTCCCCATAAAACCACACTAAAAACATCCCAGCTTACTCTTAGGGTTAGGAGGAAGATTCACTGGTACTCCCATCAGATTTGGAGTCGTACTCCCAAGCTAGCTATAAGTGCCCCTCTTCCGCTTGAACCCTTTGTTCAAGTTCCCACTATTCCCCATGGGTACCAACATACATCCCCCTCCTGTATCCCCTAAAAATCTCATTCAACCACCATATCTCTATTCACCATTTCCATGTAATCATTTATACACTGCACTTCTATCATGGAACGAATTTCCTGGTTCAACCCAACTTCAAAAATTCATACCTTCAATGATGTACTACCCTCCACCTCGGTTGAAAAATGCACTAAGTTCATAAATATATCTACATATGCAGTTACCACCATTTCCCAAGCTTCAAATTGAAGAAAACTATTGTATGCTGAATTTTAAATGTATGGGGGTATAATTGCTTATTAGATAATTCCTCAAAACCCTCCCATGTCACTACATGGTCTGTCATAGCTTGTACTGCCTTCTCCTACTAATTAAGGGAAATATCTTCCAGAAAATATGTGTCTAACTTAACTTTCAACTCTGATGATGTTCCCAAGAAGTCAAAAAACCAATTCATTTTGTCCAGCCACACTTCATCCCTCTTGGGCTTCAAATCATCCCTAAACATGGGTGGATTATTCCTTTGGAACTGAACCACATGATCCACATTCTTTGGTTTATCCAATTTATTCCCTCTTTTTGTGGCTTGGAAAGCTTTCACTATAATCTGCACTAGCTATTGGTTCACTGAAGGCTCAGGTGCAACCACATTTTAAGGATCTTCCTTTGGTTGGTTTCTACGATGCCTACCCAGTGCCATTTCAATCAACACAAAAAAAACTATTAGTCCAACTAACTTAGAAATAATGGGTATAAAATTTTCAAATTAAATACATTGTAACTATCACAACTAGGATTTCCAAAAGTTCACATTTCCCATGTTGCACTATTCTCGAAAATCCCCTATGTTTTGAAACACAACCCATTTTCAAAATACCACTTGTTACCATGTTTCAAATCATTCAGTTTTGAAACCCAATTCATATTTTTCAAAATCCACACATTCATATCACACCAAAAATCATTATACCCCAATTAAATATGCATCATAGAAGGGAAGTCATTTCTACCTTTCATTCCATGCTAATCTCATTGTCTACACCCATGATAATTAGACTTCCGTTTTCTATAAGTATGTCCAAAACACTTATGTACCCAACACCATAGTAACTTGAAGTTAATCATAAAATGGTTAGCTACATCCTTTTATGACATACATTACAAGTTATAACAATCCTATGCCTTTATACCATCTTGACTTAAGGAATAGTCCAAGAACAAATTTCAACACAAAGACCGAAAATCAACACCCAAAAACCAAACAACGGTTATCACTTGAAAGACAAGGACCGAACAAACTGATACCACTTGTTACATCCTTCCCCATCCCATTGTCTTGAGAGGGAAGAGTAATTATACATGGAATTAAGTGATGTTCCCAAGGTTCCATAGGCTACCAATAAATGTCGAGGGCTTCGAGAATAAATTGGGGAACTATTTTCCCTTAAGAGAAAATGAACTAACCATAAATGACATTACCAACAAAGCTATATAACTCATGTCAATAAAACAGTACAACCCATACATTTCCAATGGAAAACCAAAATAAAAATCATAGTACCGAGTGGAAGAATACACAACAAGACCCCAATGGCCAAGGACACCATCCATATCTCCACACCAATCTCCATGCTCCGAGCACCACAACATCACCAAAGCATCAAGTCAAATAGCTAGAAAAAGGATATGCTTTACCCTTACCTGTTTCCCAGAATACAACATCTTCAAAAGCACCCAAGTGCCAAATAAAGGGGGTGAGTATAAATAATTAGTAGGTTTTCCCCAAAATGACTTCCCTACACATGCCACTTGGAAATAACCATTAGCACATTTATATAAAACAGTTTATATAAAACATTAAATAGTGCAACCATTACCCCCAAGAAAAACATACCCTTACCAATCCATGTCAAAAAAAGGGAAATACAAACAAACTTGCCACAATCCACTTCACAATTTAACATTAGCATAAAAAATTACATCTTTCAATGAAACACACAACAAGGCAACCAAATGGTGGAGATTTATTCTAACCCATTCACTAAATTTCAAACTATTGGTTATTCCAAACCACTATCTATCATGGTGGCTCTTCCATCCACTATCTATAACCTTTTATAGTGATAATTCCTTTACACTTACACCCAATCAACACAAGACATAACACTTAATCCTCAAATAATAACAAAGCACCAGGGTCATACAATAAGCACACCATCATTCCCATCACATGCCAATTCACTTCAATAAATCACACATTTATTGGAAATGCCATTTAACCAACTTTCCATGTCCAACCACATTTCAATAAACAACATATTTTTTGAAAAAAAAAATTCAAAAAACATTTTTCATAATTATCCACCAACGATTTTAAAATCAACATTTAAAAATCACACAACAATGCCCATTTTGCAATAATAACCCATTTTCCCAAAAATTCCACAAATCATAACCAAATGGATTTCTAACAAGATTTAAATATCATTATCAAAATTAATTTCAAGAAAAAAATTAATTATAACCAAAGCCACTAATTCTAAAAAACTGTATTCGCAATAGAATCCACCTACCTTTAGGGTTCTGGTGAAATTGACACACAAGAAACCGTGTCGCAAATCCGAACAAAACCTCCACCAAAACCACTCTAGATCTCCTTCCCTACCAAAAAAAAATCCTTAATATCATCACTTAAGGAAACAATAACCCATGATCTACATGAAAAAAATTTAGATCTAGAAAACCAATAGAGAAGGAAGAGTAGATCTAGATAAGACTACAAAACAACAAAGATAGAAGACTTTCCTGAGATTAACCACCTTCAAACCACCAATAAACCCCTTAAAATTCCTTTCAAATTGAGTGGGAGAGCACCCCTAACACTTGAGAAGAGTAAATCCCAAGTGATGCTCGAATGGGAGAAAGTTTGGGTGTCTTTAGGAAAATCCCGACTAATCTGGGATTTTCAATAAACCATATTTTACAGACCGTGCAGTTAAAAACCATACACTAACTATTCACCTGCTACTACCTCAAAGGTACTTATTTCATGGCCTCCTCACATGGTTAGAAAAACTATTTGCAAGCCGTGTGTAACCCCACTGCCCGCACGGTTTCATCTCACTTAGTTTCCCCTAACTATGCTCAAACGTGCTACCTGAAAAAGGCTTACAAAATTATTCAAAACCATTCCAAACTATCCTAACCTCTTCCAAACTCATCCCATGAAATTTAAACACATAAAAAGGCATAAAAATGCTACATACCTCCAACCATGGGTTCTACAGTACAAATAAGGAATTTTTTCATCAAACTCTTAAGATTATTTTGTGTGTCCAAAGTCAAGAAAAAGATTCCATATCAACATTAATTTGAAACTGTTTTCCAAAAATATATGATTTAAACTCATCATTTATAAAAGAATTTAAAATGTTTTTTTTATGTTCCATTTAATCTCGAAGTTATTATAAATATAAAAAACAAAATAAATAAATAGTGGAAATGGGTGGAAAAATATTTCATTTTATTTCATTTTATTGTGTTATATTATTTTATTTTTCAAAAAAACTCAAATATTATCTATATTATATCACCCTAAAACACACCAATAATTGTGTTTTCCTTATTAACACCTGCCAAATAAGAATCAGAAAATTCACAAGGGAAGAAGTAATTGAATATGGGTATTATCCTCCGTATAAAATAAAATGAAAAAGAATGTGGTTGAGACACATGGATCATGTGATAATATAAGCGATGAGCGATCACATGACCATCATGAGGTAACATGAAGACTCCATGCATAGTGGATAACCTACAAAAGATCCCACACAAATCCTTTTGAAGATCATTCTACTCTCATGAATGAACTCTGGACAACCATTCATTATGAGGTGGTATACAGTTAAGCTCCCCCATTACACAAGGTTTTCCAAATGGTGTTCACCTAACAACCCATCTAAAAATCCACCGATAATAGATGAAAAATGTCCAAAATGAAAGAGCCTCTTGAAATTATAAAAAAAATGTTATACATCACTGATGGAGATTATTTTTTTAGAACATCCAATAAAACTTGTGAGATCCTCAATATTTATATAATAAAATAGAAAAAATAAAATAGGAGGTAGTGAGACCTACTAAAGGTTATAAAATCAATGTGACATGCCCCTTGCGGTCTACAAGACACAACAAGACCCCGAGGACATGTCTGCCTAATCTCTTGAAAGACCACTAGAATGTCTCTATCATCGTGTGAAAATCCTTGGGCATGTCTAGGAGTCTACACACTCCCCCATTTTGGATCCCTAAGGATAAACTTATGGGGTTTCCCATGAAATTCTTTCACATCTCCAAATGACCTTTTATTGGACAAGTGATGTATCATCAAGAGGTAGAGTAATTGTCTTTGACATTACTCGTGTAATCCTTCTTGACCCTTGAACTTTGAAAAATAAATAAAGTAAATAAAAAATAAGTGGAGGGAGTCTCCTACAGTCATAAAAAACATATGGAATGCTAAATATTTCTGCAACATGGTTTTGCGAGACTCATTGACATATTGACTAGATCCCACAAAGGTCCCCAAAAATCCGTCCTTGCGTCGCAAAATATCCTAGACAAGTCTTCAATAGTCTCATGAATTCCATTCAACATGAATCTTGAACTCACAGCAGCTCTTAGACATGTCAATATGACAACATAGAAGTCCATTGGCTTGCCCTAATAATTCAAAGATTCCCTATTAATAGGAAACAATCCAATAAATGAGGTGTTTTTGAGAGCAGATCATGGTTTCCAAAAATCAGGTGATGGTTGCAGTGCAGTCTAGAATAAAGACTCAAGAATATGTGTGGCACTAGAGCCCTTCCCTGACTCTAGCCTGGATGCACATGATATGTGTCATGAAAACTAAAGAACAACTGGGGTGATGATATATATAAATCCCACACCCCGGCATGAAAAATGCATTAATGACCATGAGAATAAAGAAATCACATCGAACACTACTCTATGTGGATGGAAACAAATTCAAGACCTATCACCGGTGCTAGAGAAGATTTATCAGAGCGTCTAATCTCATGATTGAAAAAGATTCCTATCAGGTAAAGTTTAGGGAACCACCAGAGTGATAATGTGGAGTGAATAAAAAACATCATGTGATCACTCATATATTACATGAAGGACTTCTGGTAGGACACATGAATAGAATCACTCACATTACCTATATCACATGAGACTTATTATAAATAAAATTGAATAAATCTAAGGAATTTGTGATATAAAGTCTAGAGAAAATAATAAAATTGGGATTATTAAGAAAAGAACATATAATTCTGGACCTAATTCCTTTCATGTGAACCATCCAAGACACATGATAACATCAAGACATGTCATCCAAGTCTCATGAAATACTGTCAGTATGTCATTTGGGTCATTCGAAGTCGACTGTAAAAGTCAAATAAAGTCATATGGTGTCCCCTGTACAAGACTCACAAGTATCATGAATCCCTATAGGATCACCATTTAAGCCTCAAAATGTCTTTCAAAAGTGTTTCTAGAAACATATGTAAGTACTAACTCACACTAATACAAAACTAGGTTTATCCAGCACTTGGGTTTCAATAACGCTAGCTAAAAGCACTGTTAAATACCCCTTTTATCAGTGCTAGAAAATTTTATATTAAAAGTGGTATTTAATGTCACTTATTGAGTAATGATAAATTGGGTCTTTAATAGAACTAAAAAAGTGTAGCTAAATGGGAATATTATTAGTGCTTGTAAAAAATCATTGAAAAAGGACCCCATTTATTAGCACCAGTAAAAAAGCACAGATAAAAAGGTTTCTTTATCAGTGCTTCTAAAATAATTTCTAATAAAAGGTATATTTCAAAAAAAATTCATTAAAAATAATATATTAATAAATAAATATATTTCTATTGATAGAAATATAATATATATATATATATATTAAATATGTTTTAGACAAGGCTAAGTGGGCATTTACACAATATATATATATATGATATTTAGTGGAAATTTCTTATAAAGTAATTAAAAAATATTTTTTATTAATAATTTTTTGATAATTATTCAGTTATAATCATTTAATAACAATTTGAAGATAAACAAATTACAGAATTAATAAAATATCTAAATTAAGTTGAAAACATAACTCAAATATCAAATGGACATAAATTTTTATTCAAGTGCCCTTTTGGGCTCTAACACGTATCGAATTGAATCCTTAGATGAGATTTATGCCCTTGGGGACAGACGTAAACCTATGTCTCATTTTTTTAGGCCAAAAAAGGCCTAGAGGGCCTCCAAAATTGAGTTTTTAGTCGTGATGCCTGAAATTTTTAACATTTGATGGACTGTAATCCTCGTTCAAGAGGGTATTTTTTTCTTTTTTAGTGGTGATTGAATTTATTCATAGATATTACTATCATATTGATATTATGGATTTGAAATTTTTTATAATGTATTGTTATTTATAATAAAATATATAACAATATATACAATTTTTTAATATAATCGTGCAGAATGTTTTAATTTTATCAAATATATTTATAAATATTTACATATAAAATATATTTATCAATATATAAACCATATCTAAATAAAATAAAATATTTATTTTAAAATATTTATATATATATAAATATATATTTATTTAAATATATATATATACGTATATACAAACTTATATATAAATATATAGATAAAAAATGTAATGAAATATATATATATATATACCATAAATTGTAACACAAAATACTATATGGGTGGAAAAGATTATGGTGTATAAGCTGTATGTCTTGGGTCCGAACCTCACCAGAGAAATGGGCGTGCACAGGAGGGTGAAATTATCGAAAGCGCGGATAAAGGGGTGGGGGAAGCACTGAAAAAGGGGGGTTTGGGAAGTGCTGATAACGTGGCGGAGGCAGGATAAAAAAATTATACCCTTTAACATTAGGGACTTTACCGGAGTTAAAAAGTTTTGGATAAAGACCCCCTATATAAATGCTATTAAAGTTATCTTAATGGGGTCTTTTATCTGTTCTTTTTATGAGCATTGTTAAAGATACCCCTCTGAAATCACTCACATTATCCGGAATTCAATAGAATAGATAAATCCATTTTACTAGTGATATTAAAGGCCTGATTTACAATTGTTTCAGGTCAAAAAAATTCTCTTGGAAGCATCAGGGCATGTCAACTAGAGCTCACAATGTCTTTCAGACACGCCATATAGGTCTTGTGATGTGCTATAGATAGGTCATCCAAGGCATATGACACCCTCTAAGACATGTCACACTAAATATCATGATACCCTCCATATTTTTGAGCCAGCCCTTATGATTACACCTGGGTAATTCAAATTTATCACTTAACACCCTCTAGGAAATCCAGTAAGGTCATGTAATGGCTTCTAGGATCGACCATCCAGGTCTTGTAATGTCTTCTAGACAAGTCAGTCTTGATCATGTGACAACCTCTGGACATACCATCCTAATTATGTGAAGTCCACCAAAAAATTCATCTAGATCATTCGATTGGCTTTGGAAAATCTAGGAAGATAGTTTCATACATTTCAAACAAGAAATCATGTCATGTGGAGTAGATAATCAAAGCATTTTAGGAAGGAAACCAGACCAGGTTAACTAGGGTAACCTCAGAGTGTACTCCCTAATTAGAGGAATAATATTACATGCCTTAATAATAAGAGAAACATCATACGGTAATCCTAGATCAGTAGAAAAATATGATATTCCCTAATCATAAGTGAAATTTCATTCTGTAACTCCTGATCAAATTAACATTCAAAGGGATACCTCATTACATAAGTCCCAAGTCTATAAGTAATGAAAAAGATCATTTCTATCCCTTGTTTTCACATCTAGCATAGCTCATGTGGTCTTAGGGACTGATAATAATCATATCATTTTCAAAATAAGCCTTAATAAATCTAGGGTAACCTCAAAGTTTATGTCTCGATCAAGTGAACTACAGGGACTCTAAATCCTTCCATAACCAGGATACATAAGATTCCTTACTACAGCCTGAGCCCATACTCAAATGGGAATCCTCCACAAGTTTATGTCTTGTTATCTCTATGAAATTTCAACCAATGTGACCCAATTATTCACATGGAATGACCACTCAACCAAATCTATCATCAGACTATGAAATCAACTAAACTATGATGATTCTAATTCATATTATTACTAGGATATGTATGACTACTCCTTGATGCTCGAGCTCTGTATTAAATCTCTTTGGGGATGTCTTAATACAAAATTTCTACATCTATATTAAGTGATACTAATAACTTATTATCCCTTGTTTCTCACACGAGGTATAGCTCATGTGATCTTAGGGAATTATAGTAATCATATAATTCAAATCATGAATCTCTACTAACCAAGGCAGTGTTAGTATGTAAGCCCTGAATGGAATGATGAAAAACTCCCCCATATGAGGGAATCTTCCTTGGGGATAGTCCCAAGGGTAAAAATGAACTATGAGAAATTTTATTCCTATAATAAAAGGTATATGTAGTACTCTTTTCTTAAAGTTTTGATCTCAAATAGGCATCCACCTCAGAGTAAGTTCTCCATGACTCTAACATCTCAACCATTGGGACCAAGTCATTCCCAATGTCTCATTATTCTACCTCATCTTCCATTTCATTGAGAACCCAAATGAATTATGAAATCCTTTATTCTCACCACTATCGGGATACATAGGACATCTCCCTAGCACTTGATCTTGAATAACTAGTTCATGAAATTACTCACATATGTCCTCTCTGTATGATATTAAACTGCACAGATTCAATAAACTATGTGGATTTTGATACCTGCAATAACTGGGATATATAGTATGCCTCATAATGGTTCAATCCTCTCCTTGGAATATTAACTACCTCTTTGTGCGGCAGTATATTCTATAGATCATTGTTATATGGGTACATCACATAAGAATCTTCTCATTATTTTGGAATGGATAAATAACCTTGGATATATACAGAGGGATTCACTAATGAGGCCCCCATCTTTTTCATGTGAAAGAGAATTAAACCATGTTCATTTTTTATGGTAATTGGTCTCGTATTTCGATTATGAAGTGATTCTTGAACATATCATAAATCTATAATAGAGCCCCAAAGTATGCAACAATTTCCCCTAAAAGGGTGGGATGAGCCTGACCACTCATCCTATCGACCAATGTGAGTCCCTAAGAATTGTTGTTCCTAAAAAACAAAATGAATTATTTCCTTTGGAAAGTAGATATATACCTAGTTACTGATAAAATAACACTTGGGGTTTTTAGTAAGATTGAAAATAGTAACTCGATGTTTATTATTGGGGGAAGTAAAAACACCCAACAATCAACCATCCATCCAATCCGAACCCACTTCAATGAGGGTTCCCGATCTTATCTCTTTTCATAAAAAAATAGACCCAAATGTTGGAAATTTTAATAAATATACATGTAAATAAATATGGGGATAGGGGATACCTATTAAGTGGTGTCATGTGTGGCATAAATCAGTAGGAGTTACTCTATTGGATGCATTAGAAAATAATCCTATAATATTTTTATTCACTTCTCATTAATAGTAAACATTTGTCCACTCTGATCATTAAAACCATATATTGAACTAAAAGTATAATTTTTTAACAATATAAGGGTTGAGTTGTAAGGAACAAATATTACCTAGGAGGAAATTAATCCTACAATTTTACAAGAGGATCATCTCACTCATCTAAAACTTTCACTGATGGATCATATCATCATGTATATCCTTCATCTTCTCATTATATTTCCAGTATTTCTCCTATGAATGAATCCAAATTTGTTTAAGATCTGGAATATGTAACATCCTATTCTATCCTAAATCTGAGTGATTAAAATTATATTATTTGACATCCCAATATGCATGGTGCTCTACCTCCATAGGGAGGTGACAAGCTGATCCAAGGATGATCATATACGGTGAAATGTTAATAGTGATTTTAAACGATGTATTGTATACTTAACATGAATTATCCAAGAAAAAAATCAATATATCCTATGGGGTTGCACTTTTTCCAAAATTTGATCAATATCTAAATTTTTAAATTTCAAGTTGTTCATGATCCTAGAGGTGATATGCAATAGATACATTATTAACTACCCCCAAACTTATAGAGAAACATTTTCTTGTGGGGAGTACATAAATTATAACCCTAGTTGCTAATGATAAACATCACTAAACAAAACCTGCTAAAATATCTGGATCTCTAAAATTAGATAACCACTCCATAGTCATCAATAGAGGAACTAGGGCCACAAAAAAGGTGTAAAAATAAATAGTTTAATATTTTGGGTTGAGATTCATGTTAAAAATTACGAATCCACAAAATCCCATTACTATATTTCTTAAATGATTTCTTTTAATTAAATTTAATAATGAAGAACAAAATTGAACAGAACCATAAATGGTACATTGTTTATTTGAAATTTGAAATTTGATTCACTCATTGTCAGTGTATCATGAATCAAAGGTTCTGAGATAGGAATACTCTAGATCTTACACACGAGTACTAAAACTCCTAGATTATCAATCTTTGATTATATATTGCTATCATGGTAAATAAAATATCTTTACAGGGTCACTTTAATCATGTGAAGAATGTGCACTCGAATAATAAATCATGATTGATCCAGCCTTGATATTCCTTCAGATTTTCTCTCTATGAGAATTAAAGGAGTGTAGAGGATATATCCTCACTCTAAATTTATGAAAATGATGTATCTAACGACTAAAAAGTCTAAATTTAGCTTTTATACCACGGATATACTTTCTAGAATTTCACTTTGGTCCTTGGAAATTAATAACACTAATTTCTATCCCTTGTGGGAACTAATGTATTAATTAAACTTGTCATAAATGTCAAAAATATGTTATCACACTTATAACTCTTTAATATGTTATGTGATAAAATATAAACCACTAACTAAACTCTTATTCTCCCTTACTAATTTAATGAAACATGAACGTGTTATGTACGTTTGAAAAAATATGTATTATCATATTCATTTTTATTATTAATTAATGTGTGGCTACCACAAAAAATAAATTAACCATTATTATATACATTAATAATATAATCGAATTAGTTCACTTGTGATCTTTCATATTAGATGTTCATTGTCCCCCGCTCATGAGGCCCACTTCATCATAAACTCTTAAAAAAATTAATTAGTGGAAAATATAAAAAAACTAAGTATGTGATCCTCTATGTCATAATAATGAAAGTATTTTGTTCTACTAATATACCAAGAGTGGAGTATAGAAACATATCATGGTTCCTAAGGAGATAAAGAATGTATCGACCTAATGTTTATTAGTAATATTATTTCTTGAATAAATGAGTATTTTATTATATTATTTATTATTATACACATAAAAAAATAGGGAAACAAAGAAATAAATTTTTTTCATTACTAAATAAAATTACATTAATCAGTAATGAATCCAATTAAAATTATTAAATTTACAACTAGACAACAGATATAAAATAGAAAAGATAAAATTGGAAAATATGGATCTCCCCAATCTACTAGAATCATCGCCCTCACTATAAACACTATAGAGGAGAAGAAAAATATTAGTAAATGAAGAAAAATTATGGAAAATGAAATATATGAACTTTAGCATAATGTAGTATAATATTGAGTTAAATAATTAATTGGTATTTATAAGAGGTAATGTGATATTTGGGAATAATAACATGACCACTAGAAATAGTTACATGGTCATTGAAATAGTAATTTTACTTCAAAATAATAAATTTTGATATAAATAATATTTATATTTTTTAATTAAATTAAATAAAAATATTATAATGCCAAAAAATAAATATCATGATTAAAAAACTGAAAGAAAATATAAGCGTATTATTAATAAACTGTATTTTAGAGTATTGTATAAAAATCAATATTTTTATATTGGAAATTAAAATCACCTATTTTAGAAATTTATTTTGATAATATGAATATAATTTTTGAAATCATCACCTCGAAATTTTCCTAGGTTAATTTTATTGTAATGTTTTGAAATACATAAATATTCAGGTGAATAGTAAAAAATTCAGTTTTTCACATAACTAGTGTATCTAAAATTACATAATTCATCATGTAATGGTGACCTAACCATTTTTAAAACATTATTTTTATCCATGATATATTTTATTTTATAAATTATTGATTAAAATATGATAAAATTAATTTTTAAACCTAAAAATATCTTTCCAAAACCTAATGTCAAAAGTGATTCCTTAAAATATTGAATTTTCTTTCCTTTCATTTTCCTTTTTAATAAACTAATAAAGTATAATTATAAAGGGGTTTTAAATTATTAAAACCATTATATTATATTAATATATTATTTATATTTTAAAAAATCACTATTACAAGTTTTACCTTTGATATATTATTTTATTCAATATTTTATTCCAAAAATACCCCTCTCCTCAAGTATAAATAACCCCTATCCATCCCATTGGAAAACCAATCCTCCTGTCCATTTAAAATTTGAATATCTACCCATATACTCCTTATAAAGACACATATAATCCTTAGGGACATTCTGGAGAAATCCAAATCCAATAACAAAGGAGTTACAGTGTCTTATAATATAGGCTTCACTAAGGATTAAGTAAGTTTCGATCCACTCCTCTCTCATTTTTATTTTCTTATTCCTCTTCTCATTATTTTTCCCCCTACCCTTTCACAACCAAACCTTATAAGAATTAATATTTTATTAATTTAACATTATATTAAATATTTTAACCTACTTTAAGTATTATACTACTATATATATAAATGTTAATATTCTCCTTACTACTCTCTCAACAATGTCTCATTAAAGGTCAGTTAACAACCTATATAGACATTTCCTTGCCAAAACATATAACAATAATCATGTATTGATATTATAAACTATATGTAATATATTAAAATATAACTATATTAGTTATAATATTCTAAAACTAATTATACAGATGTATAAATTACATTTATGAAAATATAGAAATCAAAGTGATATGAGAAATTTTTAAGAAAAACATGATATAAAAATTATTGAATTTCATCAATGAAAATTATGAAATATAATCCAATAATTATAATTTATAAATAGTATTATAAATTATTATAATTTACTTCTGGATAAATGTTTCAATAAATTAATATTTATTTTTCAGGAGATGAAAAAGTGATAGAATAAAGTGGGAATAAAGTTAAGCTAGTTATCGAACCCAACACCCTCTTTTGTGTTATACCTATTTCATGAAATATTTCATTGTGGGTATTCCTTTAATGTTCTATAAATATAATTTCATTTTTTTCCCATATTATTTTCTAGGATATACATGTTTCCAACTTGGTTTTATCGAAAATATTTAGATTTTCCCAAATGAATTCATCTTTCCAAAAAACATCTTGAATTATCTTCAGATTATTTCTTATTTACTAAATATTGATGATTCTTATAACAAGTGTGTTTTCCCAATTTTATTTTTTGAACCACAAAGTTTATTCATGAATTTATTCTTTATGAAATTCTTATGAAACCCATTCCTTTCCATGGGTTATTTTATGAATATTATTGTTATATGTTCTATGTGGCATACAGGATTATGTAAATGTTATGATGATATAGGTGGGCCTAGAATTATATATCCCTCCAATGCATTGGTTAGTGTTGTGTATCTAATGATATAATGTTCAATATGCATTAACATGACTCTATATTTTCTCAAATTTATGATTTTATGATTATGAACATATGTTAAATGTGAACATGATGTTACCTTCATTAACAACTATTTGTGGTAATTGACCACTACGACATGATGTTTCATTTTTATTCATTTCAAAATTTCATTCCATTATCCATTGATTCCATCATGAAGTTGATGATAATAATGTGATTATGTTATAATGATGATTATTATTATTATTACCCATGTTATATTGATTCATGTCTTTTATTCATCCTCTTAATAGGATTTTTTTTCACCCCTTTCATTGATGTATATCCTCAGGTGATTAGTTATACTAATAAGAATGGGAGGGACACTAAAAATATAGAGAACAAGTAATTAAAAATTGTTTATTTTTTAATATGTAACTATTTTGTTTTATGATAATTTTCCCAAGACAGTAAAACTTTGAATCGTATATTTTTTATTTTATTATGTTATTTATCTTTAAAATGATTTAATAGTCATGTATAAAAAAGTAGTGTCACAATAGTTGGTATCAGAGAAAAATTTAGTTAATTTGGGTATTAGTTTTATAAAATAATACTAAAAACTATAAATATAAGTCTATATATAGGCAAATAAATAATAATCATTTTAGAAAATTATAAACATAGGAATCCCATATGATATTACTTGAGTGATAATTGCATAAAAGAATAAATTATTCATAATTTTTTAACATACATTAGGTTCAAACCATTTCAATTTTAAAAAATGGTAGGAACATGGAGAAACCAAGATAACAATCCATGTGAGGGACAATGTGGTGATTATCCAAATGACATCCCCAATTCCATTATAGGTAGAGTTGAAAACATCATGGAAATGCATACCCTACTATCTCAGGTGATGAATAATATCCTGAATCGTCAAAAATTTCTTCCATCATCAAATAAGGATAAACTAGACATTGAGTCCTTTATGCGGAAATGACCACCGATATTTAGTGGAACTTCTAATCTACTTTTCATGGAATAGTGGGTTATCTCAGTGGAGAATATATTTTGAATGATCCATTTTTCTGAGAAGGTGAAGGTGAATCTTTCATTTTATCATTTATATAGAGATGACAATAAATGGTGGGCATTGATAAAGAACACTGAGCTGAATGATGAAATAGAAGAGATGGAGTGGGAAGACATTAAGAAAATATTTCTTACCAGGTATTTACCTAAAACTCTTGGAACAAAAATGGAAAGAGAATTTATAGAGATAAATAAAAGGAAAGGGGAATCTATCATGGATTACAAAGAAAACACCAAAAGTATTTCAATATATGAACCAGTTTTTGTTATCAACAATGATACAAAAAATATAAAGCTTATTTAGTGGTTTAAAACCACTCCTTCAAAAGGATCTAGAAATCTGAGACTTTGGGAGTTATAAAGTAGTGGTTCGTTGTGCTCTCAAAGTATAGATGGAGTTCAGAGAATGGTTCCATGGTTATGGAGATTAAAATATAAGAATAAAACATCAAGATGGTAGTTGAAATGATAAAGGATTAAATAGTATTCAAATAACCATATATCAAAAATGGGGAAAGAATCATCCTGGAAATTTTATCAAAGGGATAAGGAAATGATTCATGTGAGGAAGAGAAGGACACTAATCTCATGAATGTCGAAGAGAAAAGAGGACGTCATCCAGATTGATGGAGGAAAGGAGGGAACCTTCTAATACACCATGCATGGTTCAATACTTCCACTGTGGGGAGTAAATGCACTATAAAAGCTAGTGCACCAAACCATGAGTCTTTGAGGGTAATCTATGTCAACAACCACCAAATACAAAGGATAAAGTGTAAGCTTATGCCACTAATAATACAAAAGTGTATCATGAAAACGAATTCATACAAGGTACACTTACTATTCACTCAATAATGAAAAAAGTCTTTTTTATTAATGATCTAAGCATTCTTTTATATCCTTTAATGTTTCTAGAGATATTGAATTGATGCCCCGATAACTTGAAGTAGAGATATCCATAAAAACACCTAGTGGTGCAATCATTTCAACTCATGTGTTGGCATCATCTACTATTAGTGTATATGGGAAGATGCTTCCATCGAATATCATAATGATTAACTTTGTGGAATTTTACACTATATTAGGTCATGGAAAAGATCTCATTATATAGAGAACACATCAAATATTGCGTAAATAAAATATCCTTCCATAATTTGAACTATCCAATTCTACTCTAAAAATGAAAAGAACATCATGATTATCCTTTGGAAAATACCTCAATGGTGTGGGTGTTGATACCATTTGAAGAATTATACTAGGACCAAATGTTTTTTTTGAAGGAAGGCATCAAAATTGAGGGAATTCCTATTGTGAGGGAATACACTAATGTATTTTCTTATGATTTACCTAGAATTCCCCCATATTGTGAGGTATATTTCTCAATAGATCTCATAAATGTAGCTACTACAATATCTAAATACCCCTAAAGGATAGACTCGATTAAACAATAGGAGTTAAAGAAGAAACTATAAGAGAATTTGGAAAAGGTTTTCATAAACCCTAGTACAACCACTTGAAGTTCTCCGGTGCTTGTTTTCAAGAATAATGATGAGTAAATGTTAGTGTGTTTAAATTATCAGTAGCTCAACAAGATCACCAAATAGAACAAGTATACCCTTCCAAGAATTGATGACTTTTTTGATCAACTACGCGGAGAATAGTACTTCTCAAAGGTGTATCTTCATTCTATGTATCATGAACTAATAGTTAATAAGGAATACCTTCACAATACTACTTTATGTACAAGGTATAGGAATTATGAGTTCATATTGATTCCCTCAATACATAATAATTCCCCAACAATATTCATGGATTTGATTAATATAGTCTTTAAAGACAACCTCAACATTTTTTTGGTAGTTTATTTAGACAACATTATCATTTACTTCAAGAGAATGTAGGAACATGAACATTGCCTAAGGATCATGTTGGAAACATTAAGAAATGATAAAATGTATTCTATGTTCATCAAGTGTGGATTTTGGATGTAGCAAGTCATATTTTTGGGGCACGTGGTCCCATGTCAGGGAATTTATGTGGACCCTTCAAAAATGGAATTTAAGGAATGGGCCAAACCAACTAGTGTCATGGAAATTCATAGTTTTCATTGTCTATATTTATAATAATGATATTTTGTGAGAAATTTATCATGATTATCTAGCCCTCTTACTTAGTTAACATGAATAGGTGTAATGTATGTCAAGATGGAAGAATGTGAGGAAATATTCAATCACTGGACCTGTACTCACACTAGAAATAAGTGGAGAATTTTTTGTGATATACATTGATTATAAAAAATAATGTTTTGGGGTTTTTACTCATGTATAATGATAAAGTGATAACCTACACCTCACGATAGTTGAAGATAAATTATAAGAACTACCCAATGCATTATTTGGAGTTTGCGGTTGTGTTCCTCACTCTAAAGATTTGGTAGTATAATATCTATGGTGAGAAGTGTGACATATACACCTATCATAAGAGTATAAAGTATATATTCACACAAAATAAGCTCAGCATGAATCAAATAATATTTTTATATCTAATCAAGGACTCTTATTACTCTATTAATTTTGATCCTAAAAAGGGGAACAAGGTGGATGATGCTCTTATCAGAATAGAACCTACCACTATATCCATGATGTGGATTGAGAAATACCATATATTCCTAGAAATGTAAAGGATGGATCTGGAAACCATGATAGCACAGAATAAATCCTACCTTGCCCAAATGATTGATAAACCATCCATACAAGAGAAGATTAACAACGAACAAAGGGATGATATAGAGCAACATAAAAGGTGAAAGCAGTAAAGGAAGGGAATCTACATGAGTTCCATATTGATGATGATGGTTTGATTCAATTTGGAACAAGGATTTGTGTGTCTTCATCACCTGGGAAAAAGGAGATATTGGATAATGCTAATAGCTCATCTTTCTCCATCCATCCTATAAGTACCAATATGTATCATGATCTTTAAGAAATATTTTGGTGGGACAACATGAATAAGGGTATTTTTTAGTATATCTAGAGGTGTTTGGTATGTCATCAAGTTAAAGTAGAGTGATAGAAGTCCAAAGGGATGATAAAACCATCACCTAGACTCATTTGGAAATGGGATATTGTCACTATGGATATTATCACTAGTCTCCTAAAAACATTCAAAGGAGACAATGTAATATGGGTTGTGGTGGATAGACTCTCCAAGACTTCTCCCTTTATCATTATTTGTTAATATTTTTCACTTAAAAAAATTTCAATGTTATATGTGAAAGAAGTGGTGAGGTTTTATGGGGTTACACTTTCGATCATCTTTGATCATGATCCAAGGATTGTTTCTAAATTATAGAGAAGTCTTGAACATGCTTTGAGAATTGAATCTAATTTATGCACATCCTATCACCCCCAAACCAATGGTTAATCTAAAATGACTATTCAGACACTTAAGGACATGCTAAGATCATCCTAAATGGAATTTAAAGGATGATGGGATCAAAATATCCCATTGGTTGAGTTATCATAAAATAACAGCTTCCACTTGAGTATTCAAATGGCTCCATATTGATCACCTTAAGGGAATAAATATATAACTCCAACATATTCCGATAAAGTTATCGAACAAAATACACTTGGACTTAACCTTGTGTAAGAGATTATAGAGAATTCTTAAGCTATACAACAACATATAAAATCCGCTCAGAGTTAATAAATGGGATATTCTAACAGCTATTAAAGGGACTTGGAATTTGAAATCAGAGAAAAAAAATTTATTCCAAATATAAACATCGAATATATTCATGCAGTTTTGAAAGAAGGGGGAGAATAACCCAAGGTACATTGTCCCCTTTGAGACCCTTGATTGCATAAGAGAAATGGCCTATCGGAAACGACCCGAACTTTTAAATTATATTTGTTTCCTAATTTTGTGTTTTATTTTATTTTATACTCAACAAAACTATATCCTTTAATTAATGAAGTGTGTATAATTAAAATGAGACCATTGGGTGTCGACTGTTATATGATTGTTGGTCAATATGACCATTGGAAACTATAATCTTAATGTTGTGTTTTTATAAATACTGTTATCTTGGTTAATTAATACAGAAAGAATATTGAATGGCCTCATCCAGTAGACTCGATCCATATGAATCCCATCTGTCGGATCTTGGGAAGGAGGTAGAATCACTGGGCTTTGCTCTTGACCAAGCCCAAGCAGAACTTCAACGTATGAATCTTGAATGGAATCACCTAAGAGATAAGTTCGAGCTGATTAAAATCACCACTCAGGCAATGTTGTTCGAGCCACCCCAAGATTCTATCACCATTGCACACCTTACAATTAGGTCATATGCTGGTGTTATAAGAGGATATGTAATGAGACCATAGCTACTTTTTGTAATCTTTTTATATAAATAAAATTGTTATTTCATCTTATGGAAAATTTTGTGAATTTCAAATATCCAAATAAATATAGGAGTTGAATTATTGATGAATTTAGGAAAAAAGGGGTATTTTAAAAAAAATTGTATTCATTAAATAATTAATACTGTGGAACGATTTCTAAAATATGGTCTTCTACAGTTGTTATCAGTGAGAAATTTAGAGCCTAATAAGATCAACATGGTTTTTAGTGAATAGTAAAGTAGGAATAGTAACAAACCCATATGAATAGTAATTAATAGTAATGAATAGTAAATTGACCAAAAAAATAGAAACTTCACCCATGAATATATTAATATGTTTTAGACATCTCAAAAGTGAAAAAACTATCATAGTTTAAGTTTTGGTATTTTTATATGTCATAAATATTTTATTTAAATTTTTATAATTAATTTAATAATTTAAAATGGAAATTTATTTTCATAAAATTTAATCATAAATTTCTACATTATTTTCTTATGGTCATACAATAATTCTATGGGACCTTGATTACTTTTTTAAGGTGTTACAAAATGAGTTATAGTTTTAAAGTTGTATTTTTGGAATTATGAATTATTTTATTTAAAAAATAAATTAAAAATATTTAGAAAATTATTTTCATAAAATGGAGTTTTTTTTGAATTTAGAGCATCGATTTTAGGTTAGGGTGAATTTTTGGTATTTTTCTGAAATAGTTGAATTTTTTTGAATAGTAAAAATGGTGTTTTGAGTTTTGGGTGTTTAATAACATCATTAATGATGTAATAATGTTGTATGATTTCTAGTAGACTTTTTAATAGTGATTTATTCTATTAGGTGTCCCAATTTTCTAACACCATGTGCAAATACGATGGGCAAGCCCATGGTTTTGCAAATACCACCGATGAGGTATCCCTTGGAAATTAATAATTTATTCACTCACTTTTCCAATAAAAACCGAGATATTTACCACTTTTATTTCATTCAGAAATAATCCTCCACAATGTTATGGTCTCCTTACCTCCCAAGGAGTCCTCCAAAGGCTCCTTAAAGCCTCCCAAGGTCCCAACCTTCAAGCTTTCGAAGTTACTCTTCAAGCTAAGGGAATCTTTCACCCTGCTCTTTAAAGCCATGAATTCCTTTATGTTGTGTCTTCTTGTTTCGATATCTTTATGTTGAGGGTATGTTCTTATATTTTCTCATTACCTTCAATTTTATGTATAATTATTGAGATACCCTTTTCTCTCTCATCAATTTTTTTTTTCTAAATTTTTTAGTGATGTCGTTAGGCTGCCAAATTTCTCGTAAAATAAATTGCATCTTCTCTTTTCATTAATGTTTACTTTTCATGTGGTATGTCATTAAAATATCCATAACATGATCTTATTATGTACCCATACTGTATTATGAATTATTTATGAGTGTTTTACCCTTGTCCCCTCTCTTTTCAATGTTTTCTAAAACCAAGTTATATAGTTGTTATGCTGTAGAAATTTCGCCTCAAAATTTCTATCTCTTTCCCTCCAGAAATTATATTGTTTTATTTATGTGAATACCCAGATCTATTTCGTTTTTATGGGTGTTGGTAAATATATAAATATGATATATTTGATTCTGGAATTAACATACATATAACCCTCACTCCATTTCTAGGGGTTATAAATGACATAAAGATCTTATTTTTAAGAACTTTTAAAACGTCACGATTTCGAAATGAAACCCATTTATTTTATTCTATATGGGTTATTTATGAAATGTTTTTTATGATCTATGTGGCTCACATGAAATTAAATACAAATTAAGGGTTCACCCTGATAGAACTCTAATTCATTGGGTAAATAATTAATCTCTAGAGATGACAAGTTTCATGATACCTTGGTGAATAACCTGGTAATTTTTATAACACCTCGAGGATAAGCCTTGGTGATATGTTCATGAATGTCTAAATGAAATGTTTTAGCCACATATTAAAGTTATGATTAAAGTTCTTTTATTATGATATTCTTATTTTTTTCATTTTTCACACTTTTATGACTTTTATCAAGTTCTTATTAATTTTTCTCAAGATCACATGTCAATTGTTTCACTTGTTTTCATTACTAAGACTTCTGCTCCCCCTTTCCTTTTATGTATATCTCTAGGATTTTAGATTCAGTAATTTTACATAGGATAAACCTTTTATAAATCCATATGATTGGTTTAGAAGATTTGTTTATGTTGTTTTCATGTATTATGTTCCTGATTTCCAAGACACTGGACTTTAAAGATCCTCTGTTCGTAAAATGTAATGAAAAGTTATGTAATAAAAAGGCGGGATGCCATAGTTGGTATCAAATGATAGTTTAGTTATTTATGGAAATTAGGTTATGAAATCTTTAGGAAGAATCCTATATAAAGGTTTAAATATAGGAAAACTTCTTGGTATTTTGGTGAGTATTAAGTAAGTGGTTTATTAAGAAAATACATCACTGTCTGGATACGAGCAGGTATATGCGGATCTGGAACAGAGGTAGCTAATAGTGAAAACTCCAACAAGGATTTTCAGGCTTGACCTGGGGTATCTAGGTAAATGACAATAGGCCTTGTTGCACTCACGGTTACGACACTCCTGGAGGATATTTTTTGTTAATCCTGAGATTTTTATGAATCATTTTGAAAAAATTATAGAGACATGTAATTGTTTAAGAATGAAGTTTTAAGACATAAAATCCTATATATTTAAAAGATTCGTAAATGAAATAAGTTTCTCACTAAGGTTTTATTCTTTTAGACATGGTGGGAAATAGGAGGAACCATTTTAATGGTGACTACAATGGACCATGCGCTGACGACCCTCTGATGGAAGCTGCAATGGAAATATTCATGTGAATGATGAACCAACTGACTCAAGATATGGGAAATAACTTCAATCAAGCTGAGACACCGATCTCATATCAAAGGGAACAAAACTCTATTGAGTCATTTATGTTTCAAATACCACCAACCTTCAATGAATCGACTGACCCATTGATTGATGAGTAGTGGATCATCTATATCGAGAGATCTTTTCTGTGCTCCACTGTTCAAAGTAAGATAAGGTCACCTTGGTTGTCTATCTCTTAGAAGGAGAAGATGATTAGTGGTGGGAGATGATTAAAAACATGAGGCAAAGACTGGAGGTTGAAGTAATGGAGTGGAAAGAGTTCAGAGGGATCTTCTTCAGTAAGTATTTCCCTTGTTCCATGAGAACATGAATGGAGAAGGAGTTTCTTGACCTCGGGTAGAAGGAGAACGAATCATTGGGAAGCTAGGAGATAAACATCACAAGGCTTTCACGTTACACCTCTAGCTTTGTCATGGATCAAAATGGAATGGTTGATAGATTATTCGGTGGACTGAGACCTCATCTGCAGAAAAATCTAGCCAGTCGAGATAATGAAAGCTATGAGGAGATCGTGTGATGTGCAATGAAATTCAAACTGGAGTTTGGTGAGACATAGTGGCCTCATAAATCCAACGACAAAAATAGATCGATAGAGACAACCATAGGGAGGAGCTTTGATCAAGGAAGTGGAGGCAAGCAAGTGCAATATCCCATGTGTAATAAATGTGGGAAGAAGCATTTGGGGAACTTCCTGGTTGGGAGCAGGAAATGCTAAAAGTGTGGAAGAGATGGCCATATTGAGAGGAATTGTCATAGTGAGGTGAAAACTCAACTTCCAAACACTAACGACAAGGGGAAGAGGGTGCAATCCCCACCTAATGTCCATTTCTTTAAGTGTTGAAAACTTGGTCACTTTTCCAATCACTATCCAAATCCGAGGGTAGTGGAGGGGAACCACCATCCACCTCAACAAAGGTCAAGTGAGAAAAGTCGTGATTTTTCTATCACAACAGCTGAAGTTGAAACTCCAAATGATGTGGTAGCAGGTAATCTTCTTGTACTCTCAATTCTAGAAAGTACTTTGTTTGATTCTAGTTCTATTCATTCCTTTATTTCCTCTATGTTTTCAAAGAATTTAGAATCAACTCCTGATTTTCTAAAAGTAGAGTTAACAGTCAAGACTCTTGGTGGGATTATCCAAGCATCGTTAGTGTTTAGAAACTCTAGTATTTACTTTGGTGAGAACAATCTTATCACAAATATAGTAGTCATTCCCATTCTAGAATTCAACATCATACTAGGGATGGACTATCTCTCAAAGTATAATTCTAAGATCAAATGTAGAAGTAAGGAAATCTTAGTAGTATTTAATGGAAAACCTACAGTTATCTTCCAAGGAGAGGTATCTCATCCTGATATTTGTCTAGAAGAACCTCCTATATATTTCGTTATGGAATTTATTAGTGAAGATGAAGAAGGAAATGATATTTTGAGGATAGAAAATGTACCCATTGTCTAAGAATACTTTGATGTATTTCCTGAGGAGTTTCTTGGACCACCCCTAGAAAGATAGGTAGAGTTCTCTACTGAACTCGTACCTGGATCTCATCCAATATCTAAGACCTCGTATAGGATGGAAAATGTAGAGATGGAGGAATTAAAGAAACAAATCCATGTTCTTTTGGAGAAGGGGTTTATCCCGCCGAGTGGTTCTCCTTGGGGAGCACCTGTTCACTTTGTGAAGAAGATGGATGGATTGATGTGGCTATGCATTGATTATAGAGAACTGAACGGTATCACAGTAAAGAAAAAATACCCTCTTCTATGAATTTATGACTTTTTTGACCAACTTCATGGGGCTCAATTCTTCTCTAAGATTGATCTTAGATCTAGTTATCATCAATTGAGGGTGAATAAAGAAGATATTCTAAAAACTACATTACGATCAAGATATGTGAATTATGAGTTTATTGTTATGACTTTTGGAATGACTAATGCACCTGCTATTTTTAGGGATTCGATGAATAGAGTCTTTAAATACTACCTTGATAACTTTTTCGTAGTTTTTATTGATGATATTATGATATATTAAAAAAGTTGTGAGGAGCATGAGGATCAATTAAGGGTTATTTTCAAACTCTAAAGAAGGATATACTTTTTGGAAGGTTCAGTAAATGTGAATTCTAGTTACAAAAATATGCTTTCTTGGGGCATATTATTACCAGTGAAGGAATCATAGTTGACCCTGCAAAGATAAGAGTTGTAGATGAGTGGCCTAATCCTACTAAAATAACTAATATTCATATTTTCTTTTGATTATTGGGATATTATAGGAGGTTTGTGAAAAACGTTTCATGACTTTCTAATCCATTAACCAAGTTAACTCGAAAAGGGGTCAGGTTCATCTGGACAAAGGAGTTTGAGGAAAGAATCCAAGAGATGAAGAAGATATTGGTTACTATACTTGTGTTAACTCTGCCCTTAAGTGGATAAGGATTATTTATTTTTAGTGACACATCTATGAAAGGTCTTGGGTGAGTCCTCATGTAGAATGATCAGGTCAATGCTTTTTCATATCGACAGTTGAAGACTCAAGAGCAGAACTATCCTACGCATGATCTGGAGCTGGTTGTGGTTGTTTTTGCTCTAAAAATATGGAGGCACAATATTTATGGGGAGAAATGTGACATATACATAGACCATTAAAGACTGAAGTATATTTTCACAAAAAAGGAATTGAACATTGGACAAAGGGGATGGTTGGAACCCCTTAAAGACTATGATTTTTCAATTAATTATCATCCGGGAAGAGAAAACAAAGTTGCAGATGCATTAAGCAGGAAAGACCTAGTTGTTCTGTCCATTATGAGGATTCAAAGAGATCCTTTGATCAATGACCATGTAAAACTGGACATGGTAATTATAAAGGAAGGGACATCATCAACCCTAACCCAAATGATTTCTCAATCGTCACTATTAGAGAAGATCAATAAAGATCAGAAAGAATATCCTTTGTTATAGAAGAAGTTTGAGGCTGTGAAGGTTGGTAAGTTTCCTAAGTTCAATACTGATCAAGTTGGTGTACTAAAATTTTGTACAATACTATGTGTTTCATCTATTCCAAAAAAAAATAAGGAGCTGATGGATGAAGCTCATAACTCTACTTTCTCTATACATCCTGTTAGCATGAAAATGTATAGGGACCTTCGTGATCATTATTGTTGGGATAATATGAAAAGGGAGATTGTTGACTGCACGTCAAGGTGCCTGGTATGTCAGCAAGTGAAGGAGGAGTGACAACTACCTAAAGGGGTATTACAACCACTACCCATACCAGTATGGAAGTGGGATAATATCACTATGGACTTTGCCACTGGTCTCCCGAGAACATACAAAGGAAACAATGTGATCTGGGTAATTGTGGACCATGTCACCAAGACTACCCATTTTATCTCCATTCAGGAAGATTTCTCTCTTGATCAACTTGCCATGATTTATGTGAAGGAAGTGGTAATGTTTCATGGAGTTCCACTTTCTATCGTATCTGATCGTGATCCTATATTCACATCAAAATTCTAGAGAATTCTTCAACAATCTCTGAGCACTGAATTGAATTTCATTACGACCTATCACACCCAAACTGATGTCCAATCTTAAAGGACTATTCAAACACTCAAGGACATGCTAATAACATGCTCATCTCTATTTTGGTGAGTTCTCTTACAACAACAGCCTCCACTCACGCATTCAATGGCATCTTATGAATCTCTATATGGGTAGCTATGTAGAACTCAAACTTTTTGGGATTAAGCTCGTGAGAGAAAGCTTCTTGGGTCTGGTCTTGTGCAAGATATGACATAAAAGGTCCATGCCATCCAACAACACATTAAGGCTGCTCAGAGTTTGAAAAAGAGCTAAGACAACAACCATTGAAGGGACTTGGAGTTTGATGTTGGTGAAAAATTCTTTCTATGTATTTCACCTAGGAAGAGAGTCATGAGGTTTAGGAAGAAAGGGAAGCTCAGCCCCAGGTACATTATCCCCTATGAAATCCTTGATCGTGTGGGAGCAGTGGCCTATCGGCTTACACTTCCTCCAAATCTAGTACAAGTTCATGATTCCTTCTATGTATCCCTCTTGAGGAAGTACATACCAAACCCTTAACATGTACTAAATCCATAGGTGGTACAATTAGAACATGACCTCTCTTATGAGGAGCAGTCGGTGGAGATATTAGATCGTAGAGACAAGGTTCTACACAACAAGACTACCCACCTTGTTAAGTTTTTGTGGAGGAACCACAAATGTGAAGAAGCCATGTGGGAAACAGAGGAGTCCATGAGATAGAAGTACCCACACCTTTTCCCATCAGAGGGTATGAGATAAAATTTTAGGGATGAAATTTCTTAAGGGGGAAGAATGTAATGACCCGAACTTTTTTAATATATTTGTTTTGTAATTTTGAGGGTTAGTTTACTTCATACTCAACAAAACTATATCCTTTAATTAATGAAGTTGGTATAATAAAAATGAGACCATTGGGTTTCGATTGTTATATGACTATTGGTCAATATGACCGTTGGAAACTATAATATTAATGTTGTGTTTTTTTAAATATGGTTATCTTAGTTAATTAATACAGAATGCAGATTGAATGGCCTCATCTAGTATACTCGATCCATATGAATCTCATCTGTTGGAGCTTGGGAAGGAGGTAGCATCACTGGGCTTTGCTCTAGACCAAGCTCAAGCCGAACATCAATGTATGAAGCTTGAATGGAATCGCCTAAGGGAGAAGTTCAAGATGATAGAAATCACCACTCGAGAAATGTTTTCCGAGCCACCCCAAGATTCCATCACCATTTCACACCTTAAACTTAGGTCCTATGATGGTTTTATAAGGGGCTATGTAACGAGGCCTTAGTTTCTTTGTGGAATCCTTTTATATAAATAAAATTTTTATTTCTTCTTATGGAAATGTTTCTGAATTTCAAATATTCGGATAAATATAATATTTGTATTATTGATGAATTTTGGAAAAAAGGGGTATTTTAAAATATTTTTGTATTCATTAAATAATTAATAATGTGAAATGATTTTCAAAAAATGGTCTTCTACAGTTGTGATCAGTGAGAAATTTAGAGTCTAATAAGATCAATTTGGTTTTTAATGAATTGTAAAGTAGGAATAGTAACATACCCATATGAATAGTAATGAATAGTAAACTGACCAAAAAATAGAAATTTCACCCATGAATGTATAGATACATTTTAGACATCTTAAAAGTGAAAAATGATCATAATTTATGTTTTGGTATTTTTATATGTCATAAATATTTTATTTACAATTTTATAATTAATTTAATAATTTATAATGGAAATGTATTTTCATAAAATTTAATCATAAATTGTTACTTTATTGTCTTATGGTCATACGATAATTCTATGGGGCCTTTATTACTTTTTTAAGGTGTTACAAAATGAGTTATAGTTTTAAAGTTGTATTTTTGGAATAAATAATGATTTTTTTAAAAATTAATTTATAAATATTTAGAAAATTATTTTCATAAATTGGAATTGATTTTTGAATTCAGATAATCTATATTTGGTTAGGGTGAATTTTTGGGATTTTTCTGAAACGGTTGAATTTTCGATGAATAGTGAAAATGTAGTTTTGCGTTTTGGGTGTTTAATAACATCCTTAATGATGTAATAATGATGTAAGATTTCTGTTCGACTTATGAATAGTTATATATGTTATTAGGTTTCCCAAGTGGCCAATAGCGTGAGCAAATACCATGGGCAATCCCATGGTTTTGCAAATACCACAGATAAGGTGTCCCTTGGAAATTAATAATTTATTCACTCATTTTTCCTATAAATATCAAGCTATTTACCTCAATAATTTCATTAAAAAATCATAATAAACGAAGTTCTAGTCTCCTTACCTCCCATGGAGTCCTCCCAAGGTTCCCTCAAGCCTCCCAAGGTCTCATCCTTCAATATTTCAATGTTACTCTTCAAGGTAAGAGAATCTTTCACCCTCCTCTTTAAAGCCATGACTTCCTTTATGTTGTGTCTTCTTGTTTCCATCTCTTTATGTTGAGGTTATGTTCTTATATGTTCTCATTAATTTACATTTCATGTCTAATTTTTGAGAGACCATTTTCTCTCTCATCAATTTGTTTTCTGAATTTTTAAGTGACATTATTAGGCTGCCGAATTTCTCATAAATGAAATCGCATCTTCTCTTTTCTTTCATGTTTACTTTTCATGTGGTATGTCATTCAAAAATACATACCATGATCTTATTATTCAACCATAATTTATTATGAATTATTTATGAGTGTGTTAACCTTTTTCTTTCTCTATTCAATGTTTTCTAAAACCATGTTATATAGTCGTTATGCTGTAGAAATTTCACGTCAAAATTTCTATCACTTTCTCTCCAAAAATTCTCTTATTTTATTTATGTGAATACCCAGAACTATTTCATTTATATGGGTGTTCATAAATATATAAATATGATATATTTGATTCTGGAATGGGCATACAAATAACCCTCACTCCCTTTCCATGGGTTATAAATGACATAATGATCTTATTTTTAAGAACTTTTAAAACGTCACGATTTTGAAATGAAACTCATTTATTTTATTCTCTATGGGTTTTTTCTGAAAAGTTGTTTTATGATCTATGTATATCACATGAAAGTAAATAAATATTAAGGTTGTGACATGGTATCACTCCAATGCATTGGGTAAAAAATTAATCTCTAGAGATGACAAGTTTCACGATACCATGGTGAATAATATTGGTAAATTTTATGACATCTCGGGGACAAACCTTAATGATATGTTCATGAATGTATAAATGAATTTTTTTTTTCACATATTCAAGTTATGATTCAAGTGTTTTTTATTATTATATTTCTACTCTTCCTTTTCTCATGCCTTTATGACTTTTAAAATGTTCTTATTAATATTTCTCAAGACCACATGTCAATTATTTCACTTGTTTTCTTTACTGAGCCTTCTGCTCACCCTTTCCTTTGATGTATGACTCCAGGATATGAGATGAAGTAATTGTACATAGTATGAACCTATGATGAATCATTATGAGTGGTTTATAATACTTTTTTATGTTGTTTTCATGTATTATGTTCCTGATTTCTAAGACACTATACCATAAAGATCCTATGTTTGTAAAATGTAATGAAAAGTTATGCAATAAAAAGGTGGGATACCATACTATCAGATTTCACTTAACCCAAATATGGATCAAGTTCATGAATTTTTCCATGTATCTATCCTAAGTAATTACATACCTGACCCCTTACACATGCTAAATTCATAGGTGATACAATTAGAGAATGAAATTTCGTATGAAGAACAACTAATGAAATTATTAGACTGTGGAGATAATGTTTTACGCAATAAAATAACTAATCTTGTCAAAGTTTTGTGGTGGAACCATATGTATGAAGAGGTGACCTTGGAAGTAAAGAAAATGATGAAGACAGTTTGAAATTTTGGGGATGGAATTTCTAATTGGGGAAGAATATGAAAATACAATGTTTTTTAGTAATATTTTTCCCCGAAAAACAAGATTTATTTTTTATTATATTATATAATATTATACACATACAATATATAGAGAAACCAAAAAGACTTTATTTCATTGTTAAATAATTTTACATAAATCAGTAATGGAATCAATTAAAATTCCAACCATTAAAAAGGATAAGAAATATAAAATATAAAATATAAAATGGAAAAATATGGATCACCCCAATATACTAGAATTATCACCCCCACTATAAACACAATAGAGAAGAAGAAAAAAATTAGTGAAGAAAGAAACATTATAGAAAATTTAAATATAGAACCTTGAGATTAATTGAGAAGAATATTGTGTGAAATAATGAAGTTGTATTTATAGAAGGTAATGTGATTTTTGATCAGGTAGCGATTCACTATTTATTTTCACCCTTACATCACTGTTTTAAACTAATTTTGTATTGTAAATTAAAGTCATTATAACAAATTGAACTTCATGTTTAATTCAATCATATAATTTTTATCACTAATAAAAATTTCAACTTCACATGTTTTGATGTTATCATTATATTTGGAGTGATTTGGAGGGCCAATGATGAATTTTAAGAAATAAATGGGCCAAAATTGTCAATATTACACGTTCCCTAGTGGAATCACCCAACCAATACTAAAAATATATGCATCCAATTGGGCTAAGATGTTTTGGAATTATCCAAAAATAACTAGTATATAAATTTTCTGAAGGAATCCAATCCCAATTTTGTCATCTGATTGCCCAATTGAATAGATCTATCCAGGCCACCGAATTTTAATTTAGTCAAAAGTGGTGTTATGTGTTTCGTTCATAACTCAAGATTTAGGCCACACAATGATTCCAAACATTCGGTGTAGATAGATAAGAGGAGGTGAAATGACTTTTTTGTTTTCTCCAAAGTAATATAAGACTGTATGGATGTCAAAAACCATGTTCTAATTGGTTTTAAGAAATCTATTTGCCCATAACAACCATCCATTTTGCCTATAAAATTTAATCTTGGTCACCCAACTTGTAGGTTTGAAATATAATAAAATATCTTCAATTTTGGAGTCACAAAGGAGTCCTACCCTCATCCAATAATATTTTGAGGCCCCTATTCTCATAGTGGGGTCAAGGATGAAGGTGAGGTTCCACCCAAGCCTTCTCCACCTCTCGATGGAGAGCTAAATGATGGATGGTCATTTCAAGGGAGCTACACATACTTGGGAGGGAGTTCGAAGACATGATAATATAATTTTTTTAAATTTTTTTGTGAATTATTTTACTTTTATTTTATCTTGACATGCTTATCCTATGAATTCTTTTCTTGGATTTAATTAAGTGAACCACTTTTCATTTCAACGCTGATTTGTTTGAAATTTCAAGTGGGAATCTTGGGTTTTTTGGATTGGGAAACACAATCATCCTATTTCTCCCACACATACATGAGATATTAGTATTATTTGGTAGCATTCACTCTATTATTGAGGTCTAAAACTTGACGATATGATTGTTTTGTCAAGGTTTGGTACTTCGTGTAACGTTTTATGTGGTAATATGGGAATCGAGATCTTAACAAACCTCAACAAAAGAATTCCATTAAACCATGTGAAAATTTCATAAAAATGAACTATCCAAGATGTGTAGTGAAATTGAAATGACCTCCTTCTATCATAATTCTTAAGACACCACCTTTGTATATCAACTATTAAACTCTATAATTACATTATTCTGTTTTTAAAACTATTTTCAAAATTGCCCCCTTCTTTTAGTAATCTTTATAAAACATACACACTATAAACATAAAACACTCCATTAGATATTTATTTGGGTATTCCCTAGACTATAAATCATCTTTAAAATCATAATCAATTTGAAGTGTCATGAAAACATGGTCAACCATTGGGAATAGTAACAAGACCATTGGTAATAGTAACTTGACTGTTGAAATAGTAATTTCAACCCAAAATAATAAATTATGATATAAAAAATATTTATCATGATTAATTTAATTAAATAAATATAATATAATTCGCAATATTAAATATCCTGATTAAAAAATTTAAATAAGATATAAGCACATTTTTTTATAAACTGTGTAATAAAGTATTTTGTAATAATCATTTTTTTATATTGAAAATTAAAATAGCCTATTTTAGAAATTTGTTTTTATATAATGAATATACTTTTTGAAATCATCACATAAAATAATTTCAAGGTTTATTTTTGGGTAATTTTCTAAAATACTTCAATTTTAAGTGTATAGAAAAAATATAGTTTTTCACATAACCAGTGTATCTTAAATTACATCGTTCATGATGTAATAGTTACCAAATAATTTATATAACTTTATTTTAGGCCATGATATATTTTATTTCATAAATTATTCATTAATATAAGATAAACTTAATTTCCCAACATAAAATGAAAGTTCCAAAACCTAAAGTCAAAAGTGATTCCTTAAAATAACTATTTTTCTTTCTTCCTTCTTTCCTTTTTAATAAACTAATAAATTAGAATTATAAAGTGGATTTAAATTCTTATAAAAAATATGATATATTAATATATTATTAATAATTTCAAAAATTCAAAAATTCACTATTACATGTTTTACCTTTGATATAATATTTCATTCAATATTTTTTTCTAAAACTACCACTCTTCAAAAGTATAAATAACCCCTCTCCATCCCCTTGGAAAACCACTCTTCTATTACATTTCAAAGCCTACTATCTACCCAAATACTTCATATGAACACCCATATAATACATATTGAAATTTTTTAGCAATATGACTCCAATCACCAAGGATTTATAGTGTCGTATAATAGAAGCTGTTACGAGGATAAATAAGTTATGATCCACTCCTATCTCTCTCTTTTATTTTATTCTTCCCCTTAACATTTTTTGCCACTAACCCTTTCAATAATAACCAATAAAATGATTATTTATGAATTAATTTAACAGTATATTAATTTTGTTGACCTAATATATGTATCATACTACAATATATTTAAATATTTAACTTCTCTTTCCCGCTCTATTGATAATGTCTCATCAAAGGTTAGTTAACCACCTACGAAGAAATTTACATATAAACACATATAACCATATTCATGTATGGGTATTATGAACTATATATAATATATAAAAATGAAATTATATGAATTATAAAATTTTGTAACTAATTATATTAATTTATATAATAAATTTAGGAAAATAGTGAAACCAAAGAGAAAACGGAATATTTTATGAAAAACTTGATATCAAAATGCTTCAATTTCATCAATGTAAATTAAGAAATATAGTAAATTTCTTATAAATGATAAATATTTTTAAAAATTAATATAATTAAATTTTGTTTCCATGTTTTAATAAATATAATTTTATTTTCAGGAGGCACAAAAAGTGATGAAATAAATCGGGAATAAAGGTATGTGGATTCTCGAACCCAACACCCTTTCTTAGGGTTATCCATATTTCATGCTAAATTTTAGTGTGTGATTTATTTTAATGTTACTTAAATATAATTTCATTGTTATTCCATCTTACTTTCAAGGATATACATGTTTCAAACTTGGTTTTAAAAAATATATAATGTTTTTCCAAAAGAACTTTGCTTTCCAAAACACATCTGGAATCCTCTTAATATTGTTTCTTATTCACTCAAGATTGATGAATCTTATTCCAATTGTGTTTTTACTTTTTCTTTTTAAAACCCAAAAATTTATTTATCAATTTATTCTTAGTTAAATTCTTTTGAAACTCATTCATTTTCATGGGTTATTTTATGACTATGATTGTTATATATTCTATGTGGAATGCATGATTATATAAATTTTATGATGAGATGGGTGGAACCGTAATTATATAGACCACCAATGCATTTAGTAATTTGTTTTATCTCATGATATAATGTAAAATATTCATGAAAAATATTCTATATTTTTCTACACTGATGATTTTATGATTATTCACATGTGTTATGCGTGAACATGATGCTCGTTTTGTTCACAACTTTATGTGTTATTGACAACTAAGACGTGTTTTTTTATACATTTCCACATTCCAAGACTTTATCCATTTGTTCCTTCATGATGTTAATAATAATACTTTGATTATGTTATGATGATGATTATGATTATGCTCACACATGTTATATTGATTCACGTCCCTTATTCATTCTTTTAATGGGAATTTAGCTCTCCCCTTTCATTGATGTATATACTTAGGTGATTACTTGTACTAAGGTGAACACGAAGGCTGCTATTAATATATATAGAAAAGTAATTAAATAATGTTTAAGTTTTAATATGTAAATGTTATGTATGATCCTAATTTTCCCAAGACACAAATTCTTTAGAACCTGTATTTCTAATGTTATTATGATGTTTATATTTAAAATGATGTAATAGTCATGTAATAAAAAGTTGGGTCACTGTAAAGACTTTCATAGATATTATTACCTCTTATGAACACACTTTTTGTAACATAATCTATTTTTCTCATGATATCACATAAAGTGGGATGCACACTCTATGTCATCATCATTTACTTCTTTATTTATTCATTGAATTTTCTATACACACTTACCATCAATCACCACGGAAATGGATTTTATAAATATACTACCATCCTTTTCAACTAGGACTAAGATATATCTTCCTTAACTTTCAAGTCAAAAATCATATCTTGATCATTCAACCAATGTAATACTACCAATAATGCAAACAAAAAAACTTCATTTCCACGACTTAAATTTCATGGTTATTGAATTTAATTAAAGTACAAGATCAAATGGTACATATTGATAAATATTTCAATTCAAGAGATCTATACAAGTTTTTTTAGATAGGAACAACCAATGACACCTAAAACATGTGGTGTTCCTATTGGTGGTTCATTCCTCATTATCTCATCTACACAAGATCAATAAGTATAAACTTTATGAGAAGAATTCTAAATGATTATGATCATGTGACACTTGATAGTCATATATCATATGTCTCCTATCAATATGATTTATCTAGACCGTAAGACATATACTTAATATTGTTGTCATAGTATCTCAAGGTTCTAATTACAACAATGAACTACTATAATATTTTAATATGGAAAGTGATATAAAGATATTACCATGTAAATAGTTGGAATAGAAGTATCAACACTACTATGGTTAGAAAATACACATGTATATATAAAAATTTATACTTTTAATGGTAATAAAAGTTCATAAAATATTTCGGTCTAAGGATCCCACTTAAAAATAACCCACTCTCACTAGATCTATCTCAGAGGAATTTTTAACCGGATGGATCTCACATGAGAATCTTGCATCTGTTATGATATGGATTTAGTCAGGGGTTCTTCCATGCTATCTTATGTGGTTACTTTACTAAATTTTAGTCTGCCTATCTAATTCAAATCCCTCAATATATGAACCTTCTAATGTATATTATAAATACTCTAGTTTGACTTGGGTTACTTGTAATGTATCATGTTAGGACCAATAGGGGCCTATATACACTGAGACGGGGTGAATCCGGGTATGGATATTATTTTCTAAATTATTCATACCCCACTGGATCTTGACCTATTTATTGAAAGGGACACTTTTTTTTGCAATTAAGTGTTAATTATAATCACTTCAATTCTTCTTTATCTGATGATGATGCTTCGAATGCAATGCAGGGAAGCAAGCAGGCAGACACAAGGATTTTTTCTTTGTTCACCCTCACTGGGCTACATCCAAGGAGCTTACACCAGTGATGTGTCGATGTACCAAATCCACTAAAAGAACATTGTTGTTTACAATTTTCAGGATAGATCACTTCTATTCTAAGGCTCACTGCCTTTACAATGTTTAGGGTTAGCTCACTGCTTTCCCAAGGGTCACTCCCTGTTTCTCTCTCTCTAGCTCACTGCCGGTTGAGAGGATCACCTTCTCCCTCTCCCTTTTCTCACTTATATGGAAAGGATCCACTAATAGTTTATAGAAATTTAGGTATCTTCATTATCACTAATTAATACATCCTCCATTGTATGTAGATGCGTTGTTGAAGTCTAAAATTCACCCGTAGATGAATCTCACTTTGCACTGAAGGTATCAGGCAATCATCTAGCTTCCACGCATCCCTGAATCACTGTCGTGCTTCAACCATACCTGGAACCCTTCTCTAATCTGGCGTGCAATTCTCAGTGTGCAAGTTAAAACTAGAGTGCATTTTCACCTCAACCACTTGCGCGACGCTAACTTCTTCAACTCCAAACTTGCGCGACTCCCACCCTTTTACGCCCAAACCAATTTTGGCATGCAACCATCAACTATCGTGATTCTTCAAACCCTAGAGCGCAAGTGTCACCAAACCAATTCCATGGCACCCCCTTATTCAACTCAAAACTTGGGCCACTCCCTTCATTTCACGCCCAAACCACTCTTGACGCACAACAAACAACTGGCATGCAACTTCTACTTGCGTGACCACACCACCACTTGCGCGACCACCACACCTGCGCAACGAGGGCTCTAATTTTCTCTAATTGTTGAACTCTTAACGAATGAGGAGGGGTCGACCACTATTTATAGGCATTTGGGAACCATGCGCAACGGTGCGCAAGTCTCCTCTGGGCACGTAAGTCTCAGCATGAATGTCTCTGTCGCGCAAGTCACTTGCATGACAAACCCTAAAACTTGGCCGCCCCTTTTCCCTTTTCCATATTTTTATGTTCTAATCTTGAAAAACATATGGTGCGTAAGTTTCCTCTCTTTCAAGAAAATGGCGCACAAGTCCCTTTTCTAAAACCACTTTTCTCCATTTGTCGATCTTCAAGACCAAAAATTTGGAAAACCCTTGAAAACTGCGCCACCTTGTATATGCTCATTTTGTACCGCATCCAGATCATCTATTCCATTGTTGATGTTCTTGAATAAAACATTGATCGTTAACCACAAACCTTGAACTCGACATGCCACCATGAAATCCCCTTTGTAAAATTTTTTGTACATCATGGTTTTCTTTGTCAACAATCACAACACAGATGTCCACATTGTCAACAAACACAATCACCTCAAAAATGATTCAATGATGACTTGAGGGATTTTTGCCCAACATGTCACTACTACTTTATTATTAAAATAAGTTGTAATATTATATGAAATACTAGGTACAACACTAATGTCAAAAAAAAATTGGGAATCAAAATTAATTCATTAGCTACATCCGAAGTTTCTATATACTCATATTTTACTATAGAATCAGTGATTGTATTTCTTTGACCTTATCCAGCTTATTACACCACCATTTAGGAGAAATACATAACCAAAATACAATTTATGATCATCTTGATATATCTAGAATTTAAATTTTGATTATACCATCACAACTATATCCTCATTTCCTCCACACACCAATAACATATATTTTGTACATCTCAAGTGCTTTAGGATAGTTTTACAGCTTTCCAATGTATCTCTCCAATATTATATTAATATATTTCCATCATGGTTAAAGAAAAGGAAAAATCAATCCAGGTATATATCATGGTGTACATGATAGATCCCACTCTCTAAGAATAAAATAGTATACTCATTAATTCAATATCCTTCTATATTTGCGGACAAATTTCCATGGAGAGTTTAATATCATATGACATCGGTAACAATCCTATTCTGGATTGTTCCATATTATACCACTTGAGTACCTTGACAATATATATAATATTAATTATTCCAAGAAGCCTCTAAGTCTATCTTGATAGATCTTTATCCATAGAATATATTCTTCTTCATCTAATACTTTAATGGAGGAGCATTCATTTAACCAAGTCTTCAATGCCTATAAGTATTTCAATTCATTTCCCATAATCAATATGTCATCAACATATAAAACCAATAAAATTATAGTATTTACAATTACTATATTATAGGAACATGTCTCTCTTTCAATCTTAATGAGACCAAATTCCCTTATAGAATCATTAAAATTAGTATTCCATGATCATGATTACTCCCTTGGTCCATAAAAGGATCTCTATATCTTGTATACTTCATTGGAACTCTTTTTCCTAATAAAACCTTAAGAATTTTTCATATATATGTATTAAACCAACAATACATTTAAAAATCCATTTTTAAATCCATTTTCCTAATTTAGTAATCATTTAATGACAATATTAAAAGTAATATTTTTATTGATTTCATCATTGTAAATGTTTATAAGCTTTCAATATAGTTTATTCCTTGATACTTCATAATACCCTTTACAACCACTCATACTTTATAGGTAGTAACTTGAACATCTATGTCAATATTTTTCATAAATATTCACTTATACCCAATAGGTTTTACATAAATTAGAGGACCTACAAAAATAAAACTTTATTTTGGTACATGGGCTCCATCTAAGAATGCATATTTTTTTCTATTTAGAAACACATTTTCCATCTACTACTTCTGTATAACTCATAGGTTCATTGTCTTCAAGGAGTAATGTTATTCCCATCTCGATGATAATAAAACCATATATATTTGGTTATTTAACCACTCTAGTTGAAAAACATAGAACTTGTGTCTCAGGAACATCTTCATCTCCTACTTAATCTTCTAGAGGTTCTTCTTATACGAAATATTGTTCATTTAGTGATTAAATTCCATCGAATTCAATCTTTATATAATTATTTCCATTTGAAATGTGTTCCCATTCAAGAAATATGACATGTATTTCCAAAATTAATTTTCTATATGAAGTTTTTTAAAAGTAATATAAATTATTTTCCTTGGGATAACCTATAAAGATACACTCCATTCTTGGGGATTATAGTTTTCCATTAGGTATATTATTGAACAGATCATTAAATCCCTATAAATATACATGATATATAGTGGTTTTCCTTCCATATCATAACTACTATGGAATCCCATCCTCTACTTTAGTTGGAACTTAGTTAAGTTTATATTTCGTAGTCTTCAATGCATATCCCCAAAAGGATAATGGTAGAGTTGTTTGACTCATCATTGATCTTACCAGTTCAAGAAATCTATTATTAATCCATTCACTAGATCTATTCCATAGAGTTTTATAAGGATAAGTGATCTAGAATACTATCCCACAATTCATTATGTGATCAATAAATGCTTGGTTTAGATATTCTCTACCACAGTCTGAGAGGGCATTATGAATCTTTTTAATAATATTATTCTATAAATCATTTTGATATTTCATAAATTTTTAAAATGTATATAAATTATACCTAATTAATTGGATATAACCATATGTACTAAATTCATCAGTAAAAGTAATGAAATAAGAAAACTTACCCCTAAATCTACTAGAAATGGACCACATACGTCAATATGAATCAACAAGAGTAGGTATTTGTCTCTTTATCCTTTCCAAGTGGACGGTGTTTTATTAATTTAACCATATAAACAAGCATGAAATACATATAAGGGTTTCAAATAAAATAAATATAAATAAATTGTTTGATATAGTTTGATTAAATGTTTCTCATTTACATGACCAAGCCAAAAGTGCTATAGGTGGGTAGGATATGAGTTATTCTTATTGGATTTTTCATTGATTTATAAAATAGGGTTATCAATTTCAAGTATATAAAATCCATTATTACAATGTTCCATACCATAACATGTTTTCTTATTATAAATAATAAAACATTTATTTTCAAACATGAAGTAAAATATTAAAGTTTCTAAACTCGAAATTGAAATTATGTGTTTGGTAATAGTTGGTACATAACAACAATTATTCAATAAAAGAACCATTCCACTGGGAAAGGTATAATGATAATCTCCCACTACTAATGCTACTAGTCTCTCACTATTTTCTACCCAGATATCAATTTAACCTTTTAAAATTATATTTAATCTACATGGTTATTATATTTGAATATAATTATGGGGGACACATACAGTATATAATTTCCAACTTGAAGATATAGATAGATTGAATTCAATAATAAATATACCTGATGCAGAATAATTATTTTACATAAACTTCCCAACTGTGCAATTATTCTTCTAGTTTTCTTTCAAGCCACATGGAAATCATACTTCCCTTTCCAATTACACTCCCACTGTATCTTTAGATTATTATAGGGGCGATGTTTCGATGAATTTGACTTAGTCTTATCCATTGAACCTTATCCTTTTCATTCCTTCTCTTGTTCTCCATAAGGATAGAAGAGTTATAATTATTCATATCCTTATCATCTTAGTGAACTAAAAAATATGTTGGATAAAATTTTCATTTTATTTAAATTTTAATTAATAATGACATTACAAAAAATATGAGGTAAAGAGACAAGAATGAGATAAGTTTCTTTTTATTGATTCAATTTGAGCCTAAGGGATTCTAATATATCAATATACCCAATTATATTGTGTACATTAGATACTTCCTTAATCAATACTATTAGCATGCACCAATACAGTGCACTAGATATCACATATATTTCATTTCAATCTCTCTCCCAGTCTAACCCTTAAGAGATAAGGTAGAAAACATTAGGAATATTCATCCTTATGAATTTTGTGCATCTCACTGGTCATAAATTAAAACATGACACATTTGACATTCAATGCATTATATGCATGTTTCTTATACAAATATTTTGTTTTGTTTCTTTCTCCTAGACGGAGCTCATCGTGGACTTTGGATTATAGAACATAAATATTCATTTCTTACAGTAAGCCTATGTTCAAAAACATATACCACTCATATGAGTTATTTATGGTTAGGATATTCTCTATATCTAATATAGTCCATAGTGATATTTTATTTGGGGTGGTAATGTATATTAGATATATAATGAATAAACTTATTAGTTTAATACTTTATCCTGATTACTATTAAATTTTTCAAATTATTAATTTTAAATGTGTACCTCTATTTTGTGAAATACAAGCAGCCTTAGACAATTAGATTTAGAATAATAAGTTTCTTGAGTACTCTATTAGAATATATCATTATACATCTCTTCATATCTTGATATATGGCATCGCCTCTACTCTGAGTGTCTAAGTTAGGATTTTGGTTTTCTATCAAACTTAACTCAAATCCCCTTTATTTTTTGATTGGAGTCTCATATCATATAAATGATTACCTTCCAATGATCATGGAATTTCCTATAAATTTGTAATAAGATAGATATGGGTACTTATTTACTTACAATTTTAGTTTAAGTTAACCCATCACTCTTATAAGAACTCCCTGGTTGTAAGAGAAACATTCAACTATGGATGACGAGCACCTAGAACAATAAGTTGTGTCCAAATTTAAGTGATGAAATGTGTTTAATGGATAAATATTTTCTTTAAGGGGTTGTTAATTTATCTCAAGGAAAGAAATATTTTTCTATTTAACATTATTGTTTTATCTGATCACACTCAATGCATAGCCAGGATTTAAATAAAAGATATTCACCGTACAAGTTCATTTTATCAATTATTTCTTGTTATTGATATATTATGTGATCACATAAAATAAAGACACATTTATTAAATAATAAAACATGAATATGATAAAATAAATAAATAATGATGTAATCATGATTAATTAACTATTGGTTAATCCATAAATAAAATAATGTATTAGATGAGACTCAAGGGGAATATATGAAGTAAAACCTAAATTAAATTAAAGTGATTGGAACTCCCATGCATTTCACTTGTTTGGTTTATGTTTTAACTCAACTTGAACCATGTCCCCATGAACTCCTTTAAACATTAAAATATATACTCCCACATAGTTGAGGAGAATTCTGGGTGAAAAATTAAATTTCAATACATAATTGTGGAAATGTGGGTCTTTATAGATTTTAAAAAGGGAGTATGATATTCATATTATAAAAATTAAAAATAATTATTACATTTTATCACTCAATTATAATAATTAAATTATATAAATTAAAACTAACATGCATGGGTCAGTCTCAATTCATGATTAGTCAACATGTCATTATTTTTCCTAATAAAAAATTTAAATTTCTAAAGTTCAACTGGTTCATATTTAAATTCATTAAATTGCATTAAAAACTCAATTAACTGTTGATATGTCTCATGGAACCTAAAATAATTAATTAAATCCCAAAAAAATAAATTTGATTTATGAAATGTTTTTAAATATTTTCGTGTTTTTTTAGACCTAAAGTAGCTCCCCGGATATTTCTTTTGGTCATGAAGTGGTTCAACGGGGTAGGTATGTTGGATCTAGATCGACTCAGTTCGATATGAGTCAGGGAAACCCGAATTTGTGTCGGGTCTAATGTAGGTGGTACTCCATAGAGGTAAAACCACCTTTAAAACAAACAATATATATATTATAATATAAAAATATAATATAGTATAATGTAATCTGATATAATATTTTCTAATCTAATCTAATGTATAAATCATCCCTATGCCAACCATAAACGGTGGGAGGTTGAGTTTTTAGATACCCATTTGATTTTGACAAGGATAAACAATCATATATATATATATATATTATAAATTGAAAATGATGTTTTTTCTCATAGAATAATTTCATCAAAACCCATATAGAAAACCTTGCTTCAATCCATACATGTAAAAGTGTTCTTGTACAAAAATCAAACTCATATATATGTGAATATATATATATATATTCAATATATAAAATTATATATATATATATATTCTCATCACAATTAAGCCCTAAAAATTTAAAATATTTAATCGGCCATATATTGGTCATACGATCATTGATTGAAGAACCATCAGTTTTTATTGGACTGTATTGAAACCAAATTTTTGAATATTAGAAAATTTAATCCAAAATTTGGATTTTTTGGATTAAATAATGGTGAATTATATCTAATACCAATTTAAGGAACTCGGGGCACTGTTGAAGTGTGAAAATGTATAATTTAAAATTTTGGGTTTGAAGTCTTGTTCGAAAAATTAAATCCAAAAAAATAAATTTCTGAAATTTATTAAAATATAAAGTGTAGTTAAATGTAAGAATAAATAAATAAATTGAAAAAAAACCATAAATGGTACCTTGTTCGTTGGAAATCATCGATTTTATTCACTCATAGTTGGTGTGTCATGGATCGAAGGCACAATGATTTGTGTCTTGCATATTTTCCACACATGTATCACTGCTCCTACACCATCGATAATTGATACCGAACCTCTATCATATAAAATTAAATATATTTTTACATCCCTTCAATTGAGTGAATAACGTTGAGTCGGTTAATAAAGTAGGATTGATCCAGCCTTATTCTTCATATGGATTCTCTATAACCCTCTATGATTGAGTAGAGAGGATAAAATATCTCCTCTCTCAAAATTCATTAAAAATATAGAGGTAACTATTCAAGAAGCTAAAATAATCTTTTATATCTATGTTATACATTCCAAATTTCATTTTGGTCCCTAGAAATTAATAGCCTTCATTGTATAACATTTTTCAAAATTATTATTTTTTAAAAAAGGTTGGGGTCAAAGCCTCATATTATTATTAAAGCAAAGCAAAGACCTATTTCACAAATATTTTATCACCCACTTATAAAAATTTAAAATGAAATGTAATAAAATGTAAACTATTAACTAATATTATAAGATCCCATAATAATTTAAAATACCTTGAACGTGTTTGTTAATTTGAAAAAAAAATCTCATATTGAATTTTTTGATTAAAAACATCAGAATACCTTGACAAATAAAATAAATAATTGTTATTGTAAATTTTAATATTATAATTGATTGAGTTAAATTACGATCATTCACACTCAGACATTCACCAGTCACTGCATGTGGTTCCTACTTCATCATAAACTCATATTCATCTGAACAGGTGGATCTTCTGGATACACTTAGTGTGTGATCCTCTAGGTCCTTTCATTGATAGTTTTGAGTCCTACTCATAGAAAAAGAGAAGAGTGTATCAATACATCATGGCCTATAAATATATAATTAATGCTCTATCTATAAATACCTCTTATGAACATGCTCTGTGTAATATAATTTGTTTGTCTCAAGATATCTTATAAAGTAGGATGCACACACGGTGTCATCATACTTTATTGATTTATTTAATCATTGAACTTACTATATGTACTTACCTTTAATCATCACGTTTATGGATTTAATATAGATACTACCATCCTGGTCAGCTAGGCCTAAGATATCTCTTCCTTAACTTGGAAGCGATAAATCCTTTCTTGATCATTCAACCAATGTCATACCAGAAATGATGCACCCAAAAAAATATACCTCACAATGTGTTCAATGTCATGATTTTTATAGCATCAAAGTATGTGATAAAATTATATATATTAGTAACAATATCAAGTCAAGATACCAATACACATGTTTATAGATTGGAACAACCAATGACACCTTAATAATGTGGTGTACCTTTTGACAGGTCAGCCCTCATTTTCTCATCTACTTGAGATCACCAGGTTTGAACTTCATGTGAAGAAGTCTCAATAACTATGATCCCTTGGAACCTGATAGTTACACATCATTTTTCCCTTCTAGTATGATTTATCTATATCATAGGACATATATTTGTGATTAAATTCATGTTATCGTAAGGTTATCATTATATATTTGAACTTCTATAATATTTTTATATGAAACATAATCTAAGGATATTACAATGTAAATAGTGTATGTTGAAGTATAAACACTATTATCCTAATGAAAGACACATGTATATATCAAACTGTATATATGTGATGGTAATAAAAGTGCATACTAGATTTTTGTATAGGAAACCGACTCACAAAAATAAGTCCTCATTTCGTTTTTTTTTCACCCATTTAGAGATATAGCCAATAACCAATATAATGTACACTAATACAAAATAATTTGTAAAATGACCCATGAATTAATGACCCATGCATAAAATATCTAAAAATATTAGATAGTTTTTTTAGGCATTTCAATCCTCCCATTTATATTCCCTATGAAATTATATTGTGAACATGAATTAAGAAACTAATGTTCATATATATACAATGTTGGAAAACAAAATATGGAATCAATGACCATTAGAGATATCGATTGAGAGATAAAGTGACCCCACATGCCAAAGTGTAGAAGTGGTTTAAAACATATGTGAACTCATGGTCATGTACATGCTGATGAAAATTTTGGTCACTAAAAATCCTCCACAAGTATGGGTACTCCAAATGCTAAATCTCTTGGGATTCTCTTATGCTAAAATTATTAGGGAATCTAAATTCTGCTAAAAATTCAAAATATCATTATGTAAATGGGTAAGTTATTCTAAATCACTATGGTTTTTTTCATGGAATAACTCTCAAATAGAGAGGGTTGAGTTAACATGGCGATCTAATGGTTGTGAAATCCTACCAATGTGGTATTCTACCACAATTCCCTTACTAAAATTATCTTGAATATTTAGTTTAAACATATAAAATAGGATAATACATCATATGAGGTGGGGATTAACCTTAGGATTCTAAAATAGAAACCAAAGTTTAGAATGATCAAAAATCACAAATACTTTTGACCCAAGTAGATAAGAATGGAAAATATACATGTAAAACAAAATTGAAAGATTTTTTTTCAGTGGTAGTATTGTTTTCCTATGTAAATTCTAGGATATATGAGGCATATAAAATGATGTGAGGATCTAACTCAACAATTTGTAGAAAAATTTACCAAAATAAAAAGTAAGAGTCATCATATAGAAGTTTGATAGGGGATCCCACCTAGGTGGTCAGATTATGGGAGGAGATGTTAGACTCGTTTTTAGTGAATTAAATGAATACAAACAACTTCTATAAAAATTAAAAATATTTTATTATTAATCATGATAACATAAGTGTGATATTATAAATATATTTAATGAATTTCTAGTAATAATAAACATGACCCAAGAAATAATTCACCCCACCAACAATTTTTTGATATGTTAGGGAGAAAATTATTTTAGTATTTCATTTATCAACTTTATTTTCCATCACTAAAAATAATATGTCTAAGTAGTATCCTATTTTATATTATAAAATATAATTTCACATAATTTAATACAATGTCATTTTCAATACAATGATGATGGATGAAACCTAGCTGGTACAAACACTCAAAAAATGATGATACATAAAATGTAAAATAATCAATGAAAACTTCAATGAAATTCTCAAGGAACTAAAAATAATAATCAACATAAAACACTAAAAATTACTAGGATAGTTACACAAAAAAACATCATCCAATAAGAAAATGATCCAAATAGATAGGTAAATATTTTCTTTTCATGATCCTTATGTGTTATTTTGATTTGAAAATTATCTAATATCAATCAAGGAAACAATAATGGGACTTACCATCCAATATTTAAGAATTCATTAAATGAAAGGTAGATAAAATTTTTCCTTTCTCGTGGATTGATTTTTATAATGGTATTCAATATAGAATCTCTAACTATTTTTCACATGTGTGGAAAATAATTCCTTCCATTCATTTGAAATTTATATTATCCATGTTTTTGTATGCATAAGTTTCACTAGGATAACCTATTTACTATAGAATATGGAATATATGATCCCAATAGAAAGTAACATTAAAACTTCCATTTTTACCACTTTATGTAGGGTAGGATTTAACCATTTTTGAGCTTATAATATGTGTTTATCCTTATCCTCTAAAAGTATGTGGTGTATGAAAATAGAAAGGATAATCACAGTAATATCACCCAATTTCCATATTATCTCTTTTTTCACACTCTCCCAAATTGTCAGGTAATTTAAAACCATACTCTATATAGATGTTATTGTAAATAATGATAGTAAATTGGTTAATAACCTCAATGTAGGAATATTTTTAATTATATATCAGGGAATTCAATTTCAACACAAGTGGTATTTGGATTGAGGGAAGATATTTGGTGGGAGTGAGGTCAATGGCACTATCAATCTGTGAATGTTTATTCCCTTTGGATATAGAATCAATGGAAATGAAATTTTTATAATCATAGATGGACATGGGTACCTCATAATGAACAGAAACATCAATTAAAATAAAAAAATTACACTTTTTTAAACCTAAACAACACTCAAAACCTGAATTACAACCCAAACCTTAAAATAATGAAGAATATTCAGAATAATCAGAATTTGGTTTGAGGAAATAATCTTGTGTGTGTTTCATTGGGGAGAACTTTAATTTAATACATAAAAAGAGTACAATGAAACTCAACTGGGTATTAAATTACATAAATAATTTTTGAACCATTATTTTTTCCACCAAATTCTATGGATAATGTTCCATTGTGAACATTTATGGTTTTCTTTCCCATTTAAGAAATGTTCTTCTAATAATGAGACGATTATGTTATTGAGTTCAGGAATATTACATATTAAGTACAAGGAATTTTTTAAGGAATATGATATTCTTAACTTACTTGAGGATATCCTAGATTACTCTAATTGTGTGTGGTTTTCTTGGATTGGAAATTTTGATAGTGATGGTCAATGTTTGAAAATATCTGAGCTGAAATAAAGTATAAAAATTTGAGGCATTACATATATTGAAGGAACCAAATCAAGTAGTGAATTGGAAAAGAATTTTTTCCTATTATGTAAGGAATTTTCAATGTTCTTGGATGATTTCATTTGGTTGGAATCACCAATTTTATAAATACTAAGAGATTCCTCCCTATGTTAACTCTCTAACTCCCATTTAACCATCACATATGGGTGTAAATATTTTTTATAAATTTAGTGTATTTTTGAATTTTTTTAACTAAATCCATGATGGGATCGTTAATTATACCTTTTTAAATGTATCAATGTTCTATTTATCAATTTCATTATCAAAATTTTTGTTTCATTGAGAAATTATTTAGCAAATGGGAAGTTGATTGGATTCATCTGGGTAATACTCAATAATAATGTTTATTAAAAACATTTATCATTATTTGAGTCTTTTGAGAATCAAGAGAGAGATAGAGTGTTCAAGAGGAGGAAATACCAGTTGTGTTGAGTCATTGGAAATATAAATTTATTTACCAATGTAATTTGTAATGGAACCTAAATTACCTTTTTATTTTGGATTAAAAATGGTTTGGTATGGTATTTTTCTAAAACATTGCATGTTTTTCTCATCTATAGTGTTTTTTCAGTTATCCCATTTGAGTTTGTTGGTGTTGAAGGGATAATTTAGTTGTATAACGGAGTTGGAGGTTATAGGATTCCATTTTATATAATATTTTATCAAGTGTTATTCTATATTTGGGAGGAAGATGAGGTTTAATTTTAGATGTAGAAGGATGATAAGGGTCTGTACCTTAGCTATGTTGATACCATATCTATCTAGATAGCTTTACATAGAAAATTTTCAATATTTTGGTTTTTCTTTACACTCAAAGTGGATATTGTTTCTAAATATCTCATTCATAAAGCAAGGTTCTTGATGAAATGGATTCCAAAGAAATATTGGTATACAAGACTCGTACGAATCATGAATTTGGGGGGAATTGACTAGAGAAATGGGTATTATCAACAAAAATACCAAAATTTAAACGAAAAGGTGGTGATTTTGAATTACATTATTATTGAGATAATTTTATAAAAAACATATTCATTTCATCAATTTAATTATGATTCTCTTTGACTATAGAAGAATGTTTTACATCATGTATTTCTTTTTTTGGTGATGTTTCCTGTGTCCTGAAATCTTTTTTCTTTTTGGTCCATATTAGTTATAAAATCTAGAGAAGTAGTACGAGTCTTTTACACTAGAGATCCACCACTACAGTATCCCAAATTCCAATAACCATGAGTAAAAGTCCCTTATTGATTTACTGAATTAGTATTTTTTCACTAATTTTGTTTTATGGGAAAATAGAGAAAATACTTTTGAATCTCTATCAAAATTCAAGAAGGTTTTATCCTAATTAATTCAATTATCTAAAAAGTTATATTTTAATGGACTAAGTTTTAGAAATATTGAAAATTGATCTAAAATGATATTTTTAATGTTATTCTAACAATAAATTTTCCAGAAGATATTAGATCTTGTATTTGGTTATACTATCTTGGGGTTTCATGTAAGATAATAGTATATGAAACTACTTGATATTTGGTTTAGGGTTTTTAATGGTAAGACCTTATAATTTAGGGAGAAGGTGGATAAATCTCAATATCAACCCAAATTTGACTACTTCCTCTGGGTATTGGGTGTGCGCAGATTAGCACTCTACATCAGGGATGCACAGTTCCTTTAAGGTATCATTATTTACATCCATGTTTTTTGGAATTTAATTTGGTTCGCATTAATATTTTTCAGATCCCTATTGTAATTATATAATTGATTACTTGATGGTTATTAATATGTCTACCCAATAGTATCAAAATTGTTCTTGATGTGTTTTTTTTGAAACCAAGGGAAATTTCAGGTAGTTTTTCTTTCCTTGATCAGGTAATAAAAATAATTTTACAATGTTTGTTTTACTGTTTGTTAAATATAGGGGAAATGAAAGAAAAATTTTATAAATAATGGTCAAATAAACTTTATTAAAAAATCTAGAAAGAATATAAAAGTATAAAGGAGATAAAGAAAAGAACATAAACAAAAAAACAAAAAAAAAATAGTGGGAATTGATAAGGGGAAGGTAAAGAATGAAAGGGTAATAAAAATAAAATGTAAATAAAAAATAAAAAATGATATTGGTTCTTCATAAAGAGATCAAAATTTTATCACATTGTCAAACAAGTCAATTTTGATGATCATTTTCAATTAAATTTATATATTATGTCAGAATAAAAAGATCCTATATCTATGGATCCTTGGATCAATAATTTAAAAAAAATATTAAGAAAAATATCTAGGATTTTTAAATAAATTCTGGTTTGGGTTTATGTGATAACTAAGGATTAGGAAATTAAATTATGAGATTTAAAATAATTTGATTGAAATATGATCACCCATGGTAATTGATTAGCCACTAAATGAGGATAATATTAATTGTTAATATATATAATATTCATGTGATTTATTATTCATAAACACCATTTTAGTGCATTTTACACTTTGATCATCATTTCACATTATGATTGTAATTCCTTCTTAAAATGCACTATTATGTGGTTCATTTTTTAACATCATTTAAAGTACCCAATGATCTATATTTTATTTGGATATTTAATTTTTATGTTTATAATTATATTTGTAACAATTAATACTTGTGGAGTGTTGGAATATTCACATTGGAAGACCACCAAAATGGGATTTCATGCAAACAATTCTAGAGAAGGCAGGTTGGACAGCAGCCCAGTGATGAGAATGTGGGGCCCAAAATACAGTCCCAATGAATCCCAAATTTTGTTGTATTATAGAATAATTATATAGGAACAAATAATACTTCACGATATAGTGCTAATTTGTCCTCCATTATGGAAATTAAGGTGTCCCAAATTGAATATCAAAATCTGGGAAAGAATCTGTGACCCAGAATATTTTCCCACTAAACTGGTCATAATTCCCTAATAACAACTCCAAATGGGCCCACATTTTACAGGAGGCTAGGAGATATCCTGAGATTTATTTTCTTATTCTATTTCACACTCTAATTCGTCCATATAGAGGGTCATTTTGACGCATATTTTTTGTGGTTTCAAGCTGGCTTCCACCTCGGGTCAAGAGTGGAAAAGTCCAAGTCCACAAGCTTTCCACCACCCTAAGCCTACCATAATAAAGTGGGATGAATTTAACTATGGGAGGATATAACCAAGTCTCCCAAAATTCCTATTTATGTCAGTGGTGTTGGAGGATTTAAGGATCTTTTGAGTTTTCTTTCATTATAATGTTATGCTGCGATTTTGATGTCTCAAGTTTGTCTTTCACATGTTAGTTGTTTTAATTCATCTTAGTTTATTAATAAAATATCTTCTTCTAATATTATTATTTTCTTATCCATATCACATTTATAACTTCAGTTCAAGGTGTGAATTTATTCACACCAAACCTTGTGAAATTATTACACAACGGTGGAGTGATCATTATTTCATTGTTTTATTTACTTCTCTATTTCTTCCCTTATCAGTCTACTTCCCGCTTCCATTGAAACCATAGAATAAATGGAGGGCTATCCCACTTATGGGTTGATCCAAGGGAGTATAAAGGGGCTGTATTTTATGTTATTTATCACCCCATTAATTAATAATCACTTCTTTTAACTGATATTGTTTGGATGATTTTAAAACTCCTTCATCCTTATTGAATTTTAGGTCACACACTTCAAGTGATAATATGAACCTTTACCTTGAAGTGCTCAAAACTTTGATCCTTCAAGTTTATAGTTGATTATTATTAAATAGTGTAGGTATTAAACTAGTAAGTGATGATTTTGTTTGATCTTCTTAAATGAACCCATCTCAAATATAAGAAATTGAAATTGATGAAAAGGAATGCATCTAATCCTCCCCAAGTGATTTCCTATGATCGACTCATTATTTTAATTTGAATTCACTTAAGTATATTAGCATTTACTTAAACCTATATAATATCAACCCAAGTTTTCCACTTCATATCAAAAATAGTTCATAGAATGTACGAGTTTGTAGTTTACTTCTTAGGCCTCTAAGGATTCGACAACCCAAGCTGAACTACAAAGACCGTTATACCTTCATATCTTGGCTAAATTTGAGCGTGAATCAAATTTTGGTGTCTTTTCCGGGGACCTAGGTAAGTTATATTAGACACTAGCATCCTTTTATCACCCCACTTTTCTATTATCATCCCATATTTCACTCCTATGGAAATCCCTTTTGAACAAACCCAAACATGGGGGACCTCTCCCTACATGGATCACCCCACACTATGTGTGATGTACAATGACCATCCCAGTTTCTACGAGTGGGATAACCAAAAACCAATTGAGACACAATTTTTTAACTCTTATTCTCCACAAAACATTCCAACCTATTATGAGTTCCAATCCCAACAAGGCCAATCTGAACATCCTCCTATGGAATTCCAACAACACAGTTATCCTCCTTGAATAGACCATCTGTTTCAAACCCTTATCCATCCTGATCCGCATCCATTACTTGAAAAACTATTTCAAAAATAGAGGAAATGAATTTTTAGGTTTCATATTTGAGATTAGAACTACAAAGTATTAAAACATATGAGGAATACGTGCCTACACTAACTGCCCCTTTCATAACCTTATGTGAAGTGTCTAGTTTCCCACAAACCACTCATGAATTTACTGAAGAGACAACCTTTAGAATTGGGGTAGATAAAGAGGATAAAGGAATTGTTTATGGGTGTTTAAATCAAAAGGAAACTGATTTTTTATATTCACAAGAGGGAAATTTGACATCATGGATTGAGTCTCGTGAATATATCTCTATTGATGATTTTTAAAAAATACAAATCACTGAACCATTAATAGAAATCACAAACTTTGAGTCCATACCCATTCCTGACACTTATCTTTCCAATTTGGTGGTTGAATCTTCTATTTAAAAGGAACCAATTTTGTTGAGAAATTTGTAAAATGAAACTGAGTTGGATTCAAAATATCATCTTGTGTCTAAATGTCCTATCTAACCCGAGCTCAAAATTATTGTCCTTCCCTCTCCGCTAAAGAATCCCTCCATAAGGTATAATCATGACCTTTAAATTGTAATTCACTCTTCTCTTGAAACCAAAAAAGTTGTAATGATCATTGATGTCTTAGGAAAGACTAAATTGGAAACTGGATCAACCATTTCTGATATTCCTTGGATTTTACCACTCATTTTAAAAATAGGTTTGCGCATGAAACAAATTCTAAAAATATAATGAATCTAAACCTAGTAGAAGTGGTGAAACATGTGGTCCTTAAAATGTTGAAAGTTGGTATTGGATAATTTGGGGGGTTCAAGTTGATCTAACGACATTAAATAAAAGTGATGCATGGGAGGCAACCCGTGGTTTTCATCTTTGTGAATTAGTTTTTTTAAATAGGATTAATGAATCATTTTTATATTTAAAAAAAATTGACTGTTGACCTATTATTTTATTATGAGTATGGATGGGTACGAAAGGGGAGTGTCATATTCATCTATGTCACGTGGTGTGATCCTTGAGTAATAACATACACATAAATTTAAAAAGAATACAATGTATCATCAGTTTATTTTATTTTATTTTATGTGTTTTTAGGTTAAAATAAAAATAAAAATAAATAAATAAAAATATAATAATAATAAAAAAAGGGACACGTCGTAGGTCGTGGGTCAAACCACGTCAAAACCGACAAAGCCGCGGGGAATTGAACCCGGGACTGAAGGGAGACAGGGGCGCGCACTTACCACTAACCTATGGCTTATTGTGATTCCTTATTCTATAATTTTTAAATATACTTTTATTGTATTATATATATATATTGTTTTGTTTTGTTTTGTTTTTTTGTTTTGTTTTTTTGTTTTTTCCTTTTTCCACTAGGGAACTCTGCAAGTGACATTGATATCAAAGGACTAAATTGGACCAGCAAGAACTCCAACTTCAACCACCAAGTGAATTCATTTGATGATCCTCATATTTTAATTTCCTTTTTGAACTTCTCTTTTCTGCCTCTACTCCTTCTAAGTTTTCTTTTCTTAAAACACTAGTGACAATGTTATTTTATGTTGGGGGGAGATGAAATAAAAAAAATTCTTTTGTTTAAAAAAAATGATTTGAAAAAAAATGTGTGTAAATGGAAGGAAAAATTCCTTTAACTTTGAACATGATAATACACATTGAAAACTTTGAAACTGAATATCAAATAATTTATCATTCCCTGATTCTAATTTTAATCCATGTATAATTTCATTAGCATAGATTTTGGAAAGTGTGGCTATCCAATGTGATATTTCATCATTTATATTTTCATCCAAATAAAAAAAGGATCACAATGCACGTCCTTTGGATAGTAGGGTATTATTTTGAGTTCATGGGGTCCCCCAAATAAATACCATAGTTTTGGTGATCATTTTAGTTTTAATATGATTATTCAATAAAAAAAAAAAATTTGTGTGTAGTGCAATGAAATGACCTAATGCGTGGCTTTCGGCACATGGGGATCGTGACCCCATAGTTGTCTGGCCCAGAGTTAGTAATTTTATCTATATTTTTGGTAATTTGAAAAAACATTGACTGAGTTAACTCGATATGATGCCCGAGTATGTGGGATTCACTTGGTTCCCTAAGGTCTTTGAGCATGTGAGTCATCATCAAAGTCTCACTACAAGGCTTGACTCTTTTGAGTGTAATTTCAATTACCATGGCGAAATTGAAAAAACAAAAATATAACAAAAATATAATACAATAAAAAAATTAATACTCATCTTAATATTGAAATTTGATTCCACCAAGCGCTTCCATCATTTCCCTCTTGAATAAAGATGAACCCCCCATGTCTAAGTGATGCACAACACATCATCACTCTTAATTGATATTTGATGAAATATGGAGATAAATTTGAACAACGGAATGGGCTTGGGATTGGGATATGCTTATGAAACTATCATGTATTAAAATATTTTTATGGGTTTCATGATTTTTTTCGTATAAGGGTTTTTGGTGATCATTGTGTATTAAAAGGTTTTTGAAAAAGGGAATTCGAATTTCATATTGGTGAAATATATTTTGCTCGGGACTAGAAAAGCTCAAGTTTGGGGGTGTGATTAGCCACTAAATGATGCTAATATTCATTTTTAATATATATAATATTCATGTTCTTTATTATTCATAAACACCATTTTAGTGCATTTTAAACTTTGAACATCATTTCACATTATGATTGTAATTCCTTCTTAAAATGTACTATTATGTGGTACATTTTTTAACATCATTTAAAGTACCCAATGATCTTGTTTTATTTTAATATTTAATTTTAAGGTTTATAATTATATTGTTAAAAATTCATACTTGTGGAGTGTTTGAAGATTCACTTTGGAAGACCTCCAAAATGGGATTTCATGCAAACAATTCTGGAAAAGGCGGATTGGACACCATCCCACTGATGAGAATGTGAGTCCCACAATACTGACCCAATGAAGCCCAAATTTCATGGCATGCTATAATAATTATATAGAAACAAAACATATTGCAAGAGCCAGTGCTAAGTCAGCCTCCATGAAGGCAATTAAGGCGGACCAAAGAGAATATCAAAATTTAGGCCAGAATCTGTGACCCAGAATATTTTCCAACTAAACCGGCCATAACTCCCGAATAAAAACTCCAAATGGGACCACAGTTTACAGGCATTTAGGGTTCATCCTGAGCTCCATTTTTTTCTTCTATGGAACACTATAATTCTTTCATATAAAAGGAAATTTTGATGCGTCTCTTCGGTGGTTTCAAGCTGGCTTCCACCTCGGGTCAAGAGTGAAAAAGTCAAAGTTCTACAAGATTTCCACCACCCTAAGCCTACCATAATCAAGTGGGATGACTTTTACTATTTGAGGCTCGACCCAAGGATTTCAAAATTCCTATTTAATTTAGTGGTGTTGGAGGACTGAAGGATCTTTTGAGCTTTCTTTCATTGTAATGTTATGCTGTGATTTTGATGTCTCAAGTTTTTATTTCACATGTAAGTTATTTTAATTAATCTTAGTTTCTTAAAAAAAGTTATTATTATACTATTATTCTATTCTTATACATATCACTTTGATATAGTTGTTTCAAGGTGTGAATTTATTCACACCAAACCTTTTTAAATTATCACACAATGGTGGAGTGATCATTATTCCATTCTTTTTTTTTACTTCTCCATTTCCTCCCTCATGAGTCTACTTCCCGCTTCCATTGAAACCATAGAATCAATGGAGGGATAACTCACTTATGGTTTGATCCATGGGAGTAGCAAGGGGCTATATTGGATGTTATTTATCACCCCATTAATGTATAATCACTTCATTTAATTGAGATTTGTTTTGATGATTTTAAAACTCCTTCATCCTTGGTGAATTTAAGGCCACACACTTCAAGTGATAATACGAACCTTTACTTTGAAGTGATAAAAACTTTGATCCTTCCAGTTTATAGGTGATTATTATTAATGTATGAAGGTATTAAACCTATAATTTATGATGTTGTTCGATATTATTAAATGAAACCATCCCAAATATAAGAAATTTAAATTGATTGAAAAGGAATGCATCTAATCCGCCCCAACTGATAACCTAGGATCAACGCATTCTTTTAATTTGAATTCACTTAAGTATATTAGAATTCACTTCAAGCCATATAATATCAACCCAAGTTGTCCACTTCATATCTAAAAACAGTCCATAGAATGTACGTGTTTGTAGGTTACTTCTTAGGTATCTGAGGATTCGACAACCCAAGCTAAACTACAAGGATTGTTCTACCTTCATCTCTTTGGTAAATTTGAGAATGAATCAGTAATACCCCTTGATGATCATCCATAATAGTTTAAATGTAAATGGATGAATCTTTAAATACATGAATTTTCAATGAACTCGAGAATCTTCCGCACATTTCCCGCTAACTGCTTCTTTTATCACTACTTCAATGAGGAGCTCCCCCTGCACGGAACACAAAACAAAACACACGTGAGTCGAATAAAAATAAATCTATAATATATATATATAATATATATTAATATTAATACTTAAAAAACTTATTAATATGATGTAATAATATTATATATAAGATTATATATTATTATTAATAAAACTATAATTATTGAAGTATAGTATTTGATATATATATTATATAATATATCATGTTTATATTATATGTTTTTATAAAAAACTAAAAGAAAAAGAAAATAAAAAAACAAAAGTGGATGGTGCGGGTCTGGATAGGAGGAGAGGGTTTCGTGCGGAGGTGGGGATTAAAGGCTGTGAATCAGGGGAGGTGGGTCACGGCCAGCAGTGAGGTCCGAGCATCATCGCAGGAGTGCGAGTTCGCGGCGGGTGTTCCAGCAAGTGGCTCTGTTCGGCACGGGTTCAACCGGCACATGCGGAGAGGTCTGAGGTGGCGGAGAGTGATATTCAAGATGCTCCAAGCAGTACAGGGGTGCGGCGCAGGTGTAGCTTGGAAAGGGTTCGGTCCAGCAAAGCAGGAAGGAGGAGGTGTGGCAGCTTCAGCTTTGAGGGAGAGGTCGGCTTCATTGTGCAGGTGTTACAGTTCGCGTCGGCGAGGTGGTCTCATGGAACGGATGGAGAGGAGAGGGAAACTAGTCGCGGACAATGGCAGCTCTTCTCGGTGGAAGCTTTGTGGCGGACTACATCAGTAAATCGGGGCATAGTTTCTCAGCGGTGGAAAGGCAACATAAATCAGGTGATTAGGGTTTGAAATTTGACGTTGAGTCTCTTTGCGTGTTTCATTTGCTGCATAAATGGGTTTGTTTCGTTGCTTTTCTTCTTGTTGGTATATGAAATGGTGTTGCTGGTGAATTTGGTTGCTGCTGGAAATTTTGCTGTTGTTGTTTTGGTGTGTGGAGTTGATGAGTTGCTGGTTGATGGCATAGATGGTGATGCGGAGTTATGATTTTTGGGAGGCTGAAATGGTGCTGCTGTTGTGAGGACACGGGTGGAATAGAGGAGTATTGGGGGTGACAGTGTGCAGCGTGAATTGGTGCGTGAGAGGGGCTGTAATGGAAATAGTTAGATAAGAGATAAGGCACTGTGGGGAAAAAATGGAAACGAAACGGTGAGTAAGGAGAAATGGTCTAACGGTGAGGTTGAGAAAAAATCGGGTAACGGTGAGGTTGGATGGGGAAATATATCGGTGAGGTGATAAGTATCGGTGAGAAATGACACTGGTTTCAAAGATACTGATAGCATGGGCTAACGGTGAGGTTGGGATAATGGAAACGGTGAGGAATATGGAAATAGAAATCTACCGGTGAGGTGTAAGCTCTAACGGTGAGGATTTGAGAAAAATTGGGTAACAGTGAGGTTGAGTATAACGGTGAGGTAGCTGTATCAGTGAGGATTTGCAAGTTGGGTAACAGTGAGGTCACCGCTACCGGTACACCTGCGAACAAACAAAACAAAGAAAATTAAATTAATAAAATAATTCAATAAAACTAAAAAAATAATTAAATTATTATACTAATAAATTAAATTAAATAGAACCGAATTAAAAACTAAAAACACCAAGTAAAATAATTAAATTAATGAAACTTTATTTAAACAAATTAATTAATTTGGGTTAAAAATTTATAAACATACATAATTAAAGAACAAATTAAAATATTTATAATTACTTGCTTAAATTAATTAACCAATAAATTAAAGAACTAATTATATTAAAGAATAAACATATTAAACGAATAAAATTAAATTGTTGAAACTAATTAAATTATTAAAAGATTAAAAACAAAAAGAGTTATTTATTCACGATTTAAAGAATAAATAATTAATTAATTTAATAAATGAGTTAATAAACTAACTAGAATAAAAATAAAAGAATAAATAAATAAAAGTCTAATTGGCGAGACTATGTTAATTTAAGACTTATTTAAAATGACACTAATGTATATTAAAACACACGTTTTAAATAAAAATTGATTATTTTACATAGCCAAGTGCAAAAACACAACAATTATCAATTATTTAATAAAAACAACATTTTAATATAAAAAATTCAATAAAATATACACAAAATATGTGGAAAAGAGTGCAAAAACACTGCCACATCAATGATCATCCATAATAATTTAAATGGAAATGGATGAATCTTTAAATACATGAATTTAACTTCTAAAAACATATTTTTAATTATTTCATTTTGAGAATTCATCTAACGGTTTAGTCAGAAATGTGATGTGATTTATCAAAAATCATCGATTATCTGGTGATTTGGGTCAAACATCATAACCCAACTCATCAAGGAAATGCATAAATAACTTGATGTGTTTCCTTGATTTGTATAATTTAGTGCATGTTCTCATTATTTATATTAATACTATTTATGCCCTCATATAGATTTGATCGACTGATATTATCCATATAGACTCTTTGACAAAGGGAAAGGAATAAATAATGGGATGTGAATCATCACATTAATGGGTAAACCAAAGAAAAATCCTTTTATATTGAGTGAAAAAATACTAGTACATATTTAAAAATTAAAATAAAAGATGAAAAATAAAAAATATAAACCTATAATTAAAATATCATTGAAACAATTACAGGTTGAAGCTTGAGATTACATCAAGGTTCACTATAAGTTGATCATAAAGAGTTCATCACTAAATTGATGGGGGAAATACAATATAAAGCTTCAAAGATCCACATACACTATCCTCAAGAATAAATTTCCTTTATAATTAATTAAAATAGTTATTTATTAATAATTATATACAAGATTCCATAAAATAAGTCATGCATCAAAAAGCCTTTGTGAATTATTCATAGAAGACTTTTATCCTCCAATTGATCTACCTAGTTAACTAAATTGTCCACATATTCTTGATTTAAAAGTCATTAGATATTTTGTATTATATTTTTATCAAATTGATGCAGAATCACCTCATTTGATTTTTTTATCCCAAGAAATGGCCCAAATATAGAACATAGGTCCAATCTTCTTTGCCAATAATTTATTCTCATTGAGAGACCCCATTGAGCCCCTTTTGGTTATATGTAACAATTTGTTCAGTAGAAGAGATTATATCCCATAGGATTATTCCTCCTACATAAAAAATGAATTTTATAATTTAGATTAATTTATATAATGTTATTATAAATGTTTCAATATTTTTTTCCAATTGGGTTATAGTGTGATTTCAAATATTTTAGAACGTTTTAAAAAGTGAATTCAAAATATATATGGACCTTAAAAGGCTGTAATTTAGGGATTATAAACACAAAAAATGAAATAAAATATAATTATAAGGGTGAAAATAAATAATATATCATTTTTTAATAACAAATCCCATGGTGGTACATATTATATGGATAGTGGATGCTCGAGGAATTTTTTTGGTGACTACTCTAAGTTCAATCACCTAGAAAAACATAATGGTGTACATATTACTATTAGTTATAACACAAAAATAAAGATCATAAATATAATCTCCATTGTTTTTATTAATTCCACTAGAATTAAAACATATTTATATGTTCATATTCTTAATCATAAGTTACTATGTATTATTCAATTATGTGATAGAAGTTTCATATATTCCTTTTAAGAATGGAATATAAAAAGTGTTTGATAATGAGGTAAAATTTCTATATAAAATTTTCAAAAAGTATATGTTTTTATATTAAATCCTTTTCTAGATAATAATTAAAATACTTAATTATACATGATAGTGATATTTTTTTCTGGCATATACACTATAATCATTGTAGCACATAGAAAGTTTTCAAGATCAACCAAAATATACAGGAATATTATTTTTAAAATTTAAAATTTTAAAAGGATATTGTGTGTGAACCTTACGAACTTGGCATGAAATGAAAATTGTCCTTCAAATGTATATTTTTTTTATTAAATGTCCCTTAAACTTGTTCTCCTTGATATTTTTAGTCCAAATCAAGTTTCTAGTATAAATGGAGAATATTACACTCTAGTAATTATTTATTATTATACAAGATACACATTGGTCCATTTATTATAATATAAAAATGATTTTTTTCTTGTTTTTATCATATTTTCCATGAAAAATAGAAATAAAAAGCTTATAAGATCATGTGTTTTCATAGTGATCATGGGGGAGAGTTTTTAAATAAATAATTTCATTAAATTTTTATTCCACAAGGTTATAATCAAAAAATGTCAACTATAACTCCTTAACAAAGTAGGGTTTTTAAAAGATAAAATTGAACTCTATAAAATAATTCATAAACTCTCTTAAATAAATTCAAAATCCCTCAATTCATTTATGATAAATTTGTCAATTCCTATTGTTATACTCTTAAATGTATCCTTTTAAGACACTTAATTAACAAATAATCCTTATAAACATTGGTAATGTAAAAAACCCAATTTTGTTTATTTTATGATATAAATTTAATATTCTTAACACCATGGATAGCATAGATAAGTTTGACCCAAAATAGAATAAATGGTTTTTTTTCTTAGGTACTATAACTAAATTAAAGCCGATATAATCATTTAAAAAGGGACAAAAATCATAGAAAAATCAATTCATATCAAATTTGATGAAATGTTTCCTAAACATCAACCACACATTGATGATTTTCTGTAAAACATATATAATTTGACAATTGGTGTTCTAAATCCATCTAAAGAAGTTTATGTTGAGGAATAAACAACCTCAAGTCGATTTATAAATGAATGTGTTACATTTAAAGACCAGACCTTAAAAAATTAGTGAATTAAAATATAATACTTGAACTTAAATATAGTTTTTAAATTGGGTTGAATATAGTGATTTTGTTTTATGACTAGATCCCCAAAGTTTTAATAATTACATTAATAAATTAACTACTATGCAAGAATAGGTTAAAATATTAACTAGAAATCATGTTTATACTATTTTTAAAAACCTAATGACTATCCCATTATTTTTACTAAATAGTATTTTAGACTATTATTGAAATAACTAAGAAGGTATTAATTGTGGTAAAACCATTCACCTATCATATAGCATGAATCCATATATTATTTTTTGGTATTTTTCTATCATACTCACTTAAATATTATCAAATTGATGTAATGAATGATTTATTAAATGGTTTTATTTTTTAAAAGGTATATTTTAATAAATCGTCAAGCTTTTAAGATTCATAATTTTTAAATCATGTTTTTAGGTTAACTAAATATCTTTATAAATTGAAATAAACTCCTCGATTTTGGTGTGGTTGGTTGACTTAATTCCCCTTTGATAAGTAGTTTAAAATGGGTAAACCCAGGTGTGTCTTATTTTTTAAAACATTTTTCAAATAATTTTTCAATTTCATAAAATTATTTATATTATATTATATTTTTTTCAAATAAATAATATATTTTTGTTTATTTTGTTATATTTAATGAGAAAGGAATTTAAAATGAGTTTTATGGGTGAGTTAATGTTTTCTAACAATTTAAAAATTAATCACATTAACAATGGTATTTTTATAATAAAAATAAAATCCAAAAATGAACTTAGTAATAATTTTGGAATGGATATCATTAATGAAATAAGTTCACCTATTAGTGATTCCTATAAGACAACATTGGATGAAGTTGGAAAAAGTTTGTACAATAAGATTTATTAATGCATGATTAGGATTTTTTTTAACTTATCACGACTCAATCAAACATTATATTGAATGTTTTTCTTATTTCTTGTTTTAAATGTAATCTTAAAAAATCTCACCTTATGTATCAAAAAATGATTATTAAATATATTAAAGTATATAGAAACATGGTTAATTTATTCCAAAATAGATATCTTTTTAACTTATAATTTATTTAGATGTTGACTTTGGTTGATTCTAACTTTAAAGTATATAAACTATATAGAACAAGTATAAGTGGGACTCATCACATAAAAAAATAAATACTTCATCTCATGGTGTAGTGATAAGAAATATAACATTTATCTCTCTACCATTGAAGTAGAATACATGGTTATGGGTAGTTTCTATGCTCAAATCATTTGGATGAGAAAAAAAAGCACTAGACTATGGTCTTTCTTATGATCATTTTACCATTATGTATAAAATCACTCATGGTATTATTATATCTAGGAATTTATTTCAACCCACTAATCACAGTAACCATAACCAGTAGTTCCTAATAGATCACTTATTAATATTTGGAATATTTTATGATTTTATAACCATTAATCATCAACTTGTCGACATATTCAAAAAACCCTCACTCAAGAACAGTTTGATTTTATTAAGGGGTGTCTAGGAATGACTATAATGTGGATTTATCATTGACATGGTCTAAATTGAATATTAGATCGACGCATTATATTTTTACTAAATTTTATCTCTTTTAGAATGTTACAATAATATCTTATGCATTTTTTAATTTTTCCAACCTGATATTCATTGAACCGGTTCCCCGAGTCAGTTCACCACATGACCTGAGGTGCACCTCCCCATATTCCAGAGGCTGATGACTAGAAACGATGGTCTAATGGAACATGGGGGAAGACTCTACCCTATTTATAAGACCAATCCACAGCATATACACACAAAATAAAGGAAACTATAAACAATAAACATGCATTACCAACAATTTCCCAAAAATGGGTACATGTACCAACCAAAAAATAAAGAAAAAATTACATGTCATACTATTGCAAGTGAAAAGGAATAACAAAATAAAAAACCATAAAAATCCCCAAATGGGACCTAACAAAAAGTGTGAATCCCTCTTCCATGCACATCCCACACCCAAATCAACCATCTAGCATATGGTTGTTTCCCTTGTCTGGGACAACAACCATTAAGTCAACTCTGGTACTCAATGGAGGATTGAGTATGGTGTGAGTTTTACTAAGTAGGTCAACAATAATGGTGTTTACAAAATATCCATTTTAAAAAATTTGTTTATGAAAATACAAAATTAATGACAAGATAAAAAAAAGATAAATTGGGTTCCATTAGTTAGCTATATTAACTTAAAACATTTTTATAATTTATTCTATGGTTTATGAATTTTCATCAAATGAATTGAGACCTATGTTGGAAAAATACTATGCATAAGGGGAGAAGTCAAGTTCTATATATCACTAGGGAAAATATTTCACAAAAAATTACATTACACTTACCTTGGAGCCTCATTCTAGGTTGTCTCAACCAATACAATTGTTAGGGGAATAGATCCTTAGTCTGTCTCCTTAACTTGTACAAACAATTAACTTGGAGCCTCAGTCTATATGGTCTCAAAAAATAAAACCATTAGTGACATAGATCCTTAGTCTAACTCCCTAACCCATACATTCTAGGGATGAGGTTTGGAGCCTCAGTCCAACCCGACCCGTGGGTGTAGAACCTCAAATCAAAACCCCCACATACCACCAATACATGTGTACATAATTACTTATCTATAACACATTTACTAAACATAATAATAATAATTTAATAAAATAATCATTTATAATAATAGTTTATTCAACACATAATCCACCATCATGCCTTGTCCAATTTATTAATGCTTATTTACATGTCATATCCCTTTAAGACATTTTCCATTCATAACATAACCCATTTAAAACATTCCTAATTTACACGAATTAATTCATTTCCACATTCCCTTGATAACCCATAAATCAATTATCACATTCACATTAATTCATTTAACTCATTCAGAATATACAAAACACCCCCTTAAAACATGTTAACAAATAAACACAATTACCATTAGATTCCTCTCATAACCCAAGATAAATTTGAACACATTTATCATGGGTTCTATTTCATTAAAATTCAATACTACACTTAAAATTTCAATTTCCATACTCAATAAGAGGCACACCCCGTGGGTGGACCTTAACCCAGACCAAATCAAACTCAACTCATCCCACAAGTATCATGAGGGGTTCAATTAACCATCTTCCAAAACAATTTATCATTTATACCAAGTAAAAAAAAGATAACACAAAATAACTGAGGAATAACCACATATTCATAAATGAACATCAATACTATGGGATATAACTTTTATACACACTACATCATTTTTGAAGAAAACTATATGATCAACCTTGGAGTTTGTTTTGGATTCAATCACCCTTTAAATCTGAAACCTATGATCCATAGGAAAAATATGGTTTTAGGGATTTATAAGAATAAGGAAAACTATAAAATCCCTAATCTATAAAAAAATAGGGAAGAGGAGTGTTATAACCACCCTGAGATTTGATTTACAACCAAGGGAGCTCCAAATATCTTATAAATGTTGGAGATTGATCCTTAGGACTTTTGGGAGAGTTTAGTTCATCACACGTTATTTTGAAGAAGACATGTATAAGAAATTATTTTAAGGTTTCATAAACTAAGAGGGATAAATATAGTAAAATCGCACTTTTTAGGGGTGAAAGGTTTGGCTGTACGGTTGTCCAAACCATGCGCCACTGTCTATCCAAGATGGGTCTAAGACACATGGCTACCTAGGGATCCCACATAGTTTGAAAACCCATGTGATTACCATGCTTGGTGGATCTATCCAAACATTCATAGATTTTACTTCCCCCTTCATGTTTTTCCTCAAACCATGAATCTCTCTTCAAGGAAAAAAATTAGGGTTCATGGTAACTACTAACCATGTGCCTGCTATGTAACATGCACTAGATGGACCCGTTATCCCTTCTTTCAGGTCTCGAACCCCCAAGGCACTCCCGAGACTCCTCATACACCCAATAAATATCCTTTTAAATTAATTAATGATACTTAAGGAAAAAATAAAAAACAAAACTCAATGAAGTTTGAGATTTTACAACCTACCCACCTTATAATAGATTATCCTCGAGCCGCACTCCCAAGCATCATTGAGCTTCCAAGGTAAAATTACCGGGCTACTAGGCCAGCATAATAGTCTCATTTCCCTAAGTCCCATATTGAATATTAAAATTAAACCATAACACTCAAACCAGGGTAAGACCTTACCTCACAATAGTTTCTCACTAATATCCACAAAATAGACTAGATGCTCCTCAAAAGACACATCAACTTCAACCCAACATCAACTGAAAGTGCTCCAAAGTGAATCCTAGGAAACACTACCTAAATCATGGCACAAGTGTCATACATATCACCATACCATTGAGTAAGATCTAATCAGCACTATATTTACCTAATCATCTCTACAACTCATGGCCCAAATCACTTGGTTCCATATCCCTCCCCCCTCTCCTTTAAAATTGAAACATGACCCAATCTTGGCCTCACTCAAGTGAATACATGGTTTACCACTACATTTCCCGACATGTGTTAGTCCACAACTTGAGGCCCAGTAGCCTCACTCCATACTCAAATATCGTAAGAATAACCCAAGCATAGTCTTCAACTCTAAGTACTCAACTGGTCAAAACTTATGCCAACTACTGTCACCAAAACTGAAACACCAACATTGTTCTTACCTGATCCCATCCAACCCAAACACAGATCACTTAATAAACCTGACACTTTATCACTATGGTGATCCCCACAATATGATATGTCTTTCCACTACCATGTTCCGGTGTGGGGGAATTCCACTATCAAAAAGGTCCACCATAACCACAACTAAAACTTCCACAATATACCCAATTCATTTCCCAACTCACCACACCAAAACATCAAAAAGAACACCATCCAAATTGGTATCCATCCTTATCATTAAAACCACCCAGAATGGACATGCACCCACCACCCATTTTCCAACGAATAAAAACATTAATTCCTTCATTATTTCCTTCATCTTCATAATGCACTTGATATTAAAAGCATCAATCCATAGGTGTCTTAAAACTTACCACATTTGTTCTTCTTCCCATGGTGTTTCCCTCTCTACATCTGCCCAAGGCATCATCCCGCTTAAGGAATTCATCTATCTCCCAACTCACCTACCAGTTTCATTCCATGACTTTAGGTAAAATTCCCTTTTCAAGTAATACACTACTCTTTAAGTCATTATCATGCTCCACCACACCCATAAACATTCCTAACACAAGCACTTCTACCATACAAAAATCAACTAAAGGCGACTAGTTTCTCTCTCAAAACTCATTTATAAATTTTGAAATGTACTTTTGACTCCAAAGCATTCACCTAAGGTGGTTTACAACTCAAAAATTTTGTACCTTGAAACTAACTTAGTTGATCTGTCACCAACAGACTCATCCCTGAAATGCTCAACTTCACTATTGGAATGCCACTAACTTACTTGTCCAAGAAGCATTCACACCTAATGATGGTCCATGGTCACCCAATCACACTTTCCATATTCCATTATCAACCTCTAACGAGGTTCTAACATCCAACCTCCCTTTCCAAAAACCATTCTATAATCTTTCCATGCCCATCAAGGACTCTTACATGGGTATCTTGTATTTCTTTTAGAACCATCCTGAGGCTGAAGCTATCACTTGGCTTGATATACCATCACAACCAAGGCCCACCGTTCCATCCCAAAGAAACCCAATTATGTACCTTACCCATTTATCATTGGTACCCCATTACCACAACAACCATTATATGGTCTTATCCACACATCCAGGATAGATATATCACTACCCACCTTAGGAGTGTCGTTATAATTGTTCTAATCAAGAAATTACAACTCACACAACCCATGATTCAATCAAAATTTCAACACAAAAACTAAGGCATGGTCATATAGTCTTCCCCATAAAAACCCATAAACATAACCTATTTCCTATTCATGTCTTTTAAGAACGGAACCCATGGTGTTTGTTGATGCTTGGTCCATCTTGAGGACCAAACCCATAAATTTTTAATAGTTCACTTCCCACCATCCAGCTCCACATATACCACTCAATGAGTGTAATCATTATGAGGACCAATATCTAACCAAAATATATTTATGTATCTAGGAATTAATCCACATCTCTCTCAGTTTACTTGAGAGTATGTCAAGATATTTTTCATGATCATCACAAGATAAAAGTACACTTATACGTTGTCTAAGAAACCAACCATAATTTTCCATTAATGATGTCACCTCCCACCATTAGGATACCATGAAATATCAAAGGCCTCAGGATTCCTTACCTACCAACATCTCATCAACATCCAACCACAATACTCAATTGGAATTTTCAATTAAACCCACCACCCCTTCACAACTCTCTACCAAGATTTTTTGAACCAATGTCTCCGTTAGAACTATTATCAATGCACTAATCAAGTTCTTTCAGCATTAAACTAGTGGTTAACAATGAAACACAATGATAAATCACATCGATCCCAAACTAAACAACCCCCCACATAACTAAATCTTCCCACTATGTTCACCTAGAAAGTAATAGCTTCTTATCTTGGGTTACCTTCTCACTCATCCCAAATGGTGTCATGAATTTGTTAAACATTCCCATCACATGCTCCTCAACAAATTCCTCTAGGCCAGGAAGATCCCTATAGTCACCCTCTAATCTCAACTAAATTTCTCATAAAACATACAACCCTATATCTAGGCCCACATTCCCACACATACCACTAACCACAGCTCCCAATCTGTTAGCTTCATCAGACTTGAGGAATTTTCAATGTTCCCTTCGAACTACCCAACCCTTCATAAAAACAAACATAAAAACATGATCGAACCTCACCTTAGGTTTCATTTCTATAAGAAAATTGTATGTCCATGATTTGATCCCCCTTGGTTTTCCACCCAAAATCAATACATATTTTTAAATCAAACACCATCAGAACCATAGGTCCAGGTCTTTGAAAGATCCTTCACTTCATAACTACCATTACAAAAAAACAAAATCACTCAAGAGTTTCCCTATGATCAGGACCATGACATAACTTTTCATGTTTAAAAAAAATTATATGACACCCACCATGCATCGATTCCACCTATGAAGAAACCACCCATACATCACATTACATAGAACCTAAAACACTAGGATAAACAATTTTCAGACTACCCTCAATTACCAAATACTATTAACTCATAGCCAGAGCTTAAGTCATATCTCAAAGACCATCAACTTTCCCATGTGGCCCTCTCAGCTAAACTTTCACTAGGAAACACTCTTTGTGTGCCACTACTGGTTTCCAAAACGGATACCTATGTCATATCCACTAAAACCCATGTGCAACTCATCCAAGCCCTCTCAAGGGTCACTTCAAAATACCAACGATTCCAACTCCCCAAATAGAAGTCACATAAAGAAAATGCCACTAGTTTTCACTCTAATCCATACACATAAAACCTCAAACAACTAGATGCACGTAAGCGACACTCCTTCCCCATTAAAAGACGCATTGCATCTAATTCTCACCATAAAACATTTACTCTAGGTTTCACAACAAACATACTCACACACATACATCAAAACCACAATCCAAAAAAAACCAAATCTAAAGTCCAATACAAAACTCGCAAGCTCTGAACCAATATGTGTCACCACACACATCACTAATGTCTCTAAAACCATGATACTCATTATGAAATCTAATGTAAAAACTACACAATTAAAACCCACAAAGTTTACCACCTTCATATTATCAGGTAACATATCAAAATCTCAAGGTCATAGTCCTACTGAAAACATAAAAATGAACACCCCTTTATCCACACATTGAGACTCATCAAAGACTCATAACTTATAATCAAGTTATCTTCTTAGGGAACTCTCACTACCCAAACCAATCATACAATTGGATAGATAAATAGAATAAGGAATACTCACTACCCAGGTCCCCAAAAAGTTCTATCATTAGACATCCTTCTATAATTAACTTCACCATTTTGAAACTCAATCATTCATATTTTAAGTATTCCATTCACCCATTATTTAAGAAGTCCTTAATTTTTTTGAATCTGTGTTTCAAACATTTTCATCAATAGACACTTCAAGGAAAGATCGACATGAGTAAACCACATATGGACAAAAATTACACTATTTTCCTTAAACAACCCCCTCTATATACACTATCCCAACATACATGATATCACCTCTAACATTACCCTCGACCATAACTAACATGGTCCATGTTTACCTCGGTATACCAACTTATATAGTCACAACCATTTATTATACACCCTTTAACCATTTCACTTTCACAACTTTTTCTCATGTAGGCACCTTTCCATATCTCCAACTTGTCACAAATAGATTTTAAACCATTTATGATTATTCATTAGGCTCTATTATTTAAGAATTATTTCATGTTATTTTCATTAAAACATTTTCATCATCTTTTTTATACACCACTTGTAACAAATGATTAAGGTAAATAAAATGAAATTTATCCCTCATGTCACACACATCTTCCCCGTGTGTTCCTACCATGATATATTCCACCTATATCCCTAGGTTCCTAAAATGGAGTATGAATGGAAAACCTAGTACCATTTAGTAAATGAGAAAAATATTATAAAGTAGTCACACCACACAAAAAGTGCATCAACCAATGGTGAAATATCACTCAACTATAATAATACACATCAGGAAAAAAGCCACCATAGCCACATGGGTTTTCCCCCGTACATGGGTTTGCTACTCCTATGAACAAGCTCATTTCCACACATCATAGTCTCCCATTTACCATCCCCAAATAGTAAGACAATAGAAAATAAAACCACTCAGATACCACTTTGTAACATCCCCGACCTAGGAGCCACTAAATCGGTGCCCTGATCCGGGTCTCCAAATAACCTCAAGTGCGCCTCCCCAAACACCATTGGCTACTAATTAGTAGTGAGGGTATAATGAAATAGGTGGGAATAATATACCCTCTTTATCATAGTAATCCACATCAGATTATCCCAAAATAAATGAAACTATGAAAAATAAACATGCATTGCAAACCATTTCCAAAAACTGGGTACAATTCCACAACCAAACCAAAAATATGTTATGTCATGTCATATTGTTCCAAGTGAAAATGAAATAGAATATAAAACAAACAAAAAAATTCCAAAACATGACAAGACTCCAATTCGGGATCCCTGTTCCTTGCACATCCCATGCCTAAATCAACCATCTAGCATAGGGTCATTACCCTTGTCCTGACATGAAACCATGATGTCAGCTCAGGTGCCAAATGGTGGCCTGACTAGGGTGTGAGTAAAACTTATTGGGTCACCACCAGTGGTGTATATAAAATATCCAGTTTAAATAAGTATCATATAAAAATAATAAATGAACTACAAGATAAAAAAGATAAATCCGGTTTCATTAGTTAACATAAATAACTTAAACAATTTTCATCATTTTTTACATAGATTAGGAATTTTCATAAAATGAATTACGGTCTATGTCAGACAAAAAATGTGCATAAGGGGATAATTAAATTTATATATATCTTTAGGGAAAACATTTCCCAAACAATTACATAACACTCATCTTGGAGCTTCAATCTACGTAGTCTCAACCAATGAAACTGTTAGGGGTGTAGAGCCCTAATCCAACTTTATATCCCATACAAACACACACATTGTATCCTCTATCTAGGTAGTCTCAAATAATTCAATTATAAGGGGTATAGAGCATCATTCCAACTCCCTAACCTGTGAGTTATAAGAGTGGGTTTATTGCCTCAGTCCAATCCGACCCATGGGCGTATCACCTCAAGTCAATACCCCACATACCACAAATCCGTCTGGGCATGCTTATTTATCCATAACATATTTAAAAAACAAAACCATAACTATTTAACACAATCATCATTTATGAAAACATTTCATTCAACACATAATCCATCATCACACGTTAACCTATTTAATAATTTTCATTTATATTCCATATCCCTCTAACCCATTTTTCTTTCATAACCTAACCCATTTGACATATTCCTCATTTAAATTCCTTAATAAATTTAGACATGCCCGTGAAAAACCTTAAGTCATTTATCATGCTACCGTTAATTAATATAACCCATTCACACTATACCAAACTCTCTTTTATTACATGTTAACAAATAAACACCATTATCATTAGTTTCCTTTCATAATCCAAGGTACATGTCTACACATTTAACATGGGATCTATGTCATAAAAATCAAATTCTACACTTAAAATTTTAATTTCTTTATTCATGAAGTGGAACACACCATGGGTTTCCCTTAACCTAGTCCAAATCAAACTCAATTCATCCCACGATGATCTTGAGGGGTTCAAATAACCATTAACCCAAAAAATATATCATTTTTACTAATTCAAACAAAAAAACACAACAACACTCATATATAAACACATACACATAAATCAACATTAATACTATGTGATATAACTTATAGTCCACCTACCTCGATCATGAACACAACTGCATGCTCAACCATGGACTTTGATTCATATTTTTGTACACTTTGAAGCCCCAACCTATTTTCCGTTAAAAAAAAGATAGTTTTATTGATTTAGGAGAAGAAGGAAAACATTAGAAGCCCTAATACAGAAAAAATAAGATGTAAGGGGAGTGTTAGACTCACCCGGATCTCCAATTCACAACAAACAGTGCTCCAAATGTCTTAGAAATAATGGAGATCGATCCTTCAGAATCGTGGGAGAGTTTGGTTCGTCCCACTTTCTACTAGAGAAGAAATTGGGTAGAAAATATTGTAATATTTAATAAATATCAAGTGGAAAATGGTACAATCACAATTTTTATGGGGTGATGGGTTTGGCCTCACAATTGGCCAAACTATGCACCATCCTCCATCCAAGAGGGGTCTAGGCCGCATAGTTACATAGGGATCACACAAGGTTTGAAAAACCATTAAATGACCATATGGTATGGATCTATCCAAGACCACAATGTGTTTACTTCCCCCATGCATATTTTTCTTCAAACCATGCACCCCTCCTCGTGGAAAGTATGGTTAGGGTTCATGATTACTATTAACTATGCTCCAACCACGAAACATGCACTGGATAGCCTTGTTCTCCCTTATTTCATGTCCCAAACCCCATGAGACTCCTCAAAAACCCAGTAAACATTCCTGTAACCTAATTAAAGAGATTTAATTGAAAAAAAACATTCCTTAAGGAGTTTCAGAATCTTAGACATCTCATAAATATGCTTTGAGATTAATTTATTTCTTGATTTGTGTAAATTCAATTCAATTTTAATTATCTTAATATTTTTACTTATAAATTATAAGTCAATTAATATTTTATTAAAGTATATATTTTAAAAAAAATCATCTGCTTTTTTTGTTTTTAATTTTTATTTAATTTCCCTTTGTTTACGGTTTTTTAGGCTTAAACACCCATTTGGTTTTCATTTTTAAAGTGTTTTTTATTTTTTCTATTTGAAATGGTAGAAAACTACTATATTTATAGTATTGTGAAACCATAAATTTGGTAGAGTATATAGTATATAATTTCTTTCTCTATGGACTTTTGGTGTGTTATTTTGGAGCTTTGGTGTCCGGTTCGACAGTTCATTAATGATCCATCAACACTCTTTTTATTTTGAATCAATTACTTACACTCAGTAATTTAAATATCCACTCAAATCTATCTAAGTTTCTAGTGACTTCCTAATCCCTTTCTACTAATTATTTACATCCTCCATCCCTCAAATAAACCTATCCTATCTTCCTAAAAATTTATTTTTCTATAACATTTCATTTCATTTATTTTTTTTATTACCATAGTTCCTAAAACATAAAGGAATATAATTGATGAGTTTTGTAGAACATTTGAGTGACCACATGTTTCTCATATTGATGAAATGTGGCTAAATACAACCAATATAGTCGGTCGATTTATCAGCTTTAAATTTCTAAAATTACCCTCAGTTTTTCTAAATGAAGTCATTATTTTTCTATAGAGGAAGGTATTATTCGAACCACCTCAAAATGATGTAATATATCCCTTTGAAATTAAATAGTTATTTAAAAAAATCCATATTCAATATAGAAAATAATATGACATTATTAAAACTAATATAAACTGTATTCCAAATGAAATTAACTTTTTTTTCTAATTTTACAAATATGCGTCGTGAAGGATCATATTTTTATATATCTAATGATTTTTCTAATGATCCTCACCTTTATTTTCCTTTATATCTTCAAATTCTATCGAGACAATATTAATTGGAAAAATTCAATCTAAATGATGTTTTGGTTAACATTCATACCATTGAAGTGATCACTCAAATTTCTATTTTTCCTTAGATTAAATAATTTGATTCTTTAAATTATATTAATAATTATTCCTTATTATTCATCACTCCACACATTTATTTCAATATCATTCATTTAATTTTTTGAGTCATGAATTATACTACCTCTTATTATAATCAATAAAAAATTCCATCCTTTTAGTCTCCTTCTAACTCGAATTTTAAGGCAATTTTATCTTAATCAACATCCCTTTGAATATGAGTATCCTCATAAAGAATAAATGAAATAAAACATTTTGATCAAATGAATGTTTATACACTTGAATCCTTGGATATAAGAGTGGGTATATGATTAGAAAGAACTATTGATATATTGAAACCCTCATCTACATTGAGAAATTTCTAATGAATATATTTCTCCCATTATGGTTGAAATATTTAAAATAAAAGGCATGAATTCAACTTAATATGAAAAATAATAACAACATGAGTAAGAATGGTAGGGTAATCACGTATATGATGAATAACCTAATGAGTATGGGGAGGAAGTAAACCATATAGGGAGGTTGTAGCTGTTGAAAAGAATCATGAAAACAATGTAAAACCACCTGAATAGAACTTGGATGATGATGAAATTTGAAATGTTCATATAGATATTAATTAGATATTCATTTACATAAATAAATGTTTCATTATATATAAAAAGTCATTGGATGAGAAAATTTCTCCCATTTAAAGAGAGAAAAAGAATCATTGTGATCCTCTATAGTTTCTTGTTTAACACACACAATCAATTTTATATTCCTTATGGTGAGATATTACTCATGTTCTCTCCCAACTAACAAAATGAAACTAACATTTTTTAATCTTTATTAATCAATTTTTATGAGATATTTATAATTTTTAATGCTTTACAAAGTTAAATTTTTAATTTGACTTGATTTTTCTCTAATATTTTTCTTTAATTTTAATTGATTATTATGACTAACTATTATCAAACGTTTTATACTTTTTGATTATCATGAAGGTATTTAAATAAATAAAAAGTTATATGTTCAATAACTAGTCATGTGTGTTTCTATCAAAATTTCTTAATTGGTAATAATAATCACAAGGGGGGGGGAAGAATCATCACAATGGTATATTTTAAATCACACACTTTTGATTATCTTTATTAATTGATTGTCTAGTCATTAAGTTGAAATTGGTATTTGTTATATGTTATGATTAATTAATATTTTTTATTAAAATATCTTGTATATTTTTTTTATAAGATACAATACCTTGTTATTATTTCTGTGCATTTTAGTTAACAATTTTGTGGTCATCCAAATGGGAGATATTATTTTTCATGGATCTCATGACCTCCATTTTTCTAACAATCAAAAATGATTTCAAATGTCAATATAATTATTTATTAAGTTTTTATAAAATATATATATATTTATACTAAAATAGGCATTAATTTTTCTAAAATTCATTGAGGAAACCACCTAGAAGATTTGGTGTGTTTTTAGGATTAGTTAAATGATCTTGCCTGCAAAACCAAACCCCATTTTACTAGATCTATCTACCATCCATCCAAATATAAGTTTTTATTAAACCACTTTAAGGGAAAGTGGGAAACCATAGTTTGCAAAACATGGACCATTACATGCTGAAAGATCTCACAAAATTATTAAACACATGTCTATGATTATTTGAATCAGACGCTCTATATAATTCCTAGTGAAGAGTACTAACCTGGGTGTATGGATTCTCCTTGATGAGTTCTTCGAGGTGAGAAACCATTCCTTCCATTTACTGGATGAATTCTTCCAAAGTGATTTTTCCTTGGTTAAAGCCCAGGGTGATGATTCGGTCTTGCTTGTCTATCCATGCCTCTATCACCTTAGTGATCTCAACATGCAACCTTTTTTCATAAATCCTTATAATATCCTCATCTGAAGCATTGGGACGAAGGAAGTTTTCAGTACTTTATTAATTGGAGTGGGATATGAGCCTCAGACACTCCCTTAACTCTTTTTCCATCACTCTCGGTTCTCTTCTTTGATCTCTACTACCCCCGCCTTCTGGGTCTTTTCGTTCCTTACTTCCACTTTTCTTGGCTGACCTGGTTTCCATCAGCTTAGGTAAGTGAGAATAATATTTACATCTATTGGGTTTTTTTCTGGACCACAATGAATTTTTCTGAGTCATGCTTTCATTTTTTCCCCTTATTCCTTCTTCGGTTGTGGGGACATTTCCCTTTGAAACGGTCCAAACTGTCCAATGAAAGTTCACCACAACTGTCATCACTTGAATCGTCTTCCTCATATGTCAATGTTTGTTCTTGAACTACCATAACTTCAATATGGTTTTTCAACTCAACCACTAGGCTTTCTTTGAGAGGTCACAACCTGCACGGAGAGTCCACCTTTCCTGCTTTAACCTCCATGATATTATTCTTCTTCTCCTCACTCCTAGTCTTCTGAAAGGATGAGGACTTAGAAATAGGAATTTTTGGGTCCAAGGTTCCCAATACACTGGCCCCATTCTACCTTCCTTGTCCATTATAAGGTTTTTTACCAACAAGAAAGAAGGACTTCCCCTACCACATTACAGGTGGCTCGGCCTCCTTTCTGTAATCACCCACATGAACACCCTTGTCACCGCTGTTTTCCTCCACTGCCACCAAGGACATAACCCCTTGATCATTGACTTCCTATGGATGAGTTGAAAGTAGCCTAATGTCTAAGGACTCATTAATGCAAGCCTCCTTAGCCTTCTCTAAATCCAGCGGATCATGCTCAGTCTGATTGCGATCACCTAAATCATTATTCAAGCGGGAAAAAATATCCACAACCTTAATTGTAGGTCTTTTTACATCCACCATAGAATTGCCTCCTTCCTGATCCATTTCCTCAACTCTCTCCATCATCGGATCAACACCCTCGCACCTATCTCCTCTCCGGCAACTGGAATCGAGATTCCCTAGCCACCTGCACATCTTGCAATGCTCCTCTAAGGATTCGAAGGAGGCCGATTGCTTTCACCTGAATTCTTCACCAACAGAAACCCATACCCACTCCACTGGTTCCTTGGAGACATCAACCTCTACACATATCCATGGTTTAATCAGATGGATGACGGAAAGAGTCCGATTATCGGAGCACAGAAAACGTCCAACCATGTTCCCTAGAATCTGAAGGATTGTAGGGTTTTGGAATGGCAATGGAAGTTCAGGTAAAGACACCCATATTGTGACTGAAGAGGAGTCCCGGTTCATATGAAATTCATAAGACCAGATAAATAGGAAGAATTTGAGGCTGATGCACTTATGAAGAGCACTGGACCACGCGAGAACAATATCTTCCTCTGAGGCGAAATGAACCATTAGGTGGCGTTTGTCGATATGACCAACAATCGTGCGCCTTGTAACCCCCAAGATTTGAAGATGAAGTGGTCAAATTCAACTATAGAAGGACTTGAATGCGTGAAACGAACCACTAGGGTCAGATCCAAGAGTATAGAAGCTTCCATGAACTCCAAGAGCGATAACGGAAGTAGATGAGCGCCTTTAAATAGCTCGGGAAGGGGAGACTATGTATTCACCTAGTGAAAATGTTGTTTTGATAGGAAGATATTTTTAGTGTTTCTTGTGATTATTTTTAAACAAAAAATTTAACTCCTTCCTTTAACAAGAAATTTCTGATGCACTTCATTGAAGAGGATTAACCCATAACATATCACGCACATTATTACTCATGGGGTAATATTTGTTGAATTTAATCAATGAAACATAATCTATAAATTGACTATTTTTTAACCAATTAAATCATGTTTGGAATATACATGAACCTAAATCAATAATATTACACTATGTTGGGTACAACGCATCCTCAGGTAACATAACATGAAACCCAGACTATGTTGAAATCAATATAACCTCATTCATGAAATTGAGGATATATGGGAGTTAATATATCCCTTGCCATATAAATCATATGGACATTTATTTTAGTGCATATCCTATAATATCCAAATTTTACTAAATCACTAAGGAAGTAAGTGAAAAAATCCAAATTTTATAAACTTATCTGAAACTCTATTTAGATATGGTTTTATAAAAAATATATTTGTTTTGTAAAAAAATCCAAAACATAATAATTATCCATAGGCCTGACTATGTGACCCTATGTGTGTTATTAATGTTGAAAAAAATATGAAATTATTATTTTCTAGATGTAATAAATGTGTACACTTTAGATAATCATCAATGCTACTCAAGATACTAAAGGTTCTAGTGTGATCTTCATAAAACATACTCATATATCTCTATGAAAGTGTATACCAAAATATGGTTCATATAAATTATATATATACATGTATATTACTTTTATATATGACATATATGACCACTAAATATGGAAAATATCAATCTCGTATAGGCCTACTCATATTTTCTTTATTCTCTAAAATTGACTGACCATGTTGATGAATACATCATATGTCAATCATCTTACAAATGAGCACATAAAATATCCCTCATATATGTAATTTAACACATCATTTGTGACTCATATAATCATAGTTATGAATTTCTTCAGTCTAATTCAATCAAGGTCAATGTTTTTTCACTCATCATAGAAGTGGAAACATCCCATCCTGGGTTCACTCTAACTAATGAAATTATGAATAACATACCCAACCACCCCCTCATTTTCTAAGTTGAATTTGAATTGAATAAGAAAGGTATCAAATTATGAAGGTTCTAATTATTGGTATCTCACCAAGCTTAGGTAATATTGATTTATAATAATCATACACCCCAATGTGTATTTATGACTGTATACCATTACATGAGATATAATTTGGTGGGTAAATCCTAGAAAGAACTATTTATTACCTCATGAATACATTCTTCATATCTCATATACAACCCTTTGTAATGAGTAATATATTATATTCATGTTAATATTAACATATAAATAAAATCCATTATACTTTGTGATGCTTATAGATTAGGTACAACTTAAATTCATACTTTGAGGGGATGTAAACATTCCATTATTCATATAAATTAAATTATAGAAAACATAAATGAATGATAAATAGAGAATAAATTTATTATAATAACATGATACATCATTAAATTGTTACATAAATCTATTAATTATAATTCAATAATCTATAATATTGTTATCACTAGCCACTTATTATATCATTACATCGTCCCTCTCAATGATCACTTGTATGAGATAGAATTGACAAAGGATGTATTTTGATATTTAGTGACATCCTAGTTCTCAAACCAAAAAAATATTTTTTTAAAATTAAATTTTAACCTCACCCTTGATGCTAGGAACCACTCCATGTTCGAAAATTAGCATCCAAATATAAATGGCTTCCTTCATAACATCTAGTATCACGAGTCACTCTACTTCTATTATTGATTCCACTATAGTTTCTGGTTTGGAACTCTTCCAGCTAATAGCTCCATCATTTAGGTGAAACAAATAACCAGATTGAGATATCATATAATCTCTTTCAAATTGTAAAATATCATCTATGTAACCTTTTACACAAATATTTTCATCTCTTTTAAATATCAAGAACATATCCTTAGTCCTTCTCAGACACTAAAGAATGTTCTTCACAGTAATCGAGTGACTCTCACCAATATTTGGTTGGTATCTACTTGAAATTATAAGAGCATATGAAACATCATATCTAGTAAAAAACATGTAATACATGATAAATCCAATAGTGGGATAATAAGTAATTATATACATCCTTTCGAACTCTATATAAGGATCATGAATCCTTCTAATATTTATTCAATATAACACTGTTAATGACCCCTTTTGGGGTTCTCAATGCTAAACCACCTTAGAAATTTTCTTATATATGTGTCTTGAATGATTCAAATCTAACTTTTAGATTTAATAATATAGATATGCATACCCAGTATAAAAGAATATCTACCCATGCATTTTATTGAGAAGTAATTACCCAGCCACATCTTCATTGAGTGAAGAGTAGGAATATCATTTTTTATAAAGAGTTATTTCATCTATATGCTATATCTAAATCCCTATTATACTCCCAATAAACATATTATATACACATGAATCATCCATATTTTTTAGGAAACCGAACTCTTTTATTACATCATAAAACCATATATTCTAACATCGGGAGGATTTTTGTAGTACATAAAAGGACCGGTATAACTTTTAGACATTACTAGACTCATTTGGTACTTCAAAACCATCAGGTTGTATCACATAAATTTCCTAAACTAAATTCTTAATAAGTAAATTTTTGTTGACATATATTTTATATATCTCAAAATTAAAATGATATATTATGGTAAGAAAATCTGAATATACCTTATAATCGCAGTAGGTGAAAAGATTTCATCATAGTCAATACCATGATTTGTTTTGTAACCCTTTTCATCTATGAATGAATTATATGTATACACTCTAACAACCATGTTATTATTATTATGTAAACCATACTTTCACCCTATGCTTCTTACCCTCAAAAGGTACATACACCAAGTTCCAAACATGGTTAATGTACATGGATTTAATTTTAGATTCCATGGATTTTAACCACTTCAAAGAATTGGAACTCTCAATGGATTCATGGTGTTGGTATGAGTAAATATTTAAAGAGGGGGTAAATTTAATTTTAAAAAAATTAAAAATTAAAACAAAATGAGTTTTAATTAAAAAAATATATATATAAACTAAAATTAAAATATTTAAGTGGAATGGGTTAATATATATATATAATATAATAGAACAATACTTTTACTAATAATTTTGCCCAAAATATGTAAAGGGGTCCCTATGTATTCTCCGATCAATATATTTGTGATTTTTTATTGAACTCCTGAATTTACTTATAATCAAGAAACCCATTATAATATTAATACCCTTACTTTTTATGGTTGTAGGAAGAAACTGAATATCCCTTTCTTTGTAGTAGTTGTGGAAATAAAATCATTTTTTAACACTTGGTTTTTAGTGGTTGTGCCAAGAAACCAAATCTCCCTTTGTTTTTAGTGGTTGTCGAAAAAACTCTAATTCCCGACAATTTGATGATAGTGTTCACCAAAAATTTTACACTAGAGCACCTGATCTCCATCACTTATGGTTGTGATCACCAAACCCCCTCACACTCAAAGGTAGTGACCACCAAATAAAAGAAAAAAATAAGAGGCTTGATATATTCAAACCCTTTAAATCACACTTTCAATCCTTGATAAATAATTCAATAAGAAATAATTGGAGGATAAGATACATTAGTATATGAGAGCTTGCGAATGATGAAAATTAAGCACAATGAGCTCAAAAATGATATTCATGGTAACCATATACATCCATGAGAACATGGGGTGTATTTATAGACTCTAAATCCTTTAAGACCATTATAGAAATTATAAGGGTCAAAATAAACCAGGGGAGTCCAATTAAGGCATTGGGGTACACCACAAATGGACATTATTTTTCCTTCCTAGACATCATTATATAGATGGTGGGTGTCTCTAGCTTTCCAGTGGCACCTAGAACTAACTGTGGTTCTATTTATATTACATTAGATGGGTGGAATGGTGTCACCGACTAACCGATTGAACCTATACATAATTGTATTTTGTCTAAATTCCACTATTCATCTGGTGTAATCTCACAATTATTCATTTTTACCTAGGTTGGATAACTCAAAAAATGTGTTTCATGAGTCTTTTAAGCCCTAGGTATTATCAGGTAACTTCTTTAAAAAATATCTAAAATAAAAATAATAAAATTCATGAAATAAAATGGTTAGAAAGATATTTGGTTGTTTGTGGTAATTAAAACTAAATATACTAAGCTACTATATTCTCCCCCTTTTCGATAATCACAAACCCTTAATAAATTGATAAATATAAATATAGTAATTATGTGATTTTCATGATTGTATCCAAAAATAAATTTCATTATATTATAATGAATTTCAAATAATCATTTTCAATACATTAAAAATAAATTTATAAAAGGAACTCAATAATTAAAAAATTTCAAAACATCTCCTTCTATGTGAATATCAAAAATTAAAAATAAATAAAAATCACAATTCAAGAATAATTCAATTTAAAAAAAAACCATTCAGTTTTCAAAAGAATTTAAACAATTCAAGATAACCTTGAAACTATTACATTTTACCCTATAAAACCAAAAAAATTATTGTATGGAAATATATTTCAACATTTGAAGATATAAAACCATAACAATGAAAAATATTGAAAATAAAAAGAATTTCAAAAATATTTTACAATATTTAAAAATATATAACCATACCTTATATTTCATATTATTTTCACCTAAAATAAGGTTAAACAATATATTATAGAAATAATACCTTTAATGTCACCACCATAATCCCTATTATAATTATCAAAAAGATCATAAGGTTAATGTATTTATAATAATATGAGGTCGAATAATAAGAGAGACAAAATGGAAATGAAAATTTCATAACCCATAAAGTTAAATCAAAAGAGTTTAAAGTTAAAAATGAATCGGATGTCTTGAAAACATTATACTTTTTAAAGAATATTTTTAAAACTAAAAACATCAAAGTCCATGTGTTCAAACATTCAAAAAAATTCCTGAAATTTTGAGAAACAATAATCATATAAACATGTTTTTTAAAATTAAAACTTTGAAATCATAAAATTCATTAAAAAATTTTAAAAGAGTGTCTCTATATGAATCTATATAGATATAAAAATAAATTTGGAACCATATTAAATTAGACCATTAAATACATAATAGGACTTAAACTATGTCAAATGAACTTCAATAGAGAAAAACATATTTTAAATAAATTTATCAAATATTCCCACAAAATAATAATTTAAAATAAGATTTCAAATACCAAAAACATTTCAACCATAAAAATTAGTGTCTCTCTTTATAAATACTTTATATTAAAAAATGATAGTCTCCCCATAAATTTATTTTTACTTTAAAAGTATTGAGGATCTAAATGAAATGTAAATCAAGAGTTAAACAAATAATATAAAAAATAAAAAACACAATTTGTAGAGTGAAATAAACCATTCAATCAATTATATATTGAAATAAAGTGATAAATGTATTAATGTCCATAAGATTTAGATAAAATAAAATTATTAATGAGATCAATTAATTCAAGAGATAAACATAGATCAATTATTTCAATAATTAATAAGAGAAATTATCTCAAAAAACAATATTTTAAATAAAGTAAAAAATTCAACAAAAATAAATATTGAAAAATTAAAAAAGGGGTGAAACCTCATTATTTCCAATGATCAAAAGAGAGTACTACCAGGAAACTATTTTTTATTCTCCCTTAATAAAATAAAAATATTCTAAATCAAGGGGTTTTAGATACTAAAAATATTTAATGTGTGATTACAAAATTTATTTCAAAATGATATATCAAATATAATTTGGAAAATAATTTCAAGAATTAAAACAATAAATAAGATTATATTTTATGATTTCAATGTGAAATATACGAACAAATTTGAGGATTTATATATTTTAAATGATTTCCAATAAAAAATTTATGAAATGAAATTAAACAATTATAATATATGGATAACAAAAATAATATTTGGAAACTAAACTCCCCCTAAATAATAAATATTTAAAACATTCCTTTGAAGTAAAAACCATGGTTCTCATTTTCTATATTAATTTACATTTGAGAATTTTTATCTCATACTGTAAAAATATTCAGGTTCATGATAGGTTGTGTGGTAAGGAAAAGGATGTGTGAATTGTAAAATAATCCTTCCCATTATGATAGGATAAGAGGGCCCAAAAATAGGCTATCAACCAGTTAGTCTATTCTACTAGTTAGATGGTGGATAAAAAAGAATCCTAGTTCTATAAATCGCCACTTGATATCCCATAAGGAAGCACCAGGTAACCAATGTCAATAAAAGTTTTAAATTTTAAATAAAAAATATCTAGTAATGGATTAATAATATCAAATAACAATTTATTAAAATATTTATCAAATTAAACATTATAAAATCTCATAAGATTTTAAAAAATAACTTAATTAATCAAAATATAGATCCAACAAGAAATTATAAAAGTTTCAAAAAAAAACATCCTTTGAAATAGAAAATGCATAAAACATAAAATGATCCATTTTAAAATTTGAATGTAATTTTCAAAAGAAATGAATAAAATTCAATCTAATATTAAAATAAAAACACCCAATTAAAAAAATAAAATTTTCTAAAACAAGGAATTGAAAAACCTTATTCTTATCTACTATAAATATCACAATATGGCCATACCCTGATTCCCCTTAATAATAAATAAACTATACCTAAAAAAAAATTATCTTAATTAATTATAACTAAAAAATAGTCATGATAATATAGATTTTGGTATTAAAAATTTGGGTCAAAAAATATTTTCTAATAAAGATTTCAACACTCACATTTTCCTAAGATATTATTTTTCATAAGAAATATGAAATTTTAAAGGAAAAATACTTGAAAATAGGTGAATAATGTTTTTCACAACATAATTATAATTTTTCCAATAACACTCATAAATAATGTACTTTTAATTATTACAAAAATTTAAATTTTTATACTGAGAAAAACCACTTAGAAAATTAGTTTTTTTCTTAATATTCCAAGATGATCTTTCTTTATTAGAGTAATTGATCTAATAGGTACATTTTTTATATCGTTGGAAACCCAAAATAAATTTTAAATTATTCTACCCTTAGGAAAATTTGGAAATATATTATTAATATATTTAATTGTATTTTAAAAAATTTCAATATTGAATTGTTACATTAAAACCCATTTTATTTTTAACTTTACTTAATTTATTTTTAAATATTTCATTTTTGTATAATAGTAAAGTGAATCTTATTTCATTAAATTCATTTTTTTAAAAGAAAATACTTGGATTTTTAATTTGTTTCCTTTAGTTTCTCATTTTATTTTCTAAGTTAGTATTTTTCAGAAAGAACATGATTGTATATATTTTTAAGATCTAGATTTAAAAGGCATGTTCCCAAAAATATTATTGTAATTGATCTCTCTCCTGACTAAGATGCTCATAACATAAATTACTAGGGTAACAGGAAGAAGTGGAAGAACAAAATGAAGTGGGGTATTTACATCATTATCTACCTCGCTATTGTTCATCATACATTAGGCTTTTCTATCACTTAAAGAGGTTAGTGATAGGGTGTAATCACTTTCACTCCATGTTGACACTTTGAAATACTTATGGATTTCCCTATTATCTTGTATAGCCCTTTTTAAGTTGAACTTAGGCTTGATGTAACACTTTTTTTGCAATCACAGAACATTATCATTTGTTAACATTAACGATTATCCTTTTTGTCATAGTGGTAAGACTTATTTTTCATTAGGAATTTTCTTAGTTTCTTTTCCATGTTCTTGATTTCATCATCACTTATGCATGTTTCATCATCAGTTTCCTTAAATGTAATGGTATTATTTTCCTTATCCACTTTTTCTGCCTATATGGATTGTCTCCTCAATGTCATCTCATAGGTTATGAGAGTTCCAATGAGTTCTTAAATAGGCATATTTTTTATTCCATTTTCCTCTTGTATTTTTTTCAATTTGGTTTCCCAAGAACTAGGAAATACCCAAAGGATATTATTAACAAGCATGTCCATTATAATATCATCACCTAAACACTTCCTTCCATTTAAAATATCAGTGAAATGGGTAATCATTTAAATTATATAATTATTAAGATATATAATAGAGCTTCCAAAATCATGGTGATACATATCAATCGTAGAATCATTAAATTTATGGGCACCCTCATGAGTAACTTCAAAAAAAATTTATATTTATGAATAGTTTTACAAATGGAAACTCTATTAAATTCATTCCTATATAACCTATAATATAGAGCATTAATGTTTTTTCCATTAATCTCCAAAGTAAATATATCATTTATGGTCTATTTTTCTTCTTTTTCATAAGTCGTAGTAAAGTCGTGTATTAAAAGTTTACAAACTATATATCATATATGAATGTTCCTAGTCCAAATAGAAATATCACTAAGAGGGGAAGGGGTGAATTAGTGGTATCTTTTAATTTTATATTTACTTACTTAATAAATAACTTTCACCTCATCTTAAATATTTATTTCTCTTTTGAAAATAATTCAAACACACATCCACAGGAACACAAGAATTTAAAAGGTTCACTATTCAATCAGATTAGCTACATCCATGGTATGATTTGGAAATGATCAAATACAATATAATCCAATAGAAAAAATACTTTTGTGTGGAATACAATGAGTAGGATATTCCATTTCACTCATATAATGCTATGTAAACAATCAAGTAGTGTATGTTCTTATTTTATCACAATTGATATAATGTAATGTTTTTGTAACAAAAATGGTATGGTTCTTCTTTATAAACATTAAAAATTATAAAATTTGAAAATAATTCTTCACTTTCTCACCTAAAAGATTGTAAGAACTTTACAGAGTTTAAAATAACACTCAGTCTGATTACCCAGTCTAACTCTCCCAGTCTAATTCCTCAATACGGAAAAAATATATAACTCAATCAGAATATAGTTGAGACATTTCTAAAAACATTATTCCTCAATATGGAAATCCCAATCCAATGATCAGCTGAATATGATGATCATCTGATTATGATGATCAGCTAAATATATGGTAATATAGTATCTTATGCTTTCACCTCTTTCTGGAAAAACATTTTCAATAAATATTAACTCAGAAACTTCTTATCCATGGAAATTAGGAGATTATCTCTCTTTATAAATAATTATTACTTCATTAAAAAAAGTAAAATGTACTTTTATCCTTTTATAGGTGACCCAAAAATTATTTGGCAGGGATTTTGAAATTGGTTCCCACTCAAACAAATTTTCTGAATTTTCATGTTTCCTTAAATTTCATATACATTTAGACTTTGTCAAAGTTTCTCAACTCTTATTATTTGTTATTGATCCTTATCTAATTTTCTAAATACTTCATCTTTCTTATGAATTTCATTACAAAAATCAGCCTAAAATATAATTTTTCAATACAATTTTTCCATTATGAAGCACTATAGCAATTTTTGTATGAGGAAATAGATACAATTCTAATTTCATGATATGATTTATTCATTAGGATACTTTTTACGAACTGATTAAAATCAAACATATTCTACAAACTTCAATCTTCCTATTTCTAGCACTTTTGTTCTTCTTTAATCTCTCTTAAGTCCGATTGTAATTCTAATTATGATTTTAATTATTATTATTATGAAAAATGTCAAACAATTGATTAGTATTCATCTCTTATCTTGAATCACTTGAATGATAAACAATGTAATTAAACCTTTTGTAAATGGGTGAAAACATTTTTGATTAAGATCTTAATTTCTTATTAATATTGGTCACCACATTCTTTTCATTTCATGGCATGATTGGTACTAATAAAATTTCCTCTGATTATTACAATGACATACCAAGTCTGATGGATAGTAATCAACATATTTGACATCAATAACTACTATTAATTCTTCATTACGATGATCCTCCTCAAACTTTAAACAAATTTAAATCTGGTAAACTCATAAGGATGATCTTATGCTCGAAAATCATTGGTTTCACCATATTTCATCTTCTTCAATATTTCTGAAAGAATCATGACTTCTTTCATGAAATTGAATATGTTGAGAATCTTCTTAAAAATCATATAACATACTATGGAAATTATTGTAATATTACTATATTTTATCAACTTCTTTCATTCCTTCTCATCCCAAATACAATTAGCATGATTACAATCAAATTGAATATGATTTACAACAACTTTTCTCCCCGTTTATTTTATTAATACTACATCAAAATTTGTAAATAATACTTATGATTTATGGGAACTCCAAGATCAAAAAAGAAGCATAACTTTTATATCATAGTCATGCAGACTCTGATGATTTTCCATTACAATCTCTTCTTCTAGTACGAATCTGAGCTGAGTCTGATGATCCTTTTTATCCAGAAAACAACTTCTCGATATGATGGACTTTCTCAACCATTCAGTGCCCAATTTGTTTTAATACAATGTTCAGTCCTATTTTCAACAAATAAAAAGTGAGGTTATTTCTTTTTTTTCTTAAGATTATTTGACATCAAAAGACAATAACTAAATTCGATAATTATCATTATCATCTTGGTCATAACAATCTCCCCATTTGGATTTTTTTGTCAACTAATATTAATAAATCACTAAAACTTTTAACCTTAATATATGTATTACTTATAAGAAATTCTAAGCCTATGTGAGCTAACTCATTATAGGAAACAAGAATTATTGAAATCAAAACCATGTTGTCTAAAAGAACTGATCATGAAACTTCTTTAAATTTTCTTCACAACATTATTCCTTAGCTTTATCTACTTCTTCAACATCCCTGGAATACAGAAATTTGGTTTCCTACCACCACTTCTACAAATAGTTAGAATAGTTCACACACATACAATTTTGGATTCACAGGTTACCCACAACTCCTCATTTTTACATGCTTATTTAAGGATACATTTAAAAAATAATTCTCCCCCATGAAAATATTTTCTAAAGGAAATATGAGAGAGGGAAAAAACACAAACCTCAACCTTGATGAGATATAGGTTGGACACCCATGGTCAACTGAAATTCAGAAAAATATTCCTTCGATAAAGGATTTGTGAAAATTTCAACAACTTGTTCCAATGTAGGAACATACTCCACCATCAATTCAATCTTCTACACATTATCTTTAACGAAATAATGTTTTATATCAATATGTTTTGAATGATAATTTTATATCAGATTCTTGGTAAGTTTGGTTGTAATTATATTATCACAACCCAAGAGAAAGGATAACTTCACTTGAAAATGTAAGTCTTCCAACTCAGTCTTCATCCCCATAATTTGGGTAGTGGATTGAGTAGCAAAAAAATAATTCATCTATAGTAAGAGTTATTGAATTTTGTTTCTTTTTATTCCAAAGAACGCAAATTTTTCCCAGAAATAATAATCTAACATATTTGGATCTTCTATCATCAATATTTCCTTCTCTATCAGCATCAGAATACCCAAATAAATCAATACTTTCTAAGATATCATACTTGATTCTGAAATTTATTGTTCTTTGATTTATATGATAATTATTTTTTCAATAAGTAAATTTCATTATTTAGGATCACTTTGAAATATTTCACATAAGTTAATAGTATAAACAATCTTGAGTCTTGATGAAGTAAAATAAAACAAACTTTTTATCAGTTTCAAAAATTCTTTCTGATAAACGTCCTTAAATACTCTATCTTTACACAACGTTCTTCCCACTAAAATTAGTGTGGAAATAGGTTTTTATTTTTCCATTCTGAACTTCTTAAGATATTCCTTAGAATAATTATCTTGAGAAAGAAATATTTGTTTCTTATTTTGTAAAATTTTTATCCCAAGAATGTATTTCATTTCTACAAACATGGATATCTCAAAAAACATTTTCATTTCTTTAGAAAATGTTTCACAATATCATTAATCATTCCTTGTAAGGATAATGTCATTAACATAAAAAATTAAAATGAGGGAATGATCCTGACTTTCTTTGATGTAAATATTAATATCAACTCTTCCATTCTTAAAACTCATCTTCCTTAAGCGTGTATCCAATTTTGAATATCATCTCGTATAGCTCGATTCATCCCATATGAGGCTTTCTTCAATCTTCATACATAAAATTAATTTTTACCAAGAACAATTTCACAAGGTTGTTTAATGTAAACATCCTCATCAAGATCCCCATTTATAAATTCAGTCTTTACATCCATTTGAATGATTTTGTATCTTCATTATGAATTGATAGAAAGAAAAATTCTAATTGTTTCTAAATTTTCCACCTGAGAAAATATTTCTTCCAAATCAGCACCTTTAATTTGAGATTAACATTTTCACACTAATCTTGACTTATTCTTTATCACTTCTCATTATTCATTTAGATTTATATATAAAACCATCTTCATACCAATAATTTTTTTATCTATCGTAGGTATGAGTTCCCATGTGTCATTATTTTTTATCTAATATAGCACTTCATTAATGTCTTGAACTCATTCCTGATACTCAAAATCTTCTTTCACATCATTCGGCTTGACTTTTGAATACAGGGAAGTATGTGTAATATCATTTGTCATTCTTATTATTTTAAAAAATTTATGTTGATCACCAATAATATTTTTATCTTCCACTTTCTTCCTCATCCAAGGATGATATTTTCCAGATTCTTCATCATCACTCAAAATAGTTGAGTTTGATTCTTCTTCTTCTTGATTAGTATTACAATTTTATGTATCCATTTCATAATTGTGAACAAAACATTCCTTATCCCACTCAACTTCTTTATTAGTCCAAATATGTTTCTCTTTATCAGGTTTTTCAATAACATTCACATAAATAGAATCAAGAATTATTCTTATTTATTTGTTGAAGCATCTATATCCACTTACTTCACAAGAATAGCCAAGAAAAATTACATCTTCACTTTCATAATGAAACTTTCTAAGGTTTACACATTTATTATTTATAATGCATAGACTCCCAAAAACTCTTAATTTCTTTAAAAATCAAAGTTTTATCATAAAACATTTAATATGGAGTCATATTTGAATTAGTTATATAGAAACATCAGTTTTGAATATATACAGTAGTACTTGTGTCTTTCCACCAATAGTAATGAGAAAGGTCATGTTTAAGTAGCACAATTCTCCACATTTACATCAAACTCATATTCTTCCTTCCAATATCCACATTTTGTTGATGAGTGTATGGGGAACTATACTCATGATTAATTCTATTCTTCTCAAGAAAACTTTCAAACTCTTCATTCTTATACTAACCTCCATTATTAGTTCTCAACTTCTTCACTAAATACTCACATTCCTTCTCGTATTTCCTAGTGATACTTTTAAACATTTTTCAAACATCTAACTTATGTTTCATATACATAACACAAGTAATGTGAGTAAAGTCATTAATGAAAGTGATTAATTACTAATCTTTATTTCTTGATTGTTTTATCATTGGCCCAAAAATATTGGAATATACAAGTTCCAGGGGTTGTTTTGAACAAATATCAACTTTGTTATGCACATAATTTGAAATATTTACTTTCTAAGGAATAGTGAAACACCAATCTCTTCTTCTTGAAAATTCAGGAATTTTATAGACACTATATGGATTTGATAACTTGCTCAGGATTCTATGACACATGTATCCTATAATTTTATTCCATAATTGATTCTCTTCCACCATACTAAGTAACAAGACTTTTTAATTTCACAAACTTGGAATAATATTCATTTTATATGTTGGCCTCTTGAAACAATATTTCCATATTCCCCACATTTCAGAAAAACTATCTTTTTTTAAGATAACTTCTTACCCTTGTTAAAAAGTAGTGAAACAATCAACATGTTATGTTTCATCCCATCAATATATAAATATTTCTTGGATTTCATTTTTTTCTTTCCCACTGATAACTAAACAAACATATTTGATTCTAATGGATTCATCAATGCCAAATAGTGTCATTCCTTCTATAAATACTTTTACATTATTAAACAACTTTATGTCTCCTATCATATGAGAATAACACCCCTATTAAGAATCTACCATCATTCTCCTTTTATATATTTCAAAGCAGTTTTTAAAACAAGTGACTCTTCTAATTTATTTACTTTCTTCACTTTTGGATTTTGGAAATTGGTAAGAATAATTTGTTGTAATGGAAACAAAACAAGAAAAACCTTATAAAGATGTAAATTTTGTTCACATATTTCACAAATAGTTTCCAGGGGTTCGAATCTATATTCAATTATCACACGAACATTCTCAGATTTCTTCAAAAATTCCTTCTCATACTTATTCTTTTGAGAGGATTGATTCCCCCTCAAACCATGTCATCCATAACCTATGGAATAATAGTAATGTTTCTAGTTAAAATAAGAAATATTTTTCATATATCTAAATCCACCCCAATACCAATAGTATTCATAGAAAGAGTATGTTCCTTTGAATCATCCATACTGATCAAAGTTGTGAATAAGTTTCTCATCAACCTTATTGTCTTTCTTATTTTAACCAAAAACCTTTCGGTTATCAATCAGAATCTTCTTTTTATTTTCAGCCTTAATGGAATCCGGAGTAATAGAAACATTTTTTATTCATAATGTTTAGAAACCTTTTCAGACTCAGGGTTTTTAAAAACTTTTGAATTCCCATCTTTTTTTGTCATGGCCACATACATAACTTTCCCAACATTATTATTTTTAGAAACACTTCCATATTTATTATAAAACATAAAAGGTAAATTTTATTGATCCTTCTTGAAGTGCACTGTGTTGCATTTGTTGTCAATGAGACACGTTGTTGTCTTAGAATGAATGGATGTCAAGAATTGTCAAGATGTGAATGCCAAAGGTTGTGATGGTGTTGGTGGTGAAGGAGAATGGCCATGGTACTAAGATGCAGGTCACATAGGAGATTCACTAAGTGGCATAGGAGATGTGGTTGAAACATTCTCTAGTTACATCTGACGATTGATGAGCTGCTCTTTAAGGTCAAAGAACTTGTATCAACTGGATACAAAGTCACAACATGATTAGAAGACCATGCATTGTCTTCACAATGCATGAGGAGTTGAAAGGAGTTCCATCCACAACTACTAAGTGGATGATGTGCATTAATGAAGTCCATGCACTATCACTTAGTGCATGTGAACTTGAAGATGATCCAACTTGATCTCTGATTAGATCAATAAAGCACTTTGAATAAATTAAGTGATTCAGGAGTTCGGTTGAAGAAGAAGAACCTTCGGGGATTCCATTCCTAAGTAATGAATACATGTTGAAGAAAATTGGAGGAATTCTAATGAAGAAGAAGCATTGAGGAATTCAAATGAAGAAGAAGATGAGAAGAAATAAAGTGGAAGAATGGCTTGGAAGAAGTGGCATTTGGCATTGGTATTTTTCATGGAGGACTTTGTTTTCTTTGTTACTTTGCCAAAAAATTGGCCAGCCAAGGCACCTTGGGGGTTCAACCCCAAGGCATGGGCACTAAGGCACCACGCCCGGGGGAACCCGTGGGGCGAGCCAGGGCGGCAGGGCGCACACCCAAGACACCGCATGGGTGCCTGGGGCACGCCCGGAGGAGCGCCGCAGGGACGCATGAGCGCACCCGCGGGTGTCAGGAGATGCATAGTGGGCGCTAGGAGCGCGCCCGCAGGAGCAGAGTGGGCGTAGAGCGCGCCCGCAGGGAGAACACGGTGTGGGGCGGCACCGTGGAGGGAGAAGATGCAACTACGGAGTTGCGGCGGGCGCTTGGGTGATAAAGCGCGGAAAAACCGCTGGAGAATTCGATGTGGGACGCGCATTTTTCACCGGGAAGGAATCCCAGCCGCACGATTCATCGCGCGCTCGATCTGGACCGCTCGTCTAATCCGCCGCGCCCCCGATTTGATCCAGGCCGTCCGAGGATAATTGATCACCGCATCCAACGGCCCGACGTCCATCTTCTACCTCGAGCCATGCCGAAGGCCACCCGCGAGCAGCCGCTGAACCAGAGCCCTCCGAGCATCAGTTTTTGAGCTCCCGGCCACCTCTGAGTAAACCGAAGCCACCCTCGTGCTCGTCTGGCCATAATGAACAGAACCATGCTTTAAAAAGATCTTGCATGCAACCAGTGGAGAATTTCGAATGAGGCCGAGGCAAACGGAGTTGCCGAGGCCACGTGGAGAGCATGTTGTGCATGCATAAGCCAAAACGAAGGCCGTCCATGCGTTCTAAGTCGCATGCACGTGGAGGAAACCGAAGGAAGAGAAAAGGAAACCCGCGTTGAAACAGAGTATAAAAATCAAGATTTGAAGATTTTAAAGAACCGAAAACTTCGGTAATTTGAGTTATTATCACGCGGATGATGCGAGGCAGCCTATGCCTATAAAAGGAGCACCCGAGGCTCTCTGATGGCTTGCTGATGAACTTGAAAGCTGTCCCGTGAGCGCATCTCTCTGCTTCGCGAAGTTTTGCAGCCCCGCACAAAGAACTTGCGCGGCTGAAGGTTCTGGAGCCACCCGAGGCTTCGAAGGTCCCCTGCGCGCTAATTCTTTGCGCGACAGGAAGGAGAGGAGCTTACGCGATCTTGCGCGCTCCCTCTGTGCACCGCGGCCCCCTACGCGGTAGCACTTGCGCACCCGGAGGCTTGCGCGACTGAGGCAGCCCGTGGTGTTGTACTTTACACCCGTGGCTTGCGCGCCCGTGGTTTCCATACCCTGTGCGACAGAAGCCCCCGCGGCTGAGACGCCTTGCACCCGAGGCTTGTGCGGCTGTTGAAGAAGAAGTTGGCCGCGGCTCAAGCATCCCTTGCGCACCTTCTTTGAAGGCAGTGGTTCGGGCAAATTGAGAACCCACTTGGACAGTGAGCAAAAGAAGGTCGAGGCCTTTGTGGCTTTTGTGCAAAAAGAACAAGAGGAGGCCTTAGCCGTTGGTGGTTGTGCAAAGAAGTGAAGGGCCGAGGCATAGCCTTTGGGATGTGCAAGAACAAGTGAAGACCACACTTTGTGTGTGTGCCAAAGAAGGCCGAGGCCTTGCCTCGTGTGTGTGGTAAGAGGAGAAGAGAAATACCTGAGGCCTTTAAACAAGTGGCCGTAGCCTTTGTGTGTGCATTTGAAGAAGAAGGCCGTAGCCCTTGTGTGTGAAAAATGAAGAACCAAGTGTGTGCATAAGTGAAGTGCACACTTTGAAGAAGATTAAAAGAACAAGGAAGTGAGTGTGCTAAACAAGTGAAGGCCAAGTCTAAAGTGTGTGCAAAGTGAAACAAGTGTGTGCAAAAAGACAACAAGGCCGAACCTTAGTGTGTGTGCAAAACAAAGTGTGTACACACTAAGAAGAAGAGAAGACATCCACACTAAAGTAGAACACACTCTAAGTGTGTAAACAAATTGAATTAAGTGTGTGAAGATTGTGAAGAAGGTGTGTGCTATAATTGATTACACCCTTTGTGGGTTTATTTCACCAAGAGGAAGAAAGGAGAGTGCATGCATACATGCATGCACGTGCACACGTGAAGAAAGTTAAATCAGTGGTGTGCATTTGAGTTGTCCATGACGTGAAGGTTCTTGAAGAAGTTGAGAAGGCCATGCAGTCAGTGCATGAGGATGCAGAGTTTCCATGCACTCAGTGCATGAAGTTGAGGTGAACTGAGACTGGACCAGACTGAAGATAAAGATATCAGTTGTCTGAGCATTCAGTAGTTGAAGAGAGAAGCCAGGTCATCCTGAAGAAGGAGGTAAAGCCTGAGCAAGACGAGAAGACCTGTTCACCACAAGTGATCAGAAGAAGAGCAAGGCCAGCAGTCTTCATCCCAGACTGCTGAAGATACTTGAAGAAGCTTAAAGTGAAGAAGAGCTACTCGTGTGACTCGAGGAGCCAGGAGAAGACCCTGTGGGACTCAGGGAGAAGAAGTCTTCAGTGGGATTCTGGAGCAGGCCAGTGGGACTCTGGTAACACTGTGGGACGTAGTATAAAGACCCTCCTGTGAGACTCAGGAGAGATACGGTGGGAAGCTGTATCGACCATTGTAATTATAACAAGTTATAATGGGAGAATCCATGCTGGGAGAGCATGGTAAGGATGTAGGCCTTTGGTGCCGAACCTTGTAAATCCTTGTGTCCTGTGCCTTTTCATTACTGCATTATTCGGGAAAGGTTGAGAGATACAAGAAGAGTGGATCAAGGCCTTAACAAGCCATAGAGGTTTAATTGATTAAGAATAAATTAGTAAAAAGTTGTAAGGGATCACTGATTCACCCCCTCCCCCTCTCAGTGATTCACACTGATCTGGGCACTTCAATTGGTATCAGAGGGAGGTTACCTCTAAAAGATCCAAGGGAGTCTTTATGAAGTGCAGATTTGAGGAAATGAGCAACCAGCCTCAAATGGAGATATCTGCCAAGACTCAGAAAAATAGAAAGAAGAAACAGGCCAAGAAGATGAAGAAAGCATGTCCTAGCTGTGATGAAGTTGAAACAATGAATGATCTTCAGAGTGCACTCAAATATCTTCAGAAGACAGTTCCCATGGAAGTGGAAAAGTGTATAGCTACAGGCATCCATGATCTTCATGAAGAAAAATCACAGTTAGAAGAAGAAGCCAATGCTATGGAAGATCAGCTGGCTAAAAGGGTTGGCATAACCAACACTCTCAGAAAGCTGGTAAATGCCAAAGATGAAACAGTATCTCTTTGCAATGAAAGATATGAAGACACTTGTGAAGAATTGCAAAGAAGCCTTTCTGAGAAAGAAATCTTTAAAGTAATAATCAAAGATGTTTACCATGCACTGGAGAAGAGGCACAAAGTGTTAATGGTTGTCAGAGATGCTCAATTAGAAGACAAAGTCAAAAGGGTGAAGGAGCTTGACAACTCATTGCTTGAAATGAAGCAGGTGCATGAAGACCAGATAAAACAGCTGGAAGAGAAATGGGAAGGAAAGCTAATAACTGTTGAGGATGAGAAGAACTCCCTCAATATGAAATGCATAGAACTAGAGGTGATATTGAAAAATTTGCAATCACCCAAAGCTGAAGCCTCCCAGTCAGCTGAAAGAAGAAATGTTGCTACTCAAGTGAGCTTTGAAAAGGATGATTCTAAAAGAAAGACATCCTATAATAAAAGGGCAACAACTTCTAAAAAGAAGGTACCATCCATCCCATCTTGTACTCATGTTTCTAATTGTGTTTCCACAAAAAGTGCCGGATGGAAGAATAATTCAAAACAAGTATGGATGAAGACAATGAAGAAAGAAGGCTCTCCTGAAACAACACAACTTGTCAAGAAAAGTACCCAGCAATCAGAAGTACACAAGAGGTCAAGATTTGTGGGTCAATTTTGGTGTTGTAATAAGTATGGGCACTGTGCAAAGGATTGTTGGTACAATCCACTGAATGTCAAAGCACAAAGGAAGCCCATGCCAAGGGGGAGCAAGCTAGAAGGAAGGAAGCAACATCCACAGGTCCAGAGACATCTGTTTACTGCTAACAGATTTGGATTACTTGACAACATCTGGGATGGTTGCAAAAGTGGTCAAAAAGATACATGTCAATCTCCAACTGTATCCAGAGCTCAAAAGAAGAAAAGATCACAGAACATGGCTCAGAAAGAATCCGTGGGAAGCAGGAAGAAAGTGGAAGATGCTCCCAAGAAGATTATGAAAAAGGAAGAGAAGTCCTTGGAGTCTGAGTCCAAGAAGGGTGATGCATCCAGAAGGACCACCAAGAAGTGCTTATACTGTGGAAAGAAAGGTCATACCATGGATCTTTGAAAACAAGCCATGGAAATCAATAGAAGCCAACTGAACTCAAACAGACAATCAATCCAGAAGAAGCAGAAGGGATTGATTGAAAACAAGTTGCCTAAGAGAGGTAGCTTGACAGCATCAAAAGAACCATGTGGAATTTCCAGAACTGAGGCCCCACTTCCAAATGACTCGTTAGTCATATGGCCAAATCAGTTGCAACTTGCCAAAGATCTGCAGAGAGCTGAAGATGAAGTTCTGGCAATTGCTAAGGCAAAAAGGAAACAGAAGGTTTCACATGAAGATGTTTTGAGAACCACACCAGCACAATCATCAATGAAGATCAAATGTGCAAGTGTGAAGACTGGTGAAAATGGGACATCTCGGTTGAAAGAATCTTCTCAACCTTGTTGTTCACATTGATGAACCAAGGAGGTTCCATCTTATTCCCTTATACACTTGTATTTACATGTGCTAACATTGTAGGGAATTGAAGATGATGGTCATTCTCAGCTGGAGGATGGTTTGGATTGAATGGAGTGCACCCCTTGAGGGGGAGCCTATCTGAAGAAGATGATGTTCTGAAATTAATATCATCTTAAGAAAATGAATGAATGGGGGAGCTTTATCTTTGCACCTGAACATTCTAATGTGTTTTGTGAAGTATGTGCAGGATTTAACAATTCATTGATATATCTGAAAAATTTCAAACCCCTGAAGCATGATCTTACATGTATAGTGAATGTTGGACAGCATTGAGTACCTTGGTTACATCACTCTTGTTTTCTACACCGGGTTAGCCCAAGTAGACTTAGAGTTGATCTACTAAAGGTTCTTTGCTAAAGAAGAACATGTGACATCATCCCTCTCTCAGTGTTTGTCAAGAAAATACTTTTCAAAGGGAGGAAGAGAATTTTGAAAGTGAACCACACCACACCTTTGCATTTGATTGCCAATAAGGGGGAGAAAATATTGGCACACATATTGACCCATTCATATGTGCTGAAGTGGTGTATTGACAACAAATACAAAGGGGGAGATTGAAGTGCACTGTGTTGCATTTGTTGTCAATGAGACACGTTGTTGTCTTAGAATGAATGGATGTCAAGAATTGTCAAGATGTGAATGCCAAAGGTTGTGATGGTGTTGGTGGTGAAGGAGAATGGCCATGGTACTAAGATGCAGGTCACTTAGGAGATTCACTAAGTGGCATAGGAGATGTGGTTGAAACATTCTCTAGTTACATCTGACGATTGCTGAGCTGCTCTTTAAGGTCAAAGAACTTGTATCAACTGGATACAAAGTCACAACATGATTAGAAGACCATGCATTGTCTTCACAATGCATGAGGAGTTGAAAGGAGTTCCATCCACAACTACTAAGTGGATGATGTGCATTAATGAAGTCCATGCACTATCACTTAGTGCATGTGAACTTGAAGATGATCCAACTTGATCTCTGATTAGATCAATAAAGCACTTTGAATAAATTAAGTGATTCAGGAGTTCGGTTGAAGAAGAAGAACCTTCGGGGATTCCATTCCTAAGTAATGAATACATGTTGAAGAAAATTGGAGGAATTCTAATGAAGAAGAAGCATTGAGGAATTCAAATGAAGAAGAAGATGAGAAGAAATGAAGTGGAAGAATGGCTTGGAAGTAGTGGCATTTGGCATTGGTATTTTTCATGGAGGACTTTGTTTTCTTTGTTACTTTGCCAAAAAATTGGCCAGCCAAGGCACCTTGGGGGTTCAACCCCAAGGCATGGGCACTAAGGCACCACGCCCGGGGGAACCCGTGGGGTGAGCCAGGGCGGCAGGGCGCACACCCAAGACACCGCATGGGTGCCTGGGGCACGCCCGAAGGAGTGCGGCAGGGACGCATGAGCGCACCCGCGGGTGTCAGGAGATGCATAGTGGGCGCTAGGAGCGCGCCCGCAGGAGCAGAGTGGGCGCAGAGCGCGCCCGCAGGGAGAACACAGTGCGGGGCGGCACCGTGGAGGGAGAAGATGCAACTGAGGAGTTGCGGCGGGCGCTTGGGTGATAAAGCGCGGAAAAACCGCTGGAGAATTCGATGTGGGACGCGCATTTTTCACCGGGAAGGAATCCCAGCGGCACGATTCATCGCGCGCTCGATCTGGACCGCTCGTCTAATCCTCCGCGCCCCCGATTTGATCCAGGCCGTCCGAGGATAATTGATCACCGCATCAAACGGCCCGACGTCTATCTTCTACCTCGAGCCATGCCGAAGGCCACCCGCGAGCAGCCACTGAACCAGAGCCCTCCGAGCATCAGTTTTTGAGCTCCCGGCCACCTCTGAGTAAACCGAAGCCACCCTCGTGCTCGTCTGGCCATAATGAACAGAACCATGCTTTAAAAAGATCTTGCATGCAACCAGTGGAGAATTTCGAATGAGGCCGAGGCAAACGGAGTTGCTGAGGCCACGTGGAGAGCATGTTGTGCATGCATAAGCCAAAACGAGGCCGTGCATGCGTTCTAAGTCGCATGCACGTGGAGGAAACCGAAGGAAGAGAAAAGGAAAACCGCGTTGAAACAGAGTATAAAAATCAAGATTTGAAGATTTTAAAGAACCGAAAACTTCGGGAATTTGAGTTATTATCACGCGGATGATGCGAGGCAGCCTCTGCCTATAAAAGGAGCACCCGAGGCTCTCTGATGGCTTGCTGATGAACTTGAAAGTTGTCCCGTGAGCGCATCTCTCTGCCTCACGAAGTTTTGCAGCCCCGCGCAAAGAACTTGCGCGGCTGAAGGTTCCGGAGCCACCCGAGGCTTCGAAGGTCCCCTGCGCGCTAATTCATTGCGCGACAGGAAGGAGAGGAGCTTACGCGATCTTGCGCGCTCCCTCTGTGCACCGCGGCCCCCTACGCGGTAGCACTTGCGCACCCGGAGGCTTGCGCGACTGAGGCAGCCCGTGGTGTTGTACTTTACACCCGTGGCTTGCGCGCCCGTGGTTTCCATACCCTGTGCGACAGAAGCCCCCGCGGCTGAGACGCCTTGCACCCGAGGCTTGTGCGGCTGTTGAAGAAGAAGTTGGCCGCGGCTCAAGCATCCCTTGCGCACCTTCTTTGAAGGCAGTGGTTCGGGCAAATTGAGAACCCACTTGGACAGTGAGCAAAAGAAGGTCGAGGCCTTTGTGGCTTTTGTGAAAAAAGAACAAGAGGAGGCCTTAGCCGTTGGTGGTTGTGCAAAGAAGTGAAGGGCAGAGGCATAGCCTTTGGGATGTGAAAGAACAAGTGAAGACCACACTTTGTGTGTGTGCCAAAGAAGGCCGAGGCCTTGCCTCGTGTGTGTGGTAAGAGCAGAAGAGAAATACCCGAGGCCTTTAAACAAGTGGCCGTAGCCTTTGTGTGTGCATTTGAAGAAGAAGGCCGTAGCCCTTGTGTGTGAAAAATGAAGAACCAAGTGTGTGCATAAGTGAAGTGCACACTTTGAAGAAGATTAAAAGAACAAGGAAGTGAGTGTGCTAAACAAGTGAAGGCCAAGTCTAAAGTGTGTGCAAAGTGAAACAAGTGTGTGCAAAAATACAACAAGGCCGAACCTTAGTGTGTGTGCAAAACAAAGTGTGTACACACTAAGAAGAAGAGAAGACATCCACACTAAAGTAGAACACACTCTAAGTGTGTAAACAAATTGAATTAAGTGTGTGAAGATTGTGAAGAAGGTGTGTGCTATAATTGATTACACCCTTTGTGGGTTTATTGCACCAAGAGGAAGAAAGGAGAGTGCATGCATACATGCATGCACGTGCACACGTGAAGAACGTTAAATCAGTGGTGTGCATTTGAGTTGTCCAAGACGTGAAGGTTCTTGAAGAAGTTGAGAAGGCCATGCAGTCAGTGCATGAGGATGCAGAGTTTCCATGCACTCAGTGCATGAAGTTGAGGTGAACTGAGACTGGACCAGACTGAAGATAAAGATATCAGTTGTCTGAGCATTCAGTAGTTGAAGAGAGAAGCCAGGTCATCCTGAAGAAGGAGGTAAATCCTGAGCAAGACGAGAAGACCTGTTCACCACAAGTGATCAGAAGAAGAGCAAGGCCAGCAGTCTTCATCCCAGACTGCTGAAGATACTTGAAGAAGCTTAAAGTGAAGAAGAGCTACTCGTGTGAATCGAGGAACCAGGAGAAGACCCTGTGGGACTTAGGGAGAAGAAGTCTTCAGTGGGATTCTGGAGCAGGCCAGTGGGACTCTGGTAACACTGTGGGACGCAGTATAAAGACCCTCCTGTGAGACTCAGGAGAGATACGGTGGGAAGCTGTATCGACCATTGTAATTTTAACAAGTTATAATGGGAGAATCCATGCTGGGAGAGAATGGAAAGGATGTAGGCCTTTGGTGCCGAACCTTGTAAATCCTTGTGTCCTGTGCCTTTTCATTACTGCATTATTCGGGAAAGGTTGAGAGATACAAGAAGAGTGGATCGAGGCCTTAACAATCCATAGAGGTTTAATTGATTAAGAATCAATTAGTAAAAAGTTTTAAGGGATCACTGATTCACCCCCTCCCCCTCTCAGTGATTCACACTGATCTGGGCACTTCACTTCTCAATTTTATACTTACAAGAACTTTAACCAACTTTAGAGACATAGTTTTTAAAAAAATTATTTCTCTCTTCAGATTTAGAAAGTTTTTATTGGACAACTTCAAAATCTTATTCTTTTACCTTCAACTTCACTTTCACATGCTCATTATGATTCTTTTCTTCATCATGAAATTTTTTCAAATCATAAATTTCTTTCACCATCTTTAAATTCTCATCATAAAAAATATTACTGATTATTTGTTGAAAATTTTTAATTTTTAAACTTCCAGATTTCATTCTCTGGTCTTCCAATCTTTCTCAGTCATTATTTCAATTATTCATTTAGATGATATTATAATCGAGTTTCTTCTTCTTCAGAACTACTACTTCTAAATTCTTCATTATTCATTGTTTTGATAAAATTATTTTTATCCACATACTCAATATATTTTTTATATTCAACCTCATTGGCTTATTATTATTCATCTATATATTAAAAACTTATTCCTTTGTATTTGAATATTTTTTATCTTTTCCTATGAAAAAAATATTTATCCTTATCTCCATGTTTCTTACATGATATTCTGGGTGTTCTTTATTCTTCAACACTATCCTCTTATTTCTTTATTTGAGGATAATTAGTGACAAAGTTCCCAATGGATACATATTCAAAACATTTGAATTAAATTTTTCCTTTTTATTTACTTGTACCTCTTCTCACACTTTTAAAAAACATGGATAAATTATCATCAAGATTTTTACATACCTTATTTTAGGAATCAGAATCACCATGATATTATTCGGTAAGAATATTATTTGACTTTTATTTCTTGGGCACATTGAAATAAATTTCACTATAAAACATTGTTTTTATTTTAATATATTTCTCCCTTATCATTTCATAAGTAATGAGAGTGTTATGAAAATCATCTAGAGATAATATTTGAGGATCACTATCTTCTAATGAAGAAAGTGTTTCATCAATCTTTTTGGGAAGTATTATTAAGATATTTTCAACAATTATAGAATCCTTAAACTTCTCACCAAGACATTTGATATTGTTTACAACGTCATTTAACTGAGTAAATAAGTCCCCAATAAATTCATACTCACCCATTTTCTAATCTCTATACTTTAGTCTCCAGATTTTTAATTTTTACTTCTTCAATTTTTTATTTCCTTCTTATATATTTTTTAATTTTACCCATATGCCTTTGGATATGGAAACACCTTTCACCCATATGAATTATCTTTTAGAAAATGATGATATCAATGTATTCTTAGCCCTTTCACCATTATCAGTATGATTCTTATCAACAGATGTAATATAAACATTATCATTAATAAGAGGAAATACATCTATTTCATATTAAATAACATCATATCCAATAGAAATATGATAGTGAAATGTTCTATATTTCAATATATAATAATTATTACCATCGAAAATTGGGATACCTTTACTATTCACACAATTTTTATTCTCTATAAACATATCTTAAAAACTTCATCAAAGAATAAGTTAAGGGGACCTTCACCTCAGATACCAGTTGACAGTGCCCAATTATGATAATTATATCATAAAGGCAGAGAGGGTGGAATCAGTGATATATTTTTCTTTTATGTTTCCTAACTTAGGAAAAAACCTTTGCCTCTTATTAAATATTTATTTCTCTACAAAAAATAATTCAAAAATGCATCCATAGGAACACAAGAATTTACAAGGTTCTCTACTCAATAAGAATAACTACATCCTTGGTATGGTTTGAAATGATTCAATACCACACAATCTACTAGAAAAAAGTCCTTTTTATGGAATAAAATGTGTACGATATTCCATTTCACTTGTGTAACACTATGTAAAAAATCCAATAGTGTGTGTGATTATTTTAGAATAAATTATGTAATACAAAGTTTTTATAAAAACACATGTTATGATGATTATTTTTCCACTTTCACAAATATAAACTTTCAAAATAATTCATTACATTTTCAACAAAAATCTAGTATGAACATTGTGTACTTTGATACAATACTCAGTCCGATTACTCGGTCTGAATATCTGAGTCTAAGTTATCAATATAGAAAAATATATGGCTCTGTTAAAATATGGTTGAGAAAATTATGAACAATTTCTTCCTCATTCCAGAAATCACAATCTCATGATCAAATGAATATTATTATCAGTTAAATATGATTATGATCTAAATATGATGATCAACTAAATATGTTTTAATGTTGTATCTTCTCCTTTCACCACTATCCAGAAAATTATTAAACAGATATCAACTTGAAAACTTATTCTTCCTATAAATTTGGAGCTTCTCTATCTTCATCAATGAAAAGTATTTTTGTCAAAAAATTGCAATGTACTTTTCAAATTTTATAGGTGATACAAAAATGATTTGGGTGGTGTTTTGATATTGTTTCATGATTAACCAAATTTTCTGAATTTGAATGTTTCCTTGATTTTCATATACATTTTTACTTCCTCAATTTTTCTCAACTCTCCTTTCTTCTTCCTGATCATTCTCAAATATTCTAAACACTTCATCTATATTATAAATTTCTTTACAATCATTAGTCCAAATATGATTTCCTAAATAAAATTATTTCATTATGATTCTCTGTACCAATTTATTGTATGAAGAAATAGATAATAGTATGATTACCCTATATGATTTATTAATTACGATGCTCTGTACCAACAAATGAAAAACAAAAATCTTCTTCAAACTCTGTGATCTTATTTTCATCACTTTTTTATCTCCTTTAATATCTCTTAATGTTGATCCCAATTCTGATTAAGATTTGTCTTATTACGATGAAGAAAAATATAAAACAATGTATTATTCTGTATCTCTTATCTTGACTCACTTTAATGATAAACAAAGTAATTGAACATTTTGTGAATGGTTGACTACAATTTTGATTAATCTTTGAATTTCTTATTTATATTGGTCACAACATTATTTTATTTTCTTTTTTTATAAGTCCTAAACAATTCTTCCTCTGATGATTATCATGACATACCAAGTTCGATGGATTTTCATCAGCATCTCCAACTTCATAAAATTCTTTCTTTTCTTCAATAAGACCATCCTACTTGGAATTTAAACCAATCTACATCTAGTAAAATCATTATGATGATATTGAGCCCATAAATATTTGGATTTACCATCTTTCATCTTCTTCAATATTTCAGAAATTATCATGACTTCCTTCATGACTCTGAATATATTGAGTATTAGCTTCCACATCATCTAACTTACTAAGGGAAGTATTCAAAATTTCAATTATTTTATAAAATTATTTCATTCCTTCCAATCCCAAATATGATTGGGATGATTATGATCATACTAAATATGATTTCCATCACATTTTATCCCCCTTTATTTTATTGAGCATGTATCAAAAGTTTTATAGAATATATATGGTTTTTAGGACATCCAAGATCAAAAAAAATATTTTCAAATTTATATCAAAACCATGCAAACTCTGATTATATCCCATTATGATCTATTCTTCCAATATAGACTCAAGGTTAGTCTGATGATCCTTTTCATATAGAAAAAAACTTCTCAATATGATGGACTTTTTCAACCATTGTGAATCTGATTTGTTCGAATATGATGGTCAGTCTGACTTTAACCATATAAAAGGTGATGTGATTTATTTTCTTCTTAAACTTATTTGAAAATAAATAAAATACATGAATATGATAATCATATTTATCATCCTGGTCCTAACACTATAAATTTAAGAAAATTAGAAATACTAGTTTCGTAATAACCATGTTCTAGTCCAACAAAGTATGGAGATCTATCCATTGAGTGTATTTAAGTAGAACCTTAGGTATTTAAGGTTGAATATATCTTTAAATGATCGTTCCATTACATTTTTTAGTGTTTCAGAATCATGGTTGGATTTAATACTGATTTTTGGTCTGAGAAAATATGGAATGAGGGGTGGGGCATATTTTCTTTTAAAATATTTTTAAAAATTAAAACTAAATGATATATAATTGAAAAAAATAAAGTAATGGACTAAAATTAAAGTAGTTAAGTGAAAATGAATAATTAAAATAGATAGTAATGGAATAATATTTATTAATGGAGATTAGAAATAATATATAACGGGATATCTATGTCTCCTATTTTCAATATCATTGAGTGGTTTTGGATTAAACCCTTGGCTTTAGTAGTAGACAAAAAAACCCATTACAAAATAAAGACCCTTTCTTATTTATGTTCGTAATAAGAAACTCAATATAACTTTATTTTTATCATTTTTAGAAAAAAATTAATTTATAACATGTCATTTTTAGTGTTTTTACTAAGAAACCTAATCTCATTTTCCTTTTAGTGATTGTAAAAAGAAACCTTAATCCCTGATACTTTGATGGTAATGCACACCAAACCCATCACACTCAAATGGAATAGATAATCCAATCTCCATCATCTAATTTTATGAGAATGAATCCATATAACACTTAGTGGTAGTGAGAACCCAAGATAAGAATATAGAAGATACTTTCTCTATATAATCCCTTGGAAGTTCACTTTCAGTCCTCGAGCAAAAATATAATAAGAAATAGTGGGAGGATGAGAGAAAATTGTACAAGAGATATTGAGAATGATTAACATTAATTACAATTAGATAAAAATGGTCTTTAAGGTAACCATATATAGAAAATAACCTTTGGTGGTGTATATATATCTTAAAAATCATTTAGGACCATTCTAGAATCTCTGAGTGTTGGAGTGATCCATTGTGAGTTAAATTAAGGTGTTATCGTACACCATAAATGGATTTGATTTCATATATGGACACCACTAAATTTCCAGTGGGTGTCACCGACCAACCATTGGAAACTATAAATGGTTCTATTGGTAATTTGAACATTGAAATCATCATGTTTCTTCATATATTCATTCATCTGTTTAACTGTTAAGGTCAAAACAAATTATTATATAGAAATTTATTTATCCCACCATTATAGACAACATGACTTATCTTAATGAATTTTGTTCATTAATTTATTTTGAGATCACTAGTATAATCCACCCTAACTTCTCAAAATGTATAATATGACTTTGGGAATGTGATGCTAAGATAAAAAACATATAATCATTATAATTTTCTATTCAAGTGTGGAAATAAAAGTCTTTTACCAATCATTCTGAATCTAAGAAACGATATGAATATAATTCCATATATAAGTTTGGAATGGTATTTATCATTTTCCTAGATAATTTTATCTTATCATATTTAACTGTATCCTTCTTCCTCCATTCCATTAAATTATGTTTGGATGATTAAATTGATTCCATGGAGATCATTATATGATTACTCCTCATTTATGTAGTGTTTTATTTAATTCCTTGGTACTCCATCTATAAGTGGAGTAATAATGATAATTTTTGTTATACAAGAGTCACCACCTTATTTTTACTCATTTTTCCTTGATGTTTTTATAGTGAGATATTGAGTTTAATATAAGCACACACAAAATATTTCGACACAGTTTACCATGAAATCCATTATGTAACCCTCATCCAACAAGTTATGATCCATCCTCTCTAATTCACCATTCCATTGGGATTTTTTAGTTGGAGTGATTTATGTAATAAATCCATGGTCTATTTGATGATTAGTGAATTTATAGCTCAAGTATTCACCACCATGATTCAATCAAAAATTCTTAATACTCTTGGCCAGCTGATTCTATAGTTTATTCTAAAATTATTTGAAGACTTCAAATGTTTCATACATTTTTTCATCAGAAACACATATCCATAGTGAATAAATTCATAAAACATTTTTAATACATTAACTAAACCCAACACTTTCTTGAGTACACATTAGTCCACAAACATCACTATGTATGACATCTAATAATCTTCTATCCATTTCACTTTTTCCACTAAAAGTCTCTTTGTTCATATTTCCTAATAAAAAATATTCTCAATTCACAAATGATTTATAATAAAATGACTCCAAAAATATATCTCTATTGTATCTTTGAATGTGTTTCTCTTTTATATGTTCAAGGAAACAATTTCAAAGGTATGCATGATAGAATTAACTATATCCTTCTAATTATGAGTATTATAATTAGGATTATCCATATTTAGAATGTATAACCCATTTACAATATTTTATATCCCATAAAAAATATCATTCATATATATAGAACAACTCCTATTCATATTAATGAATGAGAATCCTTTCTTATCAAAAAAATATACAAAAATAAAATTTCTATTTATGGAGGGAACATAATAATATTTCTCCAATTCTAAGAATAATCCATAGAGTAAACTTAGATCAAAAGTTCATAATTTTATTACAATAAACTTTTTCTCCATTACTAACATGGATATCTATTTCACTATTCTTCAATTCCATAATATCTCTATGTATGTGTTTATCATCACAAATTTTTGAGACACACTCGATATATAATACCCATGAGTAATAGTTTGTGTAATTACTCTATAAAACATTCACATTTATTTTCTTAGAATTGTTCACTTTGGTGACATTTCCCAATCCTATATACCAATATCAAAATGTTTTATAGATCATTACTATACGTGATATCTAAATAATTATCATAAATTAACCCAAAATCTATATAAAGGACACATATGTGGATGAGTATCATGTTTTATATAATTTCATCATAGAATTTTAATGAAAGTTCTCCCACTAAAAATGATTACCCCATACATCATATCCATTTAGTGATTCAAGATCAATATTTCAATAAGAAATGAGACTACTAAGGAATTTCTCCCACCACTTCGTTATTTAGTTAAATAATCATATCTATCATAATAGTTTTGTCTCTTTATTCAAACCCATCATTTGGATAATTCTTCAATATATTCCTTTGGTAACCTAATCCTATTAGGTTTACTCATCTAGTGTAACCCAAAAAAATCCAAAAATGAGTGCCTAATCCTATTAGGATCACTCATTACTTTTTACCTTACATAAGATTATCTATGGGATGTTGGCTTTGATATGACCTACCGAATTGGATGATCAAGGTCTTGAAAAGTTTCGTTTTTGAATGAAACATGCACTTAGTATTTTAAGGGGTTTCTTTCAAAATCTCATGAATTTAATATACATCATATGAAAATTAAATTCATAACTATTTCATCATATAAAATCATTATATTCTAAATTTTTATTCATTTATGTTTGCATAATTATAACAATTTAGTTTTGGAATACATATTCCATCAACCAAATCAATATGTTTGCACCAAAATAATGTGTAACTATTTACATAACCCTCAAATCTTTATTTAATCATCCAAAAAATACAAGTATATTCATACATATCTGAATTAAACTCATTCATACGTTATGTGAAATTTTCATGAAAATGTATATAGTTATATAGTATTGAAAATATCCACATGTATAATCTTGTAGGGGTAGATATCTAAACCCTAACTTTCTTGAACAAGGAAAAAGCCTTCATTCTAGTGGGTAGTCTGACCTAATGTCCCACTCTCTTTAGAGACTTTACTCAAGTGATAATTAAATTCATGGTATCTATAACACCTAATATGTAAAAACTATATTCAATATCTATTCTCAATCCCATAACTCTAAAAATAAATCCAGGTAAAGGTAAATGGAAAAATAAATCTTATAGAATCCTAACTGTCATGTAATGCATGGCTCTATATCTTAGAATAAGTTTATCACATAAGTATAAGAATAAATAATATTCAAATTTAATAAATAATTTAATAAACATGAATATTAATGGGATTAAAAATGAGTAAATAGTTTACTAATTTTCTAAAATGTGGTATAAAAATACAAACTTTTCATATTTTTATTTTAGACTTCAAAATCCCACTTTATAAATTCTACCACTTATCAATTTAAATATATTATAAACCATATTAAAAAATAAAAATATGAAAAATTAAGTTATTTTATATTCTCACACTAAATAATATTGACCCTCAACATAATTTCTCAATGTAGAGGGATAGTGTGTGTCTGAACTGTTAGGAGAGGGGGGTGGCACTAGGGAAGGAAGACCACTATATGGGGTGGCATAGAGTTAGTGGACATGTAACGAGGTCGATGCAATGGAATTTAATGACCTCGTATAGTTCCCATATTATAATGAAGGATAATTACAACCCATTAAAGTTTGATGGGGGACTCACTCAATAGTGACATTATTAATCATTAAATACCCACATTGAAAACCACACTCTACAATGCATTGTCTCACAATGAAAATTCGAGCATGGTCCTAATATTACATTGATATTAAAATTATCATCATGAAAAGAAAAAAAAAATTATATTTTTCATGGCTATGATGTAACCTAAATTAACAACTTAACATATACAATGTTCATACTCCACATTACTTTGACCTTTTAGTGTAATATTGAGTAATTCACCTAAAATTACATTATCATATAACATAATGTTAAATATGTTAAACACATTTATGAATTTATAAAATGTTTTCTTCATTAAATAGTGATAAAAACACATTTATTTGATGAGATATATAACTGTAATACCACTAATGTGTTCTGGGGGTCATCAAATGATCTTAACAGTAGAAGAAAAAACACATTTTTCTTCTATATCCACAGCAATACCAAAATATAATTAATGAATAATATAAACATTTTTACCTAAAGTTATTAAAGATACATATTTAACTCTCTTTAGTATTCTTCATAAGGACCACTTTAGTTCATATGTAATCCTCCTTCATCTAAGGGGATAACACCGGCCTAAGGATCTCATAATATTCTTTTAGGATACCAAAACATATAAGAGATGTTAACACTTACTCCAGTGGAAAACAATGTTTCTATAGGAATATAGTTTTAGTAATATTTCATGTAAATGTTTCCTATTAACCAAGTTAAAAAGAGTTATTTATTTCCTTAATAAAAAGTGGCATCGACCCCAACCTATTTTAAAAAATCCATACACTATGAAGGGAACTGCTTCTATTTTAAAGGAAATTCCCAATGGTCTTGATTGATTAGAATTATCCCATAACATATCACAAACACTACTACCCATTAGAATAATATTAATTTAATTTATTAAATGAATGTTCAATCCATAAATAGAGTAACCATTTTGTCTTTAAATGATGAAAATTTGTAGTGATGATGCATGAAAATAAGTTGTAAGATTACACTATGTCAAGTACAATATAGTACTAGGTTTCATCAAATGAAACCCAAACAACATTGATATCAATGTAACCTTGGGATTGATCTTGATAATACATTGGATTAAACATATCATTAATCCATGTTAATCAAATGCATATTCCATTTATTTAATATCCAGAAACTAGTTATAGATATGGGGTTTTCTACTTTTATACTAGAATGATGTTCGAAAACCACAAGAAGGATGGTGGAAGAGACAATGGATACTACCATCACCATTGCAACTCTAGTGATATATAAATAAATTTAACATAGTCCAAATAGAACCACTATCTCTAGGGGATATAAAATAAATTTTGGTGGCTCATAACTACACTTCAAAATCATTTACATGAAAATTAAACCACCCTGATTTAAAGAAAAGAAAAACTATTTTAAACACCCAATGACTATATCTGAGCTCTAATAATTCCAATTTCATAAAAGAGGAATGAAAATATATAAATAAAAAACAATAATGATCTAAGTGTTGTAGTTTCCTGGATGTTTTTGGTTGATGTTAGTTACTAATTTTTCACTCCATTGAGGTATTTTTGTTCTTTATTGTTTATAAACGCATATATATATATGTGTATATATATCTATTTTATTCTTTTAAATATGTAAAATTCTTGTCAGATTAGATATTTTGATTCCAATGGATTGTACTGGAACAATCAAACCCTATTTTCCTTTGTAATTTGTCTAGTTCTTATTACCATTAAAGTGGGGGATTGGGTTTCTTTATATAAAAATCAAAAGGAAAGTGTAATTATTTATTATTTTGGATTCTCAAGTAACACTAAATCTAAGGATATGAGGCATAATAACTCATGTGATCGATTTTTGTATAAAATTTTATAAAAGTTTAATTTAATTTTTATTTCTAATATACACTCCTTTTTTATTTTTAATATATATTAAGTATAATTTTTAAATTTAAAAGTTTATAAAATAACTTACCCCCCCCCCCCTATCCCACCCTATTTTTGTCTTCTTTGACCAATAACAAACACTTAAGGTTATGAATTAACCCAACATAGTAACTATTTAGGTGAACTAGGCTAAGGATGTTAGTGGGTACCATAACTTTAATCTTATAGGAATGTTAAATCAACACATAAAAAATCAAATTATATATTGATATTTCATATTTTAAACTCTTCAAGAATCGTTATCAAAATATTAATATATAATAAAAAGAAAATATATTAGTATAAATATATATATATTTCAATGGTCATCCTCTGAAAAGAAATTGATTGGCCAAAATCAACTTAAAATCTAATTGGGTTCATTTCAATCAAATGATTATGTCTTGAGAGTAAATAATTTATTAAAATATTTTCGATATTTTTCTTTATGAATTGTTTCCATTTAAATTTTTTCAAGTTATTTTTATGGGTAGAGTTACTTATTTTCCATATTTTAGAAAAACCCATCTTAATGTCTCTATAGAAATTTATCATTCAAGCTGTGACAGTCTGTTTTTTATAAAAGTTTATCTTTTTACTTTTTTTAAAAGTTAGTATTTTCAATCAATAATCAAATGTGGTTATTTTCCCCTGGTGATATTTTTTTCAAATGTAGAGTTATAAATATGTGATTTTTGTGAAACTTTGTTTTTTTATAGGGGAGATCCTTATTAATTCTTTATATGGGATATTTTCTTTTATGTTTCTATCTTTTATCATCTCTCATTAACAATATGGAGAGTATATATTTGAAACCTCTATCATTAAAAAATGTGGGGTATATGTTAAATGGGAACAATACATGATATTATATCCTTCACCTATATTTTTTATAAGCATATAGAGGGAGAGTATAGTTGAAACAAATTTGTAATATAATTAGAGGATAGAATTTGTCTTATCATTAAGAGTTTCAAAAGGTACATAAGTTGTTAATTAAAACTCAATATGAATTTTATTTGATTTTTTTATACATTAATGTATTATTTGATTTAATCATCAAAAAGAGAATATTTTTGGGTCATACTTCAGATGCCACAATTATCCTGCTACAGATTAATAGGTTTTAATGATCTCAAGACCCTTATGTTTTTTCCCAAGACACTGATTTTATGATTGAACAAATTATTTCATATTATCATAATAAAGTAGAAGATTTTTTGTTCATCCTCTAGATATCACAATTATCATCCTCTTATGTGAGGTGTTTTAATGATCATAAGATGATTATATCTTAAACTAAAAGAAACTAATTAAGTTTTTTTAGTGTAATACATAGTAATTGATAAATGCATGGTAAAATGTACATATCATGGAGAATAGAGAAGGATACATATTAGTAATGGATGAAGACCATAACATACTATAATTGAATAAAAAACATAAGAATAAATAAAAGGATAAAGTAGCAGATATTAAATAATTTTGTAGAATCTCCATTATCATCAAGAGTGCATCTCCCCATAAAATCAAGGAAAGTAGATGACGTGTTGAAAAAATGAGTCGTATTCAAGTAATCATTTCAATGGAATCAACTTGATCATCCAGAATCCAACTACAATTTTAGAATACCTAAAATGTATATGTAACGCTCCGACCCCAGTTACCTAGAGTCGGTGCATTATTACATAACATCGGCATGATCAGAAGAAGGATCAAATCTCGAAAGACCGATTGGTTTAGTAGCCTTGGAAACACTAGATATATTCATAAGTCTTACATTATATAATAAAAATGAAAACTACAACAACATATTTTCTTCATATTCCACACTCATATCCCCACATACTATCCCTACAGGTCATTCATAATTTACTTCTTCATACCCTGGGAAATATAAAACATAGAAAAGGGGTGAGCTTAAATGCCCAGTAAGGGTAACAATATAGCGGAAACATTCATAAATAAGAATAAACATTTAAAAAAATGTATAACTAAAACAAAAGACTATTAATCTTGAACTTCAACATAGTATGGAAAAAATAAAATGAAATAATGTCATTTACTTATTCACATGGATATTCTACTAATCGAATAATCACATGAAATATCAATAATCACTTTCATAATGATGGAATGCATAATGCCAGACTATCATAACCACATATCCAAGGCCTTGTTCCAAGACTACAAATAAGATTTTGTCAAGGCCTTGTGACAAGACACTAGTTTGTCTCATGAGACCTACTGATGCATCGAGGAGCTATAGCGGGCTCCACCCGTCACATATTAAGTCCAATGCATTCCCATATGAAAAGGTTTAAACATAATATAAACATTCATATTAAAACTAGCATACGAAATGTAAATACTTTCACAATATTCTATGAATGGTATAAAAATAGCACATCCACAGTCAAACATATCACAAAACCTTCAATACAGTATAGAAGTTTTGTATCATAATAAATCAACTTCAAATAAGCGTAAAATCCATCAAAGGATGTTGACATAGATGAAATCAAAACTCTTTTTAGAGAAATATATCTTTCTATTTTTGAAATCATTTAAGAGTCATATATTTATAAAATAAAACATTTTCATTGAAAATATTCTTATAAGCTTGTAAGGAAGGCTTCGACGATTTTATAACGGCGGAAAATAACCGCACCCACCGTATAAGTTAAAAAACATTCTTACCTTAATTCTATCTAAAAGGTTAAAAGAACCTTGTTTGGAAAATGACGGAAAGATTCCTTTATAAAACTATTATAAAAAGTCAAACAAGGGTATAAATGACTTTAACCCATATTCTTTTAAATAGTAAAAATGTTTTTAAATACATTTTTAAGAAACATGGATGTGGACGATAAAGAGATCCTAGTAGATTATTACGTATAAACAATCTCGGATAATGAAGAGATTGTGAAATAACCCTTACCTTGTACTTTTCCTTGGTTGGGGTAGGTTAAAATCCTGTATAATGGTGAAATATTTGTTATTAAATTATACAAGAATCATATACATTAATATGATATCATATATGATCTTTTAACATTGATTTGTTAATAATATCTTAGTATTATCGTTGTTTCGGGTGCTAACTTACTCGTTTTATTTTATATGGTTTGTTATGTAAGCCATGTTTGTAATGGTTAGGTTGTATATTATTCATATCCAAAATGATATCAAGTCCTTAAATATCATTTTTAAATCATCAAATGATAATTATACATGAATGGATACGATGGAGAATGAATCTCATCGCGTTCGTGGAGACGGTAGTCCGTACGTATGCACGAGCGACAATATCATTATTTTGATATTAAAATAATATATAAATGGATGGTATATCATATATACAGAATCATTAACATGTTATATTTATTATTTACATGAGTTACACATCATTATTATACCCATCCAAATAATAATATATTTAATAACAATTACACCACGACGTGGAGACGGTAAGCCGTACGTACGCACGTATGGTGATATCTTATTCAAAGGGTGGATAGAATACTGAATATGGTTGTACCATATTTATAATAACATAACAGTATATATAAGATACTTGAGTTATTATTTTATAATGGTAATAACAATTAATGAAGAAGTGGAAGAAGAAAGGAACTTGAAAAGGGGTGGTGAAAACATTACCTCTTCTTCGGGTTATTCCTTTTGATTTGATCAAAAGGGCTCTATAGGTTGAATTTCTGATGAAACTAAGGCCTCTATGTTGTATTTAGGGATGTTTGGAGAGTATTTGGGTAGATTTTGGCCGAACCAAAAGGCTTTTAAGGTGTTAAGAAATGAGAAGGAGGATTGCCCTTTTATAAGAGGGGTGAGGGGCACCTTTGGAAAAGCTAGAAATATTAGTTTATAATAAATTTATATTCGGTTTCTAATGGCTCAAAAGTGGATTATTTAAATGTTAAGGTGGGGATGGGTCGAAAACCACTCAACCAATAGAAGTTATACAGGTTTGGGTACTTATATTAACCTTATCTTTAAGTATTAACTCTAAGTTAATTAGTTTCACTTTTACAATGTCTCTTTGTATTTTTATATTATATGGTTAATAAATTTACTATATACATCCAAGAGATCCCTAAGTGGTCCATTAATGATATAAATATCATGATATAAGTCTCTTGGCCAAACCATAGATTTTTAGGAATTTAATATCAATTAATAATATAATATTTGTTTTAAAAAACTCTTTTATGTCAATTTTGACTCTATTCAATAGTTGATTTTTTTGAAACTCATAACAGAATTATTACTTCTAACAAAGTCAATTAAATCAATAATAATATGTCATATTATCCTATAAAATTATTTTAATTCATTAAAACTCTCAAATTATATTTATTTGGGTATTTATAATATCAATTATTTTAATTTGTCACTATTATGGTAATTACTGCATCATAATTGTGTCATAATTAAATTATATTATATAAAGTCTAAAAATTATAAATAAAATATCATTATGTAGGAAATAGTTTTAGCTTTCTAATGAATATTTATAGTCTAAAAGGCAACATACATAACCCTTTTTAAAAATCGTTTTTTTAAAAGATATATGCTTGTGTCATTTTTGTACTTATTTTAACTTAATTAAAATTTAGTGTCCCTATCACCTACAATTGGCTCCATGGGGTCCCAAAATCGACCCAAAGATGCCTATGGTTGAAAATGTATCAACCAATAAGGCTAGGACACGTTTTAGGGTAATTAATTATTATTATAATATTATTTTTTTTAACCCTTATTTACCGGATTTACCCTTAACCATGGTAAATAAAATATTTACCGAAGTAATTATTCAAAATGTCTAAAAATAAAAGTTACCTATTTACACAATTTGAACATACTGATTCCAAATATGGAATCCATTTTTACAAATTCAAAACACAGAAGTGGCAGAAATTAATTTAAAATTAATTCCCCTTGTTAAAATAAAAAGCGTGTTTTTAACAGATAATAACTATCAAAAGATTGACACTTGTTTATGTCCGGTTTAATTGTAAAATTATCTACAATGACAAACATTTTATTAAATGGTAAAAATATATTCTAAATATACTTTAAAAACGCTCAAATTCATAATTTATCACTATTAATTATTTTGATTAAAAAAGTTGTTTTTAATTAAAATTTAGTAATTTTTACTATTCATCAAAATATTAAAGTTATCCGAAAAGTACCAAAATTTCACCTTAGGCTAAATTAGATATTCCGAATCCAAAAATGAAGTCCATTTTGAAATATAAAATATATATAATTTCAAAAGGTAGGTATTAATATTCATAACGGCTAGTTTGATTAGTTATGGTGTGTTAGAACTCGGTGTTGCGTACAACACACGCTATCACATTATTCAAAGAGAAGCATATCGTAGAAGCTTGGGGTGTTACATTCTACCCTCCTTCAAATAATTTCGTCCTCGAAATTTCTAGAATACTTATCACATGAAAAGACTCTGGTGGTTCTTCATCATAAGTTCCTCGGGTTCCCACGTTGCCTCTTCCATCTTATGGTTTCTCCACAAAACTTTTACCAGACGCGTCGTCCGGTTTCTCAGTACTTGTTCTCTCATATCAAGAATCCTGACGGGATATTCACAATAAGATAGATCGGGTTCCAATTCTAATTCTTCAAAGGTGAGTACATGTGTTGGGTCAGGCATGTATTTCCTCAACAGAGATAGGTGGAACACATCGTGAACTTTGGAGAGACTTGGCGGCACTGCCAATCGGTAAGCTACAGGCCCGATTCGTTCTAGAATTTCGAAAGGTCTGATGTACCTGGGACTCAATTTACCTCTCTTACCAAAACGTATGACTCCCTTCCATGGAGATACCTTCAGGAAAACATGATCACCGACTTGAAATTCCAAATACTTCCTTCGATTATCGGCATAGCTCTTCTGCCTACTTTGAGCTGCTTTGATGTGATTTTCGATTACCTTCACCTTTTCCATCGTTTCCTCCACCAGTTATAGACCTACAAGTTTTCTTTCACCAACATCATCCCAACAGGTTTGTGTGCGACATCTCTTTCCGTATAACGCTTCATATGGTGCCATCTGAATACTCGAATGGAATCTATTGTTATAGGAAAATTCTACCATAGGTAAATACTGATCCCACATACCCTGAAAGTCAAGTGAGAAGGATCTCAACATTTCTTCTAAGTTTTGAATAGTCCGTTCTGACTGTCCATCTGTCTGAGGGTGGTAGGCAGTGCTCAAATGAAGTTCAGTATCCATGGATTTCTGAAGACTCTTCTAGAATCTTGAAGTAAAACTGGGATCACGATCAGAAACAATCGATAGGGGTACTCCATGAAGTCTCAAAAATTCATTAATATATAGTCTTGATAGACGTTCCAGTGGTAGATCTTCTCCTATAGTAAGAAAATGTGATGACTTGGTAAGACGATCAACAATAACCCATATTGCATCATTCCTTCTAGGAGTCTTTGGTAGCCCCATGAAAAAGTACATCGTAATATTGTCTCATTTCCACTCTGGTATGGGAAGAGGTTGCATGACTCCACCAGGGTGTTGCCTTCCAGCTTTCACTTATTGACGAACCATACATCTTGACACAAAATCAGCAATCTCTCTCTTCATATTGTCCCACCAAAAATGTTCCTTCAAATCTCTATACATTTTGGTGCTCCCAGGGTGTATAGAGAAATTGGAACTATGAGCATCATCCAACAATTCCCTTTTTAGATCAGGTATATCGGGAAAACAAAGTCTCTTCCCGAATTTCAAAATTCCATCTTCATACACAAAGTCTCTCAGTCTCCCATCATTCACAGCTTTAATCTTCTTTTTAAATTATTCATCATCAGTCTGAGAACTCTTAATCCTTTATAGTAAAGATTTTTTGGCAACCATTTGAAAAATAATTGATGTTTCTCCTTCCCTGGTGATTCCCATGTCCATCTTTACTAGATCCATGAAAATTGGATCCCTTTCAATTCTCATATTGTTCAAAACTCCATGATCATTTCTACTCAAAGCATCTTCCACCTTGTTTCCCTTCCCCGGGTGGTAGTGTATCGTGCAATCATAATCCTTGAGTAATTCAAGCCATCTCCTTTGCCTCATGTTGAGTTCTTTTTGTGAGAAAATATACTTCAAACTCTTGTCATCAGTATAAATCTCACATTTTTCACCATAGAGGTAGTGCCTCCATATCTTCAAAGAAAAGATCACAGCTGCTAACTCGAGATCATGAGTAGGATAGTTTTGTTCATGAATTTTCAACTGTCTTGATGCATAGGCAATAACTCTATCATTCTGCATAAGGACACAACCAAGTCCTTTCTTCGATGCATCACTATAAATAACGAACCCATCATTCCCCGATGGTAGAGTTAATATAGGAGCATTGACTAATCTTCTCTTCAGTTCTTCGAAACATTCTTCACACTCTTTTTTCCAAACAAATTTAACCCCTTTACGTGTGAGCTTCGTTAATGGGTTATCCAATCGGGCAAAATTCTGGACGAAACGTCAATAATAACCTGCCAAACCAATAAAACTGCGTACCTCAGTTATACTCGTAGGTGCTGGACATTCTTGGATTGACTTGGTCTTAGAAGGATCAACAGAGATTACATCTTTAGAGACAATATGGCCAAGAAAAGAAATCTCTTGAAGCCAGAATTCACACTTTCTAAACTTCCCATATAATTCATGCCTTCTCAGAGTCTTCAAGAAAATGCGCAAGTGATTTTCATGATCTTCGTAGCTTTTGGAGTATACCAAGATATCATCAATAAATACCACCACAAATTCATCGAGATACTCTTTGAAAACTATATTCATCAGATTCATGAATACAGAGGGTGCATTAGTCAATCCAAAAGGCATTACAGTAAACTCGTAATGCCAGTACCTGGTTCGAAATGCTGTCTTCGGAATGTCTTCCTTCTTCACACACAACTGATGGTATCCAGATCGAAGGTCAATCTTTAAAAATTATTGAGCTCCATGCAGTTGGTCAAATAAGTCATCAATGCGTGGTAGGGGATACTTTTTCTTTATTGTTATAGCATTGATCTCCCTGTAGTCGATACATAACCTCATAGATCCGTCTTTCTTTTTAACAAAAAGAATAGGGGCTCCCCATGGAGAAACACTAGGGCAAATAAATCCCTTATTACTCAATTCCTCTAGTTGTTTCTTTAGTTAAACTAATTCTATAGTGTCCATTCTATAAGGGGTCTTTGATATAAGTCTTGATCCAAGAATTAAATCAATGGAAAACTCAACTTCTCGTTCTGGAGGATGTCCAGGTAAATCTTCCGGAAATACATCTACAAATTCTTTCACAAAAGGTACATCCTCTATTTGAATATTCCTTTACTCACCCATAGTTATTTCATTCTCTTCCTCCCCAATAATTGAATTTAGTTGAGCTACTGGGGGTGGATCTAAATTAGAATTAGGTGGTGACGATTCTACTCTAAAGATAATGTGTTCCTTATCATCATCATCAAGAATCGTAACCTCTTTCTTCTTACAATAAATCTTCGCATCATAGTCCGAAAGCCAGTCCATACCGAAGATTATATCAAACTCAATCATAGGTATGATGACGAGATCAGCAGATAAAGAACATTTATGTGCTCTAATGGGGATTGATTCACAAAACTTTGTTGCAATGATACTTCCCTTAGGAGTTTTAACTGACAACTCCCTTGTTGAATCAAATTGGAAATATCTAATTTTCTTAGAAAACTGGGAAGATATGAAACAATGCGATGATCCAGAATCAAATAATGCATTTTCTAAACTTGAGGAAACCATTAAATTACCTACCACCACGTCTTTCGGAGCTTCTACCTCATCAGTAGTGGTAGAATAAGCTTGGCCTTGATCCCTTGTCCTTTTTTGAGGTAAGTTCTCCTGACGCTTATGAAATTCATTTTCATAATGCCCCATATCCCTAAAATTGTAGCACTGAACATTGGTAGCTTCCTTCTTCCCCTTACAATCACGATCTTGGTGGCCTTTTTCACCACACTTGCAACAGACTCATGTTCCCTTCAAGCAAGTACCGGGGTGTTTCTTACCACATTTACCACAGGATGGATATTCAACCTTTCCCTTATTCCCCTTATTTCCATTCCCAATTTGATCAGCAGGTCTCTTCTTCTCTTTCTTTGCTTTAAAGTCATAAGACTTAGAGAATTCCTTTTCGGTCTTGATAGCACATGAGACAATGTCTTCGTACGATGAAAAGGATTGTGAGACTAATGCTTGACGGAGAAATGGTTTTAACCCATCAAATAAATGATAAATCTTACTTCTTGGGTTACGTATATAATCTCTAGTATACCTTTCTAACCTTGTAAAGTTATCCTTATACTTTGCGACATTCCCATCCTCCTTTTGTCTCAGACTCAGAAACTGCCTTTCCATATCTGCTCGGTGGTCACGAGGAAAGTATTTTTCTTAAAACAAATCTTTGAACTCCCTCCATTCCATATTTGATACTTCATCATCTTCATTCATATTTTGAATCAATGACCACCATTGATCAGCATCTCCGGTGAGGCGGTAAACTTCCATGATAACTTTTTCCCTTTCACTACTCCCCAAAGCCTGAAATATTTTATCAAGGGAAAATATCCATTACTCAACTACTAAGGGATTTGCACTCCCATTGAACGTTGGTGGTTGTTACCTCATTAATCGATCTAACATTGATCCTCCACGCTGCGGATCAGGGTGCTGCATACGGGTAAGGTTATTATTCATAACCTGAGTGAGTTTTCCCAGTATGGTGATTAGCTGATCGGCACCAGTTGCATCAACAGCTCCACTATAATTATCTTGAGCAGGAGGAGAATCCCAACATGGAGTGTGTGCATACGGTTTCCATTTCTTCCACTAGGCACCATTTCTAAACAATGGCATAAACTAGATCAGTTTATGAATCAAAATGCATAATCCCATACTTATAAAACACTTAACATAAATTGAACTATTTATGGATATAATCCATAATCATAAAAATGTTTTCTTTGAGAAATTATATACTCATAAACCCTTCATAAAGATTTGTAAATAAAATGAGAGTTATCCAAAGCATATCCCCCGGGAGTGTCGTAACCAAGAGTTCAGCAAGGCCCGTTGTCGTGCACCAGTTCCCGTTCGAGTCTAGCTCAAAGTGGTGTTTTCGGGTTTTACCCTTAGGTACATCTGTGCCAGAGCCACCTCTACCTTCTCGTATCCAGACATGGATGTATTGCTCGGAAAACTCACAAAATCTCAACAATACCAAAATTCTAGGAAGTTCTTCTATACTAATCCTCAATGTCCATCTTAAATATATGTGCTCTAATCAGAGTTTATCTAAATATAGCTTCCAAGGTTTGTACTAAACTTCCTCTGATACAAACTGTAACGCCCTGACCCCAGTTACCTAGAGTCGGTGCATTATTACATAACATTGGAATGATCACAAGAAGGATCAAATCTCGAAAGACCGATTGGTTTAGTAGCCTTGGAAACACTAGATATATCCATAAGTCTTACATTACATCATAAAAATGAAAACTACAACAACATATTTTCTTTATATTCCACACTCATATCCCCACATACTATCCATGAAGGTCATTCATAATTTACTTCTTCATACCCTGGGAAAAATAAAACATAGAAAAGGGGTGAGCTCAAATTCCCAGTAAGGATAACAATATAGCGGAAACTTTCATAAATAAGAATAAACATTTAAGGCAATGTATAACTAAAACAAAAGCCTTTTCAACTTGAACTTCAACATAGTATGGAAGAAGTAAAATGAAATAATTCCATTTACTTATTCACATGGATATTCTACTAATCGAATAATCACATGCAATATCAATAACCACTTTCATAATGATGGAATGCATAACGCCAGACTATCATAACCACATATCCAAGGCCTCGTGCCAAGACTACAAATAAGATTTTGTCAAGGCCTTGTGCCAAGACACTAGTTTGTCTCATGAAACCTATCGATGCATATAGGAGCTATAGCGGGCTCCACCCATCACATATTAAGTCTAATGCATTCAAATATGAAAAGGTTTAAAAATAACATAAACATTCATATTAAAACTAGCATACGAAATGTCAATACTTTCACCATAAACAATGAATGGTATAAAAATAGAACATCCAAAGTCAAACATATCACAAAACCTTCAATACGATATAGAAGTTTTGTATCATAATAAATCAACTTCAAATAAGCATAAAATCCATCAAAGGATGTTGACATAGATGAAATCAAAACTCTTTTTAGAGAAATATCTCTTTTTATTTTTGAAATAATTTAAGAGTCATATATTTATAAAATAAAACATTTTCTTTTAAAATATTCTTATAAGCGTGTAAGGGAAGCTTCGACGATTTTATAATGGTAGAAAATAACCGCACCCGCCGTATAAGTTAAAAAACATTTTTACTTTAATTCTGTCGAAAAGGTTAAAAGCACCTTGTTTGGAAAATGACGGAAAGATTCCTTTATAAAACTCTTATAAAAAGTCAAAAAAGGGTACAAATGACTTTAACCTATATTCTTTTAAATATTAAAAATGTTTTGAAATACATTTTTACGAAACATGGAAGTGGATGATAAAGACATCCCAGTAGATTATTATGTATAAACAACCTTGGATAATAAAGAGATTGTGAAATAACCCTTACCTTGTACTTTTCCTTTGTTGGGGTAGGTTAACCTCATGTATAATGGTGAAATAATTGTTATTAAATTATACAAGAATCATATACATTAATATGATATCATATATAATCTTTTAACATTGATTTTTTAATAATATCTTAGTATTATCATTGTTTTGGGTGTTAACTTACTCATTTTATTTTATATTTTTTGTTACGTAAGCCATGTTTGTAATGGGTAGGTTGTATATTATTCATATACAGAATGATATCAAGTCCTTAAACATAATTTTTAAATCATCTAATGATAATTATACTTGAATGGATACGATGGAGAATGAATCTCATCGCGTTCGTGGAGACGGTAGTCCTTACGTACGCACGAGCGACAATATCATTCTTTTGAAATTAAAATAATATATAAATGGACGGTATATCATATATATACAGAATCATTAACATGTTATATTTATTATTTACATTAGTTACACATCATTATTATATCCATCCAAATAATAATATATTGAATAACAATTACACCACGACGTGGAGACGGTAAGCCGTACGTACGCACGTATGGTGACATGTTATTCAAAGGGTGGATAGAATACTGAATATGGTTGTACCATATTTATAATAACATCACCGTATATATAAGATAATGGAGTTATTATTTTAGAATGGTAATAACAATGAATGAAGAAGTGGAAGAAGAAAGGAACTTGAAAAGGGGTGGTGAAAACATTACCTCTTCTTCGGGTTCTTCCTTTTGATTTGATCAAAAGGGCTCCTTAGGTTGGCTTTCTGATCAAACTAAGGCCTCTAGATTGTATTGAGGGAATTTGGGAGAGTATTTGGGCAGAGTTTGTCCGAACCAAAAGGCTTTTAAGGTGTGAAGAAATGAGAAGGAGGAGTGCCCTTTTATAAGAGGGGTGAGGGGCACCTTTGGAAAAGATAGAAATATTAATTTATAATAAATTCATATTCGGTTTCTAATGGATAAAAAGTGTATTATTTAAATGTTAAGGTGGGGATGGGTCGAAAACCAATCAAAAAATAGAATTTAGACAGGTTTGGGTACTTATATTAACCTTATCTTTAAGTATTAACTCTAAGTTAATTAGTTTCACTTTTACAATGTCTCTTTGTATTTTTATATTATATGGTTAATAAACAAACTATATACATCCAAGCGACCCCCAAGTGGTCCATTAATGATATAACTATCATTATATAAGTCTCTTGGCAGAACCATATATTTTTAGTAATTTAATATCAATTAATAATATAATATTTGTTTTAAAAAACACTTTTATGTCAATTTTGACACTATTCAATAGTTAATTTTTGTGAAACTCATAACAGAATTATTACTTCAAAAAAAGTCAATTAAATCAATCCTAATATGTCATATTATCCTATAAAATTATTTTAATTCATTAAAAGTCTAAAATTATATTTATTTGGGTATTTATAATATCAATTATTTTAATTTGTCACTATTATGGTAATTACGGCATCATAATTGTGTCATAAATAAATTAAATTATTTAAAGTCTAAAAATTATAAATAAAATATAATTATGTAGAAAATCTTTTTATATTTCTAATTTATATTTTTAGTCGAAAAGCCAACATATATAACCCAATGTAAAAATTGTTTTTCTAAAAGATATATGCTTATGTCATTTTTGTACTTATTTTAACTTAATTAAAATTAAGTGTCCCTATCACCTACAAGTGGCTCCATGGTGTCCCAAAATCGACCCAAAGATGCCTATGGTCTAACATGTATCAACCAATAAGTATGGGACACGTTTTAGGGTAATTTAGTATTATTATAATATTATTTTTTTAACCCTTATTTACCGGATTTACCCTTAACCATGGTAAATAAAATATTTACCGAAGTAATTATTCAAAATGTCTAAAAATAAAAGTTACCTATTTACAAAATTTGAACATCCTGATTCCAAATATGGAATAAATTTTTCCAAATTAAAAACACAGAAGTGGCAAAAATTAATTGAAAATTAATTCATGTTGTTAAAACAAAAAGTTTGTTTTTAAGAGATAATAACAATCAAAATATTGACAGTTGTTTATGTCCGGTTTAATTTTAAAATTATGTCCAATGACCAACATTGTATTAAATGGTAAAAATATATTCTAAATATACTTTAAAACCACTCAAATTCATAATTTATCACTATTAATTATTTTTATTAAAAAAGTGGTTTTTAATTAAAATTTAGTAATTTTCACTATTCATCAAAATATTAAAGTTATCTGAAAAGTACCAAAATTTCACCTTAGGCTAAATTAGATATTCCGAATCCAAAAATGAAGTCCATTTTGAAATATAAAATATATATAATTTCAAAAAGTAGGTATTACTATTCATAACGGCGAGTTTGATTGGTTATGGTGTGTTAGAACTCGGTGTTGCGTACAACACATGCTATCACATTATTCAAAGAGAAGTGTACCGTAGAAGCTTAGGGTGTTACAGTATAAATTTTTTAATAGATGAATCATAATCAAATAATTCTATGAAATAAACTTCCATATCTTACTGATTGAACATCAAGGAAATGAATTATCAAAATCCAATTGATGAATCCTTTAGAACCAAAATTATCATACAAACTCCATTTATAAGTGTAACATTAAGAAAATTGGATGATATATTGAATGAATGGAGTAGATTTATATAATTATATCTGTTTAATTAAGTTTATCATCAAAAATTTATTTACTATAATGGAATTCTAAGTAAAAGTTGACTGGAAGACTCTCATAATATCTAATAAAATCATAAATATCTTCCAAAATTTCTATCTGGTATTCCATTCCTATGATTACATTAATTCATAAAGATCATTCGAAGTCTATGGAGACCATACATGATTAGATAAGTACAATTAATATATTTTTTATAACTTAGTATCTTCTTCTAATGGTCATATTCCATATGCTGAGAATATAGAAATTATTCTACACATAGGATCTACATAAATAATAAATTAATGGTCATCAGGATAAGGTATATTGTATACAATAATCAGACAAATGGATATACATAAAAGAAGAAACATTGACAACAACATTTAGATAGGTGTATGAATAGAAGATAAATCATGATAGCTGGGATAATCAAATGATAAATAGTCAAATGTGAATCCATATAAAGCTACAATGATTATAATTATTAGTGTAAAATTATAGAATTAATATAAAGGACTAAATAGAGATTATTTAAAAAAAATAGTGTGAATGAATGAGATGGATTACAAAGATATTTGATAGAGTGTAAGGGGGATATAAAGCCACGTCAAATTATAGATTCTTGAACCATGATAGATGCAATGATAAAAATGAGAAATGGTTAATTATGAATCCATGTCAAGATCCAATGACTTTTTTTCTTGATATTCATATTTTTTATTCTATATAAATTCTATAGGATAGATAATTTTGGGAAATAAATGAAATGAATGAGATGTATTATAGAGATATCTGACAGAAATTCAAGGTTGTATCTTGTATGCATGGTTGAATAGCCCAAAATGTTTAGTTTTTTATTTATTTTTAAATAATTCTCTTTTTAACTAGGTTGAGAGGTAACCCTAACATGAACCATAGGCCCAATACATGACTTTGATCCTAGAGAAAAAAGGCCTAAGACATCAACCAAATGTCTCGAATACCTGACTATAAAAGGACAACCCATCTCCATCATTTTCTTCTTTGATGGTTCCTGAATCCCTAAATCGCATGGTTAATCATCTAGAATTACACCATATAGGGTTTCACAGTGCCTGGTACCAGTGAAAATTTATGTACTATCTCATTATTATAATCCATTTAGATCTAATATAGTGGGTAATACTTACTCTAATTCATCTTCTAGGACCTGCACCTATGTGGTCCCGTCAGAATGCATCATGACCCAGTGGTCCAAAATCCCATGGTCCAAAGTATTGAGGTGTCCTATAGGACCTATAGCCCAAAGTAAAATGGTGACTCGAAGGCCCTAGAGCCTGTAGGATCAATCCGGTTCCTCAAAGGCCCAAATCAGATGTATAATTCTCACTACTATAGTATCGATGTAGAACCTACTATATGACTTTTTTAGTGCTGCTATAGTAACATGGATATGTCCCTCCACTAGGATATGATCTTGGGTTTCATGTAGGTTTATCGGGTGTGTTAACCCCTTTTCTGCCACCCCAACAACATAAGAGGAGTATCTTGGAGTGAAGGAGATCTTGTATATAATGAAACATTTCTTTGTTCTTATTCATTCTCTTAATCTTATTTTAAGATAAACCCTCTTTTTATAGGATTAATTTTCTTTCTATTAAATACTTTTTTCCTTATTTCAATATTTTTTTATATCTATTTAAAAAGGGAATAAATACCCATCCATTATATTCACTCCATCATTCATCCTCTATTCCTTGTGAATAAAGAGATTTCATGGATAATAACTTATAAGTTTCTAATATTTTGATCAAATAATTCTTGTTTATAGGGAATTACATTCTATTAATATTTTATAAAATGAATTTATTTAGATGGTATTCTTTTATCATGTAGTAGACTCAAGATTTGTAGACCACTAATAAGAGAGGGGTGAATCAATTGTATCATTTCTATTTTAAATTATTCTTTGAAATTCAACCTCAAAAACTGATCTTAGTCTTAATCCTCTTAACTTTTTTCTCTCAACCTAAGCTAAATAAATTAAATAAATAAAGGAACATGAGAATAATATTTAAAAGGCTCGTCAATATGGCATAACCCTTATATTAATTTGTTTTTCACCCCAGTAAATGATTCTTGACTATAAGAAAATATTTACTTAAATGTCTTAGTGCTTCCCACACTTGAAAAAATTATGATTATGAATACACATTCCTATTTCACACAAGACTTACATAAAATCGTCTTCACAATAAAATCATATATTTAAATTGTTTTATCCTTTCATACCTTGAATCCCACGAGTTCCACAGCTTCTAACCATATGTAGAAAATTTTTCTCTTTTCTTCTCCCCTTGAATTCAATAATTGATAAGCAAAATAATGTATCTATATCTATATTGTTGATCTATTTCCTATCGATTAAATATATTAGAATTATGGGAAATCATAACATGAATAACATTCAACTCAATCCCTTTTTTATCTCATATTAATAGCTCATCAATGTATATTCTAACCAAGCTTTGTTATCTAACCAATATCCTGTGATATTCTGGAATCTATCATCTCCTCAATATATGAAAATCTCAACACCAATGATCCAAAACATGAATAGGTTTTTGTTTAGTCATCATCCTTTTATTTTTAATCTTCTAAAATAATTTTTTTTGTATGATACTATTTTTTTACTTCATCTTTAAAACCAAGATGACCTTCTCTTTAGTTCTGTATCAGACCCTCCCTTTTATCCTTCAAGAGATCTTGATTCTTCTTTAAGGTTCACAACTCTCAGTTTTCAATTATTGAATTAATTTTACTCTATTATTATTTTTCTTTAAATATATAGGTCACTAAAAATAATATTCTATATTTTTAGAAAATAGAAAATATCATCAACAATTTAGTTCTCATAATCTTCATTCAAATTTTCTCACCACTTTATACATGGGAATACTCCATGATTCTCATTTTCTTTTTGTCTCCTTTACCAATATCTCTAATAATTCTATAAAAGTGACATCATTTTTATATTTTTCTCATTTTTATCAAAATGTAAATATTCTAAAAAATTCCAATAGTCTCGTATATCTTCTCATCTTATTCTCAATGTGTCTTTACAGTACATACATGTTAATTTCACTATAAACAAATAATTAATAAATATAAATATTTAAGAATTATATAAAACCCCATCTTATTATTATCACTAAATCATCTCATACTCATATTCTTCATTTGTGAAAATCATATAAAATCACTTCACAGTTCAACACACTAGTAAGAACTGTAGTCACTCAAGAAAATAGCTATGTGAATACTTATATTTCAATGTCCAATTTAAATTATAATTCACTTTGTGATATTTAAATCCATTTGGAGGCATGAATCTTATATATTTATAATTAATTTTATCCTTGATCATAGATAATTAATTTTAAAATATTCTATTTTAAAATCCTTGAATAAATATAATACTTATCCTCTTTCATCTCATCTTCATTTTATCTACTCTATCAAAAAAATCATCTTGAATAGTAACTTTATTATGATATTTTGATCATTGAAAAATATCACGAACAACATCTAACATATCTTTATTTATATCTTTGATAACAAGGATGCTTCTTATCTTCAAACTCTTTTACTTCTCTAAAAATCATCTCATCTTCGACATTTTTCAAACCATCTAGTATCATTACATATTTTTTGATTTATTGAACAATGAGTATTAACTCTAGTAATAACTAATTTGTTTTCCATCAAAATAAATCAATTATAGAAACTCAATTTTCCAAAATTAAAAAGTCTCTCAAAATCAAACATTCTTTGAACTTCTCTATTCCTAATTTAAATATCATATTCTTGTACACTCATACCTTGTATATCATTTAATATTTTTCAATGAAAACTAGTCCTAACATTATCACAGTCATTTTTTTCTTCATATGTTTAATCTAGAAACATCATTTTTTTCACTATGTATTGATGTATATATATACATGATGATTACTCATAGATAGATGATTTTTAAATAGATTTAAATCATGATTAAAAAGTTATATATGATTCTGATGTATGGAAAAATCTTTCTTAAATAGATGAGTCTTAAGTAAATGATTCTTATGCAACTTTAGATGATTTTTACATAGACACAAAAATCATGTATAAAAATGATATAATATTTTTATTTACATTCCAAATAATTATTATGCACAAATTTAATTAGATAAAATGATTTTTATGAAGCACATGATCTTCCACGCATTGTTCCTTTTTCTCTAGGATGATTTATACATATATGTAAAGTGATAGTAAAATATCTGTTTCAAAATCCAAAATCTACATTTCATTAATTAGTAAAAAAATTTCCTTAAGTTATCTCAAGGCCCCTTCAATCTATTCGAATTTTTTTTGTAATTTATAAAACATTCTTAAATACCTCAACTCTATTTCCAATATCTATTTTAATATATAAATACTCAGGTTATAGTATCTTCATTAACTACCATAAAAATTATTTCATCCTTGAAAGTTAGTCTCCAAAACCTTCATCCATGTGGTGTTTCACATGAATTAAAATATTCAACTGTAATAGAACACTATCATGGAATCCTATAACACTAAAACCATCTTCTCAACTTTAAACATGTGTTCTGAATCTCCACATATAGAGAGTTTCACTCTAATTACTTCCAACCTATTATAGAAAACAATAGAATTATTCTATTAGTATTGAAAATCATTTCTCATGAAAAATAGCTTTATCAATCATCTGATGTCTTCCTTTTCAATTCTCCATAACGAAGATATCACAGTAATGTATAATGTAGTGTACAGTGACTATATCTTCCAATATCACTTTTATATATCTCCTTGAATATTAGTGTATTAATTGTTTATTGTCTTGGGGTTTATAAAATGGCATATAACTCTTATAAAACCTATTATTAATATATAAATATAACTATTAATATCCAATAGTAGCAAACTCTTCTTATTTTCCCATAATTCATAGGAAGAACCTCTAATCATCATGTAATGGGTGGATTTCAAATACATCACCAATTATCCATACTCATTATTTTTCACTTTTTCGCAACACCCATTGATAAAAGAAATATAGCCATTATATTCCAAATCCATTTAGGGACATCGAAATACTCATTTAGATTTGTTATCAATACAAAATTTTCTCCAATTTCAATATTACTTTTCTACACCAAATTGACAATAAATGTAAAGTAGAAATGGGTTTTCCCCTTAATGAAAACATAGGTGATGGGGAATAATTATACTCATCCATATCATCAATAAAAAATTAATATCTTAACCCCATTATGTTCATTATTATATCCTAAATCAAATATAAGAGATGATTGATATCACAAATATTTCTTAGGAACAATCCATCGGTTAAACACTCTAAATATACATAGGAAAACATGATTTATGAAAAAAAGAGTTCATAGCCTAGACACAAAATTTGTAATTAAGGTCTCAAACTGTGATATCAAATAATAATTCACTTCTTTGAGACTTTATAAATATATCTTTAAGATGAAATTGATCCTACACACATCTCAAACAATACATCAAAATAGTTCATGTTTAATAAATATAAATCGATGTTGTTTTTATAGTCACTCCCAATTTATAATTAGAAAAGAATCTTGAATCAAAATATATTTAGGAGATTGAGTATCATACCTCAAACTCTAGATTTTTGGGGATTTTTGGATTCCATATTTAACTAAAAATTCTTCATATATAATAGATTTCTCCATTTTATAGCTCCATGTAAATGGATTCATTCTATACCCCATCACATTTAATTCGAATATTAAAGGTTGATGCCCAAAAAGTTTTGGAATAATATAGGTTATCAATAACTAATTAATTTTATTTGTAGTGTCGAGGCTCAGATATAACCCTAAAAACTTCTTTATTATAGCCCAACTACTATAATAATTATTCATGTTATCTTTTCTCTTCATTTTGTAAGCTTCCTTCTATTTGAAAATTATGGATTTATTCTTGTTTGTAACATCCTTCTTAGTTACAATAAGAAATTTTACATAGGAAATTATACAAATTTCATTATTTTTAGCTTTATATTTATATTTATCCTTTTCCAGCTCATCAATATATATAATAAAACATTTTTTATTCTCGTGTTTATCCTTCTTCATAGGTGTGTATCTCATCTTTCTAACATCATAATTGGAACATGGAATTAATTGTCTTTTATCTTTATCAATAATAAATTTATTTTCACTAGATAGTCATGTCATACTCTTAATAGCTCTATGATCAAACTTTTTTCACCTTCCTCAGACTTATCCATTGGATTTTGAGTGTCATTTCTTAAGAAACCTCTTATACTCTTCATATGAGATGTCATCCACCATGCTAATATTCTTATGTATTTCCTTGATTGAATCCTTTTTTATTTTAATATTTCCCTAAATATATTGTAATATTCATGAATTTATTTAAAATATACATGATATATTATTTCATACCACAAAATAAGAATCTTCTCTGTCCTAGAGAGACATCTTTCTTAGATTTTATCACTAGCACATTAGGAGTGTCTTTATCATCTTACTTATTTAGTTCACTACCTATGGTAAAATTCATCTTAAAGTTTTTTTCATATTCATATTTTGTTATACCCACCTATTCAAATAAGAATGAGTTTTATGGATGGTTGGAATATACCATAATTCATTCTATGTCTGGACATATATGTATAGTCCTCATAGAAGTTCACAAGACATTCAAATATATTTTTACAAAGTTGATTCTTTTTTTATTGTACAATTTTATTCATTATATGAGGATTTACTATTATTTTATAAATGATATGGATAACTTGGAGAATTATTTTACTATAACACACTGATATATTATACTATCATTTGATATCCATTCTTCCAAACCTCCATAATCACCAACAGTGTCTAGCAAGTCTTCTTATCTTTCTAGTTGATACAATCTATCCAGATTTACCACCTTGTATTATTTTGTTAGATTTAACATCCTTTTGGTATTGGTTTTGTGATATTATATTTGTATATTTTCAAATATCATCCCTTGATTATATGGTGGTTTCTTGTAATTTTTAGTAAATAATATTTGTACAAATTTTTCTTTTCGTGTATCACTTTTTTTCAAAGTAGATTTAGTTAAACCAAAATTATTAGAAATATGAATTTCCTTTTTAAATTTACAAGAGTTGGATGGGTCTCCCCACAATTTTAATATCTCTTTACTACATTCACGAGTCACTTTTGAAGGAAACAAATAATCTTTGAGAATTGAGTGGTAGCACTTATCTTCGTATCTCTTTAGGAATGTTCGTCTTGGGTTGATTCTAGATTCCTAATTTTAGTTCCAAGATCTAATAACTTCATGTTGATGGAATATTTGTCAACCAAAAATTATTTTAATCTCTCTTAAACTTTTTATTTTTTTCTTCATGCATATTTTTAATCTCTTATAGAAAATTTACAAGCTCCTTTTACTATTTTTGTTTTCACATCCAGTTTTACATCTTTGACATTAACTATAAATTTACACATATTTTTTAATTAATGTATTAGATAAGTAATAACTTCTTAAACACCTACTTGTTATAAAATATTATTTGAAATTAATCAATATCCTGAAAATATCTTTCATTAAAAAGTGAGATTAATTCATCCTTTTCACTCACTAGTTTTTTTATGGTATTCCATATGTCGACCTTTTCATCCAATGATTTTTATATGGAATTAGATTCTTACACTATCTATAATTTATTATAAAATAGTCCCTTGACAAATTTTAGAATATAAGTTACAAATTAAAAAATAATCTTCTTCCATTAATCTCTAACAAATTATTATAAGTATTCAATAGTTCTGATTTCATTATACTCTTCACATATTGTACTTAAATCATAAAAAAATTGTGAAAATATACTTTGGATGTGAAATTAACACTTTGTGTATATTCATGTAATGGTCGAACCTTCACCTGGTTAATTTTTTTCCTCTTTATATTATCTCATATTCAAATTAATATATAAAAATTTCATTTCTAATTAAAAATAAATAGTGATTTAATTTTGATTTGATACTCTTCTTTAAACATCTCAAATAATCACTTCATTTAACCAGATAATAAGTAATGGTTGTATGGATATTTTCATAGGTGACATAGATTTTCTCTTATACAAGTTTTAGTTCTCTAAGGAGCAATGGGATAGTTAGAGGGGAGGGGTGAATCAGTGGCTTCATTTATTTTAAAAATTATTCTTTTAAATTTATCCTCCTATAATACTACCAGTCTTAATCCTATTAACTTGTTCCTCTAATCCATACTCGAATTAATATAATAAATAAATTCATAAGAACATAAGATTTAAAAGGATCAAATGGAAGGCCGAATTCAGACCTTGATTGGGTTTTCACCCCAATCAAAGATTCTCCACTATAGTCAAATGTTGACTATAATAATTTGGTGCCTCTCACACCATCACAAATTGTGCATACACTTTTTTGCATCCCATAGTATTTCTAAAAATTTAATTTCAAACTAAAATAATATATTTTCACTCTGTTATCCTTACATGCCTTCAATCCCAAAAGTTACATATCTTCTCGCTATGTGTACATAAGTTTTTTATTTCATCTCCCCTTAAAGTTAATCACTAAAGAGAAAAAGGATGTATCTACATACAATATATTGATCCCCTTACTCTCATCACATGGTCTTTGAATTCCATAAGATATTAAAACTTATAACATGAAACAAGGTCCCTATTTTAGCTTGAATTTATAGCTCTTAAATAGATCTTCTCTACAGAATTTCACATATAATTGAGCTCATATGGTCTTCTCAAATACATAAGCTCCCCAGTATATAAAATTCATGACCCAAATGATCAAATACATTCATAGTAAGTCAGCATGTATTCATCTTCTTCTCAAGATTTTGTAGTAATGGTTGTTGTAAGATCCTCTTTTTTACTTAAACTTAAATATCTATATAATATTCTCTTCAATTATATATAGAATCATTATTCTTTTACTTCAAGAAGTTTAAATTATTCTTCTCGACTTACAGCTTTTAGTTTTCATGTTTTGAATACCTTATACTCTCACCTTCATTTTCTTTTTATATATAAGTAACCAAAAATAATATTATCTATATTTAGAATTTATAAAATCAAATAAAAATTGTATGTTCATGTTCCACATTCACCTTTTTCTCACTCTTTTATATGTGATATTTCTCTAAAAAATTCATTTTAGTTTAATATTCTTGACCACTATCTCCTATAAGTATATAAGAGTTCCCTCACTTTTTCTCTCATTGTCATTTGTCTCAACCAATTGATGTTCTATAAAATTCCATCATTCTTGTATTTCTTCTCATATTTTTTCTCAAAGTGTATTTACAGTAGTTTCTTGAAGAATTAAAAATAATATAATAATTTATCAATATAAATATATTTTAATTCCAAAAATAACCATGTTATTCTTCTCATTAAAGCATCTTTAGAAGATCTAATTTTTCTATTAGAATCATATAGTAGTACATTATAAATCAGTATGGTAGTAAGAAATTTATTCAATAAATAACACATAATCTTAAATATTAAAATTTGAAGGTCCCAACATGAATTACAATTTACTTTAAGATATTTAAATCCACTAAAATCATAACTCTTCCATCTTTATAAATAATTCTATCATTGATCAAAGATTTATGATTTTCAAATATTCCATTTCAAAGTATTTTAATAATTTGAATGGTGATCCTTATTCATCTAATCCTCCGTTGATTTAATATTTATCTAAAAGTAAACATAACATGCAACATTATTATGATATTTAGATCATTGAAAAATATAACTAGAAACATCTTATATATCATTCTTTCCAGATTTGATAATTTAAAATATTCTCATCTTCAGTCTCATTTAATTATATTCAAATCATATCATATTTGAATTTATTCAAATCTTATAGTATCATAACTTACTTTTGTGATACATTCAACAATGTGGAACCACTCTGGTAATAAATATATTATTTTCCATATGAATACATAATCTCTGGAAACTCAGTTTTTCAAACATGAAAAGTCACTAAAAATCACACTTGCTTGGATATTCTCTATTCCAAAATTGAAAATCAGCTTCTCATAAATTTACATCTTGTATAAAACATATTTTTTAAAATTTTATTCTATGAAAATCATTCCTATAATCATTATAATTATTTTATTATTGAAAATATTAACCTGTAAACTTCATTTTTCACTAATTTATGATGTATATGCAGATAAACATGATGGTTAAACATATTAAAATGATATTTATGCACAAACAAATCATTCTTACATAGTTATATGAACGTTTTACACATATTCCATTCATATTTACACAAATTATGCCTCAGTGGATGGTGTATATGCGTATTTAGTTGATATTTAAAAAAATACCATATCAAGCATATACTGAGTGTAGTTGATGCTTATGTACATGTCAAATTATGATTATCCATAACTTGAATTAGCTAAAATGATGGTTAAAACGTACAATAAAATCCATACATATTTTATTTGTATCTGAGATGATTCATGCATAGATTTCTAGAATTATCCAAATTTCTACTTCAAACTCCAAAATTCATACATCATTAGTTAGGCTCAGATTCACCTCAAATAATTTTAGGGACTCCTTAATGTATTTAAAACTCTTTAAAATAGTATTGATAATTTTTAAAACCTTCCCAAAACTCTCTAATTCAATTCTCAAGAACTCTTTCTATATATTAATACTCAGGTTAAAGTATCTTCATTAACTTCCATGCACTTTAGTTCAACCTTCGAAATCAATCTCCATGACCTTTATCCAAGTGGTGTTTCACATGGATTCTATTACTCAACTTCAACAGAATAGTATAATAGAACCCTCAAACAATAAAACTTAACTTTTTACCTTAAACATGATTCTATAATCTTCCCATGTAACAATATTTACTCTTGACATTTCTAGTCTATTTTATCCAGTATTGGAAGAATTCCATTATTACTAGCCATTATTTATCATAATTATTATCTCAATCAATATTTGTATGCTTTCATTTACCATTATCCATAATGAAAATAGATCACTCCATGTATTATGTAGTTTAAAATTCATATGTGTTCAATGGTACTTTTCATTTATCTTCTTAAAGACCAAAAATTAAATTGACTTATGTTTTGGGGATACTCACATAGCAACCAACTCTTTCAAACTTCATCGACTATATATTAAATTCATGTGAATATCCAATTGTATCTATATCTTATTCTTTAATTATATTTCATAATAATTACCTCTAATATTCATGTGATGGGAGGATTATCAATAAATCACCCATTATCCAAAATTATTCACTTTTACCTTTTCATAAAATCCATTGAAAAAAATACAAGAATAAACATACAAATCCATATGGAACATTACATATGTTGATCCTTGACTGATTAATTCATGGTTATAATGATCAACAAAGGATTAATACCATTATATACAAGAATTCCATTAAAGTTTGATGGTAAAAAAACAAAGGTCAAAGTCTAATACATACCAAAACACTATTTACTTTTGGAGTATAATAGAATTGAAATATAAACTCAATAAATAAATAAAATACATTGAATAATTCTATAGAGTTGTAAATACCATTAAAAGTTCATTTACCCTTGGAAAATAAATGAAAGAAGTTGATGTGAAGAGTAGATAAAGTAGAGTTGGGTGATTGTTTTTATTGAATCAGCCTGGTTATCCAAAATCCAACTACTGATAAAACATCAAGAAAATAGATGATTATTTTAATAGATAATGTGGAATTGGATACTTATATGAAATTAGTTTCAATTTGTTATCGATAAAATATCATGAAATGGATGATAAAACGGATTATGCCTCCTTTAAAATAAACATTATTTTCTTGACTTCATCTACTTATATAATATCAAGTAAATTGGATGAAATAATAAGTGGATGAGGAAATGTTATGTAATGATCTCTGTGGAATTAACTTCATCATTTGAATTCTATTTTCTTGATTAAAATACATAGATGAAAATTTTAATGGAATAATCTCAAAAAATATAATAAAATTATAAATACCATCTAAAAATCACCTCTAACATTCCATTACTATTAATTCTTGAAGTAATAATTATTTATCAAAGACCTTGATGAAAAAAAATAACTACACAAGTATAATGGCTATATTTTATCTTACTCATAATTGACTTTCATCTATGATATCCAATATATTGAGAATCTAAATAGGATATTCCACATCATATCTAAATGAATGAAATAGAAGTGGTCATCAACATAATTCATAAAAATTATAATGGTCGACTAAATATAATGATATATAAGAAGCCACATCAACCTTAATGGCTAGATAGATGAACAACTGACAAATAATCCATGATAACAACAGTTTACAAATGAGTAGTGATCATTTAAAAAGTTGTTTAAAGCTTCATTGAATGGATTTCTCAATTATTAGCTCCTCAAATATATATAGATCCCTGGAGATAGATAATTTTATGAAAATAGAGGAAATAAATGAGATATAATATGAATACATATGATAGAGATCAAGGGGGATATCTTGAATTGAAAAAGAGCATATTTATCACGACATATCCCATTTTCATTCTTCTTCCTCTTAATCATATTTAAATAGAAAGTCTTTTCCTCTTGGATTTTTATCTTTTTTAAAATCCTTTATTAATTTTGTATATTTTTTACTCATCTTTTAATAGCACAAGGACATATAATTTGTATTCACTTTATCATCCATCCTTCTTTCCTTCTAAATGAATAATTTCCAATAATAAAAACTTATCAAATCCATATTTTCTAATCAAAAATATCATGGGGAAAGTGAATTTTTTTTCTACTGATCTATGATCAATAATGTTATAAGAATATAAAATTTTTATATGTAAATCAATAATCTACTAATTTTTGGGTCAAATTATCAAGAAATAAAAATGACTAAACAAACAACAATCAAGTAAATTATCAATTGTAAAATAAAAAATTTTTAAGACAAAAAATTACCAGAACTCTGTTTATAGATGAAGAAAAAAGGAATTATATGAATAACTCATTAGACCAATATGGAGAGTATGAAGACATTAAATTAATTATTATTGTTATCTGGATTGCATTTACTGATGAAACGTCAAGGAAAGTGACATTTTTACACAAATTATAAAGTAAAATTAGGTGATGAATTATGCATAATAAAACCAATAATTATAGATCAAACTAATTTTGGGGAATCAAAAAAATAGTTGAATTGATGAATAGATATTTATAATGTAATTTTTTTTCTAAATTTACTATTTATGATGCTTAAACCTCATGAACCCTTTTGGGTATTTCTGCAGGATGGCGCATATTGAATTCAATAGGATAAGAGGTCATCTCATCCTATATAGGATCTTGTTATATAATCTAGTTATCTCTTATATATTTAAGATTATTTTTAAATCCTTCCAAATAATAATAATTGTTACCCTTTCATGAAAGTAATTTATTGATACCATAAATTTATGAGAACACCATGTTAGGGGTTCTTTGTTCACCCACATTAATTATTTACACTACAATTTAAATCTATATAAAAACATGATTTGGAATTTATAACCATCTCTAAAGGTGTAATTTTTTTTATTGGAGGGATTAGGGTCATGATATGGACTTCCAATATATCCATATGAATGGAATAAAAAATCATAAAGTTTATTTACATATAATTAATCATATCATAAATTTTATGTTTTTGTGGAAACAATTGATGAGGTTAATTTTAAGGTCATGAATCCAAGAATGATGGTGTTCCTTTTAGGGTTGTGTAGGAATGACCATTATGTCATATTGTTTAAAGTAATATGACTGGGTTTTTTTTTGAAGTAGTTTAATTACATGTTTAGTTGCCTAATTTATAAAAGGAATATATAAATGGTTTGGTATGGAGATTATGTGTGAGAATTCTGTTCTAGTTTACTTTGTTATATTATCAAGGGGAAGGTATTAGGGATTACACTATATTAGAGGCCCTATGAATTAGGGTTATGTGATGGCACATTTTTTGGGGGGGACCTGAGTGAAAATAAACCACTAAAGTTAGAAGATACACTTGGGTGAAATAGAAAGGTTTTACCTAGGTAGGTAATCTAAAGAAGTTTTGAGCCTTGGGTTATATATGAAAGGTAGGAAAATGACCTTTTTAGGGATAAACCTACATAAAATTGGAATTATATGATTTATGAAGTCCACTAGGGATTGATTGAGGTAATTTTCTTAATTAGGGGACGTGGGTGAGTGGGGTTCCAAAATTATCCCTTAAAGTTTGATAATTTCACCCAATGGATGAAACCTTGGAACAACTATACTTCACATTTAATTCTTATAGACTCTCCTCAAAAGGGTTCCTTCTCCAAAACCAATATGGAGGTCTGGGAAAAGTAGTATTTAATGGGGGTTTAAGTGTAAAAAAAATTGAATGACACAAATACTAGTTTCTAATAATTCTCCTCAGTTTTTATTTTAAAATAACCAAAATGAGAGTTTTAGAAGACTTAAATGTTTAGGATAGATATTTATTTTCTCAAGTTCTCAATGTCTCAATTCGGTGGATCTTGATCTAGCATTTTTGTAAAATTTGAATCTTTGGGGTCTTGTTAAATACATAAAAGGAATATGTTCCTAAAATTTTGTGATAACTATTATAAATGATTAATTTCTTTGTGGTAACCATTTTTATTTCCTAGCCTTAACACAATTAACTAACAATGGTTGAAATCAGGGGAACATGCATGGGGGACTTCAGCATGAAGTGTGCATGAAATTTCGAATGGTGTGTATTTAGGAGTTAAGCAGGGAGCACATGGGGTTTTGGTAAGGAGTTTTCATGATATTAATATATTTGGATGCTAACTAAAAATTATTTCAAATTTATAAATTATTAATTTAACTTAAAATGGCCATAAATTTTAATTTTGGTGTCCATTTTGGTTGCATGAGCAGTCAAATAAAATATGAAAGAATGATTTACATTTTTTCTATTAGGTATACCTATATCCTAAGTTTTTCATAGATAAAATACATCTAAAAATCCTTAAAAATGAATCTGAATATTTATATAGAATCCATGGTAAGTTCTCCATAATAGTTTATCACCACCATGCCAAAAAATTGGGAATATTATTGAAGAATATCCATTCCTCAGTGTCTAAAAAATTAGGAAACACATGGAGACCCCATTTACATCTTATTCATGTATTGTGTTATCTTTTTTTACTCAACTTCTGTTATCTAGATGACGGTCACATCATGGATTTCATGGAAAATTGTGTGGAACAAATTGTTTTGTGCCCATATCAAATTCAAAATTTTACTAGACAAACATCAAGTAAATATATGAGTAAAAACAAGGTGATGGCCCTTGTATAATAAAAATTATCATTATGAATCCACTTATAGATGGAGTGCCAAATAAAGTAGATAAAACACTGGAAAAATGAAGAATAATCATATAATGGTCTCCATGGAATCTATTTCATAATATAAACATCATTTAATGGAATGGTAGACTAGGGATAAATTTTAATAGCATAATTTAAAAGATTCTAAGAAAGTCATAAAAAGAATTCAACACTTATTTATGTAATTATATTCCTATCAATCCTTAAATTCATAATGATTGTTCAAAGAGTATGATGTCTATACTTGACTGGATAAGTATAATAATTATATGTTTTCTTGCTTATAATAACATTCCAATAGTCGTATTATACATTTAAATAAGTTAATGAGGATTCTATAAATGATCTCAAAAAAAATGAATGAACAACATTCATCACGAAAATTCATGTTGTCTATAATGGTCAAATAAATAAATGGATATATAAGAAGTTGTGTCGACCTTAACAGTTAAATAGATGAATGGATATAAGAATAAACATGATGATTTAAATGGTAAAATGACAAATAGTTGTATCAGAATCAATGTTAATATCCAGTGGCTATATTTTACCCCCCCCCCCCTCATGAAGTTTCCTACCAGAGTTAATATATTTCCTTATCACAAACCAATAGTTTTAAAACTAACACTATAAGGTTATTAGATTATGGAAGGGGATTTGGGGGTGTGGGTTCAATAAAAATTTTCTTTCTACTCATTAATTTTTTATGTAGAAAGATAATTGATAGAAATGTGATTTTTATAGTCATTGATGGTCATAGATACCTCAAAATTAATACAATCATCAATTAAAATACAATCATTACATTTATCTGAACCCAAGAAATAATAAAAACATTAATCCCAATGAAAAGTATTGGTGGGTGATGAAAATTACGAATTTAGGAAAGGAAATAATGTTTTTTGTGTGTCGTCAGGGATTAGTAACATCCAATGAATGTGTAGAGGGGATTTCTTCCCCATAGGATGTTTCATGGAATCAAGTATGTTACAATGAATTATTTCTCCCATAAACCCCATGAGAAACGTTCCATTATGAATATTTATTATTATTATTTTCAATTCAAGAAATTGTCTACCTAATATGAGTGGATCATGTCCATGTTTTTTGTTATCTTCATTATCAAGAATATATAATAGCAGTTGGAAAATTATTTTCACTCATATGATGATATCCTTAATTACCCTAGTTGGGCATACCATGCTCATGTTTTCATGTTCAATTATAACTAATGTTAGTTTAATATCTCTAACCTGAAAATAAGTGTACATAAATTAAGTCAAAACATTAATCAAATCACCTAAATCAAGCATTGCATCGAAAAATAGAGTCTCCCTATTGTAAAATGTTTCATAAATGTTCCTATATTTTTAAACATGGTCAGAATAACTGGTTGTATCAAGGATGATACATTCCTTCCATGGTTCACTATCTTAATTTTCTTCATTCATCATCAGTGGGTGTAAATAACTTTTAAAAATTTTCCATAGTAATGATTTTTTTTGTAGCATCCAAGATAGGAATGATAATTTCCATCCACATGATCAATTTATCAATTTCATTATCAAATATTATCCTAGATTTGGAGATTATTTAGGGAAATGGAAAATGAGTGAAAGGATGATGGGAATGATCAATGAAAACTATATTTCCCCTATTATCCCTATTTTCATTACTAATACTACTCAAAGGATTCTATAGTTTTGAAAAGGGATTAAAAGTCAAGGTACCTCCATTTATGATAAGATAAAATAAAGGAATGGTGGGAGACTCAAGTAAAGTGTTATGAAGGGATGATTAAAATTCTATATAAAATCGAAGAATAATAGAAATATCAAAATAACCAAAATTTTATTTATAAATTTTTAGTGAGAAATAAAATAAATAAATCAATGATATACCTTTCCTCTTGGGAATTCAGATTAACTAAGCTTCACACAATCTTCATTGAGATATCTAAGTAAAAAAACCAATGGGTTCCTCTCTCTTAGGGTGTCCATATATCACATAAATCTCCTAATGCTCAGGAAGGATATCCCTCTTATCCATGGTCAACTAAAACCTTAATATTGAATAAATAATGGAATTATATCTAACAATGGTCTTGTTTTTTAAAATCTATAATGGTATCAATGAGTTTTATATTCACAACACCCTCTGTGATGAAAAAAATAGTTTTATATAGGCCTCTAAAATCCAAAAAGGTTAACCTATATTCATGAAACGTTTCATAAAATTATCTTAATGTTGAAACTATGATGAAACATTATCAATACTCGTAAAAAATTTTTTAACATTTAAATATTTCATGAAAAAAAATTCTAACTCCTTAAAAACATAATATCATAATAAAAACCTAAGCATGATATCATTTGGGATAGAGAAATGAAGGATATACCATGTTATCTCATAATGTGATAATCACTATACATGATCACCCTTGAATAGTGACATTCAGTATTCTATAGAGATCCCATATATATCCCATTACATCTTCAATTTCATAGAATATGTGGTTTTAATGTATATGTATATCAATCTCCCACTTTCACCAAAGCCTTATAAAATTAGCGCACTTTCACCTTATGTCAAATCATAGGAAAACACTCATGAAATTATAACCTAAATAACTTTTGAATGTATTTAAAAACTATTTTTGGAAAGTATATCATCTATTCTCACTTGATGTCACATAATATGTACAACTTGTTAGAAATACATGTAGAAATTCTTCTAGATATCCACTAAAATCTTTTTAATGTAACCCTAAATGTTTTATAAACCACATCCTCATTCCCATAGCCATAAATTGAAACCTCATGGGCCTTTGTATCTTTGAAAAAATTATTAATTGTCTAATTCATAAATATAAGAAAAAATATCCTCTAAAAATTTAATCAATGATACTCAAGATATAAGGGGATTTGGTATGATCTCTATCAAACACATATATCTCCATACCTATGTCCACAGGTTGTATCATATACAATTATTCTTAAACATAAAGTTATTTTGTCCAAGAAATCAAGTGAAAATGGGACATGAAGTATGTCTGTCCGATATATATGACTCATGTGTTCTCGATTCATCCATTATAAAATAACCTCGTTGATGAATGTTTCACATTCCATTCATCTTAGTGGATGAGAACATCACATAACCCTCATCTATATAGATAATCACATCACATGAACCTTATCTAGGTAGGTCCTTACGCTTCCCATGTCTATCTCAACTAATGGCCCATATTTCGTACTCATCATTCGAGATGAAAGATATCATATTGGTTAAGCCTTAAATGATGGCATGATCAGTAACATACCCAACCACCCTTTTATTAGATAAGACCCAAGGATTCCATAATAAAGTTATAAAAGTGTTAAGGTTATCATGATAATAATATTACCAACCTCATGTACAGGGAATCAATATAAAAGATGAACCTCAATCATACTAAAGGCATAGTGTATAACAATCTCTGTGTTATAATTGGTAGGTCAACCAAAAAATAAAACATATTCTGCGCCTCATTAGCATATTATAATTATATATAAAATCCTACTCATTTTAACCTTAAAATTTAATCAAAATCTATAATACTCCATAATGAAAATCAACTAGGGATAACTCAAAGTCTTACTTTTGGAGGTCAAATATCATTTCACATTATGTAATATATGAAACTGATGTGAAAAAAGATAAAATGGAGACTTCCTACTATATAACATGATAATTTTATATTATTAAAATCCTTTAAAAATACTTAACAAAACCATACATTAACCCTTTTCATATCATATGTCATATGAAGTAACACAACATAGACCTAATGTTTTCTACACATTTCATGTTTTTTTAAATCATTACACATCTATGTAATTCCTTTAAATTAACTACATGACCCTAAAATGCCCATCTACTAAACTATTTTAGTTGGTATAATCAATATTGAATATTTTTTTGTTGAGCAATGGTGAAACCTAGGAATCATATTCCAAATTTTTTACTCTTTGAACATAGTATTAAATATATTTATTTTGAAACATAAAATGTTTTTACGTTAAAAACTTATTTTCTCTACATAGAACTATTTATAAGTTCATCATAACCATTATCACCCTTATAAATTTTCCATTAATAATTTCTTTTGATGTTATTTGGTAAAAAAATTAACACATTCTATTAATCCTTCTTTTCCAGCATGTATGAAACACTTTTATGATATAAATTTATATTCAATTCATTGTGGTAACAAAATATAACTTTTCAAATATCACTTTACCAATATACCCCAAAATATTTTTTGATATTAAGACACGTTTTTTATTATTTAATGGTTTAAACTTTTATTTGATACACTTTTAACTTCATTAAGTCCAAACCTGTTCCCACTAGAATCTTAGAAACTATATTATTTTCAAAATATCATACTAATATATACAAACTTATTTATATTTAAGAAATAAAACTTATTCAAATTAAAGGAAATATTTATAAAATAAACTATCATGTCCATATCATCTATGGTACTCTTATGTTTTTGAATAAATATTCCTAAAAGAATGTATTATTATTTAAAAAATTCAAATTTTGGATGGAGGGATCTCTTTCCCTCATATTTTAATAAATATCTTGGATAAACGCCTTTAACCTGAATAAATTTATTTTTATCCTTATCTTATTTTCAAGAATGAAATAGAGGTTTATGAGTCATAAACCATGTATATTGTCTCATTTATTATATTTTATTGAACTCCATGAGTTAACAAACATTTTAATTATCACTTGATTAAAGGCCACCAACTTCATTGGTTCTTAAAATTATTTTAAACTCATATACATTTACAGAATTTATAAAATATGAATTTGGTAATTGATAAAAAACTATTTTATTGAATATTTTATTGATAATAAATTATATAATTTCCTCAAATTGTGTTAAATATGTTTAATTAGAAAGTATTTGGGATTAGATCATTCATTCGAATATTTGATGAAAATTCTAGTTTTACCCTTTTAAAATCCCTGTAGTATTTCAATAATAATTATTTTTATTTGAATTATTTGAACTTAATATTTTGTAACTGTATTCCTTACTCAATGGGCTAAAACTGTTATTCAGGACACTAGATAAAAAGAATTCATTTGGATGGAGTAATTGGGCCATAAAGGCAAAGGTGGGATGGACACAACAGAATAGAGAAGCTTCTGTATTTCAGCCATAACTCCTTCATATGGGCTTCGATTGAGCCCAAAATTTGATAGGCGATAGAGGACCCATATCCACACATATTACCCTTGTTGAAGGCCAGAAAGTTCACAATTTTTGGTGGTGAAATGGGCGGTGCCATTTAGCATAAAATATTTGTCTGAGATTCCCCATTCAAACTTGAAACCACTTTGAACCTAGCCTCCCCACCACTCTATAAATTGGTGTTTTTCTCATTTGGTGGGGTTGGGACGTGCATTGGGAAGTTGAGGGAAGAGGAGAACTAGACCCACTACAATTATCTAACCATTTAAATATGGGTAGCTCTTGAAGCAAGGATCCCTTGGATGAAGCCTTCTTCTTCTCCTTCGTGTTGTAATGCTTTTGCTTGTGTAATAAACTTCTTTGTTCTTATTTTATTTCTTCTCTTTTCTTATGTTTTGTTTAAATTTATTCTTCTATTAATCCTTTTCTTTGGTCTGGAATTATTTAGTAGAAGCTTTATTGGGTTATACCCATTATAAACCTTTGCACATGAAAAATGCTTCTACGATGATTACGCCACCCATGGAAGAGTAGTCTTTTAGTAATCGATCTATCTTCTACCCTCTTAATTTAATTATTTTGAATCCTTGAGATACTTTAATTTACTTAATATGATCCATGAATTGTGTTTTTAAATTGTAAGAATCTAATAAAGAAATTGAATAATTAACACAAAAACACGCGAGGTTGAGATTTTATGTAAATTGTGAGAGCGCGATCTTAATCGGTAATGCAATACCAAACGGGATAAATTTGTAGAGTTAAAATATAATCCCTAAACACAATTCATCCTAATTTCCAAAATAGATATGTTCTATAATTAACCACTGACCATAAGATAACCTTAGAACAACAATCAAAGCAGGGTGCTGCGATTGCGTGTTCCGAATCTAGCCTAGGGTTTAAGTAATTCCATCATTGTCGTTAAGTTAACTCTTATAGGGTTCGAGGGTTACCAAATTAGGGGATAATAATTAAGTGGATATTGATATAAATGATAATTATTAATAAGTAAATGAAGAGTTATAGTTATATTGATTACTCCTTTTAAATATTTCCTAAAAAACATCTTTTTATTGTGTCATTTTAATAAAACTTCATTTTAAAACTAAAAACAAAAAATGAAATATTTTTCCAGCAAACTTCTTCTAGATTTATAAACTATAAACAAACCCCATCCTTTTATGTAGTGTTTAAATTATATTATATTTTATTTTTATAATATCTTTTAGAAGTTGTTTTAATTTACTTTCTCCTTTGTGAGACGACCTTGGACAGCCACTCTGCTGCACCTAAGTACCCCAAAATCACACTAATCATTTGAGGGCACCCACGTCAGCGCTCTTTCAAATTGGGGTTGTTGACAGGGATGCAAGTAATTATTTCAAATAATTAGAGTTATTTATTTTATTTTACATTTTATTATCTTCCTCTCTTATTTCTTCCTTTCTTACCCAATCTGATTTCTTTTTTCTTCTTCTACTTTTATTTTCTTCTACTTCTTTTTGGACCATCAAATCAAACTTATAATTTTTATTTTACTATGGTCTAATTTCCTTATTTTTATATTTCATTGATTTATGACATGAACTAATCCCGAGGATCTCTTAGATCTTGACCCTGATATTGAACGTAGCCTTCGAGCTTGAATTAGACATTCTCAATCTATGGAAAGTGTCAACATTCAACCAGTTGGAGAATTAATCCAATATCAGAACATTGAAATAGGAATAAATTCAAATTAAACCATAAAACAAGAACCAATGGATGAAAATAATGGAAATTAACTTAATAGAACCATTCAAGAATTGGCTGCACCTGATATTAACTATCAACCAAATTGAATTGCATACCCAAATCTCGAATCAGACTTTGAACTAAAATCTAGGTTAATTCACTTACATCCAAAGTTTCATGGCCTCCCTGGTGAGGATCCCAATAAACATTTGAAAGAATTTAATGTGGTTTTCTCAACCCTAAAACCTAGAAATGTCTCTGAAGATCAAATTAAATTAAGAGCATTCCCATTTTCACTTGATGGAGTTGAAATGGATTGGATGTACTATTTACAACCTAAAGATGTAACATGTTGGAACGATTTGAAACGTCTTTTCTTGCAAATATTTTTTCCAGCATCGAGGACCACTTCTATTCGTAAGGAGATCTCAGGGATCAAGAAATCACAAGGGGAGTCAATGTATGAGTATTGGGAGCGATTCAAGAAGTTGTGTGCAAGCTGCCCACATCACCAAATCAGTGAGCAACTCCTCATCCAATAATTTTATGAAGGACTCACACCTATGGAGAGAAGCATGGTAGATTCTGCAGCTGGAGGAGCATTAGTGGACAAGGCACCAGTAGTTGTACGTGCGTTGATCGACAAAATGGCCCAAACTCCCAACAATTTGGTGATCGAGGTACACCACATGTCAGGGGAGTACATCAGGTAAGTCCATATTCTCTTGAAAGTCATTTGATTGATACCAAGTTTGAATAATTTAAAACTATGTTGAGACAGATTTCTTTGGCACAAAAGACATCCTAACCCCCTCCTTCAAAGCCTTATGGTATTTGCACTAAGCCAAGCCACCCAACTGACTGTTTCGCACAACTCCAAGAAACAGAAGATTGTGCAGCAGTGTTCCCTGGGTGACCATATCGGCAACAAAAATAACAACCATATCCCCAAAAGAAGTTTGATCCAACATACAACCAAGGGTCTAAGGATCAATCGGACATGAGGTATGTCTCTAGACAACAACAAAGGCACTCTTTTCAACAAAACTTCCAGCAGCCTCCACCTTACCAGTAGGGTTTCCAACAACCCCAAAGGAGATTTGAATCTCAAGCATCAACAAGACAACAAAAAGGGAATCCCCCACCCAAGGTAGATTATAACATTGGTGACCTTTTGAAGCAAATTGTTCTTAATCAATAGAATGAGCTGAAAAGTCAAGGTTTGAAGCTGAGGGCGTTGAAGACTCAAATGAACCAGATTGCCACCTCCCTCCATGAACTTGTCAGTAAGAATTCCAGAAATCTACCTTCCCAACCCACTCCAAATCCAAAGGGGAATGTTAGTTTCATCACATTGAGAAGTGTAAAGCAAATGAATGATACATATGTACCTACCATTCCACCGGGATTCACCTCGACTATAGAGAAGCTGCATTCTATACCAACTGACGAGAAATCCAAGGAGAAAGATAAAGGTAAGAAAAAGATAGATGATGCTCCTCCTAAACCCCCTCCTTTTCCAAACAGGGTTTTTCAAACCAAGAATATGGCTGAAGAGGATATTCAAAAAGAGGTTTTGGACACATTAAAGCGTTTTGAGATCAACATACCTCTACTTGAAGCCATCAAACAAATCACAAGGTATGACAAATTCTTAAAAGAACTCTTCACCAATCGAAGAGGGATCAATTGAAATGAGAGGATAAACTTTGGAAGGAATGTATCATCACTCATTACACCAACTCTAGAAATTCCGACAAAGTGCAAGGATCCAGGGACATTCACCATCCCATGCACCATAGGAGAGTATCACTTTTCTGATGCACTTTGTGATTTGGGAGCTTCCAAAAATGTGATGCCTCACTCTGTATTATCTTCTTTATAGGTTGGTGAGTTGAAGCTGACGAGAGTAGTGGTGGAATTGCCTAATAGAGCTATGGCATATACAGTGGGAGTCCTTGAGGGTGTACATGTTCGGGAAAGAGACATGATCTTTCTAGCAGACTTCTATGTGCTCAAAATGGAGGATGATCTGGTAAGTTCTCATGCACCCATTATCTTAGGTAGGCCCTTCCTCAAAACATCAAAAACTATCATAAATGTCAATGAGGGTGCACTTTCCATGGAATTTGGGGATGAAATTGTGATATTTAATGTTATGGATTCCATGAATTACCCCTCAGAGGATCATTCTGCATTTTTTATCTCCCATTTTGAACCACCAAGTAAAAACCCCATGGAATTTTATTGTCCTATTCATAGGTAGATTATGAGTATTGGTTCTAGTTTGATGTATATGAGTAATTCCACACCCTTTCTAAGGAATAAGACTCTATAAGATTTGATTTTTAAATAGAATCATATTTTGATTTTGATCATGTGAACTCTAATTATGACATTGTTGTTGAGTATACTGATGGATTTGATGCTTTATTCTCTGATTTTGATGATGTATATTCTGATATTGATGCTCTTTGTGCACGTATTTCAGTTCCTTCTATGACACCATCCATACACCACCCCCCTACATTGGAACTCAATCCATTTCCACCAAATCTCAAATACTCATACTTTTTAAGTGGTGAGAAATTACCTGTTATCATTGCTAACAATCTCCCTTATGATCATGAAGAAAAATTAATGAATATTTTGAGGGAGAACATCAGGGAAATCGGGTGGACCTTGGATAACATATCAGGTATTAGCCCCTCCATTTACATGAATAGGATTCTTTTGGAGGATGAGGATAATCCGGTGAGGCAACCACAAAGGAGAATGAATCCAACCCTTCTGGAGGTTGTTAAAAAAGAGGTTAAAAAATTGCTCGAGGAAGGTATAATCTATCCCATTTCATATTCTCATTGGGTAAGTACTATTCAGGTTGTGCCTAAGAAAAGTGGTGTTACTGTTGTTAAAAATGAGAAAGATGAGTTAGTTCTAATGAGGGTACAAAATAGTTGGTGTTTGTGTATTGATTATAGGAAACTAAATCATTCCACTCGAAAAGACCATTTCCCCCTTCCATTTATTGATAAAATGCTTGAGAGACTAGCTGGAAAGACACACTATTGTTTCTTGGATGGATTTTTTGGCTATTTTCAGGTTCCCATTGTAGTAGAGGACTAGGAGAAGACGACATTCACCTGCCCATTCGGTACCTTTTCTTACCGTAGGATGCCATTTGGACTTTGCAATGCCCCAGGTACCTTCTAGAGATGCATGGTGAGTATTTTCTCAGATTTCATTGAGACCTGCATGGAGGTATTTATGGATGATTTTACACTTTATGGATCTACATTTGATGAATGTCTCTCTAGTTTGGGTGATGTGTTTCATCGTTGTATTGAGAAGAATCTGGTCTTAAATTTTGAAAAATGTCATTTCATAGTCGAAAAGGGAATTGTCTTAGGTCATAAAGTCTCACAACATGACATTGAAGTTGATAAATATAAGGTAGACATTATTTCATCCCTTCCATATCTAACATGTGTGCGGGATGTTCGACCATTCCTTGGACATGCTGGATTTTATCGACGCTTCATCAGAGATTTTAGTAATATCGCTATACCCTTATCTCGATTGCTTCAAAAAGATATTGATTAAAATTTTGATGATTCATGAACGGTATCATTTGATGAGCTAAATATGTGTCTGACCACTCCACCGATCATACAGCCCCTGCGGTGGGACCTTCCATTTGAGCTTATGTGTGATGCGTCCAACTTCGCGGTTGGAGCTGTCTTATCTCAGAGGGTGGAGGGACGTTCACCTGTGATTTCGTATGCATTGAGGATGTTGGGTTCTACCCAATCAAACTACACCACAACAGGAAAGGAGTTTCTCGCTATTATATTTACTTTAGATAAATTTCGTTCATATTTATTGGGAACTAAAGTAGTTATTTTTTCTGACCATGCAGCTTTGAGGTACCTCCTGAAGAAGCCATATGCAAAGCCACGACTTATCCATTGGAGGCTCCTTCTTCAAGAGTATTACATTGAGATAAAGGACAATAAGGGGTCAAAGAATTTGGTGGCAGACCACATGAGTAGCATTACTCACACACTAGAGGATGACACCTTGGACCAGGTACCACTTCAGGACACTTTCCCCGATGAGAGTCTTTATTCCATCTCAGGTACGCATCCTTGGTATGCAGATTTAGTTAACTACCTTATTGCCTCTGAAATCCCTGCAAATTTAAAGAAACATCAAGTCCAAAAATTAAAAAGTGAGTCTCGGTATTATGTTTGGGATGATCCATACCTCTAGCGCATGTATAGTGATCAAGTTATTAGGAGGTGTGTTCCTGATCATGAGTTGGAGTCTGTTTTACATTTTTGTCATACACTTGCTTGTGGTGGACACTTTGGACCCCAACGGATAGCTAGGAAAGTCTTGGACTCTGGATTATATTGGCCTAGCTTATTCCATGATGCCCATGTGTTTTGTAAGTCATGCTCTCGTTTCCAACACACTGGGAACATTTCTAGGAGACATGAGATGCTCCAACAACCCATACTATTCTGTGAGATTTTTGATGTATGGGGAATCGATTTTATGGGTCCTTTTCCTAGTTCATTTGGATTTTTATATATTTTGGTTTCTGTTGATTATGTGAGTAAATGGGTGGAGGATAAGGCCACTGGGACTGATTATTATCATGTTTTTGTAAACTTTTTCAAAGCACAGATGTTTTGCAGGTTTGGAGTACCGAATGCCATCATCAGTGACCAAGGGACACACTTCTGTAATCAGAATTTCTCTTCCCTTCTTCGGAAGTATGGGGTGACACACAAAACATCAACACCATACCACCCTAAAACTAATGGCGAGGATGAGGTTTCAAATAGGGAATTGAAATAAATTTTGGAGAAAACTGTGTAGCCAAATAGGAAGGATTGGAGCAAGCGCTTGGATGATGCGTTGTGGGCTTATAGGACAGCATACAAGACACCCATTAGTATGTCCCCATTTCAGATTGTTTTTGGGAATGCATGTCATCTCCCTGTGGAGGTTGAGCATCAAAATTATTAGGATATAAAGAAATGCAACATGGATTTGGCCCAAGCTGAAATCCAAAGGAAGTTGCAAATTCAAGAGCTTGAGGAGATTAGATTTTCATCATGTGATAACTCAAGGATCTATAAAGAAAAATCAAAAGCAGCTCATGATAGAATGATCCAACAAAAGGAGTTTCATGTTGGAGAGAACGTCCTTCTCTACAGTTCACAACTGAAGCTGATGCCCGGAAAGTTGTGTTCCATATGGTCAAATCCTTATATTGTATCTAATTTTTTTCCTTATGGTACATGGGAGATCACACAAGAGGACACTAGAAGGAGCTTTACAATCAATGGGAAATTTTTAAAGAGATACATTTAGGGACTTCCTACTGATGTAGTGTATTTTATCACACTGCATGACCCCATCATCACTTGATCACATCAGGCTGTTCCTAACCCTTTCACTTTTATATTATTTGTCCTATTTAAAAATTCTTCACTTCATGTGCATATATCATCTCATGGGTTCACATTGAGTATAATGCAATATTTTAAGTGTTGGGGAGGGAACCTTTTAGTTTAGTAATTTCAATTTTTTTCCTGTTTAAAAAAACAAAACAAAAAAATTGTGTGTTTTTAAAATTTTGTGTTTTTATTTTTCAATTTTCTTTGTGTTTTTGAAATTTTTGATCTGATATGATTCTCATCACAATTTTGAAATGCATATAAATGACTGAAACAATTTATCCCATGAAACTGGGCTTAAATGAATGCTGAAAATGACTTTGTTTCTAATTCAAATATTTAGTAACTTCATAAAAAGTACATTGAATTTTGAATCCCATTCCACATCTCACTGTATTTATATTTGAAACCACATTCCTGTGAGGCTTCTAAACCATTATTTTCATATTCTTTACATTCACCTCACTTCTTGAGAGAACCAACCCATGCTTTATTTAACCTTAATTTTATTTATTTCTGTTAAAACTGGAGGGTTTGGGGTACTTATGTTTAAATTATTGAGGCATTTGTTTGGTATTAAAGCCCATATTTCAATGAATCCTTTTTTATAATGGCCTACCTTGAACATTTAATTCTTTTTTCCCTTATAATCCATGCACAACCTCTTAGGTTAGCCACATTACAAGCCAATTTTACCTATCCAACCAACTCTTGAAGTGAAATTTTCATAATCTAGTTGAACATAAGTGTGGGGGAAGCTATGTTGTGTTATGCTACAAAATTCTGTGATACTTTGGGTGGAAAATTAAATTCTGAATAGATGTGTTTTCTTTTGAAAAAAAAAATCATTTTATTGAAAGTTGTTCCTTTTCTGGAGCTTTCATGACAAGTGAAGATGTGCCTTTTCTGGAGCTTTCAAGAAAATCATGTTTGAGAATATTGACATTTTTTATGTTGAAATGATGAATGGTTTAAACTCTCCATGACTTTTCATGATGATGGAGATGAATTTATACTATGGTTATTGAGGAGAATACCATATTTAATTGAAAATTAGATTAATGCAATTTTGCTTCAAAAAGAGTAAATCCCTCCTCATTCAGCCTCATAATTTTTCACACCTTAATCCTACCAACCGAAAGCCACCAAACAACCCTGAAAAGTATTCATGATAAACATATGTCTTTGACCCACATTGGGTGGCGATGTAGGAATTTATCAAGCCTATGGTGACCCTTTTATGAGTTTGGATGAGAAATACATTGCAAAAAAAATGATATTTGTGTGATAAGAGAAAATTCAAGCGAGGTAAGTGTTTTCTGAATGGGAGGATAAATGATGTGGAAATATATTAAATGATATAAATGGATAACATTAAATCATGATTTTTTATGAGGCATGATATCTTTTGTTTCTTGGTGTGTAATTTTTTGATCTCGAGGATATGTGTTTTAAAATTGGTTTTGATTTGATATTGATGTTTACTTGATATGAGGTTTTTCTCAGGAGTGAAAAAGGGTAAGCGTGGGGGAGTTGATAAAACACTATTTTATTGAATATTTTATTGATAATAAATGATATAATTTCCTCAAATTGTGTTAAATATGTTTAATTAGAAATTATTTGGGATTAGATCATTCATTTGAATATTTGATGAATATTCCATTTTTACCCTTTTAAAATCATTTTAGTATTTCAATCATAAATATTTATATTTGAATTATTTGAACTTAATATTTTGTGACTATGTTCCTTACTTCATGGGATAGAACTTTTATTCAGGACACTAGATAAAAAGAATTCATTTTGATGGAGTAATTGGGCCATAAAGTCAAAGGTGGGCTGGACACGCCAGAATGGAGAAGATTCTATATTTAGGACATAACTCCTTCCTATGGACTTTTATTGTGCCCAATTTTTGAGAGGAGATATAGGATCCATATCTTCACATATGACCCTTCTTGAAGGCTGGAAAATTCATGCGTTTCGGTGGTCATATGGGGATTGCAATTTGTAATAAAATATTTTTCCGAGATTCCCCATTCACACTTGAAACCACTTTTAACCTAGCCTCCCCACCACACTATAAATCAGTGTTTTTCTCATTTGGTGGGGTTGGAAAGTGAATTGGGAAGTTTAGGGCAGAGAATAAGTGGATCCACTCCAATTTGACAACCATTTCAAAAAGGGTATCTCTTGAAGGAAGGATCCCTTCGACGAAGCCTTCTTCTTCTCCTTTGTGTTGTAATGCTTTTGTTTGTGTAATAAACTTCTTTGTTATTATTTTATTTCTTCTCTTTTTTTCTATTTTGCTTAAATTTATTCTTCTCTTAATATTCCTCTTTGGTCTTAAATTCTTGAGTAGAATCGTTATTGGTTTATACCCATTATAAACCTTTGCACATGCAAAACGCTTCTACGATGATTATGCCACCCATGGAAGAGTAGTCTTTTAGTAATCGATCTATATTCTACCCTCTTCATTTAATTATTTTGAATCATTGATCTACTATAATTCACTTAATATGATCCATGAATTGTGTTTTTAAATTTTAAGAAACTAAGAAAGCAATTGAATAATTAACACAAAAACACGCGAGGTCAAGATTTTGTGTAAATTGTGAGAGCGCGATCTTAATCGGTAATGCAAGACCACACTGGATAAATTTGTAGAGTTCAAATATAATACCTTATCACAACTCATACGCATTTCCAGAACTGATATTTGCTCTAATTAACCATTGACCAAAAGCTAAACTTAGAACAAAAATCAAAGTAGGGTGCTGCGATTGCGTGTTCCGAAGCTAGCCTAGGGTTTAAGTAATTCCATATTTGTGGTTAAGTTAACTCTTGTAGGGTTCAAGGGTTAACAAATTAGGGGATCATAATTTAGTGGATATTGTTTTAAATGATAATTATTAATAATTAAATGAAGAGAGTTAGATCGATTACTCCTTTTAAATATTTCCTAAAAAACATCTTTTTATTGTGTCATTTTAATCGAACTTCATTTTAAAACAAAAAACAAAAAAAAGGAAATCTTCTTCCAGCAAACTTCTTCTATATTTATAAACTATAAACAAACCCATACTTTTAAGTAGTGTTTTAATTATATTCTCTTTTATTTTTATAATATCTTTTAGAATTTCTTTTAATTTACTTCCTCCTTTGAGAGACGACCTTAGTCATCCACTCTGCTGCACCTAAGTACCCCAAAATCACACTAATCATTTGAGGGCACCCACGACAGTGCTCTTTCAGTAATATATACACTTTAAAATTGAAAAAATTGATTTTATAACACTAATATTTGGAATGGACTTTCTATGGAGTTTCATAAACCCCTTTAGGAATCATAGAAAATTAAATCCTATATAAACATTTTCCTTCCTTCCAAACATCTCCTTTATGTTTTAATAAATGAGGATAACAATTGTACCATCCAATATTAATATTATGGATTAAAATTTTACCCTCTATTTAGTAAACACAACAACAGGTCCCAGACATCCCATTTCATGATCATCTATTCCTAAAATATTAAAGAAATAGGGTAAACATTAAGTAAACTCATTCATAATATTATAAATTTTCCAACAATAATGAAAAATAAATTCCATATACATATCAATCCTTCAAGGAAACCTTTCATATTACCAATTCATAAACTTACTCAATCATATTTAGTACTTGATCGGAGACTAACATACCTTTGTTCCCATTTAATATAATTCCTTTGAACCCTTAGCTAGATTCATCTATGCTTATAATAAGTGTCTAGATCCAATTATTAAACAACATTAAAAAAATTTCACTCCGGAATGTATTTCCCTAACATATATAATTTTATATCTCTATCTTAATAATGATTCTTATGTTTATATACTATTCTATAAATTGATTCCATTAAGTTTTTCCTTCTCAAGGATTGATCTTAATGTTATGTTATATTTTATGGTGATGATTCCATTTTATCTACAATAGATTATTTTAGAATATGAGTATCATTTTTTACATTGATTTTTTAGGGAATTGTATTAAATTTTATCCCATTAAAATAATAAACACTTTTAGATACATCATATCATTTAGTGGGATAAGATCCAAATTTCACTAAGCAATGAGTCTATTTTCACATTCATCTCACCACTTAAATATTCATTTAGGACACAATGCCAATCATAATATATATTAATATTTGATGGTTAAGTGGATAACTCTTTTCCCAGTCCATCTTATTCATAAACTCAAAACTATTCCTCAATTATCATTCCTAAGGGATTACTTTCTAAGTATAACCCAATGAAAATTACAAAGAATTGGAACATAACTTTTCATTCCACCTCATTACTTGCTTTATTTAAATAACATAATCCATGGGAACCCAAATTTGGAATGAAACTACCTATTTAGAAGATATATGTAATGAAAGAAACTTTTATAATTGAGATTCATTTTTTAAATGGTAAAATTAATTATTAAGAAATGAAGTAATAAAAACACATGCAATACTTTTGTTATATTTCACTGTTATATGGCATGTCAGATTTAAAAGATCATTAACAATAATAACCATTATTAATATATCCATTTTATAGTGACCATTGAGATTATTATTTTAAGGGTTATGATAAATTCCTATTAACATTGATGGAAGGAGAGATGGCCTCAACCAGTAGGATCGTACCCTATAAAGCCCAATTTTTAGAGATTCTAAGGGTGATATCATCATTGGGATTTGACCATAAGTAATAACAATATAATATTAAATAACTAAATCATGTTTGAAACAATTTATGGAATAATTTCAATCTCATCGAGATCATGGCCCAAACCATGTTCGTTGAACCACCCTAAGAAAATCACGTCATCGCAGACCTTACACATAGGTCATTCACTAGTGTAATAAAGGTATATGTACCAAGACCCTAAAAATTTTAATTTATTTAATATTATTTTTAAAATAATTATTATATTTATCTTTTTTTATTATATTATAATTATTAAACAATAAGTTTGATAGAAAATAGATTTTGATACAATGAAACACAAATTGTATTTTTGGGTATCATATAGTTTCAATCAAAACACTATTTTTAATTAATTAAAAAAATTTGGAATACATTATTTTTTAATAAAAAAATATTATTAAATAATATTTGTTAAATATAAATGTTAATATAATTTTATTAAGTCAAAAATAAAATTTTATAAGGGTTGGGAAACTGTTATTATCAAAAAATCTAGCATTTTTCAATAAATTGATATTTTAAATTTAAAGGTGGTAATTATCACATTCAGATAATTATATTTATAAAATTAATTTTATTTTTGAAATAATAACATTGAAATTATCCAATGTTAATTTTTTCATTATTTTCTGAGATAGTCTAATGCTTGCATAAAAATTAAAAACAATATAAAAATACGGTTGAATTATGGAATTATAATTACCCAAAAGTGATTGAATACATTACATAAAATGTATCCACAACAAAAAATATTTTTCCACTTTAAAATTATGTTTTTTTACGTTATTTGATTAAATTTATAAAACCTTAATGAATCCTCCAAAACCTATTTTATATTTTAAGGTTTTAAAATCAATTCTTTATAAACATGACTCACTTCAACATAATTAAGAAAATTATTTTAATTTTTTTGGTTATTTTCCTTATAAAATAATTAAAACCACACCTATTTTATCAAAAATATGGGGAAAAAAAAGGAAATTGTTTTTATTAATTTATCATATAGAGTCCAAAACCTAGGTTTGGAAATTAATAAAAAAACAATGCTCACTTTTTCTATATAACCCCACCCAACCTTCCATTACTCTCAACTCATAACTATTAGAAGATAAATTTACTATTTCCTTCTATATATAGATCCCTTTCGAGGTTCCCCTGAGATTGTATGAAGCTCCTCCAAAGCTTTTACAAGTGACAACTCAAGGTAATGGGTCCTCTTCTTATCCTATTTATTCAAGAACCTTCTTTAAATTATACCTTTTATTTTCCAATTTTTCATTTTGGGATATGTTTTCACACATAACTCTTACTATAATTATGTTTTAAAGTGACTTTATACCCATTTTACTCTCATTTAACCCTTATATGAATCTTTATTTACCACCGTTATGCTGTGAAAATCATCCAATTATTTTCCATGCCAAACATTTTTTATTTTGAATACCCATTAACATTTTCACTAAAAGTTATTCACCTAGTTTTATCTATCAATAGTTTATTGGGTTTTTATATGTATGTTTCACACACTCTTTAACAATGTGTTCTCCCTATATTTTATGATCTATGTGGAACACTTATTCATGTACATGATATGAAAGTGACTTTTGGTCCAAGAATTATTTAGCACTCTAATGCATTGGGTATTGTTACTATCTCATGAAATTACATGTATGGGGCACAAGAGAAAATCCTAAAGATGATATTTTATGATTTCTTGGTATTTAATCTTAACATATCCTTATAATGTTGTGTTTTATGTTGTTTCCATATTCCCATGTTTCCTCCCTGTTATAATCATATATCATGATTTAATGTTCATGTTTATGATTATTTCCCATTTTATGTCATGTTGATATTTCTATTGACTCACTTGTATTACTATCATCATATTATTCTTTTATTATTACCTTACTGGTATTTATATCTCACCCCTTTTTTATGTACATAATCAGGTTTTCCCATGATGTTTTAGAAGATCAATTGAATATAAGGGAATGTTTCAGAGTTTTAAAATAATTATTTTGTACTCATGTTTCAGGTTAATATTTTATGTAAATAATTTCCCAATGACACTAGGCATCATGATCTTATATGGATTTATTAACTGCATATTTTTGTAATAAATCGTGAATTAAAGTGTATTAAAATATGTGTTGTCATAATCGAGTTCTTGAAATGTGTTTGATTTGGAATGAATTTGACACTTAGTATATTTAATGGGATTTATTATCGCACCATATTATCCCTTATATTCCCTTAACATGTATAAATGATTCTAATGATTTATTTTGGAATCCATATTTCTTGCACCAAATCGTTATGTATAAAACATATTTATTTGTAACTTATTACACAACTCATATCTTGTATTATGAACCAAAATTAAAATTCAATTATATTTATACACATAAAATTTCATCCCATGTATAAGGAACATGAATCCATTTAATTCAAATTATTAGAATCATATGAAATCAAAAATCCCCATAATATTAACCATGGATAGATTTGTATCCAACCCTCACTTTACTATATAAGGAATAATCCTCCAGGACAGCGAGAAATCTACATGTAACACCCTATACTTTTTATGTATTTTTTATTTTAAATAAATTCTGTAAAAAATAAGTTTCCAAAATTTAATACAAATTAATTAAGAACATTTTATTAAATCACTAACTTCATTACATCATTATAATACATAATATTATAAAAAACTTAAAAAAAATATTACTAGCATCGGTATAATTATTGAAGCACCTCTGATCAACATAATAATTCCAAAATTGAAACCCACTTCTCTCAGATATTTCATAATTAGAAATTCAAAAACAAGGATGATATAAAAAATATAAAGAGTGGCATCTGAATAGATAACCATATTTGGAGTATGAAATAAAATTAGAGAGACATTGGTTTATCTAAAAACCCCTGAGTATGGGTAATTATAAGAGTGTTTATTTTTAACCA